>OV884004.1:99016922-100266922 GCA_930367185.1 Myathropa florea | reverse complement strand
AAGAACTTCTACCGGTAACCTACAGACTCAAGTAAGTACATAGAGGCCCACAACTCGATGGGCCTATGTGCGTATTTTTCTCAGGACGCTCAACATCTGGAACTAGGTGAACACGTATCCCCTGTTCGCCGAGTCTGATGCCCGATACCATTGCATCGCCTTGCTCAAGATGCGGAAGCTGTTTGTGCTCGTCATGCTGACAACGTTCCTCTCAACCGTCTGTGCGCCAGAATCTGCTCACCGGCCAATAGCTTAACCACTTCAACAGATTTTGTCTATTCACAGCTTGGACAACAATCACCTTCTTCGGGGAGAGTGTGAAGTTCGCCAAAAATGCCGAAACCAACGAGACAATGACGGTCGAGATTCCACGACTGCCGATTAAGGCGTTCTGCCCGTGGAATGCCACCAGCGTGTGGCTTCTACATGATATCAAATTTACTACTTGCTCTTCTCGATGACGCACACCAATCTGCACGACGTCCTCTTCTGCTCGTGGCTGATCTTCGCCTGCGAACAGCTGCAGCACTTGAAGGGGATCATGACACCGCTGATGGAGCCGTCGGCTTCTTTGGACACACACCGGCCCAACTCGGCCACCTTATTCCAGTCGTTATAGACCAACACCAAGTGAATGAAGGTCAATGGAATAGGAGTGGGTGGGTCGAAGTTAAAGGAGAATAACGTGTTCTTTCGTGGGCTCCGTGGCGTAGTGGGTAGGTGCGTCGAATCCTACGCTCGATGTCCAAGGTTCGAATCTCGAAAAAACAACTAACATTTTTTCACGGTTCCACCTCTTTCGAGTCACTGACAATGCTCAAAGAGTATAACTGTCTAGAAAAAGCTTCTCAATCTCGCCGTTCGGAGTCGGCATTAAACTGTAGGTCCCCTCCACTGGTGAGAGAACAATAGCACGCACAACACGAGTAGTTGCTGAGAAGCTAGGCCCAGGTCCACCTCGGACTGTAGCGCCGCCATTATTATTATTATTAGATATTTGGAACAAGATAATACTGTCTTTTAGACACTTAGGACAACCTGCAGCACGAATCGGGAAAATGGCGCTCAGGCAGGTGAATTTATTCAAACTCCTTATACAAAATTCATCACTACTTATGGGGTTGCTAAGGAAAACCGATGATTCGCCAACGGACGACTCTTATAATTTTATTGATGATAGGAAAACGCCGTTCGTGGGAACGACTATTCATGGATGGCGCAGCCAATGAGCGAAAATGTAATAAAACCATCAACTCCGAAAAAACCTCCCCTAAAATGCATGTTAAATCTAATGAATAGTTCGCCACATGTTCTGCGGCAGCATTCAATTGGAACGGGACTGTCCGAAAAGAATTCCAAGAAATTGAAACTATTCGAATAAAACTGATGACCCCCAATCATCACATTCCCCAAGTAGTTATCCAAACTCGTGCCACTTCATTCCTTTCATTCGGTTCTATTTATCTGCCTAATCTACGACGAAACATTAATATTTTGCTCAACTCAACTTCCCTAAACAGAAGTCGTCGCAAATATGTGTTCCCAAGTCGTAAATCGTCAACATGACATACGCGTTCACTCACGACTTCAAAGTGAAAATCAACCACACACTTCACACGCCAAACATCCGCCTCCCGCGCACATGAAAGGCGGACAATTTATTAGCAGACAATCCGAAGAGCTTCGTTTATTTGCATGGATACAGATGGATTCACAAGATTCGCTCGTACCAGTTTCATAATTCAGCGATATCATGTTTGGCAGCTCTATAAAAATCACAAATCCACACAAACACGCAACGTAACCACTAATTGCCGATTCATTCGCAAAAATCGCTCGCTACCCCTCCCCACTGACCGAATTCGCCGATCAGACATCGAAGCACCTTACGCTTGCATGCTTTTCCTGAATGATAAGGTCACGATATGTGGTCGCACCGCAACAGGAGCTTCGAGTGCGCCATGTCAAGCGGCGCGTAATTAAAGTCATTGATCGACATAGATAGCAGTTTGGTTTTATCGCCACAGCCAATTAATGTCCCCAGAGATTACTGTCGCATTCCCCCAGATAGGCGGATACGAACACAGGGGTTTAGCGAGATGATCGCTACACTTGTCCAGACTGCCCTCCTCATAATCAATTCACATCGGTCGGCAAAACTGAATGGCGAGCAATAACAAATAGCGCCGATATACTTTTCCAAACTCGTTTCCAGTTTTCAGATACTCAGTGCGCTTCAAATCACAGACAAACTAGCGTGCTAACCTGCCTGCCAAACCGGCTTCGATTTGCATATAAAGTGAATGTCAGACTTCCTGCAAGCAAGCGGCCACGTAGAGGGGAGGCGGTCATTAGGAGGGGAGGTGCCCAAGATCAGAACCTACTCAAGAGTGTCTTCTGTTAACCACACACTCAATTTGAATACTTATTATGCCGCGGCATCCCGAGTCGTCTGCTTAAGTCGACTGAATGAGCGAGCGACTTGGCCAAATTGGATACATTCCAGACCGTTCGACGATTCACAAAGACGTGGTTCAAATACTTTGTCAGGTCTCAGCTTCCGTTGACAATCGTTCCGAACCTGATATGCAAAAGAAGTGGGGAACGCTCCGCTGTTAATATTTCATAGATGGTTTCAGGTTGGCGCCAATGGTCATCTGTTGTTAGCTGTGAGTGAGCTGTCAGCGTTCGCTGCGCTCGACCATCTTGGGCGCACATAAATATGTTCTTCGTACGCAAAGAGACGTTCAAATCGTTTTCATCGAGTAGTTATCACCTTTATGGCGGTCATTAAAATTCATCATGATATATTGAGCTCTGCAATAGTTTAGTTGGACAAACGAGTACTCGTATGTATTTCTCAAAGTGGGCCCTGCTCTGGGTTCCTAATGAAGTCCGCGCGCTTGTGCGGCGGCATGTTAATCATTTTGGTGATTTGGCTTTGACACAAGAACCGTCTGGTTGTGTGGCGGATTCTAATCAGCTGGCCAGTGGCTCCGATTATGGATTATTAATGTATATTTGGCCAGTGAGTGGCGAATCGTGTTCGGCGACCGGATCTGTGTGAAATCTTTAATGGAACAATGATCTAAGTTGTTATTCGAAGCTCGTTCGAATTATATTTTCAATGGAACCGATTTATTAATCTTATTGGAATGCCAAAATGTTTTCAATAAAGAATAGATTCTAATTTGGTACGCTTTGTGTTTGGCGTGATCAGTTGCAGATGTTTTTCGTTGCGAATGTGTTCGCAATGATTGAGAGAATTCAAATCGTTTATATCACAATTTGGTTAAGTCGAAAACAGTGATCCAAATTACTGCGGCATAAATCAAGAGTCAAGATGTGGAACCATTGGTTGTCCCAGATGGAGTAAAAAAGAGAATTTTGGTATTTTCTCATGGCAAACGAACGTAGGGTGGGTATCAAAACAGATTCATTTATACGGTGCCCAGATAAGAACGATAGAAAAAGAAATTTAAATAAAACAACAACGGTGTGAGATATAAAATTAATGTTGGCTTAATTTTGAAGCTACATTCATGCCATTATGTATCAAATAGCACGTTACTCAAATGGACACCTCAACTTCGCAAGTGGCCGGTCCATTTTTTGATGACTCGGTTCAATACGTGCGGCGTTATTCCGGCAATAGCGTCTCAAATGTTGGCCAAGAGCTCGTCCAAAGTGGTTGGCTTGTTAGCGTACCCTAAGGAATTGATGTAACCACAGAGGAAATAATCGAGTGGTGTCAAGTCGCATGATCTTGGCTGCCAATTGATGAACGATCGGCGTGAGGTGACCCAGACGCCAAATTTCTCCTTCACAACTTCGAGCAATGCATCTAGGGATGCAACATCGTTCGATGTTAAAAAACATCGGTATTGACAACGATACATCGATAGTTTTTCGATGTTTTATTTATATTCTCAATCAAAGAAATTGTTAGCTATATTTGCTACGTACTGTCTTACCAGTTTCAATCCAAAAACTTTCCGTCTTCCGTTTCGTAGATGATTAGATATCGGACCAACGAAAAGCACAAAGTTACTTTGGAGGATCCTATAGTTTGGGATTAGGGTTCTCCAGCAAGCCCATCATGCACGTTTATATATCGAGTCGTTTGCAGCAAAACCGACACCAGCATCGAGCCGCAAGCCCTTGGTGAACAGACGCTGGTTTAGCTGTTGACACAGATGCTTACGCGTCCAGCCAATACATGCCGAAACATGAACCCTTTCCGATGGCACACAGTTCCATAGGAGTTGGATACTCATATATATATTTTGCAAACATCGATGTATCGTTTGCATCCCTAACTGCATCGCTTGTATGGCATGTAACGCTGTCTTGTTGGAACAGCAGTTCGGATATATCGATGTTGTCTAACTCTGGCCAGTTAACATCGCTTAATACATGAGACCATTGACGGTAAGGGTGTCTCCTTCCTCATTTCAAAAGAAATAATGTCCGATGATGCTGCCATGCCATACACCGCACCAAACATTCAATCTTTGTAGATGCATTGATACTTGGTCGAACACTTGTTGATTGTGTTCACTCCAATAATGGCAAGTTTTCTTGTTGAACTTCCTTGCCGATGAGCAAAATTCCCCCAATCGGAAAAGATCAATTTTTGACAAAATCGATCAGGAAATCCCAGCAACCAAATCCTGATCGATTCGGGCAAAAATTTATCTTTTCCGATTGGGCTCATTTTTGGCCATTCCGGCCAACAATTACAGCGCCCAGTTAGCTAACTCACGGTGTTGTCTATGGTTACCCGTTTTCAATTGGTCCGTCAGCACAATCCTATACGGATGGAAGACCAAATCCAACCGCAAAATAAGCCGGGTTGACTCTCTGGCGATGCGATATTCGGCTGATCAGTGCCGAATCGACATATCTGCGTCTTCTTCAAAACTGCTCACTCAATCACGCTCAAAAGTTTCCACGGTGAATTGGCTGCACACTGAAGCCTTCATGAGTCATGACTACCGATCTCACGACGAAGCTCAAGTTGAGTTCTGGGAAGTGAATCGGAAATTGAAAAATATTTTTTAATCATTTGCGTTCGACAAGCTTGAAACGATGCATAATTCAATTTCAAACCTTGCTGAATAGCGCACACAGTTGAGATGGATCTCAACTACCTTGATGTGCGTAACTGGAGATTGGTAGCAAAGGATCATGCTAGTTGCTTGTTGGGTTGGATAGAAGGATTCCAAGTCATATCGAGATTATGGATAATGAACTTGCTTACACCACAGCAAATGAACCTACACATGATTGTACATTCTCGTATACTCTACACCTCCTTCCAGAGGAATCACCACCGCTTTGTACAGAATGTCATCATCATCCTCCACATTTTCGGTCAAAACCTTTGCTTAATTTCCTACAGATTGAACCACAGCTCAACTAGCAACCAAACAATGCATGATTGGCCAAACATCATCAACACACAGATAATCAAACAAAATTAACAAATTACTTACCAAACTGAACGCTGATATACGAGTATTTGATCAGAAAGTCTGGCAAGACAGCTAGTGCTTCCCCCTTTTCTTTTTTCCTCTTGTAGAACCCTGCCGTAAAGGCAGCGACACTGCGACCTAAAAAGATCTATTGTATCGAGTGCTCCCCCTTAAATCAGACGATCGATCGTATGGACAGCTCATCGAACAGGCAGATATGAACTAATTTAATTTTGTTAACGTCCCGAATACCTTGTCCATTTATCTCCATCGGAATGGCTGCCTGACGTAAATATGTACCCGGCATGTAACTTCCACTAGCGTGAGCATATGTATCTTCCAACAGTAAATCCCAGCAACTCATTGGTCTCTCTCAACCACTCCAATAAAAGTCCGAATATAAGTCACGGCCAGTTAACGGCGAAGCCCACGTGAATATATTTTTAATATTTCGACTTTGTAAATATTTTCCGCAGTTAATACGCCTGCTACGAGAACAGCAAACAATAAAAGTAATTATTTCATTTTGTCGGTATTCAGTGCCGAAAGTTGTTGTTACTCTTTTTCAGGCATTCCTCGGGTACCTTAATCGTTGCCGGGGATAATCAGATAGTTCCGAAAAAATCGACCCACGCGAGCGGTGCGCATCAATGGCATTCCAATTTCATCTCCCGCATCATCGGCCCGTCGTTGCCAATCCCCTTGCTCATCGGGCTTACTTTTCGTTTCTCCCCCTTTTTTTTGGTCGTTTCTTTTATTAACTCAAAAGCCTGCTGCTGCCTAAGGCTGTAATTTTGTGTCGATTGTTCGATGCAATCCTACCCATCATCGTCGGGGATGGCAAGACAATGGGATGCTACATCATGTTGAACTTCAGCACAGATCTCCATTGATACCCGATGCCGTTCAGGACTCCACAATCAGTTGGCAGATTGTTCAATTGATTTTTCATTTCGTCCATTGATTTAGTATCATCAACGGTCGACAGCCATCGCAAATGGAGCAGAAAGTTGAAGTGAAAAGAGAATCAATTCGACTGATTATTGTACGATATCTTTGAAGGGGTAGGAATAAAGAAAAAATGGGAAAAAAGAATAACAGATACAGGAGAAAGGCATTACGGCGGAGCAGTTTTTTGTTTTCATCCTGATGCGGAGTGTGGAGAGAGATAAAAATTGCTAAAAGCTCATGAAATGTTTCGTTCTTGGTTGCACTCAGCTAAAGGATGTATAATCGGTGACAAATTTTGCCTCGCATTTTGTATCTCTTGGGTTTGAGGATGGATTCAAATATCTCGACTGCTGTCTGCAAAGACTAGGACAGTGATTGGTTCAATTTGTAGTCGGCCCGACGTGTGAGAGCTTAATTGGAAGACAGGTCAGTTCATTGATCCTGAGGTATGACCTTATTTGACACCAGACTCACTGCCGTTGACATTACCCTGCCTGAGATGCAAATTTGCAAACTGAATGTTGTTTGTTTTTGCGTATGAAGCTGGGATATTACCTGTCATCATGTCACCACTTGTCCTCAATTTCTCTTTGAAATCGATTGGCTACGACGACTAGTTATCTATTTTGATGCAGCAGGACATTTTTGCCGATGGAGTCTCCCTGAAACTATCCGAAAGTTCGACGCCGCCTGCACTAACAATAGACGAAGAATGGAAACGTTGTCAAAGAGCCATCAGAGAAGCCGCTACTGATGTGCTGGGTTTTGAAACGCCAACAAGAAAAAACCCCTGGTTTGATAACGAGTGCAGGCAGGCCCATGCAGCAAAGCAAGAAGCCTACCGAGCAACGCTGCATCGAACCACGAGAGCTGTTCATTAGCTCTACGAACAGAGAAGAAGGGAAGAGAACCGGCTTCTCAGGAAGAAAAGAAAGAGCACGAGAAGCCCGCGATCGAGGAGATGGAGAGGTGTTATGGCAGGAATGATGTCCGAAAGTTTTACCAAAGGGTAAAACTTTTATCGAATGGGTATAAATTTCGGACAGAAGCTTGCCGGGACGAAAATGGACAGCTAATAGTAGATTCGCAGTCGATACTGAGAATTTGGAAAAATCATTTCTGCAGACTGTTGAACGGCGATGAGGACACAAATACCGCTGTCAGACAGAATGTTCCACTCAACACAATGGACGATGATAGAAGAGAATACCGTCCCCCCGACCTAGACGAAGTCAAGATAGCAATATCGAGACTGAAGTCTAATAAAGCTGCTGGTGCAGATAGTCTGCCCGCCGAAATGTTTAAAGCAGCTGGAGGTGATCTGGTAAGGCGCATGCACCAGCTCATCTGTAAGATCTGGTCGGAGGAAAGCATGCCCGATGAGTGGAATCTCAGTATCGTTTGCCCGATCCACAAGAAAGGAGACCCCTTTGACTGCGCCAACTATCGAGGGATAAGTCTCCTTAACATCGCCCACAAAATCTTGTCTGCCGTTTTGTGTGAACGCCAAAAAAACCATTCGTAAACAAACTGATAGGTCCTTATCAGTGTGGTTTCAGGCCCGGAAAGTCCACCATCGCACCAACACTGCGGCAGATCCTGGAGAAGACCCAGGAAACGCAGATCGACACACACCATCTATTTATCGATTTCAAGGCCGCATATGACAGCGTGTATAGAGACGAGCTATACAGCGCCATGTCTAGTTTTGACATTCCTGCCAAACTCGTCAGACTGAGCAGGATGACGATGGAGAACTCTCGCTGCTCCATCAAGGTCGGTAACGAACTCACCGAGACCTTCAATGTCAAAAAAGGTTTTAGACAAGGCGACGCGCTGTCATGTGATTTCTTTAACATCATTCTTGAGAAGATCGTGCAAAACTCACTGGCCAACACAAGAGGCACGATCTTCCAAAAGTCCGTTCAACTGCTAGCTTACGCGGATGCAGATGACACGTGATTGGGCGAACACAGCGAGACGTCAATGATGCGTTTGCTGGCATTGAAACGAAGGCGGCTAAAATGGGTCTGGCGGTAAACGAGAGCAGAACCAAGAATATGCTGTCAACGAGACGAGGACGCACAACATCGACGACTTGGCCAGAACTTCACCATAGGCAGCTATAACTTTGAGGTAGTTAAGGACTTCATCTACCTTGGCTCCGCAGTAAACAGTACAAACAACATCAGTACCGAGATCAAACGCAGACTAGCTCTTGCCAACCGCTGTTTTTTTGGGCTCAAAAGACAATTAAGTAGTAGAGCCCTCTCTCGGAAGACCAAGCTGACTCTATACAAGACCTTGATCATCCCAATCCTGCTGTACGGCGCAGAGGCATGGACAATATCCCAAGCGGATGAACAGTCTATTGGTCTTTTCGAGAGAAAAGTTCTGCGCGCGATCTTTGGTCCTGTTTGCCACGAACTGTATGGGCTGTACAGCGACATGAGTATAGCGAGCCGTCTACGGATCCAACGCCTAAAATGACTAGTCCTAGAAGAGTCTTCGACTCTGAACCTGTGGGACAACGCAACAGAGGACGTGCACGTACAAGGTGGTGCACACAAGTCGAGGGGGACCTCGGCCGGCTTGGTGTGCGAAACTGGACACAGCTGGCGTAAGATCGTGCTGTCTGGAGAGGCATGTTGAATGAGGCCCAGATCCACCTCGGACTGTAGCGCCCTAAGAAGAAGAAGAAGAAGAAGAACTACAAGTGCTCGCTGATAATTGACTACGCATTGTAATGAAGTCATTCTTAGATCATAGTCTGAGAGGTTGTAATGTTAATGTTTACCTAGTACTTTTAAAAGCATTATAGTGTCACTACAGTTTGTTGTCACTTGTTTCAATTTAATAGCTCTTATTCTCCGCACCATTCAATAAGACAGTGTGCTTGCCCGCAATGATTGCTTGACTATGCACTTCTTTAAGCGAAATTCGTCGGACTATAAATAATTGCAACCAACGTATGAGCCACCTATTGCGAAGAAATTATCAAGGTTGTCTGCTTGCTTCCTTTCAACAAACACCACTGAGTGTTGTGACATTGCAATCGGAATATATTTCACTCACACCTTCAGTGCACTAAAACAACTTGACACGGTCCACAAAATGATACAACTACCAAGTGTTTATGTCCGATTACATTCAGATAAAATCTCATTTTACAGCTCAGGAGTTGAAAGCGTTTTGCTCCACTATTGCTACAGTACGTCTCCGTAAGGATACGCTTTACAGGCTGATAAAGCCATTGCCATTTGATAGCCCATAAAGTACTGCCCGAAAGTTTTTATTTAACGTTGATGGATAGATATTCTTCAATTTTTGTCATCAATTTTGTTGATTCGAGTTGAAAAACCCATACATCACTCCAGCAGTTTATGTGGTCACATCATCCATCAAGGCGATGACTTTTGTTTGAAAATCTGCGTTGCTTTTTATGTCGGCACTCGAAATCAAATTCAAATAACTCGGGATGTGTTGCTAGCTCAATTTTCAAGTATGTCTGCAGAAGGGTACTTTTACAGATCTAAGGGAGGTACAAAATCTGCTTTGATGGTTTTTGCTGAGAACTTGTAATTTTGAATTCTAAGTAATAGGGTTTAGTTTTTTGGGTGATTTGAAATTGAAATCATCGCCGCTGTCCGTGAGAGTGTGCAGGAGAATCCGATGCAGTCGATTTCGCGTCGCTCACTAGAAGTCGACCTTTTGCAGACCAGGTTAGGTTGAAGTGGCTGACTGTAGAAAACAGTCACACTTAGGCCAAATTAGGCCCATTGTAATACCACGCGGATCTTGTGTTCCTTATCCGAAAAACGATTTAGTGCTTTCAACGAAGCTTTTTAATTGATTGATGCCGACGTTGTGCAATTCGCTCAAGTCGTTAAAGAAGTAGGCTCCAAGTTGTTTCATCCTGCGAGAGGAGAGAGCGCTACAAGTGCAGAGAAGATGCGTTATGCTTTCTTCTTCTGCTTCGTCTCTGCAGCTTCTGCAGAAATCATTATGAGGGAGTCCCATTCTTGAGGCGTGAGTGCCAATGGCACAGTGTCCTGTGATAACGCCAATGAGAATCCTTAGGGATGACCTGTTCATTCTGAGAAGATAATGCAGACCACAACTTGGCAAAAAAAAATATTCAACTGACCCAGTAGTGGAGGTAAACGACCATAGACAACGACGTGTCTTCGCTAGAGTCCGCTAGAACGAAGGCCAGTTTTTCGGCCGAAGCCGAACTTCGGATTTTTGATCACCTTCGGGCCGAAGCCGAAGCCGAATGTTCGGTCAGACTCTAGTCTTCGTTGAATGGGCTCTGGAACAGTTGGGAACTAACCCTAATTTTCATCGAAAATTCATCTTCAGCGATGAGACAATGATGCCCTTATTCGCCGAAGACCCCCGTCAAATCGAGCAAAGACTAAACGCAAAAATCTTCGCCAGGTTCTCGTTTCCTTTGCTCAGAATCCGGCAGTTTAAAAGATTTTCATTGCATTTTCAAATAAATTTTTTAACAAACGTCGCATGGTTCTCGAACCTCTCTAAACTCGAATTGCCCCACAACCTCACAATCATAACATGTCGTGCTCCTTTTACACCCCCCATCAGCAGTGGATTCAAAATTCGCATATTACAAAAATTTCGCAAGAAAAGATTCAGATAAAAACATCGTTTTCATGCAGAAACATTTTTCTTCGTAAAAATCGTAAAAAGCTCTTAATTCTATCTCAGAATACCAATTCAAAAGCTTTTGTGAATGAAGAAAAACGGGGTGAGCTTTCAAAAAATAACATCGCAACACTTAAGTATCGCCTTGGTGTGCGTGTGTGTGCTCCATCGTTCTGTGCCGAAAGTCAACGACACCGAACGTAAACACGTGGTAGAGCCGGCATGCCGGCACTCAACAGTCAACACCGTCCATGTGCATCACTCAGAGCTGTGTCGCTACTTGTAATCGTATCTGTGAGATACTTTAGTGAGTAATATGCTTCGTATTAGCTATATGCGGTGTGTGTGGAGGTGTGTGTCATTGACCACGTGTTACTTTGCACGAATTCTATGTTTTTCTGTCTCATTTGATGAGATTATCGTGGCGATTAGGATTAACGATTAATTTGCATTCTTAAATGTTACGAATCATGAGATCATATCTCTGACCCACATTTTCCCCATGAGCAACTACAGATGAATCAGTCCGAATGACTCTGACTGTGACGGCACATGGGAGTCGCACGAATGAGGTGGGATCGGTTATGGACTTTCATGCCGATGGTGAGGCAATAGATTCTTGATGCATCACTCTATCCATTGGAATCGAGTTCGAAATGAGGACGAGAACATGAATCAATTATTCAAGCACCGTGATAGAATGTCTCAAGGGGTCCCCATTTCATCGTCATCCACTGAGCGACGCACTCGACATGGAGTTGTGACATTTTTTCCGACGCCAGTCACACTGACCTACCCAAAAAAGGTGACGTGTCTGACGAGCCAATTCCGTGAGACCATGAGGCCTTGTCGCAGCTGGTAGAACAGAAACCAGTAATGCACGGAATTAGTCGTTTCAATATCTGCCGACACCGTCATCATGGGCCGTGGCACATCGTGTGCGAGAGGACCTTTTGCATTCAAGAGAGATGAAACGGCCGATGGGGCTAGTGTGACGTTTTAAATTTTTTGTTTAATTTTGCTTAATAACCAACACCGAAGATTGAATAGAGTTTAGTCAATGGAATATTCGTGCAACCGTCGGATTAAGGATTCGGTGAGCCAAAACGTGAAATTGCAACACGCAGTGCGGCGCGTTGGGGAGACGCTCGCAATAATTTATGCACACGAATTCGAATGCAATTTCGGATTCATGTTACGGTTCGCTGAAATAGGTTCGTAAACGTGTCACATTAATGCAACTTTACTGGGTCAACCAACTTTGGCGGTGACTGTCTGAAGGTTTGCACGGCGCTGTGGCGGTCTAACAAATGCAGAACAAGTGGTTTGGGGACACAGATAGTTTGTTTTAAATGCAACGTCTATACTGGTTTGGCAGTTGGTCTTAGTTTCCTTGAACCGACGCGACGTTGGTGGATGTTTCCGAAATCCAAGTTGTGTTCGCAATGAGTGTCGAGGCAGGTGGTGACCTTCTTGGGTGTGAAAAGCGAATTTCTTTGAGGGAAGAGAAGTGATTTACGCATTTACGCACTACTTGACATATGTAATTGCTTCCGATATGAGAAATGTTTTTCGCAGTTTAAATTTGCGGAGGACCGAGTGGCCTGCAGATCTCTCGTGCATGCATTGCCCCCGCGACCCCTTTAGTGGAACATGCGGGTCATTGAAAATGAGATGAGATGAGAAATTTGTTCATTTCTTTCTGTGAATTGTCACAAATGTTTTAAATTGTTCAAATGTAGAAACTGTTAATGCTTTAACACCGTTGTGTAAAGGATGTTGGCGCGTTTCAAATTAAACTCTTGAATGTCGGGTTTCTTGATCGCACTTGATCATTTAACGATTGAAAACAGAAGGACCTTAAATCGTAGCGTTTAGTGTTAACACAAAATATTCCCTCCGACAGCAAGCCACAGCTCGCCTCTTGCAAGCATGATAAAAGCCCATTAGGACTCTTTTGGTGTCGTAATGGACAACAAATTTCTTTCACAGCTCTGCCCACACGGCAGTGAATAACTAATGAAACTCAAAGAATGCAAAACTCCTCGAACTTCTGTGCTGGCACGTAGTCAGCTCCCCTCAACGCGGTAATTAACCACTCAAAGCTGCAGTCGGAGTCACGTGAATGGCGCTAATATTTTGTTCGTTTTAATTGAACAAGAATGCAGGTACACAAATGTGGGGACGCATTTAAACGTACTCGCAAACGGTCGTTCAGCATGAATCACCATGCCCCCGATAGGCTTTCAGGTCCCATTTCCCTCCCCCCGAACGTAATCAACCATGTGCTGGTGACGAAAAACGAGAAAACGTACAAACTAAAGTAACACACCCCATTGCACTATCCGAAATTGCAGCAAGGCTGCAACTAATTTCGTATGCAAAACCTATGGCAGCCAAAGAGGATTGCGACAGGACAACTTTTACTTGGATGCATCACTTCATCATGGTGACTGCAAGTGTGCACGTGTGCATGTGTTGGCTTGGGGTGAAAACTTTGCAAAACGACAGTTTGGCGGTGTGTGCTGGGGAGGGTAAAATTTAATTTTTGTTTTTGGAATTTTGGAAATTACTCTACCCTAAGATGCAGCCTGTGCTCGAAATTAAATATCCGCTTCTGCAGAGTTAACTGCAGAGCGACGAGCAAGTGTGTGAAAGTGAATTTTCTAAGGTGATTTACTCGCACGCACCTGCTGCGGAGATGCTGCCATCGAGTTAATGCGTATAGTACTCTCTAATCAACTCAGGATAGGACACCGAAATAAATGATGCAGTTGAGCGGAGGGTGGGGGGGGAGGGTGATGGCTGCTTTTGTTGTGCACACATGCTCAAGTGCAATTTGTTAAGAGATTCTACAGCACATTTGTCGGCTTCTCGAATGAGGAGCCATAAGATCCTTAAAAGTAATTCAACCGGTTTATGCTGTTAGCTCTAGACGCACAACATTGTGCTCTCGAAACTTGTGTTGGTCAACAGTTTTAGCAATTAGTTGGGAAAATAAATGTATTCATGAATGTGCGGTAGAATCAAAACGATTTTCAAGTTGTCGGCTTACGTAATTAAGTTGAGGGAAATTGAAACATATTTTGTCTTAGATGCTGGCATAGTTATGACTTAATGTGGATTTTTAAAGCAAATATTTTGAGAACTTAATTGACTTTTGTTGAAAAATTGACTCTTTATTTAGGATCTGAAGGCTTTAGTTGCTCCAGCTCTATTTATTTTTTGAAATAAAAAAAATGGAACAAATAGTCCGATGCATAGTGGGTAAGTGTGTCGACTACTACGCTTAAAGTCTTCGTTCGATTCCCAACATAAACCATTTCCCTATTCCACGGCTACCTCGTTCGAGTCATTGATAATGTGCAAAGAGAATAACTGCCCATAAAAAGCTGCTCAATTTCTTAGTTTGGAGCCGGCATTAACAGCTTTAGGTCCCCTCCTCTTGTGAGAGAACAATAGCACACACAACACGAGTGGTTGCTGTAGAAGATTGTGTAGTTGAATGCTGTGTACAGAGACTCTGCACCCTCATTTCTTCTTCTTCTTCTTAGGGCGCTACAGCCCGAGGTGGACCTGGGCCTCACTCAACATGCCTCTCCAACTAGCACGATCTTTCGCCAGCTGTCTCCAGTTTCGCACACCAAGCCGGCCGAGGTCCCTTTCGACTTGTGTGCGCCACCTTGTACGTGGACGTCCTCTGTTGCGTTGTCCCACAGGTTCAGAGTCGAAGACTCTTCGGGCCGGAGCTAAATTGTTCATATGCTCTACATGGCCTAACCATCTTAGGCGTTGGATCCGTAGACGCCTGGCTAGACTCATGTCGCTGTACAGCCCATACAGTTCGTGGTTGAACCTTCTCCTCCAAATGCCATCAACGCAAACAGGACCAAAGATCGCGCGCAGAACTTTTCTCTCGAAAAGGCCAAGAGACTGTTCATCCGCTTGGGATATTGTCCATGCCTCTGCGCCGTACAGCAGGATTGGGATGATCAAGGTCTTGTATAGAGTCAGCTTGGTCTTCCGAGAGAGGGCTCTACTACTCAATTGTCTTTTGAGCCCAAAAAAACAGCGGTTGGCAAGAGCTAGTCTGCGTTTGATCTCGGTACTGATGTTGTTTGTACTATTTACTGCGGAGCCAAGGTAGACGAAGTCCTTAACTACCTCGAAGTTATAGCTGCCTATGGTGACGTTCTGGCCAAGTCGTCGATGTTGTGCGTCCTCGTCTCGTTGACAGCATATTCTTGGTTCTGCTCTCGTTTACCGCCTGACCCATTTTAGCCGCTTCCGTTTCAATGCCAGCAAACGCATCATTGACGGCTCGCTGTGTTCGCCCAATCACGTCAATGTCATCCGCGTAAGCTACCAGTTGAACGGACTTTTGGAAGATCGTGCCTCTTGTGTTGGCCAGTGAGTTTTGCACGATCTTCTCAAGAACGATGTTAAAGAAATCACATGTCTTGTCTGCACCCTCATTTACCACTGTGAAATTTTGGGCAGCTGAATTCAAACGTGGCCGCACCATTTTGGCAGACGATGAACGTTCGGGGCGTTCAAACACTGACAAAGTTCAACTGACAAACAACTGTCGAATCAAAGTGAGGGATATAGCAGAGGATATTACAATGTCCAAAGAACGTGTTTGTCATATTTTTAATCAGGATTTAGCCATGTCTGCCTGTTTATAGAAAATCAATGAATTTAATAAATGGAGCAGTGGGACATTATTCACATTCGGTGAGGACATCTTTTGGAAAATGTCTCCCGTTACTGAGGCTACAGCTATCGAAAGACTGGATGTGTACCTGTTCAAGAAGCCTTTACCTCTACACTAGAGAATCACACCTCGATTAAGCAATGTTTGTCCTACGATTTTGTGTTCGCTTTCATTGACCAGATGCCCCAGAAAAGCATTCGATTTTTTTCAAAATTTGTTTGATTTTTTAATATTCCTTCTCATCTGTCAATGTTACGAAATGTTTTTAAACATAATTACTGCGTAATTTTGTTAACAGAAACAATTCCGTCGAAACCAGAAACGCCATTAGTTGCCTTCACTTGACACCTAATCACACCAGCATTCCTCATTCGCCACATCTCGCAGCTAGGCCATAAACCAATCGGCTTGTCGTGTGGAAGAATGGAAATGACAAGGGCCATGATTGAAAATTATCCGTAACCAAAGCTCCATCGCTCGTGACTGTCACGAAAACTGTGCGTTGGTGTAACAGTCACGTTCGGAATTTTCTTCGGCCACCTGGTAACCTTGCACACGAGTTTGAAGTAGACCTTAAATTACCCCTAATTGCATCGTCATCCGACCCTAAACATGTTCTCGAACAAACAAAGCCAGACCCCAAACCAAATTCTCTGTACCGCGTACCGCATGTAGATCAGATCGATCGTGACATGAAAGTCTGGGGAGACAAAGTAACTTCACCCGATATTGTCCCCGGGTGGCCTTTGAATCTGTCACTCTCTACACACATGACCTGTCATTGAAAACCTCGCTACAACATCGTTTAGCGGTGAGAGACAATCTCGATGCCAGTCGAACATGACCACTATACGCTCTACGTGACCAACGCGCCATGCCACTGGACCCCATTAAATTATCGTTGTTGATCTTAGAAATTTCCAAACAACTGTCATTATCTATACGAATCGAACCACCCAGTCGCGGTGCAATCAATCAAAGCCACCGACAAGCCGATCTCGCGACCTACCGCCAGTCCATTCGCTTTTCAAACATTCAAGCCGGTGAATGCGATTTGACAACTGGGTAGCGTTCAGCAAAGCACTGCATTGCTGCAGTAGTGAGCTCTAAAAGTGTCACATCTCCGCCTGTCAAAACAGGATCGAGGCGAATTCACTACACGAACACGATGTCAATTGTACCGCGACGGATTTGAAAATGCAATCGGTCGTGCGTTCGCCGTTCGAGATTTCTTCTCAACGAATCGGATACAAGCACAAAGGGAAGTTTTTAGACAGACCCATTAGTATGCACATCTGGTGGCAGCGGTGTTATTGGCGCCGTTCGAGCCAGGAGATGTAATTAAATCATTGCTTACTGCCGTCGATGCAAATCAGATGCAGATGCCGTACAATCTGGATTTGATGACGCCAGGGGGATGCGACTAATTACCACAAATTAACACACTCTCCATGTGTGGATGGATGGCTGTGTGCTTGCCTATTCGCTGATGCGGTTCACCGGACTTTGAGCGCCTACTGTGTCGCAATTTTTCCCCATGACTACGTCCAATTCGCTCGTTTTCCTCGTAAATCAGACCAGTTCGTGTGGAGAAGGCATTTGCGTCATTAGTACTGAAACCGATCTGCAGCGAAGCCCATCGGCGCGGTGGTATCCCCCGCCGAAGTCGTCGGATGAGATGTTAAAGTCAATTGCTCGGAGTTATGGCATCCCCTTGAAGAACCTATAATCCCGTCAATGGCATGCATTAAAAATGGAATAAAATTGTTAGACTGCACTGACAGTATAAACAAATTTGCATCTTCGATGGCCGGAACCATCCTCGTCCTCGGCGAACGGCGTCGTTACAAGATGAGATGAGTGGCGCACTCCTGCCATGGTGTCCCGGGAGTGTATAGCTGGCGTCAGCTCCCAAATAAACAGAGCAGAATGAGAAAATAACTTCCATATCCTTCGAGTGGTGCACATGAAATACTCGGTTGGGCATTCGCCACCCCCTCCCGGCAGTCGTTCTCAAGCTCGGTAATGCATTTAGTAGCTGTTTTGCTGTTTGCCCGTAGAGTCGTAAAAGTTTACTTTACATGTGTAACAGTTTTAAAGTTGTTTTCGCTTTTTTTTTGTTGTGTTGTTAGTACAACAAACATCAGCAGTTGCTGTGCATGGTGTATTGACGTATTCGTATTTGCAAGGATTTCCACGTTTGATATGTGCACAATGAACGGAATTCTGGGATACTCGCTCGCAGCTTACTGCTCCACTCATGCTCCAGTTAAACAGCGATTTTACATTGTAGTCGAATTTGAAATTTAATTTCCAGCCACTCTATGAACGGGTAAATACACAAAACTCAGTGCTGGCAGCATGCAGCATGACGGCGTTACTCCATTGTACGCTTCTGGTAGTTTAAGCGCGCTGATTAAATTTTGGATGTAATCTCTCTTGACATTTCGATGGAATGGACTATGGCCTAAATGTGCCCGGGTTAAGGTGAATGATGGGGATTGTGAAAACAGGGAATTTGAATACACTCAAGTTAATGCACAATTCAGACTTAGATTCTTTTCAAGTCTAGTTCGGGACCGCTGAATATTTGAATGCAATGCGACTCTAAGGACCATTGAGTGGAGCTTGAAATCAGTTGTCATTTTATTCTGGCAATAATCCATGAAAAGTCAACATTTTCAAATATGAAGCAACAACAGGAACAGATGTGCAGCAATACTGCATGCATTGATGCATGCATCCAGAAATGGACCACATCGCTGAAGATGATTTTTGGATGAAAGTTGAGGTCAGAGCCCATTCAGCGAAAACACGTCGTTGTCTATGGTCGTTTACCTTCAGCTCCTGAGTCAGTTGAATTTTGTACAGGTGCAGGTTTAAGTCACAACGCAAAAGTTAGCCAAATTGTGGTCTGCGAAAAGCCGAGTTTTTGTGAGTGACGCGAAATCGACTGCCTCCTGCACACTCTCACTTACAGCGGCGATGTTTTTAGCAGATCTTGCGTTTCGTCGAAGTACAGGTGTTGGTTTATCGTTTACTGAACCAGGGGACAGGCGTCTACGGATCCAACGCCTAAGATGGCTAGGTCATGTAGAGCGTATGGACAACTTAGCTCCGGCCCGAAGTCTTCGACTCTGAGTCTGTGCGAAACTGGAGACAGCTTGCGAAAGATCCTGCTGGCTGGAGAGGCATGTTGAGTGAGGCCCAGGTCCACCTCGGACTGTGGCGCCCTAAGAAGAAGAAGAAGAACCAGTGGACTAAAATTTGTCTACCACACTGCGAATAGTCCTCTCGGTATACGATTATGGCGACCGTAAATT
Source organism: Myathropa florea (assembly GCA_930367185.1). Classification (NCBI taxonomy): domain Eukaryota; kingdom Metazoa; phylum Arthropoda; class Insecta; order Diptera; family Syrphidae; genus Myathropa; species Myathropa florea. The sequence goes on along the minus strand of OV884004.1, from coordinate 100,247,789 downwards.
GGGCGGAGCGCGCGGAACGTTCCCTGAACAGAACACCCATTTTGATGAGACAATTTTATCATTGGCAGGTGTTGTTGAACGTTATGTCCATCCACGGTGATCTGGCAAAACAGACTGAATAAATGACAGCTCATTTTACAGTAGCTTCAACAATATGGCCGCTATCAACTGTAAAAGTTCGGAAGTTTCTATTTGTGGACCCTTTATACGGCTTTTTTTCCTTAGACGTTTGATCTGTAGACGCCTAGCCAAACTTATGTCAGCCAGACTTAGACCATAACAAAGCTTCTCAGTAAAATGCTTTTTTTAGTTGTTGCACTCAGACTCAAAACTGGTCCATTGTACAGCCAGGTAGCAACCTACTCCAGTGCCGTTAATTTGATCCCAACGGGAAATGGTGACTGGAAGAGATTCGATTTCACTGGGATTCGAACCTGGGACACCTCTAATTTGGGCCAGGCACCTAACCAACTGCGCCATCCAGTCGTGTTTAGTTAACTGCTTACTTTGTCCTTTTGAGTCTATGAAGGGTATAAAATTCAACCACTGAACTGTATCGACTGCAGAGCGAAATCGGACAGTAAGGCTGTCCGACTACGACAACTCCGACTTTTTTTTTTAGCCATGTTGAAAAGGGTGCCATGTCTAAATTGATATAAGGTGGAAATGAACTTTAGGCAATTTGGTGGGACGGGAGAAAGACAGCCATGAATCGTGCAAGCTTTCTGTTTAAGGTCCAGTTCAATCCAGTTCAATCAATCAATCAATCACTCTAAACCCAAATAGGATAATAACGGAGATTTAGCCTTTCATGCGCATTCAAAAATCCCATTCATACAAAAATAAGAATTTTTTATCGATTAAAGATTCTTGTCAGACATTGCAACATTCACTGAAAATTAACTAAACCCAGTATTTACAGAGACATGTTTCGATTTTTTACACAGTTTGAGCACCATTTAGCAAAGACTCACTATTTGTTCGATGGAATGCTTAAATGAAGTTAATTTCGAATTCATCTGTTTAGAATTCGGAGTGATTTCGATGTCATGTCAGTCTCCGAAAGCTATGAAATTAATGAGAAAACTAAATTCGATGCACGAATTCGAACTATTTCGAACCGGTACGGTTTGTGCCTTCTCTAGTAAATAGGAAATGTTATCGTAAATGAAATGGATTCGAGTGGCTTCCTGTGGCCTCGTAAACATCTCACCTGTTGAGTAAAAAGGAATCACTTGAGTGCTTTAAGAACAGTAAAAACCTGCGAAAGTGACCATATCAAAAAATGTTTTTCGATCGAATTTATTTATTCATGTTTTATTATGAATTTGAATAAGGGGTTTAAGATACGTCAACTTGCTCTCCGTTCGTGGTGAGAATGGAGAAATCTCTGGTTTAATCCGGAATTGCTCGGCATATTGTATTCTGGGTGTGAAACCGATCTATCAGTATCAGAATATTCCAATGGTGGCTAGAGTCCTCACCGGACATTGTCCGATAGGCACCCATGCCAGGAGCCTTTGCATACCCCACAGCGACTATTGTAGAAGTTGCAGGGACGAGGAGGAAATAGAGTCCATCCGCCACCTTCTCTGTGATTGTTCAGCTCTACGGGGAAAAATACTACAAATACTGGGCAGTAACTTTTTCGACGCACTGGATGGCGCAGTTTGTTAAGTGCCTGCCCCAAGTTTGAAGGATCCCAGGTTAGAATCCCAGTGAAATCGAATCTGGTTCAGTCACCATTTGCCGTTAGGATCAAATTAACGGCACTATAGTAGGTTGCTTCCTGGTAGTACAGTTGACCAGTAAGTCTGTAAGTCTGAGTGCTCCAGTGCAGTGTTTCAAAAATATCTGGAAAAAAAGAAAATAAACTTCTTCGACGTCCTGGAAGATCTGAACAAAGTAGAGCAGATCAGTACTGATCAGTAGCGGTAATGTAGGTCTCAAGGGATATATATTTATCCCATTCCCAGGGCACAATGGACCCAAACTTTTGGTCTAAGTGAGCCGTGACACTAGTCACAAGGGCACCCTATAACCTAGCTAGCTACCTTCACTCTTGATAGAACGATAGCACGCACAATGCGAGTAGTTCTCTTAAAGGTACGCATAAGTGCACCTCGAACTTTAGCACCAAACACACCGCGGGCACACTTTAACCTATTTATCGATGGTTTTTTAAAGGTTTTACTTGGTTGTAACTTTCTGAGTGATTTTTAAGCGGTACGGAGTACATGGACGGTCCTGGTCCGAAATATCTTCGATTTTGAGCCAATGGAACAATGAGACGCAACAGAGGGCGTAAACGATTAAGATGGTTTCTTGTAGTGACCTCAACCAATTTGATGTGTGAGTCTGGAGATAGATACCAAAGAGGCGTGGTGGTTGGAAATCCTTGTTGGTTGAGTCTCAGGACTCCGGATTAAACCGCTGTACAAGCGACTGGGAGGCACAGTTGGTTAAGTGCTGCCCAATTCAGGGGGGTCCCAGGTTCGAATCCCAGTGAAATCGAATCTGGTCCAGTCACCATATGCCGTTGGGATCAAATTAACGGCACTGGAGTAGGTTGCTACCTGGCAATACAATGGACCAGTTTTGAATTTGAGTGTTCCAGTAGAGTTTCAAAAATTATTCGAAAAAAAACCGCTATATGAAAAACACGAAGAATATATGATATCTTCGACTAAGATTTGAACAATATGCAAACTCAGTTCTGGTGGGAGGATATGAAATGAAAAAATAGCAAAACAAAAAGGTCCAAAGTCAGTTGTCAAATACGATAGAAAACCTTATCGATGGGTAAATTTTTAACGTTTGATCCACAGAAATTAAGAGAAATATTGTATTTTTCTGGTTCTTATGCATGGCCCGATTGAAATCATTCGGCGATTCGTTTCGCAATGTTTCCTCAATGTGACTTATTTACTATTTAATTTCTGATCTGTACATTCGAATGCGGTATTTGAATGGTAATTTCGATAAGCTCTTGATGGCATTTGTGTGCTACATAAAGCACAACAGTAAAAGTTTAAAGATTTTCTTTTTTAATTTTTCACCCGTAGTTTAAGTCATTCAGACCAATATGGAAGAAATATGGTTTGGAAAATGGTCATGAATGTTTTGGATGCTTTTCCCATGTAGGATTGTAGATGATTCAGAAGGTAAATCAACCAAAAATTGAAAGCACACATATACGACTTAACTTTTAAGGTTGAAGTCCGCGCTTGTCGAATAAAGTTGTCGTGATAGCTATAGATGGCGCAACAATCGAGTTTCACCATTTGTGGTAAAATTTAATGCTGTTGACAGAAATTAAATTATTCGACTATTGCTACAGATCTGAACCAATTCTAAGGAAAAATTGAAAGTTTTAACACCTTAGAAAATTTGTATTTCACAGCAAAGTTGTGCACCACAATTTGGTGAGCATTGTAACACATTAGAGGAGGCAACAACCAAATCAGTGGCTCTCAACAAATTTCTTTCGCTGAATGCATTCATTGAAATGGAATACGAATTCTCACCAGATGGAAAACCTTTCCTTATTCATTCACCCTTTTTCCTGTGCAAGTGCATTCATGAAACATACAGTACAGTAAGAAAGTAATATCTCTTGAAGAAGGACATCAGAGGGAATCAGAGGGCCAAGCTGAATGAATAAATGGATGTTCTCATTTTTACGAGTTCTCGTACTAATCCACTACCTGCTGTGGAATTTTTTCAAAAGAGAATGGTAAAGGAGCGCTGGAAACAATGCAAAAATGTTGTGTGGGTAGTTACTTTAAGCGCCTTCATGTCACGTGTGGATATGTCCGTGGTTCTTAGGTTCTTTAAGCTGTTGGGACAACTTTGTCCTTACTGAAGAGCACACCCTTGTGGACGTTTGAAGTCTATTAATGACTCTTGGCAAGTGCGGCTTCTTTTTTGATTATAGCTCCTACATCAAATTCAGTTTCGCTATGAGAATCGAAAGCCGATAATCTATAGGATAGGGGTAAGAGGTGATTTAGAGTTTTTTCTATAGAAAGATCCTGGCACATATTTGCTGATGAGAGGAAGGAGAAATTGTGAACTGCTGTATAAAGTCAAGTATGTAGTCTAGAATTACTGGTCCGGCGTAATCGAAAACATGAACAGTAATGCTCTGGTAAAATGCGACTTGGAATTTTGCTTCCTGGTCTGAAAAGATGATGTACCGACCAATGCAAGAGAATTTGGTCTAGATGACTTTCAGCAGCCTGCTCAGTACAGGTTTTGTTATGATGTAGCCGAAGCTCAGGCACAGATCCTTCGTGGGACTCTGGGCTGATGAGTAAGGATGACATTACTTGTGATTCAATAGTAGGTCACAATTTTCATTTTTTTTCCCTTTATTTCAGTTCAGTGTGTCCCAGTTATCCCAGTCTATTAAGAAATCAATTCAAGTATGAATACTGCTTGTGGCTGCTTGTAACGTAAGAGTATTGTTTCTTAAACACTGTTCCTGCACTGCTGACATATTTAATAGCGATTTTTTGCAATTTTCTGGCACGACCTAAGGGCATGACCTAAAACTTGTTGATAGAAAATATGTTTCAAATGCGGTCATATGTTGCCATCTCGAGAAAATCGCATCCACATCATCATGTCTCAGTATTCATCTTGTATTTTTTTTTTAATTAAATTCTGAAGATGCGCATCAACGACTATTCGGGAACAGTTTGGACTTGTCACTCCCCGGGGTGGCAAAGAAATGAAAACATCGTCAGATTGATGGAAATTGAAATGTTAGCCTCGAAGTGAATTATTACGTATAATTATCCAGCCATCTGGACCAGAAGTTGGTCACGCCCGACCGCCGTTTAGTGTCCTCTTCCCCAGCCACACCCACAGATGACAAACCATCTCGCATACTTAGACTTCAGTCGCAGAAAGCCCAACATTCGTTTTTACAATTAAGGCTTTATTATGCAAAAACAACCGAAAGTCCCAAACTATACCCTGGAGAAAAATCGTTCTGCAGGAATAATAAATAGGATGACAGATGAGGGAGGGAGGCAATGACAGTAAGACAACACTCATTCGTTCCACGCGTCCTTCGTTATTGCGTCTTCAATTTCACCATCTCCCAGGTGGACCCATCGTCTACCAAATATTTATAACTAAGGCCCACCTGTTTACAAATTCAAGCAAATACTATTCCCAATTGAACAGGATAAATGAATTAAAAACCGCAGCCATAAATATTTCAATACATCCTGATTCAATTTGGTTCTCCCGTCCGTCCGCAATCAGCTCCGTTAGAGGTCTCCGGCAGAACAGAACTTTGTCCAACGATTTTCCCTCTGAAATTAGATTAATTCATGATTTTCAATGGAAAAGGGAGGGAAATTTAAATGAAACAGGATCTCCTCTCTCCACACACACTGGCGACCACCGTTCACCGGGTCTCGTCGGTTCGCCGGCCTACCGCACTGGTCGTGCCTTGCTTGTGACTTTCGCACATGGCCACGGCCAGTGTGCCATTTCCTTTTCACGATGTTCGTTCGCTCTCCCAGGAGTTTATTTACCCAATTTTCCAAAAATTTATTTTTCTCATTTTTTAGCCTTTTTTTTAAAAAAAAACCTACTCGACGATCTGATGCCACTACTCTCCGACTCGGTCTCCGGCTCCGTCTGTAGCCATCTACAGATACGTACTCATCCACGTTCAAATACGGTAAAAGGAGAACGTAGCGCAAATATTTGCCTTCGATTTGAATTTTATCCCCCTCATGGGTGGCCGTGGTCCTGGCTGGATGCGGGGGGTGGGTGTGGGGGTGCAGTGCCCGCCCAAGAAAACGGAAACTCACATCGACATCTCGACAAAGAAGCCGGTAACGGCAACGAAGGCAATCATTGCGCAAATATGTGCACAGAAGAGGACAAGGTTCCACGCTTCCTTCGGGAGCATGCGAAGGATGATGCGAGCCTTCCCGGTATATACACACAGGTTAAGTGTATTACCTGGGAACTGGAAGTAGCACATCTTTGCACATAGAAAACATGTCTCCCGGACTCCCGCCCTTCGCCGGTTCGCCCAGGAAGAAGGAAAAAATAAATATAAATTCCCGTTGTCGTTGCCGTGGCGTAATGAAAATTTCAACGATATCCTGAAATTGATTCCTTTGATAGGAAAATTCATGCAAATATAGTTTGCGGAGTGGCAGTGGCAGTGGGGGCGTGCTGTTTGGTGCTGTTGCGGAAATTAGCATAAAATTAAGTACACACACAAAATATTGCTACGTCCTTGTTGTTGTCGTCTTCGTCTTCGTCTTCGTCTTCGTCTTCGTCCTCGTCGTCGATGTTGTTGTCGGAATTTGTCGTCTTCCAGTTGTGTATGGCTGTCATTCTGGCATTTGGCAGTGATTATCCGGAAGTGCATAAGGCAGGAGTCGTTACATTATTATCTGAGCTCACTTTGATGGTCCTGACGGGTGTATCTCGAGGGTGGCATCGGATGGGGGTTGGGTTAGCGTTTGGTTACTGAGAAGAAACTTTGCAAACGGAATCTAATGCAAATTGTTTCGAAGTAAACTTTGCCGCTTTCCTTCCGTCAGTTGTTCTGCATAGTTATCTCTTTGTACGGATGTGTATCCGTATGTAAGCCACAGGAAGCCATTAATCAGCCGCCTGTTCACAAATCCGAAGGAGAACATCGCAGGACGAAGTTTCATAAGGGATTGCAGTTTCGCATGCAACCGCGCGCTAATTCGATAATACCGTAACGACCACCAACCACCAGCCATCGACCACCGACCAGCGACCAGTGACCACCGACCATCAACCGTCGACGCAGACGTTGGCGTTTATGTGGTCAAGGTCCCGTTTGGTCTTGAAGTGGCTTTAAGTGGTCGTATCCGGTTGTCTTATTCATTTGCATGTTCAAAACTTTGGACAGATTGAGGTGGTTTATAGCCATGACGATGGATATCCGCCTTAGTCGAGTCGGCAGAACGCTTATTTTTTGTTTTTCATCCACATCAACCTGATCCTGGTGATTGTTGTTTGCTTTTGCCCGTCTTGTGGATACCACCATGGGGGCGTATTATTTATGGAAATTACACTGAGCAGGAGATTGCCTGTGTTATCTAGTGTAACCAACCCATGACCTGGTCGGTCGGATGGAATCACTGAATTTCACATAACGTTCGTGAGCGTGATTGCTTTTGGCGAAACGGAGCGCAGTTATGGTTTATTTTTTCTTCATTAAAGGACGACCCCCGAATCGCACATAAAATAATGATTTCGTAAAGTCTGGTAGATAATCTTGTACGGGATTTGCTCTTGAGCAATGATAGCGTCTTTCGGATGCCTGGACGAACCCATAGAAATTAATCTTTCACTTATCTTGGAGAAAAAATCGCAGCTAAAATTGTGTTTACCTTAATGGGCATTTGCCTGAAGGCACATCTGTTAATGAGCGCGAGGTGTTAAATTTGACATTGGCTTTAGATTAGAAGGTATCCTATAAATCGTGGCAATTTTGTTAATTTTCTCCCTCTTTTTGAGAAATTGAATCCAGGAAATTTGAGACAATCGCTGTTTTTAAGCCACAATCACAGTTCATCTTTGGGCAAAGACTATATCTCATGAACTAGTTAGTTTCTTAAGTAAAATCACTGCTCATCGTGACATTAAGAGCTCAACTGACTTTGACGTGAGCTCTAGGCTGAATTTAGATTAGGAAAACATCATAAATGGCGATGAGTCCTTTAACTTCGCATGAAGTCCTTTGCTTTGAAATCTCCAATAGACATTGTCTAATCTATTCACTTTCAAGTACTGTCACCCACACGTCATGTGAATGAAGACGATTCCTTGAATAATTCTACAATTTAATTGGAAATTTACGGGGAGTCACTTTAAGCCACTTAAGCAGTTTAGCAAATGCATAACAAAAGTGGTAGATTAATAGTCGACATCATCGCCATGTCATCATACAGTGGTTCAAAAGTGCTAACAAGGCTGGTAGTTGCAAGTAATACAAGGATTCAGAGAAAATTTGCAACTCATTTTATAGCATGACCATCCATTACTTCCATTACAACGTATCGTATAGCCTGGGTGGTATGCTCTTGACCCTTTATTGGCTTACATCGTCTGGCACTACTGCAAAAGAGAAAAAAAAGAAGCAAATGGATGCCCACATCAACAAAGTTCAAGGATTCAAAAGGGCAAAACAAATCATGTTAACTGACATCATTGGACACTTCGCCAATGTGAGCTAGAAATACTTGGCTGGAATTTTTATAATCTTTTTGAATTTTCAGACGAATAATAATAAATCAATGGAATGCTCATGCCATCTAAGTGTGCATTTGGGTAAGTAAATGCGTTTACATGATGGAAAAACTGACTCGCTAAAGTTATTAATTCGACGCCAATCGTCTTCACGATCAGAGCGATGACTGGATCCAGAATGCAGACTGAACAGAAGACGATCGGAAATTTGTTGATGTGCACATCCTGAATGTGAACAATGCTATTTTAATTTAAGAAGATTTAGGTCTTCAGGCAAAGTCCAAGGGCTTTAAGATTCTGGAACCGAAGCATCGGTAGCTTTGTGGTTAGACGCCGATAGACAAGAGGAAAATCATTGACTTCGATTGCAGCCGTAACCACTGACCCGACTGCAGTTGGATGGCGCAGTTAGTTAAGTGCCTGCCCCAAGTTCGAGGGGTCCCAGGTTCGAATCCCAGTGAAATCGAATCTGGTCCAGTCACCATTTGCCGTTGGGATCAAACTAACGGCACTGGAGTAGGTTGCTACCTGGCAGTACAATGGACCAGTTTTGAATCTGAGAGCTCCAGTAGTGTTCCAAAAAAAAAAATACTCAAAAAAAAGCCACTAATACCGAGAGCATCCAAAGCTTGAGCTCTTTTTTTCGTCTTCTTGGGTGGCGAGTTGAACCCGAGCGTCAACCAACAAGCCTTTCCAGGGCACGATCTTTTGCCTTCTGTCTCGCACTCCGCACTCCTTCTGACTTTGTCATATTAATTAAGTCGCCCTCTGTTGCTTTGCCCACAACTTCAGAGTCAAAAATTTAGTGCTCTAGAGGGCATTCGAAATGGGTTACAGGACTGTATGTGAAATGTCTAATTCTAAAATTTTTTTAAATAATTTTCGGTGACGAAGGGAATTTTGATCTTTATGGAGCAAGCTATAACCAGTATTGGCATGATTTGCAGAAAGAGCCAAGCCTTTTCTCCAAGAGGAACTTCGACGGTGAAAGTTGCATGGTATGGGAGGCTTCCTACGCATTCGGTAAGGTCTTTTCTGACATCACTTGCACTAAAATGAATAGTGCAGCGTTCACACACATTTTGAAAGAGATCTTGGTTCATTTTTTTGAGACGATATCGTAGGGTTCCACATGTTTTTTCAGCAAGATAATCCCGCAATCTACGCTAGTGTGTGGACTGGTTTGTGGCCCATAACATTCTTTTATTGCCGGTGTGTTCTCCAGATTGTAATCCAATAAAACCCTATTAGTACAAAGTCATGGAGCATACACATTCACTCATCCGTGGGATTCACTGATGACTATGTACAGTCTTGACCAAATGTATTAGGCACCCTTTAAGATTCGTTATATCTACAAAAAGCAAGGAAATTAATGAAATGAGAGAAAAAAATAAAAGTCGTTTACAACCTCGGATAGTGTCGTCGAAAGCCATTAAATTCAAACTAATTACTTCCGATAAGTGATTTGGCAGCAAACACAAAGGGATAAGAGCGCCTAATACATTTGGCCAAGGCTGTAGGTTATACGCTCAGTCCTCTTTGCCACTGATTCTATGATAGTTCATCAAGGTGCATGGAATGTCCTTAAATCATATCACTCCTTTAAATCCGACCTTTTCAATGGAAATTTCCTTTCTCCAGGCAGTTTCAGAACAATCTCCGTTTAATTGACTGAAGAAGCTCCGATAAAAAGCAATTTATGCAAATGAGTTGATTAAAAAAAATCGAGCAGTGATCCTTATGAGACTTTTCTTCACTGAACTGCCATCAAATTGAAAATCCTTTGACTTGGAAACTGAAGCCGAGATACAATCATCCTGTTATAGCCTTTATATTCTGAGTCCCCTGTAGGAAATTATCCCTTCTCAACCCCCACATGCACTGATTAAAGACTAAACTTCCAGTTAAGTGATGTCTCATCCTCTCCAGTCGCAGCAGTTTGTCGAAGCGAAATGGAGCACGGAAGAGCAAAGAGTTTTTTTTTTGTGTGTCTTCCATATTCGCACAATACGAGAGCACAAAGCATCACCAACTAAGGCATACAGGTCGTTGACATAAAAAGAATAAAAACAAGTAAATTACAGAGTTCATCCTTGCCAAGTGAGAGTGCACATTGTTAGCCTTGCATCGACATCGTCATCATAACCATCCCTTTCTCCATGGCCAGTGTACATTGTGCGATAAATTACTTTACACTTGCAACAGCTAATGCGTCTGTATGTGTGTGTGCGGGAGGTTTGTTTAAACGAATAACTAATAGACTATCTTTCGAGTCATCATCAAGCTCGTCATCACCGCCATCATCGCCATCATAGCCATCAACGTCATCATGGCGGACGTATCCCACGTGTAGGTGGTTTAATAAAACATGAGGTTTATGTAGTTTCACTTGCATGCTCTTAAATGGTGTTTCCACTGCACTTGCTCTTGCACACCCAATTATTGTACGTTTTCATATTTTTGTATCTTGTTTTCTGTTGTGTCAGAACTCGTTTCCTTTTTATGCTTTCTTTGAGTGTTTTGTTTTCTTTTTCCTTTTTTTCTTTTTCAAAAAAAAAGAAGAAAAACTGCCACGCCAACTGTTGCCTGTATGCAGCAGTTTCAAGCGTTGAATTTGAAAGTGTCCATGTACTTTAGGCGATGGCGTTAGTTCGCAAGACCGAAGTGGACATTCGATCAGACCATTACTCGAGACTGCACGATTACCGAACTTCCCCTTCAATAGATCAGTTGTTCGATCAGCTGTGTGGCATCAATAGCCTTCAGTTACTCCGAATGCTTCAGAAAAAATGAAAGAGAGCTGTCACGGCTCAGAGTCAACGTATGGGCACTGACTTAGCTTACAGAGTTGCATTTAACGGTTCATCAAAAAGTCAATGACTTTCAGGCGAAGGCTGACTTTCACGGCTTAGTTTTCATAAAACTGCGATATCAACTCAAACCTGGATTTCCAGATCAAAAAAATCCTTCACTTCCTTTGACCCCAGAAATAAAAGGCAACAGTCAGAACCGTACCTGCAAAGCCCATTCTGTCAAAAAAAAAAAAGCAGACTGTTCCTACATCTGTTGACCATTGTTTATGTAATGGCTTGTCAAAAAATGGCAAAAAAGCGACACGAAAACATTAACAAATTCAAAATAGCTTTGAAACTGTGTTATCCACTTGAGCCGTTTGTCCGTGTGCAACAACTTATTCAAGTTTAACTATTCTGAATTCAATTAATTTGAAATTTAAACTTGCAACACAAATGCCCGAGGGAAGTATCAAAAAAATAAAAGCAGATACAAAAGCATTCTCTCTGAGAGCGCTGATATTTTATGACTTTTTGTGATCATATTTATTATTAAGAACGTGCCATGAGAGTCGAAACAAAATAGGGACAATGAAATCACAAAAGTGATTCCACTCAACGCATCGTATTCCGTGCATGCCTGAAAACAGGAGCGAACAAACAAAAACACATAATCATATATCAGCAAGGGACGCGCATCTGTTGTTGCTTTGTGAGCTGTTTTTTTTCGTTTGAAATATTTATAACATCAAAAGCTGACAAAACGGGAACATCATCCCTAGAGTTTTCAATAATTGGTTGGATATATTGCTTCCACATGAATTCAATTGTTTTGTGCATTTTTTTTGCAGATACATTAAGGACAAGTTGTGACATTGTTGCTAAAAGGTTAGTGTTCAGACGGGGTAGAGAGTCGTAAGGTATTAGAATGTATTCTTGAAATTTTTCGAATTATGGTTCGTCGAAGCGGAATGAAGCACGATATCCGAACTCTAATGAGAATTGAAGGCGATTTTTATAAGACCGTGACAAGCTTGAAGTTCAAGCTTTGAATACCTTCAATTTTACTTTCTTTAAGACGTAGGTTTTTTGGTGGCATTACATTTCATGCTAAGGACTTTGTCTAGCTTCTACAGCACCTACTCATAATAATTATTTTCTCACAGTTTCGACTTCTAAATTCGAAATACTTTACATGACATTCATTTTTCGAAACGATTCAGTAAGCCGTGATATGAAGAGTTGATGTTTGGCTTATAGAGTCGATCTAGATTTGAACGTGGTCCGCTCTGGTTAGGAGTATACACCCTTATTTACTTCGTCACGATGACCACGATGCTTTTGATTGCGTATCCAGAAGCAGGGGAATCTCCTCTTTCAAAAGTTAAGGACCAACTATAATGGCCGTGCGGGAACTTAAGAGAGCTGGAGCAACTGAGCTAATACACAAAAATGCCACACTGACAGTGTTACAGTGACTATAATAACCGTTTCGCTCATTTTCGTTAAGTTCGTTAAGTATTGCCTACTTACGCTGGAGTGAAATGAATAGCTCTCTATGTATACAAATATCAGTTGACAGCTAAATTCTTCTTCTCCTCGAACTAGCGGACCACAAGACAGAGGCTGTTTTAATAACCAGCCGAAAGATTGTGGAATACGCAAACTTCCGGGTTGGTTCCCAGCTAATTAGATCTAGGGATTATCTGAAATAGGAGTGATGCTCGACAACCGACTTAACTTCAAAAAGCACGTCGAATTCTGCAGCAGAAAAGCGTCAAAGACGCAGACAGAACTTTACGGCATGCTGCCGAACATCGGAGGACCAGGGTACCCAAGAAGGATCTTGCTTTCCAGAGTGGTGAGTTCAATTCTTCTATATGCTACGCCAGTCTGGGCGGGTGCTCTTTCGGTAAAGGAGACAGCAAAGAAGCTTTCGTCAGCATACAGGCTGTGCGCCATAAGAACAATCAGTGGCTGCCGAACAATGTCGGACGAAGCAGCCTGTGTGATCGCGGGTATGGTCCTCATCGACATTGTCGCCAAAGAGATGCATAGGGTCTACCTAAGGCGAACGGCAAATCACGCGGAGACTAGCGCAAGATGCCTGAAGAAGGAAGAAAGGGCAACATCTATGGCACTGTGGCAAGCCAGATGGGACACCACAACCAAAGGCAGATGGACCCATAAATTGATCCCCGCGATAGAAGCTTGGACATCGAGAACCCACGGGAACTGCAACTACCACCTCACGCAGTTCTTGTCGGGGCATGGAGGTTACCGGAAATACCTCCACAGATTTGGTCACGACAGGTCACCCTCCTGTCCAGAATGCGCGGGCGAAGAGGAAGACGCAGAGCACGCAATATTCCATTGCAGACGCTTTGCCGCAGGGAGAACAAATTTACCAACTCCCGGACTCCTAGTTAGCCATATGATAGATTCAGTTGACAAGCGGCTGGATATTTGCTTCTTTATAACGAGCGTCCAGAACGAATGGCGCCTGTTGCTCAATAAAGGTGTCGAAGATTGGACTTCTGAAGTCATACTGCCCGAAATCATATTTAAACACTAATGGCATAAAATTATCTATTAAATTAGACATTAACATTAGCTTATTAGTGGGCGCGGTGGCCATGTGGGTTCCTGTGTCGACCCATGCGCATTAGACTTTGGCAGTCTAGGTTCGAATCCAAGTTCAGACAAACAATTGTTCACGGCTCCACCTCTTTCGAGTCACTGACAATGCCACTCTTTGTGTCGTATAGGAAAAGCTTCTCAATCCCGCCGTTCGGAGTCGGCATTAAACAGTAGGTCCCCTTCACTCGTGAGAGAACAATAGCACGCACAACACGAGTGGTTTCTGAGAAGCTAGGCCCAGGTGCAATTCGGACTGTAGCACCGCCATTATTATTATTACTGTCTTTTTGTCTCTTTGACTGTCTTTAGTTAACACCGCCTAGTTTTCTTGCGTATTTTTTGGGAAGCCACCTTAATTGTGGTTGTTCCACAGGCGCGGACCAGAAAATTCTTCTGGATAGAACTGCGTTGTCCCTCCGCTTTTTTCCGCATTGCCTTGCCATTTCAGACATGAAATCCGTAGTCGCGAACCCGACGCCCGCATGCCTCTAGTTATTGGAACTCATTCTATGAGAAAAAATACTGGCCTGCTTACCTTACCTTGCCGGATCCACAGAACATTATAATTTACCGGCATCGAAATTTAAGAACCCCTTTCAACGTTGATTTTCTTGCACTTCAGCTCTCAAGGAGCATTTAATTTCCTTTTCAAAGTTGCCTTCAAAAAATTCTCTTTCAAAGAACTGCTCCAGTTGCTACTTGAAGCCTCAAATGGCAAAGGGGAACAATAGCTGAAGTGAATGCGTCATGTTTCACTGCTTCATCAAGAAGTTTGCATATCATCTTTTCCGTCAGAAAACACGATACGGCATTCTAAAAACTTTGAGTACAGCTATAAAGCGTTCATTAAAAGTGGAACTAGCTAAGTGGCTCCTTAGTAGCCTTCTTTTCATTTGACTAATAAGGCATAACCTTCCACGGGCAAATGTCATCTGAAACTTATGTGTGTCAACAGACACTAAATGGATACTGAAGAGCTTCGCCTCCTCCGGAAATGAACACTTGCCCACTTGAGTTTTTGTATCCTTCAGAAGTGTGGCCCACAGCTTGCTCCCAATTGAATTCGATTCGACTGTCAGTTTCCATATTCATAACCCACTTCAAAAGAACCATATTTTCTCGTCTGTCAACGGGGCCTGTCGACCTTATTACCCGTGGCCATTGACCACATCCTTTTGGAATTTACTGTTTGGGTCAATTCATTCTGAAGAAATGTTGAGAACCATCTCAGGCCAAAGGGCTGTCCGAGAAGAATGGGAATCAATTATGTGAAATAAATTGATAGAAGCGTGGGAGTATCATAACGCGCTTTGATTTTGGCTGAGTAGACCTCGAATGGATGTCCAATGGATGGAAATAGATATTTCAGCGCTAATTGCCGAAAAATTAATCCCACATTATCCAATATGAATCATCGGCGACTGACTGAAATGCAAATTCGAATCCGTGGATTGCCGGCCCGACCGGGGAATGGCAGCGGCGGAGTATGGTTTCTAATTGATTTCCCCATTTGGCTTGTGCTGTTGTGGAATCGCGAAATTGGCCATCCGGGCTTGGCATTGACATCGTGGTCTGCGTGTCGAATGCATCTGCTAATGAGAAATGTCGAAAGCCTGCTCGGAGACCGGCCCGGTCGTGTGGTGTGCTGCTGTGCGATTGTGTGTGAGAGGGAGAAAGCACAGTCAACCCTTTATGTAATTCCTGATTATTAATTTGTAGAGCAGAAAAGGCCATTTATGACCATTTTGCGTCGACCTGCAGTAGGATGGGAGTGTGACAGGGCGGTGGGCGGTGGGATTCCCTGGGCAATCAATTGGCTGTTTTTCACAGGTTGGGAGTATGTCAATGGAGTGGATTCCGCGGGATTACAATGCGGAGACATGTAAACTTAACAGGAATTTAGGGGTTGATGGATGAAAGCTATCGTGATCGATAGCCCCACATATTTTCTTCATTAATTATGGACTACATGGGAGACCTGTTATGAGGGAACAACTTTTGCTTTTTGAAGGACACCAAGGGATTTATGACGGCTGAAATGTGGGTGTGAAGGATTAGGTTGGAATTTATGTCTGCGTCAGCGAAAGGACTTAATGAGATTTCCCAGTGAATGTCAGATTCCATGTTTTGCAATACATACGTGCGATGAGTGAATGACAGCCAAATTACGTCCTTCAAACGAAACAGAAAGTTTCTAGACTTAATATTCTTTTATGGCTGAAGTTTGGCTTCGTGACACATCAAAGAACAAAGTCTATTTCATATAGATGTCACATTTTTATTTTCGCGATGTTTCAGTCCATTTAAGGAGCCCGAAACGTCGAGCTTTTGAAAACAAAAGCAATGACCGAAAGACGATCATATGGATTTTTGGGGATGTGGTATGGTAGATAACTGCCAACTGGTTGTTGAAGTTTTCAATCTACAACACAAAGTTTTTGTGTTGCTAAGGCGGCCAATTTACATGTAATCTATATTTTAGACGGTGCAAGTTAGAAAGGTAGGTAAGGTGGCTTTCCTCACAAGTAAAAGATTTACCTAGACCCAGAGGATCAATTGTGATGCCACTGAGCCGGCTTCCAAATCTCTACTCTTGAAACCAGCCTTGCTTCTGGATGAACATCCAGACTTTCTTGACTTCTATCTCTGCTCTGTTCGTTAAATTGATTATATAAAAAGCTCCTAGAGAATTTTAGGGTTCGTTACAAGTACCCATATTTTTTTTTAGAAATTAATTACCCTTCTGTCGGCAGTCCAAATTCGAACTCTCTTTCGAACGAACGCACAATGCGCTATACGACTGGTTTGGAAACTTCCGTTCGAAAGATTTCAGAAAAGTATTACGTGGGAGGCCGGAGACGTTAGTTGACGACGATGTTTTAAGAGCAACGGTGGATGCGGGCTCAACGAAATCGGTGCGGGAGATTGCACAAAGCATGGGAGTATCCCCAATGACAGTAAGTCTACACCTATCTCTCAAAGGAAATGCAAAGGAACTCAATAAGTGTGTACCCCATGAATTGGACGAATTCCAAAAACTACGGCGCTTGGACATCTGCGCATCGCGCACATTAAGAAACCAAACTGAACAGTTTTTGCGTCGGATAGTCACCTGTGATTGTGTGCGCCGTGGCGTAGTGGGTAGGTACTCGTATGTTGACTCCTACGCTTGATGTTGTCGGTTCGATTCCCGAAAAAAACACCAAACATTTTTTCACGGCTCCATCTCTTTCGAATCACTGACAATGCTCAAAGAGTATAACTGTTTAGAAAAAGCTTCTCAATCTCCCCGTTCGGAGTAGGTCCCCTCCACTCTAATAATGGCGGCGCTACAGTCCGGGGTGGACCTGGGCCTAGCTTCTCAACAACCACTAGTGTTGTGCGTGCTATTGTTCTCTCACGAGTGGAGGGGACCTACAGTTTAATGCCGACTCCCAACGGCGAGATTGAGAAGCTTTTTCTAGACAGTTATACTCTTTGAGCATTGTCAATGACTCGAAAGAGGTGGAGCCGCGAACAATTTTTTTTTTTTTTTTAAATTGTGTGTCTGATCTTGGATTCGAACCTAGACTGTGAAAGTCTAATGCGCATGGGTCGACACGGCCACGGCGCCCATGGAAATCGACATTATTGCATGCCAAATTGGATGAAAGACAACCTGCGTCGGCCAGTAGGCACGGTACGATCCTTATGCGTGACAAAGCTAGACCCATACCTCACAACTAACGGTGCAAAAACTGCTGCAGTTGGGATTTGAAATTCTTTCGCATCCACCGTACTCTCTGGATATTTTCTCAACGGATTACCATCTTTTTCGCAATCTGGATTAATTTTGCCGGCAGAAGGTCTCCCGGAACCGAGCAGAGGTCTTAAAAGCCTTTGAAGATTTTATTGCCTCAAATAGTCAGCACTTCTACGAAAAAGGACATACCTACCGAAGAAATTCCTTCTTTGAACGGAACCTACGATCAATTGGTGTATTTATTCCATTATAGATTCCTAAAATCCCCTCTACTGTTTGTGTGACTGTTGTCGGGTCAAAATAATTGAAAAGCAATGAAATCCCTTCCTACCTCCAATCCAAGCCCTTGCCACCACCAAAAAGGACCCCATCCCTTCCGTAAAAATAAGCAAAACCTCTTACCACGCCATAGTGTAAATCAAAATCATAAGAAGCAAGCATCGTTTCCCCTTCACTTAAGTCCTAATCATCTGAGAAAATGAAATAAAGGTTGTTTAGCCAACTGTAATGAGCTAACGACTTCCAGTGGCAGGTCGAAAAGTTATTAACTTCCTCCTCTCAACACACGGCACGACGGTGGCGACCCTTTATCGAGAGTTACTACCCCCATTTGTCGTAATTGGATTCCTCTCCCTTACGGCTCACAGTCAATAACGCTGCTTTTTCTTTTCCAACAAAAAAAAAAACTGGAAAACGAAAAAAAGAAAACAATTTCAATTTCATTCATTTACGGCAAACGTTCAGTTAACTCCACGAGTAACCAATTTTCAATTCGTTCGCAATAAACGCTAATAAAGTTTTCCCAACAAACAATAAATACAGAAAATTGTTTCGCATTCAACCCCGGCCGGCCGGTTAGCGCCATGCCGCGTCATGCCGCACCGAGACGGAGCGACCGTCCGCCCACCAATAGCCAATCTGAAACCGCTGTGTACACAGCAAACAAATGTCCCCAGGGGGCGATTTATTTAGTCCTTCCTGTCCTTGGCGAGCTCCGAATCGCCTTCGGCGGTATCGGGCTGAAAGCTGTGCAAATATATTGCCCAGCTGATGTTGTCGTATTCTTAGTTCACAGTTTCGGTTGTCGTTTCCCATTGTTTGGTACCTGCGGCCGGAGCCGCACCACCGTCCACTTGTTTCCAAAACTATGACATTTTCTTTAATTTGGAACGAACACGGGTCCCACTCAATTGTTCGCCCTGTGACCGTGCACTCGGGAGGCCATCAACTCCGTTGTATGTTGCCACCTTTGCGGCCGATAATGCGAGCCTCCCCCGGCAAAGTTGCTGCCACCGCCACAAAAGAATCACTAGACGTTGCGATAAACATCTCTTGAATTAGGAATGCTCAGCTCTGCTCCTGCCCGAGCGGTCCTCGTTCCATGGGAACATTTACCACCGAAAAAGACGCTTTTTTTTTTGTATGACAATAAATTTTGGACGGCATTTTTCGCCCAGGCACATCGCTTGCGCTGTGTACCTTAGCCAGAAGTACACCCAGAACGGGGCCGGAGTGTGGACTGATTTATTTGCGAGTGCCAAGCAAAACATAGTTGTGGGGGTGGCAGCCGGAGAGACACATGGCCGTGGCACATGGTGGCGACTATTAATTCTGCACGGCAGTAGTTTTGTGCTCATGACAGCGCCCCAGAATGCCTCCTCCACAGAGCTGGGCGTACGAGTATGAGTGTTTATTTGAAGACTTTTTTGCAGTCCTTCGGGGCGGGGCGGTTCGGAGCACGGCGATGGTTCATCACTACTGGGACGGGACACTTCAGAGATTTTAACATTTCATTTGATATCCATCGGATTCTGGATTTTATTTCTTTTCTCTGACACACTCAGTCTGGCTATTGTCGAAAATTTCATCCTTCGCGCTGGGCTTGAGGGCCCATCGCCGCGCCGAATACAAAATGCAAATACAAATGCAAGCGGGCGTTAGATTCGGTTAACCGAAGCTCACAGAGAGAGAAGTGGGAATCAAAATGTGACTGTGTGCATGGGAAATGAACATCAGGAGTAAGCGATGAAAAAGGACGTTCTGTCAACGGGTGATGTATTAGAGTTAGGGGAATCTACTCGCTTTTTATGCCGTTTTTGGTTTTTTTCCCCCCATTTTTTCGGTTTTTTGTGTGCGCCCTGAAAGACGAACTCGTACATTGTTTGTTTATATTCCCCCCAGAGATGAATATGTTATACGACGTTGAGAATGGCAGAGAGATTTATTTAGATGGATGCAACAAGATTTAAAAGATGTCTATTTAAGTGATGAGTTAGAACTGCAGGCGAAGTGAAATGGCCCAGCCCAGCTGGGGAGCGAGGCAATGTGGCAGACGTTAAACGGCAGTAAAATCTGAAAATGGATACATATATTTTACGATGTCCTCAGACTGTTGATGTATTCGGCTTATAAAACCGAAATGAGTGATTCTACGAATCCAGATTGACGTGCTTGTCGGCATGTGGCTGGAGTGGTGTGTTGTGAGAAGGGTTTCATCGTTGGTAACAACTTTTTAAGATTGTCGTTGTGTTGCTGAAGGAATCACGAATTTTTTACACTTTCCTTATTTTTATTTTTTACTCTCTGGTGTGAGTGGCATCGTGAAGGTTGTTTTCAGATAGAGCACTAAACGTAAACTTTTTTATTAAAAGTCTGTTGACGGAAAATGAATCAAATCCTTGTCAGTCTCCTTTTAAAACATTTAAATTTACATTCGGTTTCCTCCTCAAATGTGTGATTTTGAAATTACTTTTTCTGTGAGTAGAAAAGGTCGTGTTGGAAAGAATCTATCTCAGTAAACCATTCCGCAACGACATCAATGAGGTTTCTTTGAGAAATGTATCGGTACATTGACCCGCTGTATAAATTGCTCTATTTGGAATATAACATCGTCCAAATGTCCGCTGAGGCTTCTCTTGGTGGCGCGCATCCGAAATATCAAATTTACCATGACTCCAGAGCATAAATAAGGCTGAATTTGACCGATGGCTCGGGTTATGTTGGCTTTGAGGGCCACTGTCAAAGCGTACGATATCGGTGGCCAGTTCAAATCACCTCCACGTGAGATGACCATGCCCTCGAATCGCTCGTGCAGAATTGCCAATGTGGCGTGAGCTATGTGGCACGTAGCGGCGTCCTGTTGAAACCACATGTCGTTGGTGTCCAAATCATCGAATTCAGCCCAAAAGAAGTTGATAATCACCGACCTATAGCACTCGCCGTTGACGGTGACGTCGTTCTCAAAGAAATATGGACCGATGACGACTACTGGAGCACTCAGACTCAAAACTGGTCCATTGTACTGCCAGGCTGCAACCTACTGGAGTGCCGTTCATTTGATCCCAACGGCAAATGGTGACTGGACCAGATTCGATTTCACTGAGATTCGAACCTGGGACCCCTCTAACTTGGGGCAGGCACTTAACCAACTGCGCCGTCCAGTCGTCAAACACACATTACTCGTGTATTGCATTATCTTGTAGTCTCTCTCTGTACACTGCATTTTCACTCAAGCAAACCATTCCTCGTCCAACACACATTAAAGCAATACAGTGCCTCACAAAAGTATTCGGAATTATGATTTTCCTGGATTTTAGTATTGTTAATCAACAAATAATTATTATAATTATAATAAAAAAACAGTTTCGATTTAACATTTATTCTCTGTTAATAAAAAATCAGAAAAAATAATGCATGTTTTCTGTGTTGAACAACAACAAAATGCAACAAATTAGGATCCAGGAAAAAACATAATTCCGAATATTTTTGGGAGGCACTGTATAACTTCAAAGAGCTGAGATTGACTTAGTCTTTAACCTCCAAATTCCCATTGTGACGTGATGGACTCAACTTTGATAGTGTTTTGCATAATATTCTGTCATCGCTTACAGACATACCCAAAGCAACCACGGCTCTGTCGGGGTTCGGATATAAAGCAATGAATGTAACCAAAGATGAAACCAATGAAGACTAAATTGTAACCAAAGATCCTGTAGAATTTCTACCTTCGTTCGTGAGAGAATAATTGCACGTACAACACAGGTGGTTGCCGTAGAAAATAGGCGCAAGTCCACCCCAATAGTAAAAGATATCACACCTACTTGATGTATGCGGTACAGGATATTTGAACGACTGAGACAAAAAAATCACGATTGTGGTTGTGCAACACCTAAGGCGAACACCTAGCGATTGTAATCGGATTATATGCAACAAACAGATAACAGTGAAGCTGTTGGCGAGATTTAATCCGAATATGCTGTCAGTTATAGTTGCAATTTGTCTGTTAAAATAATCGTTGAGAGTCAATCAAATGGTTGCAGTTTTCTTAAAATGGGACTGGTGCTGTGTTTTTTTTATCGCATAAATATGTCACATAGATTTGCATAGCTTTGTATTAAAAAAAGGATAAGAGATGTGTATGTTAGAGGCTGCTGTGGTAAAGTTTTTTCTTGTTTATCTGCAGGCTGAAACTTGTAATCTTATTAAGCAAAGAGAAGTGATATATTCTCACACAAAGAATTTGTTGTTTCAAGGATAACGTTAAGGAAGCTTTAGACTTATTCTGCTACGTCCGAAAAATATGATAATAATATCAATATTGTTGCATTACAGTCCGAGGTGGACTTAGGCTTAGCTTCTACTGCAACCATTCGTGCTATTGTTCTGTCACGAGTGAAGAGGACTTACAGTGGTGTACAAAATAATAGGTGCGTTACTAAAACTTGTGTAAGTCCGAATAAACTGTGTAACACTAACAAGATACTTTTCCCCGTGGAATAGTGGAATACTGTCTGCTCCTAAACGTTGAATCATAAGACATTCCAGCATTTTGTAGCTAGCTAATTTAAATGCTAATTTCTATTGTAAGCTATTAGTAATTGGCTGAACGCACATGAGTAAGCGACCTCTGAGTCTCACTCAATTAAATGAACTGGACATTCGGGGATCGCAGCCAACTTCGGGCAGATCCTCAATCGTCCAGTCCCTTTCCTTTGATTTTTCCCTTCTTTGACAGACGCTGAAGCTGGTCGGACGACCATTTGTCAATTTTTCATGTTTTTTTTAAATAAATGTTTAAAGTTTAAACTATGTTAAAAAGTATTCGTCTTCGAACATGTCGAGAAGTTAGGTTAGATTGGTGTGACTGAGAATCAGCAACATACATTTGCGTGGACTTCTGCCAGGTAATTTGTTTTCTAATAATAGAGGGATTCACGTCCAACCCCGGAACTTCCCTATTTCCCTTGATGTTGCAAATGGTCAGGCTTTTACCATCCTCACTTTTAGACGATTGGTTTTTTTTGTGGTTTTTCTTAGTCTTTTAGAAACTAGAGAGTTTCTTTACTTTGACACCTTTTTAAAGCATTTGTTGCCATGTTCTGAGAACAGCCAATAGTTTCCGCAATGCCTTCGGTGGCGCAACGCAGTAGTTCAGGCTGTGCCATTATATTGCTTGTGGTGAATGCTAAGTGTCACTCGACGGTAGCACGCATTATTGTGTTTCAGAAAATATAGTAGGTAGGTAGGTTCCAGGGGTTAACACTAAAAAGAACCATGATGTACCGAATAAACTTCTTTTGCAGGGTGGCGTATATGAAACGTTAAAATTTATTTGATGAATAATATTTCTTTTCCTGATTTTATGTAACCTTGTCAATCTTGGGCGCCGTGGCATATGTTTGCTTCGACCTGACGTGCTCTTTCCAAAGCATTTTCAATTATTTTTCTTTGAATTTAAGGTCCCAGCGCCTTCACACCTTCTCGGATATTGGCCTTAAGCTGTTATATGGTTCTTGACTTATTAGCGTACAGCTTTTAGATTTACACACTTTTTAGGTAGCCAAAGGAAAAAAATCTGGAGCCGTTAAATCAGGCGAACGTGCTGGCCAGTTAATAACAAAAAAACGCGATATTATCCGATCACCAAGAACGCCCGGCATACTGAATGCGTATTTGTGGATCATTTGCTCTCAACTCATGAACCAATTGAATCTTATACGGAAGGTGTAACTGCCTTCAAATTCTTTGCAAAGACTGCCTAGACATCACAAACTGCTGAGAACACCGCCTGGTGGAAGTTATGGGGATTTCTTCAATATTTGCTTGGACCCGAGGTATGTTCACACCATTTCGAACTGTACGAGGTCTTTCCGCACGTGGAATATCACAGACAGCCCCTTGTTGCTGAAAACGCTGAACCAATCGATAAATTGTTGGAGCAATGGGCGCATTTCGAACATGAAAGAAGTTTCGAAATAATCTTTGTATCTGAATAATTGAATGTCGACTTTCAAAATTAATTTTAACCACTTCAGTTCTTTGCGAAATCTTTCCTTCATAAATTTCCCAAGTTAATTCTGAAAAAAAAACGTAAACAAAAAAAGTATTCAATAATTAAATCCTAACGTTTCTTATGCGCCACCCTGTAGAAACATCGCTGGGATATCAGAGATTGCTTTTCGTTCTTATTTATAGGGAATTCAAAGAACAGCATAGGAGTGATTCAATATACTCCTATTCATTCCTCAACTAATCCTTAAACGAATACGTCAACACAGTGTTGTGTTTTAAATTTAAACAAATTTTCGATGCATATAAAATTGCAGTATTTTCAAATCCTTTCTGGGGAATAACAAAACTCACCGACTACATTAAAAACATATAATTTACATTAATTTATTTATTATGTATATATATATATCATTTTCTTACTTATTGCTTTTACATAAATTTTCTTTTAATAGTTTTAATATTTTTGTTTCCTTATCTCTTAATTTATACAATAACGTGTACCTTCTTAGACATGATCTCGGCTTCGTCATATTTAAACTTTCAGAAAACTTTGTAAATAAATCCAAGATGCCTAAGTGTTTTTGTTTTTATTTATTTTCCTTTAATTATGTTAATTTACAATTTATACAATTTTCATTTTATAATTATTTTACGATTAACTTTACGTTCAAAACTATCCTATCACTTGACATATCTGTCTGCTTTTTAATGATCTTTTGTTTTTCCGTTATAAGTGGGATGAGATTTTGACTAGGTTTTAAATTAATATTTACAGATGTTAGAAAAAGAGTGTACAAAAATGCTTTCTCGTTAAACAGTGACTTGAAGTCGAAATGGATTTTGAGTTTATGTGATGGAAAACTGAAAATGTATTCTTTTTGAAAACACGGATGAATAAATAAATTTACAATCATGATTTTTTTTGTTTCAGTTTCATTCTTAAGCTACTAAATAAATTTCGATTTATTCTGTGAATTTCTGTTTCATGTTCTGTTTAGCAATTAGTTCATATCTACTTAACTAACGGTTATATTACTGCTAGTTTAGATACACGTTCCTTTGAATAAACTTATGCTTCTTCGTCCTTCATGTATGTACACTAGATATAAATTTATTCCTTATCAAATATCAAACGCGCCTTTCCTTCCTCGTACATTTTTAATTCACTACCGGCAAGTTATACTGCAAACCACTTGCCACTCTCAATGAAAAAAAAATGTGTATATCCTTCTTACATAAAAATAAAAGTTGAACCGCTGGAAAAATAAAATTATCACCGTACATGCACCAGCTTCGTGCAGTCACTCAATGTTGAATTTGAAGGACTTTGGTGTTGTTGTTGCTGTAGTTTTTGTTGTTGCCGAGTTGTAACACAACTGAAACCCGTAGTTATTCGCAAAAGCTCACATAGTAACAATAACAAATTCAGGAATGATGTTATTTGAGTTATGCCGGCTGTAAGCTTAGATGTTGGCATTGTTCTTGTGGCAGCATTAGTTTGCATCGCTTCTGGTCGCTCACCTGTAACGAGAGAGTTGTGTAAAGTTCGGTTCAAAAAACTAAAACGCTATACATTGCATGAGTTTAAGGAGAGAAAAAAAAAACTGATGTGTACCTTTCGCAAACGAGACTCGCGACTAGCGAATGCATCTGTATTTTAAATGGTTCAACATTTAGTTCTACAACCGCTAGTGGCCGGAAGGAACGCGAAAAATATGAACAATGTCGGAAATGGGGAAAAAAATTGCGCAAAAAAAATAACTATTCCCTTCGTGATGTGGGCATATTTGCAGGAAGGGCGGACGGAAAAAGGGAAAACAAAATAACGACTTAAATGTAAAAAAAGCAAAGTTCTCTGTTCGAATGCCTTGACGGGAAGAATATGGTGTTTCTCGAGCATGTGAACGTTGTGGGCTAATGAAATCACTTTGTGGAAAGTTCCTGGCACTGAGAGGGTATACTTTTGTATACATCTCTGGAATGAGTCTCGGGAAATGAAATCACCATTAAGAGTCGTTTCATGGAACATGATTGAGTTGAGTGTAGGTACTGAGTGTGGATGTTGCTTTTTTTCTTTTTCTTTTTCTGGATAAAACAAATATGTTTAGTCAAAGGTATTTTGTTGTAGAGTGCTTTACTTGTACTTCACAATGGCTGGTGGTAGGAGAAACGAGCACAAAGGGACAATGCACTTAATGCGGACAGAAATCATTACCGTTGCTGTTTTACTTCGTAAGCCAGTTTTTGTCTTTGGTCTTTGGTTGAGAAAGCAGATTTGTGTATAAATGTCCAGATGACGGGGAAAAAGATGCTGTGGTAACTACTTTATGAATTAAATTTAATTAAATATTTAAATGCACAAAACAGTGCAAGTCGGCTTGGAAGGGGTGCAATCATCTTTATTCAAAGACAGCGTACGATCCGATCTAATGAAAGCAGCAACATTATGCAGGAGAAATCACTGTTTCCAACTACTCCAGGGCCCATTCAGCGAACAGGCGTCGTTGTCTATGGTCGTTTACCTTCAGCTTCTGTGTCAGTTGAATTTTGTATGGGGGCAGGCCCAAGTCACGGCGCAAAATTTGCAAAGTTGTGGTTTGTGAAAGACCGAGTTCAAGTTTCGTCTGTGAAAGCGAAATCAACTGCCTCGGTTTCTCCTGCACACTCTCACGGACAGCGGCGATGTTTTTGGCAGATCTTGCGTTTCGCCGACGTATTGGTGTTGATTTATTGTTTACTGAACCAGTGGACTAAAATTTATCCACAAGACTGCGAATTGTCCCTTCGGTAGGACGATTATGTCGACCGTAAAATCGTAGAATCGCACGGAACGTTGCTCGAACAGAAGACCCATTTTAATAATCATTTTCATGTGTTGTTGAATGCTATGTCCATCTATAGTAATATGGCAAAATAGACTGAATAAACAACAGCCAATGTGACAGATGTAGCTTTAATAGTATGGCCTTTATAAATTGTCAAAGTTTGGAAGATCCTATTGGAAGACCCTTTGTAACCTGTGTTACAACGAAACAGAAGAGGTTTATGACCGAAGTGGTTCACACAAGTGGAGAAAAATCTCAACTAATTTGTTGTGCGAAATTGGAGACAGAGGCTTGTTGGTTAAGTCTCTGGTCAAACCCAGGCTTTAACGTTGTACGTCCATCGAAGCAGGTATGCTTCTCATTGTAATGCTTTCGGTTAGTTAGTTAGTCAGTTAGCGGGCTCTTGACCCGTGAAGGGTCTCTGTCTGGGACACGGCAGCCTTCCATGCCCTGCGGTCCCGGGCACGCTACTTCCAGTTATCCAGACCAAGCGCTCTGGGACCCGCGATAGCTTGGTCCTTGAAACTGAGGTTCGGTCTTTCTTTTCTTCTCGAACCTGTAGGCCGTGATTCGAAGATCCTCTTTGCTGGAGCGTTGTTGTCCATTCGCTCGATGTGGCCGAGCTAGTGTAGGCGTCGTTTTTTTTGGCTTTTTGGACTACATCCACATCTTTGTACAGCTCGTAGAGTTCGCGGTTGTATCTTCTCCTCCATTCGCCCTCCTCGCATACGGGACCGAAATGCTTTCGGTTAAGACTTAAAATTTGACACGTTTCTAGTGAGCAATGGTATTCTTGCACCATTCAAGTTCCGTGGTGGTCATCCTAATCCGCTCAATACTATTTAGCTCTCTTTGATCCCTATTTAGTACGGGACCCAGTATATTTTCGACTCTGAGGCTGTGAGACAACACAACAGAGAACGTCCCTGTGGTGGCGCACAGAGGTGCGAATGTGGAGAACTGAGAACTTGGTGTGTGAAACTGGAAACAGCTGCCAAGGAGCATGTTGGTTAAGTCTAACCCAGAAATCATCACCACACGAAGAAGAAAGCACTCCGTTATGCCAGACAGATGCCAACCTTTGAACACGGCTACAGATGTTTCAGTTAAGAGTATTGTCCAAGGTTTCCCACCAGTCTGTTACATGTCTGATACATGTTTCCAGTGGGCAATTGCTCCCTGGCAGCATCGTGGGTGTCTATGTATTACGAGACCCAGTACTCGAGAACTCGACTCTGAGCCTGTGGGACAACTGAGGACCTCTATGATTGATGTGGATTACACAATCAATAAACTTGGAACGCGCATTTGGTGATAGCTGGCAAAAGATCGTGCAGGTGACGAGGTTTGAGGAAAAAGATGACCCAGTACGAAATTTCAGAATTTCAGAACACGTGTAAGTAGACCAGCACCTTTCTTTTCAGACATTTGTGAGCTGAAGGGAAATGTTGCTTCTCCGAAAAGGGCAATTTTCTCTTGGCGAGGGAGTTGATATGCCTCACTGATGACTGAAAATCATTCCCATTAACGGCGCAAATAATTAAATCCTCCACCAAATATTCCATCGCAACGTGTACCCAATTTACATCGTTGGGCGTTAAATCCCATTTTGCCTTGCAAGGGCGTGGAATTAACGGATGAAGAGCTGTTCAAATATCCTTCAGAAGCGAACATTTTCGAAAATGGCAAAAGTAAACATTTCCGCAATTATGCGTACATATTGGCTGTGCACTGTTTATCAAACAGCTTAACCACAGCACCTACATATCAATTATTGCCGCTGCACAGCGAACCCCAGCGAACCGAACTGCAATACAGGGCCAATGAAATTGTCAGATACTCTTCTTTGCATTTAATTGCTACAGCAATCCCTCACAGTGAAAGGAGAAATGATATACATTTAGTCCGTTGGAATTTTTTGCAATTCGCATTGAAGTCACGTTTCTCTCAGATTTCGTTTGGACTGCACTTTCATTTCGGTAAAAATGCCATCATCGTTGATAAGGTTCTCGCCAATGGGGGAAAGTGGGTCATCATGTTTGTCCCATCAACTGCTCGAGATCTTGAACCCTCAATGCATCCAAATGCAGGCGACTTTAGCGAGGACCCATTGTGTACACATTCCCCTGAATACGTGCTGTCTTTCAGCGGGGGAATTCAATTCATTCGCTTCACACCGCATTCACCCACATTTTCCGCTGATTCAGATTCGTGCAACTATGTACTTAAAAGCACTGAATCCTTATCGCACATATGTAATCTGAATGTTGTCCCGTGTACTCAGGATGTCGAGTCACTATTCCGGCGTGCTTATCCGCGAGATCTGGTACTGCAACTGAGGATGTAGGTGATGTTGCATCTGGCTAAGTCCTCAAAAGAAGAGCTTCAGAACTTGCAGTATCTATGATCTGAGGACTACAATGGATGTGATGTGAAAACATGCAACCCTTACATACTCTAAATGGCGACTTGAGCCCGGTGGGTGAGGTAGATTGCCGGCAAAGGGATACTGACTAAAACGGGACATTAGTCGATGATAGGCGAAGAGATGAACATTGAACTTACCTTGGAGTACATGTACGCGTATGCTGGCGATTTCAGTGTTCGATGGATAGCAAGAGTATTTGCCGGAGTCTGCTAAGTCGGCGTCGTCGATGAGCAAAATTGATTTTGGATCGTCCGATTTGCTTGTGATGAATGTGATGCCTCCACGCGATGAGTCTTCACTGATGACCTGTTTGATAGGGTGGAAGGAAAATATGTTAGTAAAGGACTTTTATGCGATTTTTGGGTACAATTTTGAATCTGATTGAGGACCTAGATGTCATTTAAGAGTGTGATTGGGTCATCGTCCGATGAACATTTGTCCACTCTGGTACCAGAAGCAGATGGGTCCCGATTTTTTAGAGGCCGATACCATAGTGTACACCTTAAGAGGTGGTGGAAAGTCTATCTATCTATCATCCGACGCAACATTTGTCCACTCTGGTACCAGAAGCAGATGGGTCCCGATTTTTTAGAGGCCGAGACCATAGCGTACACCTTAAGAGGTGCTGGAATGACTACCTCAGATTGAACATATCCCAAGTCACCTGCGAGTGCAGTGACCGAAAGGGGCGATCGCTCGAAAACAGACTTTTATGTTCCACAGAACCAATGAACTTCTTCTCCTGAAGCGATCGAAGGTGAAATAAACAAACGATGAGTTAATTGAGTGGCTTCAAAATCTCAGCTCATTCATGGAAGAACACGGTCACTAATTTGCGCGTTGGGAATTTCCGTATGAACAGAAAGCTGCCATGACAAATAAACTCTCTCTCTCTCTCTCGGTCTTCATTGCAAAACCCAATGAAGGAGAAAACTAAATTAAAACCAAGCTTTGCCAACGTTTATGTCGAAATGAACACAGCATTCACATTAACCCCTTTGCCAAACCAAGGGAAGCGGTTGTCATTTGAGTGTGAAGTTCAGAAGGCGGAAACAGCCACACTGTATCCATAAGACCGAGTTGACACACAATTTTAAAGTCACACAGATGCATGTACAATCATCAATAACTTGGAATCTTTTAAGTCGAACAAGTCGACAAGAAACAAGAAACAAGACCAATATCGACTGACAGAATCTACGAGTATGTATTGAACGAAGAAAAATTATTGTCAATTCGAATTTCTGGTTGAACTGCAATTAATTGACGACAAAGAGAGACGAGAGGCCACGAACATGAACTGAAAAGCCCACGTCCAAATACACACGACTGGATGGATGGGGGAGGACACCAATCAAACAGGCAATCTGTTTTCCTTTACAGACAGCAATTTGATGCAGAAACCTCATCTCTAAAATAGGACAAGCTATCTGCTTCAGTGGGGTACACATGTACCTTTACTTCTAAACAGTGCCAGTCCTCCCCCACCTTAGATGGATATACAATTGTGTGGGTGTGTGTGTGTTCACTTACCTTATCTTGATGATACCAAAATATATGTGTCGGTGGCTCTGGACTAAACTTTATTGCACATGTCAGATTAATGGTGCTTCCTTTATCCACATACAGGTCTGGACCGCCAAGTATTGTTGCTGTTGGCACTGGAATTAGATACATACAAGAGGGATTTGTTAGTGAAAAACTATCGGAAAAGGGATTCCTTTTGTTAGTTGCGTTTGGATCTCGCTCGTTCTTTTTTTTAGGTTAGTTGTGTTAGTGGACACTAGAAGATACGTAAGTTGGTGTGTAAATGGGATCAAGGATGATGTTACAGTTCAATTGATGGCACTGCATTAGTCTGCCGTTAGACTTCTGCAGTTCGAGTGGGAATACATGTTTAGTGATAAGCTGGCGGTATTAAGAAATGCAGCAACACATTGGTGAGAAGTATCTTATCGTAGGCAATACGCACCATCTACCTACAAAGCTCCAGTGGGTTCAGTTCTCCCCTGGCCAGGTCTACACAACGAGGGGTGAAAATTGCGAGAAAGGACAAGAACAGAATCAATGCAATTACACCCTTGAATGGTGGTGAATGGGGCGGCATGGGATTGGATAACAAGAACGAGGTGAAGGTTGGTGGTACCGACGTATCTGTTCATCTACAGCTGATGACAATTTTAAGGATTACAGAGCCAATATGGTTGTCTTATAGTTTTCCTATCCTTTGTTCTCCATCTTCACTATTAGTTCTCGTTTGTTGAATGTGAATCGGTATCGATTTTTCTGTTTGCTTTCTTGTGCTGTCTGTACCCACGCCAAAGGCATGCGTGGAGGGGGAGGAAAGCAATTCAATATTCTCTGTGGCTAAAGGAAAAGTATTTTTTTGGTATAATTTTGTGGAGGGTTTATTGTGATTGTAATCTTAACTCGGCTGTTAAGCTGTGTAGACTCGATTTTCCATTTCTCTTGTGTTTATAGATATTTCTTTCTTCCTGATTTTTCTGTGGTTTATCCTTGTTGGGAGAAGCAACTAATTCAATATTTGCGAGTGCTCACATGATGTGGATGGAGAGGATTTATTGCATTTGAACGGAAGACGATGTGAGCTTGTGAATTTCGAAATAAGAACTATTCAGTGGTTTCAATGAGAATTTTTAGTTCAGTCTTTGAATGAATAGACCTTGGAGCTTTGTTTTGTTAAGCATTTATATGGATGGATATACAACAGATGTGTAGTCATGTCTGGAAATCGAGTGCAGTGCTGAAATTCATCTTTCAGCTCCAGGTTGGACCTGGGCCTCAATCAATAATCCTCTCCACATGTCATGATCTTTAGCCAGTTGCCCAAGATTGGCTGAGGTCCTTCAGTTCCAGTTGAGGTAGTAAATTATGCTCTTACGAAGATGCTTAAAGCAAAATTGGTCATATTTCAATACAAGCATGTCAAAAACTACACCATGGCGCAAATCATAACCATAGACTCCTGCGAAAGGGTCTGGACAACACCGGATCCGGAAGAGCTCAAATTTCGCTGTGATTCGAAGAATTATCTGTAAGTAGCCTACAAAAAATTGGGCCTAACTCAACAAACCTTTCCAGTTTCGCACGCTGCAAAGATGATTTGTAGAACTCCCTCTGGCTTAGAGCTAAGTGGTTTTAAAAGGTGTATTTAATTTATACATAGACAGACGTCAGTCAAGTAGAGTCCGACCGAACATTCAGCTTCGGCTTCGGATTCGGCCGAAAAACTGGCCTTCGGTCGGTCTCTACAGTCAAGTCTGTATACTGTAGCTTTGGAAAATAATTCAATCTCTATCACAGGCAATGAAGCCTTATAGTTCCTCTTTCTACTAAAAAGTTGTAAAAAAAGTATGGTTGTAAATGGTGCTTATAGTGTTTAATTTAATCTAATCTTATCTCATCTCATTTTCAGTGACCCGCATGTTCCACTAAATGGGTCGCGGGGGCAATGCATGCACGATCTCCAGGCCACTCGATCCTCCGCCATCGACTCTAACTCATCAGGAGCTATGCCCAAACGCAACCAGGCGAGTGTTTGGACTTGGTCCAACCATCTCGTCCTGGGTCTACCAAGCGGTCGCCTACCTGATGGAATCGCATTCAATGCACACCTCGGAAGTCGTTATGATGGGGACATTCGTGCCACATGGCCAAACCAACGAAGTACAACCCTTTCTGTTCGAAGAAGCAGCTGCCCAAAATTGAGTTCCTCGCGCACTGCCGTGTTTCTATTTAAGCAAAAATGTAAACGTTTGTTTTTTCAAAACCTTGAATCTTGGCTCGATCCTCACACATAACGTTCAACATTCTGAGTTTTTCCGAATGCATTGTCATGGAATTTGTACGGTTTTTATGTGACGTTGCGTTTAAATTGAACTGTTCCGCTTTTCATGGAGTTTATTAAATCTTTAGTTTTGAAAAGAAGAAGGTAATGGTGAATTTCAATGAGAAACAATTAAATGCTTTAGTTTTTCAACAGAAAAATACGTCGAAAACGTGTTGAAATACTGGATATTAAAATATTTCACACTCCCAATCAACATTTTTTTTGATATTTTCTGCTAAAGGTAGGAAAACATTTTTTTAAGAAATTCACTCAATGTGTATACACAGTACGCATTGACAGGTAAAAACAATATTCTCTCGCGACTTTAGTGGGTTCAACTCTGATGCTATGAAAAATGAGATATTTAGTTTTCCCACATTTTCAAAGATTTTTTAATTATCATTTTCACATACAGCCTCACACATTTGGGTTGAAATTTATGTCTAAAGGCAAAGAAAATCGACTTTTAAAAAATTACACATTTCACAAGAAAAAATGCAGTGAAATTGTGACACAATTGAATCCCATTTTTCGGCTTAAAATGAACGAATTTTTGTCGAAGTGAAGTCGATGATGGAATGATTTTCTCGGAAATAAGGACGAATTGAATAATGTGGGGTATAAGGATTCATGGAACAGCGTAATGAAATGAGATTTTGTAACGAGCGTGGTTGGTTAAATATTTAGAAGCGAAGTTGAGGGGCTCTATTTTGTTACATGAAATGCTACATGAATCCTTAATTTAATATTTTTAAGAATTGGATTGGAGACGATTTGGGAAGAATTTTGCTGTAAAATTTCGTGAAAATAGAGTACAAATATGCTTGCCATTGCTAGGCAAACACAAATATGAAGAAAAATTATAGAAACATATGTCCAATTTGTTTTTGTTCAATTAAGTGCGACCCATTCGGGATCTTGGAAGATAACCCTTTTCTGAAACGATTTTCTCAATAATTAGGAAGAATTTAAAATTGAGTGATACCAAAATGGATACGGAATTGATTTGGCAAGCGTAATAAAGTGAGATTTTGTAACGGAAGTACTTGTTTGATTATTTGGAGGGGACATTTGTATTCACTTTTGAAACATAAAATGTGAAAACTGTTTAAGTTTCCATGTGTTTCGCATGATATCCTTAAAAATTAAGTTAAAATAAGTTGCTCGACCACTAATCATCAAAAGTCACTTGGAAAAAGTGGCAGTAAGTGGACACGTGTCGTTTTAACCCTGGAATGCTATTTGGGGCACACTTGTACCCCGGCCTTTAAAATTTCCGCCTATCAGTAGTAGGTGAAGCTGCAAGATGGAACGAGTTTCAAGACGTGTTGCCTTAGTTCGTATGTGATACTGACGGTTGGCAGAGTGTTTTTCATTGTGCGGATATTTGATATCGGAATACGGGTGTACTCCAATGTAGGATAGTTAATTTTGCAAAAAAGTGTAGCATTTCAGGGTTAAAGACGTTTTGCTAGAATGGAAATAGAATTTAGTCGAAATAGAACAGGAACAGGAAGTCCGCATACAATGGAAGACTTGGTCTGAACATCATTAAGGTCAGCTCACACATTGGCGTGGTCAAAAACTTGGTTCGTTGGTTGAGTTGTGGCCCCACAAGTTTTCACTTATGAGATAAAGAGTAGGGAGGGCTCATCTATCAACACGATTCAATGAACTTCAGAACTGTATTTTCAGTGGAAATCAAATGAATCACTGAAGCAATACCAACGATCGATTAAGAATGCGATCCCACAAAATTGAAAGTTGAATTGATTTACCTGTCCTCACAAAAATTACAATTAAAAGTTGGAGCACCAATTAATACATTTCTTATTTCTTTTTTCGGAGGATTTTTGAAACTCTACTGGAGCACTCAGACTCTAAACTGATAGCAACCTACTCCAGTGCCGTTAATTTGATCCCAACGGCAAATGGTGACCGGACCAGATTCGATTTCACTGGGATTCGAACCTGGGACCCCTCTAACTTGGGGCAGGCACTTAACCAACTGCGCCATCCACTCGTCTATGGTTGCAAGTTAAACGCCTGAAGTGATACAATATGAATTAAGGCTCTAATTTGTCAATTTTGTTCCCTGACCATCTCAGTCTTTCTGTACGGCGCAGAGCGAAAGAAGAACCCCATGGATTAGTTCAGAAAAATTCAGTGAAGGCGATGCTTTGGTCCCTTTATGACAATTAAATGAGAGGATTTAACGACAAACTATATGAGATGTGCAGCGACATGAGTCTCGCTAGGCGCATACGTATCAAATGTGTCTGGCCAGGCACATACGTATCAAATGTGTCTTGAGATTAGGTAATGTAAAGTGTACATACAACTTATTTGAAACATCTTAAGGTGGTGCACGTAAGTGGAGAAGGACTTCATCCAA
Source organism: Myathropa florea (assembly GCA_930367185.1). NCBI lineage: Eukaryota > Metazoa > Arthropoda > Insecta > Diptera > Syrphidae > Myathropa > Myathropa florea. The sequence continues at coordinate 100,212,558 of OV884004.1, read as the reverse complement.
CCTTAAACAAGATAACAACAGATCGTACTAACTGGAGTAGCATGTTAGTTGAGGCAAAGATCTACCTTGGACTGTAGCGCCATCCAAAGAAAGAAGAAAGAATTGGGAAGCAAAAGTTCGTTCAAATCACTGTTTCACTCCGATGTTAAAATTTCTTCAAAAACCTTGATGAATCAGTGGTTCAAATGCTATTCAAATGATGTTTTCCAGATGGCTACGTGAGTGCATACAAATCAATTCATTAATCTCCATTTTGAAATATAATCATTGTTGATAGAGTTTTGAATCAATTAGAATCCTTTTTGGTATAATTTCCAACAATCTAGTCGCACTCACGAAACTCTTTAAACTGTTCAAACTTCGCTTAGCTATTCCAGCGCAAAAAATTAATTTCCATTTGCGATTCTAGAAACGTTTTATCGCCGCATGACCTTCCATCATCGGATGGCGCAAAAACGAAAAACAGAAGAAAAAACTTTTTCCATAAAAAACGAATGGCATAACTCAATTTGTCATGTATTTCATAACTCAACTAACACACTTCGTCACTAAAATTTTTATGAAATTATCACCAGAATTCTCTGTCCCAGTCTCAACGAATCCCACCCGGAAAAACCGATTCCATCTCGACGTCGCATTTTAAACTAATTTCATTTCAGCACTGTATGTGCAGGAGTCGAGTCGGGACTGTGCCCTTCCCCCCCCGCATCCAGTATGTTTCAAAATTCCATTGTACATAGAAAAGTTTCGGTGTGTAGTCATGCACCCCACAGCCCACGTGATGACATAATAATGTCAACCATTACGGCACCGCTTATTTAATTAACCTCATCCTCGTCCCCCCTCCCATTCCATCGCAAAAAACATGACTTGATCCTATTTAACTTCTCGCCCCGCCTGTCATACTTATGAAATTCACATAAACCACTGCGTCGCACACAAACACATGCCGATGAGCACATCTGTGCATACATGCATGCATAAATATGTACGGACGCACATTCAACACTAAATGCCCTCCCCTGGGGCTGGGAGAGAATGCAGCAAGAACTATGGATAGTTTGGTTGTCCTCCAGCCCACAACAGTACCCCGGCAAATACGTTCATCCATCCAAACATGGAGTAACTTTTTCGGGGCTGCCAACTTTGCAATGCAAAAAGGTGGAGGCAAACAAAAACTCTGTCGAGTGCAAAAGGATCAAATGGACGGGGCGAACAAAAAAAGTTCTCTTCAATCGCTATTAAAATAAAATTCACCGGGAGGATGCGGAAAAGAAAATGCACGTTAGTTCGCAAGCAACCGGAAGCCATTAAAATCTCATTATAAGCAGCCACCCAACTCGCACCACCCACCCAGACCCAGCAACCTATCCGCCGATGTCGAACACCGTGACTAGGTTCTATACTAACGGAGGGGAATGGAGCGGGAAGCGATGGGAAAAACTTTACAAGGATTAAGCATTAAGAACAACCAAGTGGCAAGAAAACAGCACTCTCACAATCAGATTAGCACAAAATAACACGTGTTAAGAGGATACTCATCGCCACCAGGGGATGGTGGCAGTCATCATATTACGCCACTCGCACTCACACTTGTCTCTAGGCGGGTTCAAACTCTAGTAATATTAGCAGATACAATGCAACACAAAACTAAGATAAAAGAAGTAATCTTGCAACACCGACCAGCTACGGTTTGAAGCGGTCCATAGAGCCCGGCAAACTCATCGTCACTTCCTTGATAGACACGATCCGAGCTGATGTAGAACGTATCGTCGCTGTAGTACTGCTGCAGCAGACTATTCTTTTCGCTGTCAATGATGTCTGCGAATGATTTTGAACAACACAGATACATGCATGAGTGCTTGATATTAATTATTCATTCAGTGTTATGTTTATATTGTAATTTCAATATGCTTGCACTGTGCTCAGGGCCAGGGCGTGCTAGTCCTCTCAGTGCCGCTAAAATCTCTGCCACATTGTCCTAGTTTTACAATGTTCTGTGTTCTGTCTCAATTCGAGCCAGAAAGCGGGTATCTTTATGCGTGTTTTTTATGACACAAGAGATACCACAGAACGGGTGAGTGGGTGCAGGGAAATGTTAACCGACAACAAGGATGGGTACTTGAGAGGATGATTCCATATTTTAAGTGCAACGATGGCGGCTTGCCGGGTTGGAAAAAAATAAAATCCCTGCACTCGTTCGTTGTTCGTTCGTTCGCTGAAAAAGTTCGCGTATAAGTATCTCATCATAATCGTTACCACCGTTACCACATTGCAATCCATAATCAGATTTGAATTTTTTTCTTCTTCCTTCTCTCGCCTCACCCCCCCACCGCTGCCAGTGCTTTGCGGTCATTGCAATTTTGCTGGGTGTGTGGTGGTGGCATCATATCCTGTATGGCGGTTGCCTCTCAGCTTGTTTATACCGTCGTTACTCATCGAGGTGGCTGAGAAGAGAATGTGGGGGGTGGGGGGAGGAGAACATTAATAGGTTAAGCATCAGGGGTGGATTTTCTCGCATTGGACGAGGGTCTTTCAATTATGTTTGTTCTCTAGGAGCTTAAGCACTTTGAACATTGCTCGTGTCGAGTAATTAAGAGCCATGAGTTCAGTTTATGTTTCCGTAATTTGAATATCTCTTCGAGGATTTGCAGTGCAGTTCGCTCGTTGGCAGGATACATATAATCACTGACAGAGGGAACTTGGAGGCATTTAGTGGGAATGTCAATGGTGCGCCATTTGATCCGTTTAATTTGATTAAATTGAGAAACAGTGCACGACTTGTGGAGCAGTGAGTTTTGTCAGATTTTGTGAATTTTTTTTATGAAAAATACATTGATCTTGTAAAGTTTAGATATTTTTTTGTAATTTGAGAATTCGTTTTAATTTTTCGATCTTCAGCTTCAGCGATTTCATACTGTAAAGTGCAGGCCGAAACAACAACTTGAATAAAGGCGACAAAATTTAGTTAAATTTCAAAAATGTTCAATGTTCAGATTTTCTCAAAACTCGCCTCTCGCTGAGAGCATACATCTGAAGATCCTTCTGTTCGTGATGAAACAGTCTCCGTGGTATCCACATGTTCTGCAAATTGATTTTTTCTGAGCAGCCCATTCCATACAGAAGTTCCTTTAGTTGACAGTGATCCTTAAGGAATTCTGCTAACCTCTTTCGAGTCACTGAAAATGCTCAAAATGTACAACTCTCTACAAAAACTTCTCAATCTTGCCGTTCGGTGTCGGCCTTAAATTGTAGGTCCCTTATACTCGTCAGAACACAAAAGTGTTGCTAGGCCCGAGTCGTCCTCTGACTGTAGCGGAAATCTGACGTTAATTAGAACGATTGACAACATCAAGAATTCGTTCAATGTCTTTGTAAGAAATTGCCTTTCAGAGTGGCTCTGCATGCGATGAATTCATCGCAGATGGGTACACGAAGTTTTACGTTTAAACATAGTCCCGCGTTGGCATTTGTCTATCAGCACCATATGCTGTCTTAATGCCAACTACTTTCGTCCTCAGAATATCTGGAAGAGATTATAGATTGACATTGACATAGATGAGGGATGGTGTGTAGAATAGAAGATCATCATGGGATTCATTTAATTAGTCCCCTTTTATTTGATGATTTGGAACCATTCATTGTCATTCTTTGAATACTTAAGAGGGCTTAAGTACCTTTCATGTTCCATTTGTCCGCATCATCTGTGCTTTTTAATTATCTGACTTTTGTTTCAAAATCTGATATATCCTCCCCATCATTTGTCTCAAAGTGCTTTGAGTCATGTAAGGAAACGATGTGAAGTCTTTTTTTATTGTGTGCTTCAATATTACCAAAAACTGTGGATTTCCTTTTAAATGTTGTTGATCCCTTAAAACATGGTACGACGGCTTCTTTGCCATTTTAATACATGTCTTAATCGTCATCAATTTATGAAATTCAGATGAAAGCTTGTTAACTGCTGAAAATTGTGTGGGTTTAATTTTTTTTTTCAAACTTCAGCCAACACGAACTCTTCAGCATGTCCTAAAATTCACGCAGAGACATCTTGACAGTCGATAGTTGAGGGTCAGTAAAAATCTCGCGCTACACGAAAGAACAACTCGTTTTAATTCTCGAGCAGTGATTCGAGTTCAAACACAATCAACTTCAGCTGTGGGACTCATTTTTTTGTATTTCATAATTGTTCATAATTGTGGGCGCCGTGGCGTAGTTGGTAGGTGCGGCGACTCCTAAGCTCGATGTTGTCGGTTCGATTCCCGAAAAAACACCAAAACATTTCTTTCACGGCTCCACCTCTTTCGAGTCACTGAGTCAAGAAAAAGCTTTTCAAAATCGCCGTTCGGAGTCGGCAATAAATTGTAAGTCCGCTCCACTCGTGAAAGAACAATATCATGCACAACACGAGTTGTTGCTGAGAAGCTAGGCCCAGGTCTGTAGTTTTTCATACCGTATTGAGAGTATTATTTAAAATTGATGCTGCGAAGGCGGTGAATAACGAGACTTCTTCGAAATCTTTAATCTCTTCGAATGCGCACAGTATTGTTTTCAACTTCGCTTTCATCGGCAAGAAGCATACCTATAAAGTCCTGCTGCTGGCTGAAGCAATTGTTTCATGTATCTACGACAGACTATCTATCCATGGATGGCTCCTTTTGTAATGTGGACTCTTGTTTGGCGTCATATGCGGCTCCTTTTTCACCGCTGTCTTTGAATTCTTCCCATGTGCTTAGCATGTTAATTTTTAATTTATTCCAATTTTGATTTATGCTATGCTCCCACCAAACGAAATTGCGAGGAGTCATCAAATATCTATAAAACTCCGAGATTTCCCCATACATTTTTGGGATTTCGAAATCCCACGATTTCGGCGAAATCTAGTCGAAATCCCCTTAAGATTATCGGTCCGTGAGAGGTTGTCAAACAGAACAAGCCTACAGCGTGAACATCAGTTTATTATGATGTTCATTTTTAGATGTCAAAACAATTGTGGCAATCGGACAAACATTTCGTGTTTTTGTAAATTGATTTATTTGAGTCGTTTGGATGGTGAAATCACCTCTAACCGCTTCAATAACTTTCTTTTTATGTCTGTGGAACTGAATTGATTTTTTTCTCCTCAGCACTATTATTTGTTTTGCCGGCCACTTTCAAACTGGCAGCTAATGACATTTGAAAACAGTTCAACTCAGTGAGATTTCAGTAAAAGTTCATCCAAACCACTCGATTTCGGTTCAATGGCAACATAGAATCAAATTCGTTTGGTTTCAAGAATTTATGTTTTCTTTGTTATTGGCTTGAGAGCTAATAACAACCAATTGGAGTCCCACAGAAAATTTGATTCCCCCAAAAGTTGATACCCTTAAAGTTGACAATCGGAATCATAATGACTGCCGTTCTCCTCTTCGCTGATGACTGTTTCTTCTTAATTTCTGTTCAAACATATGTGGCGTAATAAGCATCAGATGATGCTTTCTTCTTATCCCTTAAATCTCCAATCTCAAAATAATTTTTCAAAATAATTTAATAAGTTTTGGAGTGAATTTCCGATTCAAAAATGTAGTTGTCTTCCAATCACGAAGCGGCTTTGTTCGATAACCTCGTCTGTGAAAGTTACCTTACCAACCTTGCTCATACAACGAATTCTATTTCCATCACAGCCTAAGGTGTTAGCAGGAAATTATTTAGTTCCAAGCCTGGCTTGTTGCAATGAAGGCTTACTAGAAAATCCATTTAAATCAGTATTGCTTGGATTAATGGGATTATCGCCGGTATTTCATTGTTTCCATACCCAAAGCATTCCACATACGCCACAGTTACGTTCAGATGCATGTTTTGCCCACTTCCAACCCCTGCTATGCACACCCATCCTAGGTGCATGTCGTAACCGAAATCCACCCCTGTTAGATGCATTCGTAGCCTTGATGAAAAAATTCCCACCTCTCAGCAGTCGGTTTTGCCGTTTTTTGTTGACCTGCCTCCCTTCGTGACAAATTAGAAATTAAATCCTAATATCCCTCCACTCCGGGTGTCCCATCTCTTGGATTTTTCACGAATAGCTCTAGATAGAAAGGAATAAAAGGAAAAGAAAAACAAAAAAACAAAGACAACCCCAACCCATCCCGCGCACACATTCAAAACCAAACCAACTTACCAACAATATTTAAGTTCACTGAAAAACTTCGAACTGGTTGGGTGGAAATTTGGCACTCGTACACTCCGGCGTCACGTTTCTGAGCCCATTTTATTTGCAGCGTCCACTCGTCTATGTCCCGATGGTATGATGTTTGGAATCTCTGATCTGTGGTGTACGTATAGGTACCAACCGTGAGTATGTGCAGATCCCTGTGACGTATCCATGCGACCTGAAAGTGATATGATGAATGTAAAAAATACGAGTACATTTCAAAAGTGGGAGGAGATTCAAGTGGAGTTTCACATAATACACAGGATGAGTCATTGTGTTGTGGAGGATCTATTACTTATATGCTTAGACTAGAGTGTCTACTTGTCACTGCAGCGAGGGAGAACCAAAATGTGCAACTGAGCACATTTTGTGTCGACCCAACCTTAAAGTCATTCAGGCGGTTCCTACGTGTGAATGCGATTGCACAATGACGTGAATGGCAAGGGGAGCCGAAGGAAGCTGAAGCTGAATAGCTTGTCGGTTTTTAGGTCAAGTGTTGACAACACATACAACTGGGCGAAAGGAATTTCGACCCTTGGAATGAAATTAATGACGAACAGCTGCAGTGGCATGCGGAGCCTTTTGTTTTGAGGAGAGGGAATTTTGGTTTTTGTGCAGCATTGTTTGTTGGTTGTTAGTTGGATGATGGCATGTAAATAACGGTAGCAAAACTGTGTGAAAATTTAAATTAATTTGATTTATTGAATGACAAGGAGAGCACAAGGCAACAGATTGGAAATGAAATGGTAGTTGTGGTAATTACAATTTGGTAACAAGATTAAGTGGGATACGCTTGAATGCGAATACTCGCAGTGCTGATTGGGAGAAGGAATCCAGAAGATGGTGGGGTTTTGTGAACATTTTTTTGTGTTCGGGGAACGTGATGACCTAATCCCTACGTTACTTAAGATGATAAATACGCCCAAGTGCACGTTTTTATAAGAACACGCTACTCGCATAAGAAAACGTGCATTAACCCGTTGCTGCTGGAAGAGAACACTTTGTCTTTTCTAGAAAAATGTTAATCAGTTTAATGGAAGTGGTATTTTTTGTGTCTTTATTTTACATGCAATGAGTGCTGTGTCGTCTTTTCTCAAGTTATCCCAACCCGAGTCAGACTTCAGTTCTGTTCTAGGAAAAGAAAGTTACTTTTCCCTACGAAATTATTTAGTATCAACCGTCTTCTCTGTCAGAACTCAGATCTCAGTATAGTATGCATATGTAAAAAAAAACCCGACAGAAAATGCGTTGAAAGTTTTCTGTGGACTGAGAACCGAGAATGTTCAAATGAATACTATATCTTGCCGAGATGAATGTAAGTGACCACAGGTTAGACAAGAGACTCAGACAGATGTAAATGGGCGCCATAGTGTAAACGCCCTTATGATTATGACGAATCATTACTGTCAAACGAATGTTGTTAATTCAACAGGATTTTTTTGATATTTCAACAGATATTTTTGAAAATAGGTTACAAGTAACTTTATGTCAAAAAAGATGGTACTGGCACACTACACCACACACTACACACTCAGATTCAAAAACTGTTTCATAGTACTACCAGGCAGCAACCGGCTTTTGCTGAAATTTCATGGTCTTCCGAAGGAAGACCAGTAGGCGCTTCTGTGATGAGGAGCCTACATCATCAGCTCTCACCTCATCAGCACCGAATAACTGCCACCTGATCCTAGTAAAGGCGGAACAATGGCAGAGGAAGTGCTCTGCAGTATCATCGTCTTCTCCACAGACGTCGCAGAGGGTTTCGTCACTTAGGCCAAGCACACTTAGGTGTTTGGCGAAGGTGTAGTGCCCCGTTAGCACGCCAATAAGTTGTCTGCAGTCTTTTCTGTTAAGAGATAACTAGAAAGCCGCTGACTTCTTACAGACGTTGGGGAGCATGCGTTTGGTCTGTCCACCTCCGTGTAGAGTCATGCCATCTGCGGTTGTGCTCTCGAGAAGTCCAACCATCGATGGAAGCCCGAACCAAGGACGCGGGCAGTCCCAGCGTAGGTTCAGGTCCTGAGAATGCCTTATCTGATCCTCGCCTAGCAAGTTCGTCGGCGATCTCATTTCCCGTTAGTTCGGGTCTAGTCTAAAGTTATATGGGTTTAGATAAGGTGAGGGACTTTCAGTCGATTTTTTAAATATCATTCTCTATAGCTCAAACTTCAACATCAAACGATGTTGTATCTGTAAGACTGGTTGTCTCGCGACGAAACATAGGTTTACAGATATAACGTCGAAGCTAAGACTCAATCTTCTCAGTGAAGGCATTCTGAATCGTCAAGACTGAGAAAGGATCGCATCGCTGAAGGAACTGAAGGTTATCCCAAAGATTAAGTTTGAAAGTGTTACGAGGATTGGGAGAAGCGCTGGCACAAAGTGCATATTATCAAATGGGAAATATTTCGAAGACGACAACCACATTAATGTAATTTTTTTTTAAAAAATTAAAATTCCTGTTATTTTGTCGGGAATTGACAACGGCGTCTTGGATACAACTTTGAAACAGTGAAAGACTTTGTGAACCTAGTTTCCGAAGTGAACTCAGGCAATGACGCCACCTCAGAAATAAAACGAGGGACTACTTTTGCCAATCGCTGTGCCATCTCTCGAAGAACCAATATGTGACTGTGTAAGACCTTGATCATCCCAGTCTTGATGTATGGCGGAGAAGCTTGGACACTACTCAAAGCAGATGAGGAGATCCTTGGTCGCTTCGAGGAAAAGATCCTTCGGATTATCTTGATTATTACCCATATGCACTGATGATGTTTGGAGGAGGAGACTGAACGACGATCTTTACGAACTGTTCAGTGACATCGATCTGGTTACACATGTCGCTCGTCACAGATGGAAAGTACATGTAGGGCGAACGTATAACTACACTCCGGCTATGTAAGTCTTCGACTTCAAGCCCGAGAGACAACTAAAGGAAGGCCAAGCCTCCGGTGGAAAGGGACCTCAATCAGCTGAACGTACGTCGCTGGAGGCAAATAGGACAAGACCGTCCTGAATGGAGAAAAATGTTGACTGAAGCCCAGGTTCACCCTGGACTGTAGCCCCAGTTGAGGAAGAAGAAGAGGGGTTAGAGAGTTTACCATCGGAGCAATCACAACCTCTGTCGCTGTCGCCCAATTCAAGAGTATCGGACATATCCCGAGGAACTCACCGTTGGGCAGCTGCTTCTTCGTACGGAAAGGGCTGTACTTCGATGGTTTGGTCACGTGGCGCGAATGTCCCCATCATTACGACTTCCGAGGCGTGCCTTGAATGCGATTCCATCAAGTAGGCGACCACTTGGCAGATGCAGGACGAGTTGGACTAGGTCCAAAAACTCGCCTGGTTGCGCTTGGGCATAGCTCCCGATGAGTTAGAGTCGTTGGCGGAGGATCGAGTGGCCTGGAGATCTTTCGTGTAGGCATTATCCCCGCGACCCCTTTAGTGGAACATGCGGGTCACTAAAAACGATAATGCTGATGATATTATAGAAAAATAAATCTGAGAAAAAACCTTAAAAGTATTTCCCTATCGACCTTGTTTACCGAAATTTGTTCGCCACTTAATTTACATTTTTGCCGCAGGAATTCTGGCCACAAACTTGTGCTCACTTGCAGAACAACCGTGTGAGTGTTGTTCATTTCAGGGAATGTAATAATTAAGTCTAAATTCGGCATTTGTCATCATGTTGTCTACATCAGAGCTATTAGCATGTTCCCGAATTAAAGCACTAAATTAACCCCCGTCCACCAATATTCAAGGTCCGAAACTGCACTGAAATCATAACGAATTTAACTATTCATTTTCCCCGAGCAGACAATTCATGGTCAGTGGTATTATCCCTTGAATGTGATTAGATTGACCCGAAAGTGAGCGATTTCAGTGCTCAACGCCATTAAATTATGTAAAACAACAGTGGTCATAATTTGGGGTAAAACTAAAAATTGATTGCCTCGCATTTTCGCAACGTCAACATGCGATATTTCCATTTCGCCAAATCACATCCAATAAAATGCCCAAACGATTGAAAGGACATGTAATATTCGATTCAATTTAACTCATCTGCATGCATGATGAAACCATAAGCCGAACGAGATCCCGTGATGGATGTAATAATAATTGTCATTCACTAGAGGAACCCCTGCATTCGGTTGATGTGCATGCCTCATTAAAGCTTTTCGAATAAATTTCATTATGCCTTTGACTAGTTCAGCAGCACGGGGAAATTAATTTATCAAATCATATCGGAGTAATTTGCTGTCCACATGAAATTAAGTGGAGCAGAAATAAAATCCGTGGTATCTGAAAAAAAAATCATAAATTAATATGAGACTGTAAAAACGAAATTAGTTTATTTTGGTTCATGCTAATGAAGACTTAATGGAGTTGACGCTGGAAATTGGTAATTGTTGCGGGGTTGTAAAAAGAGCTGATTTGTTGTAAAACAAAGTGGTTTTATAATTCTTTTGACATTTATGTCTGCCAGATACGACATGAGTAGTGGTGCGTAACTTTTGCGTCGTAAATGATATCTATTTGGCTTTATTTGATAGTCAATCTAAATCTGCTCTGTTCGCTTTTTTGCAAAAACATAATAAAATAAAACAATAAACAATAAACGCAATAAAACAGCATAAGTTTGAGTATTTAAAGTACATTTAAGAAAAAACAAAGATAAATTATTCGCACAAAAAGAAAAAAAATAGGTTCACTATAAAGAGATTTTTTTTGTTCACTATTTAGAATAGCCTGTATAAAATATTGTGTGATCACTATATTGAATTGTTCACTATATCAATGTTCACTATATCGAGCGTCTACTGTATTACCATTTTAGCTTGGTCACTAAATGATTAAGAAAATATATAATTTGAAAAATTTAAGTTTTTAAGCGTTATGCACTTTAATTTGACCTAAATTCAATATTGCCTAGGATAACATTTTGCTGACAGATTGACACCTCTAAGGAACACTGGCGCCTAGCCTAGAATTTATGTAAATTCTCAGTTTGCTAGAGCTAAAAATCTTGCTTTAGGTAAAATGGAAAAAAATAGCCAAAAGAACAACAATTTGGGATGGAAAGCAAAATGAGAGGTTTCCTTTTCGTTTTTGTCTTTTCTTGATTACGCAAAAAGTGCGTCCAGGTGCAGTAGAATCACGAAAACATGAATAGTTCGGAAAGATAAATAATTTGTTCTCCATTTTTCTTTTGGGCGACAGTCAACTATAGAGTTGTTTTTTGACACGTTGAGTGCCGCATGAGACCACGTCATGTGAGACCAAGAATTTGGGCTTGCTGTGCCGCGTAAGACCGGAGTGTATTCGAAGAGTTAATAAAAAAAAATCCGTGGCCTGTGGGGACAGTTTTTTGGATTATATGGTGGCACTCAACGTCTTAAGGCAAAAATCTCTCTTAACTCTTTTGAACAATTTTTTTTAGCTTTTGATAAGTTTTTTGTTTTTTTTTTTTTAATTAAAATGAATTGTTATTTTGATACATGCAATGTTTTAATGTACCGCTTTATGTTCATGTTGAGAGACATGTTGTATATCTGTTCATCTTTCTGAGATTCTACTGTGTTAACTTTTCACACCGGCCGTGCCGCTACTGCTACGCCAATTTGAAAGCTGGTCCTCTTTTCAGGGCACAACCTCTAGCAAGTAACCGACAATGGATTCCCTAAAAATTAAGGTTTCTGCTTTTATTGTGAGCGCCATAGTACGAAAAAAACGTTCTCCGTAAGATGAAATTTTCAAACTTTTCTCCTCACAGTTTGTGTCCAAATTAAATGTACATACGTGTACAAGAGATATCAATCTTCCAAAGACAACGCTATAAAATGCAACAAAGACTGGACGTTATTTGGATGACCCATCTTCTGATAGTGACAACAGCTACCATTTCGTGAGACTTTCTTAGCTCCAGACAAGATCTTGCACCATTTTACATTTCACAGAACCACTATCCGAGATTTAAGGCGTCCCCTCAAAGAGCAGTCAAATTCCGCTCCAGTACCCTTTCAGTGACTTTCAAAGAAGTTATACACTTTGTGTACAGGGGAGTTCTTCTTCCTTTGAGACAATCCTATGCATCGTATCAATACAGTTGAGTCATTAAGATGAGTTGTCATAGTTTGACAGAGTTCCATCTTTCAAGAGGGGGCAGCGATACAAAAACACACACAACAACAAAAAAAAACCGACAGATACTGTGAAAGAAAAAGAATCCGTCTCATGAATACGATGAAACTGACGAAGGCAAATTGCTGTCGCGACTTATCCTTTTCGTCCATCAATTTTTACCATCATCATCTCTTCATTATCCTTCTGCGCATTGTAACTGAAACTGAAACACAGCCACTCGTAGATACACAGGGCGACGCACAAAGAAATGGACGAACGAACGTCAATCTAAGCAGCTGTCTGGTGATACTCGTATAAATGCTTTTATCCTTTTCAGTTGTTTCGTTGTATATTCCCGTCCCTTCCCTCCTTTTTATAGCCTTCCTTTAAGTGTAGTGCGTCTTAAGTGATGCTACTTGTTCTGAAGAAGTTAATTATGTTGTTGGATACACTGTCATGACTTGAAGAGATTCTTTCGTTTCTGTTGGATGGTATGGATTACCATTAGTGTGTGGGGGGGACACTCAAGTCGTCGAAATTTGAAGGATACGAATGGATCTTTGGTTAGGTCTTAGAAAGTCTGCACCAAGTAACATGAATAATGACTTCGACGCTGTTCTATTGGTTTACACTTTCTAGTGCTTTCTCACTCAGATGTCACTTGAATTTTGATTGAATTTCGATTTTTCCTTCGTCTTAAAGATTGACGACTTGGCCAGTGATTGACAACGTACAAGCGCGAGGGAGGGGAGTGCTCTGATGTCTCAATGACATGAAGCTAATAGAAAAATGATTTGACGTAGATTAAGGGTGCTTCACGATGTATTCATCGATCGGTTTTTGTGTAGGAAGTCTTTAGTGGCAATCGGTTGGGCGTTGAAAATTCCCTTGAAGCATTTGGAATATGCTCAAGTAAATTTATTGAAATACTGATGATATTCTCTTCCTCAAATCCAAATGAACTGTGCAAATATTCACGTCGAGTGCCTACTTAAACACAAAAGTCAAACTCAACTGTTAACGCGGAACTGACAGCAACGTAAATGAGTGGCAATGGAATTTTATGGTGAAATAGACAATAATCATGCACATCAATGGAGCCAGTCAAGTTTGATATCGTCGTTGTGTCAATCGGATTGCCCGGGTACGTAGTGTTGTTCGTCAACGTCACTCATACCCGGATTACTTTCGTTTCGAGGAAGGAAGCAGAGATACCAGAGTATCTGAATAAAAGCGGGAGATCTAGATATTTGTCCTGACGATGAACGGAATGAAATACTTTCGAAGATATGACCAGTGTCATGCGTCAAAGTTTTGAGTGACTCCCAGATTTGATGATGGGGAATCTCATTTCTCAGCACGTTTCAAACTTGTGAATTGACAAGTTGATCTTGCACGAAAATTACAAAAATAATGAGAGAATTTCCCTAGAAATTTGGTACACCGATGTATCCAATACAAACAAGGAGCTTATGACAGAAAGGTCTGTATAAAAACTAGCGACTCAGGAAACATAATTTTCAAGGCCTAAATATCTACAAAGTTTCTGACGTGGCATAGTGAGTAAATGCGTCGACTATTACACTCAAAGTCTGGGCTTGATTCACGAAAAAAGCGTTCCACAATTTCACGACGTGTACGTATCCAAATATAATGGTATCCAGGACAAATTGTTTTACTAATTGGGAGAACAGAAAGAAATACATTTATTTCATATATTCGCGACTGAGTACGTATTCAAATGCAATCGCACGTAGGACATTTAGTTTTTGTAATATGAAATAAACTGGGCAAGTGCGAGTTGTACTCGCACGGGTAAGGTTCCGTCGCATAATATTGATGGATGATTTCTGAAGATCAAACGACGTTTCCAAACTATTTCAGTTGAATTTTCTTCTAACTTCAACTCAAATCAACTATTCATACATTCTTACATCCGACAAAAACAAACGTTCATCCCTACATATACATATATCTCTATCCAAGTTTATCCAACACAGAAAATCCCTTCCATCATATACATACCCAATCACTGCTCATGCCTGCGGTGTGTGTGTATTCATTTCTGTTGGGCATTTAGGGGTGAGATCGAAAAGATAACGCTCAGCAACGAATAGAGTGGCCGAACACAGCATGAAATTATGTGTGGAAATGAAATTGTTTTCATTTTAAATCTTAGATATCTCAAAATTTCAACATAAATCGATATTTTGAAATGTATCATTTCTTAATGCTTACATTGATGTCTTCAAAACTGCGTTTTCAGATCTTTAAAATTCGCATGTCGATGATTGACCGTTTTTGGCCAATATCTCCAAAACCATTAGGGCCAGAATGCTCGCAATGGTTTTAAATGAAAGTACTCAATGAAGCCAAGTTTTTGTGATTTTTTCAGATTTTTAAACACTTTGGTTTAGAAATGGCAATGGGGGACGCATTTAAAACTTTGGAGCTCCATATTTTCCAAACGGTATTTTGGATAAAAAAGTGTTGAACGAAACCTCCACCTCATTTCGAAAGACCTGTCGATTGATATATATATCGATGGGGTGCGACAATTTTTCAAAATTTGTCTCAACTTCACCTGTACTGGAGCCACCCCCAAATGGCCCCACTTTTTAAAATCGCTGCATAGGAATTGACATCTAGGTCTGAAGTACCTAATTCCAAAATTTCATGCCGATATCTTCATAAACTTCGGAGATAAAAAAGTGTGACAGACACGACGGACGGACGGACACACCGAAATTATAAAGGTTCCGTTTTTGTAGACGGAACCTTAATAATGGCGGCGCTACAGTCCGAGGTGCACCTGGGCCTAGCTTCTCAGCAACCACTCGCGTTGTGTTCTCTCACGGGTGGAGGGGACTTACAGTTTAATGCCGACTCCGAACGGCGAGATTGAGAAGCTTTTTCTAGACAGTTGTACTCTTTGAGCATTGTCAGTGACTCGCAAGAGGTGGAGCCGTGAAAAAATGTTAATTGTTTTTTTGGGAATCGAACCGACCACATTGAGCGTAGGAGTCGATGCGCCTTACCCCTACGCCACGGCGCCCACAGCATCTACATCTTAGTTGAAAAAAAAGGTTAACCTTGAGAGTTAGTCACATAATACAGCACGAGTGTCGAATGCTTTATCTAGCTTCTGTCTTATAACATTCGTGTGCCATAAAACAACAATTTTCGAACCAAAGCCAGATTGGTTGGAGTTCAACAGTTTGTGTTGCCTATCTTCCAATTTGGCCGTTTGGGAAAGTCTAAAAAGTGTAGGCCCCCTTCACTCGAACAATGGGATGTTCAACACAAGTGGTAGAAGAAACTACGCCCAAGTCCACACTAAACTGTATCGCCACCCGAAGAAAGAGAAGAGTCGTTTAACAGCCGAAAGCGTTGTTTTTGAGAAGATTTTGTGTTACCCTCGTTGAGAAATTAGTTACAAACTTTGTTCTCCATTACCTAGAAACTCCTGGAAATTAGTGAGTAACTTCTAATTGAATTGAAACATATATGTGCCAAGGGAACATGTATGATATGCACACTTTTGAGAAACTAAAATAAATTTTCTATTTTAAATTGTTCCTTATGTGTCAGTTAATTTAATCAAAAACAAGGGTTTCTGTAAACGCCCATGGGCCAAGTTATAATGAAAATAATTTTTGCTGACAGTAGTTACTTCAACCCTCCTGTCAGTTCCAACCACATGTCAAAAACTCTCTCAACCACATGTCACTTTTATAATAAAGCATTTTTTTTCGGTAGCAATTAAGTGAACATATACAAACCGTTTTATTGCCCAAATGTTTAACACGACATCCCAAATATGCAGATTTTCCAACAAGGGACGTGATATTCCTTGGCATAGTAACGTCAAAATACGGCTCATTCCATCTGTGGCCATGTGGTGAGTGCAGCGGGGGTGAGTGTGTCGGTTTTTGATCCAAATTATTGTGATTCACCGATGGTCTCTGGTAGCACATGGTCAGACCTGAAATTAAAAATAAAAACGAATATGAAAGATATGAATAACCATGCATACATTAACGTGCGAGAGATACAACGATGAATATGAATGAATGTCGAGGGATAACGCCTTGGATCATCAATCATTTCCGCTCGGAGTGGATGAGTAATCATAGGTTCGGTGTTTTGACGTGGATAAGTGAAAATTGTTCAAATGTTTGGTGAATGGAACTGGAGCTGAAGCAGCGACCAGTGGAGTGTGGCTGTTGAATAGCAGACGCGTTTGTCACTGCCGATACAACGAGCTAAATTTGGAATTCCTAAAATAAATTCGACCCGGTAATCGATTATTTTGATGGAAATTTTCCCCATTATTCAACAGATTCTTTTGATGCAGCGCTTTGAAGAGATATGCGTAAAGTGCCCAAAGAATGGTGAGGGAAATGTATGATTATTGGAATTTTAGTTATTGCGCGGTTTGATCTCTGGTCAGATATCTGGGAACAGCATAAATGTTGATGAAATGTTTGATTGCAAAGTCAAAACATCAAGGAATTAAATGTACATACACTCACTTCAAATAACCTTTCTTATGGAATCAGACACGTTTTGCGCAGTCAAAGTTTTTAAATATTCGATGCCTTTAAGGCTGTTTAATTTGCTAAGCAATTGACGACAATTTGTAAAATAATGGAACATAGCACACCAAAGGGGGAACTATCTTATAATAGCCGAACAGAATCGTAAGGTTCTATTAAAAGCAAACAGAAAGTAACCAGAAGCATAACACGACTGGATGGCGCAGTTGGTTAAGTGCCTGAGGGGTCCCAGGTTCGAATCCCAGTGAAGTCGAATCTGGTGCAGTCACCATTTGCCATTGGGATCAAATTAACGGCACAGGAGTAGGTTGCTACCAGGCTGTAAAAATCCTCCGAAAAAAAAAATCCAGAAGCATCGTCAAATTTCGAAGAGTCCATAATTACTTATTGAAACTTAAAGAGCTTGGTGTCAAAGCCAAGTTAACGGTTTTTAACGCAGTATTTGTTCCAACTCTCACCTATTGTCATGAAATTTGGGTAATGACCGAAAGAATAAGATCGCGAATACAAGCTGCCGAGATGAGATTTCTTCGCGCTGTTGTGGGAATTACTCGCCGGGATAGGGTGAGAAACACGACAGTGCGCGGGGAACTCAATGTTGGGCAGCTGCTTCTTCGAACGGAAAGGGCTGTACTTTGTTGGTTTGGCCATGTGGCACGAATGTCCCTATCATAACGACTTCCGAGGTGTGCATTGAATGCGATTCCATCAGGTAGGCGACCGCTTGGTAGACCCAGGACGAGATGGTTGGACCAAGTCCAAACACTCGCCTGGTTGCGCTTGGGCATAGCTCCTGATGAGTTAGAGTCGATGGCGGAGGATCGAGTGGCCTGGAGATCTCTCGTGCATGCATTGCCCCCGCGACCCCTTTAGTGGAACATGCGGGTCATTGAAAATGAGATGATGATGATGATGAGAACTTAAACAGAATTGAGCTGTCAACAGAAATTTGCATACGTGGAGTGGGATTCATTTTGCTCCTGCATAAGTGGGTAAAAGTGAACGAACTAACCGAAACTGAACGAAGCGGTTACTATAGTCACAGTGTATCATTTCTGTGTACTCACTTAAATTCCCGAATGGCAATTATAGTTGGACCTAGGGAATGAAATGTGGGCGCCGTGGCGTAGTTAGTAAGTGCGGCGATTCCTACGCCAAAGTCTAAGTTCGATACCCAACACAAACACCGCTCCATATTTTATGGCGCCATTTCTATCGAGTCACTGACAATGCTCAGAGAGTATACCTGCCATGGAAAGCTTCTCAAATTTAGCAGTTCGAAGTCAGCATAAAAATGTAGGTTCCCTTCACTCCCGAAAGAACAATAGCACGCTCCAGTGTGGTTACTATAGAAGCTCAATGAAGAAGAATATACTTACTTTCTCAAGGTTTTTACCGCCCATTCTACAGTTCTGTCCGACGTTGACATGAACCGTATATCGAAGACAGGTTGTATTTTATTTTGAACGCATTCCCCACGAAAAACCAATTTAGCAGCTTAATTTTCAATGTCAATTTTTTTTTTTCATTTTATTAGCTTAATTTAAATAAATTAAAAATAAAAAAATCTTAAAAAACGAAAAAATCAGCAAACGTCTGTATTAATTTCTCAAATACAATGGAACGTCAAGACAAAGTGCGGTAGAATAAAATTATATTTCTCTGCCACATTTTAGTGAATTCAAAGCGACAAGAATTTGAATAAACCCCTCAGATGCAATAGAATTTCAAGAAAAATACTTCAATCGCTTATTTCCATAAATAAATTTAAATGCAATTCAACATTTCAATCTCCTCCCACATTCGAGGAGAACTTGACTTTCTACGAGCAATTCAAACAAATTTTTGTCACGCCAACCTGCCATCGGGAATGTCGTTCGTAATTAGACAAGCGTTTAAGACACCAAAGTGACAAAAAAATAAAAGAGAAACAAATGTTTGGAGGCGGATCCGATGTCAAAACACGTCGTGGCTCTTCAACAAACCAAGCAAAAAAGAAGGAATACGTTCTTCTAAGTGTTTTATTTTTGGATACAGTTCTGATAAAAACAGATGTCAACAAATATTCACACAAAGCTATAAATACACTGTTTTTGTGTATTCCAATCTTTTGAACCAAGAAATACGTTCGATCAACATGACCTGTTACACACGAGGCAGAAGGAGAATACTGAAGTGACAAAGGATTGCTGAGGATGGAGGAGGAGTGGTCTTTGGTCTTTTGTGTAACAGGCTCGTGTACTATTCGGACCAAGTCAGAATTATGTTTAGTTTCTTAGAAGCGTTTTCTGCTGGCTGTCTTCCAGGACATCGAAAGAAACTTCTTCGATTAGGTGCAAATAGTGCAACCACTTGACTTATTGCTCAGAACAGACTGCACTTGATGGGGTTGCATTTCTTGCCATTCAGAAGTGAATCGATTCGAGCAGATCTCCACGGGGGATGCATTTCTCGGTAATGGCCGATGATTGGCAAGTTCATTGTTTGATCATGCAGTGCATTCACAGCAATGTCTTGTAGCAACCAAGAGATTAATAACGAACCACACATCTGCGGGGCTTTACACAAATGAGCTCCACAGACAGCCATCGGCACCATGTAGACATCTCGATTCTGGCAGCGATCGAAACAATGTACGCTCACACGTCCCTACATATACTTCAGCCGGCCAAAGTGAAAGCCAGGACCACACCACACCACACCACACAAGGACAAGTGTTACAACCATCCCTACTTACTTACGGCCCAACTTGCAGACGTAATTAAAACGTTGAAATGCCACCTTGCTCATTCATACATACACACTCAAGGCATCACTAGAGAAACCGAGAAACTGAAGGAAGAGCAACGGCGTAAAGGACCTAATTTTTCGCGTGTACATAAAGTGAATCGTCGACCTACAAGTGCAGCAAATTATGAACTTGAGATTAAAGGACTTATGCTGCGTTGATTGCTGGGTGAGTGTGAGTGTGTGTGCCACGAATTCGGCACAAGGTTCTTCTCTATCTCCCGCTGTGGTGGGGAAATCGATTCTGACAGCGGTTGTCGACATATCTGACTGCATGCCGCTACAATCGTTTGTGGTACAAGTGGCAACGATTATTGCTTGTATGGTTTGAGGCGAAATAATGGAAGCATTCCTCTGCGCCATATTGAAGGAAAGGCCTGTGTTTTGTGGCTCGTAACTTGCATAACACAAAATAGTGAAATTAAGCTCGTGCTTCTTGCGAAGCGACTTAGAAACTGTCTAGAATGCTGTGGCTTTTCAAACAATTTATATCCATCATCCGAGAATGCACATCAGCAGAACTGATGCGGTTGATGGAGCAGAGTATGTGTCACTGGCATGCATAAAGACACATCTACGTGGAGGGCAGTTGACGTTCTAAAAATCGTTCGTTCAAAAAAGGTTATAAAGGGCAGGCCAAATACAAGTTTCTTTTTAAAAATGCAATAAAATGCAACAAAATTAAATTTTTTTCATGCATTATGGATTTATTAGTAAGAACAAATATTCCCATTAATTATGAAATACAAGGTTGTTCAAGTGGATGCCTCGGCTAGCATCCGAGGCGCAGTAGCGCATTCTGTCACTCCAATTTTCCAAGACCTTATTGATGGTTTCGGGCTGTAGCTCACGGATTGGTCCGATGATATTTGCCTTCAGTGCTTGAATCGTTTCCGGTTTGTTGGCATAGCATCGGTACTTCACGGTTCCCCACAAAAAGAAGTTCAAAGGGGTCAAATCGCAGCTCCGAGGCAGCTAATTGACATCGCCAAGACGATTGATAACATGATTTGGGAATTTGGTGCACAAAAGATCAATTGTGTTATGGGCTGTTTGGCATGGCGCGCCATATTGCATGAACCAGAGGTCGTCCAAATGTCTTCAATCCATGTCTTCAATTTTAGGAAAAAAACTGGCTCTGTAACGTTCACCGTTGACCGAAATGTTATTCTCAGCCTCATTTTCGAAGAAAAATGTTGTCACCACTGATGCCACCACTCCACAATCAGCAGCAAACTGTCACTCTCTGAGGATCCATTGGCTTCTCGACAATAACGTGCGGGTTTTGGTTTTCCGAGCCCCAGATGCGGCAATTTTGTTTGTTCACGTAGTCGCCGAGATGAAAATGCGCCTCGTCAGAAGAGATGATTTTTCGCCTAAAATCGTTGTTCAATTCAAGCTGCTTGCTCTAAGGCCCAAACTGAGGAGCGATAACGAAGTGGATGTTCGATTGGACCTTGTAAGCGAATAATCCGAGATCTTTGTGCAGAATTCTCCTCAGACTAGTGCGTGAAATGTTGAGCTGTTGAGATCGATAGCGAGTTGATGTTCGTGAATTGAGTCTCACACCCTCGGCCACAGCAGCCACATTCTCATCTGTGCGCACCGTACGACGATGGGGACCATGAGTGTTGTCCGCTAGCACGTCAGTCTCAGGAACTTTTTGCACAAATTTGCGTACAGCAGTCGCGGTGGGTGGCCAAAACTTCTTCAAAACTCATCTCATCTCATCTCATCTCATTTTCAATGACCCGCATGTTCCACTAAAGGGGTCGCGGGGGCAATGCATGCACGAGAGATCTCCAGGCCACTCGATCCTCCGCCATCGACTCTAACTCATCAGGAGCTATGCCCAAGCGCAACCAGGCGAGTGTTTGGACTTGGTCCAACCATCTCATCCTAGGTCTGCCAAGCGGTCGCCTACCTGATGGAATCGCATTCAAGGCACGCCTCGGAAGTCGTGATGATGGGGACATTCGTGCCACGTGACCAAACCAACGAAGTACAGCCCTTTCCGTTCGAAGAAGCAGCTGCCCAACATTCAATTCCCCGCGCACTGTCGTGTTTCTCACCCTATCCCGGCGAGTAATTCCCACAACAGCACGAAGAAATCTCATCTCGGCAGCTTGTATTCGCGATCTTATTCTTTCGGTCATTACCCAAATTTCATGACCATAGGTGAGAGTTGGAACAAATACTGCGTTAAAAACCGCTAACTTGGCTTTGACACCAAGCTCGGCCTTCCTGATTACAGATCGACCAAGCTGTTTCAAAATTGACCCAGCTTGACCAATCCTACAGGAAAGCTCAGCATTATTCCTCCCATCACTCGTGAAGAAGACCCCGAGATACTTGAACTTCTCCACCTGTTTCAATGGGACTCCACTAACATGTAGAGTGCATTGAACAGGGGTTCTGGAAATAACCATAACCTCGGATTTGTCCACGTTAACCCTCATCCCAGCATCAGCACATACGGCCACAAACCTATCTAGCGCGCGCTGGAGTTCTATCTGGGAGGATGTGAGGATGACTAAGTCATCTGCAAAAAGAAGATGACTTACCCTCAACTCTCCCAATGTGAAACATTCTTCGCCTCGACTGCGCTGTAACATCCAGTCCATATATATAATGAAAAGGAGAGGTGACAAAACGCACCCTTGGCGAAGTCCAACGCCCACGGTGAAAGGTGTTGATTTACTACCGTTAACCCGAACACAGCTACTACAGTTTGTGTATAGAGACTGAATGGCCCTCAACAAAGAACCATCAATCCCATACTCCTGCAGAACACTCCAGAGTTTACCTCGAGGAACTCGGTCGTATGCCTTTTCCAAATCTACAAAACAACTGTAGATCGGTTTGGCGTACTCCCAAGCCTTCTCAAGTACCATTCTTAGAGTGAAAAGCTGGTCGGTTGTACTTCTGCCGGGACGAAAACCGCACTGTTCATCCTCCATCCTGGATTCGACCATAGCTCTAGAACGCGCCTCCAACACCTTAGCGTAGACTTTACCTGGGAGACTTAAAAGAGATATGCCCCTGTAATTGGAGCACTCTTTTTTGTCCCCCTTTTTGAAGAGAGGGACAATCACCCCAGTCTGCCAATCACCAGGTGTTTCACTGCGTTCCCAAGCCACCTTAATGACACGAGAGAGCCATAAAACTCCCTCTTTACCCATAGCCTTAAGCATTTCTGGCCGGATTTCATCCACACCGGCGGATTTGCCAACTTTTAGCGATTCAATCGCCAAAATGACTTCCTCCACCGTTGGACTATTCTCCGCCCTACTCAAGACTACAGGTCTGTCACCCTCAGTGCCCTGTTCGGGATTGAGCAGCTCCGAAAAGTGCTCGCTCCATCTGCGCAAGATGTCCACCTCATTGGAAAGCAACACGCCATCTTTGGATTTGACTCCTTCGATGGTGTTGTATTTCCTCCCTCTGAGCCGGCGAATGGTTTGCCAGAACACCTTTTTCGCAGATCTATGGTCGCTTTCCAACTTCTCGCCGAACTCCTTCCAAGTCTGCTCTTTAGCTGCTCGCACAGCCAATTTGCAAGTTCTTCGCGCCTCAGTGTACCGGTCACGAGAATCAGAGTTCCCCAAGAGAATCCAGTCTCTGTAGGTCTTCTTCTTCTCTCTGATGGCTTCTTGAACTCCGGGTGTTTTAAACCACGCAGTTCTTTTCTCACCACCAGCCGCCACACCAAGCCGCTTCACCCCACAAACATCACGTGCAGAAGCAATGACAGCTGTTGAAAACAGTCGCCATTCGTCCTCTACATGCGATGGAACAGTTGGAATTTGCTCAAACCCTTCGGATATGCGCCGTGCAAAATGTTGCTGCACCTCACTGTTCTGTAGTTTCTCCCACCGTATGCGTGTAACCACTCTTGGTTTCCGCCTTGGCAGAAGAGGTACTTTATCAGAAAGATACAGCGTACACAACACCAGGTGATGATCAGTTGACAGTTCAGCCCCTCTCAACACACGAACGTCACAAACCATCCGTTTCACACACGATGGTACCACAAAGAAATCTATCAACGATTTCTGTTGAAGACTCCGACGGTACCATGTGTATTTATGGATGTCTTTGTGTGGAAAGAAGGTGTTCATAATGGACATGCCATTTGCACAGCAAAAATCCAACATCTTCTCTCCGTTCATGTTTTGATGAGGATCACCGTTCCTCCCAATCACACTCCCCCATGTCGTTACATCCACACCCACGTGAGCATTGAAGTCACCCATCAGAATAAAGGAATCCATCTCAGCCACCCTGTCAAGGGCAGCATCAACTTCATCCAGGAAAGCCGCATACTCTGACTCTAGATTCGGTGCATACACCTGCACTAGATCCAAAGTTGATCTTTCAAGCTTGAGCTTTAAGATCCCGACTCTCCCTCCTAACGGTATCCACTCCAATACTCTGTCTGCCAGCCTGGGACTTGTGAGTATCCCCACTCCCGCCTGTGCAGACATTTGAGGTGCCACTCCCGACAGGAAGAGTTTCCACCCGTCCGAAAGATCCACAGTTCTAGATCCTCTTTGCTTGGTCGAAGAAATGCCTACGATATCTAACCGATATCTGGCAGCTTCTCCAACCAGCTCGAGATCCTTTCCTGTGAGCGATGAGACGTTCCATGTGCCTATCCTAAGCCGATGCCGTTGTCCGTTGCCTTTTAACCCTCGCACGCACTGGTTAGTGCATGGCGTGATCCCCCTCCCACCCCCGTAGTGGCTCACGAGGCCACTGCCGGGTTGCTCGTAACTGCTTCGGGCTGATCCCGACCGGCTGCCGAGCGGGACAGGCCGGCCACCAGACGCTCGCATACTGCCACCATTCAGGCCTGGCTCCGAATGGGGCCCTGGCACACCAGGGTAGGCGGTATCCGAGGCTGTTCGTCTTCTTCTTGTCATTCCAGGGGGTTGCGCTTCGTTAGCCAGGCTTGTGGCGTACAATATGCACACCACAAACCTGTTGCCCGCCCCCCACCACGAGGAGGTCAGCTGCCGGGGGGGCCTTCTTTTCAAAAAACGCACTGTTTGGGCTACACAGCACTTACTTTGGAAATACAGTCAGCTCGTTCTAAGTCGAATTTTCACGGGATATCAAAATTAGTTCGAGTTAGAGGGAGTTCGACTTAGAGGGAATCGACTGTAAGTTCAAGCGAAAAGCAGCTCATTAGGTTCCGCGGAGGTATGGTG
Organism: Myathropa florea; assembly: GCA_930367185.1. Taxonomy (NCBI): domain Eukaryota; kingdom Metazoa; phylum Arthropoda; class Insecta; order Diptera; family Syrphidae; genus Myathropa; species Myathropa florea. The sequence goes on along the minus strand of OV884004.1, from coordinate 100,187,688 downwards.
CTAACTTCCTGTTAAGATTTTGTGGGGAAACAGCTGTCAGTGTCAAAATAACCTGATTTAAAAAAACACTAGATGGGCCACCTTGTATGTCATTGGTGATGTCGTTCAAGCTTAATGATCTCCGGGCTTAAAAGCCCGGACCCTTTTTTTGTGCTCATGGGTCTATGTTAAGAAACCGGGAGCACAACTAACATTTAATCGTTAAATTACATATCGGTTAAAATTAATGAAAATATGACCAAAAAAGTTCACATTTTTAGCCACCAGCTGAGTTGGATTATCTCCCATATGCAACTCGGAACATTCATTATTTTTTCGTTTATTTTTTCATCAATTTATACGAAAATATTGTAGTAATCCTCTTCGGTTAATACTATAATTATGCTTTTTTGCGCTACTTTTTTTAAACGTTCGCTTTACGACATTAATAATTGTCATTGGGTAAGCACGGGGAACCTTTAATGACGTTTTTGCTTTAAATTGAAAAACGCAATCAATAAAATGAATATAATTAGGGCATAACATAGTTTACGATGTAGTCTAAAATTATTAAAGACTTCAATCTGTTTCGCGGCGCAGTTAACATGAACGTCGATACAGAGTTTTAACACAGAATCGGTTAGATTCGATTTTTCTCTTAAGCTCAAGAGCAAGCTGTCTCAAGAAGAACTACAATCGGTTTATATGGGACACTGTTCTCTTGGTCGATTCAAGAAAAATAAATGTTTTCTGACGACGATCTCTAATCGCGTTTACAATGAAAGTCAACAGAATGTTCGGATAGAAACAATACAGACTGTGCACCGAAAATAGTTTTGTCAGGTCTCCCTGGATGCAATACCCAAGCCATGTAGAAACAAATAACACCGACCATAAGCGTCTTCAACTCCAAAAAAAACCAACAGAGAACGTCCACGACCAAAATGGTACACATCCTTTAAGTAGGATCTTAACCAACTTGGCATTTAAGGAAAATTGTTTTTTTGTTTGAATACAGTCGACTTTGTTTAAGTCCAATTTACTTAACTGATTAACTGAAACAAGGAATTGTCAAACTAATTTCTGTAATTTTGGTGTTTCAGTTAAGCGAAGTCGACTGTACCACTCCCACCGCGAACTGTAGGACCACCCGACAGGGAAATTAAGGAGTTCACTAGTAATTCTTTTTTGTATTTTGATAGATAGTATGACTCCCTTTCAAGTCATGTCCATCTTCAGCACATTGCGTAATCGTTTCTCTTCAAATTGCGTCTCTTTTTTTTATATTTTCGAATATACGAGTATTTTGTAATCGACTCGAACTTTCAGTCAACACTTTCATTCCTTAATAACATAATAACGGCGCGGCGGTACTACAGTCCGAGGTGGACCTGGGCCTAGCTTCTCAGCACCCACTCGTGTTGTTCTCTCACGAGTGGAGGGGACCTACAGTTTAATGCCGACTCCGAACGGCGATATTGAGAAGCTATTTCTAGACAGTTAAACTCTTTAAGCATTGTCAGTGACTCAAATGAGGTGGAGCCGTTTGTCTGAACTTGGATTCGAACCTAGACTGTGACAGTCTAATGCGCATGGGTCGACGCACGATCCCACACGTCTGCTGCGCCCACGCCCCACGGCGCCTATCAGAGACACGTTGCGTGCCATAAAAGCGACGCAACTTTCAATTTGGCGACTGTGTGATCTCACGACGAGCGTTCATCAATTGGTCCCCGCGATCAAGCGACTTGACACAACTCTATTATTTTCTCTGGAACTATGTCAAGTCGTTAGAGGACAGTAATAAGTCCATCGGTTTGGACAAGCTCGAGGCCAACATTCGAGACGCTATTGATGGTACAACTCGACACATAGTGCACCGAGCCATCACAAATTGGACCGACCGCATGAAGCACTTCCAGCGAAGCCGAGGCTGCTATTTGAATGGTGTGCTATACCATATAAAATGGCATGAATGTAGCTTCAAAATATAGTCAGAATCAATTTTGTGTCTCCCACCATTGTTGCGTTATTTAAATTTTCTTTTGGTCACTACATGTCGAACAGAAGAAAAACAGATAAAAGTCTCTTTATTGAGTTGGCCTCAACCAAGAAGGCTCTGCAGATAGCACGAGTTCTTGGTAGGTATCTCCACTTGCCCACACCCAGTTGGTTCTTCACTTGTTAATTGTGGATAACCTCTGTTGTGTTCTTCACAGACTGGGTGTTGAACATTTTTCGGGCTGGTGCTAAGTTCTCCATGCACTCTACATGGCCCAGCCATCTTAGGCGCTGGATCCCTAGCTAGACTCATGTCGCTGTTCAGCCCATACAGTTCGTGATTGAACCTTCTCTTCCAAATGCCATCAATGCGAACAGGACCAAGAATCGCGCGCAGAACTTTTCTCTCGAAATGGCCAAGAGACTCTTCACCCGCTCTTGTTGGTGTACATACATCCCGCATTGTTCGTGGTTAAATATTATTCTCCAATCGCCATCGACGAAAACTGGACTAAGTTTCCGTCTAGAAAGTTTCAAAAACATGCGCAAAATCAGGTTTATATTCAATGACCTTTTGCAGCTTGTCTCATGGGACATAATCACGTTGCGATTTATTCTGATGAAAGGACAAGGACAAGTTTTTTGTTTCGTTTGTGAGCTTCAAAAATAGATTTTGCCCACAAACCATTTTTAAAATAAAAATAAAAATTCCATGCGAATTACTCGCTTCAAATTCAAGGCACTCCTAATGGATTTCATTACTTAACCGTACATCATTTGTCATCTTGAATTCCTGATTCCGATAAATTTGTCATCTTCTGTTTCTGATGGTTCTCCTTCGACCAATCATGACAAATATTGATTTGTAGTCCGAAGAGGAACGAAGCACCAGCCATCCATCTCAAGGAAACCGAATAGATACAGGAAAATCCAATTTAGAATGACCAATCATCATCATCGTCATCATCAATACCTTGGAGGAAACCATTTAAATTAAAAATTCCACCCGCATGGAGCAGAGAGAAGGAGAGTGAGAGGGTGTTTGAGAAGAAAGGCGGACAAAGGAAAGTCAACACACAGAAGGAGATGGGAGTTTTGTGGTGCTGATTTAAATCGAGAAATTTGAAATGAAGTATTCATTAAATAACTCCCATTGTTGCTGCCGCCACAGCCACTGTCAGTGGCATCACCAGAATTCTGATGGAATTCAAACCGCGTTCCATGCAACTAGAACAATGCCGGACAGGTTCGATGTACGAGTAAACAATTTCAATCTGCATTCGGTCGCCTGCGGCCAATGAATCTCAGAATCTCCCATCACCATTAAAGCATCTTTGTGTGGGCTAATATTTCAAAAGCTTTCGCATCAAATATTGATTCTAAATAAATACGTTTCAATGCTACTGAAGTTGAACATGACTTTTGTGCGGGCGCGCATGGCTGACGGCGTGATTGAGCGGCCGGCCCGATGGAGGGGTCACTGGCTGAAAATCGGGTAATAGTATGAATTAATTTGGTTTAATAAAAAGATACTGATCAAAGTGAAAAGTTAATGGGCAAGACCAAAAATATTGTATTCATGACGTCGCTCCGGGACACGCTGATTGATTTGCAGATGCGTAGCCATCCTGAAAATGAATCTTCCCACGAGGGTACAGCACCACACTCGCCTGTGCTTCGGTGCTCCCGTTTTCCATTCAGAGCTGGTTTTGATTTATTAATTTTTGAGAACTTTTTGTAGGATTTTGGGTGCCACACCCCCCCGTAGAGTGGCAAAAGGAATTTTGTCATAAAATTGAAAATAGAAGTAGATGTCCTCCATAGGAGAGCCGATTGTCCTGCATGTGATGGGGGGACATTTGTACCGCTCTAGTGAACTGTGAATATGCATTTTAGATACGAGTACGACCGAAAGAGAACAGACCGCAGTGCAGACACAATGGGACCTTATTTGTGATGTGTATTATTGAAATGGATTTAAAAGGCATCTCTCGGGTATGGAAATTCTAGTAGTCCTTGTGTTGCTTAGATTGTGTTCGTGCTCATATGATTTTATGAAAAAGATTTGAAGTACGACTGCGGCACATTTGGTGTAGTGGAGTACGAACACATCCCTTGGGAGAGTTCGGAAAATTTAAGATGGTCATTTGAATGCTCTTGACTGCTTTATTTCAATGCGAATGCGGTAAGACGAGTATTTTCTTCGAATAAATGAAAACCTGAATTTTGTCATGGGTCAGTGGATCGTTGAAAATGTGCAGTCTGAGGTTGCATTGCTTCTGGGAAAACAGACAAATTTATTCAATTGATTGATGGTCGATGTTTGCAATTGAGGGGGGGTGGCCCAGAGTAATGGCTGAATGGAAGTGATTTCGAAGGAAGTCAACGTTCGAAATTGATTGGTGCGCATTGACTTGAAAGTCCTAAAAAATGGAAATCTAAACATAGTTGTTATCCAGAGGAGAAGGAGACACAAAAGATAACGAGAAGAAAGAGTACTTACTAAGAAGAAATACACTGCGATCCCCTTGACAGTTACAATTCAAATTTTATGTAGATGTTTGATTTTCAACTTGGAAGAAGTGTTCGCAGGGACAATGAAGTTGATTTGTTGTCAGCTATGGCATGACATCTTGAATAGATTCACTGCGGAACGAAGGTTGGAAATTGTACGAATTTAATTTGAAAAACATGGTTAAGTTTGCGCGGCGACGGTCACTTCTGTTTGAGTGGATACGTTGGTAAATGAAACTGTTGATTATGGAGTGAAGAAAATCCACAATCTTCTATGGAGACACCGCGCCTTTCTTCTTCTTCTAAGGGCGCTACAGTCCGAGATGGACCTGGAACTCACCCAACATGCGACTGCAGCCGGCACGATCTTTCGTCAGCTGTCTCCACTTTCGCACACCAAAATGGCCGAGGTCCCCCTCAACTTGTGTGCGCCACCTTGTACGTAGACATCCTCTGTTGCGTTGTCCCACAAGCTTAGAGTCGAAAACTTTTCAGACTAGAGCTGTGTTGTCCATACGCTCTACATGGTCTAGCCATCTTAGGCGCTGATTCCGTAGAAGCCTGGCTAGACTCATGTCGCTGTACAACCCATACAGTTCGTGGTTGAACCCTCTCCTTCAAATGCCATCAAAGCAAACAGGACCAAAGATCGCGAGCAGAACTTTTCTCTCGAAAAGGCCAAAAGACTGTTCATCCGCTTGGGATATTGTCCATGCCTCTGCGCCGTACGGCAGGACTGGGATGATCAAGGTCTTGTATAAAGTCAACTTGGGCTTCCGAGAGAAGGCTCTACTACTCAATTGCCTCCTGAGCCAAAAGAAGCAGCGGTTGGCAAGATTTACTCTGCGTCTGATTTCGATACTAATGTTGCTTGTACTATTTACCGTGTAGCCTAGGTAGACGAAGTCCTTCAGTGTCTGAAAGTAATAGCTTCCAAGTGTGACGTTTTGGCCAAATCGTCGATGTTGTGCGTCCTTTCACTTTGACAGCATCTATATCGTTTTCCCCTTATTTATCGCCAGACCCATTTTAGTCGCCAACGCTTCATTGACGGCTCGCTGTGTTCGCCCAATCACGACAATGTCATCCGCGTAAGCTAGCAGTTGAACAGACGTTTGGAAGATCGTGCCTCTTGTGTTGGCCAGTGAGTTTTGCACGATCTTCTCAAGAACGATGTTAAAGAAATCACATGACAGCGCGCCGCATTGTCTAAAGGCTTTTTTGACATTGAAGGTCTCGGTGAGTTTGTTGCCGACCTTGATGGAGCAGCGAGAGTTGTCCATCGTCATCCTGCTCAGTCTGACGAGTTTGGCCGGAATGTCAAAACTAGACATGGCACTGTATAGCTCGTCTCAATTCACGGTGTCATATGCGGCCTTGTAATCGACGAATAGATGGTAGGTGTCAATTTGCATTTCTTAGGTCTTTGGAGCTTTGAGATTGTGAATACGAAAATCATGGGCTTGTTAGAAAACGGCCTCTCTTTCAGTGTTTTTTGTTGGTCATCTTGAGCAGCCCATACGCTCCATTCATTTCATTTTTGTAGGCTTCTGTAATATCCTGTCTCCTACCTTTTGATCTCATTTTAAACGTCAGCAATACGACTGGTTAAGTGTCTGCCCCAAGTTAGAGGGGTCCCAGGTTCGAATCCCAGTGAAATCGACTCTGGTCTAGTCACCATTTGTCGTTGGGATCAAATTAAAGGCACTGGAGTAGGTTGCTACCTGGCAGTACAATTGACCAGTTTTGAGTCTGAGTGCTCCAGTAGTGTTCAAAAGAATCCTCCGAAAAAAGTGTCAACAAAAAATCATCTAAGTGTTTGTATTTCAAATTCGCCGAAATTCAATTTTTATTTTCTGCCCTAAATAAATTATAGCTCAGATACTGCTAGAGGAAAGGGTGAAAACATATAGATCCATTGCTTGGTGTATATTCAACGAATTTACTACAGGAAATATCTTTTGTCGCTTCCGAATTCCCAACTAAATCACTGCAGGAAGACGAAATCTATAGTCAAACAAATGCTGTTAATAGATCTCGACCTTGAAAGTTACACACATTCCAGAATTTCATTAAACTATTTCCATTTCAAGGTCTACCCCCGCTCACAACGTTTGATTACAACTTTCCAAGTTCTCCACAATTTCAAAAGCTAATCGAACAGCAAAACCCAACATGAATTCAATACATTCGATTACAGTTGCCCAAGTTGCACGATACCAGTAGCAATCTACTCAAGTCTACCCGAACCGGCACCACCATTTGCAAACTTCCTCCGCAATTGCACAACCTGAATTCATTAAATTGCAATGATTGTGCAAATGTTTGCTCTCAATTCCCCCACACATACGAGCACACAAGCACACATGGGTGCAAAAACCATTTTCCCATTTGGAAAATTTTTCCGCATTCGGATGCAAATTTCTGAAAATAATAACCACCGCGATGCACTGAAATAGGGTTGCAGTTTCAATGTTGCAACATCAGCATATTCATACCGCACCCGACTTTCTGATGATGAAATATGTTTCTCTAGGTTGCCACATGCATTCGCACATTGAAAGGTCCTGGCGCAGGACCGGGGATATGTCGAAAAAAAGAATCTAGTCTTGAATAATGTTTATGCCCTGGAAAAATGCGGGTAACATCCAAAATATGCTGTGCACCCCACGCGGCCTTGTCTACAGTTGGCCTGTAAAGGCGGCGTTTTGCACATAAGTTTGCTGAAAATAGTTCGGAATAAAGACGAGGTGTTAGTGTGTGTAATTGGGTCGATTGTATGTGCGGGATTCATTGTTGATTCACTGTGGGCGGGAGGATTGTTTTCTCTTGATTTTTTGTGTGTTTTGTGTTTCATCTCTGTTGATACGCTCAAGCCGAGTACTGTCATCCATTTTCGCGTACTCCGAAATAATGACGCGATGATGCTCACGTATGATATGTACACGTACGTGGGGGAAGTTGGTTTTTCATCGCGGAACTGATTAAGCTTTAAAAAAATGCGAAAAATGCAATTTTCAGCAGAACGATTGACCGGCAAATGAAAATGGATTTCATCCAATTTGCGGAGACCGGAATAAGAATTTACTTTGGAGAAGATTCAACACTTGATGTAGCATCAATTGAAAAATAAACAGTTGAATGAAATGCCTTTTTTAATTTGTTGCGAATTTAAATAAAAGCTTTGTGCGTCAGTCTGAATTCAATCTAGAACGCAAAATTAAATTGGATGGGGTTTTATTTTGGAAATGAAATGTTTGATGTTTTTTTCGAACAACTGTTGTTTCTTTTTTGGTTTATTTGATGGACAAGAGTTTCCAACTAAACTGTGGAATGTCGAGTGATGCTACAAAGAAAATCAACCAGTCCACGCCTTTAGCCTCGGGGGATATCTTCATTTGAAGATATAAATCTAATCTCCTAATGAATTGCAAATGTTTCTTGAAGCATTTCTTTGTGGGAAATCCCACCAAAGTAACGGTGGTAGAGAATGAAGAGGGTATAAAACACATAACCCCTTACACCTCCGTCGTCTGTTTTTTGTGCAAAACTTAATCTGTCATTAAGTCAGGCTTGGTTCATAGGAAGTTCTTGACTGAAGACAATTCAAAGGCTTCCTTCCCGTCTTACAGACTTTCACTGTATTTCTGAAATTGATAGAGAAAATACGCACAAATCGGACCAATGGAACAAAGTTTTATGACTTTAGTTATGAAACATAATTTCCTGAAATATGGTCAATACTGGATCTGGAGCTTTTTCGAGCAGTTAAGGTCTTAGACCGCACTATCTTCTATAAATCTGCCCAACTGCTGGGTTACGCTGATGACAACGACATCGTCGCTCGTTCCCAGCGGGCCGTTGTACATAAAAGTTTTTTTTTTCGAAGGATTTTAAAACCCTACTGGAGCACTCAGACTCAAAATTGTACTGGGATTCAAACCTGGGACGTCTCGAACTTGGGGCAGGTACTTAACCAACTGCGCCATCCAGTCGTTCATAGAAGTTTTTACGGCAATTGTAGAAGAGGCGAAACGAGCTGGTCTAAGATTAAATGATTAAAAAACAAAATATATGCTGTCGAGTACAAATCGATCCGTCGCACACCACCTGGGACAAATTACCACGATCGACAGTTATAATTTAGAGGCAGTGAAGGAGTTTTTCTACCTCGGTGCAAATCTAACCTCCACAAACGACATGCTGGTGGAGATCCGAAGCAGAATCGCCCTTGACTACCGTTGTTATTTCAATTTTTCTAAGCAGCTAGGGTCAAAACTCCTAGCTCGAAGGACAAAAACATGCTCTACAAAACCCTTATTCTGCAAGTCCTGCTTTGTGAAGCCAAATGCTGAATGATAAGCAGAACGGCAGAGCCGATTCTTGATTTCTTCGAAAGAAAAATTCTGCGTCGGATATACGGTCGTATCTGAGCAGAAATGAGGAGAAGGCATAACTGCCAACTCTATAAACTGTACTAAGAGGTGGACGTATAGTTTGGAAGGCAAAATTCTTTCGACTTTGCCACATCAAGCGTATGGACAACAATGCTTCAGCCAAGAGGGTCTTCGAATCCGAGCCTCCTGGTTCGAGAAGGACAGGGAGTCCGAACCTTCGGTTTAAAGACCAAGTCGTCGTGGACGCAAGACAGCTTGATCTAGACAATTGGACGCAGCGTGTCTGGGACCGCCATATATGGAAGATAGCTCACGCCCAGTCCCTTCATGTTAAACATGCCTGATAAGTAAGTAAGTAACAAACAAAAAAACTGACTTTATACAATACTTTGATCATCCCCGTACTTCTCTATGGCGCGGAGACATGGGCGATATCAGGAGCAGACGAAGAAGACCTTGGTCTTTCCGAAAGAAAAATTACGCATTCAATCTTTGGTCCTGTTTGCGTTGATGACATTTTGGAGGAAAAGATTCACCCATAGCAACATAAGTCTGATTAGGCGTCTGCGGATCCAAGGCCTAAGATGACCAGATCATTTAGAGCGCATCGACAATTTTGCACCAGCTCGAAGGACGTTCGAATCTGAACCTTTGAGATAACGCAATAAGGCGTTCACGTCTAAGATGGTGCAACCAAGTGAAGTAAGAACTCAGCCAACTTGGCATGCGTAGCTGAGGGCAGGTGGTTAGAGATCGTGCGAGTTTAAAAGGCTTTGGTAGTTGGGACCTATGTCCATCCCAGACTGTAGCGCCTTCAGAAGAAGAAGAAAGTCGCAGAGCACGATGATGTGGCTAGAGTCGCTTACACATGCTTGCACAGTCAAGAAAATAGAGCCACAGTCTATTTAGATAATATTCTTCTACTTCTTATTACGCTCCAATCCAGATAGGCCTGGGTCTCAACCAAATGCGTCTCCAGCCAGCGCTACCCTTTGGCAGTTGTTTGCAGCGCCAACACAAGTTGGGTTAAATCACTTTTAAATTGGGCTCGCCATGAGCTCCTGCCGTGTTATGCTGTCTATCCCTGATAGATTCACACGTACTCCCGACCAGAGCTGTCAAACTTTCGTTCGCTTCATATAGGCACGACAGTTGTTTTCAATGTTGGCAATACGCTTTGCATGAAAATTTCCCTAGACAGTGTAGAAGTTGTTCTACTTCCAGCTTAACGATGAGCTGTCCAAATGGTGTCATATTGAAAAATATTTCCTCTCGAAAAACATATTTTCAATTCAAAAACTGCATTCATTATATAGCAGACGTCAACAAATTAAAGTCAGAATACGACCAAAAATTTTTTTCAGAACTTTATTATTCTTTGAAATCGGATAAACTCCATTATTTTGTTTTGACAACAAATAAAAAAAATTAATGAGAACCATAGATTTATGTGCGTTCTCCTTAATGAAAGAACCCTGAACAAACGAAAAAAAAAAAAGAAAACTATTTCATGAACGTCAAAACGTCAAGCAATGTGATTGACTTAAACTTATTGCTTTCGAAACACCCATAATTCACTCACCCACGCTGAAGCGCAAGAAAAGCAGAAACCCTCAAGCAGCATTGTGTTCCGATATCGACTTCCGAACAAAACCGACATCTATGTAGCTTATAATGTTTTTGAAAACTTTAGACAGTACCTACTCCTATCCGCGTGAATAAATCTCAAAGGAATCACAAACTTGACTTTTGAAAAGTTTGCACAATGAAAACCCAAAGAGAGTAGAACATTTTCCACACAGATTGCCGCATGCAAACATTTTAATCGTTTCACTCGAACAAAATTCAAATTCTCCCCACACGTGTACATACACATGTATTTTCAAACTTCAAAACATCATACAGTCACTAGATATGTTGAATAGCAAATGTGCACTCTTCAGGAGATATCAACACAATGGAGCTCGCTCTGGTCGCTTTTCTTCTCTCAAGAAGGCGATCCTGAAAAAAAGAGCAAATTCAAAACAAAATACCATCCTGAAATTCCTGTTTCGGAAAGTTCAACAAACTTGAAAGCACACATGCATATCTACGCAGCTGATAAAGAAGTTCATGTACCGAAAATCTGAAAGGCATTTAAAGAGTCCCGCAAGAAAGCGTTCAAACATACGTACCTTCACTGCATTGTCTCAACAGGGATACCCCACTCTCACCCAAAAGATACGAGATATTATACAAAATTATCAACTTAAATAGAGCCCGCCCTTTCGTTTCTGCACTACTCCCACCATCGAGCCCGGGGCTGAGCTCGGAATGAAGTGAACAATGCTAAAAAGTTCATCCCCTCACCCTCGAGCCAACGTCGAATGGTACCGGGGTTTCGTGTGTGAATTGCTCTTCCGCAAAGTATCTTCAAGTATTTTAGTAATTAGAAGAAAAACTTGATGATGTAGAGCTAGATGAGTGTGGGATGTTGTATAAGGAAAAGAATGCCACCAGGCAGGACTCATGGAACATAAGTTCCATCTGCAGTACACTACATTCGCACTTGATAAGCAGCAATTATCATAACAAGTGTAATAGTTTCCCTGCCGGCACAGTGAGCACAAACCGACAGCATCTGTTTGGTGAATGAAATGGGGGACTATGGGGCTGGTGAGGTGGCAAGGAAGACGAATTAAATTGCTGTACTATCGCCAAGTTCTTAATGCGAATGCGAAAGTGGGAGTTTGCATGCAGTTAAACTGTGGATAGGGTTGCCACGATAAGATGTTTTTCATCGAATTTATCACTTCGTACATTTGAAATTCACAGAATGTGTGTAATATCTTTGCGTTGTATTATTCTTGATGCACATTTTGAATTCTTTGAAGGAAATTATTCAGGAGGGTATTGCAACTTAAACTATTGGGTTTCCGAAAGTGATTTCATTTTCACTACATTTTTGCAGAGAAAATGGAAATTAGTCCAAATATTAGGAAATGTTGACTTGAGTTAATTGAGTGCAGCCACGAGACTTAAGCATAGATTAATATTTTTGTAGGCCTTTACTAAGCTTAACACATATCTTGCGTGAAGCCTACTATACGCGACTACAGTTGGGCCCATTTGTGGGTTTCTCAAGAAGCCTAGATCTTATACCCCCACTTTGAAATTAAGTTATTCTGCAACATCTAATTTTCCCGTGATTTAAAGTTCAAATTTGGAGCATGACAAGATATTTAACAGAAGCAACACAACTTGAGCAGTCGTCAAACAAAGAGGTCGCAACGAAAAATAATTTTTTAAACCTTACACCTTAACTGAATATTTAACGTTAAGACTCATTCAATCTGTTTGTTTTACAGTCAGCGTCAAAAGTGAGTGAATATTCAGTCATCTGCTGAAGGCTTATCCACTAAATTAATATTCGCCGGAATGAGGTAGAACAGACATGGATATATCAATTTAAAGCTAAAAAGTCATACTTTGAAATACGGTAAATAATATTTAACATAAGTGCATATATATAACAATTAATTTAACGTCAAAGAGAAAAGTGTTAAAAACAACATTGAAAATTGAGTGTTTATACGGTTGTGTCAGTGATTGTAAGACATAAAGGCTCGATTCTGTTAAACATTTGTATAAAAATTATGACCGGCTTATACAAAAACTGAAAAAAACAGTAAAGGCATACAAAGTTAAATTTTTTTCTCAAAAAGATACTTGTTTTTAAAGGGATGTGTTCACTCACTTACTTCTTTATGTTTACCGTTATTTTAAATGAAATATAGCTTATTTTGAAGTATGATTTCAGAGCTTTTATTTGAGGCATCAATGTCAGACGTAGACCATTCCTGTCAATTTTAATTTAGAGGAATACCTTTGAGCTAATGACTGTTTACTCACTTTTGACGCTGGTTGTATAATAACGTTTCTGTTAAACGTGTGCTTGATTCCTCTACTCGATTGCAACAGTTGAACTCCAGTAGAGACTAGCTGTGGTTCGTTGCCAAGGCGATGCCTTTTCTTTGCGCTACGAACAGTGGTATACTTTGAAATGACATCGACCATATAAATAGGGTATCAGACAATCTACTCGCGAGATGATCTGCAATTTCTACAATACCAATGGTATCCAACTAGGTGTCACTCTGTTTGAGTTTGTAAGTGTATGTAGTAATCGATATAATAATATATAATAATGGCGGCGCTATAGTCCGAGGTGAACCTGGCCCTAGTTTCTCAGCAACCACTCGTGTTGTGCGTGCTATTGTTCTCTCACAAGTGGAGGGGACCTACAGTTTAATGCCGACTCCGAACGGCGAGATTGAGAAGCTGTTTTCTAGACAGTTGTACTCTTTGATCATTGTCAGTGACTCGAAAGAGGTGGAGCCGTGAACAATTTTTTTTTGAAAAATTGTCTGTCTGAACTTGGAATCGAACCTAGACCGTGAAAGTCTAATGCGCAAGGGTAGACTCACGAACGGCCACGGCGCCCACGCCCGGTATTTAGTATCGAAATTAAACTAATGTTTTCAGTCGGCAGAATGTGTTCAAGAAACAAAGTGTTTAAAAAGAATTAGTAATGTTTTTGGAGCTTACTCATTTCGTCCACACACCGCGCTCAGCAGTGATTCTATTTTCGACCCGGAACGACATTCTGAAACACACATTTGATTGATGAGGTGGTTTAAATTTGCTTGATTACTTTCTGGCTCCGAAGAGCATTATATTCTACCACGATTAAGGTGCTTTTAAGACAAAAATCTTTATTTATGTCCAAGTGTAGAATATTTTTACCCAATTTGTGCTGCAAAATATATTCCATCGAATTGAGACTTTTCCACACCGATTTTATGTGTAAACTCCAAAATAGGAACAAAAAATAAACTACATACGTAAAAGACGGAAACCTTCTCAATTTGACGCCACTTTTTTGACGGTCAAAAACATTTCAACAAATACTTAAAAAATGAAAAAAAAAAAATGAGCAGACTTGGAAACCCTAGCAGTCATCACGAAATGTAATAAATCCAACAATGTAAGCTTCATTCGTTGTGCACGATTGCTGGAAGGATCGTACTAATTGCACGTTTCCTTCCACTGTAAGTGCACATATTTTAGGAAACTCAGTTCATTGTTTTTCTATTTTCAAGAGGCGTCTGCTAACCACACCACACCGTGTGGTGGAAGTTCCTGCCACCAATCCATACCAATTCACTGCATTGTATACCCAACTCCTTCGTTGCATTTTTTTGAAATTGCCTGCAATTAGAATCATCGCATGAAACTCACATGAGCATCTGTATGCTTTACAGACACAATCATCACTCACGGTGAATGACGACAGTGAAGTGCACAAAACCCGTAAAAAGCGGTAAGAGGCAGCGACCGGCGTCGGCGCCAACAATGCCCCAAAAGCTAGAAGCCATTCTGATGGAAAAACTTTTATCTTTTCCTCTCAGCGTTTGAAATACGTACATAGCCCTGCCAAAACTACACTCCTGTGGCTGATAGCGATTTGTAATGCTTCATGTATTTTTTCCCTATGCCCCCTTTTTTGTTTTAAACAAACACCACACACTAATGGAGTAAAATTGTACCATTAGACAGTGGGCAGGGATGGGGAGTGTGTGTGAGACAAACATTGCGGTGTTTTTCAACAGCACCCCATTCAATTAGAAAACTTTTAGCGAGAAGAAGTTTTTCACGTCTTCCTTTTTCTTATTGCCTCCCTTCGGTCGATCCTTCGGTTCACAGTCGTCCCTTCGATCCTGTTCGGGGTTCAATCAATGGAGATTCACTTATAAAACAAGTTGAGATCTGAGAACTTCTGCCACCGTCAAGGGAAACGGATGAGAGGCTGAAGAGAGCTGCAAGTTAAGCTTTATTATTGAATTAAACTATTTCGATGAAGGATGAAGGTCCACTCTTTGTGGGCGCGAGGATGATGGAGGGGAATGGAGGGGGCGTAAGAAAGACGGAAGACTAACAAGCAGGTGGGGATGAAACTTTTTCAATTCCCAGGTAAGATTATGTTCGGTTTGGGGAATAATTTAAATCCTTCCTTTTTTGGAATTCGAGGCAATCATCGATTGACTTTTGTCATTCTAAATCGATGGATTTGCCCTCAGTAGGGGTGACCGACAGGTGGTGGTCTTCAGTTGCAATTGAAAAGGTTGAATTCTAATGAGTTCAATGGGAGCAGCGTGGGAATTCTATGTCGATCAGGAAAATACCTCAATGACATGGGTTTAAGTCCGAAAAGGGAGTGTAGTCTTCAATGGAATGCTTTAAACTCCATCTTTGAATCGGAGCAATAAATTGTCCGGCACTGTTGACTTGCATATACTGTACGACCAATTATTCAAATGAGGAGAAGGGAAACATGTTTATGAACTGCTTCGTGCTGAATGTCGTTCGTTTGATACTTTATCCCATGGGGTTAAGTTTGATGAGGAGTATCTTGCTAAGCAGCTTGGAACTTATGCGTGCTTGAGTGGGTTCTTGTCAAAGGAGTCGACAGTTATCTTCCTCAACTTCAACCACATTAATTGAAATCGAAACCGTCGCAATAGATTCTCTTCGGGTATCCATTTTCATATCCCGTCATTTGCGTTTTGTGCTAGAGAGCATCCAATTTGTGGTGCAATATGTCTACCCCTAAAACTGAAACCACCACTCCATCACCATCCGTTCCCATCGGAATCTGCGTTCGATTTTTTTGGTTCTTTCACTCGCGGCTATTTCGGATTTTCATAACCGTGTTGCTACAAAACTAGTGCCAACACCGACACAAAAAGAAAAATAAAACCCCAAACCGAGATTGAAATAACAGCTCCGGGCACTTTGAGAATACTTTTTCTATTTGATTCGTTAAGCCAAAATAATCCTTGTCCCAATTTGAATTAAATTTGCGTTCGCCTTTGGCTGTATCTCAAATCCGTTGCTCGTTCTCACCTTTTTCACAGTCAATCGAACAGGATTGGAAAGGGTGGTAATTAAAAAGCAAAACTAATTGATGTTTCAACCTGAGACCGACACGGTTGAAGGAATTGCTTATTTAGTAGACCAATCATCAACCGGTTCATCGGTGTGCCTCCTCAAAGTCGAGCGATTTCATGTCACGAAGTACCTCAAAACGACCCCTTATCCTGTGGGAATTACCGACGACGAAAAAAGAGAAAACAGAAAATAAATAAATAACACTTTAATCACCGACCCTGTTGACACCATAATCAGAGGGCTCAATTGAAGGCCAACGTTACACCATGTCATCAAATTGTTCCACTTCGTTATTCACTTCAATAGCCCACCGAGGGGATTAAGGGGGCTGACAAGTGAAAATAAATTCAAAATCCTTTTGATTGTGCCCTTAATGATCGATATACGATAATGACATCATCTTCGTCAGTGTCACCGTCACCGTCACCGTCACCGTCACAATTACCATTGCCGTCATCGTCGCTTTTATCATCATCACCATCGTCGTCCTTTAACCCCTTCAAGGATGATTACATGTTTGTATTTAACACCTGGTTGCATTCTAAAGAGCACGTCGCTCGCAGTTACAGCTAAGCCAAGTGAAGGTCAATGTTGTGATTAAGCGTGTAAATGTTATGCGCTCTATTTTTGTAATTCCTGCAGTGAATTGAATTAATTGGAGCGTACGTAGGACTCTGGCGCCAGCATGCTCATAAGGATACTTCTACACGAGACCGGGTGCTTAAGTCCTTATGAATGTTCATAAAAATACCGATTGAATGTTCTTTCATTTCCCATGATAGGGTTGAAGTTGAATGATATTTTTAATTACTTCGGTACTGTTCACAAGGCGAGGTATTTTTGGATGTTTATTTCCTTCGGTATGTATCTGAGTTTCGGAATTTGTGTGCAAATGGATTGGGGGGATGGTGGAGGAGTTGGTGGAAAGATTTCCTGTTCATTTCGATGAACTTTGGAAAGGGGTAGATGGAAGGCAACTTAACCAGAAGTCCAAGGAAGTTCCATGAAGGATTTCATTCATTAATGATGTTTAAAAAAATATTTTCTTTAAATTTGGTAGGTTTGTATGAATGGAGCTTTCTGCTGATGTACATTTGAAAGTGTTATTCCCTCCCACGGATTATAAATTCCAATTTGAAGGCGTGAATGTGAAGTGTGAAAAGCTGCCAGGAGGCTTTTCGCTGCGCATCTGTTTATAATAAATACCCAGCAATCAGGCTCCTTTAGAGCGATCAGATTTTACATATTCATTAAATATTCCAGTACTGATTGCCTATAGGATAACGACATGATGTCTGTAATACACAGACTCTGTATTTTGGCAAACATTATTCAGCTTTCTGCACGGGGTCAAAGAATCCACGGTGTGAAGTGCTTCACTGCGTGGAATTAACTTGTGGGAAGAAAGAAACGAATATTAAGTAGGATTCCGGAAGTTATATCCAACCGTTAGCAACATATTTACTTTCAGAGGCACAACGTGAAATGATACGCAATATTTGTAGACTTTAGTGCTGCATTTGTTTCAGTTGACTAAAACGTACTTCTTTATGGGCTTTATAAGCATGAGTGGTTATAACAATAATATTGTGGCGCCACAGTTCGAGGTGAACTGGGGGCTAGCTTCTACAGTAAACACTTGTGTTGTGCGTGCTATCTTACGAGGACAATTTATAACTTAATGCCGATTTCGAACGCCTAAATCTGAAAAGCTATTTCTATGTTCTTTGAGCATTGTCAGTGACTGAATAGAAATAATAATAATAATAATAATAATAATGGCGGCGCTACAGTCCGAGGTGGACCTGGGCCTAGCTTCTCAGCAACCACTCGTGTTGTGCGTGCTATTGTTCTCTCACGAGCGGAGGGGACCTACAGTTTAATGCCGACTCCGAACGGCGAGATTGAGAAGCTTTTTTCTGGACAGTTATACTCTTTGAGCATTGTCAGTGACTCGAAAGAGGTGGAGCCGTGAAAACATGTTTGATGTTTTTTTTTCGAGATTCGAACTGACGATCTCGAGCGTAGCAGTCGACGCACCTATCCACTACGCCACGGCGCCCACTGAATAGAAATGGTGTTATAATTTTCGCCAACTTATAAAAGGGGTTTAAGACAAAAAGTTAAAATTATCAAAAGCTCTCGTTGATACCAAAAAAAGGCAAGAGGTAAAGGTCTATAATTTTACATCTCGTGAAAAAAAGTGACATTTGGGTTCCCGGAAGGTAGTCATCTAGGCCCGTTGCTATTTGCTTTGTTTTTAAACAATATTCATGAAATTTTCAATTTCTGTGAAGTTTTAACATTAGCGGATGACTACCCGCGGAACTGCAGTAAGAAAAGCAGCAGAAGATGTTCTGGTTGGTCGCATGGACCAGCTCATCTGTAAGATATGGTCGGAGGAACCATGCCCGACGAGTGGAATCTCAAAGTCGTTTTCCCGATCCACAAGAAAGGTGACCGCTTTGACTGACAATCTCCGAAATCATTTAAAAATAACTTCATTTAACTTTTTATTTTTGACAAAAACGGTAGGGATCATTTCACGTGACGTATATATACCTACTTTCGAAGTCGGTGATTATTACTGACCGTACAGAGTACATGATGATGACATTCTTTCAGACTTCTTTCAGACTAGTTGACAGGGTGGAACGTTAGGCTGTGGCTATCGTCTCCGCTAAGGGGCTATCTCCCACAATACTTCACAAAATCCTCACTTTGTATTGACGAGTATTACCACACAAATTTCAAATATGTTAACCGGAAAACCAGAAAAACCTCTCTTTGAAAGGTCGTTAAGAGTCCAGCCCCTCCACTTAACAGGTGAAAACTTTCGTGACTAAATAGCATACTAACTTATAGAAAACATCTTAACCATGAAGCAGCCATTAGACTGAATTCCAAAAAAAAAAAAACAAACTAAAGCAATCACATTTGGATCCTAGAACACCAGGACGAACTCTCCAAGGACCAAATCACGTCCACTGAAGCATATTACAATGAGAGTCCCCACATTGATGTGCACTTAAGGAGTACTTCTGAGAAGTGTGTCGTTCTCTAAACGTTCGTGGCTTGTACCCAATTCCACTCAATGAAACACATTTATTGAAGTGTCCATCTTCTAAATTCGCACACGCCTCTAATGGCACCGTTTTCTTTTTTTCTTTCCTGGAAAAATCCTGTACTCGCACTCGTCTATCGCAAAATCCATTTCATAAACTATACGACAAACTGCTCGGAGCAGGGAACGCCCGTTTTAAGACTTCAATAATATTTTTCCCGTAAACACATTACTTCCATTATTTTATAGCACAATCGGAAGGAGGGTAGTCAACACATGGCACCCATTCGGGCCATCTGGGTGTGCGACGCTGTACCCAAATAGATTGCCCCAAATGCCAAGCAGTGCCGGGAGCCTATTTTGGAAAATCCCATGAATTCTTAAAACCGTTTGTCGATAAACGCCTCACAAGCAGAATTAATGACACACCATCAGAGAAATACAGAAACCCAAAACTAACTTATCCCAAGACCCCACCGTTTCCCTCTCTGACACCGGAAAACTCCTTGTTATGAATGTTTAATGGTGTGAGCGCCATAAGATCCCGGCCGAATCCCCTCAGCAGCTCTCCACTGCTGTACAATGGGACTCCATCGGAGCTTGGCTCCTTTTCACAGCGCAAATGTGTCCGTAACGTTCGTTAATTTATTTATGAACCCTGGTGCATCTCATCCCCCCGCACACGCACACTTCCACCGTCCAGACCGAGAATTTAGAATTCTCTTTAAGCCGGGCTAATTATCTTCATGAGTTTCCTTAACGAACGGCAATCCTGTGGCTTCTCTCGTGTGCAGTCTTTAAAATCGTAATTCCGGCGCAGAGTTTTGAGCCACAATTCACCGGAAGGGGTGGAACCGGTTACCGAGGTGCGGGTGCAGACGCTTTCCCACCGAATTTGGGCGTTACAGTGGATTGCCGGATTGCTAATCCGAGAAATTATTTTAATCTAATATTTGCCTCTCCCGTTTGAGGCGTCGACAGTGGGGCTGCTAAGCCATCATTCGATTAAAGACCAGGCCGCACGAATGTGTGACGATTTAAAGTCGGAGTCGAGACTGTGGTGGTGGTGGGCAATGCTCTAATTGAAAACGGCGGCGGCACAGAGCCATGTAACGTGTGATTTCTGATGGCCGGCAACTTGACCGCAAGGCGGGAGAGCTGAGCAAACACCAGTGACCTACCGCTTTCCACGCGCACAGTGGCGATGGAACGTCCCAGATAGTTTATAACGTGCGCTATCAGATTGAGACACACACCAGCGGGACGCGGAGGTGTGGTGAGCTTCGTGGGTGAGTGCATGTGCTTTATGGAGGAAATGCCTCACGTCCGCCCCCAAGCACTCTTAAAGTAACTTGCATTTCATGAGGTCATAAAAGTGGCCAAAAGGGGAATGGAATCTGTCGGGGTGTGTATGTGTGTGTATGTGTAATGATGACGGCGATGAACTGCTGGTGCAAATGCAGGTGAATTATTTATGGACGGAAACTTGGCAGAGTGGGAAAAAAAAGGGTTGAGTGAATGTTTTATTGCACCCCCGGGGTAATTGTGCTAGGCTTGGCAGAAGCCGTCGGCAGCAACGGGTACCGATGGGTGGCATTGAATGGGGTTGGAGATGGTTGGGGGCAACGTTTATTGCGGCACGTGTACGGTGCCGGTTAGATGGAAAATCTTAAGTGCAGTACTTTCGAAAAATAGCAATGGATTAGGAAAATTGTTGATGACTTAGGAAATGGATTTGAGTGTACTAAAATACTCTGCGTGGGTGTGGGTGTTGCTGAGAGTGTGTGTACGTGTTTTGGAAATTTGCAGAGTTTAATGGCACTACGAGTGAGATGTTATGTTGAAGGCTTTGTTTACTAGGGATGTGAAAGGATTTGAAGGACATTTTCGGGATGGGGATTGATGGGGACTGTAGTATGTCTAGGAATCCAGATAATCTGTGTTTATGTCTTTCTGTCGGGTATAATTATTTCGTTAAGCTAAATGAATAGGACTCAGAACTGGGGTATGCGTCTGGCGAATTTCCTAGGGAAAATGCTGAGAGTTGAGATCTTCAGGGGAAATGATGTGATAAGTGGGAATACTTAGTTGACTAAGTATGGGGATGTGCATTTTTAAAATTGTTTTTATTTGGCTCGGAAAGCCGGAAGAGTGATGAGTGGACTGAGAGTCGCCTTAGCAGCAGTTCGTGTTCAGCTTATCTCTTATGCACCGACTTCAAATCTGAAGTGTTTCATTGGTTGAAGTGGCTGACTGTATTTAGCAGTCACACTTAGGCCAATTTAGGCTTATTGTGATACAAGTGTTTCACAATAGTCATATCTTCAGATTATTGTTAGTAATATGCAATGCGTGGTGCTGTGAAATTAGAAATCGTTCTTACTCCAGAATCAAACCTTCAAGCGTTGAAGTCGACGAGTTTATCCAGCTGGAGTTATTGAAGCATACATTTGAAATAAGACCATTTTGCTTTACGCTGTATGCCTTCCTAAGAAGTGCTGCATTGCAGTGCTAAGTGCAGTTCTGAAGTGCAGTGCTGCATTGCAGTGTTGCAGTGAAGTGCTGAAATGCTGTAGGAACTAAATAAGTTGGTTGAAGTGATTGCACTTAGACCAGAGTTGATCCAATTTGGCACTACATAGACGTGGGTCAATCCACTAGTCCACTTGTGCGTAACCATTTGGAGCTTTCGATGATGTAGTAGATTGCTAATTGGTGCCTCACTGAGGTCACAAGGGCTTTCAAAGAAGTAGACCTCCAAAAAGTGTCGTCGATGGGACGATAGGGCTGGGTAGGTACAGCAAAGAAGTGGAAGATTTCTTGCAGAAGCTCCTCCTCTGCACCAGCTTCTGCAAGAAACCGTTTGCCGGAACCCTGAGCCTTCTAGCATGAGGCAGAGTCCAGTGCTGTCACTGACAATGATGCTGATTTTTGATCTGTTGAGGAAGATCAAATTCATACGTCGCTTAGGATCCTTCATTCTCTATATGTTGCGTTCGGTTTGGTTTGTATGCATTGATTTACTTTTGTTGCGGCGTCGGTTAGCTGCCTGTCGCCTGGTGGCCTGAGTAAACAGCTATACTGACGCGTATTTTGTGTGTACCGTTCTGTAATTCGTATGGTAAATGTCTGTCTGTTTGTCCGTCAGGCCCCAATCCCACATTTCTTATGAGAAAGAAAGTATACACCGGTATCGTCAATGATCTCGTCTCATACAGAGATGTAAACCGACATTCTTTGGGTAGAGCTCGACAACATTGATATATCCGGGATGTGATTCTAATAATAATTCTAACGGAAAGTGATGCTCGAGGTTGTGGGTGAGAAGAAATTTGGCGACTGGGTTATCCCACGTCGAGCGCTCATCAATTGGCCGCCGCAATACTGCAACTTGTGACCACTCGATTATTTTCTCTGGGGCTATGCGAGGCCTTTAATCTACGCTAACTCTAACAAGCCAACCACTTTAAAAGAGCTCGAGGCCAACATTGGGGACGCTGTTGCCGGAACAACGCAGCACATACTGGATCGAGTCATCAATAATTGAACCGACCCCCGGCGGAGGCCATTTGAATGTTTGGTTATTCCATTTATAATGGCATGAATGTGGCATTTAAATAAAGCCAGAACTAATTTTATATCTTACACCGTAGTTTTTTTATTTAAATGTAATTTACTATCGTTCTTATCTGGTTACCCTTCACCTGCAGGCACTAACAAAATCAACTCACACGTGCCAGAAAATAAAAGAACCCCAAGAATTGGCACTGGGGAGATGGTATCGGGTTGTCTAGAAAAAGCTTCTCAATCTCGCCGTTCGGAGTCGGCATGAAACTGTAGGTGTCCTCCACTCGTGTGGGAACAATAGCACGCACAACACGAGTGGTTGCTGAGAAGTTAGGGCTAGGTCCACCTCGGACTTTAGTGCCGCCATTATTATTATATTCTAGATGGTGTCGGGTTAATTTATACATACATTTTTGTAAACTTGTAGAATTCAAATCGCAAATCGTCTATTGACTGCTTGAGAGCCAACCGGTGTAAAGAGTAATTTGCTTTAGGGCCAATCACCTTCAATAATTCAAATGGGGTATTGCCCCCAGAATGTTCACAGTATAAAACATTGACACGTGGCTTAATTATGAATCGCCCACGCTTTCAAACCAAAATAGGTCGACTCGCGTAGGCTTGAGTCAACCACAGTAACCCCTTTACAACACCCAAATACAGTATCAAATTCTACTCACTCGCCTCAATTAAACATTTCCAACTAATAATTACAATAAATACACCCCTCAGCACCGCCCGGAGTACCATCAGACCGCCTCAATAATTAATTATTACTAAAATACCTAATTGCGGCTGTTGGCTTCGGTGTAATCAACACTTATTGTTGTATGCGTGTCAGGCGAGCAAAAGCCTCTCGCACATCGCCCAGGAATGATTTCCCTCAAAAATGCAAACAAATTAAATGAAAACACCAGCCCACATAACAAGGAAAGCCCCCGACTCTCGCCAAGACTTTGTTCCTTCAACCATTCCATTTTGCGACCTTTAATTACACGAAAAGACGAAAGGAGCCCATGCATGGCAACAGTAAAAAACCAGCAAAAGCAAAAAAATGAGAGAGCAGAAAGGACGAGGAATTAATTTGGGCGAAAATGTAAATGTAATACTTGCTTAACTTAGCCAGACCCGAGACGAGCCAAGTCGAGGAGTCGAGTTAATTAATGTCATGCAAAGCAAATTAAAGTATCTTACTCGCCGCTCTCGGGCCTACCTTCCCCACGTCTGTCTGGCAGACAATTCGTGTGCTCCTTGGTTCACATAAAATACGTGCTAATTAAGAGGGCTGCATTAAAACGGGAGCCGAGAAGGCCGTCGCTTTTGGCGTAGTGCTCGTCAAAAGGCATGTGTGCCTAGGCCGCCAAAAGAGGCGGTCTTGGGTGGGGGGGGGATTGTGATAACTTTTATTGTCCCGTGCACTTTAATAGCGCGTGTCGCTTTGTTTCTTCATCGCATGTACGCGCACACTAAAGACGCACAGATGTTCAGATTTCGTTCGCTTGGTCCTCAGCTCGTTTTGTGAAGTAATCGCCTCAAGTCACAGAAGCTATGTCGCCGATCCATTACGCACACATGATGAAGGAGGTTGGGTTTAGGCTTGCGACACTGGCGCTCCTCCAAGAATCGATCAAGCAGCCTGCACGACACTTGAAATGTGATATAAATGTGATGTGGCATTCATCTGACAGGGAACATCGGTCTTAAAGCTACCGACGCCGCCACCACTGTCGCACCGCATAGACTCCGCTATAGGCTCCCGTCGTGCTGCGGGGAACGATAACAATCGTTTGGCATCTATTTTAGGGACATTTCCCTGATGAGGAATTCGGAAAATATGCATGTATTCTTGGATGAGCCCTGTGTGAGCGATATTTGGGTTTCGATAATTTTAATGTTCGGGGAATTAATCGCTTCCTCTTCTTAGTTCCAGACAATTAAGGATTTCTCTTCCGACGAGGACTCATTCACCCGGGGAACGCTAATGAACAAGATGTGAGTGGATGAGTTTGACCGACCCGGAAAGGCGGCTCCTCCACGTGGCATAGATTCACAGGGTCGTGTTAAAGTTTTTGTGGATAGTGTTCGTTAGCTTGTTTACATAAATCTTTGAAAGTGGAACGAGGGTGTATGACAACGGGAACAAAAGGAGAACGATAATCGACTATAGATGTCCTTGTGGGTTGTGTGTGAGAACGGAGAAGCAATTCACATAACCCAGATCGTTTGTTTCGCAAGAGTTGTGCAGGACATTAAATTTAAGAGCCACTCTAAGGGGATTCGGACGTATTGTCTTACTGGGCGACGTTGGTTTGAGTGAGATATTTGTGTCAGGAGCAGAGGAACCTTATAATGTCGTTAATAAATAAACTCTATCCGTAGTCGGGTACCTAAGCCACTCCCTGTTAACACAAATCTCCTAAAGAGGAGGGCAATAAAAAAGAACATTTCAATATATAACTGGGCGAACACTGTGCAGTGCAGTGTAGTGCGGATATTCAACATGCACTCGGGGGGTGCTCTTTAGAGGAAAAGAGAGATTTCGTAAGTACACGATCTCCGATCGTAAATGTCTGTTAATTTCTTTTTGTACTGGCTTCTGGTAAGAGTAAGACTATCATCAATCTGGATTACTTAAGCTTACCGTTGTCTGCACAACAACATTACGAGTGTACCGTCTCTCAGACGAAGAGGTGTTGGTACTGGATCGCCCTTCGGCGAGCTTGTTGACTATAGATTACAGCTTGACCCTACTGTTCATTGATTTTTGATTGGCATTCGATGGTGTTAGCAGGGAGTTTTAATAGTTCTTGTCAAGGCTATTTAGGAGAAAAAGTTATCAGATGAATGCGAGATCCTACGTGAGGTAAGACAAAACATCATCCAGTCAGTAGTGACTTTACAAATTTGGAAGAAAAGTGCCGTGATAACTATAGCCCTTTCGGTGTACAGATGCTGTTGCAGACAATATAATAATACTACTTGGGAGTGAGTACCCAGTGTAAAACACGGCGGAAAAGCAGTTATGGCATAAGAATGTATGGCTGCCTCAGTCGTAGGAAACTTAGTGTTTATTGGAGGTGTTAAGGCTTGGTTTATTTTATATATCAAAATTATTTTATTATATACTTAAGCTAAATCTTTAAGCGACTGGATGGCGCAGTTGGTTCGAATCCCAGTTCGAATCCCAGTGAAAGCAATGTTAATACGCTTTTATCCGGTTTTTCAAATCTAGTCCAGTCATCATTTTCCGTTGGGATCAAACTATCGGCACTGTCACTGGAGCGGTTGGCCAGCGGTAGTAGTCTGACTGTGGGTGTCACAGTGGACCAACATGGTCTAAGTATGCTGGTGAATTCACAAGCATCCCCCTAACCTAACCTTACCTAACCTAAGCTAAATCTAAAGCCATGCGCATATGTATGACGAATTTCAAATATTGAGGCTGCGTACACGGGAACACTGGTAAAATCCATGCCAAACTGGTTAAGAGAAGTCCTACAACGAAGAGATGGACCAAGAAAATATTAAAGGTGTACAAGGTGATGAGCTCGCTGCAAATTTTGGAAATGGATAGTATCGTACATAACTAAATTTGCAAGCAAGACATAAAATATCCTGCGGACTCCTCAGGGCTCTTACAGTAATTCAGTTTATTATAAAAATGGAATGAAACATTTTTTTGTCAATTAATTTAAATTGACTTTTCTGTTTGGTTAAAATTTTAGTTTCAGCTATTTTTTATTTTAACCTTTGGTTTTCTTTACAAATAAAAATTGCTATGCTATGCTACCCGTGTACGCGAGAAAGCAGAAGATCTAGTGGTCCGAAGAAGAATTTGAGTAGAAAAGGGAAGGTATTTAAAGAAGATTGCCAGGAAACGAACATAATGGTCCGTAGATGATCTACAAAATTAGTGAACAGAATAATAGATGCCAGACTTAATGGTAATTTATTTAATAGAGCACGCTCAAGTCCTGAAAATATTTTTCTTGTTAAATTTGCAGCTACTTTATTCAATGTCATTTGTACTAAGTTTATTCTATGGAAGACATCATTTTTAAGATGAGAGCTGTCCGTTAAAGTTTTTGAACAATTTGTAAGTTTGGAGTACAATAATTAAAAGCAAAAGGGTAGACGCAAAAAAAAAATTTTAAAAATCGGCGACGGGTGGTTTTTTACGGAGTACGGAAAACTATCGAAATTATTAACTATTTTTTAAGCTCCCCATGGTGCGGTATACCCTTGAAAATGTTTCGCAAACTTAAAAAGGGTTCAATTTCTAGGTTTTATTTTGAAATTAAATTTTTGAAATATAATATTAAGCCTTAAATTAAAAACAATTATGCCTCCCCCAGTTTCACAACATTAAAGTAATAAAAAATCTTAAAGTAAATTCGACGAAAATGCTTGGTAAAATCTTCTGTACAAAATCAATTACAGAAATCTAATTCGCATTATATTGTATATATTGGCCAAAAAAACACTGACATAAGAATTTTTCAGATCGGAAAATGCCGTTTTATACATACATATAATACATATATAAAATCTACAGTCCGAGGTGGACTTGGCCCTAGCTTCTAGGGCGAACACTCACGAGTGCAGGACTCGACTCTGGCATTGACAGTTTAACTCTTCGAGCTCGAGGGGCGACGTACTTACTATGCTGGTCACAGCGGCCATAAAGATTCATTTTCAGATTCCGAGGTCTCGAAAATTTGAAATTAGTTTTCCACTGCTGCAAGTTCTCGAATTAAGTTTTGGTGGTTCCTTTAAATTAATTTCAACAATTTATTGTAAAAGAGCTGAAAGTGAATGGATGACTTGTATTCTGGAATTTTAACATGAAATTTGAGCATGATTTGGATCGAAGTTAGTACTGTAATTAACTAAAATAATTTGAATTTAATGTTTGATATTCAGAAGTGCTTAAATCAAAAACTATAAAGATTACGAAACTTTCGGCGCGCAAGAATAATTCACAGGGTTGTCTGGCATATTCCTAAGTCAACTAGCTCATTTATGGCTAACAAGATTTGAGTAAAAGTCATGGCCACTGAACATTTAAAGACCCTGAACATTTTCAGTTTTACAAGTGAACCTATTTAAAGCAATCTTTCCTAAAAAATCATTCATACATTATACTGAGGACAAAGAACCAAGATGATCTACAACATTTCAAGATTTGGCATTTCAAAACTGCGTCGCATACATTCTGCGTCCTTACATTCGAATGGAACAGACGTCAACACAAAAAGTTTCATTTTATGCTTCTTGACTATATCCCTTCGGATTACTGGATAATCGCTCATATTCTACGATTTGACAAAGAAAGTTTGCCGAACTCGTCTGTATGCCCAAAATGCGATGACATCTACTTCGTTACCAGATTTCTTTGTGACCCCTTGTACGTTGTTCCCAGCCGTGTTTTGTTGGTTTGTCCTTAAAGAAATCTTAATTTTTTTTCTGATGCGATTGTGGCAGGGCATTCGTCTTGCGTTGTCGGTGATTTATTTTCTCTGTTCACTCTCTTATGTGCATCGCCAATGTAAAATTCCAAATGAAGCCGCCCCCATAAGTTCTTCTCCCGTTCCTCATGCATATGGACCTATGTTCATTCATTTGAGTCACGCCAGTGGCATTTTCAATCCAATCACTTTGCTGGCCCATGTCAGCCAGGCAGACATTACATACCATGCCATGTCAACAAGACAACCTGGTCAGTCCCGTCCCCTCTTCGAAAAACAAGTTTAAACCTTCAAGGAGGCATGTCGCAGCTTGTAGAGTTTCTCAACCCCCTCCGCTCTAACTCAAATTATCAAACAATGTTTCAAGTTGATGCAGTTGTCTGTCGCAATGCAAGTGGAACTACAGCAAAAGCACCCCCACCCTGGAACCTGGTCAACAACTGTGCAGTGCCATACAAATGAAATTAACGCACTTAATTAGTGGACGAGAGAAAAAAGCGCTCGTTGCAGAGTTCCACTCACAGGAGCATGAAGAAACAAGCGCGCGCATACACACTCCCAACCGCACACTAATGACCCCCTCCGCTACTGCAGAAATGTTCCCAGTGGCATTTTTGTTTTGTCAAGGACATTTGAGTTATTATTTCATTTAAGTTTTTTGTTTTTGTATTTTTGGTCTGTCGTCTCTTCAGTTGGAAGAGGGGATAGAAAAAATGTAGAACTATTGTCGGGCTAGATTACTTAGCCACCATTACCACACTGCATCAGAAACCACTACCACTACCACCAGCAGTATCCTTGCATTCCTTTGGCTTTGGCCTGTGTGTTGCTGTTGTTGTTATTAAAAATCCTATTTGCTGTGAGTTCATTTTCTGCTTATCCTTGGTATTGTGTGGTATTTGTTGGTGTTGTTGTTTTTTTTGCAAAGAAATCTGTGCCAAACTCTGTGTCTCTGGCTAAGCTTCTGGTATCTTGGCGACTTGAATGGTTTCCTTTTTGCGCTACACTCCTGTGAATGAATGGAGTCATTTCGAGATGGAAGCTTTTCCCTTCAGTTAAATATTTGATCTGAAAAGGATTCCCTGAAAGGAATCAATGGGGAATATAGTAATTGATTCAATTGCCCTTGGGAGTGAAGCAATATAAAATATGAATCGACTTGGACGCCACCCGAAAAGAAGTGACCGAGTCCGATTGTGGAGGATGAATGGAGGGCATTAAGATGTCTTCCGATTGGAGATGAGATAACTTTATGGTCTTATGTTCTAGATGCTCGCTAGCAGTTGCCGAGAAAAAGGAACCGGAAATTTTCAGAAATTTATCTTGAGTTTCAGAAAGTGCGCACTGAGTGTGACGTTTTTGGGAAAGGATTTGAAAGGTATTTCAATGAGGTTACTCAGAATTGGCTATGAAGTTGAAAGAATGTTGCCTTGGAAAACTAAAAGTCATCCTTGAGTGGATGAGCGGAGACAGAAAGGACCCCGTTCGGAGTACGCTTGCCAGGCCCACTGAGGTAGCTTTAGCGTTGAAAAGTGGGACGTCGTAATGCGTGTGGTTTCACGGCTTACCTCGTCGCTGAATCGGCTCTGGAGCAGTTGGAAACTGAAACTAATTTTCATCGAAAAATCATCTTCATCTTCAGCGATGAGGCGGTTTTTAGCACTTTTCTGTCCAAAATTGAGTTAATTTTTTTGTTTCTACGCAAATGTTAAATGAAATGCAGTATATTTAAAAGTAGGACCTTGGAGCATTAATTTAATGTGTCCCTACCTGTCCCCGCTTATCCTGGTGAACTGAAATCTAGTGTACAAACTTTCAGCAGATTACTTTCTGTTTACTCACTTTTGACGCTGACTGTATGCACCTTTATCAACTGCAAGTGTGCCTTATAAAGTCCCTCGGCAATTCCCTAAATGATTTTAACTTTAAAGAAAATACCCCCACTCACATTACATTAACTTGACATGAGAACATGTACAAAGGCTTACCTCGCCGTAAGTTCTCATGTTCTCGTGATTAATATTCCAGATCCCACGCAACAGCTGCATCGCAAGGAAGAAGATAAAAACTAAAAGACCTTCAAAAGCATTGCATAAGACAGCACTTCACAGCCCCCGTGTGGATTTTCGCTGTTTAACGCTAAACTCTTCATCTCCTTGCTACGAGCGTAAAATTTCCTCACTGCACCATCCACCAATCCAATCTAAAGTTCATTCCATGCACAAAGTTAGCCCGCTAGCGTTGCGTGCCGCTGCAGTCAAGGTCCATATTGAGATTCTCGCATGGCATAACAGCACTCATCTCTGCTCTTCCACCATCTCCTGTGGCCTTTCTTACGTGAATTTTCCCTTTTTAGATGCACACCGTCAAGTGGAAAGTTGACAAGTGCCGGTCCCGCAAAGGCGATTATAATCCCAAACTTGAGCACACGGGGAAAACCAAATGCAGACACCCGGAACAATTAGCTCTTGATTGTGGGTGAGATTTACACACGGAGCACCTGCCCGGTTAATTTCCGCAGCAATCAACACCCAACCAACTCACCTACGCGGCATCAAGTGCTCCTATTGCGGCTCAACGATATAATGCATTAATTATTTGCGTTAATAGCTTCGAAACATCCACTTCCGCTGGGGGATGTTCACCGTCTTACACTCTTAGGTCGTCGTGTAGGTTTCACAAATTCTGTGCAACCCCCACCAGCCACTCTGTTGCGAAATTTTGTTTATCGTAATTAGAGTGACCGCATCAACCGCGGGATTTATTCCTGCAACCATAAGCATTCTCCTGTTGGCCCGGCTCAATAGACCGTGGAACATTTATCTTTGGGCTGTTTTGTTTTTATTCTGCGCTTGATACATTCAGCCGCCCAGCTGTAAAGCATGCCATTGTTTATGAACTTTAGGCGAGATAATTAAAACAACCATTTATCCGGTGGGCGATGGGGGTGTTTCGCTGGAATTTCGTTTTCGAGTGCGGATAGTTGCGGCTTTGAGATATTTCGCGCCTATGTTCGCAGCCCGCTTGAACAACTGGCTACATGTGTGACAGTGTCGATGGGTTTCGCTGGATATTTCCCGCAATGTAAATTTGAAGTGTTAAATATTCACTTTGGTGAATGTTTACAATTTTTTCCCCTGCCGTTAAACTTAAAAATAAATCATTGAAGTCGTAAATGCTGAAAAACATTGAGGCCATGCGCGTGTAAATTCTCTAAATTTTTGAAATTCGAGGTTAGTGTTATGCGACCCTTGGTGGGACATTCCAGTTGAGCTGGTCGCAGAGGTTAAAGGATTTATCGCTTGAAATTGTTTAAATAAATTTAAATGCCTGGGATATCCTTCGGCTTTATGATAAACGACATGCTTTAATGAAACCGCGACAATATGGTCGACATTCATTCGAGAATTTAAGCAAGTCTGCTGATAAGACGCGTGGTAATTCTTAGGGTACTCAAGCTTTGATCCGAAAACGAAAAAAATTAAAGACAGCATTCCTTCGAATGAATAAAGTCCGTTTAAAGTCTGAACATCATTTCTGCACTTTCGGACGAAGTAATTCAGTTCCCCCCACTCATTTCGAGGTCTCTCGACAGTTAATCCGTTGTACTTACAAATGCCTTAGCTCACTGCCAACATTTTGTGTTTATTTAGGAAATAATTCAAAATGTTCACCCCCATGATGTTGCTAATTTTGTGTAAAATAATAAATTCTACCCTCCCTCTCAGACTACACGTTGGAGAGTACACAGGATATCACTTTAATAGGATTACATACAAAAAGGCAGCAATAAAATGTCCCGGAACGAGTACCACCCATTAGACATTAAGCTACCTCTTTTTTCACATTTCCATTTCGCCTTGTTCTACAACAGCTTAGCGCCAAGCTTCATTTAATTAAGGAAGTATCAGCAACGGCCCAAGGACATTTTTTGTGTTTGAACATTGAAACGGCTTTAAGATGCTCTCGGGGCATAATCGAAATGGAAACTGGGGACGTGAACATTTGTTGATGTTCGACTTAAGGCTGAGAATGAGACTTTGCGGCTGCCTCTTCCTCTTTAATTTTCCTGTTTATTTGCAATGCGTGGTTCGAAAAATATTGGGCGTACAAAATTCGCTCTTCATTTGGAATCCCTTTTGAATGCAAAGAGGAAGATGACGCCTAACTGCGAGTCTTGAAGGCACATATGAAAAGTGGGTGGACGGCTTTAATGCTTCTTCAAAGTCAAGCCATGTGATTAAATGTTAACTCTCGTTGTCACAGAAGTCGGCGTTTATTTTTATTAATGTTTTCTTTGATGATAGCACACGCGCTGCAAGCGTTCTTACTTCTGCTTTAAACTTTCAATATGTTGTTCTTTTTAGCCCGAACACATGCCAGTTTATATTTAACGAAATACTTTGGTTGATTGCTGACTCAGAAGTCCCCAATACCTTAGTCTCCAGGGAGGAAATTCAAGAAAGTTTTCTGTCGATTTTTCTTTGTAACTACGTGGCAGTATTTTAGGCGTATTGGCATATTTTTCGAGTCCTCAAGTGAAAGCAAAGCAAATACGAAACTTTGTCCATGTTGGTGTATAACAATTCTCTCGGCGTCAATTTTCTTAAGAATCAAATAACTTTAAAGGTTAAATTTAAATTTAAAAAAAAAATAAATTAACTTTCTGACTATTTTGGTATACCCTCCAATAATTCCCTTGGGTGTGCAAGTGTTACAAGTCAGCTAGGAATTGCGTTCTCAAACTTATCGACCACTTATGACCACCACGACTTTTATATATTTCTCTTAGGAATTAAGTCTTTATATAGACTAACGGTTTTAGACAAGGTGACGCACTGTCATGTGACTTTTTCAACATAATTCTTGAGTAGGTTTTGCAAAACATACTGACCAAAACTAGAGGCATGGTTTTCCAAAAGTCCGTACACCTGCTAGTATACGCGGATGACATTGGCGTGATTGGTCGAACTCAGCAAGCCGTCAATGAATCGTTTCCTGGCATTGAGTCCGTGGCTATTTAAATGTGCGCAACGGATCAGAACGTCACCATTTGAGGTAGTGAAGGACTTCGCGAAAAACAGTACAAACAACATTTTTTTTTTCGGATTTTCGGAAGATTTTTGAAACACTACGCTCAGACTCAAAACTGGTCCATTGTACTGCCAGGTAGCAACCGACTCCAGTGCCGTTAATTTTATCCCAACGGCAAATGGTGACTGGACCAGATTCGATTTCACTGGGATTCGAATCTGGGACCCCTCGAACTTGGGGCAGGCACTTAACCAACTGCGCCATCCAGTCGTTACAACAAACAACATTAGTACCGAGTTCAAGCGCAGAATAACTCTTGTAGATCGCTTCTTTTTTTTTATTCAAAAGGCAATTGAGTAAGAGGGCTCCTCTCTCGAAAGAGCAAGCTGACTTTGTATAAGGCATTGATAATCCCAGTATTGCTCTACGGCGCAGAGGCACGAGCAATATCGAAAACGGATGAAGCAGCAGAAGTCTAGAGAAAAGTTGTGGGTGCGATCATTGGCTTTGTTTGCGTTGACAGCATTTGGAGCAGGAGATTCAACCGCAAACAGTACGGACTGTACAGCGACATGAGGTTCGCCATGTGTCTATGGATGCAACGCCTAAGACGGCTAGGCGGTAGACAACTTAGCTCTGGCTCAAAAAGTCCTTGTCTCTGAACCAGTGGGACAACGCAACACATGACGTTCACGTCTAAGATGAAGGGGGACCTCAAACAACTTGGTGTGAGCAATTGGCGACAATTAGCAGAAGAGCGTGATAGCTGGAGTGGTTTTTTTGTTTGCGGCTCAGGTCTTCCCCGGACTGTAGCACCATAAGAAGAAGGAGATATTGACCGAAATATTACAATATCCTTGCACTGAATCAGAGGATCTTCAAGGCCAAGCGAAAGACAGACTTGTATAAGGTCATCCAATTCAAGCTCCCGATTTGGTGAGCATTTTTCAGTCGTATACGTCGAAAAGAATTGGCATCCAAGACTGTATGTGATTAGTTTAAGGCTTGCCATTTTATAAACTGGACCATCTTACAAGCGCTGACTTAGTTCAAATTGTGAAAACTTACTGTAAAAATAGTGATTCCATATTAGTCATGTCTCACTATATAATATTGTGGTCAACATAATCCACCATATGAGCGGAAGTCTTAAGGCATATCAATTATAGAAATGACGGCTAAATAGAAAAGAATTGAAGCCAGCTGACTTCGGAATGCGTAGAACTTTCGCCGATTATGTGGTTAAAGATCAGCGTTTGAATGACCAATTTTCACACATGATTTTTTTGTGTGATGAGTTCTTTTTTCCACTCGGTGGATACGATAATAATCAAAATTGACGAATATGGGATCAATTTCAGTTGTGTTTTGGCTGTTCTGATGGCGGGTCAAGGCTAAGATTTTATAATTTTCGAATTAACCCGTTCGAAATTGACTAAATAAAATGTCCAGTTGAACCTACATTGTACACAGATTGTGTAATCTGTTTACAGCATATAACAGTTGGACCGACTTCGTCACAACCCAAGGCGGTACAACCATTGTATCGTGTATTTCGAACTTTCCCAACACGTTTTGAACTTATGACAAGAAAAGTTTGGTGATGTGAACTGGACATCAAAATCGTGTGAACTGTCGCTATTTTTGTGGAGCTGTACTAAAGATCGTGCTTATCCACGATTTCCTAACACTTGATGCTTTGAAGACGAATACTCGTCAAGGTTTGGCTTAGTTATTGCCCGATAAGTGTCGAAGGGTCCACCAAAATTACCTTTTCAGAATCGAGTCCTGCTATAATTCTCGCTGAGAACATTTAAATGACTTAATATTTCGTCTATAATGGCAAGATCCAAACGATATATTGAAATAAAAGTTTGATCTAAATCTAAATCACAAATGTGTTTTATTGAAATTTACTTTCGAAACCACAAATTGGAAGACCCTGCACAATTGCTCGGACACTGAACCCACGATGCGGACGATTATTGCTCGGTTCAATTAACTTGCCAGTTGTTTTTTTTTTGAAAACTCCATAAATTAGGACCATCATGCAAAAACTTTTATAAATTTGACGGACACTGATCAGAATGCAATGATTAATTGGGGAGAACCTCAAAAGCAACATTAACGTGGCTTATACAGCCTTGGCCAAATGTATTAGGCCCCTTATGTTTTTGTCTTTGCTGCCAAATCACTTATCGGAAGTAATCAGTTTGAATTTTTATGGTTTTCGGGGACACTATTTGAGGTTGTAAACGGTTTTTATTTTTTCCTTTCATTTCATTAATTGTTTGCTATTTGAAGATATAACGCATCATAAAGGGAGCCGAATACATTTGGCCAACGCTGTATCTCA
Organism: Myathropa florea; assembly: GCA_930367185.1. Taxonomy (NCBI): domain Eukaryota; kingdom Metazoa; phylum Arthropoda; class Insecta; order Diptera; family Syrphidae; genus Myathropa; species Myathropa florea. The sequence continues at coordinate 100,152,318 of OV884004.1, read as the reverse complement.
TTTTGTTTGAACTCTGCGTACTAATTGTCAAGAAAATCTTCCCAAACACGCCGCCGTTCATCACTCAAAACATGAAATTTCGTGTAAAATCGTGTAAAAGTCAATTACCGGAGGAAGTTCGTTGTGTGTGGTCCGCAGGCTTAAAATCTTGTGGCGCCTGAACTTTATCAGCATTGAAGCCAAGATCTACATACAAAACGTCATGTAATAGACACCTGAGTTTCCAGCCTAACTCTCATCTTTATGGCTCAACTTTGCGAACAAACATAAGTTAGAGTCACAATCTGCCCGAGCAGAATACATGTTTTTGTCCCAGCTGTACCCAGGATAGCTCTAAAACAACCATTCGCATGTTCCTTAGTCTAGACATTTTCTTTTCAAAGCGGGAACAAAAGGATTGTTTTCAAACTAGTGATGATATGCACTACGGCTAATCCAATTCGTCGAAAAAACTGGTACAAAAACATTTCCTTCAAGCTGAGAGATCATATTTTCTGCTATTTGTATACCCTGCAGATGTGATCTGCATTAATGAATGTCCGTCAGAAGCAGTAAAAAACTCATATCTTTCCCAGGTTTGATTATCCAACAAAATAATAAAAATTTGCAAGACCTCCACAACCCCATTCATCACTGTTCACCCACTTCGAGCACTTTCTCAGCACAACCGCCACGTAGGAAAATCTCAAATGAAACTTAGTAACCTCAATAAAAATCCATGGGAAAAAAATCCCATGAAAGTTAACAACAGCTAGACAACAAGAAACTTTTTTCCACGATAATGAAACCATCGGAAACTGAATAATCTATCGCTTGAATGCGAAGTAGATGATTTCATTCTCCCGTATGCCCTGCCACGCTGTGAGTTGCTTCGATTTTCTTTCGGCTTCCTTCTCAATTTCCAGTTAACAACGAAATGTATTCCAAAACTTTCCAACCGCTCTACTTCAGATGCAGTCAGTAGTTTTGGGTGAAATATCCCGATAACGGGAGGCGCCAGCCACCCTACTTCACAGCCTCGCAATTCATGCCACACCGAGATTAGTTTGGCAGCACCACACACAGTATCTATTCTCGAAATCGATTTCAGAATTTTGCAATTTTTTTGTTTAAACTTTCTCTCTCGGGATTTTTGCCAGTAAATTGCATCATATGAGCCCGACGGAAAAACAGAAAAGACCAAGTTTCTGGAGAGAGGAGAGTAAGTGGCAGTGGTTTGGTTGGTTGCCGCACCTTAAGTAGAACGAGGCACAGTTGCGAATAGAAAAATCTGTGTGTTCTGTTGCAGGGTTTAACTTTTACTCGATAATCCTTCAATACTGATCAAACGGAAGCGAACGAAAACAAAGTTTATCATGCCGTCCTCGCGAATCTTTGTTCACTCCCTGCGAAAGGATTCGCTCCCTCTGCTCAGCTGATTTTTGTGGAGTACCTTAAGCTTTTGTTTCGCCTCACCGTGAGTAGGTTCTACTTTTGTTACGGCAGGTGAATGCTTCACGAGAGTGCACTCTATCCAGTGTTTGTTCTTTTCGGTGGGCAGGGGTAGTTTCATTCACCAGAAGGGCATTAATATTAAAAGGAAAATTATGAATCCGATTCTGCGAATGGGGAATGTGAATACAAGTGAAGCAAGAGTTGAAAAGGTAAATAAAAATGTTTTGGCAAGGACTTGGTTATTTTCCTTTTCGTTATGTGTCTTGTTTGAATTTGGGTCACGAAGTGACTCTGTGCACAGTACAGAGGATGGATAAACACAGACGATGCGCTTACGTTGTACGCTCGGTTCATAGACACTCGCACTTGGATCTGAGACCGTAATAAAGTGGATTGAGTAGATGAAATCACGTGCGAGTTTCATTTCCCTGCTCTTCCGCCTTCAGGACTGGGCTAATCCCTGTTGTTGCACAAAAGAGAATCTCTCAATCGGATCTCAGGGATTCTCATCAGGGAGTAACAAAAATGATTGAATGCATTCATCTACTCCGAGAGTGGATATGAGTGTCTGCATCTATGGGGTATGTACTGCTTCAAGGCTGATGGAATAGAGACGTTTACAATCAGGAGATGCTTTGTTTTGAAAAATCCATTTAAGTCGGCACAGGGAACAGTCTGTGCTGCAAGTGGGATTTCAGTGCAAGTAAACTTCTTAAAAATTTTCTTTCTTCTTTTTCATTTAACGCCTAAGCGCCTCTCTTTAAAAACCGGATAAGACATACTTGCACCCAACTTACACTTTTTCCAGATCATTCTGTGATTGAATTTTGATCTGAAGTCAAAAAAACTTGGAGAATTTGGCGGGAAAAAACTCAGTATTCCACAAAAATTCACCTCGTCCTTCGAAAGCTCCAATAAAAATGACAAAATGTGGGTACTTTTGCCCCATCCGCACAAAATTAACACTCTGACTCCACGACTTGCATGACCATAGTGTTGATATACTTCTCTCCTTAGCCAACACTAAATGTCTATTCACCGAATCGCCCGAGGAATTCCCTTTTACAATTCTTTCAGAGGTTCAGATGAACAAACAAACTCGACCTCAAAAGATTGGCGTCTAATTTCCTGCAGACTAAATACACCATCACTCCTTAATCCACAGAAGTGCAAGACTAAAGAACGACCTACTACCATGTGGTGTCGATTGTATGTTACACTACAACATGCCAACGACTACCGAGGACGAAACAGGGCACAGATATCTGCATCAGTTGAGCGTTCTTCCTTAACATACTTTTCAGTTTGTACCAGTTTCTCTCTCATCCTGCCGCCTCCTGTAAACCAACCTACTGCACTTGCACATCGTTATGTGGTATTGTTGGCAAACACAATTTGCTAATGGGAAACAATTTCATCCAAGAGAAACGATGAGCACGACGAGGACTCGAAGGTTGCCTTCGATTGTTGTCGTCAATGTGGAGCACTGGCAATATTTAAGATTTTCTGATTTATTTTGTTTCCTTTTAAGGCCATGTGTGCACTCCAAATAGATGTGTCTACTTTCAGGGAGTGTGTGCATGCAGGTTCGTTGACTTGGTGAGACGAAGAGCAGTCATTCTCGGGAATTTTAATCATCGCTCCTTAATGGAAGGATAACGCAATTCATTCTTGTTTTTCTTCCTTTTGTTTTACTCCTACCCCGCACAGATATTCATTAACATTCAACTCATGCGGAAGGATTTCATTTTTCAAAATACAAGATTTATTAACGGCCAAGAAAGTGCGAGACGCAATGAATAAATCCTTGGATGAAGGGATATTGTTGGATGTTCCTTAAATATTCAGCATTCATTGGAAGGGGGAAGAAAATTGCAAAAATATTATGTTGTATCCTTACATCCGCGAGAGGGAAGCATTTCCTGTTTCGGTCCTGCTCCTTTATAAGTTGACCGAGTAAGGAGTAGTTTTTTTTTTTTCGTTCGAATATGCCGGAGGAGGAAGTGCAGTTTTTTGATTTATTAAATCGCTGGAACAACTTATGAAGGATTCTCTCGGTAATGAAATTTCCATTTAGCGAATAGATTTGAATTTAATTTAAAATTCCCATGAAGCAACAAACTGAGAGTGCTGCAGTAGTAAATGCTCGGGTGGGAAAATGTGGAGACTGGTGATTTAAGGAGTGTGTGAGCTCAGGACAAAGGAGTGAACAAAGGAGCCTTTTTAATTGAATGAAAAATGGAGTGACTTGAAATAAATCATAGTGAATGCTTAAAATTCTGGGAAAGGAAAATCCTTGACACATGCCCTAATTTTTTTGAAGTTGGTGCGTTATGGGATGAACGCTTTTTCGCATATTAGCACAGCTAACGCCCTTCGACTTTCGGCGGTGTTCTTGAAACTTACAAAACTGTGTCAGGGAATTCAAATAGGATGGTTTTACAGCTTCAACCTTCGGAACTGAGTCTGTGGGTCAACTCAACAGAGGAGGTCTACGTGACGCCTGCAAGTTGTAAGGGAGCTCAACCAACTTAATATGAGTAGTTGGAGGCATGCTAGATGAGGAGGCTTGTTGGTTGAGGCCAAGGCTCAAACCGGACTGTGCCTCCATAACTACAAGAAGAAAACTTCTAAAGTGCGCATCCATCAATTGTCAAAGAGTTGCAACAACTGCAAAGTCGATGTCTGTGCACAGTGGATAGAACCAGAGCCCACAAACAGTAACTGAGTGGGATAAACTCAATTATACCTTCGTTGACGTGGGACTCCATTTAAATTTAGTTGCATTGCTGCAAAGCCCCAAGGAAGTGTGAATTTTAAACCAGTTTAATTAGCACAATTGATTGATGACGATTCCCGAAAAATCACCTAAAAATTTTTACACGGCTTCACCTCTTTCGAGTCAATGACAATGCTCAAAGAGTATAACAATCTAGAAAGAGCTTCTCAATCTTGCCGTTCGGACTCGGCAGTAAAATGCGTAGCGATTCGTCGTATGAAGTACTCGAAACTCAATTTCTTGCTGAGCCGCCAACATTGAATACACTCAATTACATCTGGAACATTCATAAAGAGGTCAAAAGTTTCCTCTGCAGAATGCGAATCAAGTAGCTTATATCAGTCAAAAATTAGGTTAACCATTTTTTCGCCAGTTTTGACTTTATTTCTCATGTGCCACCCAAATTTAGTCCGTTCAAGGGACTTTCAGTCCCTTCACGAAATATCTTACAAAAGCCCAAAAAAATCAGCTCCAAACGATTACTTTAATTTCGACGGCTTGTATAAAAGGATAAGCAGAAAGAAGCCAACACATTCTCAATTAGAAAAAAAATCTCCTCGAGAATCCTTTCAAAACCCAAAGATCCTTGTGCATTTTACACTGGCTATGCACAAACACACATCAGAGTACACACAACATTCGCTACAGCTACGCTCTAATCCTTGATACGATCCACTTAAGGGAAAACTTGCCGACGTAATTAAAATGTTCAAAACTCGACTCAGTGAAAGGTATGTAAACATATTTACACGTTCATATCTACAAAAACAAACAGACAACCGAAGAAAGTAAACGACGAGGGACAACACCGAGAAGGATATCATTTTTTCCGCGTGCTCACAAAATGAATCAACCAACCTAACGGCCCACAAATGCAGCAAATTATGAACTTGAGCTTAAAGGACTTACGCTGCAATGACTGCTCTCGGTTTTCTCAGTCTGTGTGCATTCGTGAATTCGGAACAAGGTTTCTCGTTTCTTCTTCGCATTGAACCACTTTCTCCGCGTTGCGAAATCGATTGTGACAGTGTTTGTCGACAGGATAGTCACACCAAAGATAGATGATTCTTTCAGCTTCAATGACTGTTAGTGTTCGTGGTAATCATCATCGTCAGCATTGTTGATGGCGAGATAATGGATGCTGTTGAGGGAAATTTTCTTAATCCTTCCTGTTTGCCAGCTCTTCATTCTCTAATGATACGCTTAAGTGGATTGTTTCCCTTCTTCCACTTCATCTTCTTCTTTTCGCATGGTCTCAGTGGTCTCAGCATAAAGGTTAAGAATTAACAGGAAGAATCTTAATTATGGGGTTGTAAGCAGGTTTTAATCACTGAGTGCGTTATTGGTGGAAAGTGGATAAAAGGATAACTTATGTTTCTCCTTTTGGAACACATTAGGAACACTCATTTGCGGAAATTGTTGGTGGTTCAACAGAATTTTTTTTGAGTGCTTTTTTTGTGCAATTCTTCGTACGTTTTTCAAAAAAAATCTGTTTCTGTTCGGGTCTTAGGTGTACGTCATAGAGGTTGCAAAAGTAATGACGCGCTGAAAACTACGTTCAAATGATTTTCGGGTTAAAAAAATGCCCGTCGAAATTGGCGGAACGTCAAAAGCACTTCCAACAAAAATCTTCCAGCTTGCACTTCAAACTACACTACAGGGCATTCCCAAATCAGTTTATTTTGAAAATTCAAGATAGATCCCGATGATGAATGCTGTCACACGCAGCCTTGAATTTGTTAAAAAAATGTATGTGCCTCTAAGCACATCGCTTACTCGCACAATTCTCCCCAAAATCAGAATGGCAAGGCAATATTTAACAAGGGTAAATAAAAAAACTTTTTCAACCTTCATAGACCGACAGTCAGGAACAACTTTTGATGTGTTCAAGTCGATTAAGTCGTTGTGTGGCTGCATGTGAGTGTGTGGAAACCCATTTGGATATGACATTCAATTTAGGCTTTACGAAGGGCACCCTTCATTGTCGATACACCCGCCAGGTAAACCCTGCAAAAGTTTAAATTACGAAAAGAGGTAGTAAACTGAAAGTAATGGAAGACTTTTATTCGCCATTGTTCCCTATCAGGATCTGTAAGTTTAGAAGTTTATAAATTCCTCAACAATTTTTCCGTATAGATGTTACAACGCTTTGCTTGAGTTTCGGATGATGTTGTGGGTGGGTGTGGTGATTGTTTGGATTCTTCTACTGAGCCAAGGTTTTGGATACAGTTTGCTCGTTAAGAAATGGCGTTGTTATACACAAACTGATGAAATACCATAGGACAGCTTACGATGTGAATTTTTGCCTTACCTGAAAGAAAAAGAAAGAAAATGTGGTGTTAAATATTATTATTAAATATATTTAATATTTTTAAATATTTTTAAATATTTTTTAATATTCTTAAATATTGTATTATTATTATCTGGCTTACACTGGGTCAATAAAGAACTTGGACACTTGTAAAAAAGTCTGATTTAGTTGCAAATAATTGTCATTTGAGGGAAATGTTGATTTTCTTCTTTCATTCAAAGAAAACGGCAGCTGAAGCGCATCGACAGCTCCAAAAAAGCTTACGGAGATGGTGCTCGCTTCAAAGAAGGTGATTTTGACGTTGACGACCATTCGCGTGAAGGAAAAACAATCCTTCGAAGACGCTGTACTGGAGGCATTGCTCGATGAGGATCAGCTTTCTTTAACATTAAGAGATACCCCACAAGCTATTTTCAACCTATTGTATGCGCAGGGAATAATTCAAAAACAAGGAACTTGAGTTCCTTATGATTTGAAGCCAAGGGACGTTGAGCGTCGCTTTTACGCCTATGAACAACTGCTCAAAAACAGCTGCAAAAAAGGAAGGGCTCAGCTGAATATTCACAATGCGAAGGTAAGGCTGGGTGGCGTTTATTATGAACTGCTGAAACCTAATGAAACCATCACTAGGGATCAGTATTGAATTCAATTGATACGACTGAGCCAAGTACTGCGGGAAAAACGGCCAAAATCCGGCACGAAAAGTGATTCTACAGCATAACAACGATCGGTCTTACGTTGTCAAATCCTCTACCGAGGGACACTCAAATGGGAAGTCCTATCCCACCCGTCATATTCCCCAGATTTACCGCCATCCGATTACTACTTGTTCCGTTCTATGGCACATGGTCGGGCTGATCAGCAATTCGGTTCATATTAAGACATCAAAAAATGCCTTGATTCGTGGATAGCCTCAAAAGATGAACACTTTTACCGTATTCGTATTTTACAGTATTCGAGCTCTGTCAAAAAGATGGGAAAGAGTTGTAGCTAGCGATGGTCAATAATTTGAATGATCCATTTGCAACCATTTCAACTATAAAGTTGCATTTTCATAAAAAAAACAGTGGGAACTTAGTTGCGCACCCAATAAATAAACTAAAAATTTACTCTCATCCGAGAATAAGACTTGATTCCAAAAGGAATAAAAATTAATAGTCTTAATAGGTTCTTGCGAGTTTAACAAATGTACGACTTTCAAAAATCAAAAAGGTACGTGTCCGATTTCTTTATTGATCCACTGTATTTTAACTATAAGCTAGTCTTTTGTATATACGAGTATATATAAATAAATCAGAAGCACACGGGTCCTATTCTAAATCGTTGTTACAGGTCTAGAGAAGAAGTCAATTTCGAACCAATAACTTTCGCAGAAAATATCACTTCAGATCACAACCACACCCCCAAAGAAATGTAAGAAATGTAAGAAAAACCCCTTTTGAGGCAAAATCAAAGGCAAGGAAAGAAGTAATTGCAGCATAATTTTAATAATTCCGAAGGAGCTTCTGTGATGAGGAGCCTACATCATCAGCTCTCACCTCATCAGCACCGCACAACTGCCACCTGATCCGAGCAAAGGCGAAACAATGGCGGAGGAAGTGCTCTGCAGTGTCATCGTCTTCTCCACAGACGTCGCAGAGGGTTTCATCACTTGGGCCAAGCACACTTAGGTGTTTGGCGAATGTATAGTGCCCCGGTAGTACGCCGGTAAGTTGTCTGCAATGTTTTCTGTTAAGAGATAACAAGAAAGCCGCGGAATTGGGGAGCATACACTTGATCTGTCTACATCCTGGAGAGTCATGCCACCTGCGGTTGTGCTCTCGAGAAGTCCAACCATCGATGGAAGCCAAGGACACAGGCAGTCCCAATGTAGGTTCAGGTACTGAGAATGCCTCATCTGATCCTCGCCTAGCAAGTTCATCAGCGATCTTATTTCCCGTGATCCCGTGGTGCCCCGGGACCCAGACAAGTCTTAGCGAATTTAAGCTACCGATCAAATTCAGAGAATACTTGCATTCCTGAACTATCATGGAAGTGGTTAAAGGGTTCAGCAAGGCCTTAAGCACAACTTGGCTGTCGCTACAGACGCAAATACTTCGCCCGTTCCATCTATTCTTCACAATATAGCTCGTAGCCATTAGGATTGCATTTCCGTTTCCGCTTGGAAAACCAACGCAAATTTATCTAACGAGGTGTGCAGTCTACAGTTGTCGCTCTTCACGAAGGCACCAGCACCAGATCCTTCATTGGCCTTGGAGCCGTCCATGAAAATTCGACTACATTCCTTTCCTGGCTCAGATTCTGGCCAGAGCCAGTCCTGAGTGCAGGGAAAGTCGACTTTGTATGTTCAAGTTACAAGCTGTAGTCAAAAATATAAATAGAGCCAACATATTCCGCTGGGCATTTGAAACAGAATGATGACCAAGAAGATGCTGATGGAATCGGTAGACGGGAGCATTATCTCCAGACATTAACCCATCGCTTGGCATCCATCGGAATACGTTTTGTGAATAACGAAAAGTCGGTAGTCTATGTGGAAAATCTACAGCGGCTTTTGCCTTTGAATTAAATGCACCAGAGTAAAGTGACAGCATTAAATGCTCGAGAAAGACACTATAGTCTCTAGGATTTAGATCCTGGGATGTTCCCAATGTTCCCAAACATATGTTCGAAATCATTCTACATCGCAAATGTCATGAAATTATCTACAAAAAAGGGAAACTTCGACTTACATATTTTCTTATTTCCACTTAAACTTCTTCTACACTTAAAAAAAAACCCTTTTTTGTTCGCCAAACAATTTAATAAAAAATCGAAATAACATGTAAGCCTTTGACATCTTGTCTCTAGTCCACTACTGAATCTCAAGCAACAAATATCTACATACGAACACATTCGAAACCCCACGACACGTTAATGAAACATTCCAATTAACTCGCTCCTTCACTTCATATGTGCATAAACGCACAAAAATAATTTCCTCCCGCGCCCTTGTTACCCCATTTGAATAAGTCCCTCTAGACTCCGTCATCAAGGACACGAAACTACACGTGCTGAGAGCACACCCCCCACCTGACACAAGGGTGAACCTTGTTATTATTGACACTTTGCAATTTACAAGTGCATGCACATGTTGCCAACTTTGATCCCCGCCCCCACCCACCTCGTCCTTGTCAAATATCGTCATCTCGTAATTTCATTCCCATGACCCACAAAATTCGTTTGATGTGGAAACAAAGGGGTGGGTGAATAAATAATTCTCGCTCATCATAAATATCACCGGATTGGCCTAGCATCGCATTAAACAAGCTTTCTTTCTAATCCTCCGTCAACGATGAAATATGTCGCGCAGCGCACACTCGCTCATCTGTCTCACGTATTTCACGGGAACGTCTCACCGCCATGCCCCGCTCCACGCGGGTCGATGGGGACTTTATTACAGACGATCTGGACTCAAGTCCCGCTGATGGTGCGCATAATAAAACATTTCGCGTGCATTTAGAGTGCGATGTCAGTCAATTGCTGACGGTATCTTTCGAAATGAAATTCTCAAACTCAAGAAGCAGTAAATTGACGTATCCATCAGGAGCTACAAGATACGAGATTCATTTGCATCTGACTGTGGGGGACGTGCAGCGCGAGGCGTGACGGAACGGACCCTCAAACATCCCATTAGGACGATAAACTAAAAATAAATTCGTTATCTTATTGGGTGTGAATTGAAATTGCGTTATTCCGTTTGGATTTATGGGCAATAAATGAGAGGAAAAGGTGGCACGGTGGTGGCAGAGGTATTAAGTGGCTATTAATAATTCGAGACTGTTCCAAAGATGTCGACGTCTACTGCGGGAACGGAGACGGAGACGGAGACGGATACGGTGGCGGAGGAGGAGATGGAGGCGACAACGGCACCATGAATACCCGCGTAATTGTTGATGTTTGTGTCTATCGCAGCCGCCCGCCTTGGAGCGTGTTCAACAAGGCAATGAACAAGAGCGGACACCGTGGGAGTGACGACGATTTATGGCGTATCTGTTCAGTAGTTTATGCTCAATTTGCACGATCTATGAGTATGTATGACATCCAGCATACATATGTACGCTCATAGGTGGAGCGATGAGGTGAAGATGAATCGAGAGTGGGGAGGTCAAGAGCAGGGAGTTATCTGTGTGCCCGCTACATGTATCCGCTTGGGATGGATGTAGGCACTCGGGTTGACAGATGCTAGTAATCAATTATGTTCGCGTTTGTTCAAATATTTACCCCCTTAAACGATGTGGCTGGCTCCTAAATCGGCTACATCCGTGGTGCGCTATTTTTGGCCACCGAAATGGGGGTTAGGGCGGTATTCATTGAATTTCGGTTTCTGCTTGTGCTGTGTGTGTTCCTCGACCAGTGAATAGTTTTTTTTGTTTCCTCTCTCCTTTTGTTCTCCTATCTTTTCCTGTTGAATTCTGGTGACACAAAGTTAATGGATTGTGTAAAGTGTGTGGTAGCGTTTAGAGGGACCATGTACTGGTTGTAACTGCTAATTAGGGAGTGATAAACAAATTTAATTTCCACACGAGGACACCACTGCGGTGAAGAACTCTCTTGGGCAATAGACAGACAGAGTTTGTTTTGACCCATGTCGGTTAGCCCGGAATATGTGCACATATTGATTGTTGGCCTGTGAAATTGACTGCGGCTGCGGAACTGTAATCATTTCTAATGGTTGATTGTGTGGTGTATCGGCGATGTAATAGGCTCATAGGCTTCATAGAATTATTACTACAACTGCGGCGGGAATAGGTGATAAATTTGAAGGGGGTGAAATTACGATACAGAGCTTTACAGTGTGAATTATTTGACTTAATGATATACATTTTGATTGGTGGAGTGCAGTGTGCCCTTTGGCAATTATCGAGAGGGGATGAGGGAAGTCCAGGCACCCGTTTGTACTTGATTTAAGTTTGCATTGATTTTATTGCGAAATTCAAGGGGTTGCAGGCGTTAGCCTTCTTTTTTTTAATTAATTCTTTAATTCTTTGAAGTCGCTGTGAGGTAATGAAATTTAAACATACATGAATATCGAACCAGTGCGCTGATTAAGAGAATAACTAAACAATTTGCTTGAGCATTGTCAGTGAATCGAACTGACAACATCGAGCGTAGGAGTCGCCGCACCTACCCATTGCGCCACGACGCCTACATATGAGCAATTAAACATATTTATTTGTTTTAATTGTGCTTCAAATCAATAAAAAAATATTTAGATGTCTCAAATGGTTTGCATTTTATTTTGCCATGTCCTTATTCGAAATTCCAACCCAAAGGGGGAAGTCAAAAGTTCCATGCTTACCATCGAATATCCACGATTTTTCGTTGGCCCAATAATTTTGCCTGTCCAGATCCCCTTCTACGACCTCTGCCCTCTTTCACTTCAGTTTGTGACTTTCCTAAATGCCACAGAATATCATATCTTTCATCCGAATGGAGTTAACACAAGTCTTAACATAATCATCTCTAAAAGTGTCAACAGCCGCCTAATGGTAATGTCCCCATCATTAAGGCCATCATCAGCTCCAAAATCGATTTGAAAAACAAATGAATAATTCATCAGAATTAATACGATGAAATACACAATAATAATGAACTTAAGTCTTGAAATTTTCACACAATTAGAGGCCCGCCCACTCGCCACATCATTCGCTCATAACGGACACCCATTTTCCTTCAATCTTTTTCTGCTAATTTTTAGCTCAGAGATGCCGTGAAAATGGCGCCCAAACACAAGCACTCTGCAAAAGCTTATCAATAAATCATCGCAAGAAATGAACCAGTGTTAGGGTGTCGAGACGATTCCATGTACCCCATCAGCCACCCACCCGTGACAAAACACGTTACTTATCGCATCGCATCTCCCTCCGTCGGAAACATCGCGCTTTGTCTCTGGATTTCCTCCCTCCAAACGGCGGAAATAAATTTGTCAAATCATTTTCATATTTGACGTCTGAATGGTTCACACTCCCATTCCCGTACACATTCGCATTCGCAATCGAATTCCGGCGCCCGTTTCGCTCTCACTTTCAGTGGGCTTCAGACTTCAGCAGTGCCCAGGGAATCTCGTGTACCCTTCTAACACACACCCCTGCACACCAAGAGGTTCTCGCGTGTGTCTGCAGATCTGTGGCAGCAGATAAAACTGCTCTCCCTCTCCACGGAATGCTGCCCTTGGAGAAAACGAAAACGAAAAGGATATCAAGTGAAAAACTTCCAAAAGGGACCTGATTTATGATGGCAACCCCGCTTTGTCCTACAAATTAATACACCCACGCACCTTCCGACAAATTTATGTGTTTGTTGCCGTGCAAGTTGTGCAAGCAGTCTCCCACTCAAAATCCATTTATCCCGTGACTTCATGTTAAAAAATGCACAAGAGGGGACGAGCGCGCGGTATTATTTTGCTTGCATTTGTTCTCGATGAATCTCCACTTATCTGGCTCTGGAAAAACGACCAGAACGAGAAAATAAAAAAAAAACACGAACATCCTCTAACACAAAATCGATGTGAGTGCTTGTGTGGAGTGGGTGGGGTTGAATATATTTGTTCTTGCTTGCTCCATTAGATATTCCTCTAGATGTGCTTTTGAGGTCACTTTCACACTATGGACATCGTTTCGGTTGATTCTGGTAAACGCTGGCATATTGGCATGTGCCAAGGTGGACGCACGGTAGGAGGTGTGTCGCACTAAATCATCGGCAAGCTACTCGCAGGACTGCGGTGGATATGAGGAATCACTGGACGAACATTAGGGGCAATTGGAGGGAATTCATCATCTCCGACGTGGGTGGGGACGAAACCAGAGTTTGGTATGGCATGTGGGGTTGGAAAAGCTCAGCAATTTAACACAATATGCTGATCAGAATACGAGATCTATAGGGGAAACAGTGATGCCAATGCTTGCATGTAAAGGGTCTTTCATTAAGCGTTTCTTATCTTTAAAGTTCAATAGAACAAAGTTGTGTATAAGATATCAGCAACATTTTTTATTCGTTTAAAAGGCCTTTTAATGCCATTATGTATAGAATGTAACATTGTTCAAATGTCAGCCGCGGCTTCTCTTGGTGGTGCGCATCCGTAATGTCCAATTTTTCATGACTCTGGCGCACAAATCAGGCTGAATTTGACCGATGGCATGGGTTATGTTGGCTTTGGGGGCCGCTGTGGTTTGTGGCTTATTCGCACAGACCTGCCATTTCAGAAAACCCCACAAGAAAGTGTCTAACGGGTTCGAATCGCACGATTTCGGTGGCCAATTCACATCACCTCCACGTGAGATGACCATGTCCTTGAATCGCTCGTGCAGAATTCCTGTGTGGCATATAGCGCCGTCCTCTTAAAACCACATGTCGTTGGTGTCCATACCATCCAATTCACACCAAAAGAAGTTGGTAATCATCGACCTATAGCGCTCGCCGTTGACGATGATGGCCTGGCCAACGTCCGCATTGTTCTCAAAGAAATATTGACCGATGACGCCGTCTGCCTAAAATCCACACCAAACAGTGATTTTTTTCGGAATGCATTGGACGCTTTGGATCTCATGTATATTGGAATCGTCCAAATTCGACAAATTTGTTTTTTTTTATGTACCCATTCATCCAGAAATGGACCTCATCGCTGAAGATGATTTTTCGATGAAAATTAGGGTCAGTTTCCAACTGCTCCAGAACACATTCAGCGAACACGCGTCGTTGTCTATGGTCGTTTACCTTCAGCTCCTGGTTCAGTTGAATTTTGTACGAGTGCAGGCCCAAGTCACGATGCAAAATTCGCCAAGTTTTGGTCTGCGAGAGGTCGAGTTCGACGTCGAATGTGTGACGCGAAATCGACTGCCTCAGATTCTTCTGCACACTCTGACGAAAAGCGTCGATGTTTTCTGCACATCTTGCGTTTCGTTGACGTACGGGTGTTGGTTTATCGTTTTGTGAACCAGTGGACTTAAATTTATCCACCAAACTGCGAAGAATCGTCCTCTCGGTAGGACGATTATTGCGACTGTAAAATGGACGAAGCGCGCGGAACGTTGACCAAACAGAACACCGAATTTGATAAAACAATTTTATTATTTGCACGTGTTGTTGAATGCTATCCTCACCCGTGGTAATTTGGCAAAACAGACTGAATAAATGACAGTCAATTTGTCAGATATGTCTTCAAATATATGGCCGCTATCTATTGTCAAAGTTCAGAAGTCCCTATTGGAAGACCTTTATACACCAAAAACTACTAAATCTGTCCCACAATTTCCAGCAAATAAACGCATAAAATTAACCACAGTCAACTTCCAAAACTGCAGACTAAAAACATTACCACCTTAAATCAATACCTCCGGGAATTACTTAATAATTCAAGATTTTATGAAGCCTTGTTTATATCTTTACACCGCCAAGTCATTAAGTGTTGACTAGTAGACGCTTGCACGTCAGGGAAAATTCGCCTGCGTAACTGCCTCTCATAATTTCTTCCAATTAAATATTCATAGATGGGCCTCCTACTGCTTGACCTGACTTTACACCTGCAAACAGTATAGGGACTCTCTGGAAAGCAACTTCTTTTGTCAATAATTTACTACCCCGTCCCAGGAGGCGCAGTGAGTCCGCACAAAGCACAAAGGCAATCATGGGCCTATTGGACCCACAAAACACCGACCCACCCACCCACCTGGGACCACATCAATTTCGAGTAAAAGAAAACCAATTAACCTTCAAATACCCAAACTTTTTGGAGGAAAATTAAATCGTTGACCAATTCTGTGCCCTCCTTCCGTTTCGATCACTCTCGACTCGATCCATCGCCTGGTCGGTCGCGGTCGTGACAACACCTCCCGCCGTCAGGGCTTCTGCATGGCACAGCTCCGACCTCGGGGTAGTGCGTTTAATCTAGAACATAAAGTTGAATGAGGGTGGATTTAAATGTTTAATGCCATGCGAGTTGTGATGGAGGTGGGCCCATTACTCACGTCACCACTGTTCTTGGTCATTCTTCTTTACATACTGACTGCCACCCTCCCACGCTGTCAGCCGGCTTCGTGCGGCTCATTAATTTGTATAAAACGTGGCTGTTTAGTTCTTTGGAGAAATTAATTTCCATTTTTTGCCGGGCGGACTGGGACAGGGGCCACGAGCAGTTGGTGGAAAAACGTTTATGCTCCGAGCTGCGCATATTTTGTTGGTTGTCCCCAAATAATTAGCCATGAGGTGTGCGCGACCTTCGCAAATGTTCTCTGGATGCGACTGTGGCCTTTGTCGAAATTATCTGGCTCTAACGTGGCAATTACTCGCCGTATGCAGCGCAGTTAACATTCCCATGGACACGAACATCATTTGGCGGTCAGATGCAAATGGATGTGCGTCCTCCTTGTAAGGGATGTGCTATCCAGCGGTGGCTCGGCCATTGCCAGAGGGCATAAATTGTGGTAACATGAAATTATAATTTGTCATGGGATTGTTCTTATGGTTTTTTTTTGTCAGATATGCGGGTATTGTTATCCTTTTTGGTTGAGATTTTGTTTCATTTTTCTGGTTTAAGTCCGTGTAGGGCCCACATGGTGTCATGCTCTGCTCGCTGCTGGGGCATAAATCTTTTCGGGTGGACGTACGTTGGGTAACCGAAAGCGTAATTTAAGTTCAAACACATGGAACCATTGCCCACAAGAGGAGTTTGCATATCACTCGCTGAGGAATTATTATTTTCGGGGGCCGGTCGATGACGGTCTCTCTAGGGGGAGAATTCACGATGTTTCTGGTGGAATTTTTGGTGCGTGGTATTTTTAATTAAAATGTTTGAGGTTGTCTTAAAATGTTGACTTCAGCGGTACAGGTTTGAAATTGCTAGCAAGAATTACTGAAGCCTTTTATGGGAATGGTCGTTCGGGAAAACAGCATTTCATGCGAAAATTGTACATCAAAATTGCTGTTAACAGTCGCCAGTGCCAATTAGTGGCATACAATACTGAATTGCGATTAGGTTGGGTTAGGCTAGGTTAGAGTGACTGCCATGGTATGGATGAACCGTGACTCAGTTAGATACTGATTGGATTCATTGTGCTGCTACTAACCGGTATTTTTCGTCGTTTGCCGAAAAATTACCCCTAAGAGTTCCGACTCATCCTCAGAGGTTTGTTTCATTATGTGACTTTGGTAATCTTCTGGATTGCAGTCAATTTGTTCTTTTTAGGAACTCGATAAAGTCTTGGATTTTGGTTTCCGGCAGTTCTTTCAGGCCTTTGGACAAGTACTTGTATGGCGTTGGACATGTAAAGATGGCCTCTTAGGTTAGGTTAGGTTAGGAGGGCTTTATGCTGTTGCCAGTGATTACACCCAGAGGCCGTGAAGGTCCATTGTTTATGCCCTGTAAGGATTGCATGCTTACTGAGAATTAACGCAGGGTCAGTATGCAATTACCAAAACCACCCCGTTCTAAATAGAAATTTCCTTGGGTCAGGAATCTGTACCTTCGCCACATCGCTGAGCTCGTGAAAGAACCTTGCTTTCAAGTGAGTGAGCCATCGTTCATGTAGAGCAGGGCAATGGCAAGGAGATGCTCCACTGATTCAATTTCTTCTTCATCCCTACAGTCGGGAGGTTTAGTCTATTACCCATTGCACCTATCGTGCTGTGGCCAGTGAGAACCCCTATTAAGATGCGTATGATTTTCTTGTTGGATATGAGGGATTTGGTCTTGTTGATATCGTCCATAAGCAGTAGGATATGACGCAGCCTGGGTGGCTTTGCCACAGATACCTGCTCAATGAGTCTTTTGGCTGAGCTAATAGGAGGATGGATAGTATTGTCAGCTGGTTCTGCGCCTGAACTAAAAACCTGTACGTGCCAGTTCATCTGCCTTTTCAATGTTGGAGTGTCCAGGAACCCAGCACAGAAGGATTTTGTGGCCTCTTCCTCCTCCGCATTCTTGCAACCTCTGCACAAGTTGTTGTAGAGAGCTCCCATCCTTCCTGCATTTACGCATAAGAGGTAGTGGGCAAATACTTTGACTCCAACTACTTATTTCTTTCCTATTTAGTTTTTGTTCTTTTCGGTCCTAGTATAGGCCCTATTAGTATGGTTGTCCGACAAGTATCTAGTTCCATCCACCTACCGTTAGTGACTTGCTTGCCGTCTGAAATTAAGGAGGTGTTTTACGGGTAGTGAGGCTAAGGGTCTCTCCTGATTAATTGTAGGCATCAAACCCGCTCTCCCGAATGAAGGAGACCTACTGCGACTACGACTCCGAACCGCGGGATGAACAAGCTATTCCTGTCAGTACTACTCCTTGAGCATTGTCAGTGACTCAAAAGAGGTCGAGCCGTGAAAATATTAAAGGTGTTTTTTATGGGAACCAAACCCAGACTGCGAGAGTAGGAGTCGACACACTTACCCATTACGCCATGGTGTCCACAAATTGAAGCGACTTGCACGAACTTGATCACAGCCTAATTGGCAGAAGTAAAGCTACATCATCTAACAAAGTATAGTAGACTATAGAGTTGGGCTGTATCGCGGCTCGGGCCCTAGCATCTCAGGGTTACACGCTTCAGCTCGATAGCAACACCTCGATCCATTGGTGTGGATCCGTTCCAGAAATTCTTCGCCTCTAAACAGTTCGACAACAGAACAGAGAACACCTAGGACTGGCGCACACATGTTGAAGATGAATGCAACCAAGTGTCTTAAATCCAAACCACATTTCAAATCACTACACTCCACCCAGGATCAACAAGTCCAAGTGCCTGCTCAAATTGCGATTCAACTTAAACTCCCAGATAGTGTGCTTGACTTGAATGAACAAATAATGGAAGCTGATGTATGCATATTAGCGCCCTAAGAAGAAGAAGAAGAAGATGTATGCATACGTAACCTCCTCAAGCCAATCGGATATGTATTTTTAAAAGCGCCAACATATTCGAAGGCTGAAGATTGATGAGTCAAACCCTAGAAGTATATTGAATGTAACCATCAATTACCAATCACTCCCACACTTACGATCACCCCTTCGCACTGCGCTCACCTTGAATAAGCTGATTCACTTAAATCGATAATTGTTACCAACAATTGGAACAATCTACTGAAACAGGATATTAGATGCGGAAAGCTTAATTTAATTGAACCAAGCTCATTAAGCGTAATGGATTAAATTTCAATTCCGTAATTGATAACATTACACATTCGTCAATACGTTTTGCGGTAGAGGACGAAAATGGTGATGATGATAGAGGTGGCGATGATAGTGGTGGCGGTGACGTTGCTGCTACCGAGGGTGGTTTTGTTAATGGCAAAAGTAGGGATTACGACAATATGCTCTCTAATCGGGGGACACTCAATCGAATAGAAAATAAATAGTCAGACTGTCAGGTATACCCGATGTGAAAGGTTGGGGGAGCGATGGCGCTGTAGATGGATGCATATGGTTGGCAACTGTAATCAGTATTGAAATGGTGAAATGTGTTAAGTGATTGGTACAAATAGCTCTGTTGATACTAGTCAATTATGTTTTATTTAATTGAATTATTTTTTCTGTGGGGAAACTGGTGGAAAGAAGTGAGTTAAGGACGAAAGGATGTATCATTCAGTTTGATGACTTCAAATATCTTGTGCAAACAAAATGAATGACTTTTAAGTGATTAAAGCGTACGTTGCCGGTATTTAGGTTCGGTTCAAGTGGCCAATTACAGGAAAGCACTCTCACTCATTCAAGATTTCGAAGAAGTAGGGTTCTTGGTAAATTTTCCTACAGGTAAAGAGGGCTCTACAAGTGCAGAGGAGATGGTATTCAGTCTCCACCCCTTCTTTAACCTTGAATCTTCGGCAGAAGTCGTTTTGTGAGTCCCAATCACGAGCGCAGTGTGTCCCAGTCGAACAGTACCCTGTAATGGCACCGATGAGAGTCCTGGAGGATGACCGGCCCATTCTGATGAAATAGGATCAACGATTATTTTTTATTTTTACGATTTTTGAAACTCTACACTGGAGCACTCAGACTCAAAACTGGTACCAAACTACTCCATTGCCGTTAATTTGATCCCAACGACAAATGGTGCCTGCACCAGTTTCGATTTCGCTGGGATTCGAACCTGGGACCCCTCTAACTTGGGGAAGGCACTTAACCAACTGCGGCATCCAGTCGTTCTGGATGATGACGATTATCCTTTAGTTTTGGCCACATTTGTTTTGTAATGAGGCACGTGGTGACTTGACTTGATGACCTGACATCTATAATAGCCTCATCGTATTTAGCTTGAAAAGACGTTTAGTTGTAGCGAACGGCATAGGCGGTAGTTCTATACAAGCTAAGAGTGATAAGACTGATCCACCCGTGACGAGTTCATCGGCTTCGCAATTTGCTGGAACGTCACTGTGTCTCGGCACCCACATGGGGTGATTATTAAAGTGGGCAGCCATCTCTGCAAGAAGTCGGCAGCAGTTCAATGAGGTCTCAGCATAAATGTTCCCGAATTCTTCGACCTCGACACTAAACCAGCGGAATAACGCAACAGAGAGTGTCAACGTATAAACTGGCGCACCTAAGTGGAGGTGGACCTCAACTTGGAGTGCGCAAGTGGCGAGAGCTAGCAAAAGATCGTGCTCGTTGGAAAGGTTTGTTGGTTAAATTTCTTCTTCTTCTTAAGGCGCTACAGTCCGAGGTGGACCTGGGCCTCACTCAACATGCCTCTACAGTACGATCTTTCGCCAGCTGTCTCCAGTTTCGCACACCAAGCCGGCCGTTGTCCCACTTTTCCCAGGCTCAGAGTCGAAGACTCTTCGGTCCGGAGCTAAGTTGTCCATACGTTCTACATGGCCTAGTCATCTTAGGCGTTGGATCCGTAGACGCCTGGATAGACTCATGTCGCTGTACAGCCCATACAGTTCGAGGTTGAACCTTCTCCTGCAAATTCCATCAACGCAAACAGGACCAAAGATCGCGCGCAGAACTCTTTTCCCGAAAAGACCAAGACACTGTTCATCCGCTTGGGATATTGTCCATGCCTCTGTCCATGCAGGTCTGGGATGATCAAGGTCTTGTATAGAGTCAACTTGGTTTTCCGAGAGAGGGCTCTACTACTCAATTACCCTTTGAGCCCAAAAAAACAGCGGCTGGCAAGACTTGTTCTGCGTTTGATCTCGGTACTGATGTTCTTTGTACTGTTTAATGATCTCATTTAATGTTTAATGAGGAGAATTAATGAGCCTGTGGTGACGTTCTGTCCAAGTGGTCAATATGCGTCCTTTCTCGATGACAGCATATATTTGGTTTTGCCCTCGTTTACCGCCAGACCCATTTTAGCCGCTTCCGTTTCAATGCCAGCAAAGGCATCATTGATGGCTCGCTCTATTCGTCCCATCACGTCAGTGTCATCCGCGTAAGCTAGCAGTTGAACAGATTTTTGGAAGATCGTGCCTCTTGTGTTGGCCAGTGAGTTGGTTACATTTCAGAATACGTAAATCACATTCGTTGAGGAAATATCTTTGAAAATTTTTTTTAAAACGTGGGGTAAAACCGATTTGTAACCCCAGGTTGTAGTAATGCATTGACTTAAGAGATGAGACAGACCGTGCTTTATTATGCTAACTCTAAACAACGATGAAGATCAAATTTTAAGAAGTCTTATTTCTCTAGTTCGAATGAGTTTCGACAAGAATCTGCACAGACCTCCCTATTCTTCGGCAAGGTATGTTGCGCAACGAAGGACACTTGTTTTGTTGTGATAAATATACGGAAATTACACTTAGACCCACATAGGACCATTGTACAAGAAAGACATTAAAATGATAAGCAAAAGAGAAGGCGACCAAAAATATACATCAAAAGCTGATTTTTGGCACGATTGGAAATCCTTCTATGAAAACCAAAAACCCTGGCAGCTCTCAAGTCCAAAGAGAAAATGTCACAAAACGCCCTCAACCCGTTCAGCATCACTTAATCAAAACCCACACAAAACAAACCCGAACCCAAGCAGCCAGCCAGACTATCAAAAATGAATTATCCTCATAATCAGCATGGATATCCTTAAGATGATTTGTATACCGACAGTCAAAGCATACAAAAGACCCCAAATCACATCACAAAAAACCCCACGTCATTTCGAATAAAAATGTTATTTTTCCGTTAAACACTCAATTGGACTGGAAATCCAAATAAAAAACCAAACCAAAGGAACAAGGAAAAGAAACAGAAAAGCAACTGTGTACCTATACGTACATATTTTGTGATTAGCCCCCAGGAATGCTCGAACTCGTATATGTACAATCTTTCAACGGATACATCAATCCGTGCAACGAGATTTTGGAAGTTTTTGTGTGTTTTTTTTCTCTCTTTTGTGGGTTCGGCTCCTGTTTGGTTTGGCAGGCGCTTAAGGGTATTATTTTGACATTATCTGTCTATGGAATGACAAATTGCGAATCGTTTTGGACATCTCTTCGTCCTCCGAGCAGAGCAGGGTGTGATTTGGGTATAGCACATTCAGATTTTTGTGCTGGCCATTTATTCGTCAAATCGATTCGAAAAAAATCCCACAAGGACTGAGATTGTCTGTATGAGGCTAATTCATGGCAATTAGGTCTGTCTAGCCTGGGAGAAAATTAGAAATTTGATGACTGAATGGTAATTAAAGGTCTTCGAATGGAGCTCTCTAATGAGCCACTTCTATGAATTCTAATTGCAGGTCACAGATGATGGTAGATGGTAATTGACATCGACGTCTGGCAATGGACTCTTTAGATCGAATTCGAAATGGGAGGGATAAGAACCGGGAAGCGGGATGGAAGAGCAGACGAAAGGGGCAATGGAGACGCAGCAAACTGTCGGGCAAGGTTGAAGGAGTGGCGACTGCCTGCAGGGATTATGCTTTCATTGTCTTCTCGGGTTTCAAATGGGAACGGAGCAAATTGAATCTGGACGCCAGCGGCGGACTTTATAATGCGATTTTTTTTCAGCTGAGGGTTCAACTTCATCGATTGAGTTACTAGTCTATGGAGAGGTGCCTGTCCATAAGCATTTGACCAGTTAATGGGAGAATAGGTTGGTTGTCTGTTGTCACCTGCAAAATATTAGGCGTAAATCAGGATCAATGTCTTCATCAAAACGTTGTTTCATATCGCCACAGTGATTCCCTTCGATAGATCGTTTACGTGGCAACAAGCACTTAGCATTGAACTTGAAGAAAATTCGTACTTTTCTTCAACTCAATACATTCACATGAAATCTTGCTTAGAGATAAAGTGTTGGAAGATGCCTGCTCTAAAATGCAACCTTTCTCTGAATTATCACATCATAATAAAGGGTCTTCCAATAAGGACTTCCGAACTTTGGCAGTTGTTAGCGGCCATATTGTTGAAGCTACATCTGTCAAATTGGCTGTCATTTATTAAATCTGTTTTGCCAAATCACCATAAACGAGCATAGCGTTCAACAACACGTGCAAATAATAAAATTCTTTTATCAAAATGGGTGTTCTGATCGGGCAACGTTCCGCGCGCTTCGCCTATTTTGCAGTCGCAATTATCGTCCTACAGAGAGAACGATGTATGTGTGTGATGAATAAATTTGAGTCCACTGGTTCAGCAAAGAATAAATCAACACCCGTACTTCGGCAAAACGAAAGATTTGCCGAAAACATCGCCGCTTTTCGTCAGAATGTGCAGGAGAATTCGAGGCAGTCGATTTCACGTCGCTCACTTGGCGTCGAACTCGACCTTTTCCAGACCACAATTTTGCGTCGTGACTGCACCCGGACAAAATTTAATTCACTCGTGAGCTGAAGGTAAATGACAAGACCATAGACAACGAGCGACGTGTGTTCGCTGAATTGGCTCTGGAGCAGTTGGAAACTGACCCTAATTTTCATAGAAAAATTTTCTGCAGCCATTTCTGGATGAATGGGTCAACGTCAACAAACAAAATTGTCGAAATTTGGATGATACCAATCCAAATGAGATACAAGAGCGTCCAATGTGTGGATTTTGGGCTGTCAGCGTCATCGGTCCATATTTCTTTGAGAACGACGTTGGCAAGGCCATCACCGTCAACGGCGAGTGCTACAGGTCGATGATTACCAATTTCTTTTGGCCTGAATTGGATGATATTGACACCAACCAACACGACATGTGGTTTCAACAGGACGGCGCTACGTGCCACACAGCTGACGCCACATTGGAAATTCTGTACGAGCGATTCGAGGGCATTGTCATCTCACATGGAGGTAATGCGAACTGGAAAACGAAATCGTGCAATGTGACCCTGTTAGACGTTTTCTTGTGGGGTTTTCTGAAATCACAGGTCTATGCGATTAAGCCACAAACCACAACGGCCCTCAGAGCCAACTTAAGCCATCGGTCAAATTGAGCATAATTTATGCGCCAGAGTCATGGAAAATTTGACATTCAGGATACCACTCAGAGAAGACGTGGTGGACATTTGACCAATTTTATATTTAGTACATAATGGCATCGATTGGCCTTTCAAACGAGTGAAAAATTTCGATGATTCCTTGCACACACTTTGTTTTATTTAAATTAAAAGATAGGAAACTCTTAATGAGTAAGTTTTTTTTTTTTTTGATTTTAAGTTTCCCAATGCACAGTCAACAGACCCAATAGACCACCTTTCTGGTGTCATTGTCGGATTTAGAATCGGTGCGAAATTGGATGCACATGTGTTACGTTTCTCTATAACCGTGCGTAACATGTTTCGAATAGATTTTAAGAAACTTTGCGTACACCGAACCGCTCAACTACTCCATATCCAAAAGCGACCTTGGACAATGGGTTGCATGGGATCTCAACGCATTTTAAATAAGATCCCTATATATAGTATATCGTAAATTAAGTTTTTATACTAAGTTGTTCAATTTATAACAATTTGTTTTTTCCTTCGGGTTTTCGCCACACTTTTTTGGCCACAAAAGGATTTTCTTTTTTCCAGAGGCTGATCAAGAAAACAACATAGCTTTCCCACAATGGACAAATAAATACCAAAACCAAACCGCATTCAACATTGATCCATCACGGAATCAAGTTCTTATTTTAATTAGTTTCTGTTCAGACCCCGGAGCATTTAAGCTCACTCAACTCATGCAAATCTGGAACGCTACTTTCCGAAGAAAGCAATTTTGTGTACATACTATCGAAAAGGTGAAACTCAGCGCTCGTATGCCATTAAATTCAAACCACCTCCAGGCTCACCATCAAACTCATAAACTCGCCCGTGTGGAGTCGAATATAGCCCATAACTCGAAGCGCACATAACTTTACCCTTTCGAAAAATAACCCACACTACGAGTAAATGAAATTCAATGAATTTCCAAAATGATGGTTTTTAATTAGAAAAGTTCAGTGCTACCTTCGAAATTGCTTTCATAACATTTAAATAAAAACACACACCTCCTCGTGTACGACTTTGTTTCGCCGTGTTTCGGCCAAGTACCCGGGCCACACTTAACTAGGTAAACTCCGTCAATAAGTCTTTCCGCGGGGTAAGCATTTTTCCACGTATTCGCAAGGATTCCTGGATTAATTTTGATAATCTCCAGACTGAAAGCCATTCTCAAATTTAGTCACACCTCACGCGCTCTGTGAAGTACTTTCCGTCTGGGCGTTAAATGTTGCAATGACATCGCTCCCATTTAATTTTTGACCTTGACTAATGAATTTGGGCCCAACTGAAGTAAGGAGTGCGTCGAATACAAGATTAAAGGGATTATTCATTTTCATAGCGTGTACTTACGATTAAAATGAAATGCGTACAAACTCGTATGCCTTACCTGAAATTAAAAGAAAATTGTTTTCATTAGAACAAGCGAAATGGAGATTCCCCGAATCAAAACATAGACAATCGACTTTAACGTCCCCGGGGAGGCATTTCCTGAGAGCAATTTATTCTGTTTATCTTGAACGACAATTGATTGGCATTTTGAAATGGGAGTGAAGAAAATGAATTAATTCGCAATTCGTTCTTATTTCAAATCCTTATCCCCCTCCATTCATCATGTCTTATGGAGACGAGATGGATACAAAATGAGAGCCTCCCGCCCTTTCAACGTCAAATTGTCATTTCCATACGTGACAACGAAGGAGCATACGAAATTCAAATTTATTCACTTTCAATTGAAATCGTTGAGCGCAGATATAAGATGCCTACTTCAATAATGACAGTCATCTAATATAACCAAATTCTATGTTGCGATGAGATGCGAAATAAGACGCAGCGCTTGCTCAGCAAAAGTGGGAAAGAAAAAACTCTGAAGCACCATTCTGAAGGACGCTGAGTGAAGCTGGAGGGCGCAAAAAAAAAAACTTCCAAAGGACGAGAAGCTACAATAATTTATCATTAATATTCATGTTTGGCAAAAAAAGAAGAAAGGAAATTAATGGTGTTCCTAATAATCGTTTCACCTCTCAAATGAGCTACATTGTGGGCCACGAAAATCGGGACACTCTGGATTAAATATTCAGGCGCACGAACAGATTGCAGATGGAAGCTGTGATAAGAAAAATTATGAAATTCGGTGGAAAAAATTAACCTCATCCACAATGTCGTGAAACAGGAGGAATGCATGAGGAAACAGAAGAGGAGAATTAGCTTCGAAGGAAAGGGACATAGTGCTCCTTCGTACGACGGCAATCTGAGCAAAAGAATGGTTGAATCAGAAGAATGAATATGCACATTTATTGCGTAACAAGCGTGCACGGTGGGATACACCTTGTCTCCATCTGAGGAGTGCGACCTCTTTTTTTCCGGTGGATCTTATTATTTTCGGGGCCATGCATATTATGTCCTCAATTTAAGAATTCTGAGTTGAAAATTTGCTAAAGTATGCGAAAGGGTGGAGAAGGGGTATACAGCTGACGACCAGTTCCTGATCGATCTCAACCATGTGACAACATTTGATAAGGAACGGTCCAATAGTGGGACAGAAGCTTATCCCACACATACAAACGGACATTAAATTTTGAACACAGAGACAAATGTTCAAATAATAATATAATGGCGGCGCTACAGTCCGAGGTGAACTTAGGCCTAGCTCCTCAGCAACCACTCGTGTTGTGCGTGCTATTGTTCTCTCACGAGTGGAGGGGACCTACAGTTTAATGCCGACTCCGAACGGCGGGATTGAGAAGCTTTTTCTAGACAGTTTTACTATTTGAGCATTGTCAGTGACTCGAAAGAGGTAAAGCCGTGAAAAAATGTTAGGTGTTTTTTCAAGATTCGAACCTTAGACCTAGAGTGTAGGAGTCGACGCACCTACTCACTACGCCACGGTGACCACAAATGTTCAAATAATAGTTCAAAATCAAGTTCGGCTCAGGTCGTCACATGGAATTTGCCCAGTAGATATTGTGCGTCGTAAACGGTCGTCTTCTAACCGTAGACTCATCTCATTCATGAGCAGTCTTGAATCTTCGGGCTCTCGACTTCGTTTTAGGGGCTGGTATCTTGAAACATCTGATTCTGTCGCTCGTGATAATTTAATAAAGGTTTGACTTTCGCTTAGACATAGCGAAAAGGAGACTTTGAACTATGAGATACGTACATATATTCCTTTTTTCCTTGAAAAATGTTGAAGTAGAAATGTAAAAATAATAATTCAAATTTCATGTTGCCTAAGTCACTCTTGACAACTTCCTCTTCTTGTCTGCAAAGTTTCCTGAAATTCGGTCCAGCTGATTCGAAGATTAGCCCGAACAGACAAACCGACAGACACTACTATTTTATTAGTTACGTAACTGGAGCTAGACCTGAAGTATAAGATTGGCCCTGCAATCAAAATTTTCCACAGACGTCAGATTTCCAAAATCATGCCCTGTTAAGTGAAGCCTAAACATTTACAGAGCACTCCAGGGCATAAAAATTAAATCAGTGACTTCTAGTTCATCTTGCCATTAAAACATGAACTGAAGCAACAAGAGTAGAAATTCGAACCGATTTCTCGCTATCTTCCGACTCCGCTGAGGCCGTTTTTAACTCGCGTTGTCTACCGTGGTTATGGTTGTCTTCTATCTCGTTTTTGCACAGACCTAGAAGCTGTAAGCTTCGTATGTTCTACTTGGACTAGCGGCCCTATTTTTGGATAAGTATAAGACTGTCTGAACTCATGTCGCTGTACAGTCCGTGAGGTTCTGTGCTGTTTTTAATTTCTGAACAGACTTTACAGCAAAGTAGACTCTCGTACCGCCCAAATACTTCTTGATTCGCTCACGACCTCGGCGCCTGTAAAGGACTGGGATCATCAGGGTCTTGTATAAAGTTAGCATAGACTTTCGAGTACTAGAGCACATTATCGCCCCTAGAGCCCAAGGAGAGAACCATTGAGAGGGCAAAGTTTGACCTTTGTTCAGAAGTTGTTAATAACAGCCGACGAAGATGAAGTCCTTCGGCAACTTTTACAAAGTGATACATGAACATATTGAAACACTGCTGAAGTTTTCGCTGTTGCACTTTGTTTCTTGTTGATAGCATTGATAATATTAGTTGCCCCTTTTATAGACCCTTTTGGGCTGATTTCACCTTAATCCCAGTAAACCCTCATTGATGTCATTTGGGTATTCTAGTAATTTCACGTGTCTTCCGTAGATCGCGACTCTAAGGTTGACGAGTGAGTCTTGCATGGACTCAAGTGTGATTTTAAACAATCTAATGACAAATCGTCAACTTGTCTAAAAGTTTATGAGTCATTGAATGTCTTGTAAGACAACACTCCAAATTTTACACGGATGTCAAATGTTAACATGGGGCTGTACGCTTGTTGTTTCGCACACTGACAAAAGCATTAAATTTCGATGAAATGATGGTGTGGGTCGGTTATTTCCGTGATCGAAGGTTGAATCAAAGTTTGGTTCACTGTGGCCTCCCCTGTCTTGAGTCTACACTGTTGATAATCCCAGATCAAATCATCCGATTGTTGAGGGCTTCCCATAAAACATCCGGAAAATGTGTCCATCGCCATCGCCTTTTCTTGTGGATTGGGAAAGCGCTACTAAGATTCCATTCTTACGACTGGATGGCGCAGTTGGTTAAGTGCCTGCCCCAAGTTTGAGGGGTCCCATGTTCGAATCCCAGTGAAATCGAATCTGGTCCACTCACCATTTGCTGGTGGGATCAAATTAACGGCTCTCGAATAGGTTGCTGACAGTACAATGGACCAGTTTTGAGTCTAAGTGCTCCAGTAGTGTTTCAAAAAGCCTCCGAAAGAAAAAGATTCCATTCATCGGCCATGCTTGTCTTCGGCCATAATTTTTATACAAGCTACTGCATTAGTTCAACCAAATAATATCATGTCGCCTTCGTAATCTTAGCAGATGGTTCACCTGCGTCATCAGATCTGTTTCACTTTAGGGTCAATAACGTGTCCTGGCTTATGACATGAGGCTAAGATAATAATAATCATTGTAGCGCTACAATCCGGGGTGGACTTGTTCGTAGCTTCTACAGCAACCACCCGTGCTGTGTGTGCTATTGTTCTCTCATGAGTGGAGGTCCCCTCCATTACAGATTAATGCCCACTCTGAACGGTGAGATTGAGACACTTTTTTCTTGACAGTCTCTCGAAGGAGGTGGAGCAGTGAACTTTTTTTCTGAAATTAGTTATCTGTGCTGGGAAATTAATCTAGACTGAGAGTCTAGTGCGTAGGAATTGACCCACATACCCACTGCGCCACGGCTCCCACAAGATAGACAATCAGAAATTGATGTTTCTGTAATTAAAAATATATTACATCTATCAAGTTGTAGCATCCAATTAAAGTCCCTTTCTTTTATCTGCTTCGGTACACATCGAAATTGATTCTCTTGAGGAACTGATTAACCTTCCCGACCCCAGTTGATGCATATTGTTCAAGTTGTCAGGGACTTTGTGTGGGAACCGCTTTTATGAACCGACGCCTTCTCAGCACAAGAAAGGAAAAGTGTTTATGTTTAAAAAGGATGCTTAACTTTTCTTTCAAAATCAACTTGACGTATTTCAGTCACCGGAGCATCGTTTAGGGGTTCAGGAAATTGCGCCTTTTGTAATTTAAGAGCAAACACGCGAAGATTCATCAGAACAAAATGAAAAAGGGGGATGGTGGAGTTGAAAATCAGTTAAAAATAAATTATTGTTCTACGCAGAGGAAGAGGAAGCAAGAAATGCTGTGAAAGTTCCCATGAAATCTCTTGACATTTCATCTTGTTCACATTTGTCGATGATTGAAGTGGAGTTTATGAAAGAGTTGAACAGATGTTACAGGTCCTGAGGAAATACATGTGTTCAGTCATAAAAAACATGGAATATCCATTGATTCGAACTGTGAACAGTTTTTCCTGACGCAGATTTGGTACAAAGCTGTTGTCATAGTGATTCATTTCAAAACTCAACCACTCCCTCAAGCAGAACCAAGGCAAGACCACAAATATCTTTTAAATTCCATTAGTGAGACCGCGATTCACTGCACAATATTGGTAGTGGCACAGTTTCGGTGGAGTTGGCTGTTTGAGCAAGTCCATCCATCGACCAATTAATAATGAACATTCGCCAACAATTACAGATGAGCGTTTTTCTATTCCCCCATCAAACTCGACTCCACGGCTAACCACAGTATCCAATTAAGGGTTTTGTTCAAGTTATTTTCTGCACTTCTTTTCATTTTTTTTTTGCTGCTTTGCCGAGGGTTTTTCGAACCCTCTTCGCTGCATAGGCCCTTCAACAAAGTCACCCTCATTGTGTCTAGAGGATATCATAAATACCAAACAAATTAGAAAAGCATAGCTATTCGAGCCTCCCCCTTCACAAGGACGATGATGTGATCCAACATGCCTTGTAGACATAAAAGAAACAAATTAAGAAAGTTCCATTTATCCATTGATGTGCTTTTGTTTTGTTCTCGTCATTTTTTTGTTTTTGTTGTTTTTTCGTGCTGTTGTTGGCCTGGTATCCCTTTTGGATTATCCTTTTAACGGACTTTCGCTTGCATTGCCCATATACGTGAATGTGATTGTGAATATGTTTTTGTTTCTATCCCGAGGCAGGATTATTACAACGCCCCTTAACAGGGACTACTTAATCAGCAGACTGGAATAGGAGTGGTCTCGGCTTTGTCCTACCACAGCCGGTCAGGACACAACAACATGATGACGACTAAAACAGCGATGATGATCCTTAACTACGTAATAATTTACGACCCCCCAGTGGGGTGTGTACCCCGAGAAAGGGGTTGAACGGATGCCCTCTATTGGGATACTTATTCGATCATAAAAACTAATGAAGTGAAACATAACCTTATTAAGTTTCCGATTTTTGTTTTTTTTTTTTTGTTTTCGTCTCTCTACTTTTCTGCTCACCCTTGTTGTCCAACGTGAAAAGGATAACGAAAAATCGTTTAACCAGTTTCATTTGGATGGGTTTTCCCATAGCTGCCGTGTTAGCATGTTTCAGCGTGTGTCTGTGGGT
The DNA here is from genome assembly GCA_930367185.1 of Myathropa florea. NCBI lineage: Eukaryota > Metazoa > Arthropoda > Insecta > Diptera > Syrphidae > Myathropa > Myathropa florea. The sequence goes on along the minus strand of OV884004.1, from coordinate 100,121,333 downwards.
GGGTAAGCACTGCGTTTAAATCGAATTAAAGTGTTTGTTGCTCCAGAACTCGGGGAAGCATGCTCGGGTCAAGGAAAGCACTGGTAATTAAGCTAATAACATTTATTTATTTTTGCTGTTGGCTATTGAATTACACATGCCGGACCACTATTTAATTGCGGAGCAAATTTGGTTGGTGTGAATGGGCCAGAAGACAAGGGGCCGACACAAATAATTGACGGTTCAGTGTCCTTTGCCTTGTTTTTCGGGATAATTCTGGGATATTATGCATAATAAAGGGATGTTATTGTAGCTGCTTTGTTTTGTGCTAATTATAGGGCCCAATGGCGACAATTAATTGCAATTAAGATATAACGTCTCTTGAAACGAGAGACACCGACTGAGTCTGTGCGGACGGGACGCCTTGAAATGACCCTCATAAAGTGGCAGCTTAACGTGCAGAACGAGCTTTTCATGGGAGAGTGGCCCTAAAATGATTACACGAAATGGTTTCGCAGTAATATTTAGAGTTTATTTAAACTGTTTTGAGATTTGAATCCTTTTGGATTACGTGCAGTTTGATTGATGGATGTCAGAAAGGACTCAAAATTGAAATCAAAGTTTTAACAATCTTCTGACTGAATGATTTCAATTAACTAAGCTTTTAACTCTTCAAATGCTTTATGAAATAGGTCAAGAGGTTAATGAGGGCAAAACAAACTATGAAATGTCTTTGAAATGGGACGCGCATCACAAAAGACTTGGTCAGAACGTCACAATGGGTAGCAAAATCTTCGAAATTGTGAATGACTTCGTAAATGCCGACTCCGACGTGAACACTAATAACATTGGTATGGAGATCAAAGGCTGTTGCTCTTGCAAATTGCCGTTTAGTTGTTAAGGTGGTTGAGGAATTGAGCAATATGTCAAAAGACAATTTTGACTTTAAAAAATTTTTCGAAGGAAAAGTTCTGTGTGCGAGCATTGGTCCTGTTTGTCCACTGGTTCTATAAACGATAAATCAACTCCAGGAAGTTTCTTCTTTTCGAAGCTGGATAATCTAGGGAAAATAAAGCTAAGCAAACTTCTGAGATACATTTCTATATCTAGGTGGTTTATCTTAGCCGTTGATACATCGAATTTTTAGGTTTTCCAAGGTTTAAACTTTTTGGGCACAATGGACCATAGTGACCTAAGTGAGCCGTTGACATGTTCTTCATGTCAGCAAAGGCACCCATCTACCTAAACTAAACGATAAACCATCATCGTCGATGAAATACAAGATCCGCAGCAAACATCGCCGCTGTCCGTGAGAATGTGCTAGAGAATCCGAAGCAGTCGATTTCGCGTCGCTCACAATAACTCGGCATTTCGAAGACCACAACTTTGCGTCGTGACTTGGGCCTGCACACGTACAAAATTCAATTAACCAAGGAGCAGAAGGTAAACGATAATGGACAACATGTTCGCTGAATGAGCTCTGGAGCAGTTGGAAAGTGACCATGATTTTCATGGAAAAATCAGGTTCAGCGATGTGACCCATTTCTGGATGTGTGGTTAAGTAATAAACCAAATTGTCGAATTTGGGACGATTCCAATCCACATGAGCTCCAAGAGCGTCCTGTGTATCTCCAGTAGAGTTTGGGTTGGCCGCGTCATCGCTCCATATTTCTTTGAGAACGACGTTGGCCAGGTCATCACTCTCAACGACAAATGCTATAGGTCGATGATTACCAACTTCTTTTGGTCTGAATTGGATGATATGGACACCGGACGGCGCTACGTGCCACACAGCTCACGCCATATTGTAAATTCTGCACGAGCGACTCTAGGGCATGGTCACCTCACGTGGAGGTGATGTGAACCGGCCATCGAAATCGTGCGATTCGACCCTGTTAGACTTTTTCTTGTGAGGTTTTCTGAAATCGCAGCCAACTTAAGCCATGTCATCGGTCAAATTCAGCCTGATTTATGCGCTGGAGTCATGGTAAATTTGACACTTCGGATGCGCGCCACCCAGAGAAGCCGCTGCGAACATTTAAACGATGTTGTATTTCATACACAGTAAGCGCCGTGGCGTAATGGGTAGGTGCGTCGACTCCTACGCTCGATGTTCTCGGTTCAATTCAAAAAACAACTAACATTTCTCACGGCGCCACCTCTTTCGAGTCACTGACAATGCTTAAAGAGTATAACTGTCTGAAAAGGCTTCTCAATCTCGCCGTTCGGAGCCGGCTTTAAACTGTAGGTCCCCTCCACTCGTGAGAGGACAATAGCTCGCACAACACGAGTGGTTGCTGAGAAGCTAGGCCCAGGTCCACCTCGGTCTGTAGCGCCGCCATTATTATTAATATTATTATTATTCCATACGTATTGTATTTCATAATGGCATTGATAGAGCTTTGAAACAAATAAAAACTTTTGATGATATCGCACTCACACTTAAATCTATTTAAGTCTAAAGATAAGAAACGCTTAATGAAATACCCTTTATAAATTTGAAGAGGTGAAGAACTTCGTTCCAAAAGAGAAGTTCTGTGTGGGATCATTGGTCCTTTTTACTTTGACGGCGATTAGAGGAGAAGATTCAGCGGCGTTATATGGGCTAGAGCTCTTGAAAACCGGATACCCGTGTACCTGAGAACCCGAACTTAACCGGGTACTTCAAATTCTCTTAGTATTTGATGTTTGTATCCGATACCCGATATTGTCGCGTACCCGTTAACTTGGTCTATACCCTCATGGTCCGAGTATCCGGATACCCGTGTAATTGATGGGTAAAATTAAGAACCCTAACACTGCGACGGCGCAGAGGCATAGACAATATCCCAAGCGGATGAACAGTCTCTTGGTCTTTTCGAGAGAAAAGTTCTGAGCGCTCTCTTTGGTCCTGTTCACGTTGATGGTATTTGGAGCAGAAGGTTTAACCACGAACTGTACAACTGTGTACAGCGACATGCGTCTAGCCAGGCGTCTACGGATCCAACGCCTAAGATGGCTAGGCAATGCAGAGCGTATAGATAACTTAGCTCTGGCCCGAAGAGTCTTCGACTCTGAGCCTGTGGGACAACGCAACAAAGGACGTACACGTACAAGGTGGCGCACACAAGTCGAGGGGGATATCCACCGGCTTGGTGTGCGAAACTGGAGACAGCTGGCGAAAGATTGTGCTGGCTGGAGAGGGAAGTTGAGTGAGCCCCAGGTCGACCTCGGACTGTAGAGCCCTAAGAAGAAGAAGAACACTGCGACAGTCCGTGAGTCTAGAAAGTCTAGAAAGAAAGTCAACTGATACGTCTTGCATAATTAGGCCGAAGAGTATTTTACAAGGCTCATGTGAGTCAACGCTAGGCCTGAATCTAATAGGTATGCGATTTCAAAATATAACTCAGAAGGAAGTCTAAAAACACGACTGGGTGACGCAGTTGGTTAAGTGCCTGCCCCAAGTTAGAGAGGTCCCAGGTTCGAATCCCAGTGAAATCGAATCTGGTCCAGTCACCATTTGCCGTTGGGATCCAATGAACGGCACTGGAGTAGGTTGCTACAAGGCGGTACAATGGACCAGTTTTGAGTGTGACTGCTCCGGATGGTTTTTAAAAATTCTTCGAAAAAAAAGTGTAAAAACCCTACAAACAACAATTTTTTACAGATATGCTCTTACAGCTACTAACCAATTAATTGTACAGTTTCTTATTTGGTTGGAAGCTGTTTCACCCGATCTCGATCACCCCCCAACACAGCCCATTAAGTACCGGTATTAGATTTGTCAGCAAAATTTCCTGTAGAGCATCATGACTATAGCCACTTTAAAAGCCGATCAATACACCCCACAAAATTAACTTCGTGTCAGTAATCACGATGGATGATGATTGACATCAGAACGCCATGCAACGTATCCCACAATTGAACCCACCAATTTGCGTCGCATGAAGAAGCTCCACTGGCAGCCGTGTGTGCACTGAAAATTGTTGCCCATTATCCAAAATTACACTTAGTAATTAATCGAGCTGCTTATCGCTTCGCCATCAGCGGACCAAGCAGATAAACCCGTGCAGATATGTGTAATACCGACCGCAGTGCATCCCCGAAGATAACAACAATTCAACAACGGAATTAATTAACACCATCCCCATGGCAAGGAATCTATCTCGCCCGCATCGTGTTATTAATCAGCATAAACATTACGATTATGTGATTAAACATGGAGACGCAGTACAAGCAACACCTTTATGGGTCAAGGATTACACCACTAAGATAAATTATCGCTGATAGTGCGTTCGGCTGCAAATAACATCCCCTTGGGTTGTTGCTGCATCACACCTCCACCATAACCCGTCGACTCACAAGCGCCGAGGAAGTGATAATGAATTGGGGAATAATTCATTGAATGGAATCCATTCGTGGTGCACTGGTCCCGTGAAATTGGCATCCCCTGCCATCCAATAGCTTCGCTCAGATACGTGCCGGACGGCTCTGTGGGGCAGGAATCTTTTCATGCCACCGTCATGTTGGCCACAACGAGCAACGAGCAACCCAGACGGCTAAATTAATCAATCATAATTATGCTTGTAGTGTCCTACAGCGGACAAGTTGACATGTTCAAGGATTTTTTGACACACTGTGGGTTGGTCAGCTGCACGTTGATTGAGATTACACTCGAGGAGGGGAGAGCGACGGTCGAACGTAGTGCGCGCTGTGCCATCAATCAGCGTGAGGCTTTTCATTTGTTTGTTAGGCTCGGCAGCCGCTAGCGTATTCGTGGTCAATTAACTTGAGGGCTGAGGGATAAAACATTTTCATGAGGACATGGATGATGAGCCTCGTAAGCATACAGACACCCACACACACATCCACAGAAATACGTGACTGACATTGGCAAATGATTTCTGTAAGTATGTGGTGGACATTTGTTAGCTAGAAAATATTAGTTAATGACACTGGATTGGTGGGGGATGATGGGTTATTTATCATGTTGGGTGATGTCTTGAAGGATATTCACGTGTTGCACGGATGGACTCAGAGGATGTTTGGTCTTTGGTTCATAAAAACCTGACGATGAAGTGGATGTGACATAAATCGAATTGAATGTAGGGAGAGACTACATCATGACGGGGCCTATGATGGACAAAGTTTGACTGTTACCTGAAGTCACCCAGGGAGAGACACTTGATTGTAACGCAGGGTGGTTGCTTAACCTTACAGCTAGAGGCTGTATTGGCGGAAATTGTAATGAGAATGTAAGGTTCATTTGTGGTTTTCGGTTCGACTAATTATCCCTCCGTCGGATGGCAGGCGATGTCGATTTTACAGGATCAGTGCACAGTGAATTAATTCCATTTAATGAAGTGCATAGACCGACCTTTTTACAAAAAACTCAATCAAATTGAATTCAGTACGAGAGAGGATGTCCACTTTAAAGGAGGCGCACACAAGTTAAGAGGCGGCTCAACTTACTTGGTGTGCGAAATTGGAGACAGGTAGCAAATTATCGTTCTAGCTGCAGATGCATGTTCGTCGATGCCCAAGTCCACTCCATACTGTAGCACCATACAAAGAAAGAGAAGGAATTCAGTATAAGAGAGAAGAGCTGTCGCCATGACAAGCAAGCATGTGAAGAAGGCCTTATCCTACTCAAACCACTCCAGGACTTCATTTCAAGTTGCCAAAAGTCAACAGCATATTCTTAAGTATTTTTGACAAAACGAGTTTCTTAGGTAAAATCCATTATGTAATCACATTTCAATTCGCAACTGCACAAGCGTATCCCTAAGTAAGCCCTTTATCCCTTAATCCCTCTCGTTTGCCAGAAATTGTGAATAAAAATTGTACCACTCCCTCTCCATCCGAAGCAGTAAGCGGCGTTGTTTACTTTTACACAAGCCATTCAAGGTGAAGCTATTTTGATAATGCATCTTCCATCCCCTACGAGATAGACGACTTCCGGCAGGGTGGCTGGAAGCGACCGTCAAGAACTGATACAAACGAAATGAAAAAGGAAGGGCGAAATTCCTCTCTTCTTTCCCATGAGCCTACAAGTATCACATCCCTTGTATTCCTTTGCTAGTATCTAATCCACCCCTTCCAGGCGATTTCAAGTTAAATGAATCGTTAAAAGAATTCATAGAGTTCGTATACATCGCATACACCAAGCGACTGTGTGTACACTTCCGGTTACAGGCTGAAGTGTAGGAGTCCTGGTATTTGTAGGTAGCCAGGTTGTGATAAAAGCCGTGCGCCCTTCTTCAGTCATGGCATATTGATAGCCTCAAAGAGTCCTTGTTTAATGCTACTCGGTGTTATGAATTAAAAGCCTTCCCCGTGACATGAACTTTTGAGGGTGTAAATGCGTGTGTGCTTGTTTGTGTAGACACCCAGGGTAGAGGGTTGATTGAGGCTAAGTGGATTGCCGGCGATGAATGGTGGAAAAAGAAATGGAAGACATGATGAAAGAGGAGGATATTAGTGCAGGAAGTCGAGAGCAAATGCCGACTAAAGTGGTGTCGGTCAAAATGGGCAAAGGATTTGAGGAGATGAAAGTTCCAGTGAAGGGGAAATGTGGACGTGGTTGATACTCAACCTGTGACCGAAGAACAAGAGAGACGTTTAAGGTGTTAACCTTCGCAGGAGAATCCAATCAAATGACCACAGTGGTGAAATGGTCACGGAAAAGGAGGCATATTCTTCTTTGGTTTTCCTTACCAGAGAAAGGATTTTGTTTTAAATTCTCAGCGGCAAGTTTTATTGTTTGGTTCAGGATCCACTAAGAAATGCAAAATCGGTCAGAGTATCAGTAGCTGCAACCAAAAATCCAAGATTTTAGCATCCCACTCGAAGACCATAAAATTCCATTAAAAGTAGGTTGCTGCCTGGCAGTACAATGGACCAGTTTTGAGTCTGAGTGGTACAAAAACTTCCGACAAAACAAAAAATCCCACTCAGGTAAGGCTGCACCCAAAAAATTAACATTTTAGCAAAATGTTGCAGAATTTAACCCAAAACCATGCCAAAGGAGACGTGAGCCGATGCGATGCCCAAGAACGCCACGTACAAGTCAATCGACAGTGGATGGTTGACAAAATGATGAGTCGTCGGAGGAGATGACCACCGGATAGTTGTCGGGAAAGTAATGCGAGCACGGATGGTTCCTCGGATCAGTGACTAGCTGGAGAACTTTGTTTGGTATCGGATTCACTACCACGACGATGTCCTGCTCCTTTATGTACGCCAACACTGAGGGATACCTAATGAGGGCGTAGCCGCGACCGACGCTCTTTGTACCGAGGAGCACGGCATCTGATCGGTTGAGGTATAAGTCTTCGACTCTAAGCCTGTGGGACAACGCAACAGAGGACGTTCACGTACGAGGTGGAGCACACAAGTCGAGGGGGACCTCGGCCGGCTTGGTGTGCGAAACTGGAGACAACGAGCGAAATATCGTGCTGGCTGGAGAGGCGTATTGAGTGAGGCCCAGGTACACCTCGGACTGTAGCGCCCTAAGAAGAAGAAGAAGCAGAAGGAGGTAGAAGTTGATGTCTTCGGAGACGGCCAGCAGTACGGGCAGATAATAAATCAGCGGCCTGCCCAACTCCTTCTGTTCAACGAAGTCAAAGCTTCGACGTAGACCTCGTCGAGTGACATCACAGGACACTGCCTCTACCTCACAGATGAGATCACTCATGAATATTGGTAAAGCTGAATGTTCTTTTGGCGGGAGTCACCCTTTCTTGTCGTCGGTGTATTTTAAATTCTTAACGTTGGTTGTTCTGTGTCCCTCGTTGAGACATATGCAGAGTTCGTAACGAACTGCCATTGTGCTCAAAACCTGCTGTATGCTTGGACTTGGAGTTAAAGTCACCCCTAAATCTCAAAACCACCATGTACTGGGAACAATCGTAATGATGATTAATTCGTAGATGATGCTGACTTTGAAGAACAATTTAATTCATTTCAGAGATGAAACGAGTTACGCTACACTTCAGCAACTGTGTAAATTTGTCTGCATAACCTCCTGCTTTTATTTGCATATTCTGAAGACGCATCATTTACTCTCAAAGTTCCTCAAACATAAGTTACTTCCTGTGCTTCATGTGCATACCGAAAACATTCCGACTCGGTGATTTATCCCACACAAGCAGTTCCCAGAAATCCTCTCAACCAAACTTCATATCCTTGCACTAGAAAAAAAAAACAAAATAACGAGAAGAAAATCTTTCAAAAACACGGGGAACACATTTTAATTTCTCACCACGAAATTCCCCCATCACATGACCATAAGCATTCGGGTTTCTAATCAAAATTCCTTCGCAACACCACGCGGCGAGAACAAGTACAAGGAATCCGCTTAAAATACCACAGAAAGACAAAAGAATCACACATTTGGCATTTTTCACCAAAAAGCGAAAAAAAATGCCAAACCCCCCCCCCCACTCGCACAGAACTATAACCGAGAGAAAGGATAACGCAGTCCGGGACCCAAGGGGAAGGACTTAAGAAATATTTCCTCGCACGTTCCGCAACATAATCCTTGAGGTTTGCTAGTTTCACATTCCCTGGCACCATGCAGATACGATCTACAGCATTTGTATACTCACTCACTATGCAACTTTTTTGCCATCAGATCCCTCTCGCCAGGGTGCCTTTGTCCTCGCTACGCTGTTATGCCACACACAAGAATTGGCCAACAGGCAAAAGTAAGTAAAATGTTGCACAGCTTCAATGTTTAGGGTACTCATTCATTCATTTCAAATGGATTCAGTGTGGCATCGGCGTTCGTTTAGTTTTGTGTAGTTTCTTTTTTCGCTCCCTAGTTTGATGCTTGTCTTGTTTATATTTTCTTGTTTTGCGTTCATCCCGGAGATGGCGGAACACTCTTATTCCGTTCATTTGAAAACAAAAGCATTTTCAGGATACTCACTTGACTTTTTGGTCTCCCGTTTCACTCTGGATTGTGCTCGTACTCACTTCCAGTCGTCTCTCGTCGTGCAATTTGCATTTCCATGATTCATGATACGTGTTTGCAGGATGCAGTGCACGAGAATGGAGCAGCCACCAAGTGAGATCTGGAATGACATTTTTTCACATGCATTGTCTCTCACCATCAGAGTGACATTGTTCAGATAGTTCTCCATTTTTTTTTTGTTTTGTTGCAAATTTCTCTCTCGACATCCCCATTCGGTGATGGGGAGAAAAAGGACATTCCAAGTTAGCTTTCTAATCGTGTCCTTGTTTCAGTGGATACCTGGAAAGGATCGCATCGGATAAATAATTCCTTTATTCGAAATTTATTTCACAGGGATTTCCTTTGATGTGAAATAAAGAAAGGAATCCTTTTCAGGTGTGAACTAATGGGCTGGAGGGGATCTTTTGAGGGGCGGAAGCTCTTTGAATCTGAACGGAGCTTGTATGCCAAGTGAATTGAAGAGGGATACATTTAAGGCTAAGGATTCTGAAAGAGGAGTGTCCTCTTGCTGTAAATTTAATGCAATTTATTCACACACGACTGTGAGCAGCTGCCTTCGTCGTTCACCGGGTGGTCATTAATTATACGACCATGGGGGATAAACATCAGACTCCAGACGTTCAACGAACTCTCTATTTGGTGGCCAGACATCACTTGAACGCATATGTCACATCTCCCGTCACCGCCAAGTAACAAATAGCTTCTTATTGTTGTAGGGACAGGAGTCAATATTGATTTCTGCATACAAAGATTAGGACCACACAATCAGATTCAAATCTACATACTTCACCTGGGAGCTGCTTACCACGTGTGACCAGAAGGCCACAGCGTTCGGCCTTCACCTGGGCAAATGCGAAAACATTCAAAGACCGCCGAGCGAAAAATGCGAATCATTTAACTCATCTAACATTTTTCTTAAGTAGTTCAGCAGAGCTTCGCGGAAAACTTTCATAATATAAATGCTATGCGATGGAAGTTTTCCCATACAAACACCCACCACCCCCTGCGCCTCGTCTTCTAAGGATTCCAGTGTGTACCTCGCCTAAACGCACCACCAGTGTGTGGGGAAACTCCCACGAGCAGCTATCAATGGGGGGTTGGAATTTATTCTTAGAGCAGGAAGTTGAAGTAAAGGATTCGGTTTCAAACTATTGATCGGGTTTGCCAAGTTGACTCAAAGTAGGGAATCGGTTTTCTTCGTTTTGTGGAATTTTCAAAGTTCAACGGATGCAGGTTGAAGGTGAATGAAGGTACGTCCCAGCGGGGTGTGCTTAAGGGTCACAGAGTGTCACATAAATACCCTCCCAACGAATGGGAGGGAATTGAATGGAATCCCATTTCAATCATTCCATCGTGTGTGATGTCATCGACAGCGGGGTCGCACAGTTGCCTTTCCTGCTTGGCCCCTTCAACAACTCGTGTCGGTAGTTTGGCTAGTTTGAATTGGGAACGATGCCTAATTCCACCGACGATAAGGATAAGGGTAGCTTAAAATCGATAGAAAGGGACTTTCCCCATTCGGTCGTAGAATGTCCTCATTCTTCCATTGACTTCTCGAACAAAACCGGCGACGGGCTCTGTGTTGAACTGTCAAGTCAAGCCACAATGGTATAAGCATAACGAGATGTTTTCGTATCGATAATGATTGATTGGGAAGGTTTAATAAGTCACAAATATTTTCGAAAGGAATTGCTTTTCTATTGCTGTCGTATGGTGATGTATTCAGTGACCTGAAAGGTTTGAGAAAGGTCAAGGGGTCTTGGATAATCTGTGGAGTGAGTGGGTCTGACGTAGATTATGAATATACTGTACGTATGTTTTTATGAAAAGTATAATTGAGATTAATTAAATGGCTGGCTTTGTTTTACGTCAATATTTTTTGATAGGGACACTTTGACGTATGCGGCATATACAGAAATAATTTATTAAACTGGTGCATGTTTTAACAGAGGTCCTTCTTTTGACGTCATTGTTGAACTAACCTCTAGCATTAAGTTTAGAGAATCGATTAAAACTGTCCCCTACTCGAACGTCATTCCTCAATCCTCCTCAATCCTGTGACAGCACAATGGGGCTTCTCTGTCTCGGCCGCATAGGGGTATTCCCTAGCACACCTGGCTCTGCTCTTGATACACTGCTGAATCTCCCCCCCTAGATATCCACATCATGGGGTGCACTCTTAATGCCATCTTCTGTTTAAAAAGAAGTGATTTTTGGTACAACTCGCACTGGAGTTTCGATGACCTTGCGCACCGCATTTCCTTTGACCCCAGTCTTATGAATATGCCGTCTGATGCACGGACACCTGTACTCCAGCTGCGACGAACATTCAAAGTCGACTTTCCCTATACTTAGGACTGGCTCTGGCCAGAATCTGTGGCAGGAAAGTACTGAAGTCAAATCTTCACGGACGGCTCCAAGACCAATGAAGGATCTGGTGCTGGTGCCTTGGTGGAGAGCGACAACTTTAGACTGCACACCTCGTTAGGTAAATTTGCGTCGGTTTTCCAAGCGGAAACCTTTGCGATCCTAATGACCGCGAACTATTTTGTGAAGAACAGATGGAAGGGGCGAAGTATTTACGTCTGTAGCGACAGCCAAGCTGTGCTTAAGGCCTTGCTGAACCCTTTAACCACTCAGGACCTGAACCTACGCTGGGACTGCCCGCGTCCTTGGTTAGGACTTTCATCGACGGTTGGACTTCTCGAAAGCACATCCGCAAGTGGCATGACTCTCCAGGATGTAGACAGACCAAGCTCCCCAACATCTGTTAGAAATCCGCGGCTTTCTTGTTATCTCTTAACAGAAAAGATTGCAGACAACTTACCGGCGTACTAACGGGGCACTACACCTTCACCAAACACCTAAGTGCGCTTGACCTAAGCGATGAAACTCTCTGCGACGCCTGTGGAGAAGACGATGACACTGCAGAGCACATCCTCAGCCAATGTCCCGCCTTTGCTAATGAGGTGAGAGCTGATGATGTAGGCTCCTCATCACAGAAGCGCCTGCTGATCTTCCTTCGGAAGACCATGAAATTTCCTCTGCTATTGTCCCGCCTTTGCTTAGATCAGGTGGCAGTTATTCGGTGCTGATGAGGTGAGAGCTGTTCACAGAAGCGCCTGCTCCCATTAAAAGTAGGTTGCTGCCTGGCAGTAAAATGGACCAGTTTTTGAGTCTGAGTGCGCCAGTGTAGTGTTACAAAAACCTCCGACAAAAAAAAAGGGGCTTCTTTGAGCTTCTCTTCTGAGAAGGAATGGGTGCCTAGTCTAAGGAACTCAATATAAACATATCCCTAAATCTCTCGGAACATTGTAGAATCTTCTAAGAGATAAAAGAGGACCGGCATGGTTGCAAAACCATGTGATATTCAAGAAAATCATTATCACATATTTGGACATCCGGGCTGCGATAAAATCCCTGAATTCGGTTGCATTAAAATTCAAGACCTACCTGAACTGCGGTCTATCTTTTTCATTTCATTTCATTTCATTTTTTTTTCTCTTAATGAGATGGCTTGAAATTGGAACATTTACCTCAAGTGGGTGTCAGGTCATAGTGACATTCCAGGGAATTGCGAAGATGATGAACTCATCAGACGTGGAAAAAACTTATCACTCTTAAACAGTGGAGAACCACTGCCCGGTGTCATTATGTGACATTATGAGACTCTAAGACTAGAATTCCCACAGAAAGACTTCTGCAGAGACTAGAAACAAGAGGAGATTGCAACACATCTCCTCTGTTGTGCATTTCAGTAGATAAACTGTCATTTTTGGACCTTATGCAGCATACGGCCAACTAAAGAAACAGTATCGACCTCCCCGTCTTTCCTTGTTTTATCTTTTCCTTTATAGCATTTATAATAATAATAATGGCGGCGCTACAGTCCGAGGTGGACCTGGGCCTAGCTTCTCAGCAACCACTCGTGTTGTGCGTGCTGTTGTTCTGTTACGAGCGGAGGGGACCTACAGTTTAATGCTACAGTTTGGTGCCGTGAAAATATGTTTGGTGTTTTTTCGGGGATCGAATCGACAACATCGAGCGTAGGAGTCGACGCACTTTTTTTTCAAATGTATTTTTATTTTATTTTGAAAAATTAATTATTTAACTGCTGGATACAAAAATACTTAAAACTAGCTTAAGATATGTTTATTATTATAACTTACAGACCCTATGCGGGTGCTCTAAGATAACCTAAACTTATTATAAATTGCCTTTCGGCGTGGGATTGTTATTTTTTGTTTTTTATATGAAAACTTAATATTAAAATAATAGCCAAGAAAATTTAAAAAACTTGGCAAGAGTCGACTCACTTACCCACTATGCCACGGAGCCCACTTCATCGGCGCTGTCCATCCCAAAAGATGTGCCCACTACTTAGCAGGGAGTCACTTAATTTCTTTTTCAATTTTCTTTTGCAGACATGACAAATTATTCCTCGCAATTAGTGATAATGATTGGTCTCATAACTTTTAATCGATTCTTTCAGCGTGCAGAATATTGATTTGCTGCCATAAAGTAAGTCATTACCACAAATTCTATTAACTTCCATCAGGAACCCCTTTGACACAAGCTATTTCTCAAATAAGCGAATACGGCTCTCTAACGGTGGGTCACGTAAATGCAAAATTCAATCGGATGGATCCCATTTAAAAATGTTCCCGTTCACTTAATTTTCAGGTTCATAAGGTCGTCCTGCCACACATGTGGTGAAAAACTGAATACAATATCAAAAATAAATTCATCCGGAGTTCGGGGAGGTGGCGAAAAGTCACGTTCGTCATTTATAGTTTTTCCAGTGTTGAGTGTTGTGTTATGATGCACTTGCACTCCTCACGTGTGTGCGCGCGCTGTCGAAAATTTTCAATTTCGACTTTTTACGATCTGAAAATTCAATTTGATACTAATACGGGGAAAAAAGATGGAGCACCCGAACAATAAAGAGGAAATGGAAACACATGACGCGTACACCAATCGACAGGACCTCACGTCCTGGCAATACCAATTACAAACAGACAGCGATGCCTGAGAGCCACTCAGTATGTTGAATGACAATTTTCTATTGGAAAATGATTAGAGCCGGGGAAAAGTCTGCATGTGTGTTGACTTGATTGAGTGTGTGTGAGACTTAGAGGACTTGTGTATAGCAACATAATACTCTTATGTTCAGTTTTTCAGATATGCCCCCGTGCCCGTGCTTGAGCCAGTCAAAGGAGCCTACACACACGCGTCTACTCCTGCAAACATACAAAGAAGGCGAAGCTTAGAGCAACGGCAAGCTTTAGCTGACAGTTTGCGTGATTCTATTAAAAAAACATTTTCGAGTGCCAAGTTTAGTTTCTCGGTATTAGGCCTCCCTTTGAGTGCTTTGTTTCGGCTCCCTTACACGTTCCCTGTTTTCGACATTCCCTCTGTGCCTATACACATTCATATGTATGGCCGTGTTGTTTCCCTGTTATATCCGTGGACTAGATCGCGTTGTTCTTATTGAATAAAACATTCGCCTGACAGTCTGTTTTTATGTCGCCCTCAATAAAGCGATTGCTTAAGGGTGACGGCCGCGTGCTGTGCGACGGTGGGGCGTGCGGAGAGCGTGAAGAGTGTGAAGACTGTGTGGAGAAAGGGCAAATGTCCCGCACCAAGTGCACAAGGCGGGCGTGTTCTCTAATGGTTTCTCGACAAGCTCCTAATACCTATTATTGAAATTGAAAATTGTCAACGGGGGGGATGGCGAACAGGACGGGCCTAGTTGCTGGTGCGGTGGCTTGGAAATCTTTTTCTCTCAATTCCTTGCCGTTGACACGAATTTAATTGGTGTTTATTGGCACAGACACTGTATTCCGTATTCCAGGCCATGTGTAGGCCCCGAATCAATACGGACGTCTAGCTGGAGGGGACCTCCCTGCCATTGGGACTTTAATAGATACTTTAATGGATGAAAGATATTGTTTTATGAGTGGGCCAGCTGAGCTCTTTATTTGCTCTCTGACAGTTGAGTGGGTTGGGGGGTGGTCGGTAGGAGGCAGTTTTCCGCGGTGCACATGTATAAGTATTATTGGGTGATTTATATTTGATTTGGCGATAAAAAGATGGAGATTTTATGCTCGTGGAATTTATAACGTGGAAAATAAGCTCAGAAACGATGTTCGACTCGTATCCACTCTTGTCAGAGCCGAGGGCATAAAACACGAAGCGCTCGTTAAAAAGTTTTGTAGGCAAATAAAAGAGTTAAAGGTTGCAAGGTGGTCGCTGCAGGAGGTGGTTATAAACATAAGGATTTCTAATCCCGTTTACTGTCACGTTCGACATCGTTTTGTAATCCATTAGATTATTGACGAAATGAAGTGAATATTCGCGCTTTTATCGCAAACGTTTACTAAATTCGCTATACAAGCGAATTTGATTTGGTTTTTTTTTCAGTGTCGCTCGTGTACTTTGTTGGTCAGTGACTTATGCCATAAACCACAAACTCATACCGTGGTTTTGGTCAGTTGGCGTGCTTGTAAGGGCCTCTTATAGCACTCCATTAACCGATTACCGTATTATGGTTTTGAGAACACGAAATGTTTATAGAGTTACCAACTGGAGCAGAAAGTGGAAAGGTAAATATGTCCACTAACGAGTGGCGATATGAGCGTGATGGGTGGTTGATACTAAGTGATAAGTGACTACAGATTGGGATCATTAAAACTCTATTTGCTTTAATGGCTGCAGACAATGACTCAGTTACTTTACTACAAGGACGACTGTGGTTTTATTTCTAAAGTTACTGATGGAATCTGGTCAAATGAAAATCTCAGTATCCTTGTGAATTGAAACGTAGAGTGTAGCGTTGTGCCTAAGAGAAAAATCAAGCGCCCTAAGTTCGAGCCTTACCCGTCCTGCCAGTCTCTCAGAATGGTCAAAACAGTACCCAGTATTAAGTTATAGTCCCTCGATGAGGGTAAGGAAGTCTCTTTTCTTGACTTTAGTGTATGGGGTATTAACATAATAATAACTAACAGAAAAGCGATGTCCCTAAAGTGATTATTATCCCCCATTAGACAAGAAATACTATTTCTTTTTGTTTGGCAGACGTGATTCAATTTATTTTTTCCTTAAGGGATTTGCACGATTCTTGCTGGTGTTGGAGCACGAAGACTTACCTATTCATCTAGGGGCGGTGGTTTGACCCATATTACGCACTACCTATGACCACACTCCACGGGGGACTGGGTATTTTTTCGGTTGATGTCGCACGATAGGAGCAGCGGCGGTAACACTCTTTTCTCCATGAAGATAGCAATAATCCCAGCTGCTCATACTAAAGGGGGTTAAATCCCACTTTGGATTGAAATATTAAGCTTTCTTATGAAAGATGCAAAGGGTCCTTTAAAAATCATTCAATCAAAAATAGCAGGTTGTATAGCCTTGAAATTGTTTGTCGTTAATTGGAACGTATTGTGGCGCTACTGTCCGGGGCGGACTTGGGCCTTGCTCCTTAGCAAATACTCGTGCTGTGCATGCTATTGTTCTCTCACGGGTGAAGGGTACCTACAGTCTAATGCTGACTGCGAACAGCGAGATTGAGAAGCTTTTCCTTCTCTTTGAGCGCTGCCAATGACTCGAAAGAGGTGGAAGTGTAAAAATATAAAATGTGTTTTTCGGGAATTGAACCTGGACTTCGAACGTCGGATTCGATTATTCAACGATAAAATTACCTTCTTCTACTTCTTCGTGTGGCACAACAGTCTAGCTTGGACTTGGAACGTTCTTATATTGTAAAAGAGCAAACTGCGCTGCGCGTGCTCCTGTTCTCTCACGGTTGAAAACGACCTACAATTTTCGAACTTCGTCCGAATGGCGAAGCTTTTTTTTTTTCGGAGAATTTTTTAAAAACACTACTGGAGCAGTCAGACTCAAAACTGGTCCATTGTACTGCAAGGTAGCAACCTACTCCAGTGTCGTTAATTTGATCCCAACGGCAAATGGTGACTGGACCAGATTTGATTTCACTGGGATTCGAACTTGGGACCCCTCTAACTTGGGGCAGGAACCTAACCATCTGCGCCATCTAGCCGTTTTGGCGAAGCTTAGTTCTTATCTTTGAGCATTGCCAGTAACTCATAAGATGTCGTGAAAGTAAATCTTGTTGCGTCCGGTATCCAAACCTGTACCATCAGCGTAGCAGTCGACGCGCGTGGATAACCACGCTCTTTCTTTAACGTTTTCTGCTTATCGTGCTTCGAAGATACGTTTTTGCCTTAATTCTAGCTCGGTATGTCCCAAGTCAAAATATTTACAACGGAAATCCAAGTTCAAATCAAAACTTGGAAATCCTTAAATAACCATAAAGTCCTAAATATGACTAAATTATAGCATAAAAGGCAGATTTAATCACCTGCCATGGATCATGGCCGACAATTTCCGATCGCGATATATCACTTCCGAAAGAGTGGGAACCTATCAAACCAAACATTAAAATGCATCAAAAGCTTCAAGTACTACTTACTTACTTAGCGGGCTCCCGACCCGTGAAGGGTCTCTGCCTGAGACACGGCACCCTTCCATGCCCTGTAATCCAGACCAAGCGCTCTGGCATCCGCGATAGCTTGGTCCTTGAAACGGAGGTTCGGTCTTTCTTTTCTTCTCGAACCTGTGGGCTGTGATTCGAAGATCCTCTTTGCTGGAGCGTTGTTGTCCATTCGCTCGATGTGGTCGAGCCAGTGCAGTCGCCTTTTTTTGGCTTTTTGGACTACATCCACATCTTTGTACAGCTCGTATAGGTCGGGGTTGTATCTTCCCCTCCATTCGCCCTCCTCGCATTCGGGACCGAAAATTCGAGGAAGAATTTTTCTCTCAAAAGTGCCCAAAATGTGCTCTGCTTTCCTGCTTATCGTCCAACACTCGGCTCCATACAGTAGAGCTGGGACGATTAGCGTTTTGTAGAGCATGCATTTTGTCTTTCGAGTTAGGAGTTTTGAACCCATTTGTTTTGCCAAGCCGAAGTAGCAGCGGTTTCCTAGGGTAAGTCTTCGTCGAATCTCCACTAGGGTGTCATTCGTAGGGTTCATATTTACTCCGAGGTATGGAAACTCCTTAACCACCTCGAAATTATTGCTGCTAACAGTGACGTTTTGTCCTAGGTGGTGGACCGATAATTCTTTGTTTGTTGACAGCAATTACTTGGTCTTGTCCTCATTTACTTCAGGACGAACTCGTTTCGCCTCTTCTGCAATGGCCGTGAAGGCTTTTATAACGGCTCGCTGGGAGCGACCTACTCGTATGATGTCAATGTCGTCTGCGTACCCCAGCAACTGTACGGATTTGTTGAAGATAGTGCCTTCTGTATTGACGCATGCCTTGCGCACTATCTGTTCCAGTACAAGGATGAAGAAGTCACACGACAGCGCATCTCCTTACAGAAATCCGGTGCATGTTTGGAATAGGAACTGGAACTGTTCCCAAATCAATTCAAGTACTAGCATATTTTTATAAAAACAGCAGATTGTAGTGGGTAGGTGCATCGACTCCTACGCTCGAGGTCTAAGATTCGAATCTCGAAAGAAAACATCAAACATTTTTTCACGGCCCCACCTCTTTCGAGTCACTGACAATGCTCAAAGAGTATAACTGTCTACAAAAAGCTTCTCAATCTCGCCGTTCGGAGTCGGCATTAAACTGTAGGTCCCCTCCGCTCGTGACAGAACAATAGCACGCACAACACGAGTGGTTGCTGAGAAGCTAGGACCAGGTCCACCTCGGACTGTAGCGTCGCCATTATTATTATTATAAATTCACCGAAAATTGCCTCAATCAAAATTTATTTATCCCCGTATTTTGCTGACTTTAAGTATTGTGAGTATTTGAAGATATCGTGGACCCATTTTACATCCAAAAACAAATTCTCCGCTTCAGACATCATCAATAAACAAAAAAAAAACTGTCAATCTGTATTTTTAACACCTAACACTAACTCTTGTAATATTTCACATATTTCATGGTTAAATTAAGTCGAATTTTATGGAAGGTCCACACTTCTGGCACCCATCCATTTTCAATTGAGAAGGATCAACCGGAAATTGCTCAATACAAAATGTGTCTCCTTTTGTTGCAGATTACAGAGAAAAAAAATGCAAAAGGGATAAACTCTGAGGAAAAAACTTCCGCTCTTGTAAGAGAATAAATCTTGAACATACTGTTATCCTTAAACCGGCCGGAAAAGATATTCCCGCCGCTCTATCGAGAAAACGAGGCACCTTCTCTGGTCAATTGGCTCAAAATTAAATTTCTTATTTTCCATTTATTTTTCTACTTGACCCAACAATAAAAAGGCCAGCATACCAAACAGAAGCTGTTACCTTTTCTGTTCTGTTTTGCTTTTTTTTGTTCCCTTTCTGCCATCATTTTACCCCAGCGTTATCAAAACTGTTTAACCAACCCCAATTCAAGTCAAAAAAAGATTCGAAACGAAAGGGTTAACTCTCGTCGTCGCCCCGCACCTAATATCAATTCCTGCAATCACTTTACATTCATGAATGAACGCTTTCAGTCTTTTTAATAAGCATTAAGGACTTTGGCAAACCGTTGAGCGAATACGACGTCCTTTTTGTCATCGCCGCTCAGCAGACTTTCACACAATGGTCCTTAATTTGTGTTTCCACTAGCAATCTATCATAATCATCCCATTGCAAGCAACCTTATTCCCAAAGGATCAGACGTCAGACAGAGCGTCCTTTGGCTTCCATTATGCATCCCTGTTCGTTAGCTTTGTTCGGTGCGACGCAACAGCCTCATCCACATGTGCGGAGACGCATGACGCGGAACACTGAATAGAAGCGCATGCATAAATATGAACATCGCATAAAATACGCACACACATGTTGATGGGCTCCACGATGGGGCACGATATGGATCAAGGCAATAATCATTCCCTTGTCCCAAAGGATATCCCGTCACAAAGGGTGGGCCGAGAGAGACACAAAGGTTTGTGGGTGGCACTGGCGGCGTCGGCCTGACACGCAAAACTTGTACCATACGCTTTGCTCAAATTATTCGCAAAAGTACGGAATAAATTTTAAATTAGAGCAGCGGGCTGTGTACATGGCACGGACACGGGACTACAGCCTCGACAGCGCATCATTATTCTCCGCAGCACTAGAGCGTACCCACTACGGAGGAAGCGGGTATGGCTGCCAGCCACAGTCGTCACCAACATCGACAGGGTGGCCGCGATACCGGTGTTGCTTTGCAGTATTGTTGTCAGTTCTGAGCCCCCCCCCCATGCTTCGTCGCCACCAGTAATGCGCACGGGGGAAACATGGAAAACACGATCATAAAAGATGTTATTTTTCATGTAATGATTCTCATCGCAACATCCTGATACAATACACTCAGGATGGGGGTGACCATCCCTCTTCGCATAAATGCAGCAATACAATAGCGATTCCGATGTGCTGGATGTGTATGAGATACTAAAAAACAACAAACGCGAAGCTCATGCCCGGGGAAGTGTGTCGTGTCGAGGAGAGTTGCGAGGAGCAAGCAGCGTTGCGGTCTGAGGGACGAAGGAAATAAGTGAAAACGGGGCATTCAGAGAAAATTAAATTTCATTTTTCACCATTTACAACAATGACAGTCAATTTTTATTCATTGTTGCTGGTTGTCTCCTCTCGACAGTGGTGTTTCCTTACTCGCGCCGACCACCACAGATCCGCCATCGGTTCCCGTACAATAGGAGTCCTCTGATCCGATGCCCCATCCAACGAACTTGTACACACTCATTAACTCACTGAACGCTTATGGCCTGCCTTACTCATGATTTTTTATGAGAAAGACCCAAATGCCTACATGGGAATCGGAAATTCCTTCTGACATAACGGTCTTTCAGGGCACTTTCGGTTTAATATAGCGACATGGTCAGAGAGCGAAGAAAAAAGGAAAATCATTTTAGCTGTAACCTCAATTAGGTCTGAGGTCTTTGGTCGTTCCGAGGGAAAGTGGACGATTTCACCGAATGTATCCACTGCGTAGTTACTTCAAATTCAATTCAGTAAAATCGAATAAAGATTGCCGCGGTGTCCACAAAGGAATGATAAAATATTGTCCATGATGGAGGCTCTTTTACCTTTTTCATTTTCTCCGAATCACATTTAAGGGCATTTTACCGCAGAGAGGTGGATTTTAATTGAGTGTTTTGGGTTTTGTAATTGAATTTCGATAAAATGAAGAACGAAAAAGTCACTCTGTCGTCGCAGGGTGACTGGGGAAAAGTAGTTAGATACTCGTAGTACTGGACAGATACTAGGCCGTGACCTAGTTTCTGCTATTCTGTTTGTCAGCGGATGGCGGTGGAAGTGACAATGAAAAAATGTTGTCATTGGGAAATTGAATTGTAATGGATGACTTTAATGGTTGTCAAGATTGAAGAAAATGAGGCATTTAAGTAAAATCTTCTTCTAAAAAAAGATCATTGGCTTAAGTCCGGTAACACCCAGACGATTTTTGAAATAGAACAATGTCCTTTATTGAATCAGCAAAACTCTGTCAAGAATTAGTTAGATCGACACACACCATAAATTCGGCGATAATAAGGCCGGACATAAGGACATGCATAGATACGACCTATACAAGGCCATGCTACTTTTGAGATTTTTGCTAAACTCGTCAATATGACGGATGACGGCTGAGAATTATCGCTGCTCCATCAATGTCGGTAACGAAATCATGGAGACCTTCAATGTCAAAAAATGATTTAGACAAGGCGACTCGCTGTGTGAAGGACTTCGTCTACCCCGGCTCCGGTGTAAACAGTACAAACAATATCAGTACCGAGATTAAACGCAGAATAACTCTTGCCAACAGTTGCTTTTTGGGGCTTAAACGGCAAATGAGTAATCATCTCTCAAAAGAACAAGCTTGTTTTGTATAAGACCTGTGATCGTCCAAATCCTGCTGCTTGGCGCAGAGGCATGGGCAGTTTCCAAAGCGGATGAAGAATCTAATGATCTTTTTGAGAGAAAAATTCTGTGTCCGATCTTGGGGCCTGTCTGCGTTGATGGGGATTGGAGAAGGTGGTTCAACCGTGAATTGTTCGGATTGTACATCAGCATGAGTCTAGCATAAGTCTAGCATATAGGCGTCTACTGATCTAATGACTAAGATACCTGGGCCATTTATGCGTAAAGCGCATGTACAGCATAACTATAAACCGAAGGGTCTTTGATTCTAAGCCTGTGGCTAAGAGACAAGGGTAGAAAACGACTTCAATCAAATTGGCGAGCACAACTGGCGACGAATACTCTGAACCAGTGCGATAACGTTACAGAGGACGTCCACGTTTAAGGTGACGCACACAAGTGGAGAGGGACCTCAACCAACTTGGCGTGACCAATTGGAAACAACTAACAAAAGATCGTTTTAACTGAAGCGGCTAGTTGGCTGAGACCAAGGATTGTACCAAAGTAAAAGTGACGGCGAAATATTTGGCAGACCTATGTACTGAACATATCCAGTTCCATTCCACGCTTTTATAGTTTCGGACTGAACACTTTCGATCTAAATCTGACGGGAAAAGACCTATCATATGACATCGAGGCAACATAAATCTCAAGCAGTTTGTCGCAACATCAGTCTGACAAAATAAACTGTCAAAATTACTTACACGATAGTCTTGAAACAATGCCTCACACACGCTTTATTAAGCGGCTTGCTGGTCGAGAAACAAGAAAGCCGGACTTATTCTGAAAGAAAAATACTCCGTCGACTATGAGAGAATACGACACCTTCACTTAATCAACCACTTCGAGCACATGGTCAGTCCAGTCACCTGATCTGAGACGGTTGAGGTGATAGAACCACAGACTTTAAGATAAAAATTCGAGAAAATTTCACACAACAGTCAATTTTGAGCCTCCAACTGGAAACAGCTTAAGCCAGAACAGAATGAATGGATTGAGGGACTCGTTCAAGCTCGGACATCCCAAGAGCCGCTAGCCTAAGTAAAGTAAAGATAATCTTCTTGGTGAGATGTCTCCAAAAGCATCACATCAGGCAGTCCAAGGCTGCGTCGAGGAAAAATTGAAGTCAAACTTCGTATATGATTGACGTCGGAAGCTTAACAGCATTTAACAAGAAAAATATGTTTGTAAGGCAACGCTTTAAATGTTGCTGTATGATGAATGACGTAGCCATGAAGTGCGAATTTTGGTGTAGCTTCCAGAGATAAAGCTTACTGACCCTCCTTAAGGTCAACAAGGACCTAAGTGGGCGTGGCTTCGAACCCGCCTACTGACCTATCTAATTATTCAAGGTTTCCAATTGTCTCAAAAGAAGACAACCAATGTGTGATGAAGCATATAACAAAATTAAGAATCTAATTTCGAAGAGTTGCAGCTCAAGTTACTGAACAAATTTCCCATTCATGTAAATCATTTTATTAAATGTTATCTAAGACTAAACTTAATCAACCAAAAAGCATTCACTGTTTCCCACACACTACACCCACTTATTACCACTTGAAAATATCCGCAAGGCAACATCATTTTAATTGCCACTCAATCAGGAAAGCCATTCAATTCGATCTAACCTCATGCTACGTTTCGTTCTGAAAAGCCATATAAGCCATAAGCCATCCTCAATCTAATTGCCACCAATTACCGATCAATCTCAGTAACTCCATCAACCACCAACCACCAACCGCCAACCACCATCCTCTGCACCATCACCGGTGACACCCAATCTGAACGAAAAGCATTTATAATTCAATAGATAGCTTTATAAACTTATTTGCCACCCGAGTCTTGGTGCAGCTTGTCAATCTAATGCATTTGTGTGCGCACTGCTATCTATTAGAGCTGGCGTGCAAACACTTTGTGCCCAAACAACACACAACAGGGCACTAGACTTCATCACAACAAGTGCTTCACCATGCACTTTGGCCATGTCAAGTGGGTATGATGCGATGAAGGCGCCCTCCCAGGAGTGAGCTCCACTTTCGGCGGAGCTGGTGGGAGCGGTGGTGGTTTCGATAGTTCGTGAGTGTGGAACGCATTCGTTTTGGTGAATTTCCTTTGTCCGAAACATCGCTGAAATTACAGTCCCCGTGGCCAGGAACAACATGTCGCACAAGGACTTACCGCAGTGTTGCGTTCTATATTCCCTTACATTCCTCCACCCCATTGTGTGTTCCAGGCAATTTCAGGAGCATACGTTCAAAGAACATTTTCTGCTTCATGTACTGGAAGGACTAAGCAATTTGACCCACATTCGCCAGGGCACACACACACACGCCGCGTAGAGGCGTAGAGGCATTAAAATGCGTTTTGTCTTCCATTGTTGTCCCCTCACGGGTCGCACAAGTGTGCTGGGGACCTATAATCTGCTCAAGTCACAAAACTTAAAAATGCAATGTTCATTAAAAACACAAAAGGAACACGAAAGAGGATGTTCTCGACTAGCCCAACGCAACCAAACTCGACCATCGCAGAGCATTTAAATTCAAAATTCTAATTCAAACAGAACTCAAGTGGTGGCCATTGCGGCAGGCTGGGTCAACAGAGAAGGACATCATCATCATTTCAATAGCGGAGAATGTTTGCATGATGTACTTGGATCTCGAAAAGGACTTTTCGTCTTTCTTTTGTCACACTAAAGGATTTCTCTCTCGTTTCTTGTGCATTTACCGTGCAGTCATCCAAATCATTTGCATTCCTTTCGCAGGATATTGTGAGGTATTCCGTTCACTTGAAGTTGTAACGCTTGTAAGGCACTTTATATCACTGTCCCGGACGAGAGTCGAAGTGTGTGTACCACCTTCAGATGCACTGCGAGCTCTGTGAAGTTCCCTCCTTTCAGTCGTCGCTTCCTTTTCATAATTTCCACCTTCCCCCATTCGCCTCCTCCACCTCCTCCTCTCTGGCTCTGCATTCTGTGCCCGTCGTTCAGATAAATGTCGGAGGGAAACCAGAATAGATGCCAACCAAATGATGTCTAGATTTTGAAAATTTAAGAATCCTGAGCTGTAGCAACCCTCCAGTGAAGGGATGTGCAAAAAAAGAGGGTCGTTTCGACCTATTCGAGATTCGAGACATTTTGACTGTCAGCTTTATGGCAGTTTTCATCATCAGATGCTGGCGTGCTGGTGGCAGCACTACGTAACGATGAATGCGTTTATCGTCACCGGTAGTCAACGGGCTTGGGGCGGAGATACTCGTACTATTGGGAAGTGATCATTATTTTGCGAAACGCTGCAAGAGGAAAAGTGAGGGACTCGTCGTTATGTGTTTACACCTAGATCGTCCTCACGTATGAATGTAATCATTCTGGCGCTCCATTTGCATCTCGAAGGGGATTTTCTAAAGTCTCTTCACACACAAACCACCCACCACCAACCACCGCCCTCTTTAGCTCGATGGAAATGGAGGTTGTTTTTGAATCCATGCAAATGTTTTTTTTCAGTTTTTTTTCGCCACACCCCCTGAAGGATTTCACGTCCTCAAAACGGATTCAGATGCGTTAGGTTGCTACTACCGGGGTCTTATGTGGATAGACACAGTTGCAGGGTTAAAAGAACCCCTCGGCCTTTGATGTTCTTTCAGAGGAATCTGTGAATGGAGTTTAAGAAAATACTTCGAGCGGTATGCAGTTGCTGGGGGTTGGCACTTATTTGCGCAGGTAATACTTGATCCGGATGCACATAAATTAGAATCTGCTTGTAAGTCGCCTTGGACTGTGGTTTTTGATATCTTTTCTTTCTTTCTTTAAAAGATTCACGGAGCAATTGGCGTTTAAATTTTCAAAAAATCAGTACGAGATGAATAATGGACATTCGAAAAAAAAACAAGTAAATTGTATTTCTTAATTTTTGTGGCAAAAAATAAGTTTTTTTTTCTTCGAAAACGTGTGAAGAAGAAAACCGTTTCAAACATAATGCAGTTAAGGAAAATAAATACGACTGGATGGCGCAGTTGGTTAAGTGCCTGTCCCAAGTTAGAGGGGTCCAAGGTTCGAATCCCAGTGAAATCAAATCTGATCCACTCACCATTTGCCGTTGGGATCAAATTAACGGCACTGGAGTAGGTTGCTGCCTGGCAGTACAACGGATCAGTTGTGGGTTTGAGTGCTCCAGTGCAGTGTTTCAAAAATTCTCCGAAAAAAATTAAAATAAAGTATCATCCAATAGGAACTTCTGAACTTTGACAGTTGATAGCGGTCATATTGGTGAAGCTACATCTGTCAAATTGGCTGCCATTTATTCAATGTATTTTGCCAAATAAACACAGATGGACTATAAAACTGTTTTGTCAAAATGGGTGTTCGTTCGAGCAACGTTCCGCGCCTCGCTCATTTTACGATTACCATTATCGTCCTGTGGGCGCCGTGGCGTAGTGGGTAGGTGCGTCGACTCCTACGCTCGAGGTCGTCGGTTCGAATCTCGAAAAAAAACATCAAAACATTTTTTTCACGGCTCCACCTCTTTCGAGTCACTGACAATGCTCAAAGAGTATAACTGTCTAGGAAAAGCTTCTCAATCTCGCAACACACGAGTGGTTGCTGAGAAGCTAGGCCCAGGTCCACCTCGGACTGTAGCGCCGCCATTATTATTATTATATTATCGTCCTACCGAGAGGACAATTCGCAATCTTGTGGATAAATTTTAGTTCACTGGTTCAGTAAACAATAATTCAACACCCGTACGTCGGCGAAACGTAAGATCTGCCAAAAATATCGCCGCTATCCGTGAGAGTTTGGAGGAGAAACCGGGGCAGTCGATTTCGGATCGCTCACACGAACTCGGCCTTTCGACCAAGACCACAACTTGGCAAATTTTGCACCGTGACTTGGGCCTGCACCCCCACGAAATTCGACTGAACCAGAAACTGATGGAAACGGCCATAGTCAACGACGTGTGTTTGCTGAATGGGCTCCGGAGCAGTTGGAAACCGACCCTAATTTTCATCGAAAAATCAACTTCAGCGATGAGGACCGTTTCAGGTTGAATGGGTACGTCAACAAAAAAAAATTTCCAATTTGAGACGATACCAATCCACATGAGATCCAATAGCGTCCAATGCATTCCCAAAAAATCACTGGTTGGTGTGGATTTTGGGCTGGCGGCGCGGAGTCATCGGTTCCTATTTCTTTGAGAATGACGTTGGCTAGGCCATTACCGTCAACTCTGAGCGCTAAAGGTCGATGATCACCAACTTTTTTTGACCTGAATTGTATGATATGTACACCGACGACATGTGGTTTCATCAAGACGGCGCTACCTTGTATACAGCTCACGCCATATTGGAAATTCTGCACGAGCGATTCGGGGGCATTGTCATCTCACGTCGAAGTGATGTGAACTGGTCACCGAGATCATGGGATTTGACCCGGATTTCCTGAAGTCGCAGGCCAATGCGAATATGTGACAAAGCATAGAGGCCCTCAAAGCCAACATAACCCATGCCATCGGTCAAATTCAACCTGATGTATGAGCTGGAATTATGGAAAATTGGACATTTCGGATGAACGCCACCCAGAGAAGCCGCGGCCGACGTGTGAACAATGCTACATTCTATTCATAATGGCATCCATAAGCCTTTCAAACGACGAAAAAATCTCGATGATATCTTACACACACATTGCTTTATTTAAATCTAAAGATAGGAAGCGCTTAATGATGAGAGACCCTTTCAGTTGTAGGCTTTCTCGGTCATTTTAACCAGCCCGTCAAAAAGTTACGCAGCACTCCGACAAATGAGTAGTAAACTAAAGTTTGCATGTTAACATACGAGTATTCGAACGGTTTTCCAAGAAAATTCAGCTTTTGGTTTATTTCATTAAACACTCCACCAGAGTCAGGTGTCAACCATTTAATGTCCTTAAAGGAGGAAACTCTGTGAACACATGTGTGAATGACTTATGGAGAATTAACTCCATCTGTACGCCCACTCAGAGACCGCTATGTGAGAAATTGCCGTCACAATTCTAAGAATCCGAGATTTGTAAGTCACCATTCGTGCGCCCTGATTTTCCGGGAACACTCTGTTGGCTTCAGCTTACAGCCCACGCTGTAGTTGGCATACAAAGATGATATGACTTCCAGCCTATCACACCACGGGTAAGTATTCATCATTACGGAATGACTAGGGGTTTGTTTCTTAAATGCGAATAGATCTTTCATTAGAGACACCTCTCAGACAACCACCTTAGTGTTCGGTCTTCATTTTGTTCGACATTTTGAACTGTTAACAAACGTTGATGTTCTGATTCATTTAGGGCATCAATGTGGACCAAAACCAACAGAAACATCATCTCCTTTGTGGGCCAAAACCAAGGCTACACCACCAGATTGTACATAAAGTTCAGTACACTCAAGGAGTTAACTTTTTAACTCCAAAAGCACATTATTCCGGCCATTCTCTTTGAAGCAACAAAGCCGAGTGCCCAAACTCGATGCGGTTGCAACGAAAATGTACTACCCTACCTGGAGTTGGGTGAGATAAATGAGATTTGTTTGCGTGCTTTCTGCCACATCGCATCGCCCGTTTCTCCTGAACCGAAACTAGCCAATTTAATTACTATTCTCATTCTACAACCATATCCCCGTGCTCAATTCAAAAGCAGTCACACACACACAATCGCAGGCAGCAACACACATGTGTGTGTGTGTGTGTGTATGTTTTGTACTGGCATCAGCAGAAATTCCTTTAGTCTAGCGCTGAGAGCTTGGTGCAAAGTAAATGAAATTGGAAACCGGAAAAAGGCCATCAAGCAGAAAATGGAAAAACTTCTTCACAACCAGGCAATTAATTTAGATGAAACCTTAGCACACCTATTTCACTCCCCATTCATGAAGACCTCAGCCCAAGCATATCCTCCCTCTTCGCCCTCCTTCACCCTCTGCACCCACCGAACGACACTCACTTCAAACTTTAGTCAAGCTGTAAGAACACGAGGTATCTCTTGAAAACCATATCACACTCGAATCTATCCGTTCCGTCCTGCGTGAACACGTCCCCCGCCCGCCCAATTGACATCCCCTTCACAATCAATACGATGAGTCTGGGAATTTTCCACTCCAACACGAGTGCGGAGGTGAAACTCGAACAGGTTTAATTAATTAATAACAATGTCATGGACAGGAGAAGGACACTTTCCTTGATTACTTTGATGAGTTTCATATCAGGACACCGTGACACGGATTCCTGTGCAAAAAATTGCCCAGACCCTCGGACATGAAGGAAAGAAAGGACCCGACACAGACACTGTGTTCAATTAAAGTTCCTCCTCCGAAATGACACACAAAATTTGGCACCAAGCCAGACTTATCAAAAAGTTATCACCAACGGCACAGCCTCCCCTCACCCACCCTCAGCATTCACCGCAAAATTCCCCAATCAAATTATGAAGGAACACAAAAATGTATCCAAGGACTGGGCAAAAACGAACCAAGCTCCCAAAGTCCGAGAGCGACTACTACATCTCTCTGTAAATCCACCTAAATACGAAGATATCCTTCAACCACCTCAACTGCTGGTGCTACGCACAGTATCCGATAAGTTTTTTTCTTGTTCCGGAAGCATGGCAGGGGAGGCAATAGAAAAAAGCGCCGACATTAGGAACGAAAATTGAAATAACTTCTCCGCCTGGAGCGGGAGGAAGAGAATGGGGACTGAACAAGGACACATTGCCAGGTCATGACAGAGTAGATTTCTTGTTGTGTACCCTCCTTCCGAGGTGAACATGTGCTAACAATAAAGTATCCGTGCTGGCGACACAACCTCATTCCTTCCAAAAAAGAAAAAATCGCACAAAAGTGAAAAATAGTGGGGATCCTTTGGGGTCCTGTTGGTGAAGGCCAAGACACAGCTTAAGACCATCACCACGCCACCAGATGAAAATTAAAATAAAATGAACAATGGAAAGGAATAGAAAAGCAAAAATAGTGAACAGCGCAACAAAACAAAGCGCCAAGGACATTTTAAAATAAGCCGGGAATTAACTCCGGAGCACACTGATTTCATGGGTAATCCAGGGGGAAAAAGTGCCTCGGCTTAATACAAAGCACGCGATCCAAGCACTGAGCACCGAGCAGGAGCAGATAAAAGAGCCACCCCCCCCGGAAATTGGCTGAGGAAGGCTAAGAAAAGTTTCAGGATTCCGCTGACAGGTGTAGAGATTTCCCTACCGCCGCGGCCACCGTTTGTGTGAAAATAATAGTCTTCTTCCCGAACGAGCGAGGCGGAGAGAATGGAAAACACAATCAAACCCGAACGAACGACCGAACAAAGCAGAAGACAAGACAGTTTCCTTTCTCTATTCATTTCGAATATTTAGCTAGCATTTCACGGACAGTGGCAGTATTAATGTGCAGTCGTTTGCGCGCAAAATAGCAAAGAAACACCAGCAGATTTTTTCCTCAAAAGGACAACTTTTCTCCCGTCCCTCGGCATGGGCATTAGGTGCACATTATACACAGAAGGCACAAGGGACCGTTTTTTTAACCAAACAATTTATTCGCTTACTCCATCGTCCTGCCAAAAGGCGACCCACCGCACCACCCGCTCCCCACCAAAAGTCATGGCTTGTCTTACGGTTGTTAATCCGCCAGCTCCATGTGACGATGCCAGGGTAAGGATAATTTTATTCAAACCCATGCCGAATCGAATCCGAAGAATGCGCACATACACATCTGTATCTAACTGAAGTGCAAATCACATGAATATCTGTTTTACGGTACACACAAGGTTCGCTCGCTTCCCAACGGCACTACGTGAGAACCAACCCCAACCATTTTTCGTTCACACCGCCCGCCCACAGAGGAAAATAAAAGGGCGAAGTGAAAAGAAAAGGGATATTCACTGCATGATTTATTCGTGCAAACACACTGGTTTCCCTGGTCTTGGCCCTCAACAGCAGGTGCTCCTGCGCCTCAAAAAAATTCACCCTGCGTGTGTGTGGGGATAGTGTAGTACAAAACGACTGCCAGGGGAGGATTTATCATTTCAGATCAGCATGGAGATTTTCAGGATTTTTTCCTAATAGAATACTAAGAGGAAGTTTCTAAGTGTATCATTTGCAATATACTAGCAATTCGTTTCGCATTCGATGGAAATGGGTGGTGGGTGGTGGGAGGTGGGTGATGGACCAAATGGGATTTTTCTCTCGTTTTTGCTGCGGATGTTCATGATGTTTTCCCCCCTCCTTTTCCATTTTTTTTTGGTGCTTTGGCCGCCTTCTTCCATTTCGCCCTAAGTGATGTGTGGGTGAAGAAAATGGACAAACGGAAGGATTTTCTTTTGTTGTGATGTATGCATTTTCGATGAAAATACTCTCTCTGTTTAAAGGATATTGCTTTAGTGGTGATGATTGGTTTGAATATTTGATTCTAGCTGCAAGCTGTTATGGTTTATGTCGGCATTTCATTTCAGTTGGTGGGCGTTTGAATAAAGTCTGAGATGATGCGTATTTCGGATGGTGAGTTGTTCAGGCAGGGGCGGCAACCGAGTTCTGGATAAAATTAAACTATTTTTAGCTGCAATAAAAGTGAGTGAATATTTATAGATCTCCGTTCTGGAAAGGATTCTGCTGTGGGTGATTTTCGTAGAAATGCCCAGATGTTTTGTCTGAAACAAAGTATACGGACTCAAGGTTATATCAATTAGAATCATGCTTCCGCTTTGCAATCGTTTTAATTGTTGAAAATGATCTGAAATGCTGGTTGCTTTAAAAACCGAAAATTTGACAAACGTTGAATATGTGAACTGGATTCGGAATAGTACCACACCGAGAAAGCCTTAACCCAGAGTGAAGCCTTAATATTCTACTCCATAAATCACTCTCCCTCTTTCTTAATCCATCGTATAAATGTTGGGATTGCATACATTTTTCGGACAATACAAATCCAGTACGGTTCAGGCCTGACAGATCCAATATGGACACAATGTCAAATCGCATCGATAAGCCGTATCCCGACAAAACGATAAGACTGTACCGATGTCTAGTGGATCAGATTGTCCTTATACAGTGTGACCAGATAGCAATGACAGCTTTTGTAATTGTTATGTTTCAACAGCTGTCAAGGTTACTAGTGACATCTAGCTGTCAAAATATTCAGTATAGTTTGCCATTTTGTCATGCATCATTTTACGCATTTTATCATTTTACAAGTTCTGTACTTGAGGAAATTTTCAAAAACTGTTATCGAAATTCCTGCGTCCTGCTTTACGGCGCAGAGGCATGGACAATATCTAAGCGGATGAACAGTGTCTTGGCCTTTTCGAGAGAAAAGTTCTGCGCGCTCTCTTTGGTCCTGTTTGCGTTGATGGCATTTGGAGGAGAAGGTTCAACCACAACCTGTATGGGCTCTACAGTGACATGAGTCTGGCCAGGCGTCTACGGATCGAACGCCTAAGATGGCTAGGCCATGTAGAGCGTATGGATAACTTAGCTCCGGCCCGAACAGTCTTTGACTCTGAGCCTGGGGACAGTGGGACAACGCAACAGAGGACGTCCACGTACAAGGTGGCGCACACAAGTCGAGGGGGACCTCGGCCGGCTTGGTGTGCGAAACTGGAGACATCTGGCGAAAGATCGTGCTGGCTGGAGTGGCATGTTGGGTGAGGCCCAGGTCCGTCTCGATCTGTAGCGCCCTAAGAAGAAGAAGAAGACCCGAAAAAGAAACGTCGATTTCTCGCCGACCACCAGAATTGGGCATCGCCAGAGAGTCAGTCCGACCTATTTTGGGGTCAGATTTGGGCCTATATTCGCATAAAATTTTGCTGATGCAAGAATTTAAACCATAGACAACGACGAGAGTTCGCCTATTGGATGCTGGAAATATTGGAAAATGATCCGGATCTTGACTGAATAAATCATCTTCTCGGACGAGACCCATTGTTGGCTTTGCGGCTGTAACAACTAGCAAAACTGCCGTAATTGGAGTGAACATAATCCACAAGTGCTTGACCAATCATCATAATAATAATAATGGCGGGGCTACAGTCCGAGGTGAATCTGGGCCTAACTTCTCAGCAACCACTTGTGTTGTGCGTGCTATTATTCTCTCACGAGTGGAGGGAAGCTACAGTTTAATGCCGACTCCGAACGGCGAGATTGAGAAGCTTTTTTTAGGCAGTTATATTCTTTGAGCATTGTCAGTGATTCGAAAGAGGTGGAGCCGTGAAAAAATTTTTAGGTGATTTTTCGGGAATCGAACCGACAACATCGAGCGTAGGAGTCGACGCACCTACTCACTACGCCACAGCGCCCACCAAGCAAGCTTTATGCATCCACAAAAATTGACTGTGTAGTGCGGTTTATTGCATGGCGGCATTATCGGACCTGATTTCTTTCGAAACGGGAAGGAGACACGGTTACCATTAGTAGTCTCATGTAAAGAGCGATGTTAACCGGCATTCTGTGGCCAAAGTTCGACAAAATCGGTATTTTTGAGTTGTGCTTCCAACGAAAAAGCGCTACATGCTATATATGTAAGTGACGCTAAGCAACGTTTTAAGTTCTGAAACAGGAATTTGGCGACTAAGTCATCTCAGGGCGATCGTTTATCAATTGACCGCCATCATGCGACTGGACACCACTCGATTATTTCCTCTGAGGCTTCCTGAACTCATGAGTCTATGATATCAAGCCAACACCAACCATTGTGGACGAGCTCGAGGCCAATATTTGAAACCCTATTACCGAAATAATACCGCACATATTGAACCGAGTAATTAAAAATTGGACCGACCACTTTAAGAAAGTGCTAGCGAAGCCGATGTGGCCATTTGAATGTTGGTCTATTTTGTACATAATGGCATAAATGTTGCTTCAAAATAAAGTCAGAATCAATCTTATAACTGACACCGTTGTTGTTTTATTTAAATTTATTTTCCTACCGTTCCAATCCGGTCATCCTGTACAAGAACTAGCCCTTCCTTATGGCACAGAGGGAGGGATAATGTCGTAAGCGGATGCAGACGCGTGTGGTCATTTCGAAATACATGTCTAGCTTGCATACAGGTTAGAAGATAAAGTTCAAGCGTACACTAAACGGGCTGAGCAGAGAACGGAGTCCAGCCATGGTTCAACTTTGTAGAGCATATGAACAACTGAGCTCCGTCCTATAGAATCATTCACTTCGAACCTGTGGGACAGCTCAACAAAAAAGGCTTACAACTTAGGCACCATATGCAGACGGCGAGAGATACTGCCTGCTGGAGAGGCTCGAGAGTTGAGGCTCAAACTCGTCCAAGAGTTAAGCGCCACCTTCCGTCAAGCTAAGAATTTTGCTGTACTTTAAAACTCCGTTTGTCTCTTAAAAAATTGTGTATTTAATTCAGAAATGATTGGCCAATCCCCAGTCCTCAAACCAACCCCTCGTTTGTGAGATCATCGTAATTGACATGACCTTTCATTAATCGATTTAGTTTCTGTAAGAAAATCCCAAACACAATCCAAATTGACAAACTATCCCTCAACAAGAACGAATAAGAACTTCAACGCCCATGTCGAAGAACTTGACTTTCCAATAAAAGGAAAACAAAATCATTTCCCTTCCCCAAATCACATCCTCTACGAACTTTATTTATATGCACAATAATCGTTAGGAAGGTCCCATGACAATTTGAAGTCGAAGATATGACAAGAGCGGAAACAATTTCGTACTCTTGTTTAGAGCTATTCGGACAAGACTTAGGAGATTTTCAGTCCGACTTCAAAGGCCCACCTCAAGGATTATAAACTCATCATGCACACTCCACCACTCGACACAAGCATTTTCGAATTAAGCTCAGAAACTCGAAGCCGAACAGAGCTGCATACCGTGTGTTCAAATGAGAAATTCTTCAATCTACGGCCGTCCTCCTGTCTGATGACAAACAATACCAGCAACAGAGTTATAATATTTTCGGGTTGGGGAGGAGGTGAGGAGCATACCTTTATGAAACATGAATTTATCAATAAAGTATTGAATTCCAGTTCTTGGGATTCCGATGCCTGGGGGAACAAGACAGCAGATGATGGGAAAACTTATATCATCAGTCCCATAAGAAGGGACTTTGTGCAGAAGCTTGTTCGCAAATGAAAACAGATATTTTATGTTTCTCATGAATGTAATAGCGTTTCTGGGAATTGTCACAAAAACTATTAGCTTGTCCTACAGCTGGAGCTGGATTTCTGTCTGAGATTCCGATTGCTAAATGATTATAAAATAAGTGGATTTGAGGTCCGATAAATGAGATCCGGATTGTAGAGCTTGTCCCTCTTCTGTGACGAAGGATTCTTCCGAATTTGGGAGACTGCAAAAGACACGATAAGGTTGCCAATATCTTATTGACAAATTCCTCAGTCTTATGCATTCCTGAGTACCAATTGTAAGCCTGTTTGAAGTTTGCTTCTGGGAATGAGGTAGAATGCTAAGGAACTTGTGTTGAATTGGTAGCGGCACAAGCAAATATCTTGTATGATTGAGAAATTAATTTGATCAAGTTTGATCAAGATATGAGTGCATCGTTTGAGTTTGAATCGTTCTCTTCTATTCTTTGCGCGGCGCTGCAATCCGGATATGAGCCTCAGCCAACAAGTTGGCACGATATTTTCCCAGCTATGTCCAATTGAGCACGTTGGTTGAGGTCCTCTCCGCTACTATGCACCAATTTGTGGTGCTATTTGGGGGTTGTTCCTGTATAGGTGAAGTAGCCATGGATTTTGAAACAGTGACACAACCCCATCGAGTGATATATCAATCTTTTTGCTCCAAAACTTTCTGATCCAAGGTACTATTTGAAAAACATGGAGCTCCAAAGCTCTCTCTCCCATTTCCAAACCAAAGTGTTCAAAAATCTGAAAAATTCACAGAAACTTGGCTTCAATTAGTATTTTCGGTTAAAACCATTTCGAGCATTCTGGCCCAAAAAGTTTTGGAGAACTCTACACGGTGATGAGTGTTACGAGTATCTCTCACATTCGATTCATTTCAATCTCTAAATGCCCAACAGCAATGTTTAAACAGCAGGGATGAGCTCTGATTGGATATGATGGTTGGGATTTTCTGTGTTATGCTATGTTCCCACCAAACGAAATCGCGAGGTTTCGCCAAATTTATCCAAGCCTCGGAGGTTTCGCCATACATTATTGGGATTTCGAAACCTCGCTGTTTCGGCGAAATCTAGTTGAAACCCCGTTGAGTTCTTCCGTCCGTGAGAGGTTGTCAAGCCGAACAAGCCTACAGTGTTAACTTCAGTTTATTTTAGTGTTCATTTTTAGATTTTCTTTGTACCACAAAATCACTTATAACCGCTGCAATAACTTTCTTTCTAATGTCTGCAGAGCTCATTTTTAATTTTTCTGTATGGCTATGCGTACGTACATAAATTTCGGTGCTTGCAAAGATGAACAGCTCAAAAAGATGAACTGAGTCACCTGTTCATCTTTTCAAGATTCTACTGTGATTTCATTAAGCTTCCACAGCAAACGTAATCATTCACCTTTAATTTACCATCAATCATCAGATTGTAATGTCCATCAAAATACAATAGATTGCTTGCTAAATGTATTTAATTGCAACTCATTTACACGTTGACACGAACCATAAAAACATACACATCATCCGCAAAATCACAGCGTGACAATAAATTGCTCAACGTCGTCCCCTTTGATTCAATCTCATCAAAGTGTTTTTCCTATGGCCACAAAATTCTACCAAACACCGGATGGTCACGGTCGTTCCCTGTGCCTTTTCCGGCTGTAAGCAGGAAAAAGGAAACCATTTCAATCGATATGCCCCATCTTCCAGTGCACATCAACTCGACGCTCCGTGGCAGATACATTCAGACCACACTGTCACCAGCAGAGCACTACTCCACCTCTTCCTCATCCCTCTCCTCACCCCACCAATCATTCAGATTCTCGTCGAGACATTTCTGTCGGTTCATGAATGGCTGCCTCGCCCATTCAATCTGCTTTTTAACTGTCAAAACAACAT
This sequence comes from Myathropa florea, assembly GCA_930367185.1. Classification (NCBI taxonomy): domain Eukaryota; kingdom Metazoa; phylum Arthropoda; class Insecta; order Diptera; family Syrphidae; genus Myathropa; species Myathropa florea. Next base: position 100,084,437 of record OV884004.1, on the reverse strand, counting down.
CAACTACTAATAACCTCTTTGTAGACTGGCACATCCCTGCAAAAAGCAAAAACACTTCTGTTCGTAGCAGTTCATAGACAATAACAGTTTTTCAAGGCTGAACAAGTCGGCATTTCCACCACTTTCAAATAGGAAAAGGACATTTTCCCAACCCACCGCCTGTATTCACTCTAACGGTACTTAGCCCCCGCCAATGGCAGCATCCATTTCCATAAATACCTCAACCTCGCTCACGAAATTAAATTACTCTGGACAAAAACGAATTTCAGTGCTTCTAGCAGCTGCGGCAAGAGTTGCCCGAGGCATGTTTGCTCGTTGATACCGAGTGATTCTATACGCGCACATGTATAGATGGATCACAAAGTTTCCGCAAACTATGTATAAATCTTTGAAATTGCTATAAATTTTGCTCAGCACTCCACAGGATAGCGTCAAGGTGGCAAGGCAAATGCTTCATAATGATGGCAACGGTCTCGGAGACCTCTCAAGCTCTCAGCCATTACCAGTTTGTCCGCCCGAAGGCGTTATTCGATAACCCATGGCAACGAATTTAAGTTGGCCACCAAAAATTTTATTCCCAAACATTCGCTCTTCAACTCGAGCTGAAGTGGATTCGTGCCTTATCTGCCATCCCGGGGAATTTCTGGTGTGAGATACTACAATTTGTTGGCAGAATTTTTAAGACCTGAGGAGAGAGTTTTTGGCAGAAGGAATTTTAGTTTATGGATGCGCGTAAAAAAGATTCCGTACTTTCGACGACCTCTGACGAGGGCCAACGGATGGATGGTGGCAAATGGACGGTTGTGCTGCGAACCCGATAGGTACTTTAAAAAGAAAATTCAATAAATCGAACCGAATTTGAAGAGTCATGTATTGACACACAGCACTCTGTGTAGGATGTAACCACGATGAGGTGAGTTGCGATGGAGTGCAACCCCCGCTGTGAGTGGTCCTCGTTGGAGAATGCCAAATTTCTTCTTCCTCCTACTCACTAATTAATTGCTGTTGGTTGTTTTAATATAATCGACTGAAGGTAATTGTGTCTGCAAGCAATGAAATGTTGTGCTAATCCAATCGTTCTGTTTGAAGAGCAAAATTGAAATCGGACTAAGAAGGAATTGCCCTTTTGAAACGTTATCGAATTTACGAAGTTTATTCATTGATTTTCTGATGCAGGAAGGCCGTAAAAACAGGCTTGAAACTATGAAATGCATATAGCCAATAAAATCATTTCTGATTCAGAGATTCAATAAAGGGAGGAACGAGTAAATGTGGGCAAACCGATACAGTGTGCGAGATTAATTTAAATTATTGACTCATTTGTTGCAACCCGTTGTTGTGGAAGGATATCCTTATTGCATTAAGGAGCTTTCCCATATTGACTGGAAACTCTCAATTTTTCAAACCTTGATTCAATTAAATACTTAAAAACGTACACATGACTTGATCAGAAATGAGATTTTCATAAGTGATTGCTTTTGATTTTGTATTTCTTTGTTGGTGAGGCGAAGTACAGCAGACTCTCGAAAAGATGAACAGATATAAAACTGGCAAGTTTTAACTTTTGGAACTGTTCATATTTGCAAGCATCGAAATTCATTCAAAGGAGAACATGTAGCATAAAAACATTGCATTTATCAAAAAAAACAACTAATTTTATTAAAAAAAAAAATACGGTCGAACTTCGATAACACGAACCATCGCTTGCCACAAAAAAAATTCAAGTTACGAAGACTTCGAATTATCGAAGTTCGACTTAACGAAGTTCGACTGTATAGCAAAAATAAAAAAATTTAGATGTACAAAGACTTTGTTTAAAAAAATAAAACTGCTTTATAGGGGCCTGTCGCCTGGAAGAAAGATATGAAAAAAATTGTTAATCTTTCCGAATATTTAATGTTATCGAATCGTTCATGTTTTCGAGCATCTACTGTAATTTGCAGCAAAGATTTTTTTACCAACTGGGATTGACTTGCTACTTAGTGGGCGCCGTTTGGTTGGTATCGTAATGGGCCACTGTCTTGTGGGCTACAATGCTCGTAAACCTGTCCTAATTTGCCCCGACATATGCTGGAACTGCAAACAGTCTGCGGCTAGTGAAACTGTGGAGCAGCTGCACTGCTTTTGCATAGTTCTGGCCAAAATTTGACAAGCGCTAAATCACCAAGACTGTGAAAGTATTTAACTACTTATGTATTTATACATGTTTATATATGTTTGGCAAACAGCACTTTTCTGTGACTGCTTGTTACACACGGGCTTCTGACAAACACCACAGCATGGCTTAAAAGATCGTCATTTTTCATAAGGGCAGCAGCAAGAGTTGGAGCTGGGATTATTGATGAACTTCCCAATGCCTCGTCTATCGCAGCAACGTTCGACTTTGATAAAAATAACTTACTTCGACGCTGTATATCTGGAATGACTAAGGCTTTGGCAAGTTCTTTCAAAAAAGTTTTCGGCGAAAATTTAGCTTCGCCTGGTTCCAGATAGGGTATAAATTCAGCCAAATAATTTTTCCTGCAATACCACACACGTCAGCCATAAAATTGTGCGAGAAGCCACACAGACAGTAAAAACAATATGCAGCTCAGTTTAATTAGCTGCAAGCGAACTGTAAATTCAACGTCGTTGTACTGTCATAGAGTCACTACGTAAGAGTTTATTTTTTCTTTAAATATTTTATGTAAAAAGTAAATATTTTTAAAAAAAGCGACTGGATGGCAGAGTTCAGGTTCGAATCACAGTGAAATCGAATCTGGTCCAGTCACAATTTGCCGTTGGTATCAAATTTACGGCAATGGAGTAGGTTGCTACCTGGCAGTACAATGGACAAGTTTTTAGTGCGTTAAAACATGCTTTAAATTACAGTCAAAATCGGTTATAACGACCTTCAAGGGACCGAGGATAAGCCGTTATAAGTGATATGTCGTTATAAACGATTTCTTTTTCTATTGGATTACATATAATGAAGCTCAAGCGGGACCTAAGAATTTTGTTGCTATAACCGATGTCGTTATTAGCGATTTTGACTGTATTTGTATTAGTTTGAAATAATTTATAGTCACACCGTGGCAGGAATAGGGTTAAAAAGTCGTCTTTATTTTCTTACTTATTCTACGAGAGTCAATTTTAATTCAATTTCAATTCAATTTCAGACAGGGCCTTCCATACGGCTCTCTTGATCCCAGGTTTTTCGGACATCGGTCTTAAGTACTTCTGGATTATTTAATGTTTTCAACAGGTAAGTTTTCCCCTGCTTGTTTTCGTTCCGTTTAAACAATTTGACGCAGACATTTGTCTGAGTTCATAGAGTTAAGATCAGGGTTGTAGACGTATAATACTCGGTGTATTATATACACTTTTTTACGCGTACGCTGGTTTATAAAAGTGTATAAAAGAAAGGAGTAGGTATAAAATTGAAAAAAATTTATAAAAGTCGATGAAATGCATAGAGAATAGGCAACTATTATTATAGGTACTTGTAAAATTTTATACACTTTTAGATTCTTTTTTGACTTTTATACACTTTCATATATTTTTTTTTATACTTTTATACACTCTTATACACTCTTATACGCTTTTATACGGTATAGTGTATAAAAACCAAAAAGTGTGATATTAAGCAACCCGGGTTGAGATACAATAATATTTTTGCATGATAAATAAATAATATTGTTCTGCTCCTAGAAGCATGAGAAAGTTTCATTTAACAACGTCATTACCCCATCTACCATCATAGTGTCTCTCAGAAAACGAGCTTACATATCTCAGGGTTTCACTTCAGTGACGGAAGTGCAAAACTTTAAACTCATTAATTCAAGTTTAAGGATAATGTATTCATGGCAAGAGATTAGGAGAGATGACTTTCATTTTTGTCTTAACTTAAAAACATTCCGAAAAACCTACACCATCAAATCATAGCATGTACCGATGGAATTGCGTCGACTCATAGCGTCAACAGAATTAAGGCAGTCAAGTTTAGTCATGGGAACTTGATTTGCCTATTGGAAGATTCGTAAATTCCCTCGATCAATCCAACCGAAGGAGAATTCAAATTCGTCTTTTGAACTACACCGCGGTAGAAGAGCCTTTATGTTAAACTGAAGCGTATACAAAATGTTATATAATACGAGAAGGAACACGGAGTCAATGGATAAGTACGTTGCCTATAAATCGAGTATGAGATACACATCCTCTACTACTGTCCCGGCTTTGCTCGGATCAGGTGGCAGTCATTCGGTGCTGATGAAGTGAGATCTGATGATGTAGGCTCCTCATCACAGAAGCGCCTGCTGGTCTCGAGAGAAATTCAAGCAAAAGTAAGTTGGTGTTTGGTAGTACAAGGTACCAGCTTCTGAGTCTGAGTGCTCCACTGTAATGTTAAAGACCTTTCGACCAAAAAAATGTGGGAATAACTTAGACAAAGAACTACTAATTGTTGAGAGACAGCTATCATCTTCCCTGTAGAGACCTGTATTCTTTAAACATTACCACACTTCAGAGGCTGTTCGTCAGTCCCAAAAGGAGGCAGCAAATAAGTATCAACGTTCTCTCCTTTCTACCTGTAAAAAGGTATTTAAGTCCACCAGCATCATGACACACAGTAGCTCCACATCCTAAGACGGCCTAAATTAATCAACTCTAAATGAATTGGAGTCACTTTCTCCGATGCATGTAGAAATATAACATTCTTTGATGGGGTAGATGCTTTTAATATTGTGTCCCTTGCGGATTTAAATCGCATTTCCTTGTACTTATTACTTATTACTTATGTGTCCATCCGCTTAAAAGACAATCAGTAAGACAGTCAGGACAGCTTCTAATTTAAACGTGCCTAGATCACCAACATTTCCAAAGGACTGCCTAAGGGAGTGCAAGTAAAACTAAATACCCTTGTAGGCGTTACACATTCTCAGAACACATAAGGGAACTTCAACTTCAACTTTAACAACAAATGCAAACCCAGAAGTACACCATTATGCGAAAGTAATTCACAGATTTGTCGAATCCCAATAGCGCCAGGAAAATCCACAAATGTCAAGTTATTTCAATGCAAATATTTGGACAATTTACAGGGCCTGCATGTTGAACAACAAAACACTTTGTGTCCTCACCTGTCACATGACACGCATAGCATAACAAGAGCGCACACAAACACTTGTCATCGGCAGAGGACCCGAAAGCCTAGATGCTGCTGAATTTCGCAAACAATACAAAGTTAAGGTATCTTGTACATTACAGTCCAAACAATGACTTATGAATGGTTTAATAGCCTCTGGGCGAATTCCTTGAAAAGGTTCTCTGTTTGCCCACTCACACCTTCAGCCATCTGCAGACTGAATGAAGTCCAAACAATGTTTTGGCTTTTCATTCTGAGAAGTTTCTTGTGTAGTTGCGCATCTGCCAGTACTTCACCCAAATTGCAGTGAACAAGGAGAGAGTTGAAATACAGTCTTCTGCAAACATTTACTCTCGGATAATTGGGGCATCTTGTATGACACATGGATTTATGCCAACACACAGAGCACACACAAGCACTCAGCGTCGCACACGCTGAAAGACACGTTGAGGACGAGCTAACTTTACTTCGGATTATGTTCTCAAAGTAAATAAAACAATGGCATCGCCTATTGTCCTTTTGAAACAAAAAGATTTGTATTTGCATGCACGAAGCTAAAATGTAGGTTGCTTGACTTTTATTTGAACTCTCTTTCATACTCACTCTCAGTCGCACATCTGTGTGTCAACTTTGTCCTGGAAACCCTGTTTAGTGTCTCGTTTCTTAATCCTGTGCAACATGGAATTAAGGGATTCTTTTATGGCTCATAAAATCCGCTCAGCTCTGCAGCAGCTCTTTGCATTATCGTGATTGGGTTCGTTACCCCGATCGTAAAACGTCGCTTTAATGGCGTTGTTTGATGCGCGCACTTTTCGGGATGCAGGAACAAATTTCCGCAGGACACCTTTATGGGGCTCACTGAGCTGGCTGCCTGACTGGCTGGCTGTTCTTCACCTGCCAATTTGGCATATTTAGTCGCATACTTACGCGGTAGTTGTTAAAATTAGTCAGCCATCCGTCGTGAGGGGTGGATCACAGGAAATTAGGTTATCAACTTTGTATTATGAATTATGAAAGTGAAGATACGATGCCCGGGACTGGGAATGGACGATGGCTATAAAATTCAGTTCACTGGAGAGATTTGAAAAATTTAATGCGATTTGTTTCCCAGATACTCTCAATGGAAACATTTGAAAAGTATACGTGTGTCGCTGTGAAGTACACGCGATAGAGGGAGAGGAGGAATTGTTACGGTAAGGGCTGTATGAAAAGGGAATATGTACTCAAAGGTATCTATCATCACTGACTAATGATTGCTTCGGAATGGAAATTTTGCCCTCATGTCGGATTGAAGCTGAAGCATCGCAGCAAGGATATGGAGTTCTGTCAACATGGTGGTGGTTGCTCTTATGTTTGTATGCTGAAAAGAGTATTCGATTTCAAAACTTCAGGATGTCAGCTAAGTGTATTGCGATTGTTCAATGGAAATGATTGGAAGCTCGAAATTGACTGGGAAAAGAGCAGTTCTCACAGGTGCCTCCAAATAGATGCTGTACTTCATGTACCTAAGCGATGTTTAGATAGGCCCTTTTAGGAGCAACCAAGTTCATGGGGACTGGTCATATGCGACTGGATAGCGCAGTTGGTTTAGTACCTGCCCGAAGTTCGAGGCGTCCCAGCTTCGAATCCCAGTGAAATCGAATCATCCAGTAACCATTTGCCATTGGGATCAAATTAACGACACTAGAGTAGGTTGCTACCTGTCAGTACAATGTACCAGTTTTGAGTCTGAGTGCTCCAGTAGTGTTTCAAAAATCATCCGAAAAAAAAAGTTCATCGGGAGACTCACGCATAGAAGTCGGTTACTGTTCAACGCATTCAAAAATAAAGTAGAAAATTATTCAGTTAAGTTGATCCCTGCAAGAAGATGTAACTCTTTTGGACTTTAAACCACCTACCAGACAGAGATTGGTGCAAAATGAAGATAACAATGCTGTCGTTGTGGCCAGTATCGAAGAAGACCAAGAAATGTCGAATAGGCGCCGATCAGCTGAATTGGGTATCCCCAGAGAGTGGACCCGGCTTATTTTGCGGTTGAATTTGAACTTACATCCGTATAAGATTGTGACGATGCAAAAATTAATGCCGGACGACTGTAAATAATGCCTTGGCTGTGAGTTTGCTTATTGGGCGCCAGAAATGTTAACCGGAGATTCGGATTTTGGTAAAAAATGCATCTTTTCGGATGAGGCTCATTTTTGGCTCGGCGGCTACGTTAACGAGCAAAATTTATGGACTCGTTCATCTCACGGCGGGCTTTCATCAACTGGCCGCCGCCGTGATCAAGCGACTGGATACCACTGAATTATTTTTCCTGTGAGACTACGTCAAGTCCCTAGTCTACGGTATCAAGCTAACTACTTTAGATGAACTATAGGCTAACATTTGAGACGTTATAGCTTCAATAACGCCACACATATTGGACCAAGTCATCAAAAATTGGACCGACAGCTTGAAGCTGTGCTAGCAAAGACAAGACAGTCATTTGAATGATGGCCTAATTTATTGATAATGGCATGAATGTAGCTACAAAATAAAGACGGAGTAAATTTTATATCTCGAATGGTTGTTGTTTCATTTAAATTTATTTTCCTATTTTTCTTATCTGGTCATCTTGTGAATAATAATAATAATGGCGGCGCTACAGTCCGAGGTGGACCTGGGCCTAGCTTCTCAACAACCACTCATGTTGTGCGTGCTATTGTTCTCTAACGAGTGGAGGGGACCTACAGTTTAATGCCGACCCCGAACGGCGAGATTGAGAAGCTTTTTCTAGACAGTTATACTCTTTGAACATTCTCAGTGACTTGAAAGAGGTGGAGCCGTGAACAATTCTTTTTTGTGAAAAATTGTATGTCTGAACTTGGATTCGAACCTAGACTGTGCAAGTCTAATGCGCATGGGTTGACGCACGAACCCACACGGCCACGGCGCCCAGGGTCACCTTGTAAAATTCCCTAATATTGGACTTAAATGAATTAGGCCGGGTGATTGGTAGTGCCAAACGGCCTGAAATAGAGACTCTGGTTCCTTGAAGAGGCCTAAAATCACACGCTGCCTAAGAGACTTTTGAAAGGATGCTTTTATGACAGAGTTTCCTAGGGTAGTGTGGTTTATAAATCAGTTTCAGGGATCCTTACTCAAACAGTATCATTTCTTAAAATTTGTATGACAAACACATCCCGTATCCCTTGAACATGAATTCTTTAAAACATGCTTCCCCACACATTGTTTCATTTGATTGACTTTGCTGCAACAAACTAAAGAGCCATAAATCACTTACGTCCCTTCGTACAAGTGATGCACTTGTCTTCACTTGAGTGCTGAGCACGCCAATAAGTGGCTTGTTGTCTTCATTTCAACACCAATTATGTGGTGGCATGGGAATTACATTTTAAGCAAGGGACTGCATGACATTTTCCTCTCTTGTCACGCAATTTGCGGTCTAGTTGAACATTCGTCGATGCATAATTTATCGCTTTAATTGCTTCCACTTTCAACTTCCTAAACACGGTACAAAATTTATAATTTTACTGACATTTTTCAGATAATCACCATACACAGGTTTGTGTCCAGTAAGGCTTGTTAACGGACTTTGGATAGGAAAGATGGAGAAATGCGAACAATCCGAAAAATATTCAACGGTTATTAATTCCTAGAAAGACTGGCTACCGCGGAATGGGCAAATTGAACAAATTGCCGAATCGAAAAATGTAGAGAGCTTTGAAATTATTCCAGAACACTGACTTTGATGATTCTGTTTCCGAGAATTCAAAGATACTTTAGCGATTTAAGAAGAAGAATTTTGGCACGCACACCTTTTTCTTTGTTCACATGGTTCATTATTATTTGAGTTCTTTTTTAAGGTCCCGTCTACAAAAACGGAACCTTTATAATTTCGGTGTGTCCGTCCGTCGTGTCTGTCACACTTTTTTTATCTCCGAAGTTTATAAAGATATCGGCATGAAATTTCGGAATAAAGTTCTTCAGACCTAGATGTCATTGTCCATGCACCCAAATTTAAAAAGTGGGGCCATTTGGGGGTGGCTCCAGTACAGGTGAAGTTGCCATTAATTTTGAAACATTGTCGCACCCCGTCGGCTTATATATCAATCGACAGGTCTGAAATCAATCGACATTCAGGTTTAAATGAGGTAGAAGTTTGCCTCAAGACTTTTTGATCCAATGCTCCATTTGGAAAATATGGAGCTTCAAAGTTTTTTTCTAATGCGTCCCCCCCTGCCATTTCTAAACCAAAGTGTTTAAAAATCTGAAAAAATTACAAAAACTTGGCTTCATTGTGTACTTTCATTTAAAATAATTTCAAGCATTCTGGCCTTAATAGTTTTCGAGATATTGGCCAAAAACGGTCAACCTTCGACATGCGAATTTTGAAGATCTGAAAACGCAGTTTTGGAGAGTTCGATTGTCAAAAAATTTTGATATACATGCCCCTGAAGTATGATAACATTTTTAGGTGTATTCATTGTTAACTTTGTCTGTGGCAGCCGCTAAGGTTAGACGTGTTTTTATGAGATTGTTTTTTTTTGGTTTGTCAAAAAAATGGATCAAAGAATTTTTATCGAATTTTGAGTAAAAGTTGAAATGAAGTGTGTGAAATGTTAAAAAAGGTCTATGGTGAGTCTGCTTTGAGTAAAACAAGAGTTTGTGAGTGGCATAAGCGTTTCCAAAACGGCCGTAAAAACGTTCAAGATGACGAAATCCCCGGACGCCCCAGCACATCAACAACCGATGCAAAAACTGGAAAAGTGAAGGAATGGTTATGAACGATCGTCGAATCACAATCAGGGAAGTCGCTGATGATGTTGGCGTATCGATTTGCTCATGCCATGCATTTTTTTCAAATGTTTTGGGTATGAAACGCGTGGCAGCGACATTTGTTCCAAAATTGTTGAATTTTGAATAAAAACAGCGGCGAATAGAAGTTACTCAGGTGCAACTAAATGAAGTCAACGACGATGCAGAATTACTGAAACGTGTTGTAGGAGGTGACGAAACATGGGCTTACGGATGACATTGAAACTAAAGCTCAATCATCCCAGTGGAGGCATTTCGGATCGCCAAGACCGAAAAAGGCTCGCATCGCTGAAAGAGATCGAGTCTGAGAAGTGTCTCGAGGATTGGAAGAAGCGCTGGCACATGTGCATTATCTCTAATGGGAACTATTTTGCTGATGAAAGGAATTATCTGTCCTTAACCTTATACTCATTTTATTTCCTATCTCCTATCTATTACTGCACGCCGTGGCGTAGTGGGTAGATGCGTCGACTACTACGCACGATGCTGTCGGTTCGATTCCCGAAAAATCATTTAAAATTTCTTCACGGCTCCACATCTTTCGAGTCATTGACAGTACTCAAAGAGTATAACTGTCTAGAAAAAGCTTCTCAATCTCGCCGTTCGGACTCGGCACTAAACTGTAGGTCTCCTCCACTCGTGAGAGAACAATAACACGCACAACACGAGTGGTTGCCCATGCCCACTTCGGACTGTAGCGCCACCATTATTATTATTATTATTATCTATTACTCCTGCATATATGTTTTAAACTTCTAAACTAAACTTAATTTTTAGTATTAAAGTAATACCAATAAATTAACTAAAAAAATTCCACACAGCGCGTTATACGGCTAACCGACTATGACACGCCGTCATTTCCTATCCGCACAAAATGCGATTATCCCAAAGGCAGTTATCCGCGACATAAATTTGCAATGCAAAGTGGAATTCGAGTGCACTCAAACAAATAATAATGCATTTTGTGAATTCAATAAACCCGAAACCGAAACGCAGCCTCAGCTTTGGCCGTCCTTGACAGCAACTTAAGCCCTCATCTAATATATTTTGAAATTTGGGACAGCCCAAAATCGTAAATATTTAATAACTATTCCTAATTTCCTGCACTGTCCCAACACCGTTACAAATCAGCAAACAATTCTGATTTCGGGTCAGGAAAAAAAGCGACAAAATAAATATTTTATCATCACCATGGAGTTGCGAGCCGCACACGTCGGCACCACCGGTATCTGTTGGATTGTGTAATGCGAGTAATTTATTCAGAATATCTGCCGTGAGCGTGTGTGCGCTTAATTTAGTAAAAAATAACTGCTTTTAGCAGTAATACCATCATATGAACATTTGGTCCTAAAAAACGGAAAACATAAAACTAAAATGACTTCGACACAATTCCTGATGGGCGTTTGCATTTCCCCTTCCGTGCAGCCTTTGATTGGGCCTCGTGTGAATCACATCTGTTGGAAGGCACGAGAGTCGTTTAAAATTTAACGTTCTTTCGTTGCTCGGTATTATTTTCTCATTTAATTATCATATTATTATGAACACGAACCGAGCCAAAGAGGTGATTTTATTTTTTTCAATGATCTTGTTTACGTTCCATGGGCTATTTTTGGAAATCTGTTGCCGGCTAACGGTGTGTCGGAAATTAAAGGTTTTGCGCTGGAGAAGTATGAATTGGAAGAGAGAAAGGTAACTGAATGCCGGATGAAGGCACTCGATTGGATGACCTTTTTAAAAGCAAAACTTTTTGTGGGAATATTCACGGGTACAAATTGAATGGAAGCAATTGTTTCGAAATTATGTGGGTCTTTGGGGTTTTTAATGACGTCGGGTTTTAAATATTAATGTGGCACTGGTGTCGGTGCCGTCATGAGGGACATACCGTCATTGTGTTAAAGTTTAAACCATTTTAAGGCATAGTCAAATGTCATGGGCTTCTCGTTTCAGAGGCAGTTTCATGCGTGTTACGAAGTCAAAATTAACAACTCCCAGGTTTCTTTAATTTTTTTATAATCTACGTATACTCCCTTAAATGCGAGTGAATATTTTACCAACGTGTGACCTTTACGTTTTCTTGCGTGGCGCCGGTGACAATCTGGCCTTCAACTAGCAAACCTCCCTAGCTAGTTCTATCCCTCGCCAGCCGGAGCTCTTACTAGACAATATCCAGTTTTGCACGCCAAATTGGTTTATCTCCTATAAGCTGTTTGTTGGTTTGTTGGTTGTGGCCCAGGTCCACCCCGGACTGTAGTGCCACACAAAGAAGAAGAAGAAGTGAATCCATTAGAACGGTTGTAAACTTGGATCTACCCTCTACAGAAGCCACTCGTGTTGTGCGTGCTATTGTTCTTTCACGAGTGGAGGGGACGTACAGTTTTATGGCAACACCAAACGAGTAAGTTTGAGAAGTTGTGCACGACATTCATACACTCTGATCACTCACTGTCAGTGAATCAAGAGAGGTAGTGCTTCAAAAATGAAAGTTTGTGTGTTGGTCCGAACTCGAACCCCGGACTTTGAGTCTAGGAGTCGATGTACTTAATCACTAGGTTGTCTGTGTTGTCTAAAATTCTTTTGAATAAGATCTACGAGGTATATTCAGAAAATAACGGTAAATTTAATTTTTGGAGAAAAATATTTATTTATTCGTTCCCGACAGAGAAAGTTTAAACATTAAAAAAATGTACAACCCTTACCTCGAGAAACACAGATCACGTCCTTCCAAACGTTTATTTTGCCTGTCATGCCTTAAGAACCCGAAAACTAGACTGTGAGCATAGAGTTCCACTAAACACAACGGACGAAGAGAAGACGAAGAGAATACCGTCCCCCCGATCTAGATGAAGTCAAGATAGCGATGTCGAGACTGAAGTCTAATAAAGCTGCTGGTGCAGATAGTCTGCCCGCTGAAATGATTAAAGCAGCTGGAGGTGATCTGGTAGGGCGCATGCACTAGCTCATCTGTAAGATATGGTCGAAGGAAAGCATGCCCGATGTGTGGAATCTCAGTATCGTTTGCCCGATCCACAAGAAAGGAGACCCCTTGGACTGCGCCAACTATCGAGGGATAAGTCTCCCTAACATCGCCTATAAAATCTTCTCTGCCGTTTTGTGTGAACGCCTGAAACCATTTGTAAAGAAACTGATAGGTCTCTATCAGTGTGGTTTCAGGCCAGGAAAGTCCACCAGAGATCAAATATTCACACTGCGGCAGATCCTGGAGAAGACCCAAGAAATGCAGATCGACACACACCATCGTTTGTCGATTTCAAGGCCACATATGACAGCCTGTATAGAGACGAGCTATACAGCGCCATGTCTAGTTTTGACATTCCTGCTAAACTCGTCAGACTGAGCAGGATGACAATGGAGAACTCTCGCTGCTCCATCAAGGTAGGTAACAAACTCACCGAGACCTTCAATGCCAAAAAAAGGTTTTAGACAAGGCAACGCAACATCGTTTTTGAGAAGATCGTGCAACTCACTGTCCAACACAAGAGGCATGATCTTCCAAAAGTCCGTTCAACTGCTAGCATACGCGGATGACATTGACGTGATTGGGAGAACACAGCGAGCCGTCAATGATGCGTTTGCTGGCAAATATATATACTTGGGCAAAACCAAGTATATGCTGTCATCGAGAAAGGACGCATAACATCGACGACTTGTCCAGAACGCCACCATAGGCAGCTATAACTTTGAGGTAGTCAAGGACTTCGTCTATCTCGGCTCTGCAGTAAACAGTACAAACAACATCAGTATCGAGATCAAACGTTCTTTTGGGCTCAAAAGGTAATTGAGTAGTAGAGCCCTCTCTCGGAAGACCAAGCTGACTCTATACAAGACCTTGATCATCCCAGTCCTGCTGTAAGGCGCAGAGGCATGGATAATATCCCAAGCGGATAAACAGTGTCTTGGCCTTTTCGAGAGAAAAGTTCTGCGCGCGATCTTTGGTCCTGTTTGCGTTGATGGCATTTGAAGGAGAAGGTTCAACCACGAACTGTATGGGCTGTACAGCGACATGAGTCTGGCCAGGCGTCTACGGATCCAACGCCTAAGATGGGTAAGCCATGTAGAGTGTATGGACAACTTAGCTCCGGCCCGAAGAGTCTTTGACTCTGAGCCTGGGGACAGTGGGACAATGCAACAGAGGACGTCCACGTACAAGGTGGCGCACACAAGTCGAGGGGAACCTCGGCCGGCTCGGAGACAGCTGACGAAAGATCGTGCTGGCTGGAGAGGCATATTGAGTGAGGCCCAGGTCCACCTCGGACTGTAGAGCCCTAAGAAGAAGAAGAATAGTTAAGTTTTCAGACTTCGGTAGAAGGACCTAGAGCATGACGTAAGTTCCTCCAAAAGTGTGGATGCCACTACTATAGTATGAAATATTCTCTTTAAGGTATTTAGCGTTGAGTAGAAATATTTTATTTCTTTACAAACTTCCATTTTAAAGTTATAACGTTCTAGAATACTTAAGTACTGAACTACTTAAGTACATAAATGTTACAATCATTTATCTCTTGCTGAGATCAATAAGCAAGCGAACGTCTAAATATACCTAAATTCACAAGAAAACTAAAGTAGATGTCTTCAAACTTGCGACAGCATCCAAGGATTTCTGCGTTCACACTGCCTTCAAATTCTGAATTAAGCTTAAAAGCGCTTTCGCTAGATACACTCTCTATTTAAAATTGAGAACCCGTCTAAACCATTCCATAAATTCAATCCATATATCGGAGCCGAGTAAAGGTAATCCCTTCGGAATACAGAACTTCCATAACAAGATTCAGGTTTTTTAGAAAAAACTATCGCATTCCCCCGTCCATATACTTAAATTCCATTGAAACAGATTCCTAACAAGTGAAGAAATGCATTTTGTTTTAGAATTTCAAATTCACTGCTTCGTGCCAAAATTCATTAGCATTTCCTACCTCATCCGCACTCTGTAAGTCGGATGAGATTAAGATGATGTTGCATGTCACTATGCTGTCTGAAGTGCACTTGGAAAGTCAAAGTTTCTATGCCGTCAGTTCGTGTCATCCTCATTTTCACGTGAGTGTGTGGAGATAACTTTGTTATAATCCTTTAATCATGTGGGAAAACTTCGTTTGAACACCTAACCAGCTGATGATAATTTTTAAGTCTAGGGGAAAACTTTCCGTCTCAACAACAACCCTGAAAATACCTTAACGCCGATCCCACACGCACAGTTTACGTGTTCGAGGGGTCGTTCGAACTTACTTACTGCACCGCTCAAGATAAGGGCAACCTTCGACCCGGGCCGAGGCTATTTTGAAACTTTCAGTGGCTCGTATTTAGATTAGATATTCAATTAGTCCTTGAGGGAAATCAATTAAATTAAACTTTATGCCGGCGCCCTCTTTATTTTCGCATTATACTGCATGCGAGGTCCCCAAGTACGTATTCAAATTTGAGTACACCACAAATCCATGCGATAGCATTGGAAGAAGTGGAAAGTGCCGAGGAGCTCGGTGGGGGATGACGAAGTCAATGACGGCTTCGGTATGTTAGTGTTTGCCTTGGCAGTGTGCTCCAGATTCAGACTCAGATTCGGATCGTTGAGAGTGTGAGATGAGCTGACGTGCGTGTGCTATCGTCTGGAGGGGCTGTAAATGTTATCCAACCATTAAGCAAATAAATTATGCAAATTACGTGATTGGTTTGCTCTATTGAGCTCTCTCCCTGTCATTTGCATATAATTTTCATAATATAATAAGCGAATTCCGTTCTAAGCTCCCTCCACGCTGTCCTGGAGATGGTCTCAGTTGCTGTGCGGTTCGCGCCTGCTGTGACTGCTGCGACGACGATCGGATACGCATTTCATGGCGCAAATTGTGGAACACGCAAATTTGCCGGAATCATATTCGAAAAGTCCTGACGGAAGAACAGATTGAATGGTACATACCTCTCATAAGGATAATCCACTGGGGGTGGGGTCGTAACAGTGATGGGTGTTGACATGCATGGCACGCAGAGGGAGTACCTACTCTCTGGATCTCAGTAAATATCTAATTAAAATGAAATCTGTTCCGACGATAAACATGCTGTAATAAGCCACGTCGAGTTATGAGCATGACTTTCATGGCACCCATGCGAGAGGATGTGTTTCTTTCGAATTGGAGAGGTTGGCGGGCTGGGAAAATTAATTAGACTGCGAAATGTTAGACGATAAACTTCAAATAGTCCTTAAATGAGAGTTCTAAACTTTGCAGCTGACTTTGAATGAAGACAATATGAAATAATTTAATTTTTGGCACTTGTATGTAACTTTGAAGTGCAGACAAGAAGCTGTGATTGTTGTCAGAGTGATAAAATTTGGATAGACTCTAGCAAACAGTTGCCGACTGCATTAAATAGTTATTTGCATGTTAGATAAATTTGGGCAAAGTGGTTGTTTGCTTGGTTGAATCAAAAAGATTCATAAATTTGGAAAATTCTCACGTACCACAGAGACACGGTTTGAATGTTATTTGTATATGATGAAAATAATTTTCTCTTGGAGAACCAACTAAGATTCCGTCCTATAAATGATTTTCAAGGAAGCATTTCTGAAAATCAAGCTATAACTATTTTACCAGCAACCCAACTATAATTGACGTACGAAAACTTAAGTTTATGTCAAAAACAATCGAAAAGTAAACAGAAACAGAAGTAAATTTCAAACTGTCCACAAATGCTTATAGGAACTTAAGGAAAATTCAAGTGGCAACTGACATTCACATACGTAGAGACCGAAGTGCATCGCTAGCGCTTAAGTTAGCCAAAGTGGAGGAACTTACCGAAACTGAGCGAAGCGGTTATGTCCTGTGTATAATTTTTGTATTTTCGCTCGGTTATCATACGGCCATTGTAGTCTTCCCATATATCTCCATCCAAATTTATCTAACATTGTCCAATATCCCTTGCGTCAAACGCAATCAAGACTTGTTCCAGCTGTGTGTAAGGTGTTTCTGTGTGTTTAAGTTTGTAACGAATGTTAGAGATGCCACTGAGACTCGTGTCGATTTGTCGAATTCAGTAAAGATTCTATGTGTGGGAAAAAATCGTTAGTATTTCCGTATATGCCCAATGTCGATGTTTTGACGTTCTTTATTTTTTAATGCTTTCCTCGAGATGTACAGAATACTTGGAAGAATTTCATGCGAATGTTCTAATTGAAGTCGATTTTTGATGATTTGTTTCAGTTTAGTTTAGGAATGGGATAGGGGGAGATTTGCAGCTTTCTACTTCTGAAACAATGCTCTGAATCAAGAAGTTGGCAAGCGAACCTTCAATTCATTTGAGAAAACCTGTTGATTTATAAATCACATAGGAAGATCGTTCCCCAGAATTTTTCTTAAAAGTGAAATCTTCGTTCGTTTAACTATGGTGCTCCGTTTGTTCTAGAAGTATACTAAAACAGTGCGGTAGATAAATATTCAATATTGACTCAAAAATTTACTTCATTATTGATATTTAATGGGCGCCGTGGCCGTATGGGTTCGTGCGTCGACCCATGCGCATTAGACTTTCACAGTCAAGGTTCGATTTCAAGTTCAGACAAACAGTTTAAAAAAAAAATTGTTCACGGCTCCACCTCTTTCGAGTCACTGACAATGCTCAAAGAGTATAACTGTCTAGAAAAAGCTTTTCAATCTCGCCGTTCGGAGTCGGCATTAAACTGTAGGTTTAATTAACAATAGCACGCACAACACGAGTGGTTGCTGAGAAGCTAGGCCCAGGTCCACCTCGGACTGTAGCGCCGCCATTATTATTATATTATTATTGATATTTGGGGTGCATAGTCTTTGTTTTGGTGTTCTCTTTGCGTGTGAATCTCAGAACAGTATGTTGCGCGTATTCATTAGTTATGCTTCTTTTGAAAAGCACTTTTCTGCACTGAAGAGCACAAAACCCGCCTAACGCGTGCCAGCTTTTGATTATTGAAATACTTTTGATGCAGCCCTGCATCAGTTGTCGCAAAATACCTACTTTGCGTTTTAACAGTGGCATTCATCGCAAATCACACATTCATTTAAGAATTTCATCTAAGTTTACCGCCTAAAAATATAAACAAAAGCAGATCTCATTTACGACTGGATGGCGCAGTTGTTTAAGTGCCTGCCCCAAGTTCGAGGGGTCCAAGGTTCGAATCGCAGTGAAATCGAATCTGGTCCAGTCACCATTTGCCGTTGGGATCAAATTAATAATCAAATTAATTACTGGCAGTACATTGAACCAGTTTTGAGTCTGAGTGCTCCAGTAGTGTTTCAAAAATCCTCCGGAAAAAAAGAAATAAACCGGGCAAGTGCGAGTTGTACTCGCACGGGGAAGGTTCCGTCGCATAATATTTATGGATGATTTCTGAATATCAAACGACGTTTCCAAACTATTTCAGTTGAATTTTCTTCTAACTTCAACCCAAATCAACCATTTATTCATAAATTCATATTTACATCCAAACAAACAAATGTTCATCCCTACATATACCTATATCTCTATTCAAGTTTATCCAACACAGAAAATCCCTTCCATCGTACACATACCCAATCACTGCTCATGCCTGCGGTGTGTGTGTTCATTTCTGTTGGGCATTTAGGGGTGAGATCGAAAAGATAACGCTCATCACCGAATAGAGTGGCCGAACACAGCATGAAATTATGTGTGAAAATGAAATTGTTTTCTTATTTTGAATCTTAGATATCTCAAAATTTCAACATAAATCGATATTTTGAAATGTATCATTTCTTAATGCATTGATGTCTTCAAAACTGCGTTTTCAGATCTTCAAAATTCGCATGTCGATGATTGACCGTTTTTGGCCAATATCTCCAAAACCATTAGGGCCAGAATGCTCGCAATAGTTTTAAATGAAAGTACTCAATGAAGCCAAGTTTTTGTGATTTTTTTAGATTTTTAAACACTTTGGTTTAGAAATGGCAGGGGGGAGCTCCATATTTTCCAAACGGTACTTTTGATAAAAAAGTGTTGAAAGAAACCTCCACCTCATTTCGAAAGGTCTGTCGATTGATATATATATCGAGTACTAGGACTTGCAAATCGTGCATGCTGGCAGTCCGTCTAGTATCATTAGACGGCGGACACATCCTTCGACACAACCAGAAAAAAAGAGCCTAAAGTGTCTAGAACATGCAGAGTCTCCTATCTCCGTTTTGATGAATTTTCGACGCCCAAGCAGCCAGATAATGCAGCAGAGGAGGAACGCAAATTAAGGTGGTGCACATAAATTGTTTAACTTCAAACGACTTGGAGTGTGAAACTTAAACGTGCTTCGAACAAATTGCCGTGTGAAACTTAAACGCGCTACCGCGGGATGGTGTAAACTTAAAGAGCGTTTTAGTTAAGACTGGAGTGTAGAGCCGCCATACGAACAGATTTTCAAAGACAGTGGACCCGACGTTTACCTACGACTACGAAGATTAATCCAACGATTATTTTGCAAAGCCACCGACCCTCCATAGAAAGGGATTTGTTAGATATTTTTACCAGGCGGATACTTGAGCGTATCATAGGAGAGGAGAACCGCAGTTCAGACAAATATCAGTTGCGTCCTCCTTCCACCTCGCTTTACGGAATTAAAATGTATGCAAAAGTTTAGTCGTAAAACAGGAGCCCGCTCCAAAACTTTGGTCTTGCTGGAGTACCTGAAAAAAAATAAACTATTTTATCTAATCACTAGATTTACTCGCAAACCTTTTTATGAGGGAGTATTAGGTATGCCTATGGATGTCTATTAACGATTTTGCAACTAATGGTTACCGCCAAGACTGAAATTGCGTTAGTTGCCAAGTTACCAAGATTAAGATCAAATTAGATGCCCAATTGTTAATAGGCTTTCTGTAACGATTGTGCAGTGAAGATAAGTGTTTTTGAAGGAGATCTCAAAATATCGTCGTCCTGTGCTCTACAAATAAAAATACCAATTCATTAACTATGACATTTTCGAAGGATTATTCCACCGCCTCTAGACATTTCCAATTTTCATTAACGAACAACGCCGTCAACTCAAAAAAAATCGATACCCCTATTAAATCAATAGATTCTATCCGTTCGACCGATGAAAGCGAGTTCTCATGCATAAACAACGTGCCGTGTTCTGAGTGCCCTGGCAAAGGCTCTATGAAAATACCAAATATGCGCCGCAGGACTTTCGTTTGCAACCACACAATCTCAATCATTTGTCAAAATGTGGGGGGTTAGCGTGAGTTTTTGATGGCGTCTCCAAATTAGGACACACATTAAACTCATTTCCTTACCTAAACACCAGCAGTCATCGAAGGGGGTTCATTTGAAATGATATCACTCAGCCAGAGGTAAATGGGAATTCAAAGCAGAGTGAGATATTTGATGTAAAACAAAATCGTAAAGCAGATGGTGACAAATGTTGACTTTCCCAGGAGGCTCCCAACACAAGCTCAGTTCAGAATTCATAAACTCACAAGGCAAGTCAAATAGGAACGTCCCAAATTTCAACCATATTTGACAGCCCGCTCCGTGGTACACCTGCAGACAAAGAGTCCTCTCACACCTGAAAACTGTTGCCTACCTAATTAAGAAAGAAGCTAGGCTAAATAATGGATCCATTCCAGCCATTAATTACCCGCACTAAGGCATTGAATAATTATTCTATTTCACCTCGAATTTTGTTTATCCTAGGCATCAAATTGATATTTCACGCCATCTCCGTATCGCCATGCCCACAGGGCGGAGTGGCGGCGCAGCAGACAACACCGAGTGGTGATCAAACAGTCAACAAGCACACTGGCAAACATTGTTTTTCATGTCATTTCCCGGTCAATAGTTGACTTCAAGAGCGATTCATCAATCACCCCCGGGACTATTTATCACTGACGATAAATCACAGAAAAATCCACTGCCAATTGCCATGTTTTAACATTCTGACACATAGTTATATTTGCGTCCTTACCGCCGCAGTTAGCTGCCCTGCCAGATGATTAATTAAGTTAATCGCATTACACGGCAGCCCCGGCCCATTCGTCATCTGGGCTACTTACGAACCTTTCCTTTCCTGCCATCACACGAATCGAGTTGTCGTTGTCCTTTCTCATTTGTCCCGGCACGGGGCAGCGAGGGCGCAATGATGCGTGTCAGGTCGGTGCGGACTGTGTGTGTTAAGCAAAATGGAGAACTGCTAACAACCTTTTGATTATTCAAAATGGTTATGTGCGTGTATGCAGATTTCCAAGCACTCTCCTGACCGCATCACCCGGAGCACGCAAGCAAATAAACAAAATGCTCGCAATTACATTTGCTCCTCCGCATGTGTATGCCGAGAGCCCTTAAATGTGATTAACAGCTTCTAGAGCGATAATAGGCTACAAATGTTATGAGAAAATGCCAGTGGTTGTGTTGCGTTCCCCTGGATCTCGGTATGCACGCAACGCTCTGCTCGAGTATCTTGTTCAGCATGTACGTTCGAACGAGTTGTTTCCGTGCGGCATTCCACTTAACCTGATGAAAAAGTTGCAGGACCTTGGTGCCCCACACAAGTTTTCTCTTACAAATTTTTGCCGTGTAAGCACACACTGCTCCTTGCATTTCGGTCCCAAAGTTAACTAACTTCGAGAGGATACATAAAAATAAACCCCTCCCGCCCCCACTAGGCTCTCTGGCCCGAATCTGAATGCAAGCGGGCGTTTGAAACCATACACTCGTGGAATGACGTGAAGCCTTTCAGCTCTCAACCACGTTCAGGTGCAGAAAAGCCCATTCTGTTCCGTCGAATTTACGACAAATGCTGCTCCTAACAATGCGGTTGCCGTAACGACCTGCACTGCTTTTCCGAGCACTGCCCGACTGCACGGCAACATCAGATGTACGCTCCGCCATTCTGAAACATGACTTTTGGCAGGAGCTAGAAGGATGGAGCTGTTTCTCAGTAATTATGTTGTGTCGGTTTTCGGGTGAAATTAATTTGCTTGGCAGCTCTGAGGGGGGAGTGTGCACAAAACCGGATGTTTGCCCTTTTTGCGAGGGATGCTTCCACGAGATACCCATTCACCGCTCGCACTTTGGATCCGGAGTGCAAAAGTTCTCAAGGGGAAGCTCTGACTTTCTTCTGATTTTTGTTGGTTTTGTTAAGAAGAAAACTTTCAATGAACTAGGGTGCACATTTGGAAATTAAGAAACACTCTTCTTTATTTTCCGGACACGACGAAAGGTGGGCGATGCACCCAGACGGGCGACAGAAGCAGCAAGGCTCTGAAATTTAAATATTTACATTCGTAACGAATGTGCATTTACACCATGAGAAGGACGGAGGGTGTGACTTAGTTTAATTAAAAGCGAACGGAGCAACGAATATTCGAGGAGTGAACAAATTTCGAAAGTTATTCAATGGGAATTACATCAGTATTTCGACTGCAGGATGTTCCTGAATGGGACTGTTCTGTCACCCGGGGGAGGAATTTACCCACGGTTAGTCTTTGGCACTTGAGATTAATTTGTTAATGAAATTTATGTCGTCGTAGTGAATTTGTTTAATTGCACAATAATGAAAACTAACAGCGTTGCCTTCCACCCATTTCCTCATTTCAGGAAGGAAATGAATCAAAGTAGGAAATGAGAGTGAATATTTGCAGTCAGTTGGGTGTATTCCCGATCAAAAATAAACAAATTCAATCAACAAATTAAAAATTGTAAGCAGGTAAGTGGACCATGCCATAGTAAAAACGTCACTGTGGGGTCACTTGGTTTTTCTCCATTTTATCTTACGTCTCCAGAGCTCCTAATGGTCCAGTCAATCTTCGAAACACCCCACAATCCAACAAAACCTGGAATTTCGACCGAAAACATTGACCACACCTCTCCTTTGCAGACATTTCGAAGCCCTAAGAGATGTCTGGGTAAGTGGCAAACTGCCCTTTAAGGAATTCATAAAGATTTCGTTCGAAAACGGAAGAGGGAGTGGGTATTGGTGTCTTCTTGGAACAAAACCTTGCTCTCTCTACCCGTCTTTTAGTTGGAGATTATGGCATATCTCGAAACACTGACTGCTCGAGATATTTCTGATTTGACAGGTGGCCATAAATTCCACTTAGAAACGAACTTCTTCAATAACCTCTGTCAGGTGGTACCCATCACAAGTATCGTTCACTTCATTACGGCTCGAATTGATTTCCTTAAGTAGATAAGTGAATAAACTCTTTGGAGATACTCGTACACGTGCCAGCACAATAGGCTTTCCTTGGCTTAAGTGTGTGCTACCCAGCAGAAACCACCATGGCCCACCATCTTTATGTAAATTTTAAGCCGCATCATTCGCTGTTACTTATTTGTTCGGGTAAGCTATTAGCCCCAATGAAAAGGGAAGGAGTGAATGGGATGTTGCAGTAATTGTCAATAATCCTACAGAATCCCCATTCACGAAGTTCTATTTATAGATGAGAATAAATGTGATCATTCTGGGGCAGATGGAAGAATGAATATTTTGTTGTCACGTTGGTGGTTATGTGCAGGTTCGAAGGGCTTGCTTATCAGTGGCTATCAGTACTTAAATATTTAAAAATATAAATAAAGAAATAAAGCGAAAAAAAGAGACTTGTATGGAACTATAAACTTGAAGAAAGCCTTTCAAATAATGGTGACGAGATGACCATTATATTATCATTTCGAGTACCTTTCCTGCTTCGAATGCAGCAGAATCTAGAGGTACGATGCATTTGAGACATTGTGTTGGAGTTACCTTCAAGCTGATCAACTATGTCGGCTATGGTTTTGTTGACCTCTTCAAATTTTTCACTCAAGTTCGCAGTAATTTCTTTAATTTTCAAGAAGGAATTCGTTGTGGATTACTGAAATTTCCTCCGAGAAAATCTACCGCAGTGAGTAAAACTGTTTGTAAAGGATAAGTTGTCACTTTTCGATTGTTTCTGCGCTGGGGAAAATTGAGTTGGTAAAGAGGGCAAGACCTTTGCTCCTCTTGTTTGGAGATTTGGTGCAGACATCTTCCCTGGTGCGACAGTCCGAGAAGAATTGAAAACAAGCGGTAAAGAGTCAACGGCGAAAATAAATTTAATTTGTTTTACTTTATCTCTTTAAGAAAGATAGTAAATTTAGGGCTACTTTATTTCGAGAATTTCAGATAGTGGTATTATTTAAGACTTCCTACGCTTAAGGTTTAATTAAGGGAGTTTTAGTTAAGTTTTAGCTTATTTTTGCAGAACAAACAAAAACCGATTTAAGTGCACTGTTTTACATGCAAAGGGTTTTCGTTTTCTGATTTTTGCCTTCCGGACTATGTCCTCCTCCTTGTACAGCTCGTAGTATTCGCGGTTTTTACTTCTTTTCCATTTCCCTTACTCGCAGACAGGACCAAATATAATATATTCCTCGGAAGACTTAACGCGTGTATACAGAAAACAGCTCTGAGGTCATGTAATATCACACATGATCATGTAGACGAAAGTTACCCATTCCGCAAGATGATGAACTCATCAAATGTATCCCTCAATGCACTGATTGTGATGAGCACTTTGTGGAATGAAGCGTCGTCCTATTCAAACCAGAGATCTTCCAAGTTATGACTACTCAATTGAGGAACAAAACAAATTGCATGATCTTGCATGTCCTATTATTATTATTGTTGAGGGTATATTGCACTGCGACCTTTAAGATAGATTATGCCCCCTTTCAATACCTTAGCACAATTACTTCCTTCGGCATATCCTATCTTTGGAAAAATGTAATCAATGAATACACCAGCCGATAAAGCACACCAAACAGTGACTACTTGTGGGTGTAACTTTTTTTTTAATCCAGATCTGTTTCGTCTATTCGACTGTATTGAGCCTCATCGTTGAACAAGTATCACTCGGCCAATTTTGCGGATTGAACCATGTTTTTCGAATTAATTTCGCTCAATTTTTGCAAGCTTTACCCCAGTCTGTATCAATTTATGGTAAAATAGAAAAGGGATACTAACAACAAATCAAATCCCAACTCCCAAATTGCCCGTAACATAGAATAATAATAATAATAATAATAATAATAATGGAGGCGCTACAGTCCGAGGTGGACCTGGGCCTAGCTTCTCACCAACCACTCGTGTTGTGCGTGCTATTGTTCTCTCACGAGTGGAGGAGACCTACAGTTTAATGCCGACTCCGAACGGCGATTTGAGAAGCTTTTCCTAGACAGTTATACTCCTTGAGCATTGTCAGTGACTCGAAAGAGGTGGAGCCGTGAAAAAATGGTAGTTGTTTTTTCGAGATTCGAACCGACGACCTCGAGCGCAGGAGTCGACGCACCTACCCACTACGCCACGGCGCCCACGCCCGTAACATAGAATAGTGTCGCCAAATTGGAAAACAAATCTCAAAAAAAAACATCCTTTATTGATGAACATAATCAAAATCGCTAGTATTGTTTGACATAACATAGAAATAGCAATTCGAAATCATCAAATTTTAAGCAAAAATAGACTGTTTAAGTCAACAATGTTGTGGAATCAATCCTGAACGACTTTATATCACAAAGCAAAGAGGGACGAAATCACAATCGACTTTCAAAATACCTTCATTACATTTATTTAACTGTGCGATTAAATTAATTTGTTTTTTCGTTAAATGTCCTGTTTTGTTTTTTTAATAAAATAGTCTGATTCTCCTCCGTTTAATAAGAAGTCAGATCACCTAAAATATTACAAATACTTGTCTTCCTTTTTAATGTATTTTAGTTTTCCGTCGAAAAAATATTTTATTTTGACAAGTTAAATTTACGGTCTTGTCTTCATATGTTTTTAGTACTCTGCATTTTTGTGGCATTTTTCGTTCAAAATTTATAGCGCACATTACAGCTTAGGTGACTTCTTGACATAGATTTGGTATTTAACGACAGATATGTTTTAGATAATTTATGACATAATCTCTGCGGCTCTTGAAATCTTAATCCGAAGTGTGTAAATAAAATTGTATTTATTTTGCCGGATTTTAATATTTGTTTGCAATAAACTTGCTAAACAATGCCAAAGTCAGCGTGGAAAATTAGTTTGCGTCCAATAAAAGATTTTATTATTTCTTTATACGACCTTTTAATTTATAAATATTTACTACTCATAAATTTCGAGATTAACCAAGTCCTGATGTGCAGGTAAAATTGTTTAATGAAATGTTACCTCTAAGATGAGCGGTTACAAATCTTTCATCCGAACTTACCTGGAAATAAAAAAGAAAATTTATTGTTTTTAAAGTCTCAATATGTGGATGGAAGAATTAACATTAAAGACACATAAAAAACTTCATGTTTCGAAATAAAATATTATATAAGAAGGTAAGTTAGGATACAAGCACAATGAAAAATATTAGGGTTCTTAATATTACATTTTATAGGGGACTGTCTGACAGAGAAACACCTTCTGCATTAAAAACAGGCAGACTTGTGTAGGTTTGATCGAAGGAGTGTATTTCTTGCAGGTGATTTATATTAAAATACATTTTCTGAACATTTTAAGAGGCATTGCGAATACCAGCTAATATTTATTTACGTTGTCACAACATAAGATTGGGTGTTTTATATTGTTTTGGTTTCTCTTCTCATACGGTTGTGCCTTGTTGCATTTGTTAATTACGTTTTATTGCGCTACATGTGAAAAATTTAAATTTAAGGTTTCATCAGCATCGTCGGCGTGACATATATTTTATTTGGTCTTGTCAAATACAATCAGGGCGATCGTTTAGTCGCTATTTTTATTAAACACAATCTGATTGAGGACAGGTAGTTTTGTGAGGAATAAATGAATCTAATCCACTTGTTTAGAATGGATTAAGGATAAACTTATGATGATAAAAACACAAAAAAACGAGGGATTATATTTTTGTTATTCTACGTCGAAACTCGTGCACATTGTAATAATAATAGATAAAATATTGGGGTGCTTCAAAATTAAAGCAGGATTTGAATTTTATGGCTTTTAGGTTGTGAAGGCTTTCCAATGAAAAAAGAACAGCCCGACAGGTACCAACTCCCGGTTATAATAAAAATTAAGAGCTTATTGAAAGAACAACGCATTTTATTCGTTATTTCCAAAATAATGAAAATTTTGTGGATATTACTTCAAACTATGAAAGAGTCAATGCCGTGGCGTAGTGGGTAGGTGCATCGACTCCTACGCTCGAGGTCTAAGATTCGAATCTCGAAAGAAAACATCAAACATTTTTTCACGGCCCCACCTCTTTCGAGTCACTGACAATGCTCAAAGAGTATAACTGTCTACAAAAAGCTTCTCAATCTCGCCGTTCGGAGTCGGCATTGAACTATAGGTCCGCTCCACTCGTGAAGGAACAATAACACGCACGATACGAGTGGTTGCTGAGAAGCTAGGCCCAGGTCCACCTCGGATTGTAGCGCCGCCATTTTTATATTAATATTTTGTAACAAAAGTAATAACAATTATTTTGAAATAGCGCAGCTATTATTTCGACCGCAGATGTATTTTCTTGTGCATGGTGTCACGTTTTCAAACAATAAAATCATGGGAAATTTGCTACGACGGGTGGCAGTGTTTCCGATCTATTCGTGCATTGCGTCACAGTATTCACGGTAAAAACCGTTATGTCAATTGTTTTTACAATCAAATAAAGTTTACTTGTGGAAAATGTTCCACCAAAAAACTCGTGACATTTATACTGCTGCCAAATATGAACTGTCATAAGTCAAGTGTAACTATGTGGCGTATAAACAAAGTAATAAATCATCCCGGCGAATATCCTGTACAATGGCAAAACTATAACAAGGAAACAATCCACTATCCATTTTCAGAGTTTCATATTTAGAATGGCAGCTATACCAACGATGAAATCTTGAAATGTTTTGCTGAACAACAAATAAGGAATCAAATTTATGCCAAATATTGAAATTGAATTGGTTCCCACTAAGAGTTCTTTAACTAATTTAACTAATTACTTTATCCACAGAGAAAAATATTTATAAACTTGATTAGTTCTATATTTTCATCTCGGTGGCGTGTGATTAAATAATTTTCACCTTTTTTTTAAAGGAACAAAATAAGCTTTTTTTGTTTCTTGCGCTCCTTCTTTGTCATCTACTAATTGTAGTCGAACATAAAATATAGTCATTGTTCCAGCTTAAACTAAAAACAAACGTTCTTTTGCTTTAAATGTAC
This sequence comes from Myathropa florea, assembly GCA_930367185.1. Classification (NCBI taxonomy): domain Eukaryota; kingdom Metazoa; phylum Arthropoda; class Insecta; order Diptera; family Syrphidae; genus Myathropa; species Myathropa florea. The sequence goes on along the minus strand of OV884004.1, from coordinate 100,056,334 downwards.
GCCATGAAAGTAAAAATATCAAACAATTCCGAGTCCTGTAAGAAACGTTTATTTTACGAAAGAAATGTCAAAATTTCTTATGGTAAGGTAAGGAAAGGGGATAATAGTTCTAAAGACCGTCTGAAAAGTTTCTTGGGCACAAATGGTAATTCTTTTGCAAACAAATCTGACAAAGGTTGTTCCCTTTCAAATAGTGAGCGATTATAAATGACAGTTTAAAATTAACACAAATAACCTCTACCGTCTGTGCTGCGTAACCTTCATATCAAGCAGTCAGTTAAACACACGACATGTGCTTATTGCAACTCCATTTCAAGTCCGACCCAAATTCCGAAATAAATAATTAATTAATCATTAAAAAAAAAGAACAGAAGCCATTCCTTTTCAATTTACTCACCTCTTTAACAAAAGTCTGAAGCAAAAAAGAAAAAACATAAATAAACTTTGTTGAGAATGCACGATGTTATCCTTCAGAAATCAACCAGCAAGACCTTCTATTCATTACTCTGCAACTTATTCGGCTTGACTGATACGTAAAGTTTCGAAAAACTTTAGAATTTACTTTCGCACAGTGAAAAACGTCAGGAGTGATGTAGCACTCCGGCTCGTGTAATGATGCTGCCTGTTCTTGTGAAACCCATTTAAAAAGAATTATATCAGTCGAGATGACAATTTAAGTAAAATATGTTGTCTATGTTCCACCACAGCACATTGTTGCTGAATAAAGTTTTGTGAAACATTCTCCATACAGTTTCGAAGTGGTCGTAAACTATTATTCGTGATGTCAGTCAATCGTGGGTTAATTTGCGTGAGTAGTTTTACCATTAATGGAAAGGAGTTCTCCTTCCTCCATTTGATGATGGCATCCATTAATGTATTGCCTCAACGCCCTACTTAATGCGGTAATGATATGTTCGAAATATGAAAAATATTATTAAGGAGTTGTTTGAAGTTGGGTTATACTTGTCTGCCAGAGGAAAAAATGGCATACAATGCGGGAAAGTTAGTGAAGAAAAGTTTTGTCATGTTTGGTAAAGTTGGAGACATTATATAAAAGAGTATTCTACCACTATGTCGGTAACGTGAGCAAGCTTTTAGAGAATGATTGAGAGAAAAAAGCAAAAAAGAAGCTCTTGATTTTTTTTTTAGAGAAAAGTTCTGAGTGCGATCTTTGGTCCTGTTTGCGTTCAATACAATTGAAGGAGAAGATTCAATCAGAAACGTAAAACGGCTATACAGCGACATGTGTTCCATCGGGATCCAGCGACTGAGATAGCTGGGTCATGTAATGCGCTTGCATAGCTCCAGTCATGAGTCTTGCTGTGTCTTGCGTGTGCGACAATGCAGCGTAAGACATTTGAAACCAAGAAGAAATATGGGAAAACCAAGAAGAAAATATGAGCAGATGAATCTAAGCAAAAACTTGTTAGTTTGACTGAAGATACAATTTTACAATGGCCACCACGTATAGCAATGAACAAGAACAATCATTTTATCTAGACAAACAAAGATTAGAACATTTTTGAAAGCTAAGGGTCATAGAAATTTTGGCATCCGTCAGCTATCCCCGTGTAGGTTGCTGCTGTTGCTCATTTCGGACGAAAAACCTTATTCTAATGAACACTTTTAGGGTTGATTAATATCCGGAGATGAGACTTAGATTCACTAATGTTGGGACGAAGGTCTGATAAGTAAGTAAGTAAGGTGTTACAGTTCGAGGTGGACGTTTACCAAGACTCTGTAGCAACCACTCGTATTGTACGCACAATTATTCTCTAACGAATTGAGGTCACCTACAGTTGTATGCTGACTCAGAATGATTAAGTTTGCGAAGCACTTGTTAACAATTATACTCTTTGTCAGCTACTCGAAAGAGATGGTGTCTTGAAAACGAAACTTGTTGCGTTCGGGATTGAACCATGAACCTTCAGCTTGGGAGTCAATTCACTTTCCTACTAGGCTTCATAGACGAATTTATCATTAGCAACGCCTATCTTCCGGATTTTCAATCGATGTCACTCAAGTCTATGATAATAGTGCCGGATTTGTCTTCTCTTGCACAGAGGAAACGTGGTCTTCATTCAATCTGGCAATTCTAGCAAAACTGTAAACCCCTTAAAGGACAGAAATTTCTTGCAAAACATTGAAAGTGGCTAAATCCTTTGCAAAGCGAATTTATTAAATATGTTGCCTGTTCAGATAAATATCATATTGTGTTAACTTAAAGTCTAATTATCAGGCCAAAATAATTGGACGTCTCTCCGCTCGTGCCGATATAACATTTCAATATGCGCACTTATCTGTTTGTACACTAATTGCTCCCGCAAATAAATCCAATTATTTTTTTCATCCGACAGTCTGTGGGTCGCATTAATGCAAGCAGTAATGCGTGCGTTTTTAAATTACTAAATACCTTATGAAGCATTACGCCACACACACGAGTGACAAAGCAAATAAATTTCAAAAGTACTATGATTATATTTTATCGCTGCCCTAAAAAAAAACAGAAAAGGAGAGGGATTAATGGAATTCAAATTGAATTAAACATTCACTGACCAATATTGCTAATTCAATGAAAGGCACACACACAAAATAAAATATGTTTTCTTTCGAAATTAATATGTTGTTAGCTTGTAAATTATATCACAAATGCCTTTGGATGAAAAAAAATGGATGAACTCGATTATCTTTTGATCTTTTGAGGGCGCTCTTTAACGAGGTGATGTTTTAATTAAAAATTAAAACAAATCATGCATATAAATCAAATTTGCTGTTACAGTGTTCTGAATCAAATTTATAATTCAATTTTTGTCAGAATCCTCTGTGGCGAGGTCATTAGGACGATGTTTTTGATTTAGTAATGCCGCAGTGGTGAATAGTGTTTTGCTGTTTGCCGTGTGTACATTTAATCAATGCGATTAATAGGGGGTAATTTAAATCCACAGCGTATGTGGTAAATGTGTTAGCGTATCGTTTGTCAATCCAGATGGACGAAAATGCTTTTGTGTTTTTTCTGGCAGATTTTTTGTTGAAATTCATTAACTGTAATAAAAATGGTTGGAATTGCTTACAAGCGTAAATAATATTTAAAAAAATAATTCAGAAAAGGTCTTCGGAAATTGAATTTGTATGAAATATGGTCATGGAATTTGGGTTATGACCGAAAGAATAAGATCGCGAATACAAGCTGCCGAGATGAGATTTCTTCGTGCTGTTGTGGGAATTACTCGCCGGGAGAGGGTGAGAAACACGGCAGTGCGCGAGGAACTCAACGTTGGGCAGCTGCTTCTTCGAACGGAAGGGGCTATATTTTGATGGTTTGGTCACGTGGCACAAATGTCCCCATCATCACGACTTCCGAGGTGTGCCTTGAATGCGATTCCATCAGGTAGGCGACCGCTTAGCAGACCCAGGACGAGATGGTTGGACCAGGTCCAAAATCGCGGGCATTTTCTCCAATGAGCTAAGCTTGCACTGCTCAATCAAACTCCCTGATTATGGCAGTGTCTTTCAAGCGGAGGTCCTGGCGGTCAAAGAAGCGGCCAAAACGATATTACCATTTTCATTGACAGTCAGGCGGCCATGAAAGCTATATCCGCAATAGAAGTCAAGTCTAAGCTAGTCGCAAGCTGCCGCGAAGATCTAAAGGCTCTTGGCTCACAGCACTCGATCAATCTGTGCTGGGTCCCAGGACATAGCGACATAGCCGGCAATGAGATAGCTGATGAACTTGCCAGAACAGGGTCAGAGACCGACGCGTCACAAGCAATTCATGGTATTAAACCGTCTTAGAGCTGAGGAAAAAGGTGGATTCAAAGTTCATTGAAATGGAAAACAGTAGATTGCGCGGTCTGTCTACATGTGTGACTACTAAAGCATTATGGCCCAGATACGATCGAGCAAAAACCGACAAAATCCTTCAGTGCTACAAAGAATTGCCAACGATGGTGGTTGGAGCTCTCACTGGCCATAATCATCTTAGAAACCACGCCATGAAAATGGGACTTTCCAACGACAACATTTGTAAAGGCTGCTGTGATAAGGAGGAACGAGAGGACATTCCTCACTACCTCTGTTACTGCTTTAGTCTTTGTCAGTTGCGTCATAGAACACTGGGAGAATTTTTCTTCCAAGCCTTACAGGAAATATCAAATAAACCTCTAAGATCTCTTTGCAGGTTCATAAGGAAATCGGGATGGCTTCGGCACAACGAAGGACCATGAGTCCGACAAGGGTTATAAGGGGACTCTAACCCCCAATTGGGCATCACAATGGGTCCTTAAGGACCTAAGTGAGGCGTGGCTTGTGCCCGTCTACCCCCTTACCTACCTACCTACCTATACTTTGAAGTCGAAGAACTTCACATGAAATTGAACGTGCAGAGACTCATTGGTATTTGCAGAAGTAGAGTCATCTTCATAACTCGTCAGGGATTTCAATTCAGTTCAAAAAATTCTTATATACTTCACGGGATATCCATTTCCGCCTTCAATTCAAATTTTGATTGCCATCTTCCGAGTCGATAAAGTCGTGCTTAGCTTCAAAAAAATATTCATCTCCCAAATCAAAGATACCTAAAAGTTATGAACAGAGACCAGAATCATATCCCTTCATTAGAAGTGCCTTTCAATTATTCCTGCACAGTAAAAATGAAGATAATTAAATATGAGAACCATTTCAGTTCATTCTATTATATGTGAAGGCAGACGGTTATTGAGTTGGCTCCTATTGAAATTGTGGCATCCGCAATGAGTGCAGCATCCAGCTGGGAATCTCGATAAAATGAAATTAACCATCTCAAATGTACGAGTATTTTGAACTCATCGATATCATGAACGGCGGTTTGATTCCACCACTCTCGACCTTCAACAAGTGCATTAATTAAATTCAATTCCAGTGCCTACTTATGGTGTTTTTTTTTTTTTTTTGAGTGAATAGATGGATAGACATCAAATCATTTCAATAAAAAAACTTATTTACAAGACCATTCCACTACAAAAAATGCCAGATGATTCTCAAGTCCTCATCAAATTTTTGACTACAAAGCGAACATTCTGTAGTTTTTGTTGTAATCCTGTTTTGAGAGCTTCGATGCAGGCAATGACCGAATACTTGGGCAGATATTCACAGAATACGGAGTGGAAGTTCATGGGAAAATAAGGTTTTAATTAAATCGTTTTTATCGACGGAAAGAAAATGATGTCGGAAAGTAATAAATAATTTAATTTATTTTCCTGTTTAAGTACGGCATTCTAGGGCAGACTGCTGTTATTTTATTCATCACGTGAAATTTAATTGAGGACATGGAGGCAACGAAAGGATTGTAAGAATAGGAATGTGGAATGCTTTTTAATTAAATGTGCTTCAATCATTAAGCTAAGATTTTTTGCTCTGCATATGTGACTTTAATTTTATTCAAATACAGTCAAACTTTTTTATAACGAACCTTCAAAGGAACGAAAAATTGCTTCGTTATAAAGAAGTTTTACACAAAATTCCTTACATAGAATTCAAATTTTTTAAGGGGAAGCGAAACAAAATCGATTTCGGTATAGAGAGAATTACTCTATAGGGAAGTTTGTTATAAAGAAGTTTGACTGTACCTTATTGTGGACATACGAGACTTTCATGTACTTGCATAATTCATTCTTTAACGCCAAAATTTCGTGCATTATATAAAATTAGGCTGCCGGTAAATGAGGATAAAACAAAGTACACTGGCAGTGGCTTATAAAGACTTTTGTTTAGCCATTTCCCTGGTTTCTTCATATTATACCCTACTCTACGGTCGGATATAACGCCGTCTTATATAACGACGTGTCAGATATAACGACCAATAAGTAATACTTACCGTCACTTATAACGACTTACTTACTTACTTAAGGTGGCCCTACAGTCCGGGATGGACCTGGGTCTCAACCAACAAGCGTCTCCAGCCAACTCGATCTTTAGCTGCTGCCTCCAGTTTCGCACGCACAGTTGGTTGAGGTCCCTTTCCACTCGCGTGCGATACCTAAGTAGCGGTTTTCCTCTACTGCGCCGTCCCTCGGGGGTGGATTCGAAGACTTTCCGGGCTGGAGCATTGGTTTCCATTCGTTCAACTTGACCTAGCCATCTCAATCGTTGGATCTTCACCCTTCTGGCAAAGTCGACGTCGCTGAACAGCTCGTACAGTTCATTGTTATATCTTCTCCTCCAAAATCACCCGAAGAATTTTCCCTTCAAAGCAGCCAAGAGCAACCTCATCCGCTTTTGACAAAGTTCATGCTTCTGCGCCATATAGCAGAACTGGGACGATTAAAGTCTTGTAAAGGATAACCTTTGTTGTTCGAGAGAGGGCTTTGTTTATCAATTGCTTTCTTAGCCCAAGGAAGCATTATTCTTCGAGTTATCCTTCGTTTAATTTCAGCGCTGGTGTCATTGTCTGAATTAATAGCGGTTCCTAGGTAGACAAAATCCTTGACTACCTCAAAGTTATATCTGTCTGCTGTGACGTTCTGTCCGAGACGTCGGTGTTGGATGTCCTTTCTGGTTGACAGCATACACTTGGTCTTGCCCTACTTTACCGTTAAACCCATCTTCGCGGCTTCCGTCGCAATACTCACAAAAGTGCCATTGACATCGCGCTGTGTTCTTCCGATTATGTCAATATCGTCGGCATATGCAAGTAGTTGGACGGACTTCTGAAAGATTGTGCCTCTGGTGTTGGCGTGCGAGTTTTGCACAATTCTTTCAAGTAAGATGTTGAACAAGTCGCATGACAGCGCTCATGCCTGAATCCTTTTTTGATATCAAAGGTCTCGGTTAGGTCTTTACCGACCTTAATGGAGCAGCGTGCATTCTCCATCGTCATCGTACACAAACGGACGAGTTTGGTAGGGATGCCAAAACTAGACATTGCTCTGTATAGCTCGTCTCTATAGATGCTGTCATACGCGGCCTTGAAGTCGATGACAAGGTTCTGGGTATCGATTTGATGTTCCTGGGTTTTTTCCAAAATTTGCCATAGTGTGAATATTTGGTCGATGGTGGATTTTCCTGGCCTAAAGCCACACTGGTATGGACCGACCAGGTTGTTGAAGAATGGCTTTAGGCGTTCACAGAACATGGCAGATAAGACCTTGTATGCAATGTTCAGAAGACTAATGCCTCTATAGTTGGCGCATTTTAGAGGGTCTCCTTTTTTGTGGATCGGGCAAACAAAGTTGAGGTTCCATTCATCGGGCATGCTTTCTTCCGACCATATTTTACAGATGAGTTGGTGCATGCCCTTTACCAAGTCATCGCCTGCTGCTTTGAAAAGCTCAGCCGCTAGGCCGTCAGCTCCAGCAACTTTGTTGGACTTTAGTTTATATGTAGCTATCTTCACTTCATCCAGGTCGGGGGGACGGAATTATTGATCTACATCGTCCCTTTCATTCGGGTTGAATGGTTCAATGGCTGGATGTTGTAGGAATCAGGTAGGTACTGATTGGCGTCAACCTGGCGATGCCCAGTGATGTAACTTTTCCTATACATCAATTGAGCTTATTTTACCTCCAAGTGGTAGCCATCGGGTACTGGTTGTAGTTCACCCGAACTCAACCTGCTAAACTTAAAAGTGCGACCTCTTGTCCTAGGGGTTACGAAAAAGCAACTGGTCCTCAAGGTTGCGGGTTGTGCCGTCGCGGTAACTGCCCGGCCACACTAAAAAACGTAAGTTACGAAGCAAGCGCAAAGAACCTCCACTGAAATTGCTGCTGCGTCATATTGACATACATATTTTACTGCATTAATTTATACGAAAATATTCGAAAGCATCAATAAGTCATGTATGCGTAAGCAGGCTTCAAGAAGACTGATGATAAGAGGCGCTATTTGAGGAAGAGATAAAAGTGATCGCGGAAAATGAATGTGCAATATATGGAAATTTCACTTAAGCTTTAAATTAATTTTCAACGAGAAAAGTAATTAATCCGCGTATCTTCATGCGGCCCGCAATCATTGAAAATGCACGTATCTGACAGGACAGTGCCTGCTTCATAATACAACTCCACATGAGTCAAGATCGGATTTAATTTCACGTGATTGACTGCCGTGAATTGTTGATAATTATTTTAAAATTGACGACCCCAATTTAATTACGCAGCATGCGACGAATGAAAGAAAAACACCCCCTTGCCTATAAATAAATCAATTTCCGATCGTTGTTTTTTCTGCTATTCATATTACATGTGAATTTATTAAATTATCGCCGAAAGCAGAAATTCATGAGCCGCCAGCATCCGATCGCCGCGCACTCGTTGGCGGACAATTGCACAGTACATGACCATTTGGTTGATAATCATGGAAATTCACAGTCAAACTTAACGAGGACAACAGGACGTATTTTAATTAAAATCCTGTCCAAGTTGTAACTCCGGTAATGAGGGTGTTTCACAAGGCTTAAGCCAAATTCACATTTGAATTTCTCCGGCCGCACCAGACCGTGCATGCACCCACAGATGCACGCGCACGGATGTACACGCTTGTGTTTGACGTTTTAATATCACTTCAATGCTCAATTTGCATAATTTTCCTTCTGCTAGCGGAATAATTATATTTATTAAGTCCTTTTTACATTGAAAAACGAGTGCCCGTGACATAAACAAATATTCATAAGCATTTTATGGGCGGGATGCTGTGAGAGCTGCCGTAAGGTAATTTCATAATTAAATGAAGGGAATTAATTCAATCGAATAGTTGCCACCTGAACGTAGGCGGGTTGCTGTGCTGTAGGTGGGGCTGATGTTATGAAATGAGGGGCTCAATGGCAAAGCCTCCCAGATCCGCGTTTCTCTGCGTAATTGCAGTATCTCGTCCAGTGCACGCCCGTGTGTCATAGATGTGACGTGTTTTTTTCAATCTGATTTCAAGGAACAATCAACAGACGGAGGACGGTTTAAGTCTGCGAGCGGGGGTGGCCGATGATTGGAATTGTTATCAGAATCCCAGAGTAAATTGAATCAATCAAGCATCACTTGAATGGTAATTTATTTATTCTGCAGGCATATTTATTCAAGAGATGCAATTAAATGTAAGCTTGATGAAAAGTTGAATTGCATTTTTATTTTCATCAATAAATTAACGGCGGAGTATCGCTGGCTGGGAGTTTATTGGCTATTTCCGCATAATTAAGGGCGGCCTTTTTCAGGGCGGGATGCTGGCTTTTGGTGGCACGCTGCCTTATGCTTGCGCAGCCAATTATGGTGTTTATTTTCGATTTATGCTTACTTCTCGGATTGTAGTCTTAAATTTTATATTTTCGCTTGATGGAGGGCTTCTAATGAATCGTTCGCCCTGAGATAAAATCACGTCAGCAACATTATCGCTCAGGATAAAAGCTTTACTTTTTTCAAATGTCACACATTATCGATTCACGAGCTTGCATCTTTAATGCATCTGAGAAAAAAATTTGCTTTTATGTGATTACGACAATTTGAGGAGTGAATTGATCACATTACCGACTTTACAAGCTTTTATCAATTCAAACGAGGAAGCGAACAGAAGATATTTTCATGAATTCTTAAAAATCAGCTATTGGTGGCATAAATGTCAAACCATACTTTGCCACACCATTAAATTCTCTCCTTTGCTTTTTTTTTAAATCGAAAGATGGTTGTTTGAAGGTCAAGGGACAAATCGATTGAAGTTAACGGGCGCTATAAAAACTCACACAGGCTCTCAAATAACGATTTCAACTGAGTTGAGATTTGGATCATTGAATTGATGGGGGTGTTCACAGTGAACGACTTAATAAACAAGACGTACTCGTATCTTCAAGCATCGACTTTTAAGGTATTTTCATCATACCTAAAACCTGATGGCCAACTGCTGTCAACCTAAGGCAACCTCTTTACCCTTCATTGACATCAATACATTTGATGCCTCAGCGTAATATTATGAGATATGGTCTTAACCAAGGTGTTCGGTTGTTGTGATTCAAGCTTTTTACAAAAAGTGTGAGGATACAATTCATTTAGCCAATAATCTGAGGGGCTTAATATGGTTGCTTATAAAAAGTATTACTGGATATCGAGGAATTTAGAGGTATCAAGGCAGACCAACTTTTTTCATTGATTGCTGTTCCATTTTGATGATCCCAATTAGGGGTAAACTTACTATAGTAATCTGTTAGTCCCAGGTTCGAGTCCCACTGAAATCGAACATGGTCCAGTCACCATTTGCCGTTGGGATCAAGTTAACGGCACTATAGTAGGTTGCTACCTGGCAGTACAATAGACCAGTTTTGAGTCTGAGTGCTCCAGTGTTTCAAAAATCCTCCGAATAATAAATTTGGATAGGCCAAATTGATGGATGGATCTCCAGCTCCCCAGGACATATAAGCACTTTGAAAAAAAATAATCAATAAAAGAAGTAAAGACTGATATTACACTTCCCTTCCTTGGTTTTGAAAAACCCTTCAATTGCTACTTCAATACCCAATAGAATTGAATAGGCAGCAATTGGAACATATTTTGCAAGTTTCTTTCGCTTCATTTTTACGAAATAATCCCAAATTGGCTTTTAGCTGCCATAATCTTCGGCCTGATTTAGCCGAAGCCGAATGTTTTGCCGAAGGTGATATTTATAGCCGAAGGTGGTCGAAGCCGAAGTCGAAGCCGAATGTTCGGTGGACTCTAGACATTATATGCAGAGGCTGTGGTGACGGAGAGGACCAAGCAGACAATCCTCACTGTGACTTCTCAAACCTCAGTCATCTGAGATATAGAACCCTGGGAGATCATGATCAATAGAAACTAAAAAAGAAGCTCTCACCAATGCTTGCAGATTTATTAGAGTAACCGGATAGCTGGACACCACAAAGTAAATTGTCATACGACGTGGACGAAAGGGATAAGTTTCTCCCTTGGGCATCACAATGGGTCCACTAGGACCTAAGTGAGACAAAACTAACCTTACCTAGTAGTCTAGTCCATGAAATAAAAAAAAGAACACCTATCATTAACCTCTATCTGCTACTTTTCTTATATCGACTGTAAATTGACTAGATGTCAGCCTATGGAAATAATATCACAAACTCTGTCAGATGGTGGGAATTGTATTCAGCTTTTAGCGCAAAATGTCAGGTGAATTTCAATCAAATCAGTACTTGGCCAACTGAAAATGGCACATGTGTCAGCATCACAGTCGTTTACCTTACAGATGTCAGGAGTGATTGACCTTTTTCGTCGGCTTCATCTTTTCCCAAGTGTCAAATTATTGACGTGACAGATCTTGTTAACAAACATCTGATATTGACAGTGAATGAAATTGTGACTGTGAAAAGTGAAAATGTCTTCACTGAATAGAATCCAATGCCAATGCAGCTTTGTAGGGGTAATTTGACATTCAAATTGAAGTCAGACTGTAGCAAGTGATGATGCAGATGCCAAAGGCATGTATGAAAGGATTTTTTCACTTGTTTTGGGTCCAGTTCCTGCAGCAAAGAGGATTCAATTCCATGAATTTTTAATGAAGAAAGTTAAAAACAGAAATAAAATAGAAATACAGTCTACTCCTTCTAAGTCGAACTCCCTCTAAGTCGAATTTCCCCCTAACTCGAATTTTTTCGCCACATTTATATTGGCATTCCCCTCATTTTCCATACAAAAACCATCCTCTAAGTCGAAGTCCCCCTAACTCAAACTAGTTTTGATATCCCGTGAAAATTCGACTTCGAGGGAGTCGACTGTATTTTCCTTAGTGTGAAAGGAGTTTTGACTATAGCCCAAGAGCTGCTGACAAACCAGCCTACATCCATCCAGGATTTATTCGTGTAAAGACAATTCTCTCTTGACGACATTATAGGTTTTGCTTACACATTCCCTTCGCATTTATTCTTTTTCGTTGGTTCATTTGGTGCTTATCCCACCCCAGAAGTCGAATAAACTTCTTAAAAGCATCTCTTAAACAAGCAAAAAACAAAAACTCGTTCCATCCCAGGATGCTGCGACGACAGGTCGAAACATCAAATATTAGATACTCGTACAGCAGCTGTGGCAGCATCAATTTTATTGAACGTCCATTGTCTCTGCCTTAATTGCAATACTTTGCAGAATTTAATTCGTTTTCCGTTCTCAGATGTGTCTGTTGTGCCTTCCTCCTTTCAGCAATGAATCAATATTACCTTGCCAAAGGACCAAAAAGGACATTAAATTGAGTTTCGCTAAACTAATGAATTTTTGTGCTGTGTTTCGTTTTTTTTTTTCCTTTCTTTTGTTTTGTTTTCTACTTTTTCTTTGGTACTCTGAAACTTTTACATCCCATCCTTTTCAGCGGCCATGGACAGTCGAGTGGACTTTCCTAGGTGACGAACGATTCTTTCGGAGTTCGGAATGAATGAATTATGAAGGTCGATCTGAAGAAGTTTTCGTTTCTCTTTTCTTTTGTTTCGAATAATTGAAGGCACTTGTTTGTTTGTTCGTTCAGAAATATTTCTTTCCTTTCATTTCCGGTCAGGTATGGGGGCTTCAGAAAAGTTTTTCTTCTTTGTCAAGTTCGGGGGGTGGGGAGAGTATTTCCGATGTTTCTCAGATCTCATGACTGGAGTTATCCAGGTTAACACGAGAGAAAACTATGTGTATACCCTACACAGTATTGTTGAAACATTTCTTCAACAGATCTCCGGCATCTGCATTCATGAGCTGCTCAGTCGGTGTTGGTGACAGATTTCATTGGGGTTTAGGTGCTCCTCTGTTATCATGGAAGTGGTAGGTAATGCGAGCAAATTAAGACAACTATTCCGAGAGGATTACATTTCAAGGCGGTGTTGTCGGATAATTTCCCAAGTCACCATCCGACACCATTCCGTCGTCGTCGTCGTCAGAGTGATGCTTCTGTGATATGAACACCCGCAATTTCAGTGTTAATTCACCCCCTCCTCGATGGGGATGGAGTTGTATTCGCTGCTTTCCCGTAATTGTGTACACAAATTTGTAATACGACCTGTAGTGAACCTAATTACCTTCTCCAACCCTAGTCTGACAGTGGATCCGTTCTAATTGCTTTTTATTGGCTTTCTCTGGTGAAGGAAGCGTAAATAGTTTCTCTGGTTTCCCCTGGCGGGAATTTTCCAGATAGACGGAGATTTCTTCACTTTCACGCAAGGGAGTCACTTAGGGTGTGGGTTCTGTTACTCGCTGTGGATACATTGTGAAATGTGGGGACATGTATGCGTAGATAATTCGTAGATTACTGAGATTGGGGGAAACAGCGACCATAATACATTTTAAACTTCTCAGTGTTCTTCAACGAGAAATGGATTAGAATCGACCTTCGCCTTACTTGTCATCTTGGGGTAAGGGGGTGGATTTGAAGGACATTCTTAAATCGGAAGGGTGTGCTGGAAATGTGGGGAGAAGGTCATGGTTAAGCCACATCCTTGTGATTCTGAAAAACGGCTTTTGTAGACTTGAAATTCTAGGAACTATTGGCATTGTTGATGTTCATTGGTAGCGAAGCATCTCTGGTGTCCCTACAGCAACACCGTCTGACGGTTTGGCGGCGTAAATCTCATATTTTTGTTTTTTTTTTGTCGGAGGTTTTTAACGCTACACTGAAGCACTCAGACTCATAAACTGGTCCATTGTACTGCCAGGCAGCAACCAGCTTTTGTTGGAATTTCATGGTCTTCCTAAGTGAGATTAACAGGCGCTTCTGTGATGAGGAGCGAACATCATCAGCTGTCACTACATCAGCACCGAATAACTACCTGATCGAAGCAAGTGGGAGTGTAGCAGAGGAATTGCTCTGAAGTGTCTTGATCTTCTCCAAAGGCATCGCAGAGGGTTTCATAGCTTGAGCCAAGCACATTTAGGTGTTTGGCGAAAATGTAGTGGCGCGTTAGTACGCCGGTAAGTTGTCTGCAGTCTTTTATGTTAAGAGATAACAAGAATTCCGCGGATTTCTTTTATACGACAGGGGGAATGCGCTTGGTCTGTCTACATCCTGGAGAGTCACCCAGCCTCCAGTCTCCAGCAGTCCAACTATCGATGGAAGCCCTTACCAAGGACGCAGGCAGTCCCAGTGCAGATTCAGATCCTGAGAGTACCTCCTCTGATCCTTGCCTAGCAAGTTCATCGGTGATCTCATTTCCCGTGATACCATGATGGCCCGGGACTCAGAGAAGTCTTAGCAAATTTAGAGTTCCGATCAAATTCAGAGAAGAATTGCATTACTGAACTAAAGGGTCTTCCCATAGAGACTTCCGCACTTCGACAGCTGATAGCGGTCACATTGTTGGAGCCACATCTGTCAAATAGGCTGAATTTAGTCACTTTCACTCGCTTCGTCCATTTTAGAGTCACCACAATCGTCCTACCGAGGGGACTATTTGCAGAGGGGTGGATAAATTTGAGTCCACTGGTTCAGTTAACGATTAACCAATCGAAAGATCTGCCGAAAACATGGCCGCGGTCTGTGAGAATGTGCAGGAGAATCCGAGCCAGTCGATTTCACGTCGCTCACAAGAACTCGGCCTTTCGCAGACCACAACTTGGCGAATTTTGCGTTGTGACCGTACAAAATTTCACTGACCCAGGAGCTGAAGGTAAACCACCACAGACAATGACGGGTGTTCGCTAAATGAGCTCGGGAAACTGAGCAGTTGGAAACTGTTCCTAATTTTCATTGAAAAATCAATTTCTGGATGAATGGGTACATCAACAAACAGAATTGTCGAATGTGGGACGATGCCGAGATGAGATTTCTTCGTGCTGTTGTGGGAATTACTCGCCGGGATAGGGTGAGAAACACGGCAGTGCGCGAGGAACTCAATGTTGGGCAGCTGCTTCTTCGAACGGAAAGGGCTCTACTTCGATGGTTTGGCCACGTGGCACGAATGTCCCCATCATCACGACTTCCGAGGCGTGCCTTGAATGCGATTCCGTCAGGTAAGCGACCGCTTGGCAGACCCAGGACAAGATGGTTGGACCATGTTCAAACACTCGCCTTGTTGCGCTTGGGCATAGCTCCTGATGAGTTAGAGTCGATGGCGGAGGATCGTGCATGCATTGCCCCCGCGACCCATTTAGTGGAACATGCGGGTCACTGAAAATGAGATGAGATGAGATGAGACCAATCCACGAGAGATCTAAGAGCGTCCAGTACATCCTGAAAAAATCACTATTTGGTGTGGATTTTGGACTGGCAGTTCGTATTTCATTAGGAATGACGTTGGCCAGACCATCACCGTCAACGGTAAGCTCTATAGGTCGATGACTACCAACTTCTTTTGGCCTGAATTGAATGGCATGGACACCAACGGCATGTGATATCAAGAGGACGGCGGTATGTTTGGGCGCTACATTAGGAATTCTGCACGAGCGATTGGAGGGCATAGGCATCTGAAGTGGAGGTGATGTGAACTAGCCACCGAGATCACGCGATTTGACCCCGTTAGACTTTTTCTTGTGGCATTTTCTGAAGTCGCAGGTCTTCGCGAATAAGCCACAAGCCACAACGGCTCTCAAAGCTGACATAATCCATCCCATCGGTTAAATTCAGCCGGATTTATGCACCGGAGTCATGGATAGGTGGACATTTCGGATGCGGGCCACCCAGAGAAGCTGCTGTTGAACGGTGTTCTCTTTCGTACGTAATGGCACCATTAGGCCTTTCAAACGAATACAAAATTTTAATGATGCCTCACACATTCTTTGCTTTATTTAAATTTAAGGATGGGAAGTGTTGACCCTTTATTTCTATTCGCAATCCGAACGGAAATTGTCAAACAATAAAGATAATCATACATCCCAATATTCCGGTATAAAGCTCATCTTAAGACAACTTATTGATGAAATTTACAAGCACATCATCAAACCAAGACACGCCATTTTGATGAACAACGAAAATTGAATCCTCTTAAGTCAGTGGGGACCTAAAACGGAAACCAAGAAAAATAGAAAAGAACCAGGAGAAAAATCACGTACTCATTCAGACCGTGTAGGAAGTCCAATTCTCATATTTATTCTCCACCACTGTCAAGGGGATATATTACCCAACAGCCAAGAGACATAACAGCAGCATGGCGTATCCAGAGATTGCTCGTCGGGCACACTCCGCACCATAACGCTGTGATTTCAACGTGTAAGCAATAATGAATCCTCTGATCCTGTGTGATATTTGATGACATTTGCAATTTCCACCAAAATCCACTGCCACTCACTGACACATGACAATCGTAATGTAATCCACAACCGCCACCCAGCGCTCACCACCCATCATCCCATCATCCCATCATTCACCATCACCATCACCAGCAGCCACAACCGCACATGAATTCATATTATGCTGCCACCAACCGAAGGATATCTGTGTGTAAGAAATTTTGGTGAAAATGCGATTCGTCTGAATACACTTCGTTTCCGCATAGAGTCCTTGTCAGTCGATCAATTAAAACGTAATCAGATTTGAGTATTCGCCTTCTCAAGTCTCGAGCGAACGTCAATTGTTTCTTGTTTGCTCTCGTCTTACTTCAGGGGACGTTGTTAGTTCCCTTCCGTGCCTCGGGGGCTTAGATCCGTGTATCCTTGTGTCTAAGACAAAAGGACATTTGTAAATATTTGCACATTACCGAGGTTTCTGGGCATCTCTCCATTTAACTGAAAGGATTTTGTATGCGTAACCCTTTTATGTAAATTTTATGTGAAAACATAAATATTTTATGCCGCCCCTGCTAGAGTGGGCGGGCGCTGGGATAATCATAAAAGATGTACAAAGAGCAAAACGGAAAAAATGAAATAAAAGGGGTAACACGAAATGTGCGATTCAATGAACGCATTGACTTCACTTAAACTGAACTGAAGGAGAAAAAAAAATGGAAACAACTTTTTCCCATTTTTGCCAACCCGCTAACAGTGCCTGCGGGAATGTTGTTGTGGGAGGATTATACAATACTTCATGGCAACATGGCCGGTCACGTGGCTGGAGGAAAACTATCAGAAGTAATGAGGGCGCATTTCATACATAATGAAGCAGTATTGCCGGAAATGGGCTTAATTGCGAGTTGAGTGTAAGAGGTAACAAAAATATTTACTGTCGATGTAGTCATGCAGAAGTTGTGGGCGATTCAGTCATTCACAGTGGGGGTGTGTGAACAGAAGTCGCCGCAGAAGTTTTGTGGCTCAGTTGCGAGCGGTGGCATAAAATTGTGGGTGCAGGACTACGTGCCCACCGGAGTGGGGTGGCATAAAAAAATGGAAATAAACCCTCGAGGGAAGGCACCTAATTGACTCAATCCGTTCTTTCGCAGGATCATTACATTTTGGGTCTCCGGTGTGGGTAATAAGCTGCGATGATGCAGAAATACATCTCGGCAAGTGGATGTATTTATTGCAACTTACCCCTAGATGAAATTCAACAAGGTACTCTGTTAAGTTACTCTGATGGAAATCAAAATATTGGTTGAAGGATTGTTCAGTTAGGTCAGGTTAGTGCTGCTGCTGGATTTAGGGTTTAGACCAGTACGAAGTCCACTATAATGTCACAAGATTCAGTTCGGGTAAAGTCTATAAACCCAGAAATAGAGCTGAAAACGAACTTAAACTTGAAGTTAATCTGGGAGTCCATTGCTTGTGATGTACTCATAGGCTCGATGCTCTAGGTTATTAAAGAAGAATTTTCGAAATGCCTCCCTCTTCTCGAAAGTGCTGGTTAGTGAACCGTGCAGAGTTTTTTTTCGGAGGATTTTGAAACTGTACACTGGAGCACTCAGACTCGAAACTGGTCCATTGTATTGCCAGGTAGCAACCTACGACAGTGCCGTAAATTTGATCCCAACGGCAAATGGTGACTGGGCCAGATTCGATTTCACTGCGATTCGAACCTGGGACCCCTCGAACTTGGGACAGGTACTTAACAAACTGCGTCATCCAGTCGTGTAAATGTATGGAATAGTACACCATTTAAATAGCCGTTCTAGTTTCGCTAGCAATCTTCAAGCGATTCGTCCAATTCTTGATGATATTCGAGCAACAGCGTCTCGAATGCTGGTCTTGAGCTCGTCCAAAGGGGGTTGCCTTGATATTGAAAGCTAAGGACTTGACGTAGCATAAGATCAAGTCGCATGATCGCGGCTGTTAAATAAAGAACACTCGCCGTGTGGTGATTCAGTCATCAAATTTATCAAACTTCGCGTCACTTGTATGTCAAGTAGCACAGCGCCATCTTGTTGGCACCAGAGCTCTGATATATCGATGTTGACGAGCTCTGACCGCAAAAGTCAGCTAATATCGCTCTGTACCTGAGACAATTTACGGTAAAAGTGTTTCCTTCCATATTCCCAAAAAAATAAGGTCCGATGGCACCGCCTTGCCCTAAACCGCACCAAACAATACATTTTTTTAGATGTATTGACACTTGTTGGTTTTGTTCTCTCCAATAGGGGCAAATTTGCTTGTTGACAAAGCCGCTGAGCCTAAGATGGATATCGTCCGAAAAGATGAGTTTTTGGGCAAAATCCGGATCTCCGGTCAACATTTTCAGCACTCCCTTACTGAACTCATGGCATTGTCTGTGGTGATTCAGTTTCAACTCTTACATCAGCATCTTCTTATATGAATGTGGGCCATAAAATTCAACCGCAAAATAGGAGACCGAATTTAGGTGATCGGTGCCGAATCGATATTTCTGAACCTTCTTCGGTTTTGGCCGCTGCGACGGCTTTGTTTTCTTCATTTTGCACCAACCTCTGTCTGGTTGATGGCCTAAGGTCTAAATTAGTGTACTCACGCTTAAACATTTCCAAACTCTTGCGACGAATAGCCTGAAGCCACGATGACGACCAACCTCACGACGAAATTCACGTTACGTAATTACAACTGAGCCAGAATGCCGGTACAATTTTTTTTTAACAATTTCCAGACATTCGGCAGTCGTGAAACTATGCATGATGAAATGGAAAATATTTCTGAATATTATGACAACTGGATCTCATTGGTGACTTTGACAGCTATAATAATAACAATAATAATGACGGCGCTGCAGTCCGAGGTGGACCTGGGCCTAGCTTCTCAGCAACCACTCCTGTTGTGTGTGCGATTGTTCTCTGGCGAGTGGAGGGGAACTACAGCTTAATGCCGACTACGAACGGCGAGATTGAGAAGCTTTTTCTAGACAGTTATACTCTTTGAGCACTATCAGTGACTCGAAAGAGGTGGAGCCGCGAACAATTTTTTTTTTTGAAAAATTGTTTGTCTGAGCTTGCATTTGAACCTAGACTGTGAAAGTTAAATGCGCATGTTCGACGCACGAACCCACACGGCCACGGCGCCCACTTTGACTTTGACAGCTGTTGTAACATAAAACTTAGAAAAAACTATCATTGCTGTCTGGTCACCCTTTACTTTGCTATCATTTTGGACGGCGTGACATTTGCTGTCATGCTGCTGTAAGCTGAATAAAAAAATTGAATTTTAGGCTCTTTAGCCGAGTCAACACTTTTTTTTATTTTGTTCACAATTGGCGACTAGGAAAATATTCAGCTCTGTAGTTGTGTCCACTATCCTATTTTGTGCTGACAGTTTAAGACTTGTCTTACGCGAATCAAATCAACTTTCTTCTACATGAACCATCAAAATCGTGACTGAGCTCAATAAGGAATAAAAGGGAATGAGGAATAGAGTAACAGCGGATGGGGACGAACTTATTTAAATCGCAACCCGAAAATCACGATGTAACGAACTCCATAACAATGAGTGCACTTACTGTCTTGTTTTATTCACAACTACACATGTCTTGAGAGCTTACCCTCGAAAATCAATTTACGGAATGGCTTTAAAATCGCCTTACACGTTTAACAACCACAATTCGTTTACCACCCAAATCAAAATTGGTCAAATAAAACAGAAAATAGGCCCCGATGCACCCCTCAGACCGCCCCTGTCGTGCACATACTCATGTGTGGAACTGCCTGAAGGTCTGAAAGCTTTACATTTTGATGGGTTTACGACCTTCACAATGATAAACGCGTGCATGTGATTTTATTTATTTTATCCAATCTTTCCCTTCTGAGGCTAAGGCGAATCATATCAGGCCCGATGCCTGCCAGGCTTGCAAATGAATTCTCAGCAGAGCACACTTATACATATTTCATGCTGATAATCGCATCATGTCAAACTGGCCTACACCATAAAGCTAATGCAATTTAGCACGCTTGACCTTTGACGGTCTGGTGTATTCGTTTTGGCAGTCAGCTATTCACTTTCAATGTCGTGTGATATAAGCGTATCCCTAGAGCGGGGGACTTACTCTCACAATCTCCTTACAGTCGTACAAACACGAGTATAGGTACGACATTATCCCGAAATAAAAGGACACCAATTCTTTATAGCCCCAGCATCTAGCTTGAGAGATGATGGGAGTAAGCAAAAAAAGGATAATGAGGGTCATGCCAAGGCAAGCAAATGCAAAGGAGAAGAGAGGAAAGGAAAAAAAGCACAAAACACAAGAGAAATGCGAGTAAGTGTCGCAAATCTGGATGCTTTATCGATTGCTTCTTAAAATTTATTTGTGTTGACAGATTTTGAGACATTTACAAGGATGAAGTGGACATTTGCCCACGCAACCTCTTCAGTCAACACCAGCAATGGCTGGGTTACGATGTAGGGATTCCTAACGCAGATCTTGGGTGATATTTCATCGATGGAATCTTATGTGAATCAGAATTCGTCAACCATAAATAAACGGCCACTAAAGCAGGACAATGACAAGAATAGCACACACAAAGATGAGAGACGGCCCGGGGAATGGGCTGAGAGTACGGGGATGTCAGGAAAATTAATTACACATCCAAGAAGATATATGTACAGTCAAACAGGAGAGGTTAACATAATTCATTGCTTCTCGTGGTAAACGTAATAATGTCCTTTTCGCCTGGGAGTCTCTTGCGCTCTCTTGGTGTCTTCTTAAATCCGTCGCGGTTGCGGGGATGCGGCGAAGAGTGAGTATATTAGACATGTGTCCTGAGGTTATTTCGTTTGTACTCCCGAAATTATGAGATTGATTGAGGGTATTCGTTATGCGTCCTGTTTCCTTCGTCGTTCTTTTTTGTGTGGTTCACCACACATACAAACTACATAACTGTCAGTGGATAATATCCTGTAATTTGGGAATGGTTAGGATTGAATAAGCTCGGTAAACGGTAAGGGAAATTAATGATGGCAAATATATTTATTGTTTCGGGCTTATTTGGTGATTAATATTTTTTTTTATTTGTTATTCTTATCTCCGCCCCGTTGTTGACACAGGATAATGGAGGGACTGGGTGGATGAGTGTAAGAAACTTTTCCGAGTTGCAAGTGTAATTAGATGGACAGCTGTTGTTCGCTAAGAAGAAGGGTTTGGGAAAATTATTTTGACTTGACCGAGTGTACATAAGAGGCTTAATGTCACTATAACGAGGTCCTTGGGGATGGAGTCATGCGCGTTTTATTCCAGGAAATGGTATACATCTAATTGTAACGAACAATTATGTAGGGTTTGCTTGGGGGCGTATACGTAACTTTTTTTCTTCAATTTTTGTATGTATCAACCCTGAAAGTTGTTAGAAAACATTGAATTTTTTAAAGATAGGTAGAGGTTACTGTTGGATTAAGGTCGAGGTTTTTTCAATCCGATTGCAAAAAATTAAAGTTGTCGTACAAACAGCACAAAAAAGGAACTCTATTCAAATGTTAAGCCTCACATTATGTTTTCAGTATCAAAGTGTCATGTTTTCGAAACAAGTTTTCTATAAACATGTCACCGAAATAAATAAATTTATTTGTCATTGTCATCAATAACAATCCATTCAGAATCATTGTTCAGTTTAAAATATCTATTTATGACATTTTATCATTCGAATGGGAATACCCCATAATTAAATGCTGATTTTTTAATTCATAATCGAGTGGAAATTAATAGTTTCCGTCACAAAATCGCATTTAACGTACAATAATTGAAGGCATGAGATAACTTTATTCCGAGCAGTATTGTATTCACTTATTCTCATATGACGAGTGATTGTCAGCAATTTCATTGTCCACAGATTGTTGAAATCGTGTCGTGAATCATTCCATTATTTCAGAAGCTGAGTTTGTGATGATACTGGAAGTATTTATTTGTCAAATTATAATCATTTATAAACATGTTTTTATGTTTAATTTAATTTAACGAAAGCGAACAAATTGTTCCTGTCTTTTTTTTCAAGTAGTGTAAGTGCATCGACTCCTACACCCAAGGTCTGTGGGTCGAATCCGGGTCAAAACTTCGACTTTCACCTTTACGGCACCTCATCCCTTGAATCATCGGCAATGCTCAGGGAGCATGAATGTAATGCTTAAGCTTCTCATACGTAGCCGTTTGGAGTTGGTAAAAAACTGTAGGTTTCCTCTATAATAAAAATGGCCGCGCTAATGTCCGAGATGGACTTGGGCCTAGCTTCTCAGCAACCACTCGTGTTGTGCGTGCTATTCTTCTCTCACGAGTGGAGGGGACCTACAGTTTAATGCCGACTCCGAACGGCGAGATTGAGAAGCTTTTTCTAGACAGTTATACTCTTTGACCATTGACAGTGACTCGAAAAGGTGGAGCTGTGAAAAAATGTTTAAGTGATTTTTCAGGAATCGAACCGAGAACAACGAGCATAGAAGTCGATGCACCTACTTACAACGTCACGGCGCCCACATTGAGCAATATATTGTGCAATAATATTGATCATGTATTGGCCACTTTTGAAGTGAATTTAGAGCAGGGTTAATTCATTGTGCCGTGAAAAAGGTTGACCTTGGGACAATCCACTTGTCTACTGGAGTTTAGCTAAAAAGAGATAGCTAGCAGATAACTAAAAAGTTCCTTGCTGAAGTCACGAAGTTTTCAAAGAGTAGGCCTCCAAACGAATGAAACACCAGAGGCGGATAAGTGATAAGAGAAGGTGTATCTCATCGTGTTACCTACAAACTCCGAGTCTTTTGCCATGTTCGCCTTTAATAACCCCCACCCCGTGTCCTTTAATAACCCCCACCATGATGTCAATTTTTGATCTGTCAAGAGATTCTTGGATTGTTCCGGATCTAGCTTAGGACACATTATTCTGGAGGTGCGGCACATAGTGCCTCCTGTCCATTTATTGTTTGTCATGCCTTTTTTGCTGTGCATCTTCGATGATGGTAAAGTGGTTGTATGTCTGGCAACGCAAAAACTAGTTCCAAGGCATTGATAGCTGCTTGGCCATCCGTAAAAATGAAATACATTCCTCTTGAGTCAGAATCGAGCTTTGTAAATAGCCATTATATCTGCCTGAAACACGATGCAGTGGTCAGGGAAACGAAGACAGACTGATATTTAGTTCAGTAGAGAAAGCTCCACTGCCCACCTCGTGGCGTTTTCCATCCGTCGGTCTAGAAGTGTTCGGTTTCCTCGAAAGGTGTAGGATTTCTTCCCCAAATGATAGAGGTTTCCAAACTAGTCAGGGAAGTGTTCAGTTGCCACCTAATCAAGAATCTGGTTTAGGAAGGCTAATTGTAGAATCTCTATGATTCTGTCCAAGTACTTAGTTTCTGGACCTCTAAGGTTAGAGAGACTGCTTGGTGAACTAGCTAATCGCTTACAGAACTAAATTTGTAATGTTTGAATGTCGCAAGCTGTACAAGTATGGATGAGATACGGTATCATACGTGTATATCCTCTATTAAACAGATCTACCCCCCATTGTGTGAATATATAATACTCGTATGTTTAAGACATACATGTACAGGTCTGTTCATTGAAATTCTTAGACTTAATGTGGAACTCAAAGTCACATGGAATAATCGAGGTCATAGGCAGAATAGACTTCAGTGTGTGCAATGTGGCATTAGGTTTTGTGAGAATGTTGAAATCGGAAGTATCTTTCCACGAGATAACTCCGAAAATATTCCGAAATCTGAGGTCGATGTATTGCAGAGAAACAGACAAATCTGAAGCCTAGGATAAATGCAGTCAATTACATACTTTGTGGGGCTTCAAAGATGTTATGGTTAACAATGTAAATCTTGTCAAATAAGTAAAACGTCACAACAAATCATGATTTTAGACCCAAGTCAGAGCAATTATCAATTGTTCTCTGTCTAGAGTGCATTCGGGGTAACTTTCAACGATTCTCCTCCGCTGAAAGCTGACTAAATCCTGCAAATGGTAAGTTAACTTAACCAAATCCTTAGATTATCTCACCGTAATGGCGCAATTCAGGCATCAGATCTAGTCCCCAAAGGTGTTAGCTTGAAGAGGGAATATGTTATAGAAAAATAAAAACTAAACGAAGCATTTGGACAATTTGCAACAAAAAGTTCCCAGACCTGCTGCACATGAGACACCAGAGCCGGCCTAAAAAATTTGAAGTCGTTAAAATTTCACTTAGAAAGCTTCAACTTCAACCCTGGCCAGTAAAACATCTTTAGCAAGACATCCCCTGAAGTTGTTAAATAAGTGTGAAAATTAATCTTTGAATGGCAGCATAAATCCATGGGTATCTCGTATGCTAAGCACAGAAGGAGTGTTGGGGATAACGTAAAAGCTGCTCCCCTTAAGTTTTTATAGCTCCAACTATGATATCAGTGTTCGAGTTTAGGACATCCAGAAATGAGTCATAAATTCGAGAAACTAAAACGTTGTTCTTCAATAAACTTTATCGCTTCCTCCGTGAATGCTTTTTTACGACACTTGCCTGTCAATCATGGAACAAGTGGTTTATAACGAGCTACATAGGTCATTGAGAGTATCGATCATAATATTCTGCTTGATTGATTTGCCCTTAACTGCGAAATAAAATTTCTAGATTTTTATCCTCAATCGATTTTCGATGATGATACGAGTGTATCGTTCGTCACCGAACGCGATGTGGTGATTATAATGTTTGATCACGGAAAATAACCAAACCCAGTTGCTTTCAATGAAAATTAGGGACGAATGTAGGTATTTCTGAAAATCTTCGGATGTTGTCCTAAAAATATAGTTCCTTGGGAGAGAACATTCCGCCATCTTCAGCAGACATCCCTGTGAGGCTCATAGATGTACATAGGGAACCCATATCATTTCCACTTCGCAAATGTGTTCAAGCGAAATTTAATTTTCATTTACTTGACTCGTAAATCAACAACTTTTTGGCAAATTAAAGGATTTACGACTCGGTTTAAAATTCGTACTGCAACAGTAATGTAATTGCGCAATAACGTGAAGCCAGCGGATGATTCACTGAGGAGGCGGTGGGCTATTAATTTATTTATTTCTTTTCATGCGATTTACACGCACCGCGAAACGAAACGCAGATAGAAGCAACATTTCTATGGGAAGTGAGAGAACAACGTACCTGAAGATATTTTATCGCCTCTTCTAGACTCTCAGCCAAAAGTCAAGTAAGCCAGACGTGCATGACCTGGTTTGGTATGAGAATTCAAATTCAAATAAAGGAATTCTTTTCAGAAACCCCCCCCCCACTCCATTCATTCAGTTGGGTTAATCACAACAATACCCGGGAGATGCTCGGGCTCGGCGAGAGAGTGCTGTGCAATCATATTTCTTCATTTCCTCAATTCCTCAACCCATGCCAAACATCACGCGTCACTTCTTTTCATCCCCTCACGCCTGGCAACTTTCTTGACTCCTGCCGAGTGTCGGATGCTTTGGGGTGTTATGGGGATGGGTGGTGAGTTGGTGCGAAGTTGCATTATGATACACATCTGTCAGGAATAGAAGAAAATTACGAAATATCTCGTACGACCCTGAACGTTGTTCAGTAAATACGAACATTTCATCTTTTGATTAAAATATATTGTCCGGGTTGAGTAAGAAAGGATGTGAATCGTATTACGTAAGGAAGGAAGTGACAACAAGTGAACGACCGAATTGTGTGGGCATAGAGTGTGAGGGCTGTACTCTTGCGAACATGCTCGCTCGCTGTCC
Organism: Myathropa florea; assembly: GCA_930367185.1. Classification (NCBI taxonomy): domain Eukaryota; kingdom Metazoa; phylum Arthropoda; class Insecta; order Diptera; family Syrphidae; genus Myathropa; species Myathropa florea. The sequence goes on along the minus strand of OV884004.1, from coordinate 100,030,399 downwards.
CATCCTCCGACGTTTAACTTAGTTTAATTGAAAGATATATCGTGAATCTAATGGTAATTTATGTTCTAGGGACAAAAGGACCATGTCAGGAAATATGTTCAAATCCACTTCGCTCTCTGTTGGTTTTGCGGAGATACAGATGAACATCTCCTCAGTGCCTTCCACAATGCGAGGCATTGTGAACACATGTGTGCTTAGTACTTAGACGAGTCTCCTTCCCGAACCTAGGCAGATGGGTAGATTTGTAAATCCTTCTTTTGGCTTCGCATTGTTTCATTTAAAAATATTAAAATGTACCATGAGCTGAAGTGAAAAATCTTGTGTGCTAAGGCAGAGCAAATAATTTCCAAGATGAGAGCCAAATCGAAAGGGAGGAAGCAGCAGCATCCTTTCAGTTTGAGGTCTAATGGATTTAAGCCCCACTCCATTATGTGGGTCCGGACAGAGACAATATGCGAAATCAGAAAAATACCTCCCCTGACGGGTGTTTACTTATATTTGCTTTGGGCTTGACTCGGCAGAGAGGCAAGCTCATGAGTGCACACAAATTCCTGAAATGTACGAATATTAAAAAGTTTGCCACTCTTGCATGGATAAGAGGGTATTTTGGTTTGAAGTTTGAAATTTCGATATTTGCCTGGATGGCGCTGAGATGGTAATCCAATTTTACGATTCGTCGCCCTAAAATACGAGAAGGCGATAAGTGTGAGCGTCATGTGGGAACGCATTGTATTTATAGGCAAACATATTTATCGGTGGCAAATGTGCTGGAATACTTGGGAAGAATGTGGTTCATTTGAAGGAAAGACTGTATGAGTGTGGTCTTGGGAGGAAGGTTTAATCTGGCACAGCCTGGTAGAACAAAAAATTTAATTTTGAATTTTGAGAGTCTTACAAATATTCATCTGACCGATATTCTGAAATTTGTTTTTCATTTGAATTAAATTTAAAAAATCCTTATTTTTAGGGATTTAAAATTAATTATCCTCTTAAATTTTTTCGATTTTTCCACGACTTTTATCCACTATTTTGTAAGCTATTAGTAACTGGTTGAAAGCACCCGAGTGAGGGCGCTCTGTGTCTCACTCAATTCAATGAACTGGACGATCGGGATTCGGAGCCAACTTCGGGCAGATCCTCAATCGTCCAGTCCCTTTCCTATGATTCTTCACTTCTTTGACGGACAATGAAGCTGGTCGGACGACACGAGGAAAAATAAAAACCATTTGTTAATTTTTCAAATATTTTTAAATAAATAAATAAAGTTTAAAATGTCATCCTAAAAAGAATATAACTGTCCAAAATAAAATAACACAGAATTGTGCAAGAGGCTGTTTTTTTTTCATACCTTTTCAGACCTTTGCATTTATTCAGTCTGTTTTGCCAAATCACAGTGGACGGACATAGCGTTCAAGAACACCTCCAAATGATAAAATTGTTTTGTCAACGTCAACGTTTTGGGCGCCTCGCCCATTTTACGGTCGCCATAATTGTCCTACCGAGAGGATTACTCGCAGTGTGGTAGATAAATTTGAGTCATTCAGTAAACGATTAACCCAACGCCCGACGAAATGCAAGATCTGCCAAAAACATCGCCGCTGTCCGTGAAAGTGTGCAGGAGAGTCCTATGCAGTCGACTTCGCGTCGCTCATGCTCAAATTCTGACGCTGCACTCTCCATATGAAACTCTGCTGTATCATGTGGATGTACTTTTTGCACCATACCCCATACCATGGACTTGTGGCGGGCGCTTAAATAGTAATGGGAGATAATATGCAACCGGTGCAACAAATTGCGCATTTTCTCAACGGATGATTCAAAAACTAAGAAAGGGAGGATAAGTCAAAAATTGGAGGTGGAAAGTTCGAACCATACGCGGCACCTGTCTTCTACTTCTTCCTCTTAGGGCGCTACAGTCCGAGGTGGACATGGGCCTCACTCAACATGCCTCTGCAGCCAGCACGATCTTTCGCCAGCTGTCTGCAGTTTCGCACACCAAGCCGGTCGAGGTCCCCCTCGACTTGTGTGCGCCACCTTGTACGTGGACGTCCTCGGTTGCGTTGTCCCACAGGCTCAGAGTCGAAAACTCTTCGGGCCGAAGGTAAGTTGTCCATACGCTCTACATGGCCTAGCCATTTTGGGCATTGGATCGGCACCTGTCGGTAACCCTAATTGCGAAACTATCAGCACTTTAGCAATCAGAGCAAGGGCGACCCGATGTTCGTGGCCTTAGTCAACAAGGCAAGAGGTATCGGATAGAGCAATGGACAACGAGCAGTGACGACAAGAATTTACTTATGCGAAGAACCAATATGTGAAATATTTGGAACATCAAGCAAGGGACACAAAGGATTAACTAGATAACATTTTTCGTCATAAACCACAGTCAAAAATTCCATTCATGTAGAAAAACCTTAAAAAACTCGCCTGATTCGGAAACATGGTAAGGTCTAAGTTCACAAGCAACTTGAGTAACTTCCCTCAGAGTAATACGAATTTACTCTTTAATATAAATTAAGTCCGAGAACAAATCAATATTTCATAACCAAAGATGATGTTGTTCCTTATTCCCCATCATCAGATTTATGGTGTATTATTGGCAACATCAATCCCCCGAGAAAAAATCTTATCAACTTTACTGGTTTCAACTGATTTCTTGGAATGTATAAGTCCCACAAGTCCCTTGCGAGGAACCTCTTCAGTAGAAAGGGAAGCTTCTTATCTGCTTCCAGTAGCTGACAGTACATATCAACTGGAAGTAATCTAGTTTTAAGTCAAACATAGATGAGATTCTTTATACTGATACCCACAAATAAAATATTTTAAACAAAAGAACTACGAGTAAAACGTATCTCTTAGTGGATTACAGACAATTCTGTTCATATGATAAATTTGTTAGATCCCCTTCCTATGCTAGAGTTTAAATATCCACTCAGCATGCCTCAGAGCTTTACTCACCTGCTCTTGTTTCCCCTAACTTTAAGCAGTAATCATCTGGGTACCTAAGAAACACAACAGGCTTTCTTTATTTTCATATCCCTACACACAGTTAACAAGAAGAGCAACTTCCCCTTGGGCAATGGTAAGCAACTTTCCTTATAAACTCAGATTAAGGCTTTCCCCCTAAAATAAGGACACATAATTTCCTCATTTTGTTGATTCAATCCTTGTTGATGCTTTCAGGGCATATTCCAGTCCATGGGGGAATAGAGTAACAACGGGTAAGCACTTTAGGCTTTTTGAGTCTTAACAAATGGCGCACGGCCAGATAATCCCTAGAGCGTGAAGTAAATTACAGGAACCACAACTCCAGCCATATATTCATTTTTTTATTTTGGTACCACATGTCATCATTGAGGCATCGCATTTTGAATAGGTCCCTTCCCAGGACTCAGTAAACAAGAAAAATTTAATTTCCCACACCGCAATTCTCAATTCGTCGCAATTATAGGAACCGAGATGTTCCTTAAAGGGCTCAGTTCGTTTGAAAAAGGAATTCACGGTTCAATTCAGCAGCTCAAACAAGGACGCGAAATCCCGAAGAATTGTCAGAGAGAGAGCGAGCAATTCCCTGATTAGTGTGCATTTCGCCTTGGGTTGTGGTTTGTTCGCGCTGAAGTCAGGACGGACAGAGAAAAGCAGCTCAAAACCAATGGAAATGAAATCAAATTAAAGCGCAGAATTCTTTCTTTTGCCTCCCACGGCGTAAATGAAACAAACGAATTTAAACCTTGCCTCATGAAGCCCAGCGAAGGGCATTGAGAAGCGGGAAGTGACCTACCTACCGAGGAAAGTCCGTCTACGAAACAGCGGAGAAATGATCAACAAAAAATAAATAATAAGGACGCCGTCGTTGGTTGCTCTCGCCTTTGGTGCGTTTCAGAGCTTTTTGTTTTTGGAATATTTTTCACATTTTAAATTCAAATAAGGATATTCTCCGTGGAGCCTTATGAGGTAGAGTAAATTGAAGAACAATTTCTCCGAGCAATTCAATTGGAAACATTTAAGAGCCCAGGGCGCAGCTGTAGTTAAGTGAAGTTTTTTTCCTTTTGTTTGTGTTGTGGAATGTGCTGTGTTAGGTGAGGATTACTTTTAATGAAGACTCCTTTAAATTGTCCACAGGATAACAAAGGATTTCAAGAGATTCAAAGGAGAATACTTGGCGGCACTCGTGGTATTTCCCCGACCGGATAACTATGCAATGCAACATGAAAATGAGAATAACGAATTTGCATCCCCTTGATTCAGAGACGAGGAAACTAAAATAGATTTTATATTCAGTTGGTAATTGATCGCTATTTGGATTTGCAAATATAAAGTATAACTTGGATGTATTTGTGTCTAATTATCGTCAGAAGCTATGCCATAATTATAACACTATTTTAAGGAAGAACTTAGGATATTAGTCATAAGTAAGACTTCGGGATGTACACATTAGCATTTATGTCACTCGTTGCTTCTGCGTCATCAGTAAGCTAACTGCCAAAGCTAAATTGACTGAACTACAAAGGATAGCTTGCGATGAAATACCTCTAGCCATGACCAAAACTCCCGTCAATAATAATGGCGGCGCTACAGTCCGAGGTGGACCTGGGTCTAGCTTTTCAGCAACTACTCGTTTTGTGCGTGCTATTGTTCTCTCACGAGTGGAGGGGACCTACTGTTTAATACCGACTCCGAACGGCGAGTTTGAGAAGCTTTTTCTAGACATTTATACTTTTTGAGCATAGACAGTAACTCGAAAGAGGTGGAGCCGTGAAAAAATGTTTGGTATTTTTTTTCAGGAATCGAAACGACAACATCGAGCGTGGGAGTCGACGCACCTATCCACTACGCCACGGCGCCCACAAAACTTCCGTTACAGCGTTTATATTTCTACATAACAAAAAAAAAAACAAAATTAGCAATCAAATACTGAGGACAATACGAATACAACAGTTGTCTTAGCCAAAACTATCCTGCAGTACATCACTGTCAACCGCTACCATGAATATCGCTGTCGCAATGAACTCCAGCTAACCTATAGTCGAGCACAACTGAAGACAACATACAAAAACGTTCTTGCCAAGTCAATTGTGACTTCTGAACTTCTATAGTTAAAAACCGACTGTTGACAGGATTCGATGGTTAGGACTAAGAAGAATTGGCTTACCAGAAGAGGCCATTTGCTGAGTATGTGGTGACAATTAAGTACCTCTGTCCCTGCAATGGACTGGCGAAACAACGACTACTCCATTGCGGACTGTAATAACCCGAATTCTAGGATATAACAGCTGGTGCTGCTAAAGAATTACTCAAGTTCATTGAAAAGCTAAGTTTTGTAATTGAGCTTTGGGGTCATAGCTTCTGGAGAAAGTCAAAATAGACTGAACTGTGCTCGCAGTAATAGGGACTACAGTACCAGACGTCACAGAATCAAAGTTTAAGGCTGAGCGAAGCCCTACATCAACCTCATATACAATAATATAATAATAACGGCAGCGCTACAGCCGTCGGAAAGCTACAATCGCAATAGACCGCCAGGAACTATGCCGATCGAGTCTCTCCGAAACTCTCCGAAAGTTGGACGCCACCTTAAGGCCATTGGATCTCATGGCTGCTGATATGCTGGGTCTTACGCCACCACTTAGAAAAAACCACTGGTTTGACGACGAATGTAGGTAGACACATGCACCGAAGTAAGAGGCTCACAAGGCAACGCTGAATCGAACTATGAGAGCTGTTCGTGAGCTCCACGAACAGAAATGAAGGGAAGAAACCCAATAAATACCGCTGTCAGGCAGATTATAATAATAATAATAACAATGGCGGCGCTACAGTCCGAGGTGGACCTGGACCTAGCTTCTCAGCAACCATTCGTGTTGTGGGCGCTATTATTCTCTCACGAGTGGAGGGGACCTACAGTTTAATGCCGACTCCGAACGGCGGGATTGAGAAGCTTTTTCTAGACAGTTTTACTATTTGAGCATTGTCAGTGACTCGAAAGAGAATAAATTATGTAGCAACTTCTTTAACGGAAGGAAGAAAACTTCGTTCATCAGCCCTTCCATTTCCCCTTAAGTTGCAAGAAGAGAAGAAAAAGGGAACCACAACCAAGCTCAATATTTCACTTTCAACAGCAACACCTTTGAGTTTTGTCTGTACAAGCAAATCAAAGAAAAAACTGACGGAGATTAATTCTTGTCATTTTAGTTTATTCCAGGAACTAGTCTCGTGGTTCTTATGTCGAAGAAAAAAATTAATTCTCTAGGAAATTCTTGCATTCCTTGAAAGACAAGATTTCACTTCTGCTACATGGGGACGGTATTTTTGTTTTTAACATGATATGGGGACAGACGCAATTTTCGCTTTAACCAGTGGTGACCCTTGGGGGCACCGTGGCGTAGTGGGTAGGTCGATGTTGTCGGTTTGATTCCCGAAAAAATACCTAACGTTTTTTCACGGCTCCACCTCTTTCGGTTCACTGACAATGCTCAAAGAGTATAACTGTCTAGAAAAAGCTTCTCCAACTTGCCGTTCGGAGTCAGCATTCAACTCCACTCGTGAAAGAACAATAGCACGCACAACATGAGCGCCGCCATTATTATTATTATTATTATTATAGTGGTGACCCTTGCCTCCTTTACGACTTGACTTATAATAAAGAGTCTACAGGCGTCAAATCACATGATCTAGCCGGCCAACTCACCGATCTAAAACGAGAAGACAACACTACACGTGTTAAGTGCATTCTACTTTCTTATAAAATGCTGCACATCTTCGCAGTCGAAGTAGCATTGTCATCTGACTGTGGTTGATCATAAGCCGATGCATTATTTTATGAATTTACCTTCCGTTGGCTTCTTTGGTGTTAATAATAAGGGTTTGAAGGCGAAAACTTGATGATAGACGAAAACCTGATTCCGATTTCGTGGACAGTGAACTCTAAAATCCGAACATTGACATAAAATAGTCTAAATGTCCGTCGACTACACTAGTTCAGAAATCACTCTCCGAACAAGAGATTCTTGAATTTCAATTCTATGGGTTGAAAAAAAGGGTCTGTCTTCGACCCTTCAGGAATCAGACTAAGTACGAGTATATATCTGAGAAACCTGGCTCTAAACAAGTGATAGACCAGTTTCCAGGACTGTCAAGTCTGAAAGCAAACATAGCTCAGGGGAATTTGTAAGGCCCTGCAGCTGACAGAGAAGTATATTGCAAGTCCTGGAACTGAGTAAGTGTCTAGATTAAAAGACCTTTATCTGAAACTTATTCAATACTTAAAAAAATATCCAGAATTCACTGTAAACCAAATATTCACCAGAAACTCTTCCACATCAACAAGTATCCTTAATATGATGTCTCAATTTAGTACATTATTCAACTTCCTAGAGATTGTCCTCCCCAATCCCCGAACAGTCCACCCCTTTTTCCTTTTTGGTCGTGCCCTGTTTGTATTAAAATAATGACCTGCAAACTGCGGAGGGTGCCACACAATACACCCTCGAGATTATTCAATCACAGCGTGACACAGCTACATGCGCACATATAGCATCACCTATTGTCGCCCAATTGCCAAGTACTAGCTCGGCGAACGAATTCGCTTTGACTCGCCACCAAAGGAACTCAAAATTATACAGGCGTTTAATTTAATATTTACACTTCAAATGCGCACCGAATCGCCGTTTAAAGAACGGAAAGGGGAGCTGTGCTGTGCCGTGGATACGCTGTCCGCCTCGCCCCCTCTGTGACACTTTCAGTCGATGCCGCTGAGGGGACCTATCCTCGTTGAGCTATTTATACGAGCTATCGCGTGTTTACATCGCACGCCGCTGCGTAGGGGTGTCGAACATTTGTTTGTTTAACTTTGGGGATTTTGGATTTCGGTTTGTGGAATTCCTAAAAGACGAGGCGCAAAAACAGAAGAAACAAAAAAACACAATGAAGCATGCTGCGGAGCCACATCACAGTGGTGCGCCCTATTTGTATCCGAGTAGCTACGGGTATGGTGGACAAAATAAATGTTTCCTCACTTTTTATGCACGGCCTTTTTCACATGCTTCCCGAAGTGGGTGGGCCTCTGGATGCTGAGCGCTGAGCGGTGGCCCTTGTTTTATGAGTGGTTGTGCCATTGTTTGTGCTTTGTCTTGGACATATTTTTATTTGACGCAGCACGACAGTGAAGAATCTGTTGGATCCATGGATCTCCGGATCGATGAGATGCTGTGCTCCGTGGCGTGGCGTTTGAAATGTATGCGAGGGTTATGACGAAACAGATGAATGTCCGGGTGGGGGATTCATGGCCTTTCGCTGTGTTTTACGATCTGGTAAACGATCTTCGAAGACACTTACGAGCACGAAGTTTGTTAGTTGTGAGATAGCAGGGTGCCAATGACAGCGACGGAGTTATTGAGGGAAATTAGTGAAATTGGGCATTTAATGATCGTTTAATGGGGAACCGGGTAAATTGGATGCAATAAATTCGTCGGTGTTAATCTGCTTGACGTATATCGCTTGTCGCAGGCGTATGCTAAAGTTGAGATAAAAATTTATTGTTTTTCTGTAACGGTGCTGTGTAAAAATTGAATACGGGGCTTAAATGGTTCCGGCTCACATGCCGACACTCGTCTAAAATGGGAGATAAAAAGATTATGTGATTCGTATCCGTTTTGCTATGCTCGGTTTTACGATCCGTATTGCAAATCGATGTATTGATTTAATGTCAGCCCGCTGGGATGAGGGATGTTTGAATTTATTTGGATGCTTTGATGGGTCAACGTTGTTCCGGGAAGACTTGCTTGTTTTCGATGGCTTTTGACAGTTTGGTTGGAATCTGTTCTCCGGAATTTTGGGAAGATACCGCATTTGGATGCCAGCTTGACGCTATGAAAACCGCATGAGTCGGCAAATGAGTGTGTCAATGTTCGAGACATGGCCTTTCAAAAGAACCACGAACATGATTCCAGCGAAAACTGTAGTTGGCATTCCCATGAGTCGTTGTCTTATGGGCGAAATGTATGTCCATCTGCGGTTGGGTGGTTCTTGGTTCTTGGTATATTTCTGGACACCCAATTAAAGCTCCTTGGGAAGGTATTTGAATTGGATACACATTTTATAATAGGTTGTATTTTTTCTAGAGGACAAGGCACGTAATGAAACATAAATGTCAAAAAAAAATTAGTTGATTATAAGTTTTCTATAAGTCTAGGGTTATTTCATCGAGTGCAAGAACAATAAAATGCTTATGACTGAAACACAACAGTGCATCAGCGTCAGCGTTGTCTTTCAACGCACACAATTCAATGGACATGCACGAAATACTGCATCGACCTACGTAAGTGAAAAATGAGGGAGATGATAGGATCGTAATAAAACGTAAAACGTAATCCCAACGCACGTCATTATCCAACATGTTGGATATTTTTTTGACAGAGGGATGCGCTGTGAGAGCGAGATTGAGAAATGCTTCCCAAATTGAGAATTTTTTCCCAAATTGAGAACATTTTGTGGCAACTGACATTTGAGTCATGAAAACAGCTGACTAAAATTATTTCAACGAGAAAACTAATGTGAGTGAATGCGCCAAATTAGCAACAAGAAGCACTTTTTTATTTTTTATTCTTGGCATTCATTTTCGGCAATTAATTTCTTTAACGTTCAATTGTTTCACCAGAATATTTTTTGATTTCACATTTCAGAAATTAAAACAGCTGACGGAATATTTTTTATTTGGTATTTGAGAGAGAGAGGGAACAGCTGATTAACGCAGTTCGTCAATGCACACCCTCCGTAACATGAAGTCGGCTAGCGCAACTCACTGTTGTGTTTCAGCAGTGGTGTTCTTTATATGAATATGCGTCAACAGATAAAAGGCCAACTATGATGATCATACTGAAACTTAAGAGAACTGAAGCAACTAAGTACACTCACAAAATCAATACACTGTGAACATTGTAACCCCTCTCTCTGTGTGTTAACATCAGTTGACAGCTGATTTCTTCTTTAAACTCTATCATCAATTAAGAACACTTAATTTCAATGACGATGCTTCTGAATACTTTTCGTACACTTTTGAGCTTTTCAGCTTAAGCTCACGAACGGCTGTTATAGTTGGCCGGTTAGTTTAAAAAGTTTAACATGACTCTCTCTGAGCATTGTCAGTGATTCGAGAGAGCTGATGTCAAATGAAAATTAGCTGAAAATTAGCTGAGGAAGTCGCTAGGTCGCTAACACCTAAGCTAGGTGTAGGAGTCGACTTACTTGCTCACTACGTCTCAGAGTTGGATATGCTAATAATAATATATATACAGAGTGCGCCAACTTTTATATTGGCATGTGAATATTGAATAACTTTAAGGAAAATAAGCGATTTCCACATATGAGGTATTTTTATTCAATTCGGTCCTTTATTTAGACTGTAGGCACCGTGGCGTAGTGGGTAGGTGCGTCGACTCCTACGCTCGAGGTCTAAGGTTCGAATCTCGAAAAATTACCAAACATTTTTTCACGGCTCCACCTCTTTCAAATCACTGACTATGCTCAAAGAGTATAACTGTCTAGAAAAAGTTTCTCAATATCGCCGTTCGGAGTCGGCATTAAACTGTAAGTCCCCTCCACTCGCAAGAGAACAATAGCACGCACAATACGAGTGGTTGCTGAGAAGCTAGGCCAAGATCCACCTCGGGCTGTAGCGCCGCCATTATTGTTATTATTTGGACTAGTTTTTAAATACAACATCATTCAAGTGGAGCCCTCTATTGACCAAATGAAAATGTGCTGCATTCCTTCAATACGGACATTGGTAGTATCTGTTAAAGGCGCCGGCAAGTCCAAAAAGGGCCTCTTCGGTCATCAAAATTTGCTTCCCAAAATAAGGTTCAGTGTCAACCATTGTCTGTTGTGCCGTATTCCAAGCGACGTGGACGGTTTGTCGTCAATATTCTTTGAGTCAATTGCACTTTATACAGAAACAAATGCAAATCATCCTTCATGGTGGTTCCACTGACGGTATAAATCACGATTGTTCTCAACAACACACTCTCTTACCGCTTCAACCAGTTCATTGGAACGTCTTGGGCGCTGATGAACGACATGTCGACGATCTTGCACTGTCCCGTGCTTAACAAAATTCGACACCAAACGAGAAATAGCGTTGTCAGACGGTGTCTGTTGGCTACGATTGTTTCGACGTTATGCACGTCGAGTAAACACAACTGAACGACTATTGTCAATGTAAAGCATCGCTCTTTCGGCGCGTCGTTTCAGTGTGAAGTGATTCATGGTTAAAGTTGTACTAATTTAAAATGTTTACTGATTTAAATGTTTTCTACTTCTTAGGGCGCTACAGTCCGAGGTGGACCTGGGCCTCACTCAACGTGCCTCTCTAGCCAGCACGATCTTTCGCCAGCTGTCTCCAGTTTCGCACACCAAGCTGGTCGAGGTCCCCCTCGACTTGTGTGCGCCACCTTGTTCGTGGACGTCCTCTGTTGCGTTGTCCCACAGTCAAGTCATTGCTGTGTCGTAAAAATAAAATCTTCCTACCCAACGACTTGATAACATCTTATGTTTTGTTATATCACAAAAAACTTTTCAAATCTCTAGCAGATAAGAGGGAAAATTACCACCAGTCAAGCCTCATTGGATAACAGTTATTAGAACAAGTTCAGATAAAATAAGGGGATTTACAATCCTCCTAACAAAACTTGATCCACCCGACAGTTTATTTGAATGAAAGAAGATCTAAAATATGATGCCTAATATCACCCGACTTATATTTCATGCTATCATATCAATGACTATACTTTGAAAACACCGAAGGAACCAGTTTTATAGATTATTAACCTTAGAAAGACGAATTGCAGAGGTTTATGATACCTCGTCGTGTTTGAGCACAAGGACTTCTTCGTTAATATGTTTTCAAAAGCCTCACTTTAGCTTATCGCATGTAAAGTTGGCTGTTTCTTTCATTTATTTATTTAACAATTAAAGGGGTACCTTAAGTGTAATTTTCTTTTACGCATCGGCCCCAAGCTCTGAAGATTCCATCGTACATATCAGATGCTTCCTTTCATTGCCCTGAGACTGTGCTGAAATTTGATTCCACTTAATTTTCCCATCCTTGAGCCTTTCCCATCTTGTTTGCATTCCTGCTACGAGTAAATGTCCACCTACTGCCATTAAAAAGTGAAACTGAGAAGAGTGGTAAACGAGTTCAGGAAAATAAATATCGCATAAATGTTTACAGAGATTACCCTTCATCAAATCACCACTAAGAATCTTCAGTTTCATGTCATCCCGCCGTAAGTAAGCTTCTGAGCCGCTTTGATTTGCCTCAAGTTAAAAATAATCCACAGTATCTCTCTGACTTTCGATAAAAATACACTTCACAGAATGTCATAACCAAACAATCGAATCCTTACCTCAAATCAACTTAAACCTTAAATATCTCCAAGGGACAGATGCTACAACTGTTGAGGTAATCAAACATTCGTGTTCCTTCTTTACTGCTGAGCGTCACAGAGATGTAACTCAAAGTACACAAGTAACTACGGTGGAGGTTGTCAATAATACAAGAAGACCTAAGTAAATATTTATAACTCGGATACCAGATTTTGCAGGAACAAGCGGTATCTCTTAGCGGATTTCTTTTGAAACTCATTTCGAATTCTTGAGGAAGTGGGTCGGTGGTGTAGCTACCGACGGGGGAATTTGATGTCATGCCCACTTACCACTTGTAATTACTGATTCAATGCAGAGTAAAGTGTTGGTGAGGGATAAATCAAAGTCAACAAATCTGAATGATGTATCTCATTATTTTGGAAATGCTGACCCCTTGGCATATTTTATGTAAGCCTCTGCACAGAGTGTCGTTAAATTTTATTTGCGCAAAAATTTTGACATCGGTGTTATTCACCCCTTGAGCATGCAAACCACTCTCCGATAACACGTTTGACTTGCTCTCGTTTGCTCCAGTTGAATTTGCTTCCCAGGGCGTTGACTTGTGTAGTTCTGATTCTGATCTTTCAACTTCTGCGCAGTGGCAACAAAGACTGAGGTTTATTCTGTAATCGAATGGAATTCATCTTCATTCGACTTTTATACTCTTGTTCGCTGTCAATGAATTTAATTAGCTGATCGGCGTATTGAACGGGGAACCATCTTTCAGATACGATACGTATTTCCATATCAGTCATTTGCAGCACCACCACGATCTTTTTCTCGTTGTTGTGCTTAAAATGTGTTATTTCTAGTTCATCGGTACGATACCATCTTCTTCTGTCATAGAGTCCGAAAAGTAACCTTTAATTAAGTTACCACCCAGAAGAAAAAATCGGTCAACTAACTGTTTGAGTGCAGACTTCTTCTTCTTAGTATGGCGCTACAGCCCAGGGTGAACCTAAAAAAAAAATACTGTCGAGCAACCATAATCTTTCGCCGGCTGTCTTCAGCTTTGCACAACAAACTGGTCCTCTCCACTCTCGCCTTACCAACCGCCTTGTCTCTTTATGTAGAAATGAAGAAACTGTAAGTTTTTTGAATTCCACTGTATTTTAGGCCTCGATTCAATTTGCCCGCTCACAAGCTTCCAAATTACTTTCATGGAAATTGTGTGCACTGGAAATTGTACTTTTTTTTCTGAGGATTTCTTAAACGCTACTGGAGCACTCAGACTCAAAATTGGTTCACTGTACTGCCAGGTAGCAACCTACTCCAGTGCCGTTAATTTGATCCCAACGGCAAATGGCGACTGGACCAGATTCGATTTCACTAGGATTCGAACCTGGGACCCCTCTAACTTGGGGCAGGCACTTAATCAACGGCACCATTCAGTCGTTTGTACTTTCTCAAAGATTTTAAATTCCCCATAAAAACATTTTCAAAACCTAATCCGTTTTTGATGAGGGAAAACGCCAAACGACAATCATTTGTCACAGAACTTTTCGAATAACAACTTCAGTCATTATCGATACGATTTTGATTTATCGGCGGAATTTATAAGCATACTCGTACATAAGCTAGTAAGCATGGCTACGAGGTGGTTGAGCCACTTTGATCGTGTGTAATTACATTTCCCACCACTCCGATGGGAGATTTATTTTTAATCTAATTGGGATTAACATTCCTTTGGAAACGTATTTGTAGAAAGCGGGTTGAGGTAGCATAAGTACACTTTCGTCTAAAATTAGATAACCAGGCAAGGAATACAGCGTCCACGTCATAATGGGCACCAGGTTATTAGACAAATATTGAGGACATTAATCATGATAGCAGGACATCCGCGTCTATCGATTGGAATCTAATTACTAGTGCAACCAGATTACCAATCATTAATTCCAAGGTGTGTAATTGAATGGGGTTAATGCTTCCATTAAAAGCCAAAGTAAATGTCAAATGTTACCGAGGAAAAATGATCTGTGGGATTTACTTTCCACTTACTGTCGGCTGGAAGTGGTATAGTTTATTTCATGTTTGGAATGACTTTTGATTAAAAAACTTAAATGAGAACAACTATTTCATGATTGAACTTAAATGGGCTTTTAGTCTTCATCCCATACCCTGAAAACAGCACATTAGAACGATGACATACAGCATCGATTTGGAATGCACCATAGGATTCAGTATTCCAGCAGAGAACATACATACTTCATTCAAAATGCAACGAGGAAGTCAATACTTCGTTCAATGAATGGTAAATGCGATTTGGAATAGGAAAACTTAGAAGCAAATAATCTTCGAATCCGCCGAGGGACGGCGCAGTAGAGGAAGATCGCGACTCTGGTGGCGCACACAAGTGGAAAGGTACCTCAACCAACTATGCGTGCGAAACTGGAGGCAGCTAGCTAAAGATCGAGCTGGCTGGAGACGCTTCTTGGTTGAGGCCCAGGTCCACCCCGGACTGTAGCGCCACCTTAAGTAAGTAAGAAGTCCCATTGAAACAGAAGTTTAAGTTTCTCGGGGTCCCTTTCACGAGTGATGGGAGGAGTAATGCGGAGCGTTCTTGAAGGATTGGCCAAGCTGCGTCAATTTTGAAACATGCAGACCAACACACTGCCTCTATCAGCAAAACAGGGTGACGTGGGAATGTCCTTATATATAATATAATGGTGGCGCTACAGTCCGAGGTGGACCTGGGCCTAGCTTCTCAGCAACCACTCGTGTTGTGCGTGCTATTGTTCTGTCACGAGCAGAAGGGACCGGGAATGCCCTTAGACACTTGTAAACTGTTGTTCGAATAAGTCCTTATTCAAAATGCAACTACTAGATGAATATTTGCCGACACATCTCCAGAATGATATCAGGTTCTAACTAAGCTCTTATGCAATGATCTCTGCAAACATCTCAAGTAAACGCATACAAAGTGTCACCTCAAATGCAAGAATTTTGATCAAAATGAAATTCAAATTCAAAAGAAATGCAAGCAGTCTTATAGGCGAAGCCGAAACCAAAACTCAAATACAAGAACTGAGGGAATAATTTTCCGTGAATAGCCACCAAAATTTACTCAGCTCCTATTCTTAAATTTCAATTTTTTCAACCATTCTTCGCACTTTAATAGAAGTTAATTTTAAGCACCAGAAGCAGGTTGGGTCCCCCCTTTTGACTCACCCCCTACAAGTGGATATTCTCGTACAGAAAAAAGGTTCCAGGCAACAATGTGATTTTCAACCTTTCTCAAAAACAAAACACTGAACGCGATGAAAATGGGCAGCCATCCAAAACAATTCTCCCTAACCGCAGATCACGGCTGAATCCATAAGGCGACGGAGATCCCTAGAAATGCCTTATTAAGACACTCTCTCTCTCTGGCCCTCAAATATCTCGGGTCATATGTTCCTGTTCATTTTCGTTGTTCCTGCACCAACACAAAGCAGAAAGCAGAGGAAAAGAAAGGCACTCGCTATAAATTCATAGCTCCAAGTAAAATTAGTCGAAAAGTCGTTAACCACGGTAATTAAGAAACCCAACCACCACCGGCATCAAACCCTCACTGCGGTGTGTCTCCCCCAGCCGAGGGTCGCCACACAAGATCAAATAAAACATTTTATTGCCAATAAAACTTTAAGCGCCACCTACGAAAATTGAAATAAATTGCTTTTCGACAGAAAAAAAATGGAATTGCCAACAAGGGCCGCCCTCCTCACCTCGCGCACACGCCCATCCGAGCGTAATCGAGTCAGAAACACAAATAAAATTCAACATTACTCAGCCGGCGTTGGCGACAAAATCTGACGAAACAAATAAAATATACCCGAAAATAAATAAAAATCACAATATGACATCGTCAACTTTTGTCGAGGTGTCATTCGTCACCCGCAAACCAAACTTTGACATCCGCCATCCCAAAGGATTTCCACACAAAATACCACAGAGGGGGAGAAGAATCAAATGAAAGCGGCTGTCTAAGCACAAACGCCTCCATGCAAACGCACCACGCACAACGCACAATGAAAAACGCACACGCCCGCCGCATGATATTGTCGTGGCAGTCCCCTAAAATATATGCAAATGAAATCGCGGTATTAATGTGTCATATTTGCTGGCGGGTGTTCCCTATTCTCTTCGTCGGCTCCTTTACGCAGTTGACAGCGGGCGTTGTTCAACAAACTGCACGCGACGTGTTTAAAAATTGCCACTGCTCAAAAGTTTGAATCTCGGAATAATTCTATTTTAAATTAAAAAACACGGAACGGATTTCCCTAAGTTTGAGTGCTGTGTCACCGGCAGGGACTGCGGGAGGAGATGAAATGATTTATATTTAGAAGCATTCCATCCACAATCGGAGGTAATGTGGGAAGCCAGTATCCGTGGCCGATTTCCAAACAAAAAGATGATTGGCTGAGGAGGGGAGGAGGAAAGTAACAAAACAAAAGCAAGTGTGGTATCCGCAATGTTTCAAAAAGCAATTAGCAGCAATTCAAAATGAATCAACCACTAAACACCAAAAGACACAGTCCCGGCAATACGACAAGACGACAGAGTTCTTTATCATTTAATGCCAGGGAATAAATCTCTCAGGTACGCACACACGACCGAAACCCGGCATAAGCATCGACTGAGTGGTTTGCGGCGAACGTGTCTCAGTGCAGGGGGGTGAGGGAGTCAAACACGTCTGAGAGGTGAAGCCATAAACAACAATAATAATTGTATCCAGAGGATGCTCAGCCTCAGCTGAGCTGAAAGGCGGAAAAGCAATCTGCTGCTATGGATAGAAAGTCGTTCGTACCCGAATTGAATTAACAAACAGAACTTGCTCGTTGCTCCGAACAGTCACAGAGGCCGATGATAGACAAGCGCCAAATGTCAACAGAATCTGTGGCATTGCGGGATACTCGTTCCGCTCAATTTGATGGCAGGAGACGGAAGGCTTAAATTGAGTGGCAGATGGATGGGAATTGCTGAGGGGACGACAATGTACATGTTTCTCCTGTTCCGGCTCAGCTGGGAAGAAGATTTGTATTCTCATCGTTACACCGCATTGTCACACTGGGGTGGGTTCGGTAAACAGACTCAAATCGAAAACGAATTTAAATCAGCTTTGGAATTTGTTGGAATCGATTACAGGTAAGTTGGTTCTGTACTTTTCATTGATTGCGAGTGTGTTAAGGTAGTACCTACTCATAATTAAGGCTCAGAGGAATTGTTCCCGTAGAACTAACGTCACTTCACTTGAAAAATCATGGAAATAGACCAGGGTCTTCCTATAGGGACTTCCGAATTTTGACAGTTGATAGCGGCCATGTTGTTGAAGCTACATCTGTCATATTGGCTGTCATTTATTCATTTTTGTTGCTCACACGTTCAATAACACGCGCAAATGATAAATGCGACGGCTGATTTTTGAACGATGTTAAATTTCGTACGTAATGGCATCGATAGGTCTTTCAAATGAATAGAAAATTTCGATGCAATCTTGCACACACTTTGCTGCATTTCAATTTGAAGATAGGAAGCACTTAATGAAATATTCTTTATTATCCACGTCTTATCTTTTAAGCTTCTTCAACTAGCTCCATTTCTGAGGTGGCGCGATCGATTGAACTGAACTCAAAAATGCTAAGACATGTCTTATTGAGATCAACCTCGGAAACGACTGGATGGCGCAGTTGGTTAAGTGCGTGCCCCAAGTTCTAGGGGTCCCAGGTTTGAGTCCCACTGAAATCGAATCTGGTCCAGTCACTATTTGCCGTTGGGCTCAAATTAACGGCCCTGAAGTAGGTTGCTACCTTCCAGTACAATGGACCAGTTTTGAGTCTGAGTGCTCCAGTGTATTGTTACAAAAATCTCCGACAAAAAAAAAAGCCTCGGATTTTTACTTGTTTTGGCACAGGATTCTGCTCTACACACCCTAGCTTTTGCCAACATTCCAGTCGCACCTTTTTTCCTCGTCTTCTTCTTGTAGCGCTACAGGATGTACAGGATGGACCTGGGCCTCAACCAACAAACCTCACCAACTAGCACGATTTTTTGCTAGCTGTCGCCAAATGCGCACACCAAGTTAGTTGAGGTCCCTCTCCACTCGTGTGCTCCACCTTAGACGTGGAAGTCCTCTGTTGCATTGTCCTACTGGTTCAGAGTCGAAGACCCTACTGTCTCACCCTACTGACCAAATTTATCGGGTGGAGAGGCTTGAACCTCTGCAAAAGTTTCCATTAATGTATCCGGAGACACAAGATACGGCACAGAAAAATTACTCTTCCTTCTATGAACCAACGAACAATCCACTTTACACTACCGAGAAACCCTTGGTACCTTTGGGAAAGCAACACAAACAACGTGCGTCATCAATAGAGGCACTAAGAGGAAGAGTGCATCCTTAGTTAGTCCCTGTTCATTTATTTTTTGCTTCCGAGAGGCCAACCAAAAAAGCAGCCAGAGGACTCTTTGCAGATGACTACAAAGTCGAAACAGGTAGTAAAATACACGATTTAATTACAAGTCAATTTGTTCCTTCCCACCTTCGTACGAAGTCACGTCGATGTAGCGAGTTGGTGTCGTGCTCAACAGACGTAAGCTTGGGGTTTTATTATTTTAACATTTCGAATTCGGTCAATGACCTTTTACAATCCAAATGAAACCGTAAAACAATTAAGCCCAAAATAATGCTCTCTAAAAAAGGTCTGCACGTTTATTTCCAAAGGCAACAATTATATTCTCTCAAAGCTAGGTACAGATGATGGTTGCAAAACGTGTGCCTTGGAGTAGTCACACAGATTCCGCCCATCGTTTTATTGCTCGTTTGAGCAATTTTATGACTGAAACTGGTAGATGCGATTAAAATGAAGAATTCGCTTGATGTGAGACATCAACCTAACGATGCATTGACCATTACATTTAAGAACGTATACATCAGAGTTATGGTGCTAGCCAAGTTTGATCATGGGTCAAGCAACCAAGCAGCAGCAGGATAGTAGCCTTGGCTGTGTCATTAAATAATTTATGGCCTTCACATCCAAATTAATGAGGAAAATTGTGAAAAATGTTTAAAGGAGATTAGTTTGAAGTCTTGAAATATTTTTGCGTTACGATTGATCGCAGGCCTTGCCTCAAGACGCACGTTAAATACGCCAATCGTCGAGTCAGCAGTAATGGAAGCAGCACTTTTTCGAATGACTCCGAAGCTCGATATATCCGCAGAATCAGTATGGTCAACTCAACCTCTTTGGAGTTACCTCCATCTTCCTACGCATTACCTCAGTATTGGCGAGAGCATAGCCTGCAAAAAAGTCAAAATTAAATCAATAATCAGCGTGTACTCTTTATGGAGACCTAACACTGGCTTCGGCACAGCTTATGTGTTAACCGGAATGGTCCCTACCGATATGAGATTCAAAGGGCATGTGATCACGACCAGAGCTCCTCAGCAAGCCAAGTGGATCCACCCCACGAACAGGAATTCAAGTACACTCCAAAGATATTGACCCACTGGTATGGTACAAACTTCAAAAGAATATTCGTCACGAAGACTGGCTCTGGCCAGAATCTGAGCCAGTAAAGGGCTGTACTTGAATCTACAAGGACGGCCTCCAAGGCTAATGCAGAATCTGGCGCTGAAGCCTTCCTGGACCATGCGAAGCCTATGCGAACCTAATGACCGCGAACTATGCTGTAAAGAACAGGTGGAAGGGGTTAAGTATTTGTTTCTGTAGCGACAGCCAAGCTTACTCAATTTTTAACCACTTCCAGGATAGTTCAGGAATGCCAGTCTTCTCTAAATTTAATCGATATTCTAAATTTCCGGAAACATGCCGGGCCGCGGCTATCACGGGATCACGGGACATGAGATCGCCGATGAACTTGCTAGTCAAGGATCAGAGTCTGTACTCTCAAGACCTGAATATGCGCTGAGACTGCCTGCGTCGTTGGTTTATGCTCACATCGATGATTCTCAAGGATTTAGACAGACTAAGTGAACGCCCCATAACTTATTTACTTACTTAAGGTGTCGCTACAGTCCGGGGTGGACCTGGGCCACAACCAACAAGCGCCTCCAATCAGCTCGATCTTTAGCTAGCTGCCTCCAGTTTCGCACGCACAGTTGGTTGGGGCCCCTTTCCACTTGCGTGCGCCACCTGAGTCGCGGTCTTCCTCTACTGCGCCGTCCCTCGGGGGTGGATCGCAGACTTTCCGGGCCGGAGTCCTGGTTTCCATTCGCTTTACATGACCTAGCCATCTCATTCGTTGGATCTTCACTCTTCTGGCTAAGTCAATGTCGCTGAACAGCTCGTACAGTTCGTTGTTATATCTTCTCCATCACTCACCATCTATGCAGACGGGACCGAAAATTACCCGAAGAATTTTCCACTCAAAGCAGCCAAGAGCAACCTCATACGCTTTTGACAAAGTCCAAGCTTCTGTGGCATATAGCAGGACTGGGATGATTAAGGTCTTGTACAGGGTTACCTTGGTTGTTCGAGAGAGTGCTTAATACGTCCTATAACGTCTGAAAGTTATCCGTGGCATTCTTGTTATCCCTTGACAGACAAGACTACAGGCAACTTACCGGCGTACTACACCTTCGCCAATGTAGAGGTAGGCTCCTTATCACAGAAGCGCCTGCTGGTCTTCCTCCGGAAGACCAAGAAATTCCAGCAAAAGTACGTTACTGCTTGGAAGTACAATGGACCAGATTTTTAGGCTGGAAGTCAAATTATTTTGGTTGATTTTTCTAAACTTGATCTTTTATTGAATTTTACGTGGTCCCTTAGACGATAAGTATATAAATATGGGAGTTAATACTGCAGCAAGCAACATAATGAAGGAGATAAAAGACGTATAGAAGAGGAGATGAAAACGAGAATTTAAGGGATTGAGATAGGAGATACTAGCCATCTACAAATGTAAGATTGCTTCATTAAGAGTCAGCTGAAAGAATAGGTCGCATTCAAAAGCTCAAATTTCAAAAAATGCTCCATTGTATTTTTAGAGTTTTATTTTATTACAACCCAATTGTTCTGAAGTGGCAATTAAAATAACCACTTTCAAATATCTCAAACCTAAATAGACACTGTTCCTCTGATTCTCAGAAAATATCCACATATACACACAACGCTCGCTCTAAAATTGGATGCATACTTTCCCTTGCCAAACCAAAATTAAGGTCAGTCCCTTTAAAAGGCTTAAGCATGCAATTTTTATGAAAAAATTGTCCTTGTCATGCCTCGAAGGAAAATCAGAACTCCTCATTGACTTTTTGTATACAAGCGTATTTGAGAATTCCACAAAGGGTACCATTCCATGCAAGGGCATATTTTAGCAAGAATATTTTGAAAATTAAATCACAGAACGAGGCAATTTATAGATGCCCTTGCGTATCTGAAGTCCTTAAGGCGCTTCGAATAAATATTCGTACATACTTCCAGCCGGAAATAAAATATTTCTGGTACCTTGCATCGATTTAATCCCACCCTTGTTTCCTCCCATTCAACGTCCGGAAGGATGGGCAATTTATCACATTTCCTGTAAACAGATTTTAGACGGAATGGTTAGATGGTTTTGATGGGGCATTCAAATTTAAAACCGATCTGAGGCTTATGTGACAATTTTCACTGGAATTTTAAACTAAATTCCATATAGAATTTTTTTTTCAAATGGCTCAAAAATTTCAGAACGGATTTTAAGGGTTAACTTTTACTATTATTTTAGTTATTTTATTTTTTAAGCATATTTTAACCACCATCTAGTTGAAATTAACGCATCTATTTTGTCCCTGAACTCGTAGTTTTTTTCCCACAAACTACAATAAACACTCGTAATAAATTAAGTACGAACGCCAAGGGTAAAGATTGATTGCCGCTGATGCGTTAACATGCAGACCATTTAATTTGTTGAATAATTTTAAATGGTTTCAATGAAAAATGCGAGGAACTTTTATAATTATCGTCAACGCTTTAATGGTAGGCGAGGTATGTGCAATTTGTTATGCATTCCCGTAATTAGCTGAACTGTGGAATGGGCAAAAAAAGAAAAAATATGTATTCTGGGTAACCGCGGTATGTTAATTTGATTTATTAGCTTGATGAATTAATCGCTGATTGCAATTACTTCAGTAATTTCAGTTATTAGTTCAGATGAGCTTGTGTGTGCAAGACCAATGGGAAATAAAGTTATTACGGTCTTTAAAAGCAGTTCCTTTGGCATGACATAGGCTCATACACTTCGTTAGAAAAGTGTTCATCTGTATGACCTGCAGGTTTTACTTTTTCGGTGTTTCTAGAAAATGTCTTCAAGTGTTTTAGGATGACGTCAAGCCCGATATTCACGAAAAAAAGACTGATTTGCTTCAAAGCTCTGTTTTGTCTATCATTTTTATAAATTAGATCATGTTTGCTATTTCGATTCTAATCCAATTTTACACTTTGCTGATGGCACTACTATTTACGTCGCTGTTTCAGAGTCGGCATAAAACTGTAGATCCCCTCTACTTGTGAGAGAGCAATAGAAAGCACAACACCAGTGGCTCCTGGAGAGACTATGCCAAAGTGAACAAAAGCACGCACAAAACCAGAAGTGCCCAACTCCATTCCGGACTGTGCCATCCGAAGAAAATGAATAAACAGAGAAAATCGCGTCTTGTTGTTACGCCAATTACAAAACAAAATGTTCTCTATATAGGACATATTTAAAAATTAAATACTTCATTTCATTTAAAAACAAAAACATAAAATAACCAAAATTAAAACTGACGTACATTTTACTGTCAGAAACTGAAATCGGATATCAACAAGGAAAACGCAGAACTTTGCCATTTTCTTACCTTGGCAAAGTGTACAAACATTTGTCAAAAAATTCGAATGGCTGGATAAGATTTCAGAAAATGATTTATTTGTAGAACATTTCTTGTGACGGGATGTATGGAGGCAAGTAGAGAAGAGGTCACAATCGTGAATAGAAATTACTCGTTCGTGACAGTACTCCGTACTCATTCTCCATGTACTACCTAGTTACTGTTTTTCAAATACACTTTTATATCAAGAAACTGGTTTTGAAATTATGCGTCCCTGTGTGTAATAACGTTGAATCAGTTAATTAAAGAGAAAGCCAGAAGAACCCAGAAAAGTGTTCGCAAATAAATTTCTGTATGGTACGGAATACGTGGGCGCCGTGGCCGTGCGGGTTTGTGCGTCGGTCCATACGCACAAAAATAATGGCAATTCGTGAAGCTCTGCCCTGGTTCAAATGGAATGTAATATCCGACCGTGATATTTGATATTTTAACGGATAACCAGGCAACTCTCAAAGTCCTCGAACTAGTGTCTCAAAACTCCACAATAATAACAAACTCTTACTCATCTTTAGACAAGATTGCCGAACAGTTTATTATTCGCCTCTGATCGGTACCGGGTCACAAAGACATTCCAGGAAACTGCATAGTGTATGAACTTGCTAGGTTCGCTGCCACTCTGCCACCAACGATGAAATACAGCGACATAGGTACGACCCTTTCGACATGCAAACTGTTGCTACGAGAATACGCAACTAACAAAACGAACAATAAATGGATAAGAGAGAATTATCTGGTCTAAGCTAGATCCTAAACGATCTAAGAATTCGATTTCCCTCAACAGATCAAAAATCAGCATCATTGTCAGTGTCATCACTGGACACTGCCTCATAGGTGAACATTCAAGAAGGCTCGGCGTTCTGCCAAATGATTTCTGCAGAAACTGGAGGAGGAAGTTGAGAACATCTCACATTTCCTCTGTACCTCTACGGCAATGTCATCCGTTCAACAACACTTGTGGGGACCCACTTTGAGTTGTAACCTCAGCGGGGCACCAATAAGCAGTCTTCTACTTCATCGAAAACTACAAATGGTTGCCCACAAATGGACTGATGGATTGACCCATGTCAATCTATGTGGCAGGACAATAGATCAACTCTGGTCTAAGAGCACTCTCAGCCACTAGACCTCTAGACAGCTTGGCTAATGACGTCTAACTAGGTTAGAGTGGAGGCCACAGCTTGGAATACACCAGAATAGGTGGATATTAACCAATTAACACAACACAACATTTCTTCTTCTTCTTTTCCTTTGTGTGGCGCTACAGTCCGGGGTAGACCTGGACCTTAATCAACAAATCTCTCCAGCCAACACGGTCTCTCGTTAGCTGCCTCCAATTCCGCACACCAAGTTGGTTGGGGTCCTCCTCCACTTGTGTGCGCCATATATAAAGAGGACGTCCTCCCAGTGGCTCGGATTCGAAGACTCTTCGGGCCGGAGCTATGTCGTGCATACTCTTTACATGGCCTAGCCATCTTAAGCGTGTTATCCGTAGATGCTTGACTAGGCTCATGCCGCCGTAGAACCCCTATAGTTCGTTGTTGAACCTTCTCCCCCAGATGCCATCAACGCAAAGAAGTCCAAAATTCGCATGCAGAACTTTTCTCTCAAATAGACCAAGAGCTTCTTCATCCGCATGGGATATTGTTCATGTCTCTGTACCATAGAGCAGGGCTGGGATGATCAACGAGTTATTTAGGGCCAACTTGGTCTTCCGAGAGATGGCTCTATTTTTTTTTTTTTTTCTGAAGATTTTTGAAACTCTACTGGAGTACTCAGACTCAAAACTGGTCCATTGTACTTCTACGTAGCAACCTACTCCCATTTGATCCCAAGGGCAAATGGTGACTGGACCAGATTCGATTTCACTGGGATTCGAACCTGGGACTCCTCGAACTTGGGGCAGGCACTTAACCAACTGCGCCATCCAGTCGTCTGATGGCTCTATTACTCAAATGCCTCTTGAGCCCAAGGAAACCACTTCAATTTACCTAAACACCCAAGCGAAAACATCTTACTTACTTTACTTAGTAGGCCTACGACCCATGTAGGGTCTGAGACTGATATATCGCTGCCTTCCATCGTTGACGGTCCTGGGGACGCTGCTTCCAGTCATCAAGACCAAGCTGTCTTACGTTCGCGATTGTACCGAAGTTTCGGTCTTCCTCTCCTTCTCTAACCAGGAGTCTCGGATTCGAAGACCCTCTTAGCTGGAGCGCTGTTGTCCATGCGCTCGATGTGGCCGAGCCAGTGCAGTCGACGGATTTTTGCCTTCCGGACTACATCCACATCCTGGTACAGCTCATAGAGTTCACGGTTGTGTCTTCTCCTCCATTCGCATTCCTCGCAGACGGGACCATATATCCGAAGCGAAAACATCTGCAAGGAATTATCTTCCTTCTTCTACTTCTCCGCCACTCAGTTTATGGCCGATTGTAGATTTATTCGTGTGAGAAGATCTTAACTTCATTTGAATGATCCAGTCACAGCTTGTGTTACGAAGTAAGTTATTCTACGCTAAAACCCAAAAACGTCCTTAGATTTGGACCGAAAAAAAGTAAAGGAAATCGTCTCAAGATGACTATATCATCTGAACTCATAGCAGTAGAAAACGAATTCCCTTAAATCGAAACAGAACACATGTCATATACCCAAATCGAAATTCAAGAAGCTTTCCATGACAGACATAAATACTCTCAGAGCATTGATACCAAAGAAACGGTATCGCAAAATAAAAGTTGTAGTTTACGATGACTCGATCAAAATCTATCCCGAAGAGCAGCAGTTAACCTCTACGCGTCTCTTTTTAATCCTAAGTCCTCTGTAAAAATCTATTTGATCCATACAATCACAGTCAACCCAGGAATCAACAAGATAACCCTTTCAAATTGCAAGGAGAACCCAGAAAAGGAAACGTACACATGTGGCAATCTTGAAGTGCTTCTGTTCCTTAACTCTTCACTTGTGTAACTCAAACTGACGCCAGGTCAGTGCCATGAAACCCTTCGACAGAAATCTGTCTGTGAACTAATACTCTGCAATTTTTCCAGTCGTTGCGGAGACACACATAATTATGTACATCCACGGCGTCAGCACCAATTCAACAAACCAACTGTCAATTGGTGCCGACACCAGATTAGACGCCCTTATGGCTGCATATTTCTGAAGAAAATGAAAACGAAACAGACACTCTGTCGTATGGGTACTCAAATCGATAAGGAATTCCTCAACGTAACCGATACTCTGTGCACTCAGGTGAACTTCAAGTTAATCCTTGGAAACTTCAACACCCAACAGAACAACTGCTGGGGTTACTTGCCAAGTTGTTCAGTGACTGCCAATGACTTTGCAAAGAATGATATGCATACCAAATGTATCCCACTCCGAGAAAAATCGATTAAATCACAATAATCGGCGCAGATTCCTCCACAAGAATGCCTTGTATCATGCTTCATCGACGGCAACATCAAACGAGGAAGCCAGCTGAATCGAAATTCTCAGAAAAACCAACGATTTCTGGATGCGAAGGTGGTGCTTCCACACCGCAGAGGGCGTGACTAAAAAGTGACGACTGCCTAAAAATAAATTTTTATTTGTGAGTTCCTTCACCTGTCACCAATTAATTGATCGACTCTCGTGTGGTAACGATGAAATCAAAAATACAAAGCAAAACAATCGCCTTAGATACGAGCAACATCCTGCCGAGTGCTTGCTTTCGAGTACGTCATCTTGGCTGATTAATGGCATCAGGGATTGATATAAATATATTTTGCAAGACCGCTGTATGCCATTGCATAACCGGCCAGAAGAAATCCGCTTCAGTTTTTGAAGGGGAAGCTCTTGAATGTTCGACCACTTTAACCCTTGTCAGAGCATCTTAATCAAATCATTTGGTATGTAAAGTTATTCAAACAATTTATTCAACAGTGGTGCTCCTTTGCCTCCACCAGAGAGAGACGGACAGGACATCCAACGGAAGAGGCTCATACTCACTTGTCATATAGAAGAACAACGTTATAGCAGCGATCATGATGACAGTTCATGTGATGTTTATCGCTCTCGGTGGTGATAGTTGAATTTGTTGCTGTCGTCGTCCTAGATACGAAATAATTAGCGTTAGCTATGATTTTTCCCCCCTTCCTCTGGGTTGTTTGTTTATCAAGTTTGTTGGTTATCTGATTATATTCCCATTCGACATGCCATGTGATATCCAATTTATATCGCAATTAAAACGGTTATTACGTGATTCGTGGTCATAAAGACCTGCACTACAATAAACCGCACACACACCTCCCCAGCACAGAATTCGATGGGAAATCCGAACAGACAATAAAGGGTCTTCACTACACGGCAAACACACTGCCACGCGAATTTGTATCTTGTAACAATTTCTCTTCTCTTACGTCAGTGGTGACACAAAAACAATTGCACGCAACATATGGACGACACTCACACGGTGTTTGCTCACTTAATTAGAAAGGATATTGTATTATTCACTGCAGGCCCTTCGAATGAGAGATATCAAGGATGTCACTGCAAAACGAACCCGCGTCGCACGCTGAAAAAACCAACCGACAACAAAGATGAGGGATTACAAGGTTACAAGGATGTAGAGTGTAACACACGGTGGGCTATGCACACATACGAGTATTTCGTTTTTTTTTCTTCTTTTTAATTATTCACACTTTCAATTAATTAAACGTGCGCCGCAGAGGGAGAGTGAGAGTGGCGAAAGAAGACCAAAGTATTCGCGACGACTACCTCAATGGCGAGGAAATGCATCCTTTGTAGACGGCTCTGTGACGTAGCATATCCTCGGGCATTATACTGACATTGTCGTCACCATCATACTCATCATCTTCATCCTCAGAAGCATCAGCGTCCTTGTCACAAACATCAGTTAAAGTGAAAATGACGCGACGCTTTTGCCTTTTTTTTTGATTTTTTGTGTATCACGTCGTCACTATGCACTGTTTCGTTTATTTTCTTCTCCTTTCTCTTCGTTTTTATTTTTTTGTATAATCCTTTTTGCTGATGGTGGCTGAAGTTGATGTACCTGCAACAGTATCTAATGGATGCTACTCCGGAACACTAATTAAATCGAGCACAAGCACACCGACCCGCGTACGGTCCCTGCCCGTTCTGGCGGAGCAAGTTGTTATGAAATTATTTCGGATTTGCAAGTTTTATCATGCATATTGATTTTCCGAGCACCATTCCCGACATCGAACTCAAGTGGAAGTCGTAAATCGCTTTACAAGTATCCTAATACCCCGGAGGCTGTTTATGATAAGATCCACTTGCAGCATCGCATTTTCACTTCATCATGAGGTGTTGGGAAATGCTGCATCCGAACGGAACCCGAAACGAGGAACGAGCAAAGGCAATGCTGTCTGTATCCTTTGGGATGGATCCAGATTGCGGTGTCGCGTCAACTGCCGTCGAGCACCGAACCAATGATGGGGAATTTTTTGAAATTTATTTTCCTAAACAACACCGTCTCTGTGCACGGGACGAGGAAAACATGCAACAGACAAGAAATGCGTTAGCGAAGCCCTAATCACTAGATGCGTCGTTGTGCCGTCGCGTCATCGATGAGAAAACGTCGCAAAGATACTGAATCTAGAACCTGGTGTGTTAAGTGAATATGGGGAGCGCAGGTTGTGTGGATTCTAAGTCAATTTATCTTGAATGAATTCGCCGCCCAAGAGAGACCACGCCAACTGAGACTGTGCGCTCGAAATAGAACCCTGACGCAGTACACTCCACGAATTCGCCGCAGAACACCGCCAACAGAGACAGACTAGGTCAGTTCGGTGTTTGCTCCTTTGTTTGTGGATCGTAAGAGAGGGCATGCGCTCGGCAAGGCTCTTCCTGACTAAATGTAAATTTATTGTTCCTCCTTCGGCTGGCCATTCACTACCCAACTGCTGGTCGAATTGCGCTCAGATGGATGCGATGGCAAGGACACCTAATCATGGATAAAGTTTGAAGCAGAACAATTTCCTCCCCAGCGGCCATACGAACGTGGTCAATGGTAACCGAAGAGAGTGGTTTCGAAAATATGGCTCCACTTTCACTTCGATTGAAATTACAATCGTTCCCATGGTCGGAATCAGGATCAGACGACAAATCCCATCATTCCCCGAGTCTGATGTGAAAAATCGTTACGCACACAAATCAAAGGAGAGTATCTAAACACTTTTTTCGCCTCCTTACAGTTCTCCATCTCTTTTTCTTTATTTTCCCTGTATAGACTCACTTCATCCCGGCGAGGGAAGTCAAATCATCTAAGGGTCTTTCTATTCAATGATTCCGCAGCCGAGATGAGAGTATCCCGCCGTGCTGTGCTTGCCAGGAGCAGACAAGTTATGCTTCATAGAAAAATTGTACACAAACAATATCGCAGAAGGGATACAGCCCAGAAAAAAATGCAAAAGCTATTACTATTTCTAAAAGTCCCGAAGGCTTGTGGATAACGACGAGATTTCAGTGGGAGGAGGGGGGGTTGAAGCAGAAGTTCGTTGAGAGACAGGCATTTGCGGATTTGTTTATTTACATTCAACGACAGTACACATACACACATCGGAAGCAATGATGGATGGATAAACCGGGAGTTGAGCACGAATGAAATGCGAGCAAAAAATAGAAAGAAAAGCGAAAAAAGCTTGACGAAAGTGGATGGCAATTGCTATTGGGCCCTGACTTATGACGCAGAATGAGAGGACGTCACATTGAAGTGAAACGTTTGTTGAAAGGTGTCAAAGCGAATGCGATGTGGTGCCTTAATTAAGTAATGAGCGGTTGACTGGTAGTTTTCAATGCAAAGTACGAGTAGATATGACATGTGGGTTCAAGGGAAACTGTAGCTCAAGTAACTCTCGATTAAGCGAATTTGACATGACGTTTCTGTTTAAATATGATGGACTGAAATTGAGGATTCTAATGGAAGTGGTCTTATCCGTTCCAACTGCACATGCACAGGAAGGTATCCTGTACTACGAAACATCTGCAATATCTGCAGCAACGAAATTAATTAGTTACTTTTAATTCACTTTTTCATTTCTCAACAAGTCGACGAGGTGTAACCTTAACATTTGCAAGTGGGAGACAAATGTCAGCAAATTGTTCAACGGCCGTTTTCTTGTTGAAGGGTTTGTACACTTGTGAAGGGCTCTGCAATCTATTCCTATTTCGAACGACATTTTTTCTTGTGCATTGAAGCATTTTTAAGTGAATTGCAGGAGGCGGCCCTGAATAGTTAGTGTTTCTTGACCTTCGCGGGAATTGCCAACTGGACATTAAACGTACCTGTCGAACCACTGCATTGCTGTAGATATAAAATGAAGTGTCTCCATTTCTGGTGCTACTCTCTCCAGTTGAGCAGTTGTTCAATATGAACAAGATAAGATGAAGTTTTATCAAAAATACTCGGTATTATATTTTATTCAAAATTTAACTTAAGATAAAACTGTTGTATTGTATTGTGGACGCCGTAGAGTAGTGGGTAGGTGCGTCGACTCCTGCGCTCGATGTTCTCGGTTCGAAACACCTTTATATTTTCACGGTTCCACCTCTTTCGAGTCACTGACAATGCTCAAACAGTATAACTGTCTAGAAAAAGCTTCTCAATCTCGCCGTTCAGAGTCGTTCGTATAATATGCAGACCATATTTGTGATACTGATATTGGAATCCAAAGCTTTCCCACAATCCGTCATAATTTCCTTACCTGTTATAGCTACAATGAGATCATCGACATAAACTAAGACGTGGTCAACAATATATCTTTCATTCCGCGCGAAATCATTTTACTTTGACTGAATGCGTAGAACTCTATGAAACTCATTCTTCCAAATTCGTGCCGATGGTCTTAAGCCATAAACACCGCTACCAAAGGAGAATATTTCAACATCAATGTTGTATTTAAGTGAAGTTTGCATAGTTCCGTCACCGGAAAGCACATAGGATACATCACAAACCCCATTAGGCATTTTCTGCCAGCAAATTGTCCTCACATTTTATTCAAATTTTTAAACGTTTATTTATGCACACAACCTGCGATAGAGAACATGTTTACGTTTGTAAAAATGTCCATGTGTCAATTTGTGCGCCCGTGAAAGTAAACAAAAGAGCAAATGTTCACGCAAATGAAAAAACATTATCCATCCCTCAAATTCAAAACAAATTTGCGACTATATTTCCCTTGACATCAAGCAAAAAGCAAATGTATACGTATATTAACTTTCCAATTGCGCTTTGGAACTCCGGTGGAGTGCATAAACATTTTTTTTATGAATTCAAGCGTGAATCGCAAAATGACCATGCTAGCAATAAACCGTAATGGAGATTTCTATTGCAATGAAACAGTGAGCTTCCTCTCAGTCCATGTGGGTGGACATCCGAGAGCAATATTTGCCATTCAATCGCAATCAGGTCGACAAATTATCTATGTGAGTTGGATTTTATTTTTTTTTAATAAATAATAGAGCACAGGGTATTAAATATGTCGAGCAAATGAAAAAAAAAAAAAACAGAAAATGTTTTGTTTTCTGATCACTAGGTTGGAATGTTGCTGCTAATTGAAATTGACCATTAGACTGATAATTTGCGGGACCTTGATCTGAGTGCTATTGACTGCGCACTAGTGGTCGTACTCTGGTATTGCTGTGCACTCAAATGAAGTCATTAAAAATTCACCCTTTTTTTAGAACTCTCTTTGCTTGTAGGTTAAGGAATAGGGGAGAAGAAAGAAAAAGTTCGGAATAATGGTTCAATTGCCCCACATTAATGCGGTTAAGGTTTCTTAAGGAGTATTTTCAGAAAAAAATCAATTTCCCTAGTTCTTAATCTTCCGTATTTATAAATTCGTCGTGTCCGTCCGTTTGTTCGGGCTAATCTCTGAAACAGTTGGACCGAATTCAATGAAACTTTGCAGACATGAAGAGGAGGTTGTTGAGACTGACTTAGGCAACTTTTTTATGGTATTTTGCTTATAAGAATTCGAGCCAAACTTAAATTTAAACAAATCATTTTTCACTTTTTCTTACTTTTTAAATTTTCGAAAAAGAAATTCACAATTCAGGGTGTTCAATACGTCATATCTAAGCTAACGTCAAACCTTTCTTGAAAATCGAAAGAGGCAAAGAAAGTCAAATTGTCTCGGACAATGCAATCAGATGCACTAAAGCGATTAGCGAGCCAGAAGATTCATCAATCAGATGAGTCGAGAGGGCAACGATTCCCGAATGTGCAAATTCTATAAGACGACGTGAGTCAACCTCTGATTGTTAAGGCCCAACTATAATAGACATGAGCTAATGTCTTCTTTTTACGAAATGTTCCAGAAGAAGAACTTCTGACTCCTAGAATGGGGCAACACAATTAAGGATCGATCAAAGAACTGTTGACACTGATGAATACTTACAAAATTTCTGAAGAAATGTCATTACTCCAAAAAAAAAAACACAAAATTTCGGCATTTTTTTTGCACGAATCCCTAAGTCAATCAAAGGAATCAGTTGACTGAAAATAGCTACTATCACATTTCCATTCGGAGTCCTGTGAAATAAATCACAATGAAGGGACACTCAACCGCATTCGCAACGGTTTCTTTACAGGCACCTGTTTGACGTCATAAAATATGCAACTTGAAGTACCCCCCCGAGTTGACTAGCACCACCACGCCACACCGGCGGCACTCACTCTCACTTTGGTGAAGGACAATTTTAAGCGCACATGCTGTTAATTGATTGAAAGAAAAATTGCCAACAGTTTTTCACGTCCTGTCGCGCCCCAGTGCCGCATTGAATATTGATTTGAATAAATCTCTCACATTTGACATTTATAGCTCGCGGATAATTATACATTCCAATACGCACAGCTCCGGTCAAAGGGGTTTTGGCGCGATACCCCAGAAATGTGCTTTGAGTTCCATTTTGAAATGATTATGCAAATTCTGCGAAGCCATTAAATACCGCGGGAGCAAAAAAACAGCAAAAAAAGAGGAGGAATCTCAAAACTGCTCGATTATGCGAGTCTAATAAATAATTGAGGTGACAGTTGGAATGACCCTCTTTGCTGAACGACAGCGTCGACGCCGCCAATGACTGCAAGGCTTTCCGAAATCCCTGAATAGATGGCATTCACGGCTGGGTTCATGATCATATCACAAAATCGTTAGACCTATTTTCTGCTCACCCGAAATTAATTTTTAGAATAAATTCTGTTTTAGCCTCAAAATTCATATAAATTCGTGTCACATAGGCCAGACGCACACCGCAGGATAATGGGAACCGGAATGTGAGTCCTGATGGCAGTTAGTGGCCATTTTTCGTCGTTTAGATTTTTGCGCCTACACCCCCACTCAAGCGCGAGGACATTTGCATGCGTCGGAGTGTATTGAGCCCGCACCACATCCGCCGACGAGAATACACTTCGGAATGATTTATTGCCACGTAAATATCGATGGACAAAGGCGGAGCGCTCCGGCGATGCGGTGGCCCGGTCGGGAAAGGAGTAAGATGATTAACGAATCTCGATTGAGTGAGTAAAAACAGAAGAGGGCTCAAAGGGAGCAGCAGAAAAATAGGAAAAGAAAGCCCTTAATGACATCGGAATTCAATTTAGGAACCCAAATACGAGAGGGTTTTGATGGCTGGTGAATGGTGCTTGGCGGTTGGTGGTTGATGGGCGGCCGTGGGTGGGCGGTGTGTTGTGAGCCGCGCAAGGATTAAGTCATGCACCAAGGCGTACACACGACCATCAATTGTGGTGCCGGAGTGAGGGCTATGCGGTCCTATTCAGCGTTGAATGGAAATGAGGGCGAGAATGGGAGAGAATAGAATGAGTTATTATGTGACACGCAATTATGGACATTTATAATTAATGCATGTTTGTTCGGAGCTAATGCTTACTGGGGATTGAATTACAGAGTGTTTCAGTTTTTCCTTTTGTTTGCGATTTTTTTGTGTGTTTCATGTTTTATTCGGAATTCGAATAATGATGGCATTGCATACACAATGAACAGGGATTGTTGGAGCGAGTAATGGGCAAGAAATGGCGACGTGTGAAATGGGCTTGGAACAGTTTTGTGTATTATTCGCAGGTACCTACCCACTGGACTGGAGGTTGGAGATAATTGCCCAGCGTTTTAACACGACAAGTACGCATTTGGGGGATATTCGGGGTGAAGTCAGATATTGTTAGTGTGTTATGGTCTTAAAGTAGATCGCGTGATGAGATTCCGAAATCTTTACGTTCAGGCGAAGTGCATATTTTCAGATTTGGGACATCAATTAAAGGAAGACATTTTGGGTGATCTTAGGTCATTCGTCATCTCTAATTGACTGCTGACTTTTAAGGTTGAGTTTGAAGTTCTTACGGGGCATATATTTTTATTGTGGAAATGTGAAAGTCTCACAACTTGGCCTTGAAAAAGGCAACTATTTGTTGAATTCGAAGGAGGATATATATGTAATTTACTTTGTTGGGTGATGACACAAAGAGCTTGAGAGGGAGGACCAAATTGATAACAGAAAAATGTCAGTAATACTTATGGGTTTCACGTCTTCACGCCCACCGGAAGCGTTCTTGTTCCTTGACCAGATTGGCTTAATCCAAGACCCGGAGGTATGTCCATTGATCTACCACATGGTGCGAAGGACTGTGGATAGGCGACTCCTCTACGAAGGCGATGTCGCAAGACTTAGTCCGGATGATCTCCGGTTCAGTAGATCCATCTCTTTTCCATCTCTGACAAGGTTCGTGGGTTTTACTGGTGGTTGCAGCCTCATCAAACGTCCCAGCCGTCGTCAGCTTAATCAGCTAACTGTTGGTCTCTTACGACCAACTTACATTTAGGTTAGGATAATAAACTAGGGTAAATTCAAGGAAAAAAAATTGTAAAATCCAAAAAAATATAAAAAATCTTAAAAACAAAAAAAATAATAAAATACAAAATATAAAAAATAAAGTCAGTTTAGGTTAGTTTAATTTTAAGTTAGGTTAAGAATATAAATAAAAAATGTTTAGATTAAGTTTTTTTATTTGAGTTTTTCTTAGTATAAGTATTATTAAAATATGTAAACTCCACAAAAGATGTTTTTGAAGAAAGGCAACACAAATTAAAATTCCTAGATTAACTTAGAGTGCCCGCATAGGGCCAGTACGATAGTATAAGAAACCATTCATTGTATTTATATCTAGTTTAAGTATTTTTCCTAGAACATAAGATTTTTAGAGATAAAAACAAAAACTGCATTTAAACAAACAACAAGAGTTCGAATTTGAATTGCCGACAGCATGGTACGATTTTTCTAATAGTTTTGCTTTTAATATAAGCTTAATTTTTCGAA
The DNA here is from genome assembly GCA_930367185.1 of Myathropa florea. Lineage (NCBI taxonomy): Eukaryota > Metazoa > Arthropoda > Insecta > Diptera > Syrphidae > Myathropa > Myathropa florea. The sequence goes on along the minus strand of OV884004.1, from coordinate 99,994,782 downwards.
CGGCTATGATTGTTGTCCCTTTACCCTGGCAGTCTTCCTCTATGGAGTCCAAAGATATTCTTTGAAAAAAAAATTCTGCGTCGGATATATGATCCTATCTATGAGGAAATCGAAGGGGTGAAAAGAAACAATAGTGAACTCTGTAAGCTGTAAAAAGATTTAAATAGAATCCCGCAAAGATCCGTCGATCAAACTATCTCGGTCATATCGAGCGCATGAACGCCAATGCTCGGGCTAAGAGAGTGTCGGAATCCGAGTTTCGAGAAGAAGAGAAAGACCTAATCTCCAGTATAAAAACCAAGTGAATGCTAACGCAACAGATCCTGGTCTTTGCCGGCAGCATTAGCTCAGGCTCAGACTCTACTCTGGGTCGCTGGGGTAAGAAGTACGAGTTAGTTAAAAACATAACTGCAGATTTAAGCAAAGTTTTTATTCTTTGCGCCTAATTTTTCTTACAACAAATGATGCATATAATCCCTTAATGAATGCTGCAACCAAAAGACCTCTTCTCTCAAAGTCGAAAAAATGCAATGCCAAAGATCAGATACTCGTATACCTCGCACTCATAAGCAAGGTGATAGGGTACCCTTGCAACCGGGTCGCGGCTCACTGAGACCAACAGTTGGGTACATTGTGCCCTGGGTGTTGGGGGGATGGACGCAGTGAGACTTACACTTTTCCTGCTTATTAGAACCACCCAGATTGTTGTACATATATATCTCAGGAGATCCTCCAGCTCGTCGAAGAAGGTACTGCCTAGTGTTAGCAGTCTCCTTCCCCGTAGAGCTGGACAATCGCATAGCAGGTGGCGGACGGACTCTATTTCCTCCTCGCCCCTGCAACTTCTACAATAGTCGCTGTTCAATATTCTTAATATATAACGAGAGCCTGTGAGAGAATAAGCGCACAAAGGAATAATATCCACACAATATCATCCGATCCTGTGTGTGTGCATGCAGGATCACCCCAGCAGTTCGCTATCAGCACTCAGGCGACGAACTCTAACGAGAGCGGTCGAGTTATTACAATCTTAAATGTTACCGTCCACTTAATAACATATAAAGACTATTCTGAACTATACAACTAGTGAGTTTATTTTACAGTCGCTATGGGGCATACGTAACCTTTTGGCATGGGTGCCTATCGGACAATGTCCGGTGAGAACTCCCACTACCGTTCGTATATCCTTCCGACTTACGCTAATCATTGATAATCATTTCCTCCTGTTCAACATCGGCTATAGGGCTCTGGTCGTCTCATAAGCAAAATACGTTTCTGTTTCCAATGACGACATGTATGTTATCTACTTCCCCTAAATTAGATCAAAACTTCAGCCTGAATCAGTCTCACTACGTAAATACTTCCAACAGTCTCAATCGTTTCGAATCAACTGACTTTAAATACTTCTTCCGGAAAAAAAACTTTGTGACACCAAACCAGTGATTTCACAAACAAATCATCGTACGCATAACTTTTTTTCCAAATCGATTATCCAGCCCTTGGATCACCTAAAGCTGACTAGGAAGAGTTCACAAGAAGTATTTGCGTCCTCATCTTCTTATTCACTTCTTGCCCTAGCAGTTTAATCAAAAAACTTTTAACATGCTTCCCATGTACGACAAACAACTTCAAACTTACACAGCAAATATCTCAGACGAAATCATTAAAAAGGAAATAAGTCCTTCCGAAGAAAATAAAACATTTAATTCACTTTTCGCTGTGCTCTCCAAATATGCATTCCGAAGTGAACTTTACCTGGATGCACACACACGTCAACGTCACCTCCTCTCTGCCAACAGCCAACACGCACAGGACAGTCGCAGGAACAACTGCAGGGAAACGGAGAATCTTAAACTACTCGAATATCCTCTCAAAGAGCAAAAAAAAAAACTGCATGTTTATTTTTAAATTCGTTTATTTTCCGCTCATTTTCCTGACAAAGAGTAATAAAGGAAAAGATATGTGTACCTCGGCCGGAGAGAAAGTTCGCCTTGTCGCAGGTGAACGTAGTCCACAGTCCGAAGGAACGAATGGGGAGGAGAATGAGGAGAAAATATAATGATGGTGATGAGTTGTTGCTTGTTTGCCCCCCGCCATGAAGGATATTTGTTAAAGTTAAACATTTCCAAAGAATACCGAAACCGTGAGAGTTATGAGTTGTGAGTTACTGACAGACACACAGGAACGCAGTGTGTATTCCCGAGTACACAAATAAATAAATAAATAAATAATTTATCTTAACGATACTAATTGCTTAAAGGACGACTCGTCTCTGCTGCTGTTGCGAGTGAATAAATCACAACCGAACGACCTCGACCCCAGCAGTTGGCTGGAAGAGGGACTCGGCAGCCAGCTTCAATTTCTCCGACACCAGACGAGCGATTTTCGGGGTGCGCCTCCAGACGAACTCACGGGTACGGTCGTGGTTGTCCTTGCTCTCCACCTCCACCTGCAAAGATTGAGAATTGCGCAAATTGCGTAATCAAGTTGTATGCGGTAATTATCGCAGTGTGCGCTCTCACCTGTTTCGGCTGTTGAACCTTGATGGATACGAGGGTGGCGTGGTCGTTCACCACACTGAACTTAATCCGGCCGATCATTTCGTTGGTGCGGGCGGTGGCTGTCTTCACGTTGCGCACGTTGCCGCGCTTGAACGACTTCTCCACTTTGAGTGTCAGTGGGCCCAGTGTGAATTTGCTTTTAATTGTCGAATTTCTGCCTTCCGGATCGGTGACCACTTTGGCGTTACCCACACGACGCAGCGATGCCAAACCTGAAAGTGTACCCTCAGCGCGACGTAGTTTTTCTACACTGGGTCCCGATATCGAATTGACGGAGGACGAGGATGAGTTCTGTTTGAGCTTTTGCTTTGACGTCTGCTTATTGGTATTGCCAGCGGCTGCAGAGGCGGCACGAAGAGGTTGCACTTTTTTCTTATTTTTCGAACCCGACAACGACGGCACTGTGCGCTGCTCTGCTGGTTCGGTGCTGCCGGATTGTGGTCTCGTTTGGTGCCTTGTTTTGGTGGATGCAGTCGAAGATACTGGTACTTCTGGATTTGGCTTTTGTTCAACGGGTTCTGATTTGACATCTGCTACGTCGTTGTTGTTGTTGGTGTCGTTTGCATCTGTGGAACGGGCCTTCGTGCCTTTAGCGACTTTTTTTGTCTTGCTAAATGAATGAATGATAGAGGGTAGATAGAGATGAGCATTCGATGTTTGTTAGAAGGATATTCGGATTGACTGCAAGATATTGTAAACAATGAAGGAGATTGTATGGGGTTTTCATCTAGGTTTATCGGTTTTTAGATTCAAATGATGTTGTGCTTTGTTTTTTGGTTAAACAACTGCACTGAACGCATGGGAATGGGGGATATTCGTAGTTGAGTTGTACATGCACGTAACTTGAGGGGATTGATTGTACGAACGCTGTTTTCTCGCATCGTATTTGAACTGAGGAATGTGGAAAATCTTAAGAAATTGTTATCTCAACTTTCCTGTGGCAGATTGAGATGGAAATTTGTTTTGGAAACCAAGAATGTTTTGCTTCTTTTTTAGGGAAATCTCAGTCGGGAGTTATTTTTTCCTGAGAATGAATCCAAATAAAACGTCAAAATATTGAGGCAGAAATGGATTTCTGTCGATAATAGAAGAGGTACAGCTTACAAGTGCTTTCCGATTCATACAAAATTTGGTGCAACATTTGTTTACAGTATCGTATTTATTTCGAAGCAAGAAAGACTGAAACAGGTAATTCGTTCCACAAGTTCCAAGGAAAATGAAGGCAAGCAATTTTAACCCTTTGGCAATATCAGTGAATGGGTGAGATATATTTGACTAACCAATTCAGTCAGAGTAGAAAATTATGGCCTAGAAAAAAGTACGTGGGTTTTTGGTTTCACTTTGTTACGACAGCTGATTGCATCAACGTCCCGGATGTCCATTTGAATGGCAAACAGATCGAGCTGTTTAGAAAAATGGTCTTTTCCTTGATTGAGGTTATTTATACGAAAGTTGAGAAAAGTAGTGAAAACTGTCTCCACATTTCGAAGAGAAAAGGCTCAAAAATGTCTTCTATTCAAAAGTGAAGGATTGCACTAAGGAATACTCTGTTTGATTCTGTCTTTTTGATGCCAATGAGTATTCAAGCCCTATAATCACCAAGATCTAATGAAGTACAATGAAACCTGCCAAGTTTGCCACCCTCACAAGTTGGCCACATGTGCTTTACCAGGAAAAAATCTGTCTATCTTCGAACTTGAATGGAAATTTCCTTATTTCATCTCTTCTTCTTCTTCTCCGTGGTAGAAGCTTTCACGGCGATTGAAGAACAGGAACAGGTCTTATCTTAGGATAAGACAAAATATATGATGTCGAGCAAGAAACGATCCGTCGTACATTCCATAAGGCAAAACATTACAATTGACAGGTACAATTTTGAGGTAGTAAAGGGGGAAACGTGAACTCCACAAACGATATCACAGTGGAGATCCGAGAATCGCCCTTGGCAACCGATGCTACCTCGGTTTGTCAAAACAACTGGGCTCAAAACTCCTGACTCGAAGGACCAAAATCATGCTCTACAAAACTCTTACTCTGCCAATCCTGCTATATGGAGCCGAAAGTGTGTTTTTGAATGACATGATTTGATATGGACACCAACGACATGTGGTTTCAACAGGACGGCGCTACGTAACGAACAGCTCATACCACATAGGGAATTCTGCTCAAGCAATTCTAGGGCATGGTCATCTCACGTGGAGATGATGTGAACTGGGCACCGAGATCCTGCGATTTGACCCCGTTAGACTTTTTCTTGTGGGGTTTTCTGAAATTGCAGGTCTGTGCGAATAAGCCATAAACCACAGTGGCCCTCAAAGCCAACATAACCCATGCCATCTGCCAAATTCAACCTGATTTGTTCGCTAGAGTCATGGAAAATCAGACATATCGGTCATGTCATTTGAATGGTGTTACATTCTATACATTATGACATCGATTGGCCTTTCAAGCGAATTTTCGAAAATTTTGATGACACGTGGGGGGGGGCCTGGGGTATAACATTTTCAGTTTTGAAAATTGGGGTGGCATCACGAACTCTTGCAAAGCTCTTCAATCGGGGGCCATTCACAACATGAGGTGATAACTCCTGGGAAGTGTCCAGCTTGACAAGACTCTTCTCACATCATCGGCAATCTGCCACAAATTCAATCGACAGATTTGCGTATTTTCCTGCTTATACGGGTTTTGAAGGATAAATCCAGAAATGGATTCAACAGATAATATCTACCTTGTGACAATATCCTATCTGTGGTCCAAAATGATGTGTTTTTAAATCCAAAACTAATGAAGAACGATGCTACCAAGACACTCTTTGACAATTGATTTTCGGTGTTACGTAGTGCAGACAAAAGATTTTTAGATATACTCACTTTTAACAATTTGCACAGAGCACAGTTGAAAGCGTGCAATAGCAAAGATTGAAATCTGACAGGAGCCAGAAGCAGTATTCAACAACTACTCGCACATTGAAGGGAAACTAAGCAACAGTTCATTCAATCGTACGTACAAGGGGAACTAAATAAAGGAAAACAAAGAGGTTTCAGATCGTTTCCAGCACATCACGATAGCAATCATTTTCTTCTCAGAATCAGAATCAGAATCGGATTCAGTGGGGAACTGAAGTCCCAAATTGAAGCAGACTCAAAGGAAGGGTGCTTGAATATGACGTGTATTCAAAAACACACTTTTTTTTTTAAAGCAAATTCATTCAATTTATTTCCACCACAAGACCCAATCTTCTTTTAACGTCGCACGACTGCAGTATCCACGACAACTTAACACTATAAGATACATTCACCGGTGTTTCCGTTCACGTACAGTGACCCGAACAAAGACTGGAAGCTCTTTGTTCCACAAGGTTCCTTCGCCTTACCTATGAAAAATACACCTTCCCTCGTGTATCTGTCGCCAACACAAAAAATACCCAGGAGAAGAGAGAGACAGAGAGAGAAAAAAAAAGCAAAGGACAAACAATTACCTTTTCTTGTTCGTCTTTGTTGCAGCTGCTGCATTGGCGCTGAGTTTCGCTTTTATTGCTTGCTTTGGTGCTGTGGCCAAACGAACTTTGAATGGATCATACGAATCCGATACGATGCGATTGATTCGGGCAAAAATAGCATCAATAAATTGATTGTGACGGTCCTGGAAAGCGTCCTTTGGCATCTCAATGACAACGTTCTTTTCAGCAGCCCCCGCGCCTGTCGACGAAGTGAAGAAGATAAGAATTAAGGGTGAACAATTTGCTCTCTCTCACTCCGTGCACACTGCGTGCAAGATACACAGACAGTGCATTGAATTGTTGGATTGTAACTGATAAGCAATTTTGTGGAATGGGAAAATGAAATGGGGGATGATGGCGGAACAACAAGCTTATTACCGACTACAGCCCGGCGGTGACGGTGGTAGTTTCTTTTTGTTTTGCTGGTTATGGTGGTGGTTAGACTAATGTTTAATTGCATTTTTATTTGTTAATCATAATTACTGTTTAGCATGTGAGTATGTTTTGAAGCATATAAAGCGGTAGTTTTTTTTGCATAGTTTTGGTTAAGCGTTACTCTTTCCTTGGTGGTGGCTCATCCGTCTGTTGCTGGGGATGGTGGGTGGCAGGGTGGTGCACTACAACTGGTTATGACGACATTGAAGCAAGCGTATACGTTAGTTTTCTTGTTATAGCAAGCGGTTTAATGGTTATCTGGCATGTTAGGTATTTAAGCGTAAATGACAGAGTTTACTACTCCGCCCGTTCTTGTTCTTTACTTCACTTTACTATAATTATCTTAGTTTATGAGTAAGCAAATAAAGCTCGGCTATTGAAGCGGTGGAAGCGTGTAACTATGGAATTTCGGGTGAGTTAGTGTGTTGTGTCAGTGTGAAAGAGAAAGGATAGGCAAATTAATTCAAGCTACGAACACGAACATGAGGCATTTTTTTTAAGGACAGATACAGCCAATTGCAATAATTGAAATTGGTTAATACTTATTATTTTTACCACCACATTTTTATGGAGGATAATTGAAGTTAATTGGCATTCATACATAGACTTACCGGTATTCCGTGACCCATAGGAAGTTTAGTACCCACTGAAGAATGGTTTCGAGTTAAAATTCTATGAAATTTACAAGTGAAGCGGGTGAGTTGTCTGCTGACCTAGATATCCCCGGCACATGCACACGGAGCTGGTGCCTTGTGCATGCTGTGCTCATTGAAATTAACGAGTGACTCTCGGAATTGTTACGCTTTTACAGACGCTCGTTAGGGAAGTCTATTGTTAAATTTTACCCTGGGATTTATCTGTGAAAATATGCATTTTATGGTTTTCAGGCTCAGTCGATGTAGTTGTGGTCGAAACGATTTGCAGATTCCGTAAATGCTTGGTTGAATGAGGAGCGTGGGAGCGTTTTTTTAGATGAAATGAAAATTTCAGCAACAAGGGGAAATTATGTCACGCCAATGTGTCAGACGCAGTGAAGGTCGTCTGCTGATAGACAAGTTGCGGAGACGACATTAGCTTAGGTCCACTATCGTCATATTTATAGCCGTCCCTTCAGGTTCCCCCACTTTCGAAAATATCACTGAATCTTACCAACATTTTGACAAATTCTGTTGTTTCATCGTCACTCCTAGTTGCTAATTTTTGCAGACTGTAACTTCGTTAAAAAAGCGAAATTAATTATCCATTCTGTGAGTTGATTCTTCAGCAGGCGATACGTTGCGATCGAAGGCAGTGAAAAGGCTGACTCCCTAGCAAAGCTGGGATCAGCGTCGCAGCTGATTTATCCGAAACCATTAACCGCTATAGAGTGAGGAATGGTTAATTAGGCTATAGTGACCGACTGCATGCAATCAGTCTCAATTTGGCCAATATGGGCCTATTGTGAGACCATTAGAATCAGGTGTCTGCTACCCATTGAACCAATTTGTGCGTTTGCGTTGACTGATGCCGACGCCATTCAGCTTACTCAAGTCACCAAAAAAATGGCCTCCTAGGTAATTTTTTCTTACGGTTGGAGAGGGAGATGCATCCCTCATATCCAACAATAAGAGAATCATACACATCTTAATAGGGGTTCTCACTGGCCACTGCACGATAGGTGCAATGGCTAAGAGACTAAACCTCCCGGTAAACGATTTCTATAGGAGCTGTAGGGATGAAGAAGAAATTGAATCAGTGGAGCATCTCCTTTGCCATTGCCCTGCTCTAAAGGAACGAAGGCTCACTCACTTGAAGGCAAGGTTCTTTCACGAGATGGTGTGTGGTGGCAAACCATTGTAATATTAAAGAACGAAATAAACTTCACAAGTTGTTGTGTTTCACGAGATCAGCGATGTGGCGAAGGTACAGATCCCTGACCTAAGGAAATTTCTAACTAGAACGGGGTGGTTTTGATAATTGCATACTGACCCTGCGTTAATTCTCGGTAAGCATGCAATCCTTACAGGGCATACACAACGGCCTCTGGGTGTAATTGCTGGCAACAGGATAAAGCCCTCCTAACCTAACCTAACCTAACCTACAGTCTTCTCCTCTTCCTCGTCGCTGCAGCTTCTGCAGAAGGATGCATCAGTAGAATGGTTGATCACCCTGTAGACAGACAAAAATTACGTCAGATGCTGCAGATGCTTCTAAGCTTGAAGGGAGGGAGAATAAAATCCTCAGGTAAGGGAACTTCAAGTATCATCTGAAGAAGAAAGGCCATCTCGAGGATGACGCCTGCCACGTAAGGAAGGATAGACTGGACACAATATGGCCAGCAGAAGAAAAGATATTCTGGGTGTAAACTCAGTCGAACTTGATCGCGACTGAGCAGTTGCTTGCGCGTCAACACGAGAAATCGAGATCATAGGAGAACTGTGAAGAAATTCAAAGAATCTTTCCGAATAAAAGAAGTGGATGAGAAACGAATGGAACCAGTACTGTGCTCTGATTTGATATCCGTTGAAGCGTTTTTGTAAACCCCCCAAGGGAAAATGCACTCGCAAGTGGAATAGTCTCAATGAAAACTTCTAAATCATGTCCAAAAACAATTTCCTATCGAATACCTTATGTTCAAGTACGCGCACAAAAAGAAATCTCAACCGGGAATATTGACATCCACCAATCTCGAACTTGATTGACACGTTTCCTGAGACTGTTCCGCAAATAACCACCAGAGCAGTGTGATCCCTTGAAAGACCAGAATCAATACATGTCACCATGGTTTGAGTTTAATGCGCATTTTCCTTCTAATTCATAAATCAATCCGAAAAAGAAATTCGCAGAAATTTAATCAACGCAAACCTCGCCGACTGTAGGGATCCATATCCGCTTCCCCCCTCAAGTGCTTCTAATTTCGTTATCGATTTTCAAAAGCGATTTCATTAGAAAAGTTCAAATCGAATTTTAAAAATGTGTACCTGTTCGCATTGCAGAAATGTTCCTCTCTTTTGATTTCGATTCCTGCTCCAATTCTCTGTGCACCACAGTGCACAACCTTCTGTTGGCTCATTTTTTTGTTCTCTTCCCGTGCACTTTTTGTTTCTATTCAAAGAACTGTTCCAACGAGGAGCTAAACTTATTTCCGATAATGTTCGGCTTTTAACAAACATTTTCCGCGAGGAAAAAAAGGAAAAGTTCACCTTAAACGCGGAAAATTCAAGAAAACCAAGCAAGAACCGACAGTCTTTGAGTGAAGGCGGGGGGGGAGAGCGGGGTTAAAAATATCAGAAGACGTCGCGTCGTACGGAAGCAAGGTAAAACATTAGCGGCGTTGTCGTCCTGAAAAGTTTTTCAATTAGCAACTAATTTAACTCGCCTTTCTGAGCGTGCACATTGAACGGGAACAAGATGCTCGAAGGGAACAATTTTTTTTTCCTGTTCCTAGCTTTTCTCTTGTCTTACAAAATTTAGATTATAGATACCACAAAAGCCCATAGATAAAAATAAAACACAACAAAAAAAAATTAATAGAAAAAAATGTAAAGAACACAAAAAGCTAGGAGAGAAGCACAGCACAAAATTGTCTACGAACAAAATACAAGAAGCGAAGAAGAGAGAAGAAAGAAAAGGATAATCTACAAGTAGGCGTAGTTTAAGAAGAAGGAATTATACAAAGTTTGTTGCTTTCAATTTGGTTTTTTTGATTTTTTTTCAAAGTACTTAAGCTTAATGAAATAAATTCTAACACAATACTACACAACCATCAGACATGATGAAAGTTATTTATGTGAGATTAAAAATTTACAATACATTTTTTAAACGCTTGAAAAAATTTCGTCTCGTTGTTTGATTGAGTTTTTAGGGGTTTTTCTGAACATTCGATGAGATGTTTAACAGGGGATTACATTGGGTATTTGGTGGTTGCCTATAAGCTGCTGTCTTAATCAAGAAAATTACCTATTTGAAGTGAAATATTTTCTGATCAGATTTTTGACCATTTTCGTAGAGATTAAATCAAGAATTTTGTACAAATTAATAACAATTTTATTTAAATGAAGGAGGAATTTACCGAAATTTGGAGCAAGTAAACCAGTTGTCAGTCCATTTGCGACTCTTTTGAGTGAACAAAAAATGGGGCATGAACCTGACTTGAGGACTTGTGAAGCTGCCTAATTTCAGTCAGAAAAATGTTAGAAATTAAGAAAATTAAGGAAAAGCAGTGTAGTGCTCTCTTGTACTATAGTTAGTCACTGTAAGCCAGCAGGGCAACGAGATAAAATTTAGTCCGTTTCAAATTTGGACTGCACATTTAGCCTTTTGGTTATTCAAATTTTTGACTTTTGTTTCCTTTTAGTACTTGCGAAGCTGCTTAACTTTCTGGTGTCAAGTCAGAAATATGCCAGGAATTAAGGACAAGTTTTATTGCTCCCTTAAGCTTAAGTAAGTCAGCAGTGACAAGGAGATAAACTTCAGCCCGTTTAAAATTTGGACACACTCAGCCTTTCGGGTATTCAAAATTTCGATTCTCGTTTCGTTTGGTGGACACTTAAGTCCCTACCGGAATGACATCTGCTGCTTTTGGAAATTTGCTAGCGGTCTTAGGCTGGTGCTGCAATTTGTAACCAAGAACTTGCAAATTTCATAATTTTTGATCGTTTAACAAATTTTCCTAAATTTGGAGACCTGCACTTCAGACCATGCGAACATTTTTTAAGGCTGTTGCTCTATGTACCTCAGTGTAACTCAGACATTGGGTGCTCTAAAATACAGAGGCTCAAGACGAACAGAAAGTTTGACAATTCTGTCAGAATATTTTGGAGCTTTTCGAACTTTGCTAGCGGTGTTAGGCTGGTGCTGCAATTTGTAGCCAAAAACCTGCAAATTTCATAATTTTTGGTCGTTTAAAAAATTTTTTTTAAAAAATTTTCCTAAATTTTGAGACCTGCACTTTTTTATAAGGCTGCTGCCTGTTACTCTGCTGTTACTCAGTGCAACTCAGACATTGTGTGCTCTAAAATACAGAGGCGCAAGACGAATAGAAAATTTGACATTTGTGCCAGAATATAGTCAAGTCCGGACATAGTGACGGTCAAAGGACCGGCGACATTAGATCGTACAAACCGGACGACGCACATGACGAACTGAAATGCGTTTATAGCAAATTGTACTCAAACCAAACACATTGTTGTGTCTACGTCGCGGTTAGTCGTTATAAGCAAGGTCGTACTAAACGGATTCTACAGTTTTTTGGGTGAACACAATGTAATTTTTTTGCTTTGTGTATAGAAACTCGACGGGAAAATGTTCTCTTAAATTTCAACTAGTCACCAAAATACCCCTTCTCCAAACTGCATATCAACATCTCATAAAATGTTCAGATTTAAGCCCAAAAATTTTGTATCTAAATTCATTTCTCTAAACCACGCCTTTTTGATTTCCTTTTGAATTTTGATTCTCTTTTACACCCCGAAGTCCTTTCTTATCCACAAATGCATGGTTGTTTTTTTTTTCTACACATGTAATAAAACACAATTTTTTTTTCAATAAATTATACAATTTCATTTTCTATTTTTGCTTATTTTGGATTTTTTTGTTTTCAATAAATAAATAAATAAATTAAATAGCTTATATAACAAAAGGACACAATAAGATTCGTTCATAAATGATACGTTCGTTTTTCTCTAACTAACCATTTCTTTAGGATCTCATGTTGGAATGTGTGTTATGTCTGAGATGTGTTTTTGTGTGCATTTCTTTTTTTTATTTTTTTGATTTTTTTTCTTTCTTTTGCGCAAAAATGTTATAAATGAGGTGAAATCCGGCGGGTAATATTTAGATTTTTCTTTCTAATTTTGATGGGACACCATTTTTCAAGCGTTTTATGGTTCCCAACCACCCACTGAATAGCGTTTTGTGTTGTGATATGATGTTGGTCGACATGGATTTTTTTTCATTTTATCTACTACTTACAAAAAATATTAAATTCTACATTTATCTAGAAGAAAATACTCTCTAAAAACAAAAAAAAGTCTTAAAAAGAGTGATATGATCGTGATTTCTTGGTCGGATTTGAGTTGAGTGTGAGTGTGTGTGTGGTGTACCTTATCGAGTTAGATAGCTTGACTAGCACCAAACTCTTTTTATCAGTTTTCTTCTTTTAGCTAACTCATTTTAATATCGATTTGAATGGGTAAGTGGTAAATTTGTTTGTTTTTTTTCGAATTGTTAATGCAAAGCCGACTTTTTAGATTTTTTTGATTTTTTGGACTCACGTGCACGTCTTGCTTCAATGACATCGTCACCAACGATATCATCGTCGTCGTCATCATCATCGGTGTCGTCGTCGTCCTCGTCGTCATCATCACCGGTAAGGGCACCAGTTATGTCATCCTCGTCATCGTCATCATCATCATCTGATGATTCGATTTCATTGGCAGCAGCAGGGGCAGCGGCTACAGATACCTTTGCTGTAGTCGATTCTAAGGGTTTGTTATTCAGCGATTGGATATCGACTTTCGTGTCAATGCCGGGGTTCTCTTCGTCGTAAAAGACATTTTGTTCACCTTCGGCAACTTCATCGGCAGCAGAGGCAATCGTGTTTTCGGCATCGGAGGCATTGGACGCAGCCTCTTCCACAGCCTCTGCAGCGTCAGCTTGGGCTTGGCTAAGGGCGGCGGCTGGTTGTGCTGGGGCAGCAACTGGTGCCGCAGGAGCAGCTGGAGCAGCGACAGCGGCAGGGGCGGCGGCAGCTGGGCTAGCCTCATCTTCATCGTCATCATCATCATCGTCGTCATCTGAAAGGTATAGTTGAATTCAAAATTGATAATGAAAGGGGTGCATGCAGTGTGTCAGGGCGGTTCCTACCTCCAAGGATGTCATCAAAAATTCTGTCTAGGTAATCATCGTCATCATCATCTTCGTCATCGTCATCCGATGAGGCGCCTGGTGCAGCTTGGCCTTGTGGAGTGTCCTCCTCGTCATCATCTTCTTCGTCGTCATCGTCCTCCTCGTCATCGTCATCATCGTCTGCAACCCCCGACAGGAATTGTACTAAATGAAAATCACCACTTCATGCCAGAATTATTCATTTCACACTCACCATCATCATCATCCACTAGGTCACCTAGATCAGGCTCATCATCATCATCGTCATCATCGTCGTCTTCATCATCATCGGTGGCAGCTGCAGCGGGGGCTACATCTCCAGCGGCTGCTGCTTGTCGGCCAAGTGCTCTAGCCTTTTCCACCAATTCATGATTCTCCACCAGTTGGACGGGCGACGAATGACACTCCAACAGCATAAAGCCCAAAAGGCACACGGCTAAAATGGCTAGTTTCATTTTGTGCTATTCTCTGTCTCTTTCTCTGTTGTCCCTCCTTAAGCCTGTAAGTATCAACAAAAAAAGGAAGTGCCATAAGTATCATAGAGCACGGCCAGCTTAGAGGAGTGTTTGCATAAATTTCACCACGGAAACGAAAAAATTTATTTCCGGGCGCAGTGCAACTTGGTCGCATTGTCGGTACCAAAGAGTGTACGAAGGTCTCGCCTTTAAGAGATGTGTTGGTCTGCATATAAGTGGTCAATTTTTATGTTGTTTACCTTTCTTTTATAGTGCGTAACATTAACCTAGTTAACGCGACTGAAATACCTGTTACCACGAAGAAGAAATTCTATCTAGATGGTGGAGCAACGACAACGACTACGACAGCGACAGCGACAAGGCAACGGCAACGGCATCGAACAACGCAGACGGCGTCAGAAAGAGGGGGCAGTAGTCGCACAGCGTACACACAAGAGTGGACTCTTAACCCACTTCTGACACTGAACTCTTGCTGGTGCACAAATCATATACAACTACACACACGCGTGTGCAGAGCATGTATCTCAATGAAGCAGAAGCGAGTTTGTATGGCCAGGCCATTGGTAGAATGTAGAAGCGGGTTGGCTTCATACATTTTAATGTCGCACTAAAAAGATGCAACAAAGAAGAAAAAAAGAGCGATTTGAGTACAAAAACAGGAAGACACAATATAGAACAAGAGTACTGGCTGCTGACTCTACAGTACAGTATTTCAACTGCTTAACACGCTATTCAACTTCAGTGTAGACATCTACTGGTGCACTGCGAAATGGCAATGAACTTGGAAGTGCCAACAGATACAGGTGTCTTGCAATAGATACTTCTTTTCCATCTTGCTCACTTATTCAAACGCAATTTGTGTCGCTACCCCCGAGAGGGAATATTCTTCCGCGTTCTAGCCCATAAGTCATTGAACCGCTACCGATGAGGTTTCACCGCCGCAAACGACTAACCGCAATTCGTAATCAGTTATTCATCGGGCCAGTGGAAACTGTTTGCAAATAATAAATTGATAAGAAACGTGAGGTATCTATTTGTCATTCAAATTAAGCCAAGCAGGTGTGAAACTTTGTTCCCTTCGGTCGTTTGGGTCGTTGTCGTCGTCGTCTTTGGATGGCAATGGAAAACTTTTACTTTTACTTTTTATTTTGTATCTTTTTGTCACAGCACTGTATCTGTGTTCGGAGTTTTGCAACAACTTTTTGTGTAAACATGACAACAACCCAATGTTCAATTGAATAATGGGAGACAAACAAAGACGGATGCGATGGGAGAATCCAACGAAAGATACACCGATGAAACTTTCTAAGGGACTTTGCTGTTCATACTCGTTTTTTCCCCTCTCCCTCTCTCTCTCTCCTACTCTCTTTCTCATTTCATTTCGATCGCTTCGTTGCTACAAGTTCGAGTGTTCGCTGAGAAATCAATTTTGATTGTCAGTCCCACTGATTTACAGCTCTGCCGTACGGATGGATGGCAGATGAAGAAAAAGAAGGAAACACAACTCACTTGGCTAACGCCTCTACTGACCACTCAGAGCCTAGTCATGATCATGAATTAATTGAGTGAAAGCTCATATGGTTTGTACGCATTTTTTTTCCGTTTTTTTTTTCGAATTCAAGTCGGCAGAGAAAACTTGACCCATTGTTGTTTTAATGTCCACCTGAAATGTGAGATGTGTACACAAAATTGGAAAAACGAAGATACATATGGTAACGAGGTAAAAGTGGAGGTGGAGGAAGGCTTTGAATTTTAATGCGACAAATCAAAACAAGTTTGAAATTAATACCGATTGTATCTAACTGTCATGGAGATTGAAATAAATGGTTTTAATTGGTTTGGTTGGAAATGTACACCTACACAGATGTGTATCTTAATGAAGGTGAAAGCATTTCATGTGACAAACTATATTTTTCTTTTGGAAAATTAGTTTTTTTGAAAAGCAACACATAAATCTATGAATTGAGGATTGCGAAAGAATTCTCAGTTATTCAGATACATGAAGTTGTTGTCTTTTTGATCAGTTGGCGAATAGATTTTCTTAGAATCTCAAGAATTTGTAAGATATTTGCTCAAAATCAATTTTCCAAACTCATTTCTCCAAAACTTCCCTCGAAAAGACACTGATTTACGTGTCTACACCGTTAAATTCAAAACTTATCTTCAAATTAGATTTTCAAACTCATTTCTCGAAATCTTCCCCAAAATCTCGTTAAAAAAACACATGCTCCAACCGAAGAGACACTGTTTCACGTTTGTCCACACCGTGGAATTCAAAACGTGTCTTCAACTAATTTTTAAAAACTCATTTCTGCAAATCGTGCCTCAAATCTCGCTGCAAAAATTGACTTTAACCCAAAATACACCGATTCACGTTTATCTAAACCATTTAAACCGAAAAGTATCTTCAAAAGTATTTCATGAACTCGGTATCAGGGTTATTAACCTTAAAAGTACATCCAAAGACCTTAGACCAGGCAACGGGAAAATACATTCCATTCTCATCTATCTGGTATCAACACCACTTGCTTAGCTTCATATGAAATTGATGCCGACTGTAATTGACAACCTAATGGCTACTTATTAATTGACGGCTTAATTTTCTGAATGCAGTCAGTTAACGAATAGCAAGTCACAAAACTCCTCGAAGTGCATGAAATCTGGACTCAATAAAATTGGTTTAACTTTCCAATTTTATCAATTTTATGGTCACCACAAATCAACGAACACGGCACGTTGCATGGTTGACCCGAAATTTATTCTTCACTGTGTAAACTTTCACAGAAGATGCTACCGATACAGAAGCGTGCTATGGACTGTCTTCTTGCAAATTCTTTGGAGGAAAAAAAATTAAGATTATCTTAGGACTTAGGACTAAATTATCTAGTTTTCTTGAATTTTAAAATGCCTATCAAAAACTAGGTGACTGGAAGACAAGATTGTCAACAAAGACAAGGAAACAAATTCAAGAAAATCATACAAAAGCGGGATAGATTTTGAAAGGTGATATTTTTTTCGATAGATTCTGTTAACCACATCATTTATGGAGAATTTCACTGAAATTGGGCCAGTTCTCTTTTTGGAATGACCACACATAACAAATATTACAGGAACTTATTTTTTTAAATACAGTAGAATCTCGAAAACATGAACGGTGCTTTAACGTGAACAGTACGGAAAGGTGAAGGATTTTTTGACATATTTATTCCGGGTGACAGTTTACTACAGAGCAGTTTTTTTTAAGAAAAACGTAATTCTGTTTTTCACAGAACACAGAACAGAACACTTTTTTATTTTTCAATAATACAGTGAAGTCTCACTTAAATGAACCCTCAGTTATATGAATTATTCCAATATATGAACCCCAAAATGTTTGTACTGGAATACAGTTATATGAACTGATGCTCTAAAAAATTACTGTGCGCAGTTACGATCAGCAGCAGCGAATTTGTGTTGTAGAGTGAAAACAGTTATTTTGTTTTTACAGAACTCTTTAACGTTTTAATTTGCTTCATTTGCATTGGCACGTGAAAGAGTTACCGAACTTGGATTTTCTTTTTAACTCGGTTGAGCTTAACTCAAAAAATTTCAAATAAATTATTTTAAGTTTTGTGCATTTTGTGCTTCTCAGCAATCACTCGTGTTGTGCGTGCTATTGTTCTCTTACAAGTGGAGGTGACCTACAGTTTAATGCCGACTCCGAACGGCGAGATTGAGAAGCTTTTTCTTGACCAGTTAGTTTTACTCTTTGAGCATTGTCTGTGACTCGAAAGAGGTGGAGTAGCGAACTGAACTTGGATTCGAACCTAGACTGTGAAAGTCTAATGCGCATGGGTCGACGCACGAACCCACACGGCCACAGCGTCCACGAATTAAATAAATATGTACATTAATTCAATTTTTTAACCGTAAAAAAAATGTCATACTATACATGGTTCCAATATACGAACTTTTCGGTTATATGATATTAGTTAGATGTCACTGTAGCCTTATTTAAAAAAAATAAAATAAATTGTTGTTTGATGACTCACGTTAACGTGAACACCGGCTGATGTGAACACTGGACAACGTGAACAGATTTTTTACATTGACATCTCTAAAATGTGAACAAATCATAAGCGCTCTAAAACGAGAACAACAATTTTCATCCAAAGTGAACCTCTAACTAGTGACGTGGAGTCTCACAGGCGACGAGCATTTTGTAAATTCTTAGAATTGCCTACTTCCCCCCGTAATAACCGTTTTTTTAATAATAATTTGTGATAAAAGCTGATTGAATTTACTTATATTTTTTCTATTACATACCAAGGATTCAAGTTTTATAACAAAAATTAACTTTACAAGTAAAAGCCTGTGAGACGTCATGTCCCTTATAGTGTTATTATTTTGTCATGTCACCATGTTAAAGGTTGACAGTAAAATTCGAGCAACTACATTTCAATTTGAAATTTATCTTTCTTGGTGCATTATTCGTGTTGTCTTGGAATTTGTCTGTCTTGGTGCATTATTCATGCCGCCTTGGTCTGTTCTTTGTTGTTCTTTGCACTATATGTACAAAAATTCTGTGAAAATATTAGTTGCACAGAGAAATATCTAGGAAATCAACTAAAACAAAGTTTTGCTGCCTCAGTTCTATATAAGCTGAGATACACGGGCTTGAAATGTATGCTTCCCATTTTTTGTATTTTACGCAGACTTATGCAGCCTAGTGTAAGTGAATTTTTGTTAAAAATTAAAAAAAAAATTAACTAAAAAGATATTTATTTAATAATTAAAACTAAACAAATTTTTAATTTGTTTTTTTTTTTAATAAATATCTACCGTAGGGTTATCCTTTTCTTTTGTTAAAATTCAACCTTCACAAACGTAAACTGACGAGATTTTTCGCGTTATCGCGGGTCGACTGAATGCAGTGTTATGACTACACGTTCTTCTTCAACTACATCTCGGTGCCTGGAAAGATGACCAATTTGAAAAGATGAACGGGAACGGTTTTATATGTGATCATCTTTTCGAGATTCTACTGTATTCAGAAAATCCGAAAAGTGAACTGGCCCTTATTCAGAGAAATTTTCCGAAAATCTCAGAGTTGCAGAATTTATCGAAAACATACAGAAGACGCAAAAGAATTCGAATTAAATTACAGTCGACTCCATCTAAGTCGAATTTTCACAAGATATCAAAATTAGTTCGACTCAGAGGATGGTTTTTGTATGGAAAATGAGGGGAATGCCAAAATAAATATGGCGAAAAAATTCGAGTTAGAGGGAAATTCGACTTAGAGGCAGGTGACTGTACCTTGAAATCCACTAATATCGCCTCAAATTTTTCGGATTTATTATTTTTTCTTCAAAGAAATGGAAGCTTGGTTTGTATTTAATTGCCAAACATTAAAAAAAAAACAAAACTAAATTAAAGCACAACCAAATAGCTTAAATCACTTGGTGGCAAGTTAAGAACACAAAGTTCATTGTACTCTTAGATAAAAATCAAGATGTTATGCAAACGGTATCTTGACAAATGGTCGTTAATTCAATTAACGTTTAGATGGTAAGTGACTTTGATTTTTCTCACTGGTTCTTGTGATGCATTAAAAATAACAAAAAATCATGGAAATTTAGTACAAAGGCAAGAAGGATTCATGGTTCGAATTGTGTTACCGTCAATCGATCTAAATGGTTAAAGAAATCAAATATAATCTGAAGATTTCGCCGCTAGCTTCAGAAGATGACCGCATCCATCGGAATGAGGTGTCAAAGTAAAGTTTTTTTTCACTCATTTCATTTTATTTTATTCTATAAGAGGAAATCAATTGAAGAAAGTCTTAAGACTGACAAGGCTCAAGCTGGTTCAATGGCTGGGTCACACAAATAAGTGATAAATTGCTCACAGTGACCCAAGACGATCTCAGATGTTTCACCCAACAAATTGGGTGACAACTTAAAAAATTAGAAAAAAATCTGTTCAATCCAGTCAGACAGTCGAATTAGAAATCCACCGTTAGAAAGATTGACAATACACAGCTTCATGCAGCAAAAAAAAAAAAACACCCCAAACTAGGTCTTCAACATAACGCTGCAAGCAAACTACTGAAGAGAACCATTTGACTTTAATCTATCAATATTCCAATTGATCATTGCGTCATTATATTCATTTCATTACTTCATTCCTTCAAGTGCACATTCAAACCAGCACCGACCCAACCATGCAAACAACTTCAAAACTGCCCCACAGACATCTTTCACCAACCGAAGAAAACCAATCGAAGCGATCAACCTCAAACGAGCATTCAGACTATTTCAGAGTGAATGAGAAGGAATAGAGAAAAAAACGAAGCAAACAACTCGACCCATACTTCAACTAGCACTTATCTATGGAATAATCGCCCTTCAGCGGTTAAACTTCTCAAAACCATCGACCATCTTGATGAACTTATTCTTCGATATTTCTCATTTTATTTGGTCTCAATTAATTCCACAGAATAGTACTTTAAAACAAGAACGCCGGACCGATTCAGGTCCAAATGAGGTTCCCTCGTCTCCTCGAATCAATTTCCCCCTTATATTCATCATGTGTTCGTTTGAATTTATTTTCCTTCACCGCACAACACCACCATAACTACGGCTTCTGCTCCAACACCCCATCGATGGCAAACAAAGTTTTCCAATGTGTACACACAGAGGAGCGAACCCATCATCGATTCCCCAGCATCTGCAGTTGAACAGACTGAGTGGTAATTATCCTGCTTCAGGACACACACCCACCCTCTGCTTCTCATAATGGACCGAGAAATGAACGGGCCTCCATGGCGTCACTTTTTCTTGTTTTATTCCCGCCTAATCTAAATTAAATTACTTTAATTCCTTTGCTGCAGTGCATACTAACGCGACCTTTCTTTCTGGAGGGGCTGCTGGGATAATCGCAAGTGGCATCCAACTAGAACGCCATTCGATGGGAGAGCAATCGAAGAAGTTTGTTCGTTTCATGGAGAAACAGATATTGGCCCAAATGTGTGTGTGTTTGTGTGTCGTTTCCTTCACTTCGCTCTTACATTGCCCCAGATTCACAGTGACACAGAATTCAAGATACATCGGCACTGCCACAGACACAGGAGTGATGCCTATTTACACGCACACGAAGTATCTGGAACAACAATCTTGTCCGGGTGGATTGTGCAAACAGCACACACACAGGAAGACAGACGCAGGAGGAAAAAAACCCAACTACACCAACAGGAAGGACTAGAAGTGGAAACAGAACTCATCTGCAGGTTGAAGGTGTCATTTGCCACCTGCATTCACACCTTCAACTCTGTAAATATCACAGAAAAAGTTACACCGCACAGAGTTCTCTCGAACGCAGGGGAAAGTAGTTTTCGCCACCATCCTGGCGTATCCTAAAAATATGACACTCGCCTATGCATTGCCACTCCTGTCCGCCTCATTGTGCAGAGATGTTAGATACAACCGTGAACATCATCAATTTGCTCGAGAGACATTGATTTTCATTTTTTTTTCAAAACATGTTTCCGCTCCATTTGTGGTTAGTTGGTTTCTGTGTACCTTACTGGCTGTGTTCAATTTTAATGAACTTGAAATCTGAACCAGATATCGGTTGAAATATGTGTAATGAGATATGGAATAAACTTTCTCGGTCGCAACAAGAAAGTGGTAACCCGATGGGGATTGCTGTAAATGCCACCACGATACGCCGCAGGATTCGGTAAACTTTTGTTCTCCAGCCTCTGCCCTCTGCCCTCTGCCTCGGCTTCCATACTTTGGGAAGGTCGGGCTGCCCTTGTCGATGCTCGAAGTTTGCACAGCCTTGGCTGTGAGATTGGAAAATATTTACCGCATCTCTCATGCCTACTGTACGAATGCTCTCGAGTGCTGAACAGAGTATCTATTTGAATGATACCTCGAGGATGTTTTCACTTTATTTCCTTTTCAAGATTCGATTGGTTCTGGTGAAGTTCACATTTGAGATATTTCAAATATGTGAATGCCCCAATTCAAGGAAAGATACACACATTTTCAACCGATGTAAAGTTGTCAATGTTGTACTAGCTTTTATGTCATTCGAGGGAAATAAAATCGAAAAGAACGTCTGGAATCGAATTAAATAATTCAACCAACATGCACTGATGTGCTGGAGAGTAAGGGATTGACTATGTCTACACTGTCTGACTGGAATTGGATTAATGAAAATGTAAAATTCCTAACAGCATCTCTTGTAAACATTTTGACAAGATGTGATGTGTGTGAGTGCATGTTTTACAAGGTGAAACCATGAGGGAAGGATATTTTGTCAATTGGACACTTGAATATCTGATGGATTCTGGAGTGCATTTCGAAGAATGTAGCATTCAAGCAAAAAGGAGATGAGAGCCATGGAATGAGAATTCTCGAAGTCAAACAGGAATTATTGCAGAGGAGGTTTGAAACTTATTAAATCTCTACACCGATCTGAATCTAATCCAATTATTCTACAATTACTCTTTAATTTAAAGCCAGATGTGGAGATGTCATCTGGTCCAGGAGCTCATGAGGAGAGCAGAATTGAAGGGGGAACTCAATCTTGATTCGAAATGTGAAGATATGTTAGAAGCTCCTCTTTCTTCAGGTCTTTTCAATAAATGAGTAGAGAATTCCAGAAAAAGACTCAACAACTCACCTAAATTTGGAACCATGCAATGCAATCATTTAGTCAAAATTTGCTATATTTTTGTACATTTTTGGACACTGAATATGATACAAATAGAACCAAACAATATTTTCCTACGTTGTCATTGATTTGAGTTATTTTTAGAGAACCCGCGGGAAAAATTGGAATATTCCAAATTTGGATCAAACATATTTTCGAACTTTTTTTCTGGCAAGTTGCTTAAAATTTGGCACATTTGTACATTCTTGATCTCTTTTGATCAAAATATGACGAAGTAATATTCCTCTTCGGGTTTAGTTTTTTAAGGAAACCACGGAAAAAAATTGGAATGTTCCAAATTTCGATCAAACATATTTTCGAAATTTTCTGACAGTCAGTTTCTAAAAATTATCTTAATCTGTGAATATGTTCCAAATATTCTTTCAAGCTTTCTGGAGTACAGCAGAAAATTAAATGTTCCAAATTTCGATTAAATATATTGTCTGACTTTTTCTGGCCTAAAATTTGGTACACCTACTCATATTTTTGGACACTGAATATGATACAAATCGTCATTGGTCACAGACATTTTTAGAGACCCCGCGAAAAAAATTTAAATGTTCCAAATTTCGACCGAACATATTTTATAACTTTTTTTCTGGTAAGTTGCTTAAAATATGGTACATTTGTATATTTTTGATCCTTCATGATCCAAATATGACGAAGCAATATTTCCTAACATACTGAACGGACTTTATTTTTTAGGGAAATCACGGGAAAATCGGATGTTCCAAATTTTCGAAGTTTTTTCCCACAATCACTGAAACGATCTTGATCTCTGAATATGATCCAAATATGACTAAGCAATATTCTACCGCGGTCGAAAAAAATTGGAATGTTCCAAATTTCGATCAAAAATATTTTCGGATGAGTTTTCTGGCATTCAGTTGCTTAAAATTGTGTACATTTGTTCATTCTTGAATTCTCAATATTATCCAAGTATGACCAAGCAAAATTCTGCAATATCCTAATTGTTTCGATTGTTTCGAAGGTTGGAAGGTTCTAAATTTCGATCAAACGTATTTTTGGACGCTTTTTCAGACAACGAGTGTTTATTTCCTACAGAAAATTCAAAATTGAATTGAAGTATAAGCACCATGACACAACGGGCCTAACAATTCTTCTTTAATCGAACTTTTGAACTAAAGTTTGGTCAAAAATGTGTATGAAATTGGAAATTCAAAAAATTCCACAACAATTGCTTACAAATCGAGATTTAAAAGAAATTATTGAACGATGTCGAGATTTTGATACGTCAATTTATAGAAATTTCACAACGCACAAATTTGGATTAAAGTTAAAATTTTGACACAGTTAAATGCCCGCTTTTTGTGTGATCTGACCGAAGAATATATCAAAATTAAGACGCTCACCGTGTTCAAGATCTTTTTTAAGACAACAACAATTTTGAACAAAGTCAACATTTTCATACAATAAAATGTACAATTTTTGTGTGATCTGACCTAAGAATATGTCAAAATTTTGACTCTCAGAGCGTTGAAGATCTTTTTTAAGACAACAACAAGTTTTAACAAAGTCAAATCTTCAAAATCTAAGAATATGTCGAAATTGGGACAGTAACAGCATTCAAAATCTTTTTAGGACAACAATTTTGAGCAAGGAGTTCTTTCAAGGAAATTGATCTTTCTTTCATCGTCTAAATGATTGCTACAAGAGAATGTATGGGATCACATTGCTTAGTTTTCTACTCAAGCCATCCACAAACAATGTGCCAAATTCACATTAAAAATGTGCAAAGTCTGAATTTTGATTTTTAAAATTTACATTTCAAAGCATTCATTTTGCTCTGGTTCTGTCTTGGCGTACAACAAATTTGCTGACGCACATCAAACTTCGAAATGAGCTAGACTAGGACAACTTCAAGAGATTGTCATCGTCCAACCTAAGCACACTTAGCCCACCAAATGAATCTCTTGATCTGGTTAGTTTCTTAAATTCCCACTCTGATAACTGTCAATTTGCAATTCAATTTCACAGATAAGTGTCAATCCGTTATTCGTCAAACTGGACTAGATAAACCACACCGAAACTATGTATCCTTTCTCTTCATTATGATCTACAATTTGCCAAGTCAACCAATCAGTCGAGACAGAAACGTATTGCCCCTCATCCAACACCGGTTTCATGTACAAAAAAAAGTAGGTCAAGAGCCAACTTGTTGCCCCAAAGGAAAACGAATCGAAAGGTTTTCTTTCTATCCACACCGCAGGCACCTTCCACTTTCTTTTTCTCGCCTCAAGCAACAGCAGTCGAAACATATTCGAAAACCTTGCCACCAAAAACAAAAAATATGAATAAATGCATCACTTTCTCAAATACAAACAGCATCCCAACAAGAGAACATGAGAACTCACGGCAAAAAAAAAATAATTCAAAAGTACAAATCCGCCGTATCGGAGCTGGTTTGCCTTACGATTTCTTAGCTGGTAGCTTCCTTCTGCTTCACGATATGTGTACGGTATATCCACTGAAACTCTTTCACGCTGTGCGCTATGCACTCGGCCAAACTTAACAAAAACAGAAACAGGCAACAACCAACAAAAATTATATGAACTTCCAAACTGAATGGTCGTCTCGGACGGGACCAACACTCTTCACTCTTTGCCACCGAAACTTCGATTGAACACTGAGAAACTTTTCACCTTTCGTTTTATGATGATACTCCGGGTACTTTCCTTTAGTCCGGGAGTGCTGGTGTAGTTCTTTCTTTCTTCTTGTGGGTTGTCTTGTCTTGTCTTGTGTGTTGTTGTTTGTATCTCTCGCTCTTCCCTCGTCCACTGGGTATAATATTGTTTTTGTCTCTGATTTGAGGTTTGTGGTAACAAGAAGCGCGCTTATCGAACCAACGAAGTGAACTGATCAACAGCCGAACCGAAAGTTACCATCATACCTGTTGACGCCGCTAAGATATTTAGCTTTTCATTTTTGGATTAACAGTTATCCCACAGCATAGACACACACCTATCCAAAGAGCCATAGATACATGCGCCATCTGCCTGTGTGTTGGTTGTTGGTGGAGAGTTGTACACACGCGCGCACACACAGAAGACCTGCAAGCAGTAGTCAGGTCTGGCAGGCTGGCTTATGAACAGCAAGCAGTAGGCAGTAAGTAAGCCCGGGCATCAAAGTGAAATCGAATTGTGCGCAAAGGTATGTGGCTCTAGATACTTTAGCAATGCGCTTACCCATCAAGCATACTCATGTACTCGTACCAGATACTCGTACGTATTCAACGTCCGTACGAGGAGCCATAATAGATTCACGTCATAAAAGTCCGGGAATAGCTGAAGTAGTAGCACTTCTTGCTGATCAAGTTGAAGTTGTAAGTGTAATGGGGAGGAAGAGAGCGACACTTGGAACGAGACTTCCCCGTGACCAAATTTCAACAAATACGGCGGTTGGTCTGGTTATGCAGATTGCAACTGGTAGCAGGTGACCTTTGACTGGACAGCAGATACCACTCGAGACCAGCGACTAACTTGGGCAGCGGCAGTGACCTCCCAAGGAGATACAAGACTTTGGAGGCAATTACAACGTTAACTGTGAAAATTGCACTGGCATCTCTGCTCGTTTTACGGTTACTGAACTACAAGTATCTTTGTATCTAGATTGTTGCTGTTAAAATTTATTTAATTCGGGTGACCCCACAGTCGTGGGTCTTTAGCGCTGAGACGGATAGAATTAGGAGCGTTTTGTAAGGTTAACTGTTCAGTAAAAATCGTTTTAATGTTAATTGCGTTTCATGCATGAAGTGCACTCATGAAGTACACATTTCAGTGAGACAGCAGCACTCGCGTCGCGGCGTACGATGAGATGATGGAAGATTGCATGACTGAGGAATTATTATTTTATTATTTCCTAGGAAGAGAGTGAGATGAAATAACTGGATTAAGTGGGTTTGGGTTGAGGAGGCAACGAAAGTAGGTAGATTTTGTAATAAAACTGTACTTTGAGGAAGAACTCAAGTTACGCGAGATGGTAATGCGATGGCTGTAGTTGTTTAACATGGAATGAGACTATTAAAACCATTTGCTGTGAGAGCGGCCACGGAAAGTAAGACATTAGATTGCACATCAAACTGTTGTGGATACTTCTGTGTTTGTGCTATTTTAAGAACCTGTTAGATGGTTAGTTCTGTGAACTTTGTGGTGTCTGAGCTCAATTTGCAGAACGGAAATGCTGGCCGATTAAGCTGAATGTAGGCTTATCGCATCCGATCCTTTGGTGGAATGAGTCATTCAAGTACTTGAGATAATGCGTAACAGAAAGAGTCTGGTGAAGACGAAGAGGTTGATTGAGGTTGATTATCAAAAACCTACTCATAAATCGCGCCAAAATGATTCGGACGTCATGATTGATGGTGATTCACTTTTTTTGTTATTTGCCTCTGCAAAGTGAATTTGAAGGCATTAATTTGATGTCAAAGCTTTCAGGCTGGGGTGAATAAGACACAAAATAATATTTTGAGTCAAACAGAGATGATATTCACGTAAGAAGTTCGCTGTAAAATCGATAACATTAAGTTGTTTCAAGCACACACACTTTGCTCATACCTTGCCATCAGGCAGCAGCTCACCAGAGAACTCGTCTTCAACTAGATTTGCTTGATTGAGTGTGACAGTGTGACAACGCAACAGAGGACCTTCTTGCCTAAGCTGGCATACACAGGTAAAGAGGAACGTCAACCAACTGTGCGCAAATGGTGACAGGTAGTAAATGGTCGCTGACGAGGTTTGCTGGTTTAGGCCCAGGTCCACCCCAGACTGTAGCGCCACAAGAAGAAGAAGAAGAAGAACCTACACATTCTGTCAACGATGCAAGCTTAAAACCGGCGTTGAGCAAAAATATATCATTATCAATAACTAGCTTAAGCCGCAAGGATGTCTGCATTAGTGTAGAAGTTCGGTAGGAAGACTATGCGTCTAGGAATACCCCACAGTAGGCACTAGGAAACATGCAGGGACAAGCTCAAATGGGAAGGAGATTGGAGATACTGGGGAAAAAGTATTTTGACGAGCAGGCAGAGCTTAATAATATTGAGCTGAAAAGGCCTCAAAGATTCATACAAAACTCCAGTTGTTTTTAGTCATCAAGGGAGCTTGGGGGTTTCACAGGACTGGGATGATTAAGGTCTTGTATAGAGTCAGCTTGGTCTTCCGAGAGACGGCTCTACTACTCAATTACCTTTTGAGCCCAAAAAACCGCGGTTGGCAACAGTTATTCTGCGTTTGATCTCGGTACTGATGTTGTTTGGACTGTTTACCGCGGAGACAAGACAGACGAAGTCCTTAACTACCTCAAAGTTATAGCTGCCTATGGCGACGTTCTGGCCAAGTCGTCGATGTTGTACGTCATATGCGTAGGCTAGCAGTTGAACGGACTTTTGGAAGATCGTGCCTCTTGTGTTGGCCAGTGAGTTTTGCACGATCTTCTCAAGAACGATGTGTTTCTCAGTCAAGTGCAGTTCGATTTAGCAACATGGTTGCCTATGAGGTTAATAAGCTTGAAGAGCAATTGTGACATGACAGCTGGTCGCCTTGTCTAAAATCTTTTTTGACATTGAAGGTCTCGGTGAGTTCGTTAGCGACTTTGATCGAGCAGCGAGAGTTCTCCATCGTCATCCTGCTCAGTCTGACGAGTTTAGCAAGAATGTCAAAACTAGACATGGCGCTGTATAGCTCGTCTCTATACAAGCTGTCATATGCGGCCTTGAAATCGACAAATAGATGGTGTGTGTCGATCTGCATTTCCTGGGTCTTCTCCAGGATCTGCCGCAGTGTGAAGATTTGATCGATGGTGGACTTCCTGGGCCTGAAACTACACTGATACGGACTTATCAGATTGGTGACGAAGGCGTTCACAGAAAAGATCTTATAGGCGATATTAAGGAGACTTCTCCCTCGATAGTTGGCGCAGTCAAGGGGGTCTCCTTTCTTGTGGATCGGGCAAACGATACTGAGATTCCACAGATCGGGCATGCTTTCCTCCGACCATATCTTACAGATGATGCATGCGGCCAACCAATCTGGTGTCACCACATCCAAAACTGTGTATTCTGTATTACGGCTTTAACCAATAAGCCTGTTTAACTAGCATGTTATCTCGCATGCTGTTTCTAGTTCTAGTCTCGGAGTTCTTGGACTTTGTTCATTTTTAAAGTGTCCATGTTTCCGCACCCTAAAACCTATTGAGAATCATGAAGTCTTCATGCCAAAACCAATTTAATTTGACTAAAGAGGGTTGTTTAAACAAATTGTCAAGACTTGAGGCTCAATACTGTAAATGCGCGCAAAAATGCTAGTACACGAGTGCCTTTGACATGATTGCGGGAAATGAGCATTCAGAAAGGACATTCGAAAATTAATTTAATCAATATCGTCAGATATCGAACCTCAATTCAATCATGCAGGCGGTAAAGGGCCATTGAATTGGATTCTTTTGTTTTTTCAGTCCAGTCTGGATGGAAAACTTATGGTACAGGCTGCAATGATGAATCTTTTCACACGGCAATGATCACATCAACTTGCATGTTAGTAATTAGCAAGCTGATTGGACTTGCTGGAAATTCGTATTTGTTACGATTCAGGTCTTGTGGAATTTGAAATCAATGACCATCGATGAATGCGGTACATAATGATGGCATAGAATTATGAAGCAAGCTCTATATCGTGGCGAATTTTACTCTTATTTGATAATCAAGTATTCTCCCAGACTGTGTCTTCCTCAACCACAGACTTTGTCATTTTGGGACAATGCCTTCAACTTCGAGATTCCCAAACGGAACTCTAATGATAACATCACGAGAATTCGTAAGACTTAACTGTAATCAAATTAATGCCACTTGATTTCAAGGCAATCAATCGTGACGAAGAGCCGTCGATAATGATTAATACGTTCCACACTCTTGTTTTTTTCTTATTTTAACACGCGTGAACCCCAACAATAAATTAAAACATTTTGCTTCCATTCATACAATCTCCACTCCTTCACACATGAGGTCTTCGCCTTCGTCGAATCGATTCTCTCCCACAAACAATTTAATTGAAACGTGACAAAGGATAACAATAGCCTCAGCAAGGCTCAATTAAATAAAATCCGTCCGACAATCACATGACACATGCCGCATTCAATGCACTCGCTACTGATTTACAAGCAAAACCAATAAAGCAGACATTGTCGCATTGTTGGCCGTGCAAAACGTGCAAACACACTAAGTGCACACAAAGAGCCCCCAACTCGCAATAACGGCTTTGCATTCAAAACCTTCTTCCATCAATTATCACCCTAGAAAGTGCGGCCTTATGTGTTCGCGAACGAAATCCCCAAAGCCGCACCTCAGTTTGCACAAGCATTGCGACGAGACACTCGCGTTTATCAGAGCAAATACACCTGCGGTACGCTTCCTTCCCGGCCAGCGCTGCCAGCTGCATTCGGATATCGTTTGGTTGACTACGCACTCCAGCGAAAGCACCGCCAGCAGTTATTCTGCTTTGAACATCTTTCGCTGGATGTCTACAAACGTTAAATTGCCCCTGGAACGCTTGGGGGCCTAAATGAACCGGCACACACTTGTGCAACCACTTTTTGGACAATTGGGCTAATTTAGTTGTGAGCACACGAATTTCGAGCCGCACTCCGCATGTGTCCAAACGACCGGAAACAAAGAAGGCGGCAAACGAAATTCCCCCCACCCACCCTGCGACCTTCCTCGCCCTAAAAGTGTCGCATTCGTGAACCAACTGAGTTACACTTTCGACGACGGCTCTGCGTATCTGGTGGCTCATAATTGAATATTCCAGACCGTAGATGTGACTGACTCCCCGCCTAAGTGCCCTCCCGCCCCTCGCCGGCCGTGCGACGAGTCTAAGCACAGTGCCTGGAAGGTTCGGGCCAAATTGGTTGATGTGATTGGAATTTAATTTGCGTGAAAAGTTTCATTTTTAACATTTTCTCGCTATCGAATTTGAGATACACACTCGTATCCACACACACACCCGTGCTCTGCGGCTAGCTGTTCACGCCAATTTGTGCGGGGAGCCCCATTAAGGTTGACGATTTCTACTTTTTTCGATTCTTCAGTCTTTGCGCCTTCCTTCTTTTCACTGCTTCACCACCTGCTGTCGCCCACCTCTTTTCGGCGCCGCTGCTGACCGTGTACGCTGGCCGGCCACCGGAGAGTACATGACGTGCGTCAAGAAGACCGTGGCAAGACGACACACAGTCAATGTTCGGATGACGATGAAAGTGGCTCATGTGCCTTGGCCGCTTGACCGAACAGTGGAGGTATGATGAATTGGACGCCATCTGATGGGGGTGAAAATTAATTGGTGGGAATTCATACATTCAACGAAGTCATCTTGAAAGAGTTGGAGTTGGAGTTATTGTTGAGAACGTGGAGTTAATTGATTGGTTGGGCCAAGGCAATTCTGTCCCCTTTGGATAGCAAATGACTGAACCTGTCTGAGATCACCTCGCAATTTTGAAAAAAATACCGGGAGAAGTCCTATGGAAAGGAATTTTTATTACAGTCAGAGAAACAAGATCGTATCTTGACCGCATCTCGGCAATATCTTCAACGCTTGTGCCAGTATTTGTTTGTTTGAGAGTTTTGTGAATTGGAAAAAGGCTTTTATCGCTAATGGACGTAGTTAAGCGACTTTGATCGTAAGTCATTTTGTCAATATCATAGGTCCGTAGCCATCTGTGGTTGGAGACTTTTTTGCTCTGGTTTGTTGTTTGCAGTTGTTGAGTTGTTCCATTTGTCCCGGGAAATAGCGTTCCTTGAGAACTATGCCAACAACCTGCTTTCAAAAATAGCTCAGCCATAATTTTTATGTGGCTAGAAACGTATTATGTATTTGGGTAAATAATGAAACTAACTTAAGATATTTGTATACTTTACTGCTGTAAATTAAATCGAGTAAGCATTCGCCGGGAAATAATAAATGTTCTTCGCCTTCATCGCAGCAATAAGTGTCTTGAGTAAGATTCCTCATTTGACAGTGCCCAGTTAGAAGTGGCCGGACAGAAGCTTGCCGGGACGAAAATGGAGAATTAATAGTAGATTCGTAGTCGATGCTGAGAATTTGGAGAAATCATTTCTGCAGACTGTTGAACGGCGATGAAGGCGCAAATACCGCTGTCAGGCAGAATGTTCCACTCAACACAACGGACGATGATAGAAGAGAATACCGTCCCCCCGACCTAGACGAAGTCAAGATAGCGATATCGAGACTGAAGTCCAATAAAGCTGCTGGTGCAGATGGTCTGCCCGCTGAAATGTTTAAAGCAGCTGGAGATGATTTGGTAGGGCGCATGCACCAGCTCATCTGTAAAAAGCATGCCCTATGAGTGGAATCTCAGTATCGTCCACAAGAAAGGAAAAGGGGTCTGCGCCAACTATCGAGGGATAAGTATCCTTAACATCGCCTATAAGATTATTTCTGCCGTTTTGTGTGAACGCCTGAAACCATTTGTGAACAAACTGATAGGTCCTTGTCAGTGTAGTTTCAGGCCCAGGAAGTCCACCATCGATCAAATCTTCACACTGCGGCAGATCCTGGAGAAGACCCAAGAAATGCAAATCGACACACACCACCTATTTGTCGATTTCAAGGCCGCATATGTCAGCGTGTATAGAGACGATCTATACAGCGTCATGTCTAGTTTTGACATTCCTGCCAAACTCGTCAGACTGAGCAGGATGACGATGGAGAAATCTCGCTGCTCCATCAAGGTCGGTAACGAACTCACTGAGACCTTCAATGTCAAAAAAGGTTTTAGAGAGGGCGACGCGCTGTCATGTGCTTTCTTTCACATCGTTCTTGACAAGATCGTGCAAAACTCACTGGCCAACACAAGATCTTCCAAAAGTCCGTTCAACTGCTAGCTTACGCGGATGACATTGACGTGATTGGCCGAACACAGCGAGCCGGCAATGATGCGTTTGCTGGCATTGAAACGGAAGCGGCTAAAATGGGTCTGGCGGTGAACGAGGGCAAAACCAAGTATATGCTGTCATCGAGAAAGGACGCACAACATCGACGACTTGGCCAGAACGTCACCATAAGCAGCTATAACTTTGAGGTAGTTAAGGACTTCGTCTATCTTGGCTCCGCGGTAAACAGTACAAACAACATCAGTATCGAGATCAAACGCAGAATAACTCTTGCCAACCACTGTTTTTTTGGGCTCGAAAGGCAAGTAGAGCTCTCTCTCGGAAGACCAAGTTGACTTTGAATAAGACGTTGATCATCCCAATCCTGCTGTACGGCGCAGAGGCATGGACAATATCCCAAGCGGATGAACAGTCTCTTGGTCTTTTCGAGAGAAAAGTTCTGCGCGCGATCTTTGGTCCTGTTTGCATTGATGGCACTTGGAAGAGAAGGTTCAACCACGAACTATATGGACTGTACAGCGACATGAGTCTAGCCAGGCGTCTACGGATCCAACGCCTAAGATGGCTAGGCCATGTAGAGCGTATGGACAACTTAGCTCCGGCCCGAAGAGTCTTCGACTCTGAGCCTGTGGGACAACGCAACAGAGGACGTCCACTAACAAGCTGGCGCACACAAGTCAAGGGGGACCTCTGCCGGCTTGGTGTGCGAAACTGGAGACAGCTGGCGAAAGATCGTGCTGGCTGGAGAGGCATGTTGAGTGAAGCCCAGGTCCATCTCGGACTGTAGCGCCCTAAGAAGAAGAAGAAGGAGAAAAAGATCAAAACTTGAGGCTTGTTGAGGCTTCTTTTGTCT
The DNA here is from genome assembly GCA_930367185.1 of Myathropa florea. NCBI lineage: Eukaryota > Metazoa > Arthropoda > Insecta > Diptera > Syrphidae > Myathropa > Myathropa florea. The sequence continues at coordinate 99,961,469 of OV884004.1, read as the reverse complement.
TCGTTAACTGCCCGTGTAGTGGCTATCTCGACCCAAAGGAATACAAATCTGGGCACATACTGTCGCCTCCCTCTAAGCCGAATTTCCCTCTATTTTTCGCCATATTTATTTTGGCATTCCCCTCATTTTCCATACAAAAACCATCCTCTAAGTCGAACTCCCTCTAACTAGAACTAATTTTTATATCCCGTGAAAATTCGACTTAGGGAAGTCCACTGTATTTTCACCAAACTTTCTTGCAGTACTAAGTAAAGAATCGATAAAATCGAGTTCTCATTCCATTCAGAACAATCCCTTAGCAGCGACGAATTTTTAAAATTTTTAGTTTTGTTGTTGAAGGTAGTTCTAAAAGGATGCGTTGACGACAAAAGGCAATGAAAGAAGCACCACACATATAAGTTCCCACACAATCTTTCTTTCGGTGAGTTTCAAAACTGCTAAAGCATTTTCTTCTATCGAGATGTCATGTACTACGCTCCCAGCAGCCATCCATTCAAAATCACATTCTACAACTTATTTTCCTTCGATCGTATTTAAGACCCTCCACTGTTTCAATTGATTTATCCACGGACTATAAATAAACTGATTGGCACGCTATCGAACACTCGTGCTTGAAAGAGAAACCAAGAAGAGTTGCCAAAAAAGTTCTTCCAAGAAGCGCAACGCACAAACACACGGTCCTGCTGATAACTTTTTCCTTCCGAAAGGAGGCCACTCAAGGGTATTCCCCCAGCTGACCATCACCAAGAGCGAACAGTCAAAGCACCGTCTCCCACCACAAGCACCATCGCGCACAAGGTTTGTTGACACGTTTTTCTTGTCTTCTCCAAGGGAAAAGTGCCTAAGTGACGCATTGCGTGATTGGAAACACTAATACGGATCGTTCAGATTCGGGGCCCCGGTGCTGGTTGTTTTCTTCTTGTGGAATTCGGGAAGTTTTACTTTCGCACCTTAAAACCCAATCGATGACACCGACAAAAAATGCAGATCACCTGGTGACAGCACTTTCTCTTTCTCTTCGTCGGCGTCGTTGTCGTTGTCGCCGTCGTGGTTGGTCACAGCGATCTGGGCTTGGGTTGTTCGTTGTCTCATCTCCCATCGTTCGTCGTTGCTGGACGCACAGCGATTTGTTAGAGTTTGAGTTTGGATTGTTTGTCGAATTTTGTGTGCCTCTTTACGTAACACAACGAAACGTCGAATTCTAAGTGATTTCCGTTTGCGTTGACACTGAATTAATGAATGAGATATATGAGCGGAGATACGCAGATACTGGGAAGAGATACAGGGCCCGGATGACAAAGAAAACACATCAGATGCGGAACACTTAACGAAATGAGAAAGTCTTGGCATCTCTCCGGCGGGGGTTTCACATGCGTGAGTTAACGAGAATTAACGTCGTTTTTCACTTTTTATCTGTTGCGTGTGACGCAATACCTACTCGTATCTGCGGTTGAAGGTAATTAAATTATTATGCAGTACGAATGATGTGGGCATTTCTAATTGACTCCGAATGAAATAATCGTTTTGAAAAAAGGCGAGAAAATTCGACACGTTTCCATTGAAGTTGTTGCTCCTCCTCCGAAATCGAATCTGTCCATCTGCGGTTGGCATTGTTGAGGCGAAGAAACTTTATCTGTGGTGCGCCCAGATGAATGGGGAATTTCAATTGAATCGTTAGTTTGGACATTGCTTCTTTTTTTCCTGTGCGAAGTGATTGGCCCCTCCGCACCGTCACCGCATAAGTAAGTATCTGCAGACTTTGAGTACTGTTCGAGGTTTAAAAGAGATTTAATTACTAGCAGATATTCTGATGGAGGAGGAAGTTTCCACTCTGCGAAGGAAAGACTTATAATGAATACTCTTCGCTTCGTTGAGATGTCATAATTATGCTTGAGTAAGTTCCACTCTCATTGATTTTTACATGAGAATGAAACTTTTCTTAAAGTTTCCATCTCAGGGACTTAATGGCTCTTAATTGGAACTATCGAGGACATTTACTTTGACTCTGTCCTCCTCCAAGTTATCGACGGAGTGAATGATAATTGCTGTAAGTGGGGTTAGTCAAACTTTGGTCTTGTGTGCGTAACAGTTGTGTTGGATTTTATCCTGAAACTGCATCCTAGTTGAAATTATTGTCGGGTCTAAACAAAAATGATTACATAATCTCTGAAGGAGCCACTTGTATACACGCGATGAGAGTTATAATCAAGTGATTTTCAAGGGTTTATTTAAGAGGTTTTGATTTGCAGGCAGGGGAGGGTGAGTCTGTGGAAGGAAATTTAATTTTAATTCATCCTGAGCACTCCGCGATGTTCACTAGTGTTCTTTGGGCATACCTGTTGAATCTGAAGTCAACTAACCACGGTGTTGTCGGTGATCTTTAGTTCTGTTCACTCGGGAATAGAAAACGCAAATGTTCTGAGTTGAGGGGTGAACCTGCAATCGCAGCCACTATATTTTTAAAAGATGTCAGTCATAAAATGGGAGATAGAAGGAGCTTAGTCTCACTAGTTGACAATAGAATATCATCTTTCATGTAAAGTATAGAAAGCCAATTGTTTCGTAGCCATTTCTTCTTCTTCTTCTTCTTCTTAGGGCGCTACAGGCCGATGTGGACCTGGGCCACACTCAACATGCCTCTCCAGCCAGCATGATATTTTGCCAGCTGTCTCCAGTTTCGCACACCAAGCCGGCCGAGGTCCCCCTCGACTTGTGTGCGCCACCTTGTACGTGGACGTCCACTGTTGCACTGTTGCGTTGTCCCACAGGCTCAGAGTCGAAAACTTTTCGGGCCGGAGCTAAGTTGTCCATACGCTCTACATGGTCTAGCCATTTTGGGAGTTGGATCCGTAGTCGCCTGGCTAGACTCAGTTCGTGGTTGAACCTTCTCCTCCAAATGCCATCACCGCAAACAGGACCAAAGATCGCGTGCAGAACTTTTCTCTCGAAAAGGCCAAGAGACTGTTCATCCGCTTGGGACATTGTCCATGCCTCTGCGCCGTAAAGCAGGACTGGGATGATCAAGGTCAGCTTGGTCTTCCGAGAGCGGGCTCTACTACTCAATTGCCTTTTGAGCCCAAAAAAACAGTGGTTGGCAAGAGTTATTCTGCGTTTGATCTCGATACTGATGTTATTTGTACTATTTACCACGGAGACAAGGTAGACGAAGTTCTTGACTACCTCAAAGTTACAGCCAATGGTGACGTTCTGGCCAAGTCGTCGATGTTGTGCGTCCTTTCTCGATGACAGCATATACTTGGTTTTGCCCTCGTTCACCGCCAGACCCATTTTAGCCGCTTGCGTTTCAATGCCAGCAAACTCATCATTGCCGGCTCGCGGTGTTCGCCCAATCACGTCAATGTCATCTGCGTAAGCTAGCAGTTTAACGGACTTTTGGAAGATCGTGCCTCTTGTGTTGGCCAGTGAGTTTTGCACGATCTCAAGTGCCGATGTGTCCAGTTTGTTTGACGAATTTTCAGCTAGTAGAATTCTCGGTTTTGCCTTCTCCTCCATTCGCCTTCCTCGCAGACAAGAACTTATACTCGGGCAGAATTTTTCTTTTGATGCTTTCAAACATGATTAATGCCAGAAATAGATCTTCGGTACTGCTCATCTTCCAGGTTTCGGTTCCATAAAACAAGACTCGCAGGATAAGGGTTTTGTAGAGGACGGAATTGGCCCAAATTGTTTCGTCAAACCGAAATAGCAGAGGGTGCCAAGGGTGATTCTGCGTCGAACCTCCATCAAGACTTCATTTGCGGAGTTGACGTTTGCCCCAAAGTAAGTGAACTCTTTAACTTCCTCTAAAATCTAGCTGCCGATTGCAACGTTTTGCTCAGGTGGTGGGCGACGGATCAATTTTTGCTCGACAGCATCGTTTTCTCCTCTATAACCTCAAAAATATTGATTTTAGACTAAATTATTGAGAACTGCTGTGACAGTGAAAGGGAACGCTGACTACACACTTTTAGCGCTTCATTAAAAATATGTATGGAAACCTTCAAAGAATTGTTGATTTGATTCGATTAGCGAAGGTAACTAATGAACCAACTTTCTGAACGTCTTAAGTTCGTCTATGTCATCATTCATCTCCAAGCATTTGAGTTTGCAAGACAGTAGGTAGGTACATAGGTAAGGTGGCTTCCCTCACAAGTGAAGGATTCACCCAACGGATCCATTGGGAAGCCACTGAGCCGGCTTCCAACCGCTACTCGTAAAACCATCTTTTTTCCTGAATAAACATCCAGATTTTCTTAACAATTATGTCCGTTAAATTATTTATATAGAAAGCTCCTAGGATTTCTTTCCTTGTGGGGGCAATTGCAGGACAGTTACAGAGAAAGTCCGGAAGTGCTCCCTCTTCTTCTTCCATGCAACTGCTGCTGAAGTCGTTGTACGGAAGGCCTAGTCTCGCGGCGTGTCTTCTTATTGCGTAATGTCCTGTGATGACTCCAGCATAGATTGGCCAAATATGTACTGCTTGAGCTAAGTGTGGCTGTGGTTTTCCGTGCGTCCATTTTTGGCCACGTTTGTCTCGCATGCAAGAAACTGTTGCCTAGAATTTGCTTCAAGACTTTCCTGACTTTCCAAATGGTGCACCGGATTTCGAGAAGAACATTCACAATCTTGGCTGCGGCAGTCCAGTGCGCTTGACAACAATCCTTTCTGACATCCAAACCGAATTAAGACGCCGTCTGTATGATTGAAGACGCTGTTTTACATTATTTCCTTTAAATGGAACATTCATTCCCAACGAACAGAAAACGATTTCGTTTCCCCGTCGATCATCAATGACTTCTTAGTCTAGTCGTAACTGAGGCCAGCTTATGCAAATACTTCTTGTCAATTCCTCAATTGGTGTATGCTATGTGTAGGCTACTGTAGGCTACTGTGTCACTTCAAGTGTATTAGTCATTCGAAGAGCGTAAGCTCTTCTTGTTGTTGTCACAGTTCGTTATCATACGAATTCAAGACGCAGAATTTTGTGTCAACTCGGAACCGTATTGATCTTCAACATTGCAGATGCGTAAATATTTTAGTGCCGATCATAAAAAGGGAAAGTGTATGATGAATACAATCACGGGCATTGAGATGGTCGAAATGTGATAAGACCTGAAGTATGGCTTTTATGCAGGCCGTGGTGAATGAATTACATCGCAAGGGTATGTAACTGTGTTAATAGAGCATTTATAAGTGGTAAGCGTGCATGTGTTTTTTTTTCGCTATCCAAAGTGAGCAGGTGAGGAAATATGCTCAAAGCATGTTGTTTGTCAGATGGCGTTGATCAGACACAGCACCATCTGGTGCTGGGTTTTATGCTCGAGGTGATGTCGTGAAATGGTGCCTATTCCAGTCAGGAATTGAACACACGACGTTGGCATTGGAACCGACGCACTTTTCTTCAAAATTTTTGAAGCATTTCTACGCTTCTTGTAAAGGGCATATGGGCGTATAGTGACGATATTCCAATCTTTGAACTATATCTCATTGTGTCAAATTTAGAAATCATCTACTGCACTCCCGCCACCAATGCCACCCTCCTCGCTAGGAAGAGCTCCAGCTGAGCATGCGAAAGTGTTGTGTAGCAATCACAGCTTTGCTTTCCGGTTCAAGCATAATGTGGTTGCACTGTTTAGGGGAACTTTGTTGACAGTGTACATGTCATTAGAGTACAACCGCCTAAGGCACATGCTCTCTCTGCTGAGCCAAGCCAAAGTACCGACACTCTGGTGTAGTCTTAAGCATGTATTCCAACAGAGTAACTGTGCACTTCGTTTTCATTTCCCTTCTAATCTTTCTGCGAAAAAGAAAAACGCCTACAGCAGCACCAGTAACACAAGATGAGTGAAACATAATATCCTGAATAAGAATGATTAACAGCACGCTGAAGAAACAAAAGCCCCAAACCCCACATAATCTCACAATCCCAAACAAAAGATCCCTTCTTGCCGTTCCCTCCCTCGGAAGGTATTAGACACAATCAGACCCTAATTGCACATTAGTGCTGTATCATTGGCACCGAAAAGTTGCTTCAATTAAATTCGAAGCAATGTGTGCGTCCCTTTGACAACGCCCGCGGGCCGAAGGTAAGCCTAATCAACTGGCAAACCATTCCCCATTTGGCACGTTAATTAAAACTAGAAGTTTTGGAGGGAAAAACTTGCCCCAAAGTGATAATCCCTCAACTTTACCACGCTCGCTTTAATTAAATACAGCTCAAGGACTGCTTCGGGTGTCCAGACCGCATCGTAACGCTTCTGGGAGCAACCGACAACCACACCAACTCGACTGCCGCCACTCTCGTTCGCTTACCTTGGAATTTTCACGAACGACACCGACACCGACACATCGACATCAACCTCTCTATGGAGACATTTTCGCTGAAATTTCTTTCTTTTCGATTCTGTTTTCGCTGAAATTCTTTTCTTTCACAGAACTCACGTTCTATTTCGTATACGTGATAAACACCTTAATGACAAGCTACAAATCGGGCCACAGACACTTCAGCGCTGAGACAAATCCATTTGAATCTGAATTCAGTTGACAGACACACACGCACACGGGTGACAGGAGACAACAATGAACGAAAAACAAAAAAACGACAAAAGTGTACGAGATGGAAGACAATTCGAGGGGAAAATGAAAACTTCCTGTGAAAACGCCGCGTTTGGCAAAGTTTTTAATTCTCAAAACATTGTGGGCACGGGACACGGAGTGTCTGTGGAACACATTTCGAGCTCGCTCCACAGCTGGTGGTGTGCTGGCGTCGTCGTCGTCCTTGTGCACTTTGTGCACACCTCACGTTGGGTGTCTTTATGCGGGGATGAAGTTACCCACCGACAAACGCTGTATGCAGGTTTCTGCCCCCGAGCAAACGTGTTTCGTTTAGTCTTCAGTATTTTTTTTTGAGTACTTTTTTGGAACATTACCCAATTTCGAGCGCAACTTTTTGGAAGTTTGCACACTTGTCAGGCACAAAGGACTGAGTTATGGGAAAATAAGCCTGCTTTAAGGGAAAACGGGCCAAAGGGCTGGGGTTAATAAAGAACAAATTAAAAGTATTGTCAACTTTTTAATTAACCAGATTAGGGAATCCCTGAAATGGTAATGTTTTGGAATTATGCTCCACACGAAATATTGTACAAATCAGCGGTGGAACCGTGTGGGCCGGGGTAAGTGGTGGGAAACTCGATTTCAAAATTTTGTTGGTCCAATTATAAACACATTTTAAGTCAATTCAACTGAAGTCATACAATTTGAGCAAATCCACGCTCAGTTTCAGGCAACACGCTGCAGGAAACTGAAGTAAATCTGTGTCCTTGATGGAACATAAGTTTTCTTAAGTGTAAAGCAGGATTTGCATCTTTGTTCAATGAAACGTTGCTTTCTGAAAGCCTAGGTCAACGTTGAGCCATTTGATTTCACGAAAACCTTTTGCATTAAACGGCAGTGAAAAAGTGCTTGTCTGGCTTGGGTATAGTACTCAGGGCTTAAGGCGAACTCTAGCTCCCAGAATCAAATTCTCAACAAATTCAAATTTGGTTCATCTTACAATTAAATTTTGGAGCTCTATAGTTCAGATGAAGTCGGTCGAATAGTCACTCTGATGACTTTACTCTAGTCCTGCGGTTTTTCAGGAGTTACGCCGTGGATGTCTTTTGATTTTAAGACAATGATTCTATTCCCTTTTCCCTTTGAAATCATATCGCTTGTATCAACTTCTACGGTGAAATTCGGCGTTATTTCACGGCACCAACTTCTACATAAAAGTCAACTTCCACTGGACGAATGAATGATTTACAATACCACCGTTGACCACTTTTTGAAAATAGAAGTCCTATTGCATCTCTTAAAAGCAAAAAAAAACACAATTTCTTCTGAACTACTTATCAATTGTCGATCGCATGCCTCAGCTGCAAGACTGTTGAAACCGACGAAACAATTTTAAGATTCCTATGCGAATGTCCAGTACTTGATTTGAATTCTAAGCAAGCCTTTTCACTTCATATTTTAGAGATATGTAAATGCTAAATTAAAGGACCTAATAGGCTCTTCGGGATGATTTTAAGGTTACTCGTCAAAGGAGACTTGTTCTTTCTCACCTTTGGATGAGGCTACAGACCGAGGTCGACCTGGGCTTCAACATACACGCTTTTTCAGCAGGTCTCCAGTTGCACATACCAATTTGGTTGATGTCTTTCTCCCTTTGTGTGCTCCGTTTAATGGGAACGAATCATATCGTGTTGTCCCACAGCCAAAGAGTCCACCAAATGAAAAATCTATCTAAAATGTTCAACAATGTACATTACCTTAATTACTGTAATATAAAGAGTCTCCCAATAGGGACTTCCGAACTTTGACAATTGATAGCGGCCATGTTGCTGCTGTCAAATTGGCCATGATTTATTCAGTCTGTTTGCCACATCACCGTGGGTGGACATAGTGTTCAACAACACATCCGAATGATAAACTGCTTTATCAAAATAGGTGTTCCATTCGGAAAACATTCCGCGCGCTTTTCATTGAAAAATCATCTTCAGCGATGAGGCCCACTTCTGGAAGAATGGGTACGTCAACAAACAAAATTGTCGAATTTGGGACGATACCAATCCACGTGAGATCTAATGCATCCCGAAAAAATCAATGTTTGGTGCGGATTTTGGACTGGCGGCGTCATCGGTCTATATTTCTTTGAACGACCCCAGCGGAGGACAATGATGTATGAATACGACTGGATGGCACAGTTGGTTAAGTGCCTGCTCCTAGTTCGAGGAGTCCCAGGTTCGAATCCCAGTGAAATCGAATCTGGTCCAGTCACCATTTGCCGTTGGGATCAAATTAACGGCACTGGAGTAGGTTGCTACCTGGCAGTATAATGGACCAGTTTTAAGTCTGAGTGCTCCAGTAGTGTTTCAAAAATCCTCCAAAAAAAAGGCCTGACATGCGCCTATTGGCCTCCAACCAACTAAATTTGAAGAAATCTTAGCTGATCTTCGTTTCACAGTACAAATGAATTGAATGTAGTTGAATCAAGTATAACAGCAGCATGCCAAAGAAACAGACTTCAACTGCCGTCGTTAGAGACATTTGCAATTGCCTTTCTGGGAATCTGCGACCTTCTGCTAAACGCGATTGGAAAACAATTTATAAACAATGTCATTGCTGCTGTATATTTCCTAATCCATTTCCAGCCCCATTTTTGAAATTCTATTTGCCTTTCCTATGGTCGTGTATTCTTATGAAACCGGTCCTACGGTCGTGTTTTCTTCTGAAGCATGTCCTCACTGCCAGTGCCTTGGAAAACGTTAGCAGAGACTGGAGATTCCTTGAAAAGCGTCTGCCGTCAGAGTTAATAAACATCCTTTCGTTACGCCTTTAAAAGGGGCAAATGGAACCTCGTCTGCAAGCAAATGTGGGCTCAAGTCTTTTCTCAGAAAATCGTAAACATTGCTTTGGATTCGGTCTGGCCATCTGTTCAAGCGTATCTCCACTAAATTTGGAACGAGTGTAGTGGCTAGAAGTGCAATTGTCCTCAACTAAATCCTGTACTTGATCTCTTTGCCGAAATGATTGCACGTATGTATGCTTGTACAAAGTATCCATGGGAAGTCCAAAAGTGGTGCAAATTATTATCTGCTACAGTTGCAGGTGGATCCAGGTGGAGCCCCAGAAACACCGACGCGTTCCCAGTCAGTGACATTCCTTGGAACACCCCTCATACAATTCGACTGCATACCAAGCAAGATATTTGCGGCACCCGCATGAGGAATGAACGCGTGTATCACCTCTCAAGGGGTGGCAATAATTTTGAATTGCATGCAAAAGCAGGCAGTTAGTGGGTGCGGGGATCGATGCGAAACCGCGGATATTTGTATTAAATTTCTGAGCCACCGTCGTTCGGTTAATTGAAGTGGAGGTAATTTAATTTTGATTGCACATTCAGACGTATGCGAAGCTGTGCACTCCACACAACAGCGGGCGAGCATTCATTTGTTTCAGCCACGTCAAGCACCTGCAGCAAATGTGTGATGCATGATGGGAATGCTGAGCACCCGAAATGAGATTGATTTTCCTTGGAGGCTTTTCCAAAATGCGATGATAATGGAAATCCAAAACCTGTTCTGAATGCGGTTGGAAAGACGGTGATTCCACTGCACACACGTTTTCAATGGCCACCGACGACGGCGGGGGCGGCAAGCGTGCGACGACAATGAGAGTTAACGTTCTGCTGTCGCACATTAGAGCGATGGCTTGACGTTCGCCATACACACCTACCGAGTAAACAAACACTCATATGGGCTGCAGTCAGAAGTCAGAGCACAAAGCGATAAATTACTGCAACAAAAGGACTCAGCAGAGCATGTGGCATCCGGTCACTTGTACCTGATAGCCCGGTGGGTGCACGTTTTGGGGATTTAAAAGTTGCCATGGCCTTGTTTACTGCCTGGCCGGTGGAGAAATTTGAGCAAACACGTAGGGTGGGAGAGTGTTTTCGACGCTTTCAGATTGAGAGTGGTTTGTGATCAACAACAATGTGATTTACCTGGAATTTTACGTTAATGGACGCCAGACAGCCGCCTACGTTTCTTTTTGCCCCAAATCCTGGAACGGGATGAAGAATGCGATGTGACTGAGCCGCAGTGGCCGTGAACTGGATTACCCAGAGAGTAAACCACTCCCGACAGGACCATGAGGGGTGGTTGGAAGGACGCCGTGGACACATTCAGCCACTTCTGGGGTGTGCCTGAATTGATTTCGTTTTTCTGGCAGAAAAAAACTCCGAGCCAAGAAGGTGTTTGGATACGTTTATCTGAAGATCATTAAAACTATGCAACGTTCGACCTGATTGACAATCTCTAAGCATCGCATCTATGAACTGCAACCACGTTGCTTCCTGATAACCGTCGGAAGGTTAATAATCATAAACGTTGATTAAGTCCGCTCGGTGGCGATGCAGTATCATCTCCGAGCACTTTCCCGCCCACCTCATTCGGAAAGCCCCTCCATTTGCAGTGCGCCGTGCACAAGTATCATCATCGTCCAGCCACCGTTCCTCGTTGCCCATTAAATTAAAATAAAATGCAATGGAACACGACTCGCTGCTGCTGCGCTGTGTATCGCCATCCAGACACGAGTGCATACCGAGCGTTGGCGGTAGTACATTTTTCGTCGTTTTTTTGCGGCACAATTTTTAAGCTGAACACTTGAAAGGATAAATATTGCTCGGTAGTGGTCCTGCTGGTGGCGTTGGTGTACGTATGCCGGCAGCATAATAACTGTATGATGGTACGTGAAACAAAGCGGGAGGTCAGCCGGAAGAGGTGCATCCCGTTGGGGTCAGCAGTTGGGCAACGTGGTGGTGGTGGTGGTGGCCATTTGAAAAATAAACGAACGAAGCCCAATTTCATCCCTTCGCGCGAATAGAGTTTTAAGTGCCGCTGTGCTGTGCTACAAGAAGTTGGCAAGGAGATATCGCCATACTTTGTCGCTGTTAAGTGTGTGCTCAAGTGAGTGTTCAAGAGTGTACAGGAAGGCTACTGTCATGGGCCATTATAAACAGTCAACGACCGACCAAAACGGGCGGGAACATGAGCTCTTTTCGGTCTGCGCTGCGCTTTTCAGCAACTTTTCATTGTCATCGAAAGGATCCCTGAAGGAGACAGAGCAAAGGGTAAACATTCACGAGTTTTATTTACGACAGACATTTTTAAGACGACGTTTATGTTTTCGCATTCCAGTGCAACGTTTGAGTTTCTGGTTCTGTCCAAATGTCTGTTCGAAGGACTTATGGGGAATTTGTTTGGATGTACAATGGGGTGAGGGTGGGAGGAGCCATATGCTGGGCGGGGTTGTAAGATTTTTCTTCACGTCTTTGGCAGTCGTCAATTAATTACATTTTAGTCTTGTTGTTGTGAAGGATTCATTCTGTTCCTCTTTCGATTAATGGAACTCGGTTGATGGGGGAACTTAGCTAATGAAAGAGCTGAAGGGGAGACGCCTTGACAGGCGATATTAATTGGAAAATAGAGATGCTTGGGTTCACAATATTATCCGGTTATGTGGATGGGATAGCTCTTTTAAAAAATACACCAGACTCGCAGTGGATCGTGTGGGATTTACTTGACCATGGTAGTAGCAGTGAGGGAGTGGGGAGAGTGTTTTCTATTTTTCAAAGAGGGACATGTAGGAAACTAGTACAAGCAGACCACTGGGGGGATCAAGATAGACCTCTGATGGATTCAAACTTCCATTTAATTCATTTATTTGTCAGTAAGAACGGAATACTTGGTGCGGTCGCATGCTTATCCGAGAAAGACAACAAGGACGGAATAGGAAATTAAAGACTTGGCCTAGAGAGATGATGTTTTTCTGAAATTGAGAGCTTATAAACGGTGACCAGAAAGCAATGACAGTTCTTCCAATTGTTATGTTTCAGCAGCTGTCAAAGCTACCAATTAGACCCAGCTGTCAAAATATTCAGTATGGTTTACCATTTCATCCTGCTTTGCTCCACACTTGCCGAACGTACGAAAATTATCAAAAAATATTATCCATCCGATATCCGGCTCATTTGTAAATACGCAATGTGAATTTCGACGAAAGGTCGGTCGTCATCATGGCTTCAGTGTGCAGGCAACCAAAGGCGTCACACCGTGGAAAATTTTTAGCGGGAGTACACTCTATTAGACCTTAAGCCACCAGCCAGATAGAGATTGATGCGAAATAAAGAAAACGTAACCGCAGTAGCGACCAGTATCGATGAATACCCAGAAATGTCGATTTGGCGACGATCAGCTTAATAATTAGGCATCGCCAGAGAGCCAACCCGGCTTATTTTGCGGTTGGATTTGAGCAGGATGTAGCGATTGTTGGTGCCGTGAAATAACGTCGAGTTTCAAAACTCGGCGTTATTTCACTTTGTCGTGACCAAATCTGTGAGGGTATTTTCTGTGACCTCCATGGCAGGACAAGAACTGCGTGAGGTGGTAGTTGCATTTCCCGTGAGTTCTCGATGTCCAGGCTTCTTTCGATGGGATAAATTTATGGGTCAATTTGCCTTTTGTTGCGGTGCTAGATCTGGCTTGCCGCAGTGCCATAGATGTTGCCCTTTCTTCCTTCTTCAGGCATCTTGCGCTAGTCTCCGCGTGATTTGCCGTTCGCCTTAGGTACACCCTATGCATCTCTTTGGCAAGATTGTTGATGAGGACCATACCCGTGATCACACAGGCTGCTTCATCCGAAATTGTTCGGAAGCCGCTGATTGTTCTTATGGTGCAGAGCCTGTATGCTGAAGAAAGTCTCTTTGCTGTCTCCTTTACCGAAAGAGTACCCGCCCAGAAGAATCCCGCAGTGGACAAGTGTTTGACCAAGCATCAATGCATCAACAAAGATTGACTGCTTAGTGCGGTTTATGGCAAGGCAGCATAAGTGGACCTTATTTCTTTCGAAATGAGGAAGTTGACATCGTTACCGTCGATGGTGTCGGGTATAGAGCGATGTTAACCTACTTTCTGTGGCCAGAGCTCAATATCATCGATATATCCAAGTTGTGGTTTATATAAGACGACGCGGCGCTACATGTCATACAAGCGAGGCAACGCAGCGCTCGAAGTTGTTATGGAGAAATTTGGCGACTCGGAAACCGTTCATCAATTGTCCGCCGCGATTCTGCGACTTGACACCTCTCGATTGAATTCGCTACGTCAAGTCCTAGTTCTAGGCTAACAAGCCAACGACTTTGGATGAGATTGATGCCAACATTTGAGACGCTATTGCCGAAATAATGCCGCACATATTTGACCGAGTCATCAAAAATTGGACCGACCGCTTGAGGCAATGCCAGCGAAGTCAAGGCGGCTATTTGAATGATGCGCTATTCTATACATAATGGTATGAATGTAGCTCTAAAATACAGCCAGAATTATTTTTTTATCTAACACCGTTGTTATTTTATTTACATCTCTCTTCGTATTGTTCTTATCTGGTCACCTTGTAGTTACTTTGCATGCAGTGAAAATTGATGGTGTGAATTGTCGGTTCGATTTATACTCGTGACGTTGCTACTCTGTCACTGGTTCTCAAGAAGCGACAGATTCTCTGGAGGTGCTGCAGTAATCGTCAGACCCGATTTTTGTTTTAATTGTAACCAAGCGGTTTACAGCCTCCAACTCCAACTGCGGCATGGTCTTCATATTCGCTTACTTGCGTAGTAGTCCCTTTTCCAAGCGACTTACAGCCTCCAACTCCAACTGCGCCATGGTCTTCATATTCGCTTACATGCGTCGTAGTTCCTTTTCCACGTTTCCCATATTTCATTGCATTTAATGAATATTCTACTGAACAAACTTCTTCCCTAAGTCGAACGACTAATAGATAAAGTCTAATCGTGCTTCACGATTCCTCACTGTACCATAACTATGCACCTTAAATATTGGTATCATCACCTAACTACGCTCTTAAGGCAGCCATTAGCGATTAGAACATTGCCACCCTGACGACAGGATTCACTTGTTACCGTTTCCTCTTTATGGCTTCTGACAGCATCACTGCTCCTTTATTTCATTGTGTACTGAACTAAGACCAGTTAGTTGAGCTCCATTGAGCAAAATGGCGTGAATATCGTGAGTTTCAATCATCACATCGAGCAAAACCGTCTTCATCCTTCAATTAATCGATACACCCTGCTCGTTCGTCCTCACAAAGCCATTGGAGTTGCATGGCATCTGTCAACACAAAGCATAACACCAAGGCTGCATTTGCAAAAGCGTTGACAACAACACTAATGACAACGAACACATTCACTGTTCATTTTGCCCGTGCAACCTCTTTTAAGGTATCACATTTAATGTGCATCCGTTCAGTGCATACAGACACATCCCCTGAACCACCCCTGTGGGGGATGGTGAACTCATTGTTGCTGGTTCCATTGTCTGCACACATCAATTGGCAAGCCCCAGTCTCGATCTTACCCCGCAAACTCTGGCACACCGGCAAGTGGATGGAACACACTCAAGGATTCTTTATGGAAATCCTTCTCGGGGCAACTCAGCAAAACAAAAGGCAAGCCAACAACGGAGCTCACTTACCGATACGATAACGTAGGTAGACCCGCACCCATCATGTCGAATAATAGGGATACCGATCTCAATTGCAGTCTGAACAGCCCTCATTCCCACCCGCAAACACCTGGGTACACACTCGCCTCTTGTTGGAGGCTGCCGATGGCGGTAGTGGTGCCGAACCCCTTTCTTGCAGTTCAATGAAGCTCAGTGAGAGATACTTGCGGGGGTGTTTAAATTAATTTTCACTCGAAATGTGTTGGGCATTTAGTCGAAGTTCGGGTGCCAAATTGAGGCTGAGCCTGTGAGAGCGTGGTAACAGGTAACTAAGCGCCATTCGGTGTTCTTCCGAGTGCATGGTGTCACTCGGTAATTTAATTAAAAAAAATGTCTAGGAAGAGGATCTGATTTCGAATGCAAATGAGGATAGGTCGGCGTGGCACGATTCAATCAACCCTCATAAACAAAATCCAGCAAAACCTTTCCCAGGGCTCGGCCGTGGGCGGGCGAGAAAGTGTACCGAACAGATATTTCATCTCGGTGGTGGTTTCGCACTTTTTACGGCTGACCTCTGCCGCGCGGACGAAGGGACGGCATCTGGGCGATAAAAGTTTATTCTTTCGCAATGATTTTGTGAAATATGTCCTGATTGCTGATTACATTATCCCGTAAATGAATCTTCTTCTTCAATTTTTTCCTCTCTCCTGGCTTCGTAAATATGAGGGCCTACTTGAAAGATTTATGCAAATTTTTTGAGGAAACGGAGAACTTTGAGAAGTCCATTCGGCGTACATAATGGATGACGGAGCTTTTAGAGTTTTCAATGGATGCCGTGGCTGTGAATTGTTTGGGCTGAAATTTAGGCCATCATTTTTTTTAGGCAAATAAAGTATCGATGTGAAGCGAAGCGTTAAGTAGACGGTGGGCGTACAAGCTTAATGTAAGACCTTGGAATTTCTTCGATTTCAGGCTCGTTTTAGGGAACAGGTTACTGTGTTTCTTGGTATCCTTAGGTTGAAGTGGCTTACTGTAGATAGCAGTCACACTTAGGCCATCTTAGGCCCATTTTGATACCACGCGGATCGGATGTTACCTATCCAAAAAACCATTTGGTGCTTTCAACGAAGCTCTTTAGTTGATTAATGCCCACGTTGTGCAATTCGCTCAAGTCGTTGAAGAAGTAGGCTCCAAGGTGTTTCAACCTGCGAGAGAAGAGAGCGCTACAAGTGCAGAGGAGATGCGTTATGCTTTCCTCTTCTTCTTCGTCTCTGCAGCTTCTGCAGAAATCATTATAAGGGAGTCCCATTCTTGAGGCGTGAGTGCCAATGGCACAGTGTCCTGTGGTAACGCCAATGAGAGTCCCTAGGGATGACCTGTTCATTCTAAGAAGATAGAGTGAACGTTTTAGATCAAGTTTAGGCCAACTTTGCTTTGTGATGAGGCACGTAGTGCCATCTGACCATCTTGAGTTGGTGTTTTAATAGTATGATTATTTAAAAGAAGTTTAGCTGTACCGAATGGCATAGACGGAGGATCTCCACTAGGAAGGTTTGTGGAGATCGTACCGCTCCTGGTGAGATCATCGGCTTCACAATTCCCTGGAATGTCGCTGTGTCCCGGCACCCACATGAGGTGAATATTAAAATGCTCAGCCATCTCGTTAAGAGATAGGCGGCAATTTAGGGAGGTCTTAGAGAGAAAAGTGGCCGAGTTCAGGGATTTGATTGCTGCCTGGCTGTCTGAACAGATGGTGATGTCCTTCTTGGATATCACGTTGTTCTTGAGCCAAGACAGAGCTTCTTTTATTGCCTTAGTCTCAGCCTGAAATACGCTACAATGTTCTGGAAGGTGGAGGGATATACTAAAATTTAGATCCTTGGAGTAGACACCTAATCCTACTCCCTCGTCCGTCTTGGATCCATCTGTGAAAATACGCAGAGGACCGCCCAGCGTCTGAGTATCAGACTTCCAGTCAGACCTGGAGGGTATGCTTGAAGAGAAGTTTTTCTCAAACACGAGATGAGGCAGTAGGAGGACGTTGTCGTGCGGTAGAAACTCGAGGTTATCTTGAATGGTGGAATGACCTGTATGGTGGTTATTCCACAGGTGCAGTGTTCTGAGTTTTACCGCTGTGCAAGCTGCTACTTGTCTGGCAAACAAGTCAAGCAGTAAAATATTTAATGCTTCGAATGGTGTCGTCCTTAGCACCCGACTGATGCATATACTTGCAGTTCTTTGCACGCGGTTAAGAAGGTTGCGGATGACAGCTGTGCAAAGAGCTGTCCACCATACTGAGACTCCATATAGTAGGATTGGTTTGACTATGGCTGTATACAGCCAGTATGCTATTCTAGGCTGAAGCCCCCATTTACATCCGATTGCTTTTTTGCAGCAATAGAGCGCAGTGGTAGCTTTCTTAATACGCTCCATGATGTTGGGCTTCCAGCTTAGATTTCGATCTATGATGAGACCCAGGAATTTGGCCTTATCTGTAAGCGTAAGTTTACGCCACACAATGAGGGAGGGTCAAAGGGGGGAATTTTATATTTCCTCGTGAAGAGTACTAGTTCCGTTTTTTGCGGATTAACTCCAAGACCGCATGCACTGATCCATGAGGTTAGTCTTTGGAAGGCATGCTGCATGATGTCCCTAAGTGTCGAGACAAATTTTCCGGAAACTGCAATAGCAACATCATCCGCATAGGCAATCACCATGCATCCTGCGTACTCTAAGTTCAGTAGCAGTTCATTGACCACAACGTTCCATAGAAGAGGAGAGAGTACACCACCTTGCGGGGTTCCTCTATTAACTGTTCTGCGGGCATTGGATTCACCGAGTTTAGAGTTTATTACTCTGCTAACAAGTAGCTGGTGAATATCCTTGTATCTCAAAAACGTTTTGACTAACTCGATAGTCGATGTCTCAAAAATCGTCTGAGGCTTAACATTACTAAAAGCGAACTGTTCCGAGTTTTTTAAATCGACTTTTGAAGAACCCGATCTCGACCCTTCCACTGTAAGGAATAATAATATTCATAACGGCGGCGCTACAGTCCGAGGTGGACCTGGGCCTAGCTTCTCAGCAACCACTCGTGTTGTGCGTGCTATTGTTCGAGTGGAGGGGACCTGCAGTTTAAAGCCGACTCCGAACGGCGAGATTGAGAAGCTGTTTCAAGACAGTTTTTTGGTGTTTTTTCGAGACTCGAACCTTAGACCTCGAGCGTTGGGCACAATGGACTCATAGTGGCCTAAGTGAGCAAAGGCACCCATCGACCTAACCTAGACCTCGAGCGTGGGAGTCAACGAACCCACTCACTACACCACGGAGTACATTGTACGAAATGGCCATCATTATATTCCAACAGTCGCCCCTTACATGAGACACTGATGATCCCATAAAAATCATTTGAACAGATGAGATTGCAAACAGTTTTAGGCGAATACAAAGCCCTACAGTCAAATCCTTATTGTCTGCTTGACAAATCACTATATGCTGAGGCAGTCGAAACCAAAGCCAAGCAGCTGAGTAATTGTCTGAAGAGTTTTCGTACGACCAAGCAAAATAGACTTTAATGGACTCAACACAGGAGGAGCATACACCGCGGCATGGTCATTGAATGAATGAAGCTATTTCCAGACAATCCTTTGATGTCACATTCAGTAATATTTTATAGCATAGCAGTTCCATTCAAACCCTCACACCGATTCAAACATCACCAAGCAACGCCAAAAAAGGGCGGTAGAGAAGAGAACGATTGCCGTGAACACCATTTGAATTTCATAAAGCTCATGAATACTTACGTGTCGTATCGAAAAGGTCTATCACTTTCTCATTTCGAAATTATAAAAGTTGTCTATCTATGAAATTGCCTACCCTCACCACCAGCCAAGTGCCGCCCCCAAAGAACCAACTGCACGGTGCGACGCCCCGTTTATGGGTGTTTGTATTTTATTGTGAAACTTTTCATTACACCAGAGCACACAGATCTCTCGCTCCTCTTCGTGCTTTTATTAACATTATTTCGCATGAAAAGGGTTTTTCGGTTTTCGGTTTTCGCCTTCCTACCCTAGATGCTAATCTCGGAGGCTGGGCATCACCGATTTTGAGTTTTTTTTTCGCTTCACATCCTGATCTCGACGACCCTTCTGGTAGTTGGTGGCCTTTGAAAATAATTATGTTTTTCATTAGGTCCACTTCTGTCATCGTTATGGTGGCAATTGATTAAAAAAAAAACGCACCAGCAACCAGAGAGCTGGCAACACAAAACCGCGCCGGAAAAATTAAATAAACAACTCCCCGTCAAGCCGATGGGGACGATAACCATTCCTATTGTCGTTTGGGGCAACTGCGAATAATTAGAGTAATTCAGTGAAGTTTTTGACTACCACGCTGCCGCCGGCGGCCGCAAGAGTTGGGCGTGATAAGAGGAGAAAAAAAAATCCCTGTAGGAATTTTGAGATTTTGACAGATACTCTTTCAACTCTTAATGAGGCAAGGTGTGGGGTTGCTTGAAAATGCCTTAAAGTACTCACCTGGATTTGGGGCTGTTAAATGTTATTACTCTACTCTCTTTGATGTGGGCTGTGTTTTTTGGGCGTTGGTGGGATTGTCGTGGTGACGGTGACATGAATTGACGAAGAGGGTTGTGGAGTTGCTTTGGTGCGGACAAGCAGTAGACTTAACAGTTTCTCCGTGTAATGCGGCTGCTTGATAGACAGTGGTTAACTACTATAGAAACTGTTAACACAAAGACGCGTTTACAGCAAAGGGAATTAGTGAAAAGAATGCTTTGGTTGATTCTTAAGGTCCATGATTAGAGGCCCTTTGCCGATCAGGTCTCCATCTTCTCTTCAAAAGCTGAACACTAAAGAATTCAAACCGCTTTGAAAATTGATATTTTTTAGAAATTATTTCAAAAATGGGGGAAAAACGTTAAACACATTCCAAGTGAGGTGCGACTGTTCACGTACTCACCGGATGACAAAAACCCCCAGACAATGCCATGAGGAGAATCCTCAAAACGCCCAAAAATGTGTTCAGTTTACATTCCATTCCCAAACAGCGACACCCATTAACCAAGCACCTCGTCTGACGGGAGGAAACTCAACGTTCACTGTGATGGCTCTGCGGCTGATAGCTACGTTAACACACTTGACGTGTTCACCACTGCGGAATAATATTTTTTGGTATGAAATTGTAGGTTAAAGTGTTGAAGTGCCTCTGGCGAATAGTCGGCCACAACAGGTCACCCTGCAATGTATCCACCGACACTCAAAAACTTTTGTGGACAGTTTTGGTGTTGGATCTGTGTTTAGTTGTGTTTTTTTTTTTGCGGCAGAATTTGGGGTGCACGAAATAGGAAAATGTTATGAGAATGTTTGCTGGCAAACTTGATGAAGTACGACATTTGTTAACAGTGGCTTAGAGGTAAAAATAGTCGTCAATATGAATTTCTGACTACAAGTCATGATACACTCCCAAAGTAAAGGGAAAAGTGACGTGTGCTTAGCATTCAAGACTAAGTAAAACAACACGACTGGATGGCGCAGTTGGTTAAGTGCTTGCCCCAAGTTCGAGGGGTCCCAGGTTCGAATCCCAGTGAAATCGAATTTGGTCCAGTCACTATTTGCCGTTGGGATCAAATTAACGACACTGGAGTGGGTTGCTATCTGACAGTACAATGGACAGGTTTTGAGTCTGAGTGCTCCAGTAGTGTTTCAAAAAATACCCCGAAAAAAAAAGTAAAACAAGAACACAAAATAAAGGGTCTTCCAACAATGACTTCCGAATTTTGACAGTTGATAGCGGCCATATTGCTGAAGCTACGTCTGTCAAATTAGATGTCGTTTATTCAGTCTGTTTTGCCAAATTACTATGAATGGACATACCGTTCAATAGCACGTCCAAATGATAAAATTGCTTTATCACAATGGGTGTTCTGTTCCGAACGCTTCGCCCATTTTACGGTCGCCATCATTTACCCACCGAGAGGACTATTTGCAGTGCGGTGAATAAATTTGAGTCCACTGGTTCAGTGAACGATAAACCAACACCCGTATGTTGACGAAACGCAAGATCAGCCGAAAAAATGGCCGCTGTCCGTGAGAGTGGGCAGGAGAATCCGAGGCAGACCACAACTTGGCGAGATAAATTTTGGGTCGTGACTTGTGCCTGCATTCCCAACGCACCGTAGTGGAAGCTTTCACGGCGATTGAAGAACAGGCGAAACGAGCTGGTCTTAAGGTCAATGAGGATAAGACAAAATATATGATGTCGAGCAAGAAACGATCCGTCGTACATCACATAGGGCAAAACATTACTATTGACAGCCACAATTTTGAGGTAGTGAAGGAGTGTGTCTACCTCGGGGGAAACGTGAACTCCACGCACGACATCACAGTGTATGCAACCGATGCTACTTCGGTTTGTCAAAACAACTGGGCTCAAAACTCCTTACTCGAAGGACAAAAATCATGTTCAAAACTCTTATTCTGCCAATCCTGCTATATGGAGCCGAAAGCTGGACACTAAGCAGAACTGCGGAGCTGATTCTTGGTGCCTTCGAAAGAAAATTCTACGTCGGATAAGGAAGTCGAGGAAGGCGAATGGAGGAGAAGACACACCCACGAACTCTATGAACTGTACCAGGATGTGGATGTAGTCCGGAAGGCAAAAATCCGTCGACTGCACTGGGTCGGCCACATCGAGCGCATGGAAACAACGCTCCAACTAAGAGGGTCTTCGAAACCGAGCCTCCTGGTTCGAAAAGTCGTCTTCAGCGATGAGGCCCGTTTCTGGGTGAATGTGGATCAGTACGTCAAAAAACAAAATTGTTGAATTTGGGACGATACCAATTCGCATGAGATCCGAGAGCATCAGTGAGATCCAGGAGCATCAAATGCATCACGAAAAATTCACTGTTTGGTGTGGATTTTGGGCTGGAGGCGTCATCGGTCCTTCATCGTCTTTGAGAGCAACGTTGCCCAGGCCATCACCGTCAACGTCGAGTGCTATAGGCTGCGATGATTACCAACTTCTTTTGGCCTGAATTGAATGATATGGACACCAACGACATGCGGTTTCAACGCGACGGCGCTTCGTACCACACACAGGTCACGCCACATTGGAAACTCCGCACGAGCGATTCGAGGGCATGATCATATCACGGGAGGTTATGTGAGCTGGCCACCGAGATCGTGCGATTTGACCGCGTTAGACTTTTTTTCGTTGGGGTTTTCTGAAGTCGGAGGTCTATGCGAATAAGCCACAAATCACACCGGCCCTCAAAGCCAACAGAATTCGATGAGCCTCAACCATTGCTGTCCACAACATGTGCGACCTTCTGTAGCAGATCTCATAAGTGTTCCACATTTCCTTTCTTATCATTCCACTTCCTATCCAGCGAACTTTGTGGATTGCAGTTATGTGCACTTTGCTCTGCGTGAGCACTCCTTCCAGTTAATGAGCAGCTTCAAGAGTTTACAGAACAGAGTCTTTTGCCATTAGTCCACCGTACAGATTGGTCCCAGTGAAGATGCACCCCCTTGCCTAAAGCTATTTCTGCTTACATAACTGCTCCGGGTGTTGTAGAGTCTTGCTTATGACGAATGACACTCAGAGTAGTTTTACCCATGCCATGAATATGCTCCTTGATGTCCATATCTCGGCAACAACAAAAACCCCCCATCAAAGTCGACAGAATTGAGTGTTACCGGCACTCCATCGTTCTAAGTACAGATTCAATGAAAATTTATTAATGTCCGCCATTCAGGATTCTATTTAGCAGTCATAAATCAGATTGGAATCACATTTAATTAAGTCCCAGCAGCATGTGCAGTCCTCACACATCGACGCGATAAATTAATGCAACCAAGTGAAAATAAACCTCAAAAATATTCAACGTCAGTGTTCGCGATTTATCCTTTCCTGCATGTGTGATGCACACTGGTTCTGGTCCAAATCAGTACTGATTTATGTAATTAGAAGTGCTTCCCAAATTTGAGCCAGGCTTCGGATAATATGCGGTGCCAGCGAGGGACCTGGACGGAGCGCCATCCCTTTGTGATAGTTTACACACCAACCGGAGTGTGCACGTATTGCTTCCCCACTGGCCACGGGGGGACACTTTCAACTGGTTAGGTGAAAAGTGGAATGAAGCAAATGCTTAATGGCAATTCACTACGGTGGAATAGATTTTGGCTTAACCATATTTAGCAGTGATTCTGTGGATTCATTGAATTATGGCTGCGAATGGAAACATGAATCGATAGACCAGTCGCTCAGAGGTACGAGTACATGGAGCATATTGAATTTAAGGCCAAACACAATTTAATGTGACACCACTGCAATGAGGTGTCAGCGAACAGAGCCATAGATACATGTATCTTCTATTCTGATCTCATGTCAGGCCAACATTGTATCAATAAGAGATTAGCTTTTGATTTATTTGATTTGAAAACGTTCAGAAACTAGATAGAGAAAGGTTCACTAGAAACAGTATAGGTATCCAATTCTGAAACTGTTTAGCTCTTGTATCTACTCGTACTTGGATGAAGGTACATGACTCAACCAACAATCATCACCAAAGCCACGAAGTGTACGGACTGTGACATGTATCTTGCCAGGCGTCTACGAATCCAGCGCCTAGGTTTAAGCTGGGCCATGTAGACAGCATGGACAATCTAGAAGTCTTCGGCCCTGAGCCTGTAGGACAACGCAACAGG
The DNA here is from genome assembly GCA_930367185.1 of Myathropa florea. NCBI lineage: Eukaryota > Metazoa > Arthropoda > Insecta > Diptera > Syrphidae > Myathropa > Myathropa florea. The sequence continues at coordinate 99,937,687 of OV884004.1, read as the reverse complement.
GGACAACCACGAAGGAGGTGTAGCAAACAAGGAGAGAAGGACCTTAACCAACCTGGTGTGCAAAACTGGAGCAGTTAGAAAAGGATGGTCCTGGCTGAGGAGGCTTGTTGAGGCCCAGATCCACCTCGGACTGTAAAGTCATACGAAAAGCAAAGAAGCAGAAGTTTCGAAACTTGACATCTGCTTTAATTTCTTAAACCTCAAATTATCAGAAGATCAGTCGTCGTAGTCCAGACTGATGGGAGTGCGAAACTAGTCTCAGCTATGATTGCCATGCGAGAGGGCAGATGTTAAGGTATTTTTCTGAAAAGCCGTGGAGATATTGTGTGCACTCAAGTTAAGTTCACGTCGCGTACGAATTCCCGAACTAATCCCAACTTATTGTCCCATACGCACCCAGCTCCTGTTCGCATCAACTGTCATTAACCGATGAATACACCCACAGTCATCGACAGTCTAATCCCGCTAATTGCTCCTTGACATTTCATTTCACCTAAAGAGTACCTTCCGCCGTCGACACACCGATACAACTGTAATCAACGTCGAGGAAGCCCCCTCCGAAAAAAACCCATGTCAGCGTATCGCTCGTAAGAAGCATTAAAATGACACATGTCAACCTCGTCGACGATGAATCATCGTGTAATATCAAAACACATCCCTGACAAGGAGCTAAAAATATGCACCACACCAATCAGCTCCACAGAAAGTGACTGGCAATTTTGTTTGAAAAAAAAAAGGTAAAGAGTAGAAAATAGGGAATCGACAAGAAAGAAGCTATCAGCCCCCCATAACAACACAAAATCGAACATGCCTCGAAGCGATTCCCGTCGCCGAGCTTCGCACAAGTGCCTGCAGGATCGGTGTTCAGCGTTTGAATAGGTGGCCCCGTGCGACGATGAACAACATGACGAGCTACTTCGAACTTAAAAATGATTAAATTTCACATGTCACTCGTCGAGGGAATATCTCACATGTGAGCGAACATAAATTGAGTTGGGTGTGGAGTGGAGGTGGCCGTAGACTCTGAGCAACAAAACGTCAATGAATCTGCAAATAATGATGGATGTACATATCACTGATGGCATGTCAATGTGTCAACAATGTGAAGTGGTTTGGTGTATTTTTCTTTGAATTTAAACATAATCCGGTATTTTCGTAGGCATCCGCCTTTCTGGAGTATAAATAGACCTTCGGGATTACGCAGACAGACGCCGAGTACACCTCCGCATCGGAAGTAAGTCGTAAAATTTTGATAAAAAATTTTCTTCAAGTTTGTCGAGTTGTTTATGAGCCTGTGGCAGATTTCGTTGAAAGAGTCACCTGGGCCTGTGCTCTAACGACTAATGAAAGGCGTTGGTTTTTAACGTCAATCTTGTGGTGGACTATTGTGCGAAGGTGGCGCTAAGACCAAAAGCATTCCAATTGAATCTGAATGCAACAAGATAATGGTAGGGGCGTGAAAGGAGACCTTGAAAAACAGAAACTGTTGAGCTTAGGTGTAAATTTAGCACTTTTTTTTGTAGCTCGATTGTCATGTGTGTTCCTGGCACCGAAGACAAATGATAATGGTTTCCTCTCCTCATGGGAGGATTAAGATAGTGTCTCCTTATAATATAATAATAATGGCGGCGCTACAGTCCGAGGTGGACCTGAGCCTAGCTTCTCAGCAACCACTCGTGTTTGTGCATTATATTATTCTCTCACGAGTGGAGGAGACTTACAGTTTAATGCCGACTCCGAACGGCGAGATTGAGAAGCTTTTTCTAGACAGTTATACCCTTTGAGTATTGTCAGTGACTCGAAAGAGTAGGTGTTTTTTTCTGAAATCGAACTTCGAGCGTAGGAGTCGACGACTACGCCACGGTGTCCCCTTAAGCAATTATAAAATAAATATAGCCAAAGCCAGTCGACGTTTCGAGTCCTACGACCTGAAGTTATGTAAAGTTTCCTTTGAAAGCTGAGATGACATAACAATAAGTGCTAACTCCACATTTGGTGACGAAGTGTCATTGCCTAGTATTCACAGCCACTCGTGTTGCGCGTGATATTGTCTTTTCCCGAGTGAAAAGTTCTGCAACTTTGCTCGTATCTTTTGAATACGAAAGTTATCGTTCGCTCCGAAGTCGAACCATGGACCTTCTGAGTAGGAGCTAAAGCACTGACACCGAACGATAAGACAAGAACAGAAAAACCAACTGGAATCAAACAAAAGAGGATCACGAGCAGTGATGCCAATCCGTGATCCTTTTTAAGGTTCCGTCTACAAAAACGGAACCTTTAGAATTTCGGTGTGTCCGTCCGTCGGTCCGTCCGTCGTGTCTGTCACACTTTTTTTTTCTCCGAAGTTTATGAAGATATCGGCATGAAATTTTGGAATTCGGTACTTCAGACCAGGGTCATTTGGGGGTGGCTCCAGTACAGGTGAAGTTGACATTAATTTTGAAAAATTGTCGCACCCCATCGAAATATATATCAATCGACAGATCTTTTGAAATGAGGTGGAGGTTTCTTTCAACACTTTTTATCCAAAATACCGTTTGGAAAATATGGAGCTCCACCTCTCGTTCGCGATCCTCGATGAATGACCGCTTGCGCGCGGATATTTTGGGTCAGCTTCATCGAGCGAATGTTTGATTTAGGTAGAGGAATTACGGTTGCATTGAACGCCTATCAATGTATCACGTACACCCGTACACGAAATTAATTACGTCTCTACAAAACAGTTTAATTTTCTTTGTTCGTCTCTCGTTCGTTTTTCCCGGTCAATCATGTACACATGATTTAGGTCAAGTTCATCAATTAGGGCTTGGTTTAGGTTCGCGGAATACGGTTTCATTTCAAGGATGTGAAGATTCCGTTTGTCGTAGTTTTGTTCGGAAAATAATAAAAAAAAAAAATCATAAGAATAAAATATCTACATAAATAACTTTCTTAATTTCTGTGCTGCTTGTCAATTTACGACTCGCGGGGGGCATAGAATAAGAACTAAAGTTGGTTCCACTTATCGACGCAACCCCCCACCCATTTGATCGTGTTAGGGAACTTCCCAAGAGGATGCCTACTGCCTACAGCTCGGAGGGTTATCGGGGGACAGAAAAAGAGAACGCTGATTTAGAGATCTTCCCGAAAGAGGAGTTCACTAATTTGGGCCACATCTCGGAAACCTACATCATAGGTGTGTTGGGAACAGAGGATGGGGATGGCAAATTCCTCCATTTTTCGACGCAGCCCACCGCTTATAGGTGCAAGGGCCGAGGGTGGAAACAATTATAAAGGTAAAAGCGCAAGCGCATTTTCATGCAACAAAACCGGCAAATTGGTGCGACACACGTGATTGGTGACATTCGTTATCTTTAAAGCGAATGTCAAACCATAGCAAAATAAATAAACCAATAATTATTTAATCAAAGGCATATACAACAACACATTCCAAAATAATCCGCAGCCGTTCCGTATAGCCTTGTAGTCATATGTATAATAGATATTGGCAATATGTAGCAATAAATATATAAAAATATACTATAAACATGAAATATATTTGGCAAATAACAGCCGTAATTAGAACACACTAACATTTTATTATTTCTATTTTTCTTTGCGAGCACCAGATTATATATAGATTGCGAGACCAAGAGAGAAGCATCATGCTAAGTTTTGACTCTGAGAAGTCAAAGTGGGCAGGGTCACTGAGCACATCTTCAGTGAACTGAACGATCCCGACGCATCAACACCACAACCTATTCTGACCAGAAGCTAAGAGAGGAGAAACAAGCGAAGTTTTGGCTCTAAGAAGTCAAAGTGGGCAGCGCCACAGAGCATATCTCCACCGACCCGAACGACCCCAACATCCCAAACAGTTGTTTACACCATGGAGAAGAAGAATGCAGTTATCAATGCATATCAATGCATGCTGAAGAAAAATAGAGCCGCTTGCTCAGATGACTTGCCACCAGAGTTCTTCAAGAATGGCGGCGATGTTCTGGTAGGGAACATCAGAACCAGATCATTTGTAAAATTTGGGAAGACGAAAGCATACCCGACGACGGGAATATCAGCTCCATATGTACCATTAATTCATTAAATTCTATGCTAAATTAAATTCACCTAATGCCAAGGTGTAAAACAGTCATCGAAGACAATTATTTGCCACTATAAATTGGTTTTTAGTAGTTTCCCTGTAATTAAAAGTTGCAATGTTTTGTCGCGCACCAATTAGAGGTTACATTTTCAAGTCCACGCAAAGTAGTCCATTTTTTAAAGGATTTTAAAAATTAGTATGATTTTTATAAACTAGAAATATAGACTTTTCAAAAAATATATAGGATTCTATACCTTTAAAAAAAAATTTTAAGAAATTTCTTGGTTTCACTTCTTGTTGCCAATGTTTTATTGGCCATAGACGGAAATTAAGAACAAATAATTCATGACGAATTTCGATATGGAGGGACTCTTCGAAATTGTCATGTATACATACAACACGCTTAACTGCACCCCAAGTGAAGTGACGAGACGTGGAAGACGTGACATGGCGTGGAATGATGTGATGTGATGTGACATGAAGTGGCATGACGTGAGGTGGCGTAATATGACGTGACACGACATGACATAACGTGACGTGACGTGACGTGATGTGATGTGATGTGACGTGACGTGAGGTGGCGTGAGTGTGACGTGAGGTGGCATGAGGGTGACGTGAGGTGGCATGAGGGTGACGTGAGGTGGCATGAGGGTGACGTGAGGTGGCGTGAGGGTGATGTGAGGTGGCGTGAGTGTGACGTGAGTGTGACGTGACGTGACGTGGCGTGAGAGTGACGTGACGTGGCGTGAGTGTGACGTGACGTGGCATGAGGGTGACGTGAGGTGGCATGAGGGTGACGTGAGGTGGCGTGAGGGTGACGTGAGGTGGTGTGAGGGTGATGTGAGGTGGCGTGAGTGTGACGAGAGTGTGACGAGAGTGTGACGTGACGTGGCGTGAGAGTGACGTGAGGTGGCGTGAGTGTGACGTGACGTGGCGTGAGAGTGACGTGGGGTGACATGAGGGTGACGTGAGGTGGCGTGACGTGGCATGAGGGTGACGTGAGGTGGCGTGAGTGTGACGTGAGGTGGCGTGAGGGTGACGCGACGTGGTGTGAGGGTGGCGTGAGGTGGCGTGAGGGTGACGAGATGTGAGATGTGAGGTGACGTGAGGTGCCGATGTGTGATGTGTCGAGATGTGATGTGATGTGATGTGATATAATGTGAAGTGCGATTTGTTTCACTCCAACATAGAACCGGTGGTAATCTTAGTTCATCTCTATGCCACTCTACTGTGAGCCTCAAAACAAAGTGTACACCTATGTGGTGACATATTAAAATACTAATAAAAAGGGTTCCAGACATCCGATTTTGAAAATTTTTTATGTTTTGAAAAGGTCTTTTTATTTTCTAATAACAAAACAAAACGCCTTGGCAAGCAAAACAATAACAAAAATCCAATAAAAAAATAACTAAAGTACTTAATTTTTTTTGCGTCAAAATAAAAGTGTACACTTAACAAACAAACCTAACAATCTCAAAAATAGTACTTATTCTGTTTCCCTTTCGACTTTAAAACATCTTCTACTAATCTTGGCATTGACTCCACCAACTTTTAAGTCGTTTCGACAGGAATGTTTTGACATTCTTTCTTTAAAATGTACTTCAACGACTCTTTGCTTGATATGTTTCGTTTTCGGATCTGCGTATCCAAATAATCCCACAAATGCCCGATCGGGTTAAGGTCTGGAGATTGCGGAGGATAATCCAGTTGCACCACCAGAACTTTCTAGATGTCATAACACAGTGAAGAAAAGTTAAGACAAATTTGAGAATTACAAATTCTTCTGCAGTGCTGGGGGTATTGAACCACTTCATCGACTGGAGGTAGGATGTGTCCATTCTTCATAAAAATGTTTCTTTAATACTTTGGTAACGAGATTAGTCTTGGAAATCGGGCATTTAAACATTGAATTCATTGAATTCAGATCTTTCAGCTCGTTAAAGAAATGTTTGCCTAATAGCCACAATCTTCTTCTTCTTAGAGTTGAGCAATCGCACAACAGGCTATTATCACGCTTCCTCGTTCATTCTTGCGGCTAAGATTAACCAATGAAAATTATAGATTTTTGATCAACTTCCGCTACCATTAGTAATCATGGAAGACCTTTCCTCCTGCACTCAGGAGATACACATATTTTTAAGGTTCCATCTACAAAAACGGAACCTTTATAATTTCGGTGTGTCCGTCCGTCCATCCGTTCGTCATGTCTGTCACACTTTTTTATCTCCGAAGTTTATAAAGATATCGGCATAAAATTTAAAAATGAGGTACTTCAGACCTAGATGTCATTGTCCATGCACCCAAATTTAAAAAGTGGGGCCATTTGGGGGTTGCTCCAGTACAGGTGAAGTTACCATTAATTTTGAAAAATTGTCGCATCACATCGACCACAATATACATATATCAACCGACAGATCTTTTAAAATGAGGTGGAGGTTTCTTTCAAGACTCTTTTATTCAAAGTACCGTTTGGAAAATATGGAGCTCCAAAATTTGTTTTAATTCTTCCCTCCATGCCATTTTTAAACCAAAGTGTTTAAAAATCTGAGAAAATCACAAAAACTTGGCTTCATTGAGTACTTTCATTTAAAACAATTTCAAGCATTCTGGCCTTAATAGTTTTCGAGATATTGGCCAAAAACGGCCAATCATCGACATGCGAATTTTGAAGATCTGAAAACGCAGTTTTGAAGATCTCAATGTAAGCATTAAGAAATGATAAATTTCAAAATATCGATTTTTGTTGAAATTTTGAGATATCTAAGATTTAAAATGATGAATTTTTTCATTTTCACACATAAATTTCATGCTGTGTTCGGCCACTCTATTCGTTGATGAGCGTTATCTTTTCGATCTCACCCCTAAATGTCCAACAGAAATGAACACACACACCGCAGGCATGAGCAGTGATTGGGTATGTGTATGGTAGAAGGGATTTTCTGTGTTGCATAAACTTGGATAGAGATATAGGTATATGTAGGGATGAAGGTTTGTTTGTTTGGATGTGTAATAGTAATTGGGTTGAATTTAGAAGAAAATTCAACTGAGATAGTTTGGAAACGTCGTTTGATATTCAGAAATCATCCATCAATATTATGCGACGGAACCTTCCCCGTGCGAGTACAACTCGCACTTGCCCAGTTTATTTGTTTGATTCCAACTGGTTTTTCTGTTCTTGCTTTTCATTCGGTTCCCCGAATTTGCAAAAAATGGTACCTCACTATAATAATAATAATAATGGCGGCGCTACAGTCCGAGGTGAACCTAGGCTTAGCTTCTCAGCAACCATTCGTGTTGTGCGTGCTATTGTTCTCTCACGAGTGGAGGAGACCTACAGTTTAATGCGAATCCGAACGGCGAGATTGAGAAGCTTTTTTCTAGACAGTTATAATCTTTGAGCATTGTCAGTGACTCGAAAGTGGTGGAGCCGTGAACAAGTTTTTTTTTTTTGAAAAATTGTCTGTCTGAACTTGGAGTCGAACCTAGACTGTGAAAGTCTAATTCGCATGGGTCGACGCACGAACCCACACGGCCACGGCGTCCACGGTACCTCACTATAGCTCACATTTTTTGGAAATGGTAAATTTTCAGTGAGATTGTAATTTTTCTTCCCCAGTGTGGTAGATTTTACTTATAAATATTGACAGCACTGATCACGAGGAGTTTAGAACCCCGCTCCCATTATCTCTCTCTTTTCCTCTGTTTCTTACCCTTTCTCTGTCTATGTCTCTTCTTCTTGTTGTCGCTCTCTCTTTCTTGTTCTCTCTCTCTTTCTCTTTCTCTCCCTCTCTTTCCCTCTTTCATTCCCTCTCTCATTTTCTTCCCCTCTCCCTATCGCCCTATCCACCTTCCTCTTTCCCTCTCTCTCACTCTCAGGAAAAAGGCCAAACCGTACAAAACCTATATCATCCCAGTCCTTCTTTACGACGCAGAGGAAGAAACAATATCAAAAGCGGATGAAGAAGCCGTTCGTCAAAGAAGTTCTGCGTTAGATCTTTGGTTCTGTTTCCGGTGATGGGGATAAAAGAAACAGACGACCAGTTCCTAAAATGGCTATGGCAAGTAAGATAGACGCGACTGGATGGCGCAGTTGGTTAAGTGCCTGGCCCAAGTTTGAGGGGTCCCAGGTTCGATTCCCAGTGAAATCGAATCTGGTCCAGTTACAATTTGCCGTTGGGATCGAATTAACGGCACTGGAGTAGGTTGCTACCTGGCAGTACAATGGACTCAGTTTTGAGTCTGAGTGCTCCAGTAGTGTTTCAAAAATCCTACGAAAAAAAAGATAGACGCCGGGCCAAAGAATCTTTAAATCTGTCCTGTGGTGCAAGGGAAATTATGGGACCGATTGAGGTAGCGCACAAAAAATTATTGAAACATCAACCGACTTCGCGTACCTGGAGACCGCTAACGAGAAACCGTGATATTTCGAGATATTTGTTGGTTGATGCCCACCACCAAAGTGGACAGTAGCGCCACTTAAACAAGAAGAAAAAGTAAAGGTAGCCCTAAACGACGAACATGCTCGCCGAACTTGGTCGTGCTCGCCGCATTTTCGTCGGGTATGGACTGGTTCGCGAGGCGCTCGCTGTTGGCGAAAAATTTCGATTTTGTCGTGTTCGTTGGCTTTGATGTTCGCCGTGTAGGGCCATGTTCGCGAGCTAACCTCATTTTTGCTGTGAACGTCGCCGAGTGCATATCGCGGATTAAGCACAATGTCAACAGTCAGCCACGAATTTATCGAGGAATTCACCACTTCCGCTTCCCTATCACACATGTTGTCGGTTTGAAGAAACAACACGAAATGAATGTCCGCCAGATGTGTTCGCCGTCTAGGAGATAATGCAAACGAGCAAGTGCGGCGAGCATGTTCGTCGTTTAGGGCTACCTTAAGACACTCAAGATTCTCTTCAAAATAGAATTTATTCTTCGGAAACTACATCCAGAAACTACTACTCAGTACACGAACGAACCTTCCAGATTGAGACGAGGTTGAACATGTTTTGACTGTTGACTATGAAGGATACACACCAGACTTTGCGCCCACACCATGGTACAGCCTTTGTGAGGGGGATAAAGTATCTTAACCTTATTGAGTGACTTCCTGACAAAGATTTCCATCTACAGATTTCATGTTAACATTACCGCATCGCACCAAAGCGATTGTGGCCATCTTCAACACCAGAATCTAATTAAAGGTTCTATACAAAGCCAGACAATTGCCTTACACTCCCAGAATAACCTGCATACCACATAATTGAGTCACCATCGCAAAGACATCAACTTCTCACTTACACCAAATCACGGTCGACTGCATGGCATCACCGAACCAGCGTAACCACCAATCTGCACCGCAAAATCTAATTCAAACCATTCAGCCATGTGCCATTTGTTAAAGCACTCAGCTCAGGCCTCAAGGTATACACAACACGCTCGAAACTAATCCCCATTGTTAATTGAAAACGGTGCCGATGTCCTCTGAGAATTGTGTAAACGACCATGTTATCTCGTTATGCATTGCATAGACACACCACAGGCTCATCGTGATTATTGCTGCAATTTACAAGCAACAAGCCAATGCGGTTGTTGGACCCCGCATCCTGTGTCGGCCACTCGATTCTTGGACACCGAAAGATTTGCGATAACCCAATTTGTGCTGTGCTGCGCAGAAAGACGTCATTGTCAGCCGACGAACAAAGTCGTCCTTTCAAACTGAGCATTCGTTTAGAAGAATTAATTAAAATACCAGACTTTCGGGAATTTTTACAGCCCCGCACCACCACCCAGGCCTTAAACTTCACAATCCTCGCTCAGGCTTGAAGCCAACGCCAAATATTGACTTGGGGATCCTGAAATACGGCCAATGGCGATGTCCTTGCTGGTGAATGCCACCCCGCTCCGTGATGCATGCAATTTACTGTGAAAATTTAATTCCCAAACTTTGTAGGAATTCCTGATTGCGTCGGCGGAATCCCTGGCACACATGAATAACAATTTGGCTCCTTACCTGAGCGCAGATATGCACCACCCAGCCGCACTGAGTAGGTGTTTCCGGTGAATTGTCTATTTGTTTGTGTGCGACCCAGCTAAAGCGACTGTCTCCGGATTTCGAGACTTGGATGCGGAGTGCAGTGAAATTGGTTTCCCTCTCGCAAAAAATTTCCTTGAACGGATGCGGAAGTGGACTGGAATCGTTATCGCATATGTTGGTCGTTCCTCCGGCAAGGACACATTTGTGTGTATTTATTAATACGGCACAGGGTGTGAGGGCGGAGCAGATATGCTTGCGTAAATTCCCACAAAGGGACATTCTTTTGAAATTGAATTATGACCAGGCACTGGTCAGCCGGAGGCACGCACATCACGACACATTGGTTCCAATGGTTGCAGCGCTGCGGCTCAAGGCATCCCACTAAGCCCAGGATTTTCCACAAAATTTAATATTTCGATTTGAGGGCGATTTGCCGTACGAGTCGGACTGAATGAATTAATTTTTTGGATTTAATTTCTTGGGGCTTATTGTATTTGCATGGCAAAGTAATTTTCTAACTGAATTAAGGAAGTGGCTACGTAGTCGAAGTTGAGGTTGCCGAGTTGGTAAAGGGGGGAGGGGGGGTGGCGAGCAAGGTAAAGTCTTGCAAAAGTTCGAAATAAGTAAATTTAACTAGAGGGCTCTGGAAATAAAGTCGGTCAAGGATTTCCTGGCTCATGTTGAATGAATCCTGTTGTGTGTGGACTTGCTGCTGCTGCTGCTGTTGGGGGAGATGAGTCGTTGTCATGTTAGGATGTCAACTTTGGAGTGGTGGATATTTTAAATGGGGGACTGCAAGTGGAATTGGCCTAATTGGATGCAGGCAATAGTTTTGAAAGCTTCCTGCATTTGCATGTGAATGCAATTTTATTTTAATCTAGTCATGCCTGTCTGCAAATTTATGTGTGGGTGTGTGTATGTCCTGGATTTGTGGACTGCAGCATTTTTGCCAAAATAAAGGCTCTGGACTATTTCAGTTTTAATGCATTTTGTATGCCGGCTCTTGATGGAATGGGGGCTTAAGAGATTTATGATATGAATATTAGATCTTTGGAGGCACGCACGTGCTTGTTTGATGGGACTGCAGTGCGTGGAGATCATTTCAAAGCAAGCTGTTGGAGGCATTCAAATGCATTAACTATTGTATTTATAAAGGGTAAGCTTTCGACAGAGGGCATCGATGAAGTTTTCGGTGCTTAATTTTTTATACGCTACCTTATAAATTGAAACTTGCAACCAGCAGTCGTAGTCCATTCGAACTCCATCCCAGTATGGGCCAATTCAATGATTGTAGACTTTAGGGCTTCTCGTTGCACGGGAGGTTCCAAAAGAGTGCAAATAAAAACGTCTTGCAAGGTTTGCTTTATAAAGAGTGACCAATTAGCAATGATAGCTTTTCCAATTATTATGTTTCAGCAGCTGTAAATGTTACAAATGTTATCCAGTTATTCAGTAATGTTCATTATTTTATCGTGTATCGTTTTGCGTTTATCGAACGTGCTGAAATTGTTGAAAAATATTTACGAAATCCGCGTCATAAATACGCAGCATGAATTTCGTCGTGGGGTTGGTCGTCATCATCGTTTAAGTGCGCAGACAATTCGTCGCACATTGGAAAAATTTTAAGGAGTAAATTCGTTTGGACCTTAAGCCACCAACCAGACAGAGATTGGTGCGAAATGCAGAAACGCAGCCGCTGTTGCGACCAGTATCGAAGAAGTCCCGACCCAAAAATGTCGTTTCGGCGCCGATCAGCTGAATTCGGCATCGCCGCACAGTCAATCCGTCTTACTAAGGGGTTAGATTTGGGCCTACATCTGTATAGGATTGCGCTGAGTTAAGAATTGATGCCGAACGACCATAATAATAATAATAATGGCGGCGCTACAGTTCGAGTTGGACCTAGGCCTAGCTTTTCAGCAACCACTCGTGTTGTGCGTGCTATTGTTCTCTCACGAGCGGAGGGGACCTACAGTTTATTGCCGACTCCGAACGGCGAGATTGAGAAGCCGGACGACCATAGACAATATATAAAGTTCGGTAATTGAGTGCTGGAAATGTTAGACGGAGATCCGGATTTTGGCCAAGAATACATTTTTCAAACAAGGCCCATTTTGGATTCATCAACAGGAAAAATTGGCGTTATTGAGCGCACACAATTCACAAGTGTTCGACCAAGAATCAATGCATCCACAAGGAATGACAGTTTGGTGCAGTTTATGGCACGAGGGCATCTTTGGACCTTAGGTTAGGTTAGGTTGAAGTGGCTGACTGTAGAAAGCAGTCACACATAGGCCACTTTAGGCCCATTGTGATACCACGCGGATCGGATGTGACATATCCAAAAAACCATTCGGTGCTTTCAACGAAGCTCATTAGTTGATTAATGCCGTCGTTGTGCAATTTGCTCAAGTCGTTGAAGAAGTAGTCTCCAAGGAGTTTTTTCCTGCAAGAGGAGAGAGCGCTACAAGTGCAGAGGAGATGCGTTATGCTTTCCTCTTCTTCTTCGTCTCTGCAGCTTCTGCAGAAATCATTATAAGGGAGTCCCATTCTTGAGGCGTGAGTGCGAATGGCACAGTGTCCTGTGATAACGCCAATGAGAGTCCTTAGAGATGACCTGTTCATTCTAAGAAGATAGGGAAACATTTTAGATCAAGTTTAGGCCAAATTTGCTTTGTGATGAGGCACGTAGTGCCATCTGACCATCTTGAGTTGGTGTTTTTAATAGTATGATTCTTTAAAAGAAGTTTAGCTGTACCGAATGGCATAGGCGGGGGATCTCCACTAGGAAGGTTTGTGGAGATCGTACCGCTCCTGGCGAGATCATCGGCTTCACAATTCCCTGGAATGTCGCTGTGTCCCGGCACCCACATGAGGTGAATATTAAAATGTAGGGAGGTCTTAAAGAGAGAAGTGACCGAGTTCAGGGATTTGATTGTTGCCTGGCTGTCTGAACAGATGGTGATGTCCTTCTTGGATATCACGTTGTTCTTGAGCCAAGACAGAGCTTCTTTTATTGCCTTAGTCTCAGCCTGAAATACTCTACAATGTTCTGGAAGGTGGAGCGATATACTAAAATTGAGATCCTTGGAGTAGACACCTAATCCTACTCTCTCGTCCGTCTTGGATCCATCTGCGAAAATACGCAGAGGACCGTCCAGCGTCTAAGTATCAGACTTCCAGTCCGACCTGGAGGGTATGCTGGTAGAGAAGTTTTTCTCAAAGACGAGATGAGGCAGTAGGAGGACGGTGTCGTGCGGTAGAAACTCGAGGTTATCTAGAATGGTGGAATGACCAGTATGGTGGTTATTCCACAAGTGCAGTGTTCTGAGTCTTACCGTTGTGCAAGCTGCTACTTGTCTGGCAAACAAGTCAAGTGGAGGGAGGACCTTATTTCTTTCGAAATGAGGAAGGAGTCAATGTTACCGTTCGTGCGTTAAGATAAAGAGCGATTTTACCGACTGGCTGTGGCCAGATCTTCACAATATTCATATATATGAGATATGGTTCCAACAGGACAGCACTACATGTCATACAAGCAACGCAAAGCTCGAAGTTGTGAAGGAGAAGTTTGACCACTGGGCCATCTCACGGCGAGCGTTCATCAATTGGCCAACGCGATCATGCGAGCTGATGCCACTCGATTGTGTCTCTGTGTTCTCCACGTTAAGTTCTTAGTTTGTGCTAACAAGCCAACCACTTTGGATGAGTTTGAGGCCAATATTCGAGACATATTGCCGGAATTTTCCCGCATATATTGGACCGTGTCATCAAAAATTTGACCAACCGCATGCAGCACCGCCAGCAAAGCCGAGACGGCCATTTGAATAATGTGCTATTCCATGCCTAATGGCATGAATAGAGCTTCAAAATAAAACCAGAATCATTTTGTATCTCACTCCGATGTTGTTTTATTTAAATTTCTTTTCGTATTGTTCTCATCTGGTCACCCTGTAGATCAATGATTTCCGTGACGTCTGTCATATGTCACCCAGCTACTTAAACAAAAATAAACACCATACCAAGAAATCGTTGAAAGATGCCTCTGTTTCCTGAAAATAGCTGTTTACTAGAGTGTAAGAAGGCAATGAGTTGAGTTGAGACCTCCTGCCTTCCTCCACTCTTATAACCACCATTTTAAGGAATCGCGGCATAGAATGTCACAGGTATGGGTATCAGCATGAAATACACTCCGCACACAGTCGGCCAAACAACATCCTAATAATAACATCCTAAGAACACATTTTCCGCCATTCAGTTCAAAAATATACGTTTCCTCTGAAAACATGCCCCACACGTCAATCATTCGACTCACTCGTGCCTACTTAACATGGTCGTCCTTCATTCTTCGGAGTGCGCCCATGCGTCTGTGCATAGAAATAAGCCTCTCAACTCGTCCCCTGCGTCCGGATGATTCACATCGGACTTCAAAATCCTCAACCACACACCAAATCAAATCTGTCAGCAATAATTGAGACACAAATGAGGTAGAGCAGCCCATTCCGCTCGATTACCGAGCACATCAATCCGTCGACAGGCAAGTATTATTCAAAACCCGACCGGACTGTCGAGAAAGAAAGCCATAACCTAGTAATATCATAAATTCACTTCCACCTCGACGCACCGAACAACAGCACACTGCCCATTTCAAAGCCCTCCCAGAGAGTGCGTGTGTGGCAACTGGCGGCGACAGTGGCACAGCGACTGCATGTGCTCAAAAGCAATCAACGACCATAATAATTATTATTTACTGAGCTTAAGCGGCAGAAAATTGAATCCGAATCGAATTCCATCGCATTGCATTGACCCGTTTTGATTGTAACAAAACGAGGCATGAACAAGTTAATCCCTCGGGTCAATAATCCAAAGTTCCCGGGCCCGTACCAGCTGAGAGAGAGCCTGGACGGGCACAATCCGACACACAGTCAAACGAGCACAAACCGCTTTTAAGTCGAAAGATGACCTGGAAGAAGTGGGAAGGACGTTTGCTAATGTGTCTGCTGATTCCCGCCCTCCAAAAAAATGGTAAAAAAAAGTGAAACACAACCACCACCGAGGGATAATGGAGAAAAGTAGAAGTGTGGTAGTTTTGCCAGATCCTCCGGGACTGTGAGTGAGTAGGAGGATTCTCATTTCAGTCAGCGTTTGTCCGTTGTTATTGCTGCCTACACTGGTTTTCTAGCGCTAGCTCTCTGTGACAGTCGTCAAAAAAACAAAAAAAAAACGAAGAAATTCCCTTTTCGGCACAAGACGGAAGGACACAAGTGCAGATTTCCTCTCGTAAACGGTTGAATAAATTTACATTTCAGATGCAAATTAAACATCTTACTCTGGAGTTCGTGTCCTAATCCGATTGGATTGAGTTTCCTTGCTGTCACAGTGCCTTTTTGTCAGTCCTCTTCTTTTTCTCATTTTTCAGCAAACAGAGTTTTATTGTGCAGTTCGAGGTTTCCTTCCCGCTCCCTCTCCGATTGTTTGATTTTTTCACTGTTCAAGGATACAGCCAGCTTCTCCATCGGGTAACTTAAGAGGATTTCTGAGATATCTCCGAACAATGGCGCTGGTATCTGCGAGACTGATAATCAATGTTATCATTCTGGATTTCTGTTGCATATTTAATTAGGCGGAGGGGATTTCGCGTAATTAATATCACTCATAAATAATTCATATCGTCGGATGTGTGTGGGGGTACACCTTGGAGCATAAGGACTCGGAAACCTTTCGTTGGGGATGTCATTGGCTGTGTAAAAAGCACTCGCGCCTAGTCGTCGGCGGGGGTGGTGGTGGGTTTTTTTGTAACTGCTTATTCTCTGATCGGGGACAGGCTGTTAGATAAGTGGCGCGGATGCCTGTCCCGGGTGCTCTCATTACGTATTCGCGGGGAATTAGTCCCCTGGAAATCCTTCACTTTGTAATTAGCTGGAAAGGGGAAAGGAAAGGAAAGGATGTTTAATTCGGTTAAGGAGGGATTTACTCACCGAAGGTGTGATTATGACTGAGACATGGATGAAGAGGATGAGAAACTTGTGAAAAGTTGTCGATGTGCGCAAGAAAAGGTGCCTTGGCGCAAGGCTTAAATGGTTCTGAATTTTATTGTGGCCTATCTTGAGTGCGAGACGATTGACTTATTTTAGACCAAGGTTTGTCGTGTCATGACCTTAGTTGGGACTTACTCTAACTCTCGTTTGAATCACAGTGCGTGTCCCTCAATAGCTTCTCTAAGAGTCAGCTGCAACGATAACGTGCTTACGGCGTGATTGCTGCCAGTCTAAGGAAAAAAATCAATAAAATTCAACTTATCACATTTCTGACGTTGCCTTGTCCGGTTTTTAAACATTCAGTACGCCGAGCAACCAAGTAGCAAGACGTGTTCTAATAGGCTAGCGCGTTAACTCCGTATTCGACGGTCCTGGGTTCGAATCCGGATAAATACTTGGGCTCTTGATTTTATCCGGTTAACCGATCCATGTGGGCAATACCCAAGTTGACGAGTATAGGAGAATGTCTGTTATCGGGTACCCGACAGTGTCTGTTATCGGGTACCCGACAATGTCTGTTATCGGGTACCCGACAGTGTCTGGTATCGGGTACCCGACAGTGTCTGGTATCGGGTACCCGACAGTGTCTGGTATCGGGTACCCGACAGTGTCTGGTATCGGGTACCCGACAGTGTCTGGTATCGGGTACCTGACAGTGTCTGTTATCGGGTACCCGACAATGTCTGTTATCGGGTACCCGACAATGTCTGTTATCGGGTACCCGACAATGTCTGTTATCGGGTACCCGACAATGTCTGTTATCGGGTACCCGACAATGTCTGTTATCGGGTACCCGACAATGTCTGTTATCGGGTACCCGACAATGTCTGTTATCGGGTACCCGACAATGTCTGTTATCGGGTACCCGACAATGTCTGTTATCGGGTACCCGACAATGTCTGTTATCGGGTACCCGACAATGTCTGTTATCTGCGCAAGACACGAGACGGCTAGTATGCTCGTCGGCCTATGATCAGTGCTTGTGTTGAAGAAGATTGCTTATTAACTGTGCATCTTTACCAATTACAAAATTCAGGAACAAACACCTTAAACCGCGAAAACGACCGCCAATCACGCGCGATTTCAAAAAAAATCGCAAACCAGTCCTTTAAGCCACGCTCCCGCAAAATTGTAGCCGATTGAGGTCATCAATTGGGAACAAAAATCACACCGCGCAGCGAAAAGTTCACAGCTCGATTTCCGGTAAAAACATCAAACTCGATTTGCTCATAGCCCGCAGTAAAACTGAGAAAAAAAAGTGCTTAAATGTATCGCGGTAAAAAAGTTTAAACTCCATCCGCCAGTTGCAATCGTAAATCATCAAAAATGCATCCATTTTTCGCGGTGTTCAATTTGTGCGCCGCCGACTGCTGGCTATCGCTGCATTTCGAATTAACCACACAGAAAAATGGCATAAAAAACGGCGTAAAACCGGCCATCCATTGGGACACATTACCCGCCTTTGTCCCATGTGGACGTGGCGGAAACGCTGAACCTCCATTTCCCCAATTGAAATCTCTCTCACGCTGCAAGCAATGGGGCGGACACGCTTTTATGTGAATGACAAGACAAGGTGAACCAACTTCCCTTGTTCATAAATGCACATAACTCCGGGCTGTAAACCTGTCGTCCATTAATATGTGTCACCAGCAATTCACCGTCCGATCGACCGAACCACACCCTTGCCCGAGTCGAAGTAAGACGAAGCCCATGGGTTCCGGTGAAATACGTGCAATCCACGAGCGCAGATGTTTTCTGGATACACAATCGATATCAGCATCCAACGAAAGATATTTCATCCTTCACACATTCGTCTCCCAGCACCCACGACGACCTTTCGCTCCGTCGTCTGTACCGTCGGCAAGGATATTCAACGAGATTATTTTGTTTCTCTTCGTGCGCCGCTGCGTTTCAGGATAGTAGCGATAATTGAGGATAATTACAGCCGCATGTGTGAAATCGGAGAAATTTGAGTACGAACAAATCGACCTCGACGCATTGTACTTCGGAGAAGCGCTGCGGAATGAAGTGTCGGAATTTTCCGAAATCACTTAACAACCTTGCCTGTGGGAATAGATGCTCCAGTCGCATGTGTACGTGTAGTTTATTCAAACGTGCCAAACAACTAAATTGCGAAGCCCACAGATTCCTCGGATATCCCCCAGATTCCCGGAAATATTTCCCCCGAATTGATGTTTTTTTTTTCTTTTTGTGTTTAAGTTTCACCAGTTTAGTGGAAATGTTTTCGTCTACGCTTGGGTTCTGGCTCCTGACTAACAAGGGGAATGTTTCCCATTGAATGGGGAGGTGGAGCAATTATCTGTTAAGATACAGATACCCCGGTTATTAAGCTGGTCGTAGCATGCAGATGGCTCCAGCACGTAATCCTAAGCAGTCTGGTGGTGCGGTGACTGAGATCTTTGATTCTTCTTTGAGCTGGATTTTCATTAAACGATTGTGCTGCTCCAAAATCTGTTCTGGGAATAGCTTTGAAGGAGTTGAATGTGCAGCATTTGCTTTAAGAGAATTGGCTTCCGCAACAACTCCCAATTACATGACGTAACGTACAACAAACGAACTTGAGTACTTAGTACTTGTTACTGTCATCATAGGTCATCGCTTTTGCTGGCTACATGTCATAATTTTCTCCGTTTTTGACGTTTATGTTCCGCAGCGGGTGCAGACAGCACCTTCTGTCATTAGCGTGTTTGCACAGATTGATGTAAGCTCAAGCCTCCAACAAACCACGATCTACATCACTGAGAAATTGAAGCAGAAGGAAAAATCTGCGCAGTTTAATGATTTGACGAGAGTAAGTGAGTAAGTACGTTGCGGAGGCTTAATAGCGCACTTAGACCCGATTAGATCCATTACGCTTGTACGCGGATTACCCGTGTGTGAACTGATTATCCACTTGTCGTTAACCAATTGAAGCTTTCTATGAAGACTATAGACTACTGGGAGCCGTGGCGTAGTGCGTTTGTGCGTCAACCCATACGTACTTGACTTTCCCCGTCTAGGTTCAAATCCCAGCACAAGCAACAGTTTTTCAAAACAAAATTGTCCGCGGCTCCACCTCTTTCGAGTCACTGACAATGCTCACAGAGTATAACTGTCTACAAAAAGCTTCTCAATCTTGCCGTTCAGAGCCGGCATTAAACTGTAGGTCTCCTCCACTCGTGAGAGAACAATAGCACGCACAACACGAGTGGTTGCAGAGAAGCTAGTCCCAGGTCCACCCCGGACTGTAGCGCCGCCATTATTATTATTAGTAATAGAGTACTGATGTATACAGGGTGGGCCAAATACAAGTTTCTTTTTAAAAATACAATAAAATGCAAAAAATTAAATTTTTTACATGTATTAAGCCTTTATTAATAAGAACAAATATTCCCATTAATTATGAAATACAACGCCGTTCAACTGGCTGCCTCGCCTGGCTTCGCAGCAGCGCATTCTATCACCCCAATTTTCCAAGACCTTGTTGATGGTTTCGGGCTATAGCTCACGGATTGCTTGGATGATATTGGCCTTAACTGAATGAATTGTTTCCGGATTGTTGACATAACATCCGTCCTTCACGGTTCTCCACGAAAAAAAGTCCAAAGGGGTAAAATCGCAGTGTCATGGCGGCCAATTGACATCGCCAAGACGGGTAATAACACGATTTGGGAATTTGGTGCCCAAAAGGTCGATTGTGGCCTGGGCTGTTCGCTTGTATTAAGCAGAAATAAATAAATAAATAAATAAATAATAATAATCTCAGCAACCATTCGTGTTGTGCGTGCTATTGTTCTCTCACGAGTGGAGGGGACCTACAGTTTAATGTCGACTCCGAACGGCGAGATTGAGAAGCTTTTTCTAGACAGTTATACCCTTTGAGCATTGTCAGTGATTCGAAAGAGGTGGAGCCGTGAAAAAATGTTTGGTGTTTTTGCGGGAATCGAACCGACAACATCGAGCGTAAGAGTCGGTGCACCTACCCACAAGTCGCCCATATTTCGCAACCTTGCTCAAGCGTAAAACGACTCATTTTGATCCGCGGAGGTATGATACTGACTTTCTGTCAAGATTTGGAGCCGGAAACAGCCGTCAGTGTCAAAATTATCTATGAATAAAAAAAAAACAGTAGATGGCCTACCCTGTATACGCTGTACAAAATCTAGGCAACCTATCCTTTGCGTCCACACACGCACGCTTTGTCGATATCGCAGTCCAGACCGCTCAATTATTTGTTATATTCTCCTCCATTGACTGTCATTCCAAGCCGAACTGAAAATGAGAGCAGTTCCTTTTTGTGGAGCTGACCAAGGACTTCCTCGTTCGCTATTGGATCTGCACTATTAGACTTGTATATGAAACCAGCTTGTTTCTGCTATTCAATTGCCTCTTAAGTCCAAAGAAATATCGATTTGGGATTGCTGATGGATTCTCTTGCTGTTACTGTGGACCCAACGTAGATAAAACCTTATCAATTTGAAGTTAAAGCTCCCCATGATGACGGTCTTGCCAAGTAGTTGATGACGCTCCCTTTCCTAAAGATGGCATGTACCTCGTCATGCCCTTATTTACCACCAGACCCAGCCTGAGTGCTTCAGTCGTAAAGTAGTCGGGGACTCACCTTTTTCAGTTCCAGCTTTTTTTCTTCCCCCATAAAGAACAAGACCCGAGATAAGCTGCAGACGATTCATAACCCTACCATGCCCTCGGTCACTCACCGAGTGTTTATTTATTCATAGAAAACAAAGAACCCAAATTCAACGTCAGCTGGGACATGCTATTCTAGGATTTTCCATGGCTTCTTTATCGTTTGTCGTCAATTGTGCGTGGATTGGGCTATTAGGTGGACTTTAACGAAACGCGTGGACTTAGCAACAATGGCCATGATAGTTGCCAGTCGAACTTGTCATGTGTGCGAATCAAGCGTGCTCATGAAGCAGTCTCTTCCAGCCCATTCAGCAGCAATTTCTCATATTTCTTGTTGAGCGCACTCCTCAAATGTGACCATGCTCGCGAAATGCGTTCATCAAGTGTGCTCGCTTAATTTGTTTGCGGAGCATACTGGCCAGACACGTTGAACGCTCTCAGACCGCTTGATCGGCAGAGACGAGTTGGACATGTGTGCTTGACAAGCACACTTGACAAGTTTGCTAGGCCAATAGACTCTATGAGTCCGTATGTACGAGTAGGGGCATGTTCATCAAGTGTGTTTTTCCCGCAATGTTTCATAAAGAGAGCTGGAAAAAAATGTTGTATGCAAAATTCGTGGAAATACATCGATCTTATAGAAGAATAATTTTTTACACAAAGTGTTCATGACTACCTCATCGCACTCGTTGTGAGGCGTTCCTTAAGGCGTTACAGCACAAGCATTCTTGTCATGCTTCCAAACTCCACACTTTGCTGTACTCCAAATACTATAGAACCTTCTAAAGCTTAGGTTAGGTTAAGGGGCTGCCAGTGAATTCACCAGTACACTTAGACCATTCTACTCCATTGTGATACCCACAGTCAGACTATCACCACTGATCGACAGCTCCAGTGATATTAATTTGATCCCAACGGCAAATGTTGACTGGACCAGATTTTAAAAACCGAATAAAAGCGGTTAACTTTGCTTTCACTGGTATTCGAACCTGGGACCCCTCTAACTTAGGGCAGGCACCCAACCAACTGCGCCATTCAGTCGACTAAATGGTAATATGCACCCATCTCACAAATCAAAGGTTTTCTACGAAGGCACTGACCACAATTGAAACTTTTCCCTAAGCCACATGCCCACTCCCGGAAGTCAGACGGCTGTCATCAGGCTGCTACCCCCCTCCAACCACCAGCACAGACTTACTGTCCCCAATTCACTTGGTGTTCGTCTCATATTCACCCTCATTTGCATGATAAGCAATCTCAACGTTGGTTGTTTGCTGTTTGGTTTATTACGAGAAATTGAGCAATTATCATAAATCACTTGAGGGGCAATCGATTCGCATCAATTAGCAGACGCGTACGGGTCGCCAGCGTGGTGTACACACAAAAGCCCGTATTCAGTGTCTTCAAAGGGATCCAGTGCCCGCATGAAAAGGGTTCCCATCAAAACAAACAGCCACGAGAGCCTGCCAAAAACTAGCCCGCAAATCAGTGCCAAACTCTTTTCCACGAAATTATCTCCACCCTCACAGGCCCACCTGCTCAATGGACCATTCAGGTTGAAAGGCTGTAGCCCCGAGAGCGAATGTGAAGCTCATATTTGTCTGAGGGCTCCGTACACCTTCGCGCATTGTGCGCGATAAATGGATCAGCAGGGTGCTCATCATTTCACTCGTGCCACAACTAGTGTGTGTAACTAAAAATAATTACCGGCCCCACATCAAATTCCAATGAACTGCTCTGTAGCACAGTTCCCTTCACCAGAAAAGGATACACGTTCAAATAGCCTAGGGTTCTGTAATGATGAGTTCTTTTCATGACACACACACACACACATGCACCCACGCCGAGGCTGTTCCCTGACACACATTGAGTTGCCGGAGGAGAAGAATAGAGACGTTCGGAGCTGATAGACGGCAAAAAGGAAACTCCAAGCACATCACATGAACCGATGGTAGGATGTAACATGGTTCCATTAGGGATATGATTTATTGTGATACGTGAGGATATCAATAATGGCACACAAAGTAACAAGTAGCGGATAATTTGTTCGTCCTCCCTCCGCCGACAGTCAGGCAGACTCACATAGTCGCTCCGGGAATCGATGTCGGTACGAGGGTCGACAATGGGAGCAAAAGGTTTTCTCCCCCGCCCGATGCTCGTATTTTCGTTACCTCAACCAGATCAAACCTAGGCCGGCTTAACTAATAAAGAGAACGGTGACTGCTGCTGACAGGTGTGATAAGGTTAAATCGAAAGATTTTCCTCAAATTAATATCTCCTCCTTCACGCCCTCAAGGCCGTGCCTAGTCATGGGTCTGCGGTGTCGTTCTCGGGCCTCGAACGCATAAGAACTTGTCAACTCAAGCAAAGGGACTTAATTATTGGCCTTAATTTGATATTACGGTTCCATGCAGGGGATTTTTAAACTTTCGAGGGATGAACCTGCTACACGTGTAAGCAATTTATTTGCAACTTCAGGACCTCGATGATTGATAGATAGGTAAATGACGGTGACGGAGAGAGGTCCTCAAATCTGAACAGGGTATAATTCATCCGGGATTGATTGGCAATAATTTATGAGCGGATACTCGCACACACGTCGATTGAGAGATAACGAGGGTGAGGGCGACGGGTGACGGGCGTCGGAACCCAACGGAACCGGGAGAATCCTATCGATGGGAGATAAATTTGTTGCTGATCAGTTACGGTTGACGAATTGAGGTTCTAGAGGCGGAAGGAAGGAATTATCGTGAACCGTGACGAAGAATGTGTCCCGATTAATTTTGGCCCCGAAGATAACTGTGGTTTTGCTGTGTTGGCAATTTTGTTGGTGGCGAAATAGAATCTCAGATGAAACAATCGGGAAGTTTTCAAAGGAAATGTGGTGGAAATATCGCAAAGAAATTGGTTGAATAATAGGGCCTAAGTTACGATGGTTATTCCTAATTTAAATAAATTCTGAGGATCTACATAGAATGCGACGTGGACCTTTTTGGCCTAGCCTAGCTTCTCAGCAACCACTCGCGTTGTGCGTGCTATTGTTCTCTCACGAGTGGAGAGGACTTATGTACAGTTTAATGCCGGCTCCGAACGGCGAGATTGAGAAGCATTTTCTAGACAGTTATACTCTTTGAGCATTGTCAGTGACTCAAAAGAGGTGGAGCCGCGAACAATATATATATTTTTTTTTTTAAATTGTTTGTCTGAACTTGGATTCAAACCTAGACTGTGACAGTCTAATGCACATGGGTCGACGCACGATCCCACACTGCCACGGCGCCCACTCGACTTCAAAATAGTCCCCATTAAATATTATGCACTTCTACCAGGGCTCCTTCTAATCCTCAACACACTTCTCAAACTCGGTCTTTGGGATAGCCTTCAGCTCTTTCAGCGAATCGCTTTTAATGTCATCTATGCTTGTAAAACGACGGCCCTTTAAGGTTCTCTTTACTCTTGGAAATAGAAAAAAAGTCACACAAGTCCATGTCTGGTAAGAATCGAGGTGGGGCATTGCTACACTCTTGTTTTTGGCCAAAAATTTGCGAACAATCAAAGAAGTGTGAGTTCAAAATTAAACAAATTTTGCTGTCACGCGTTTTATACCCAAAAACATTCGATAAAAATGCATGACATGAGCTATTTGATATGCCAAAATCAACAGCGACTTCTCTGATTGTAATTCGGTGATCGTTCATAACCAATTCTTTCAATTTTTCCACATTTTCACCGGTTGTTGAGGTCCTGAGACGTCCTGGGCGTTCGTCATCTTCAATGTCTTCACGGCTATCTTGGAAACGCTTATACCACTAGTAAACTCTACTTTTACTCGATTAGATTAGGCATAGGCCTTTGTTAACATTACACACACTTTGTTACTTACTTACTTAATGTGGCGCTACAGTCCGGCGTGGACCTGGGTCTCAACGAACAAGCGTCTCCAACCAGCTCGATCTTTAGTTAGCTGCCTCCAGTTTCGCTCGCACAGTTGGTTGAGGTATCTTTCCAATTGCGTGCGCCACCTGAGTCGCGGTCTTCCTCTACTGCGCCGTCCCTCGGGGGTGGATTCGAAGACTTTCCGGGCCGGGACATTGCTTTCCATTCGCTCTACAAGACCGAGCCACCTCAATCGTTGAATCTTCACCCTTCGGGCTAAGTCGATGTCGCTGAAAGGTTCGTACAGTTCGTTGTTATGTCGTCTCCTCCACTCACCCTGTATGCAGACGGGATCGAAAATCACCAGAAAAATTTTCCCCTCAAAGCAACCAAGAGCAACCTCATCCGCTTTTGACAAAGCCCATGCTTCTGCGCCATATAGCAGGACTGGGACGATTACGGTCTTGGTTGTTCGAGAGAGGTCTTTGTTTATCAATTGCTTTCTTAGCCCAAAAGAAGCAGCGATTAGCAAGAGTTATTCTTCGTTTGATTTCAGCGCTGGTGTCGTTGTCTGAGTTAATAGCGGTGCCTAGGTAGACAAAGTCCTTGACTATCTCAAAGTTATAACTGTCTGCTGTGACGTTCTGTCCGAGACGTCTGTGTTGGGTGTTCTTTCTGGTTGACAGCATATACTTGGCATCATTACCGTTAAACCCATCTTCGCGGCCTCCGTCGCAATACTCACAAAAGTGTCATTGACATTACGCTGTGTTCTTCCGATTATGTCAATATCGTCGGCATATGCAAGTAGTTGGACGGTCTTCTGAAAGATTGTGCCTCTGGTGTTGGCGTGCGAGTTTTGCACAATTCTTTCAAGTATGATGTTGAAGAAGTCGCATGACAGCGCGTCGCCTTGTCTGAATCCTTTTTTGACATCAAAGGTCTCAGTTAAGTCTTTACCGACCTTGATGGAGCAGCGTGCATTCTCCATCGTCATCCTACACAAACGGACGAGTTTGGTAGGGATGACAAAACTAGACATTGCTATGTATATCTCGTCTCTATAGATGCTGTCATACGCGGTCTTAAAATCGATGAAAAGGTGGTGGGTATCGATTTGTTGTTCCTGGGTTTTTTCCAAGATCTGCCGCAGTGTGAATATTTGGTCGATGGTGGATTTTCCTGGCCTAAAGCCACACTGGTATGGACTGACGAATGGCTTTAAGCGTTCACACAAGACGGCAGATAAGATCTTATAGGCAATGTTTAGAAGACTGATGCCTCTGTAGTTGGCGCATTTCAGAGGAAAAAAAAGGAGATTTTTTGTGGACTTTGTTTAAGTTTTTACTCAACATTTTATACAAATTCTTTGATTCATTTTTTTAACAAACGAAAATCGCACAAATAAGAAAACAACCAGGTCTTTGCTTTGACCATTGTGGGACTCTATAATCCTCATCGCCAATCTATCTACACTCGTCATTGATTTTCACCGTGAAATATCGCTTACTCATGAACTGTCAAGCATAATCGTGGAAACGAACATTCATCTCTGCGACGGGACGACAGTTGTACATATAAAGCAGACGTGTGCCATGACGAGCAAATGTTCGTTTATTGAATTTTGAAATGTGCACATTCAAATCCCTTGTTAAGGTTCGATGTACCTATACATTTAGCGCACAATGACGGGCTTTGAACCAAATGTACAGCAGTAGTGTCTTTGCTTGAACGACCTACAAGAGCAACAGCTCAGGATTTCACATTTCTAGGAAACATGTACGAGTTCAGAATCTTGCTGATGAAAGTTGGAAACGAATGCCGGTTCGACTATTTAAATTCACTGCAACTGCCGAAGTACTGGATTTAAATTCTATCCTCCGATTTAATATGTCTTAAGTTTCCGTACCTCCAGACTATTTTCGAAATCTCAAACCATAAAATATTTATGTCTCATAAAACTGCTGGGTATCCTCAGAACATACACATGTGTGAAGTTCCTTTTTCTTGCATGCTCCTCGCAAGAAAACCCAATTCGCTTTTAACATTCTCCCATCCAGGTTAATGGATTCTTCTTGCACTTGCACTTCTACTCCACCCGAATGGCACGTTGTTTTCGAAAAATATTTTCCTTTCACCTAATCACACTCCGAAGGAAGTCCTCTGTGCCAGCCACAACAGCATTACTGTGCATCTTCGAACGTGTCCTTTGTACGAACGAAAGTCAACTGACTACACGTGCAAAACAAACCTCGACCTTTCCTGGATGAATGAACATTGAAAATACCGAAAAAAGTGGCGAACGTATATAATATACATCCACATGAAGATGCTCCATCCACTAGACATGAGCAGCGGCGAAAGGGAGGACACTGGAAATTGAAACCAGTTCCTAGAGCAGTAATGATGTCCGGGTGCAGAAGAAGCAAATTGAAAATTTCAAAGAATATTGGAAAGAGAATGAAACAAAAAGTACAAGTCCGTTGGGAAATATGTGTGTGTGCTTAAAAAATTGACCACCAACCGGGGGAAGACCACTTAACAGAGCTCTGCAATCGTCTTTGGGCAAAAAGTGGGCAGTGTGTAGGAAGCGGTGGAAATGAAAATGAAAACAAAAAAGTTGGGACACGTGAGACACGATTCTTCTCTCCTGAATCTATTTTGCAAAGTTTTCGAGAGTTTAATCCCTTTGTCTGTCAAATTTGTATGAAACGTGTTTCAAAAAAAGTTTTGTTTGGGACATTCGTATTCTCTAACGATTGAAGTTAAGCAAAGATGACTAACGAGAGCTGCCAAAGCTATTAGGCTAGACGACTGAACAATCAGGTAGGGCATGTAATCAATGACGTCGGAAGTCTGATAGACTGAACATTGTTCATTATTGCATACGACTCTTTACTGATGGCTAATGATATTTGCTTCGTGATTGATGATTGAAGATTGAAGATTGAAGATTGAAGATTGAAGATTGAAGATTGTGAGCTGTTCACTGTTCACTGTTGACTGTTGACTGTTCACTGTTGACTGTTGACTGTTGACTGTTGACTGTTGACTGTTGACTGTTGACTGTTGACTGTTGACTGTTGACTGTTGACTGTTGACTGGTGACTGGTGACTGGTGCCTCTTGACTGTTGACTGTTGACTGTTGACTGTTGACTGTTGACTGTTGACTGTTGACTGTTGACTGGTGACTGGTGACTGGTGACTGTTGACTGTTGACTGTTAACTGTTGACTGTTGACTGTTGACTGTTGACTATTGACTGTTGACTGTTGACTGTTGACTGTTGACTGTTGACTGTTGACTGTTGACTGTTGACTGTTGACTGTTGACTGTTGACTGTTGACTGTTGACTGTTGACTGTTGACTGTTGACTGTTGACTGTTGACTGTTGGCTGTTGACTGTTGACTGGTGACTGGTGCCTCTTGACTGTTGACTGTTGACTGTTGACTGGTGACTGTTGACTGTTGACTGTTGACTGTTGACTGTTGACTGGTGACTGGTGACTGGTGCCTCTTGACTGTTGACTGTTGACTGTTGACTGGTGAAGGGTGCCTCTTGACTGTTGACTGTTGACTGTTGACTGTTGACTGTTGACTGTTGACTGTTGACTGTTGACTGTTGACTGTTGACTGTTGACTGTTGACTGTTGACTGTTGACTGTTGACTGTTGACTGTTGACTGTTGACTGTTGACTGTTGACTGTTGACTGTTGACTGTTGACTGTTGACTGTTGACTGTTGACTGTTGACTGTTGACTGTTGACTGTTGACTGTTGACTGGTGACTGTTGACTGTTGACTGGTGACTGGTGACTGGTGACTGGTGACTGTTGACTGCTGACTGCTGACTGTTGACTGTTGACTGTTGACTGTTGACTGTTGACTGTTGACTGTTGACTGTTGACTGGTGACTGGTGACTGTTGACTGTTGACTGTTGACTATTGACTGTTGACTGGTGAAGGGTGCCTCTTGACTGTTGACTGTTGACTGTTGACTGTTGACTGTTGACTGTTGACTGTTGACTGTTGACTGTTGACTGTTGACTGTTGACTGGTGACTGGTGACTGTTGACTGTTGACTGTTGACTGTTGACTGTTGACTGTTGACTGTTGACTGTTGACTGTTGACTGTTGACTGTTGACTGTTGACTGTTGACTGTTGACTGTTGACTGTTGACTGTTGACTGGTGACTGGTGACTGTTGACTGTTGACTGTTGACTGTTGACTGTTGACTGTTGACTGTTGACTGGTGAAGGGTGCCTCTTGACTGTTGACTGTTGACTGTTGACTGTTGACTGTTGACTGTTGACTGTTGACTGTTGACTGTTGACTGTTGACTGTTGACTGTTGACTGTTGACTGGTGAAGGGTGCCTCTTGACTGTTGACTGTTGACTGTTGACCGTTGACTGTTGACTGTTGACTGTTGACTGTTGACTGTTGACTGTTGACTGTTGACTGTTGACTGTTGACTGTTGACTGTTGACTGTTGACTGTTGACTGTTGACTGTTGACTGTTGACTGTTGACTGTTGACTGTTGACTGTTGACTGTTGACTGTTGACTGTTGACTGTTGACTGTTGACTGGTGAAGGGTGCCTCTTGACTGTTGACTGTTGACTGTTGACTGTTGACTGGTGAAGGGTGCCTCTTGACTGTTGACTGTTGACCGTTGACTGTTGACTGTTGACTGTTGACTGTTTACTGTTTACTGTTGACTGTTGACTGTTGACTGTTGACTGTTGACTGTTGACTGGTGAAGGGTGCCTCTTGACTGTTGACTGTTGACCGTTGACTGTTGACTGTTGACTGTTGACTGTTGACTGTTGACTGTTGACTGTTGACTGTTGACTGTTGACTGTTGACTGTTGACTGTTGACTGTTGACTGTTGACTGTTGACTGTTGACTGTTGACTGTTGACTGTTGACTGTTGACTGGTGAAGGGTGCCTCTTGACTGTTGACTGTTGACTGTTGACTGTTGACTGTTGACTGTTGACTGTTGACTGTTGACTGTTGACTGTTGACTGTTGACTGTTGACTGTTGACTGTTGACTGTTGACTGTTGACTGTTGACTGTTGACTGTTGACTGTTGACTGTTGACTGTTGACTGTTGACTGTTGACTGTTGACTGTTGACTGTTGACTGTTGACTGTTGACTGTTGACTGTTGACTGTTGACTGTTGACTGTTGACTGTTGACTGTTGACTGTTGACTGGTGAAGGGTGCCTCTTGACTGTTGACTGTTGACTGTTGACTGTTGACTGTTGACTGTTGACTGGTGACTGTTGACTGTTGACTGTTGACTGTTGACTGTTGACTGGTGACTGTTGACTGTTGACTGGTGACTGTTGACTGTTGACTGTTGACTGTTGACTGTTGACTGTTGACTGTTGACTGTTGACTGTGCGAACTCCGTACGCTTAACTCTTTAAAGCTTTCAAAGCTCGAAACTTATGGAAAAATACAATTACGTGTGCCCATACATTCCTGTCACCATAAAGCACAATTTCGGTAAGCAACCACATTTTGGAAAACTAATTCCCTCGCCTACATTCGCCACAAATCTTGTCCCTAAGCCCTGCATTAGCTCATCCTCCCAAAGCACCCCGCAAAGCACTTTCCCTTTCGCCCGAGGTACAATTAATTTCCCTAATTGCAACATCTTTCCGACAATTACTCAGCCACAATGGCTGCTCATCCACAAAAGGTGCAGATCCAACGTCGTGCGATAAATTCGACCCAGCTTAACCTCGAACAAAGCGAAATCGCTTCGCTCAATCAAGGATGCTATAAGTCGATTCAAGTGTCAATTAAAAGGGAGCACGGAGTAGAATAAAAATCTAAAACGCCCATTTCAATTCAGGGACACAAAAGGACCTCGTCCAGACAACAAAAGAAAATCCTTTCCAATCCCCCTCAATTTTAACAATTGAAAAATTCCAACAAACACGAGCGCACACACACACCGACACGCATAGGAGCATCAGAACAGCCCCACCTGACCCGATGTATCAAAGGAGAATGAATCTAATGACCATTGCAAGGTTCAGTGATTCCCTTTGTCAATATTTAACGGAAATTAAAACACCTCCAAGTGCTGCACAATCGAAGGAAAGGCACAGAAGAATCGGTTTACCTTGGACAAGAGTACACTCTTGTCTCCGGTGTTTCCTTCGACTGTGTCATCCCTCTTTGCGAGAACTCTCCCGTAATGAATTGACTGCCCACCTATAAGGAAGGAAACAAGAGACTACCAGCACCAAGCCGTGAATAGGTGTGATAATAGGGGAAGAAAAGAAAAAGAAGATGCGACGAAGGCAAAGTATTCGCTTTTATCGGTAGCTCTCCTTTATGCAGTTTTTCAGTCTCTTTCCCTCCTTTTAATTCGGGTAATCCTTGTCTATGACACGCATTGATGCTTAAAAGACAATCTCCACGAAGTGCCATCCGGGCGAGTGAGTGGAATAAGAAGCAATTTGTAGGCTGTACTCCTTCTTCAGTTGGTCCGAAGATTGAAGATGAGCAATTAGAGAAAGCACACATAAGGCATTTGGCACTGGTCGGCAGAAGTGCTGAAAGAATGTGATCCCCGTGCCAAGGTTTTCGAACTGATTCCAAGGATTATTTTCGCCCATTCTTTGCTAGCACTCAGGACAATTTGGATTGCATAAGAAGGTGATAAAAGCGTCCAAAGACTGATCTCGTACTCCAGTTGTACGAGCATTGTTATATTTTATGTACTAAATTAGTGGATTATTTCCTCAGACTCTAAACTTATTGCAAAAGCTTTAAGTGCTGAGGAAGGACGTGTGTTTTTTGGGCCATCATCATCCGCATGCCACGTAGCACGTGACCGCGTTAAAAACGACAGCTAGTAATGATAAAGTATAGGGCCTTTCTTTTCACCAAACTACAAAAAGGTTCACCGACTGCTACACCCATGAAGTGACAACGTGATATGCTGAAGTGTATCGATACCCATTCACACCATGTAATCCAATTCCATTGCACAAATTATTCTGGCCCATTAAAGGGAGAAAATAATTTCTCAGTCATTTGTTGGGTCACCAACTGATGACATATCACTTTCAACGCATCCGTTAGCTGCTCTAACCACCCAGTTACAGATACATTATGTCACATCTATTTCTAGCGACTCTAATTTATAAGGTAATCCATTTCAATTACGGTTCACAAAACAAATTGACGGTGAAGCCGCACATTTCAATTCAACCTTTTGTCGCCCATCCCCCTCCCCCTCCCAGCCCCCGGCAACACTGTCATTAAAAAGGATTTCACACGAAAACCGCCTGTCGAACAGTTGTATCTAATGCCAGATACTCGTATACGTCATTTTATCCGCACCACCAAACGAACATGAAATAAATAATTCGCTTCAGTAAATTACGATGATATCTGGGGGATCTGGATGGTCTGTCTCTGGGCCATTGATTCGTTCGGTGTGTCTCCCGCTCCTGGTGTTAGATTTAATTGCCCACATCGCTGGGGCGGCACTGTGGGCCCGCCTGTGTGTGTGCTGCGAAATTAGCTGATGGATGTTTCCGAGAAGAATACGTACAAGGTTCGAAAATTCGTTCATTAAGTGAATAGATTCCTTCACAGCCTCGTGCCTAGTTAATTATAACCAAACCGATAGTACATGCTTACAGTTGCGTTCCAAATTGTAATCCTTCCGCAAGTGAAATTGGGATGCTAACGGCGTTTGTTGTTTCGCGCAGATGTGATAAATCTGCAGATTGAACCTGTGCCGTGTGGGCACTGCCAATTCAACGTAATGGGAGGAACGCAATTAGCTGCTGCTGAAATCTATTTGGGGTTTTAATTGTTTTCTGCACTGCGTACAAAGCGGATTATTGTAAATAATCAGCTGGGGTTTGGTGATGAAAGAATCGGATTTCCTTAGGGTTTGTGCGTTGTGCGGGAAGGCGATGGGAATGTTATCGGAACTCCGAGTGTGGGAATCTGTTTCCGTCGAAAACTTGAGAACGAAGGGAGGTGTATTTGAATTGCAGAAGGCGTGATTCTGTTCAGCGAACGATATTAAGTGTCAGTGTCAATCACTTGCCCTCAAGACAAAGTTGGCTTTTGGTTTGATGAATGAAATTTCACGTTTATGAGGGAAGACATCCCACTTTTCATCTGTAAGGCACAATTCCACTTTGAATGGGAAAGGATTGCGATTTTGTTTTCAGTCAGAATGGTTAAATACTTCCTTGAAGAATTAAAAGTTGAAACTTGACGGGAGTTCAGTGCTTTGATGACGAGCGACTTTGAGTTTAAGAATGTGCTCGAATATGCTGGTAAAGGGGAACATGAATTCATTACTCAATCAATGTCATCGCTTGGCCTGCTTGACGGCGAAATTAAATTAAATTACGAAACAATTTCTCTAGGCCGCTTTATTATTCATTTTGATTAGTCCACGTGCGGAGAATTATCCGATGACAAACTTTGACCAGCATGGAATGTGATATCAGTAAAGTAATAGTTTCGAGTTCAAAATCACTGCTGGCTCTTGCTTTAAAGAGGCTATCAGATTTTCATACTTTAAACAGTCTCATGCTCAACTTAAACAAGTCAATTTAAATTTACAATCCATGAAAAACTGCAATCCCTTGAACGACAAGAAATAGGAGAACTATATTTTACAGCGTTTCAAGCATCGGTCGTTGAAGCAACTCTCCATACGTTAAAAATATAACAAACACAGGCGCTTCGTAGTTCTCAATGATTTGTCAACTTAAAGCCAATGCAGAATTCTTGTGGACGCTTTTTCATAGTCCCTTCCTTTGACTTTCTTCTTATTTTCTGGGTGACGTTACACCCCGAACTGGACGTGGGACTAATATATGTATACACCAGCCGCCCGAGTTTTGCGTGCGATTTTTGTCACACTAGTGGAGGGGACTTACAGACTTATGCAGCCATGTGTGTTATACTCTCTGATCATTGTCAGTGACTCGAGAGAGATAAGTCTGTAAAAATGAGAGTTGGTGTGTTGATATAAATTCGAACCACGAACCTTCGGTGGTCTTGTCGACGCACTTACTGACTGTGCTGTTTTATTCGAACAAAAAAAAAACACAAACCAAAAATGCAATTGTCGTAAAGACGCGTTGCATTATTTCGAGTACGTCCGTTTCTCCTCTGACATATCCTTTACATAGGACCCTTTCCGTTTTGCTTGGCTGACCCTACCAATGACCCATATTTCTGCTACATTTTCAAGACAAAGCAAAGTCTTAAGGTAGCCCTAAACGACGAACATGCACGCCGAACTTGCTCGTTTGCGTTATCCCCTACATGGCGAACACATTTGGCGAACAATCATTTCGTGTTGTTTCTTCAAACCGTCAACATGTATGATAGGTAGGATCCGACCGAAGGTCAGTTTTTCGGCCGAAGGCGAATGTTCAGTCGGACTCTATTTGGAACATATTTTGCAAGTTGCTTTCGCTTCATTTTTACGAAATAATCCCAGATTAGCTTTTCAGCTGCCAGTTTTGATGTTCTTTCTACCTGAAACCAGGACAAATAAATAGAATGCTTAATAGTTTACCAACTTGCAAAAGCAGAATCTTTTGATTTTAAAGCTGTAAACAATCGCACTTTCAAAATACAAAATATCCGACAATAACAAAACAAAAACACTCCATTCCTTGCAACTTCTATTTTTACAGATTAGAGAGATATCAACATTCGGCATCGCCAAAATCTTCGGCCTGATTTGGCCGAAGCCGAATGTTTTGCCGAAGGTGATATTTATAGCCGAAAGTGGCCGAAGCCAAAGCTGAAGCCGAATGTTCGCTCGGACTCTAGTGATAGGGAAGCGCAAGTGGTGAATTCCTCGATAAAATCGTGGCAGACTGTTGACATTGTGCATAGTCCGCTATATGCACTCGACGACGTTCACAGCAAGAATGAGGTTTGCTGGAGAACATGCCCTACACGGCGAACATCAAAGCCAACTAACACGACAAAATCGAAATTTTTCGCCAACAGCGAGCGGCTCGCGAACCAGCCCATACACGACGAAAATGCGGCGAGCACGAGCAAGTTCGGTGAGCATTTTCGTCGTTTAGCGTTACACTTATCCAGTTCCTGAACTTCATGCGACAAATTTGGATTTCCTGAACTATGCTGACACCTGGTATTACGCTTCTCCATTAAACTTCCTATCCATTCTGGTCCCCCACATCTTTTATTTCTTTCTTCTTAGTTATAAGGAAAATCGTTTCAAAGTATTTCAAAATCATCGATACGACTGGATGGCGCAGTTGGTTAAGTGCCTGCCCCAAGCTCCAGGGGTCCCAGGTTCGAATCCCAGTGAAACCGAATCTAGTCCAGTCACCATTTGCCGTTGGGATCAAATTAACGGCACTGGAGTAGGTTGCTACCTGGCTGTACAATGGACCAGTTTTGAGTCTGAGTGCTCCAGTAGTGTTTCAAAAATCCTCTAAAAAAAAACAAACATTTAAAAATCATCGAATTCACGCCGAAAATTCGTTCTTTTTCACCAAAAAATGCGAATCAGTTGTGTCGTTATTTTACTGAATTTTTTCGTGTGAAATGATTCATTCTTTTAAAACTCGATTCTTTGTGTTTTAAACCAAAATTTCAATTCAAATGTGTGGGGCTGAATGAGAAAATGATAAAATTTCATTCAAAATCCTTGGAAATATGGGAAAACTGAATATTTTGCTTTTCATGACGTCGAATTTAAACTCGGTAATGTCGTGGGCGCCGTGGCGTAGTGGGTAGGTGCGTCGACTCCTACGCTCGAGGTCGTCAGTTCGAATCTCGAAAAAAAAAACATCAAACATTTTTTCACGGCTCCACCTCTTTCGAGTCACTGACAATGCTCAAAGAGTATAACTGTCTAGAAAAAAGC
Source organism: Myathropa florea (assembly GCA_930367185.1). Lineage (NCBI taxonomy): Eukaryota > Metazoa > Arthropoda > Insecta > Diptera > Syrphidae > Myathropa > Myathropa florea. Next base: position 99,902,105 of record OV884004.1, on the reverse strand, counting down.
TTCTCAATCTCGCCGTTCGGAGTCGGCATTAAACTGTAGGTCCCCTCCGCTCGTGAGAGAACAATAACACGCACAACACGAGTGGTTGCTGAGAAGCTAGGCCCAGGTCCACCTCGGACTGTAACGCCGCTATTAAAAAAAAAAAAAAAATTTAGAATTATTGCCTATCTGGCAATGCTTCCTTTGCATGCACATTGAATGAAGTATTTAAGAAAATGTTTTCCATCTTTTGGCGGAAAATATTCGATGAAAATTGTAGTTGAATGGGTGTGTGAAATATTTCTACATGTTCTCTTCCCATTTTGTTGTCGCTGCAGTTGGTCCTGTGCTTTTTGGACTCAATAACCTATGATCCTTTTTCGAAACCTAATACAATAAATTAAATGTCTATTTCCGCAATTATACACAAATGCGAACCCAGAAACTAGGACACACGTGTCCCAAAAACCAATTCTAGCATCACCCATTCAAACGACACACAGACTGTCTGGCTTAATTTTCGGTTGAAAAACTTCAAATCCCCCACCAAATTCGAGACCATGATCTTCTCCTTAGCCGAGGAGGGGGTAATTCAACTCCAAATGGCCTTTTGTGATGAGTGAATGGGGACGATTGGAATGCTTGTGAATTAATTAAGCGTACCAAACCGCAACGCAATGGACCCTTGAATATGGAGTTTCCCTCGTTAACAAAGCGAAAACTAATTAAACCACCCGTCACATGTGCCGTCGTTATGCCATGTGACGTTCGTGTTTATCATCGTCTTCATTTTGCCTGTGTCACCCCCTCTTCACTATCTCTCATCAGTTCAACCAACAAGCCAATAAATTATTTAAATGCAATTCCCCAAATCCTCCCTCGCTACATTTCTCATAATTTTCTCCTTTAATGTTCGCTTTTAAGGCCCTGCTGAAAATGTGTTCATCTCCCGTCATCAATGTTGCGATTCTTTGAATTGCTCCTCAGTGCAGCCTGCAAAAAGGACTAAAAACTGGAGAGTGGGAGAGAAAAAAACGAATAAAGTGCATGATGGAGGAGATCCCGCGAGTCATGTTAAATGGAATTAGAGCTCGTGAAAATGTTGTCAAACTTTTCCATTCGGGGCTTGGGCGCATTAAAAAGGATAAGTTTTATGAGTCCTTAAGTTTTCTTTGTGCACGTCTTCACTCACAAAGGAAATGAAGCGAAGTACAGTGAGAGTAAATCATTTAACCACACGAGTCGAGCACCAGGGCCTTTGACAAAGACATACTTTTGTCAGCGCTATTTCCACCCTCGCCGAAAGGGGTCTCTCGCTAACTCGAGCTTAAACGCTTTTCTTTTTTCTCTGCTCATTTTCACTCAGAAATTCTATTAAGCGGCACCCGCCGCCTCAGGACCTGGTGATTGCTTCACTGTTACATCGTCTGTCATCCGCACTCGAGCACTGCCTTGCACTGAAATGGAAAATTGTTCGCGCGAAGCAGTTATGCAGGACATACTCGGTCTCGTATGTTCGGGTGAAAAGCGAATAGCCGCGAATGACGGAATGGTAAATGGTGAATGGATTGTTTGATTGCGTGGATGTGGGCTTGCGCTACATTGTGGACACACCGATGGAGGAAGGCCGTCTTCGGCGTCCTCAACGGTCGTAACCATAAAGCATCGCGCGGGCGGAAGCGTGTCCCACCGACAAGAGTACACAACGGTCACATAAATGTTTTATTGCAAAGGATTATGATGGTATGGATTTAATTACTGGGGATCCTGTGCTGAGCAATGGGTCCATCTGCTCCGGGGTTGGGGCGGGGGGGAAGGTCGTAATGAAAATCTGATTCACCTAAGGATTATTTTTACTATGGCGCCTATGGTTATAGTGACGAATACATTGTGTACCGAACGAACGGCAAGGAGCGGCGCGTGTGTGCGTGTTTGTGTCAGTCTTGAGAATTCAGTCAGGACGTTTTTCGGAAGGAATTGCGTAAAATACGTACGTAATAGAAATCACAATGGGGTGTCGCAATACTTTAGGATTGCGTTCGGAATTAGGATGGCGCGTTGTGTTTTATGACTCTTGGTGCGAGTGATGAAATTCGGGACGTCGTCTTGTGGGTTGTGTGGGGAAACACAGAAAAAGTTCGCGTTTAATTGCTAAGCGAGGGTATTAATTTTTGGGGGCATTTGATTTGTCCAGATTGACTTTGTTTAAGCGAAAATTACATAAACCCCCATGGACGGAAGCATAAATGAGTTGTGTCCCCATTTGGTCATGGCTTCTCATTCCAATCGAATGATGGTTTTGTGTAAATGGCGTCGACTTGAATGAATTAGGGATTACGACTAAGTTCTTGCCTTGGCTAGATACCAGGAATTATTTGAACCAGATTTTGGCCGGAAGCGTCGAAAGTATGCCGTCGTGTGGACGCTTGTAGGCGCCAGCGATTGTTATTACCTGAGGGCATTATTTTATGCTCTCGCCACGAATCGGACGCTGTAAAATATTCTCCGTGGCGGATTTTGTATCAATCGGCTCATAACCTTAGTCATCGAGCAATAAATTTTGACCCCATTTTCACTTAGAGAGTGTGCCATCTAGTGGTTTATTTTTAAATCATAGGTTAATTTGACACTGACAGCTGTTTCCCGCTCGAAATCTTGACAGAAAGTCAGTATCATACCTCCGCGAAACGCAATGAGTCGCTTCACGCCTGAAAAAGGTTGCGAAATATTGAAAACTTATTTCCAAAGTGAGTGCTGTGTAGGCCCAACGGTGGGTCTTTTGAAAATAAGTTTTGGCCGAAATGAAGCACCCACCGCGGCTGCTGTACGCAAGTTTGTGCAAAAAGTTCGTGAGACTGGTATGCTAGTGGACAACACTCATGGTCCCCGTCGTCGTACGGTGCGCACAGATGAAAACGTGGCTGCTGTGGCGAGAGTGTGAGACCCAATTCACGAACAGCAACTCGTCATCGACCTCAACAGCTCAACATTTCATCACCCACTAGCCTGAGAAGAATTCTGCGCAAAGATCTCAGATTATTCACCTACTAGATCCAATTGACTCAGCAATAGAAGGCGCGCCACCATCCGCTTCGTTATCGCTTCGCAGTTTGGGCCTTAGAGCAGCTTGAATTGGACAACGATTTTGGGCGAAAAATCATCTTTTCTGACGAGGCGCATTTTCATCACGGCGGCTACGTTACAAACAAAATTTCCTTATCTTGGGCTAGGAAACCCGCACGTTATTGTCGAGAAACCAATGCATTCACAGAGAGTGACAGTCTGGTGCAGATTGTGGAGTGGTGACATCATTGGACCAGTTTTCTTCGAAAATGAGGCTGGGAACAACGTTTCGGTCAACGGTGGGCGTTACAGAGCCACGTTAACCGACTTTTTTTTTTTACTGAAAATGAAGACATGGATTTGTTCAACCTCTGGTTCATGCAGACTGGCGCGCCATGCCACACAGACCATGCCACAATCGATCTTTTGCGCACCAAATTCCCAAATCGTGTTATCAGCCCTCTTGGCGATGTCAATTGGCCGCCTCGGAGTTGCGATTTGACCCCTTTGGACTTTTTTTTTGTGGGGAACCGTGAAGGACCGATGTTATGTCAACAATCCGGAAACAATTCATTCAGTTAAGGCCAATATCATCCAAGTAATCCGTGAGCTACAGCCCGAAACCATCAACAAGGTCTTGGAAAATTGGGGTGAGAGAATGCGCACTGCGAAGCCAGGCGAGACTGCTACTTGAACGACGTTGTACTTAATAATTAATGGGAATATTTGTTCTGACTAATAAACCCATTGTAAAATTGTAATTTTGTTAATTTTATTGCATTTTTAAAATGAAACTTGTATTTGGCCCACCCTGTACATGTCACCACCCACGTGCGTCTGTGCGTAGAGTCGAAACTTTTTGATGCCAAACATGAAAGTCACCCACTGGGGAAAGGATAATTTACTCCTGCAATTTTGGGACGGGCTCTGTGTTGTTGGGGGTGTAAATCTTGCCCCGCCATTTTTTAATAAGAGTTCAAAATGCGCCCAAGCAAATCTCATTTTTTATCTCCCACCAAAGAGTCGAAAGTACCGACCTCGCGGGGATAACTGAAGGATCCCAAAACACTCCCAACCGCGAAGTACCTAATTCAAATACAAAAGCAGAAAAAAAACCCGCAGTGAATTGTAATTTTTCACGTTCACTGTCCGTCTCTATGTACTTAAACCACTTGAAGTGCTACTAATTACATTTTGTAGGGTAGCCACAGACATTATCCTCTGACCGCGTAACACCGCTCGACCTGCCACAGACCTGCACACAGGCATACTCGTACAATGAATGAATTGTGTGTCCCATTACGAGTGCCTTTGGGTGCCTTAAATTAAATGGAATATGTAATCGCACAAATTGCACAGCTAACAAGCAGCCATGCGGAGTGGAGCGTGGAATGATCCCACTGTATACAGAGCTGGTGTACGGATGCCCGCGTGCGTCTCCAGAGAGTTCAATGAAAAACTCCAACAGATTTTGCTCTCTCGCCGCGCCCGGCCGCGACCCACCGAATAACAAGCAGGAACAAACAAGGAGCTGAAATCGCAATTAATCGGTAAATAAATTTGGTGTGCAACAAATTCAACAATAAATCCATCCTTTCAAAAGGATATTCGCCAATTAAGGGTACGCACATGACGGGAATTTTAATTGATGTGACTGTGCGGGTGGACAGGCGATGTGGGAGCACTCAGACCCTCCTCCACGAGACGGCAACTGCTTATAAATCTTTAATTAGTTGATAGTATCGCTTAACGCCAAGGATATGGGTCTGAAAATGTGAGTATTCGCAAGGGAGACCGAATTCTGGGACTATCCTTGAGATCATTTAAGCCAGCAATGGCCGGAGAGTGCGAATGTGTGCAGACGGACGCGTGTATGTGGCAATAAAACCGAATGTAACGGGTGGCACCCTAATGAGAGGGAGATCACTGAGCTTCTAACACGGAAAAGTGGATATTTTAAATGTAATTTATGGGCACACAATGAGCTCCTTCGGAAGTTGCTTGAATGATAACAAGGATTTTACCTAGACTTGTGTGTGCTCTGCGGTAGCTACTTAACTTTATCTGGCAGAAATGGTCTAATCTGTTAATTTAGGGCGAGCTCGAGGGATGTACAGTGAGTATTTATATCTTTCGCTTGGCGAATTGAAATTAATCAACCACGTGGGGATGGGTTGATGGTATGAATGATTATCCTTTGATTTGAACTGATTGTCGATGAAATTCTTGCATTTGTCATGCGGGAAGTGAACGAAAAATTAACTAGATTATGACTGCGATAGTGAGCTGAGCAGCATTTTAATACACAGCCTTGGCCAAATGTATTAGGCACCCTTATCCTTTTGCCTTTGCTGCCAAATCACTTATCGGAAGTAATTAGTTTGAATTTTATTTACTATCTGAGGTTGTTAACGATTTTCAGTTTTTCCTCTCATTTATTTAAATTTTTTTATGGTGTTTGAAGATATAACGAATCTTAAAGGTTGCCTAATACATTTGGCCAAGTCCGTAAATTGCGCTTGTGATTTGTAGAAGACGAATTTTGACTTTAAAGAGGTTGTTCCAAAATATAAAGGCACAGAGAATAAAATATAATTCTTCGAAATTTGTTTAATTATTCGATTCTCAATCACAAAAAGGTTAACGGTGTTCCTATGGTGCAATTACAAAGCTTGCACTGTAAGCAAAATCACAGTTTTCTTTCAGACCATTTGCCTATCATTCGACAAGCTCTTATGCATTGAAATATGATTTGTTTTCTAAACATGTCCGTTTGTACCTTAGAGGATTTACGATTTAAGTACTTCCCAGTTGGCTTTTGATCTTAGGAATCCATTTGCAGGCTTTCGTTTCACTCCATAAGAGGATAAAATAGTGAAAATTCATAAAAGAAACTCAGAAGACTTTCAATGTCGTCCATTTGACTTACGACCTGGAATGTACCAGATTAATCGAACCTGCAGCAACTGCAGAAATCCTCTTATAGAATATTTTCGGGGATCCGTACCAAAAGGGTAGAAACGAAACTCGAAACAATTTTGCTAGCTGACTCCAATTGCTTTCACCAAGTTGGTTGAGGTCATTTCCCACTTGTGTGCGCCACGTCGATTAGTGACTTTCTGTGTTGCGTTATCCCACAGACAGAGCTTAGTTGATCATGCGTTGTACAGGGCCTAACCACCTTAGCTGTTGGATGGTTTAGTGTCTGGGTCTCTCCTCTGCATTGGTACTCTAATATGAAATCATTCGCATTCGCAAAATCGCTCTTCTCTACTCCCAATAGCAAAGCCGCATTTTCGAAAATCGACTGCCAACTTCGATCCTTTGTCTACGCAAAAGGTTGCTTATTTCAATGTTACAAGTGCTAGAATTCGTACTGTTTTGTTCTATGATGGATTGGTTGTCGCATTGTAGGAAAAGTAAATAAGTTTTGTTTGAAAGTGTTTTGGAGTGCAGTAATGTTTTTAAGTCCATGGTTTTAAGGGACGTCCGGAATCACATGCACGAAATGTATTTAGTATCAATCTTCACATTGTAAAGGGTCTTCCAATAGGGACTTCCGAGTTTTGACAGTTGATAGCGGTCTATTGTTGAAGCTACATCTGTCAAATTGACTGTCATATATTCAGTCTATTTCGCCAAATTACCGTGGATAGACGTAGTCTTCAACAAGACGTGCAAATGATCAAATTGTTTTACCAAAATGGGTGTTCCATTCGGGCAACGTTCCGCATACTTCGCCCATTTTACGGTCGCCAGAAGCGTCCCACCGAGAGAACTACAACTATTCGCAGTGTGGCAGATAAATTTGAGTCCAATGGCTTAGTGAATGATAAATCAACACCCGTACGTCGACGAAATGCAAAATCTGCCGCAAACATCGTCGCAGTCCTTGAGAATTTGCTGGAGAATCCGAGGGAGTCGATTTCACGTCGTTCACAAGAATTCGGCCTTTCGCAGACTACAACGTACTTTTGGTCGTGACTTGAGCTCGCACCCGTAAAAAATTCAACTGACCCAGGAGCTGAAGGTAAAAGACCTCAGACAACGGCTTGTGTTCGCTGAATGGACTCTGGAGCAGTTGGAAACTGACCCTAGTTTTCATCGAAAAATCATCTTCAGCGATGAGGCCCATTTCTGAATGAATTGGTACGTCGACAAACAAAATTGTCGAATTTGGGACGACACCAATCCACATGAGAGCCAAGAGCGTTCAATACATCCCGAAAAAATCACTGTTTGGTGTGGATTTTGAGCTGGCGGCGTCATCGGTCCATATTTCTTTGAGAACCACATTGGCCAGACCATCACCGTTAACGACGAGCGCTATAGGTCGATGATTACCAACTTCTTTTGGCCTGAAGTGGATGATATGGACATCAACTACATGTGGTTTCAATACGACAGCGCTGCGTGCCACACAGCTCACGCCACATTGGAAAATCTGCACGAGCTATTCGTGGGAATGGTCATCTTACGTGGAGTTTAATGACTCTTTATATATTTTTTTCATTTAAATTTGTTTATATTTTACTAGCACTTAAAAAGTATTATGATTTTGATCAAGCAAATTGTTGTAAGCAACCATTATTGTGTTCATCAAAAGTCTGCAGCATTCATTGGAGTTGAAGAACAAGCGAATCCAGACATATGTACGCCACCTCCAACAAGCAACTAATATCCATGACCAAAATCAAATTAAAAGAAACACCGCATCACTCAAGACACATCCACCTTCGCCAGGACCTCAGAGCAACATAATTTAAATGTTCTTCCCTGCTAATTACTCTAAACAAGAGTTGAAGAAAGGAACCACTAACGTGTCTTCAAAACTCCGGTTTAATCGCTCTCTCCTTGCACTTGCTCCTAATTTGTAAAGTAATTTACCAAACTTCTTATGCAATGTACATTTCCTGTAATTGTATTCCTCTTCGAATGCATCCTTGTCAAGGTGTGCTAACAACTTTCAATTATTTTCCTCAAGCAGCGGCAACGGAAACGAAGCGCGACTGAAACAGAGAAAATATGATAAGTGCACAATAACAAGTTGAACATTTTAATGTCGCCTTCTGTTCGCGGACACTATCATCCTATTCTCTCTTGAAGGACCTTAATTGAGTCAGCGTTTTATTTTCTTTTTTTTCCAATTGATTTTCCTTAAATCTCTTCAACCTCTCGGGTACGGAAGTATCTTTTTCCTTTTGCACAGGAGTTATTAAGCGGAGAAGGAAGTCCTTCAAGACGTTACTTTGTGCAAGTAGTCGTCTAAGGAATTTCTATTTTTTTTTTTCAATTAACTGCTTCTGCTTTTGATTGGTGCATAGGGTAGTGAGTGCAGTGTTTTCTTTTTGCAGAAATTATTGATATTCACGGTATGACATGGATCTGCTCATAATGGAGTACCCTTGAGAAGAACTGAAATTCCCGTTCTCGTTGCAACGACTAAAATCAATCATGCTCGAAGATTGATTAGACTGCAGTCTGTTAAGCTGCCTGAGGACATACATCTCATGGAAGGTGTTGCGGCGTATTCATTTTTCTCCAGGGATGAGTTTACATTTGCATACCTTTTGTCAAGAAAAAAGAGAATAGTTTGATGATAGATTTGAAAGAAATATTATGATCGCCTGACGTAATTCTAAATAAGCACCATCGGGAACTTTTGGTTAGTTAATCAGTTCCTCTCATTAGCGATTGAACAGCGATGTCTAATTGAGCATTTTAAGGCTTCAAGAGTGTTGATCCTACACGTCATAAAATCTGGTACAAAATGTTCATAGAAGCTAGCACTCGAAAGTCTGAAGTGCACCCCCAAGCACATTTTCTGTTAATATTCATTCACTTGACTACGAAAGTTGTAGTCCAAATCTTTAAAAAGCTGAAAGAAAATTGAGCAGATTATGCCCGCGGCAAAATGAATAACTACATCGACTCCAAAGCCGATGGTACATGGTTCGAATCGGAACACAACAACATGCATTTTCACGGTACCACCTCTCTCGAGTCACGAACAATGCTTAGAGAGTATAACTGTTAAGAAAATGTTCTTTGATCTCACCATTCATAAAAATTTAGGTCTCCTTGACTCGCATGGTCAACGAGATCTTCAGTAAAAACACGGAGACACTCTGTTGGGTACCGGGATACACAGGAGTCCAAGGAAACGAAAGGACGGATGTGCTGGCAATGGAAGGGTCAGAACTGGACTTCGTTATGTCAGCATGCCGTTAAGTTCCCTTAAGAAAGAAATAGAGGACGAAGCCGTAAAGAAGAGTGAGAGATGGCTGAATGTGGACATTTGGTTAACGACGATATCCATGTGGCCGGTGCTGAACAGGAATAAATCATTATCAATGATTAGCATCAATCGCAAGGATATTCGAATGTTGGTGGGAGTCCTCCCCGGACAGTGCCCGATAGGCACCCAAGTCAGGAGGGTAGGTATCCCCCACAGCGACTATTGTTGAAGCTGCAGAAACGAGGAGGAAATAGAGTCCGTTCGTCACCTGCTTTGGGATTGTCAGGCTCGGAGCTGGGGGAATGAGACTACTATACCTGGGCAGTAACTTCTTCGATGCACTGGATGGCGCAGTTGGTTAAGTGCCTGCCCCAAGCTCCAGGGGTCCCAGTTTCGAATCCCAGTGAAACCGAATCTGGTCCAGTCACCATTTGCCGTTGGGATCAAATTAACGGCACTGGAGTAGGGTGCTACCTGGCAGTACAATGGACCAGTTTTAAGTCTGAATGCTCAAGTGCAGCGTTTCAAAAACCTCTGAAAAAAAAAACAAAAAAAACTTCTTCGACGTCCTGGAAGATCTGAAGAAAGTAGAGCAGAGGCGCCTCCTGAAAAATCTGGTTGGTTGTGATCAGTAGTGGTAATGTAGGTCTCACGGGATAGATATTTATCCCATTCCCAGGGCACAATGGACCCAAACTGATGGTCTAAGTGAACCGCAAGACTAGTCGCAGGGGCACCCTATAACCTACCCACTTATCTTCACTCATGACGGAACTATAGCACGTGCAATGCTAGTAGTTTTCTTAAAGCTACGTATAAGTGCACCTCGAACTCTAGTGCCACCCAAAGAAGAAGGGTCTGGTCTTTTAATGCCATCTGTAGCAACTGTCGGGAGCTCCAGTGTTGTGCAGAAGAACTTCAGAGCAATAGTTATCTCTATCTTCTTGCGCATCATGAATTCTGATGCAATCTTTCAATAATCAGATTTTGTGGAAATACCGGTAGATGTATGGTTTCTGACTCCAGCAAACTTTCCTCTCTCCCGACTTGAACGAAATTACCGTGTACCTTACTAGCATTTAAGACAAGAAGAGTATGAACATCTTCACGAAATGTAAAATGAGTACTCCTGTCAGGTATGGAATATAATTGGCTACCCATGTCTAAAATTACACCCGATATTTTTTTTTCGAAGTAAAAGTTCGACGAGAATCCTTTTCCCATCGCAGCCGATGGCGCCCAACATAAGACTCGAATGGGGGAAAATTCAGTGAAATCATATATGGAAAAGAAAACAAAGGAGAAGACAAAAAAAATCCAACAGCAGCGTCTTAAAATCGTTCTCCGTGCCTGTGTATAGGGTACATGCTACAAAATCCCGTTCATCAGCTTTAATTCCTTTTTACTTTCCCCACTCCGATACATCGATGAGAAGAACGGAAGCGCAAGGAATGAGTGAGTAAGCTCTCCCCTTGTGATGGATTCCGATCTGGGACAAACGGATACATTTACAACTACATTTTCTGCAAAGATTAAGATATATTGATTAAGCAAAGATTTATGGTGCGACACAGTTCCTACCTGGTTACAGATCGTTTTGCGTATTACGAACTTGATAATGGAGTATCCCATTGAGACAAGCCGATTCAATTAATGGACGAAAGGGTTTACACTCGTCCACTAAGGATGACACTGACAAGTAAATAAATGATCACAAGGGATGAGAACAGCTCTGTATACATAGTTCAATGTAATTAATAAACCTAAGAAAGATAAATGATTTTGGTTATAAAATTTCCGAAGATGGTTCAAGGATGCGAGCGGCCGGTCGCCTTTGAGTGGGTCGTGAGGCCTTTGCTTGAGTATCCTTGTCGATTGGGATTACAAAGTTTAATACTGAATTGATGGACATCTGGAATGTTCATCGTGGAGTTTGTGATGATGTTGAAGAGGAGTTATGGAAAGGATTTAATCACAAAACTTCGAAATATGTCTGAGGATAGGAAAAGAAGGTGTTGTGGGAGATTTGTATTTGATTTTTCTTGGCAAAGAGGTTTACAGTTAATAGTCATTTGTCAGAAAGGGAATCATTTGGTGGTTAATTTACATGAAATTTGACATTTGGCCACCCTTTTTTGAACCTGGATTCAATAAGGTGTAACTTAAAATATATGTTTTCGAACATCTTCCAAAATATGACTTTCTCCAGCTTTCAGGCATCACGGCCAGTTGAGTTCAGAAAATTCTGAACTTCAGTAGATATGTCAATTTCATTCAATTTCAATGTTTTTGATTCCTGACAATGTGCTTCGGCTCTCCCCAACTCCCTTTCCATTAGTAAAGGCCACGAATGCTACATATCAATATGCCCCGTGTGGATTTTTCCATTACATAAGGTACATAAGGTTTTTATTCGCTTGAATGGTCTATTGATGCTATTATGTGTGGAATACGACGTCGTTCAAATGTTTGCCGCGGCTTCTCTGGGTGGTGCGCATCCGAAATGTCCAATTTTCCATGACTCTCGAACATAAATCAGGAATTTGACCGATGGCATAGGTTATGTTGGCTTTTAGGGTCGCTGTGGTTTGTGGCTTATTTGCGACTTCAGCAAGCCCCATAAGAAATAGTCTGACGGGGTAAAATCGTACGATCTAGGTGGTCAGTTCACGTCACCTCCACGTGTGATGACCATTCCCACGAATAGCTCGTGCAGAATTTCCGCTGTGGCGTGAGCTGTATGGCACGTAGCGGTATCCTGTTGAAATCACATACCGTTGGTGTCCATATCATCGAATTCAGCCAAAAAGAAGTTGATTATCGTCGACCTATAGCACTCGCCGTTGACGGTGATGGCATGGCCAACGACGTTCTCAAAGACGATGACGGACCGATGACGCCGCCAGCCCAAAATCTACACCAAACAGTGATTTCTTCGGAATGAATTGGACGCTCTTGGATCACATGTGGATTGGTGTCGTTCGTAATTCAACAATTTTGTTTGTTGATTGACGTAACCATCCATTCAGAAATAGCCTCATTGCTGAAGATGATTTTTCGATGAAAATTAGGGTCAGTTTCCAACTGCTCCAGAGCATATTCAGCGAACACAAGCCGTTGACTGTGGCCGTTTACCTTCAGCTCCTGGCTCAGTTGAATTTTGTACGCGTGCAGGCCGAAGTAAAGACGCAAAATTCGCCAAATTGTGGAAAAAGGCTGAGTTCTTGTGAGACACGCGAAATCGACTGTCTCGGATTCTCCTGTATACTCTCACGGACAGCAGCAATGTTTTCGGCACATCTTACGTTTCGTCGACGTACGGGTGTTGGTTTATCGTTCACTGAACCAGTGGACTCAAATGTATCCCCCACAGTGCGAATAGTCCTCTCGGTAGGACGATTATGGCGACCGTAAAATAGACGAAGCGCGCGAAACGTTGCTCGAACAGAACACCCACTTTGATAAAATAATTTCATCATTGGGCCCCGTGGCGTAGTGGGTAGGTGCGTTAACTCCTGCGCTCGATGTTGTCGGTTTGGAGTCGGCATTAAACTGTAGGTCCCCTCCACTCGTGAAAGCACAATAGCACGGAAAACACGAGTTGTTGGTGAGAAGCTAGGTCCAGGTCCACCTCGGACGGTAGCGCCGCCATTATTATTATGTTATTATTATTAATTTCATCATTTGCACGTGTTGTTGAACACTATGGGCATCCATGGTGATTTGGCAAAACAGAGTGAGTAAATGAAAGCCAATTTGACAGATGTGTCTTCAACAATATGGCCGCCACCAACATTCGAAGTTCGGAAGTCCCTATTGGAAGACTCTTCATGACCAAAAATACTCCATTAAAACTCAGTACTATTCGAAGAAAAAATAGTTTCATTTCGAGGAACCTCAGTAAATTTCAGTCAAAGAAATTCCTTCTTTCTTTGGATAGATGATTCTGGTGGCAAAAATTAAACTAGATTTTAGATTTTTGAGACGGTTATAATCGTCGTAAGCCCCTAAGTGAAGAGATTGTGTAGAAAGCAAACCAGGAGTTGTAACTTTCTTCATTTCACTCACAACGATCGCACAATATATATTCAAATCAACCGCACAACATGAAAATCCGTTTAAAAACACTCCCTTTCCAACCGTGTGATTGAAAGGTGTACCTTTACGGGCTTTCAAACAAACACGTTATCACGCACTTACCGATTCACCAAATCAATTGATCACGTTGAAAGGGTTCCATTAAAACCTAATCACTTCAAATCGCTTTACTTCCCCTGCGGTCCACTCATCCAGAACAACGTCACCCAAACCTACCCCCCATAGAAGGTAGAAAGAACGAACGAACTTCATTCAATACACACGCCGCAGGATACGAATCACCCATCTGGCAAGTGAATTATTTCTACTACTCCCTCAAAATCACGCCCAACCCAACAGAACTTCATGTAAATTGTCTACATCACTCCATCATAAAAGGGAAAAAATGAACAGGAATCTAGTAGACACGACTTCTAAGAGAATAAAAAATATGCTTCGCATATTAACTCACGAAATGTATCCTGTTTTTCACCGTCGTGCACACTGTCAAATGGATAGAAACCGTACCGTATCCGATTGGTTCACCCAACTGCCTCGACTCAAAGGATAATTCCGCTTTCCTGCAACTGACTTGACAGTCCCCTTCCCCTCCCACACACACACATATGTACGTGTGCGCAGACAGAGCTGAACTTCAAGCATCATAAAACATCAAATGGCATTTTATCAAGACGGTAAAATGTTTTTCACATGCAAATGAGCACGCACTGAGACGTATACGTACCTTTTATGTGGCGGCATTTGCAGCCCCTCCACTTCACTTCACCATCTGCACCCAACGACACCTCGCAATCCATCTATGAGCATGGAGCAGGCAGGCGACTGCCTCCAAACCCTTTACGCTGGTTCGCTCATTTGGTATGCTGACGGTGACACGACGAAAAATAGCTCAACATAATGCCTCCAAATATGAGATATTAACATAACAAAAGCGAAATGAACGCAACACACCTCAGCGCGGAGCAAAAGAAGCGGAAGTTCGGAGGAAGAAGCCGAGTGATCCTTTGAAGAATAATCCCGCTCACACGATTCCCCAATTCGTCCTTTTGTCAGTAATTCCTGAGAAGCTCGTATTAATATGCAACGTCTGCTATCGCAAACACAATTCGTTGGTGGGAGTGGTGAATATCCGACCACCCTGTGAGGCTATTATTCCCGCAACTCCTCCTCCTCTCAGTTTTTAATTTCGCCACCAGAAACGTACGAGAATTCGCTGTACACTGTGCGAGCGCGCTGACGACAAAGGCCATGCCGGAGCAAGTAATCTACTTTGGCTTTATTATTATTTGCTTAGCCATTTCCATTTGCGAAATAATCCTTTGTAGATAGTGAGTCACGTACGTGGATGTCGAAAATTTTATCCTTCCTCTGCACTCACACACGGGGCACTGGTGTTCTTTTCTTTGCCATCAAACCATGCGATCGATGAAGGGGACTGGCGCTTCTGCTTCTGGTTCTTCTTCTGGCTCATCCGTAATACTCAAGTGTCCTTTTTGTCCGGTTCAAGTTTAAGGCGTCAACACAATACCGGTCGTCGTCGCATATGTGCGGCCAGAGTTCATTTCGAATTCCCAAAGGATTCCGAAATCTCCAACTCCCTCTACGGGGATTTGCCTCAAGCTGAATCCTATCGTGGGCCAAAATAAACCTCGTTCGCCCCTCTGCCACGGCAAAAAGGGTCAACAACTGGTGTGGGAATGGGGTGGCAATGGAAGGCTTGGTTGGAAAGGGGTGAGTCCCCATGCCCCCGTGCAATCACCAGGCACACTTTTCACAGTCTGAGAGCTCTAGAAAATAAATTTGACAGGCTTTTTGCTCATACACACACGAGTAGAGAGCCTTCCTTGCGCCTTAGCCTCCCCGGAATCCCGAAATACAATATTCCACTTGTCACTCGTGTTTTTAAGTATATTTTATGCTCGTGCTTTGTTATCCCCCAGCAGCAGGGACGCCGTGCGAGGGGGCACGTGTGTACGTGATTGACATTGAGACGTGGTATGACCAGAGGAATTTTTTGCCAAAAGAGATCCATGTACTATTTTCATTTCGACCGCTACCACCGAGCCGAGCCCGATACCAGGACCAGGACTCCACCATCACCATACACTGCTGCTCCTCTCGCATATCAATTTCGTGAGGGCCCACTACGCTCGGCTCGTCTTGTATGTCGAATGCGTTCAGCTAGCTTTTGACGAATGGAATTCTTAGTGCCTAGGTTGGGTCTCCTCTTATTTCATCTTTTTTATGGGCTGCCTCCTTTGAAATGAATTGAGAATCGTGTGTGATGCTGGTTGCTCACTCACTTGATTATGGTCTTATATGAAGCGCGGTATCCGGTGGGGGGAGGAGGGAAAGGGATATTGGGATTTGGGGCTTCATGCGTGCCTCAACGCGTGTCGGCCAACTCTTGAAAGGTAATTTGAAATTTCTTTGAACGTCTATGGAACGTGTTGGAATAATTGCAATTCGAACGGCAGAATAGAATGGTAGAGCGTTTGATGAAGGAGTAGGTAGACACGAAGAAGAGAAGGGGAACTGCGTTTCAGGAAGAAAAAGTTGGCTTAGGTTGTGCAAATACGAGCGTGTGGAGATCGTCTTTTTTCCCATTGACAACGAAAAGTTATGGGAGCAAATGATCAGACGGAAATGTCTAACGATGTTCTCTAAGGGTCTAGATACGCGTATATCACTCTCAACTTTCTTGGGCCTAAGAGACTAGTCACTTTTTTGAGGAATTGCAAAAGCATCATCAAATTGCCCTGAAATAGTGGTTCACCAGAATTTCTCAGACAGGTCGGCCTTCTGATCGAGAGGGCACCACCATTTCGTACAGCACCCATTACATTGTGATGGGACTATAGCTCCTATCCGAGAAATTCTACTCTAAACCTGTCGGACAACGCAACAGAGGACGTCCACGATCAAGGTGGCACACACAAGTGAAGAAGGACTTCAACGAATTTGGTGTGTAAAACTGGTAACATCTGATAAGAGACGTGCTGTAAGTTGAGGCTCAGGTCCACCTTGGACTATAGCGCCATACGAAAAGGAGACTTGCTTTTGGAAGCATTAGTTGATGTCCTGCTCCGTAAAGTAGGCGTTTGCTTATCGGGTGATCTATTTGCTCCATTTGCCGTCCGACGTGCAGCAAATACTTAAAACTAAGGAAACAGGAACATAGAAACATGGATCTACTTCTGTCTTTCACGAGGTGGCCAATTATTTTTTTATTTTGACAATTTTTTCTTCTTAGGAGTGCCAATAACATCTACTTTCTTTCTGATCGTCCAGTACCAATCGAAGAACTTGTTCTATTGTATCCATTGTGGACGAATTTAAGACCGCTAATTTTTCACCCAAGCTAGTACGACTAGATTTAGTGTCAGCTGCTCATCTTTTCACGGTGTAGAGTGATGGAACAGAGTCCCCTTGAGTAGGGTTCAACAATCTTTTAATTGAGACACGATCAGAGTGTTCATCCTTCCAAGCCGAAGACAGCTAGGCTGGGGACCCATTTTGAAAATGTAGCCCAGTCGCTAAAGGTGTATCCGAAATACATGGCGACCTTTTATATGCATTAGCCTTAGCTGCGTAAGACGGATCTCTACGCAGCCGGGTCTAGCCTTCTCCGAAACTCGTGGGACACCCCCAAAAAAAAAACAAGACCGGTGCTTCCTCACCGGCTGGTACTTCTATTGCCACCACCACAAAAGGCTCCCCTACAGATCCTGAAGTTCTGGCGTCTAGCTTAGTCTCGGCTGCAACTAAATCTGCCAATAGTCGCGTGGAGCGCAGCAATCTGTCCAGAAAACAGGACAATACCCGCAATACTACTGAAACCTTAAAGACCATCGGCCCTTTTAACAAAAAATATAGGGATCGGCCTACGGTAACCCGGATTCTGGAGCCCTTCAAGGGTCTTCCTCCTGTCGGAACAAAAAGGAAATACTTGAGAACTATTCAAGAAAATAGCCACCAATTCGGAGACCACTACCAAGGACTTGACGTCCAAGAGCGCCAGATCGGCAGAGGCATCCTCCACCGAGCCCAAAATGCCCAAAAGGCAAGAAAACTGGTGGAAGCTATATAAAACCATAAGAATTAGAATGTTCGAAGTAATTTTGAAAAAAAACTATTCAGTTTTTTGTGATTTTTTTTCGATTTTAAAAGCTCTTTGGTGTAGAAATGAGGATAAGGACCGACCTTGGAGCGGCACTGTGGATCAGAAAGTCTTTGAGCAAAACTCATTTGAAAAGACCTGTCGACTGATACATCACTCGATATTTCAAAACCCATCCCAACTTCACCTAGACGGCAGCAACTCCGAATGGCGGCACTTTTTAAATTTGCGTCCATAGAAAATGTATCTAGGCTTAAAGCACCTCATTCTAACGAGTATATCGTCCCGATATCTTTACAATTGTAGTGAAAGCCTGACAGACAGAGCTCGCTCTTGTGCCCCAATCAAAAGTGGTTATGACCCAATCCTTCTTTCAAAATCCGACCTTACTGGCTAGGAAGATTGTGATAAAAAATATTGAGGTCAGAAGATCGTCGAATAAACACGATAGTTGACTTGGAAGTGAGCTACAAAAGTTTTATCTGACAGTTCTATGGAGAAGATCCTTGAGAAAATATACTTTTTAACCCAACAAGGATACTCGCGTTCATCAAATCTATAACCGAAAGAGAATCAGGATGGTTTCAGTGCACTTCGGAGGGATCCTCCATACCGTCTTAAAGTTCCCAAAAGCTTAAGAGGAAACCCAGCTTCCCAAAATGTTTAGACCGACGAATTATGGGAAAAAACTTTTTAACTTAACAAAACCATCTCCATCTCCGCAGCCCTCCCGAGATGGAAGGAGAAATTGAAAGGGATTACAAGAGAATTACACCCTAAGTGAATAAATTTGTTTTCAAATTTGAAGGCACTTGAACGTCTTCGTATTTCCCATGCTCCCAACTATTTTCAGCCAACGCAAATTATCTTCTTCAAGTTCTCCTCAACCTTATCAAATCCCTGAGGTAACTTGAGTTATAATCACCTTCGAAAGATAGGATTTCACCAAACGCACAAGTTTTCCCATCCGAGGTGGTCTCAAAGCCGCAACATTGAACAAATCCCAGCAAACATGCCGTCATTCCACAAGTCTGAGGCCAACTTGTGTTTGGGGCCAATTAAGGTAAAGAAATATGTTCTGAAAAAAAAAGACGGACTCTTCGCCACAAAGTTTATTTGTGCCTGTGGCTAGCCTTTTGAAGTCAAACTGGCTCAACGGTTTGTTTTCATTTTTTGTCCTTCGTTTTGGTGTCTGCTGGGTAAAGCGAGATGTACGACAAGAGGTCAGGAACTAAAAGTTAAACTTTGTTTTTCTTTTTTCCCCCTTGCTGGCCAGAGGGGAGAACTTCAAATGGACTCCCAACCATGTACTTAATCAAGAGACGACCTATGGGAAGTTTGAATTTGAAGTTTATTTGAATAAATGAAGTTGTTGTTGCACAGAGGGCTGTTGTCCGGATCTGGGAGATGGCAGGAGGTGATGAATGAAAGAAGGTAATAGTGCCTGTCTTCGGTTTGGAGGAGACGCACTAAGACCACCAAAAGTCCGTTGTGGTACCTCGGGCAACCATAAAGATTTTATTCATTTCTCTTCTTTTGGAAAATCAATTCGAGCCTTGGATGAAGTGAAGACTTCTTATAAGAACCTCCTTGAGGTCACAGAGATTGTTTAAGGAGTAGGCTCCTACACGCCTACGAGACGCAAGGGCTAGAACGAGATCCACGGTTCCTGAGTCAGAACGGTGTCTTCCCTTCACTTAGAGACATGAAGAAGAACGTTGGCGGTAGCCCCTTTGGAATGATAGTCGGCAATCCGGATCTAGATGCTTCTGCCAGCCTGTCGTTAGCCTCCTTCGAGTCCGATGGAGTAACATCATAAATCTTGATAATCACACATCTACAGAAAGAAAAGGGGCATCCCTCCCAAATTGGAGCTGAAAGTCTTTGGTTCGATCCAAGGCACAATAATTTTCGCTTTAAGTGCTTAGAGGGGATTACAAGAAAGAGCTAGGGCGAAGTACAATCCAAGGACAGAAGGAGGAAAAGGAAAAGAAGAAGAGCAATCGGAAGAAAAAGACGGAGACGAAGACGAAGAAGAAGAAGAAGAGAAAGATGACGAAGAAACGAAGAAGAAAGATAACAAAGCGATGAAGAAGAATAAGAAGAATTTATAACGTTCTTCAAAGTTCATGTGAGTACACCCATTAGCTGTCTTATTCGAGATTAGGCTCAACTGGAGACTGGAGTCTGAAATCTGGAGACTGAAGACTGAAGACTGAAGACTGGAGACTGGAGACTGAAGACTGAAGACTGAAGACTGAAGGCTGAAGACTGAAGACTGAAGGCTGAAGACTGAAACTGAAGACTGAAGGCTGAAGACTGAAGACTGAAGACTGAAGGCTGAAGACTGAAGACTGAAGACTGAAGACTGAAGGCTGAAGACTGAAGACTGAAGGCTGAAGACTGAAACTGAAGACTGAAGGCTGAAGACTGAAGACTGAAGACTGAAGACTGAAGACTGAAGGCTGAAGACTGAAGACTGAAGGCTGAAGACTGAAACTGAAGACTGAAGGCTGAAGACTGGAGACTGAAGACTGGAGACTGAAGACTGAAGGCTGAAGACTGAAGACTGAAGACTGGAGACTGAAGGCTGAAGACTGGAGACTGAAGACTGGAGACTGAAGACTGAAGACTGAAGACTGAAGACTGAAGACTGAAGACTGAAGACTGGAGACTGAAGACTGGAGACTGAAGGCTGAAGACTGGAGACTGAAGACTGGAGACTGAAGACTGAAGGCTGAAGACTGAAGACTGAAGACTGGAGACTGAAGGCTGAAGACTGGAGACTGAAGACTGGAGACTGAAGACTGAAGACTGAAGACTGAAGACTGAAGACTGAAGACTGGAGACTGAAGACTGAAGACTGGAGACTGAAGGCTGAAGACTGGAGACTGAAGACTGAAGACTGAAACTGAAGACTGAAGGCTGAAGACTGAAGACTGGAGACTGAAGACTGAAGACTGGAGACTGAAGACTGGAGACTGGAGACTGAAGGCTGAAGACTGGAGACTGAAGACTGAAGACTGAAGGCTGGAGACTGAAGACTGAAGACTGAAGACTGGAGACTGAAGACTGAAGACTGGAGACTGAAGACTGAAGACTGAAACTGAAGACTGAAGGCTGAAGACTGAAGACTGGAGACTGAAGACTGAAGACTGGAGACTGAAGGCTGAAGACTGGAGACTGAAGACTGAAGACTGAAGGCTGAAGACTGGAGACTGAAGACTGAAGACTGAAGACTGAAGACTGAAGACTGAAGACTGGAGACTGAAGACTGGAGACTGAAGGCTGAAGACTGGAGACTGAAGACTGAAGACTGAAACTGAAGACTGAAGGCTGAAGACTGAAGACTGAAGACTGAAACTGAAACTGAAGACTGAAGGCTGAAGACTGAAGACTGGAGACTGAAGACTGAAGACTGAAGACTGGAGACTGGAGACTGAAGACTGAAGGCTGAAGACTGAAGACTGAAGACTGGAGACTGATGACTGAAGACTGAAGACTGAAGACTGAAGGCTGAAGACTGAAGACTGAAGGCTGAAGACTGAAGACTGAAGGCTGAAGACTGAAACTGAAGACTGAAGGCTGAAGACTGAAGACTGGAGACTGAAGACTGAAGACTGAAGACTGGAGACTGAAGACTGAAGACTGAAGACTGGAGACTGAAGACTGAAGACTGAAGGCTGAAGACTGAAGACTGAAGACTGGAGACTGAAGACTGGAGACTGAAGACTGAAGACTGAAGACTGAAGGCTGGAGACTGAAGACTGAAGACTGGAGACTGAAGACTGAAGACTGAAGACTGAGGACTGAAGACTGAAGACTGAAGACTGAGGACTGAAGACTGAAGACTGGAGACTGGAGACTGAAGACTGAAGACTGAAGACTGAAGACTGGAGACTGAAGACTGGAGACTGGAGAGTGAAGACTGAAGACTGAAGACTGAAGACTGAAGACTGAAGACTGAAGACTGAAGACTGGGGACTGAAGACTGAAGACTGAAGACTGAAGACTGAAGACTGAAGACTGAAGACTGAAGACTGGAGACTGAAGACTGGAGACTGGAGAGTGAAGACTGAAGACTGAAGACTGAAGACTGAAGACTGGAGACTGAAGACTGGAGACTGGAGAGTGAAGACTGAAGACTGAAGACTGAAGACTGAAGTCTGGAGACTACCTACTTTAATGTTTTTTAGCTGAATCGGAAGTTCCCTTAGAAAATCAGGAACAAAATCGTACTTAACAAAGAAGTTTGAGGTAGTGAGGGAGTTTGTCTACTTCGCGGCAAATGTGAACTCAACAAAGAACATTCTTGTGGAGATCCAACGCAGAATCTTCTTTGGTAACGGGTGTTATTTCGGTTTGTCAGCTAGGGTAAAAACTTCTAACTCGAAGGACCAAAATCATGCTCTACAAAACCCTCATTCTGTCAGTCCCGCTTTATGGAGCCAAATGCTGGACGATCAAAAGAACGACAGAGCTGATTCTTGGTTCCTTCGAAAGAAAATGTTTGCGTGAGATATATGAGGGGCTTGGACATAACTCCAAGCGACATAAGGCCAAATTCTAGCATTTGACCTTATATCTCTTTCTTAAGCCATAATGCCAAATTTTAGCATTTGGTCTTATGTCGCTTGGCCTTATGTCATGGCACCGTCGGATATATGATGTTATCTGCGAGGAAGGTGAATGGAGGACAAGGCATATCCGCGAACTCTATAGGCTGTGCCAAGATGTGGACATAGTCCGGAAGGCAAACTTTTGTCGACTACATTGGCTCGGTCATTTCGAGCGTATGGACAACAATGCTCCAACCAAGAAGGTCTTCGAATCAAAGGCTTCTGGTTCGAGAAGGAGCGGAAGATCGAACCTTAGATTTAATGACCAAGTTATCGCGGACACAAGACAGCTTGGTCTAGACAACTGGAAACAGTCTGCCCTGGACCGCCTTATATGGAAGGAAGCTCAGGTCCAGTCCATCTATGGGACGGAGGCCTGATAAGTATGTAAGTGCTTAACAAAGAAGACCATCGATATGAGTCCTGGAAGGAAAAGTCAAAATATTTTTACCAGAAAAGGGCGTGTCAGAGAATCAAGATTTGTCTAAATATTTCTAAAATACCAACATAAAACGTCAAAATTTGTGCAAGAAATTCAATGGAACAAATTTAACGAATATTTCACCGAATGCCTTTAAAGTCTTTAAAGCGCCTTTATGCATATTTAACTAAAATGCAGATCTCATGCCTACCTTAACCATAAATCAAATTAAACGAGATTCAGAAATTCTGGTTAAACCAAGCCTGCATTCTGAGGACTGGTTAACGCACAATTCATGCCTAAACCAACTTAAGTAACCTATTCCTTGCAATCGGGTGTAGTTGAGCGTCAAACCAAAGACTCTGGTATCACCTGTTGCTCGCTTTCGCTCGACTTCAAAATCAGGTTGCTCTGGTGTAAGCCCAGTGGGAGACGATGTCAAAGTAAAGAGACTTCCCCCCACCACACACAGGTGCATGACCAGAAATTTAACCTCAAATTTCCATCCTTCATCCTCTGTTGACGGAGAAGCAGAAGATTTCTTCACGAACACCAAATTGATTCCAAAATGAAACTCAAAAACCTGGAACATCTCAAATTGCAATCATAACGAATCCAAGCACAGACTTCAAATGAATCATTTGAATGCCTATCAAAGTCCTTAAGTTACCCAAACACAGACTCATGTGATCAAACGAATTCAATAGACTCGTTGAATTCCTGTCTCGCCCGTCAGTCTCCTAATTGCGACTGATGGATATCATCTCGTGCGGCAAAACCGAAAATTCGTTTGCAAGTTACCCAGCACGACGAACCGCATCGGACTCTATTCTTCTGTTTATCTCTGCCAATACACTCGATGCAGGGCAAGTTTTCATTGAAATTAATTAAGCCAAGGCAGAGCAGCTACATATGATGCATAACTCATGCAGAAGTACACATTTCACTGCCGACTTCCTCTGTCATCCATCATCCATCATCCATCGTGACTGAACACAATTTTGCGATCGATTTCAAGGACCGAGTATCTATTGCTTGAATTATGTAAATTGGAAAATAGTTCTCCTACACACTGGCTGCCTGCAATATTTTATCTCAATTCAAATTGAGTTAACCGTTTACACAGGGACACTCTCTGGTGTGTGTGTGTGTGTGGTTCGATTCCAGGTGAGCAGCAGTGTGGGCGGGTGCATCATTCCGAAGACCGAATCGATAGAGTGACACCGCACCGAACGAACATTGTAATAAAATTTATTACGGCAGAGCTATTGTTTCGTCAGGACATACCGCCCCATCCTCGTGGCCCGGAGTGGCATTTGTCAGGAGGAATAGCTGAGAAAACCCCCCGGCGGCCAACAAGTCGGAACTCAAGACTGCAGTAAGCCCCGAGTCCGGAGGCAGCCATATTATTAAATTCCGCCCCATCCTGCCTGCATCTCCGTGTGAGAGTGCACACACGCACCTACCCTCCCCTCCGCACATGCAGCAACTGAATAATGTTTAGATTTAACGCTGGCTTCCATGAATACGCAATTAGTCAAATTGTCAAAGGAGTGCCTTGAGATTTCCTGGCTAAATGTTTGTGTTATAATGTGCAATATCCTTGTAATGTTTGTGCTAACAACAAAATCATCTCGCATGTCGAGTCGGGTCGAGTGCCTGATGCCTCTGCTGGTGGCCCGGCTCCTCCACTCGTCCACCGGGACCTGGGCGGAAGGATAATATTTGCATACGCATGGCTGCAGCTGGAGCAGGAGTAGCTACAGCCGGAGCAACGACGCTCCTACTTTACATCCTGCTCCTTGGATGGATTTTTTTTTATGCCTTCACACCCCGTTGCGTTGAGTATACTCGTACTCGTATACAGCTCAAGCGCACATAGCCGTTGAACAATGAAATTATCTAGCGGCCCGATGAAATACTCACGTTAGGCTCTAAAATAGCCACTCTCTGCGAGAGCACGGAGGTGGTGGGTAGTCTTATTTATGAGCCAGCCGGAGGGTGAATGTCCCGGAGCCCCTCGGGAGTGAATAATATTATTACAGCCTATCAGTACGCATATCATTCGAAACGGTTTCAATGGGAATTGCGTTCGGGGGTCTGAGCGTTCAGGGGGTATCGCCCCTATTTGAGACCGGCTAAGCCCTTATCAATTGCCTGGGCTTAGCATGCAACTTAAAGGCGTTCGCTGTATAATTTTGTTGTTTATCTGTGCAAAATTGTCTTCGCAGGGATTTATTGGAAAATTACAACGAAACGGGTTCGCTTTCGTTTTTGTGTGCGCTCGTCCTTTTGCGGATACCTGCCTTTTTGAGGTAACAACGATCAAACTGCTGGCGTGAGTAAAGCGAAACAATTTATTTTGTCGACTTGATGGAATCGATTATGGTCCTATTCCAATGTATTATGCGATATCGGTGTGCGTGAACAAGTAAAAAAAATCCTAGGTCTAGTTGGATTTGGCTTTTGACGGCCCCGGGCAGGTCCATGGATTTTATGGCCACAGTGACCTGGATTTGATGAGATCCTTTATCAAGAATTTCTTTTCTTTGAATTATATCCTCGTTTGGGAGCGAGGTGGGAGAGAGATTGATGGAATGACATGCCGAGAGTTATGGGTGTCGAATAAAACAAAGAGTGTCGCATACTTTTGGGCTGTTTCGGGTTTGTCTCTGACTGTCGTTGCTGTTTATGAGAGAAAAAGTGTTGCCAATACATTTTATTTTGAGGAACGGTTTTATATTTAAAAAGTTTTTTTTTATAGGGAATTTGATGCATGTTGTCTCTTCGGTTTCTGCATAAAAAATAAATTCATTTTTTGGTTAAACCTCTGGAAAGGAGCCAAAAAATATAGCAAAAGGGGCGCAATGAATGGCTGTGTTTATTCAGATAAATTCGAAAAATTTTTGAACTGAATTCTCTCTTACTGTGAATTAATGATTTGGTGACGAGGTCATGAGTCTGGTTTGGATTCCTTATTTTTTTTTTTCTTTTGGAGGATTTTAGAAACACTACTGGAGCACTCAGACTCAAAACTGGTCCATTGTACTGCCAGGTAGCAACCTATTCCAGTGCCGTTAATTTGATCCCAACGGCAAATGGTGACTGGACCGATTTCGGAATCGAACCTGGGACCCCTCGAACTTGGGGCAGGCACTTAACCAAATGCGCCATCCAGTCGTATTGGATTCCTTATACATTAAAATGCTTGTAAGAGTTGTCCCAAAATGCACACAAGGTTTAGATTTTGGATCATTTGTGCGCTAAAGTGTTGCCAACGCAAATCAAAGACAGCGTGACAACTGACAGTTTAGTGTTATTAAATATGGAGCACTACACAAAAGAACAACGCGGACTTATTCCTTATCAACATTTTAAAAATAATGAAGGCTCTGTAGCTGTAAACATCCTCAGGCTCATTTTGATCTTGATGTCCGACTAAAGCTCAGAAAACGAGTGGTCATTGAGAAACAAATGGACATTGAGTGTATGTTGGCACAATGTGCCGCTTTGAAACCACATCTAAGGTAGCGCACCCCAGTAGAAAGGGACCTCAACCAATTTGGTGTGCGAAATTGGCGACAGCAAGCAAAAGATCGCGCTAGCAGGCGAGGTTTTTTGGTTGAGGCCCAGGTCCACTCCGGACTGTAGCGCCACAAAAGATATAAGGCTGGTTATCTTCAAGAAATATGCTGAAATGCTGGACCAACACGAGCGGAGTCGGCACTTCCATTGCAGTCGAACGATGATGTGCGGATCCTAGTCTCGCTAGCTCGTCAGCTTTCATATTTCTCAGAATATGCCAATGTCCTAGAACAACCTAGAACAAAACAACTGGATGACGCAGTTGGTTAAGTGCCTGCCCCAAGTTCGAGGGGTCCCAGGTTCGAATCCCAGTGAAATCGAATCTGGTCCAGTCACCTTTTGCCGTTGGGATCAAATTAACGGCACTGGAATAGGTTGCTACCTGGACCAGTCTGAGTGCTCCAGTAGAGCTTCCAAAATTTCCCGAAAAAAAAAGAAAATGGTGGCGCTGCACTGTTCTTTCAGCGAAGACTGCTCGTCAGGGAAGAAATCTGGAGGGGTGAAAACTGGAGACCTGCGTACCCAGTCAATGTCGCCATTTTTTGACAGTAACCGTCCCGACTTTTTTCACACATTTGTGGGCAGACATAATGAGCAAACATCCACCGAAATCGATTCCCATCGACCGTTTCGCTTTCTCTGAAGAAGAATGACCCTATGATGGCTTTGGTGCAAACGGCTCAAACAGTCACTTTTTGGTCATACATTGGCGTTACATGGGTAGATCGTGTGCATTCTGCGTTCCATCACTTTCGTTTTGACTTGTTAACGGCGCTAGGGAGCCTGAAATAAGCCTCGTCATTCATTTAAATTTGCTACCAAAAATCTGGTTCAGTGTCAACCATTCGAGCGTCTGTTTGGCCGTATTCCAAACGACGTGAACGGTCTGTCCTGCCTGCCGGCAATATTCTCTGCACTTCATATGGAAGAAATGCAAATTATCCTTAAAAATGCATCGGTCGAAAGGTAGTTCCACTGAGGCCCAAGTGCTGAATGTGTGACGATACGAAACATTGGATCTCGGAAACATTCTCTTTTATCGCTTCACCCAGTTCATTGGAATGTCTTGAGCTGTCTCCCACTGTCCCGTGCTCAACAAGATTCGGTACCAAACGACGAATAGTGTTGTCAGACCGTGTTTGTTGGCCACGATATTTACAACGATATGCACGTTTAGTTATCACAACTGAACGAATATTTTCAATGTACTGCGTCCCTGTTTCGGCGCATTGTTTCGGTTTGATCTACGGTTCAAATTGTACCGACCTGAAGTTTCAAAACATGTCAACTCAAGTCAATCGGTTCATGAATGTTAAATGTATTCAATGTTTAGATACCGATATGAATGATGGCGCACCGTGTACTCTATTGTGTGATATTAAAAAGACAAATCTAGTGCTCTTTCAACAAAATGCAACCACATTCATGAAAAACGGTCTTGGACGAGTTTTGAGAAGTGTCCCCCACATGCCTATGTCCCAGAAATGACCTACTCGATATTCTATTCCAAGCACAACCCTGTACTGTATACTTTACAAACCAAGAAACAAATCACAATTCTTGACTAAAGTCCGGTGTTTTCCATCAAAATGCGTCCTGCGTGCATTTTGGAACAGCCTTTTGATTTGATTGACCACACACGGTATTCCGTTTACTTGCTCGCATCTGAAAAGAACCAGCGAATGATGTGTGGAAATAGAAACAATTTGACGTACATCAAAATCATTCAACTAATTCAACGAGTCCCCAAAAGTTGCTGCTCCTTGCAGTCACCAAGGATAAAGTCGGGCAACATTAAGCAATCATTTGAACCAACTTTGACCAAAACGATCTTTAAATACAAAACCACAGAACATTACCCATGCCAGCCGTCCGCATTCACAAGCTACCGTACCCTGTCACGAAATCAACAATTTCATGCATATTTCATCTAAGCTCCTCTCACCGAAACGCTCAAGAGTGCATCAACTGCGAAAGCCCTTACTTTCCAAACTTGAATAACAAATCACCCCTTAAACTGAACTTATTGCATGTGGGGGTCTCATTTGTTTTGGAAACTTCCTCTACCCAACGACCAACGACCCCCCGCACAACTGTGACAATACCGATGAGAAATTGCCAAATGGAGTGTCATTCGCCTTTTCCCCGTTCGGTGTATGCGATGTATTCATGTGCCTGAGTCTGGCGTCTGCAAATCTTTTTATGCAAAAGCTGTTCACCCCACAATTTTGGCAAACTTGTAATTGCGATTCGAAAATCTGCATTCCCAATAATCTCTCGAATGAATTTGCATTATTCCGATGGGTCTTCGGCCTTCGATAGGTACGGCAGGGCACCCGGCACACACACACTGCAGAGTCCTTCAGATCGGTCGTATGAGGAGCGCTTCTGACAATGGCAGCAGCAGCTCTCTGGTGCACTTTGCTCCACATTCCCTGCTCGGATATATATAATTAGAAAATCAATATGGGACACCGAAAAGTGCTACACGCCCAACAGCCGGCACTCGAAGCTTGGTATTCGGCACTGTGTGGGTCCAATCGAAAGGACGATGGGGAGCGCCGGCATTCCATTTGACCTAAAACTTGAGTCCTTATTTCCTCGAACGGTTCGGTGGCGGCACGAGGGCCCGGCTGCATCGTGTTTTCCTGTGCACTTATCCCGACTGTGTGTTCTCCAGAAGCGTGTCATTACTCAAATACCGCACGATGTCATTGATTGAAACATTTTTGAAAATCGCTGTCGTTGCTGGTTGCTGGTGGTGGTGGCTGTGGGTGCTGCAGATGAGGCTCCTGAAGTCAAGAAGGATGCTCCTGACTGCAGAGTAGTAAGGGGGATAATTAGATGTTGAGTGCTTACCTTTTTTTTTTGCGTCTGTGCTGGTTCCTGATTTCGTGGGAGACAATTTTCCGCTCGGCTAACGTGAAGAGGCAGGATGATTCCGGATTAGTCTTCCAGCAGCAGAAGGCAATCGGTGTGAAACGGCTCTTTAGAAGCAGAATTATTGCAATTGATGCTCAGGCGAGTATCCTTGCTATTGTGAGCCTCATGATTGAATTGGGGGACAAACTTTGCTTCCATTGCTTTTCATAATTCTGATGGATTTTTGGAATATTTTGGCACTGATCTTGCGTCGGTATTTTATCTAAGGTCAAGTATTGAAAGAAGGTGCTAATATGAAGATGGATTGGGAAATCGATTCTCCCAACGTCGTGTTCAAACTGACCTCATAGAAATGTGATAAATATCAGAAATTTAAGCGAACTTTGTTAGCATATTTTCAGCTTGACTTACAGCCAGTGGGTTCAGCACTTCGTTCAAGGCATGTATTGGTATTCAATCGGTTTATAGAAATTTGCTGGTGCTTCTCTACGAGTATGTGGCCAGTAATTGACGAGGTCGACCGCTGTTCCAGTTGGAAAGTGATTCGATAACCATTGAGATAATGAAACTTAACTTTATACTATTCAGTTATTTAAAAAGGAAAATGTGGGTCAATATGGCAGCATTTGTCCCTCAATTGACCAGCAAATTATTTAATTTAGACTTTATTTTAGGAACATTCCGATTGGTCTACTGGCATATATCCAAGGCTGCCTTTCCTTCCCTGCTTGTCAAGCTAATCGGTTTGTTTCTCTCTTTTCTCGACGTTGATATTTCTTTGCACCAAAAGCAGAGTGATATTAAAACGACTCTATCGAAGTTTTAAGGCTTCTTTGTGCTACACTGCTGTTTTTGAATTCATCTCGAATGAATTTGGGACTTAGATATACTCATATCTTTGCTTATGGACGGGAATTGCAGCAGCAGATGTGTTAATATCTGAGAAATTACAAGTAAAATATAGAAAACAGTGAAATGCAGTCGAGGTCGGAATTTAATGTGCTTAACATACGCTGCCGCTCCAATTCTACGGCCGAAGAACAGGGACGTGAGTCTTGGAACGAATATGAAAAGCTGAGAGTACTGTCATCAGCGAGACAGGAGAGGAGAGGATTGGATTAGAAGTAGCAGACAGGAGATCATTTATAAAAATGAGAAAGAGAGTCGGAGACAAAACAGAGCCTTGGGGAACCCCAGCATTAATTTTGTGGATATCAGACTTGAACGCATCCAAAACGACTTGAATTGACGGATCGAAAGGTAATTTCTAATCCATAGAAGAAGAGACGCATCGATACCATAAGCACGCATTTTCGACAAAAGAGCATGATGCCAAACTCTGTCAAATGCTTTTGAAATATCAAGCGCAGCGATCTTCTCCTGCATTGTGCAAGGATTGGTTCCACTTCTCGGTGAGATATACCATCAAATCACCAGTGGACCTGTTGCTGCGGAAACGGTACTGCCGGTCATTAAGAAGCTTCCGCGATTCAAGATATTTCATAAACTGACAGTTTATCGGCATTTCCATGACCTTGGAAAGAAGGGACGTTAGTGCTATGGTTCGGTAGGAGGAGGGTGACGAAGATTTGCCCTTTTTAGGGACGGGCTGGACAAATGCTGTTTTCCATTCCAGACCAGGAGAGTAGGACAGATGTGTGGTTTTACCAGCACAGAAGAACACCTCTTCAGAAGTATCGGGATATACAATCCGGGCCAGCGGATTTATGCACGTTGAGATCTTTAAGTACTCTTGCAACTGTACGAGTGCGAAAATGGATTTTTCCCATGGTACAATTGACGCTCTCAAGTACAGGCGGAGACAAAGACGAATCTGACAGCGTTGAGCTGGCCGCGAAATGCGCATACAAGCAGATTGTCTAAAGAGCTGACAACTGGAATGTCATTGCAAATGAGCGTGGGAATTGAAGATGAGGCTAAATTCCTTATATTTTTAACAAATCGCCAAAGTTTTTGCTACCCTTGGGACATTGTAGCACTTTTTGCCTCAACTTTTGGTCATATGAGAATTTCACACGTCACAGTCTTGTACGAGGAGTGTTCAAAAAATAATGGCAATATTAAAATTTCGCAGGTTTGGGGGACCCAGCACACGAGTGCTGTGAGCCAGAGCTGAGTTCCTACACAAAACCAGAGCCAGTGTCACATTTGAAACATCTGGTGTCCAATACCCGAACAAAACTCAAATTAGTGGTAAACATTTACGAAAAATCTGCAATTTTGGTTTCCAAAAGTCCTCTCATTTAATCAAAACCAAGGGTTTTCTTTTGAAATCCCTCCCGTCCAACAGATTCCCGTCCAAATAATAGTCAACCCAGCAGAGAGTTCAAAAACCATACCACTGCCCGCCCCCAGGGGACTTCGCCCCGCCCCATCAAAGTTAATCCTTTCAATGAAGTGATTTCCCTTTTATTTGCTGTCCGGGTGATTAATGGCTCTTCCTCTCAAATTAATTCCGCTCCACCTCGCTCAACATTCAACATTCGATATAAATACTCGTACACATGTTCGACCATAATAAATTGTCTCTTCCCTAATTAATCCGCTTTTGTGATGCATTGTCGGCCGTATCCCGTAGTAAAATGTAACCACTTCAATGGCCTCGGACAACGCAGGCCAACTGTTGACAAGAAATCCTGACTTCGGACAGAGGGTCTGTGTGTTTCGTTTCGTTCTCCTCAAGTAAGTGGCAGAAATATTTTATCACTCACCCCTCCTGCCTCTGAAACCCCCCGGCGAGCGCCTGTGGTCATGGTCGTGATGTACATACGAACGAAACCACAAAAACCAACCTTCATCTCGACAAGCAACCCTTTAATTTTGCGAATTTTGATATGATTTCCCCAACTGCGGAAGAAGAAGGCGGCGGGAAAGGATCAAATGGTTTATTTCCGGTGCGTGTTGGCCCGTAGCCCGCGTGCGGGCGGCAGCGGAGAGATTCATTCGGCCCTGATTTGTGCGGAAATCCTTTATTAATTTTGTATCGGTGCTCGTGGTAGTTTACACACGGTTCGCCGTTTAAAAAGATTTATGTAGATTGTGGTGTGGCAATGTGAGTGCGGTGCCGAGTGCTTGACGGCTCGAAGTGGTTTACTTTTGAGCTTTGGACGGGGGGCGGTGTGTAAACACGCTGTTATTTTGTTATTTGGCGATGTTCGTGCTTGACGGGATGTTTGCTGAAGCGGGGAATTGCGGTTGTCCAGTGTAATAATAAACTATCGCTCAGGAGTTGGGAAATTTCAGTGAGACCACATAGCAGCGGATCATCCGCAGTCGGTAACTGAACTCATATATTAAACCGTTTCAAGGACGTCTTCACATTTGGGAGGGGGAAATCACTTTCCACATCGATGAGTGATGGGGTATGCGAAAAAGATGAGGTTAGTCTAGTAGGCCTAGTCTGTAGGCCATAAGTGTAAGAAGGCAGCAAATTTGGAGTTGTTTTGAAGTGGTTCACTGAGTTTGAGATCAGAAGGGACTTGTCCCTTCCTCGAAATTGTCTGAAGGGTTCACTCGTCCTCGGGTCTTCCAGTGGGAACTTCCGA
This sequence comes from Myathropa florea, assembly GCA_930367185.1. Classification (NCBI taxonomy): domain Eukaryota; kingdom Metazoa; phylum Arthropoda; class Insecta; order Diptera; family Syrphidae; genus Myathropa; species Myathropa florea. The sequence continues at coordinate 99,869,533 of OV884004.1, read as the reverse complement.
AACTTGAATACTGAAAGCGGCCATACTGCTGAAGCTACATCTGTCAAATTAGCTGTCATTTATTTAGTCTGAATAGATACGGTGGTACCAATCCACATGAGATCCAAGACAATCTAAAACCATCCCGAAAAAATCACTGTTTGGTGTGAATTTTGGGCTAGCGGCGTCTTCTTCTTCTTCTTCTTCTTCTTCTTAGGGCGCTACAGTCCGACGTAGACCTGGGCCTCACCCAACAAGCCTCTCTGGCCGGCACGATGGTCTGCCAGCTGTCTCCAGATTCGCACAAAAGTCGGCCTTAGGGCTGGTGGCGTCATCGGTCCATATTTCTTTGAACGACCCCAACGGAGGACAAAGATGACGATAGCAAGGATGACTTCTATGATTTCCTAGAAAGAACGTACAATCAATGCCCCAGCTACGACACCAAGATCGTTCTAGGAGATTTTAACGCTAAGCTGGGTAAAGAGGACATCTTGACACCAGTCCGAAAACGGACTCAGGCTGGTGGGCTTTGTCACAGGGCGAAAGTGAGCACGCGTCAACATCTATAAAGGGACCTGGCGGTCACCTGATCATTCAACCGTCGAGCAGATTGATCACGTTGCGATCGACATCAGACACTCCTCCAGTATTCTTGAGAACGACCTTGTCCAGGCCATTACTGGCAACGGCGAGCGCTATAGGTCGATGACTACCAAGTTCTTTTTGACTGAATTGGATGAAATGGACACCAACGACATGTGGGTTCAACAGGATGGCGCTACGTGTCACACAGCTCACGTCACATTGGAAACTCTGCACGAGCGATTCGAGGGCATGGCCATCTCTCGTGGAGGTGATGTGAACTGGCCACCGAGATCGTGCGGTTTGACTCCGTTAGACTTTTTCTTGTGGAGTTTTCTGAAGTCGCAGATCTGCGAATAAGCCACAAGCCCCAGCGGCGCCCTCAAAGCCAACATAACCCATGCCATCGGTCAAATTAAGCCTGACTTATGCGCCTGAGTCAGGAGCTTTTCGAATGCGCACCACCTAGAGAAGCCGCAACAGACCAGTGTTATATTCTGTACCTAATGGCATCAACAGGCCTTTCAAACGAACAAAGAGTATCGATGATAACTTACACACACTTCGTTTGATTAAAATTTAAAGATAGGAAGCGCTTAATGACGCACCCTAGTTACTAGTCCTGTTCAAGTCAAAGTTCAAGGCCGACTTCGCCTTTTTTTTCATTGATTTTAATGTGATATGCAAATATGTCCCACGCAAGGTTCTCTCTTATCAATCCAAAACCCACACCGTCCAGGACTCCGGAAGCATATCCCTCCGACATCTACTCTCTACACACATCACCCATCAGCTTGAGGCAGAGTTTTCGTCCACTACATTGAGCTTTTATCGAACCCCTTTGAAATTTTATTTACTGTGTCAATATCCCATCCACACCATCATCACCATGATATCGACTACCACTTTGTTCCACTAATTCCCAAAACGAAACAACTTTAGACGACACCGGCACGATGTGTAGATGTAATCCTTTCCGAACACCATCCACTCTCACCTTTACACACACACACAGTCGCTCGCATACAAACGTTAACTGCTTCATTTAAGATCCATTGTGTTGCTCCCACCCTCCCACTCAACCCCGTCTACAATGTGTCTGGGTCACCCCATGTCCTATAACTGCAATCCGATGTCATCAATGACTCCAATAACAGTAAAAATCATGCAGCCATCAACATAACCATCAAGTTGAATGAAATCACATCACATTGCCAACTTCTGGCGCTGCTGGTGCTTGGTCCAGGGCCTTGGTCTGTGCCTTCGCCCGTGCTTCTGCGTCTAGTAGACACAACTCCGTTCGGAGCTGACATTCTCCATGACCGCACCGGAAGACAATCACAAATTGACATTGTCGCCTGGGCAATCCCATTTCGGAGTAATTGTGTCGATATAGCAGAAAACTTTCATTGTTAGCCAAATTCGTTAGTCTGACGAGTTTTCGCCACCCACCATCCACCACCCACACACCATTCTCAGCACCTGAAGAAACCGTACACAAGGAGAGCGCACACACACACACACTGGCAGCAGAGATGGCCGGCTGTCCCCCAAGTCGTTCGCTTTTACGATCGAAACATGCGTTCGCACAGAGTAAACCCTTTATCATGGCGTGGTGGCACCACCCCAAACTTTGACCACATAATTCAATTCATTTTGACTTTAATCATTGGGTGCAAATGACATTATCGCCAGGTCCTATTAGGGGCTCTTCTCCGTTGGCCTCTCCGGTCATAGGAGTGATTACGACGTCGTCGTCGCCCTAAATGTGGAAAGTTTCGAAAGGAATTCTTTTCCTGCATCGAATTGGAGATCTTCTTTCGGAGCCTGCCCACCCCCAAAATGATGCTAATCTCTCGCCGAACCCGTAAACAAGGCATGAAAGCTGCTGCTTATTACCAATTCACTGTGTCAGAAGTTGTATCCTTGTTCTGTGCTGTTCTGTAACTTGTTGACATGATGAAGTGAACTTTCTTCAACTTTTTCCTCCTGGCAGTGTGGAGGACCACTCCCACTCGCTCGGTGCCCGGTGGTCTTCTTCGATGGTTCACTCAGAAACTACGATGATGAGGTGCAATTGGAGAACTGAAGTTTAAATTAATGCGCTTCTGGGTGAGGGTAATTTTTCTGTTCGCCACAGAGAATGAATGTCCTTGGCTGCGTGGTATTGTAGCTACACAAGCATTACCGTTGCCTGCCAGTTGGGTGGGCGATACACCCCTGCACTCACTCGCTCACTTGGAGGACGTGCCGGTTGCGCGCTGTGACTTTGTGGCCAAAATGTGAGCAATCATCAAACTTTTACGGTGCATATCCAGGGGAAATTGTATTTTAAAGTGTGAGTCATCATTACACGAGATTTTAAGATTTTCATCAAGCGAGTCCGGTGCGGTCCGGTCCGGGTCCGGACGAATGCAGATGAGTTTGTGACCATAAATCAAACAGTCTTGAGAGAATTGTTTATAGTCATTAGGTTGTGTAAACTGGGCGATAGAGGCGGTGGGGGGCGATGGGAGATCATCCCGCCAAAACACTCGCCGGCCGGACGTTCTAACAAATTCATGGAGCGAAGGTCGTAACAAGCTGCAGTGCGTAGACTCTCACTTCGCCTGCGAGTTTATGAACCGTCCACCATATTTTCGTGTCCGGGACGGTCTGGCTGCGGCGTGGAATTATGGTTATAGGGGCCCTAATGTGATGAGCTCTGGGTCGAGTGCAAACAAGTTATTGATTTGTACGAGCTTGTTGTGAGTGCTTGTGCGGTGGATTCGGGAGATGTATGTGGGTCAAAATGTTGATTAACTTTTTTGGTTTTTTTCTCTCTTTGCTTTCGCGTGGTTTTTTTACGATTCATTGGAGGGTCGGCGATGGCTTTTAAGGGCTTCTCGCTTCGGAGATGGTTTCGTATTTACTTAGTGAAGTTGGATGGATTATTTAGAGCGGTTGCGTCAAGGTTAAGTTGGGTCGTAAACGCTTCGGGGAAGTGTTTGACACTCAAGCGCGGGAGGGGGGTGTGCATTTATCAGAATTGATGCCAGAAAGTGCTGTTGGGCTGATTTGATTGTTATGGGAGCTGACTATGTCTCTGATGTGGACTGGGTGCTGATGGAGAGGAGGGAATATTGAGACCTTTCAGTGAATCATCTGAGAAATGTCGGTTCCGGGATGACATTGTTGACATAGAACGAAATATGATGATTGACAGCTGTCATATATTCGACAGCCCCACCGAAACACTGTGTAGAAAAGGGACGTGAGACCTAAAATAACGAGCAATGAGTAGTTCGTGGCAAGTCTTGGCAGGTCTAGCAGCATTCTAAAGGGTCAGTCATTAACCGCTTCTTATCTTTACATTTTAATAAAAAAAAGTGTATGGGAGATTTCATCAAAATTCTTTATTCGTTTGAAAGGCCTATCGATGCCATTCTTCTTCTTTTTCTTCTTCTTAGAGCGCTAAAGTCTGAGGTGGACCTGGGCCTCACTCAACATGCCTCTCCAGCCAGCACGATCTTTCGCCAGCTGTCTCCAGTTTCGCACACCAAGCCGGCCGAGGTCCCCCTCGACTTGTGTGCGCCAGCTTGTTCGTGGACGTCCTCTGTTGCGTTGTTCCACAGGCTCAGAGTCGAAGCCATTATGTATGGAGTATAACGTCGTTCAAATGTCCGCTACAACTTCTCTGCGTGACGCGTATCTGAAATGTCCCATTTTCCATGACTCTGAGCCATAAAACAGACAGATGGCATGGGTTTTATTGGCTTTGAGGGCCGCTGTGGTTTGTGGCTTATTCGCATAGACACGCGACTTCAGAAGACCCCACAAGAAAATGTCTTGCTCTTGAACAAATTTTGATTCTCGATGTGATCTGGCTGAACCTCACCCCGGGTCTTTGGAATCTCTTTCTCCCTCTTGCCGTTTAAATTGTTCCTTCGCTCACACTAGCGGTAGGCCTCGACTCGTGGAATTGCGAGGAATTCAGAACAGCCATTTTTTTTTCGAAGGATTTTTGAAACACTACACTGGAGCACTCAGACTCAAAACTGAGTCCATTGTACTGCCAGGTAGCAACCAACTCCAGTGCCGTTAATTTCATCCCAACAACAAATGGTGACTGGACCAGATTCGACTTCACTGGGATTCGAACCTGGGACACTCTAAATTGGGGCAGGCAGTTAACCAACTGCGCCATCCAGTCGTATCAGAACAGCCATACTGCAAAAAAGAACTAGAATCGGGGCTCAAACTAAATTCCCCATGAGCCAGACGCCCTAGCGTTTCTCCCTACTCCAGGATATCTCTCTTTTGGCACGTGACAGACGAGTCCCAATCGCCACCAGCCCTGTAGCCATTTTTACCCGTAAACCTTACCTACACTTAGGCTCCGGTAACCAAGTCATCCGCAGCAAAACAAGTGCCATGTCATGGAATACCCTTAACCTAGCCAAGTGTGTTGCACGACGGAAAACGCGCTGCCAAGTTCAGCTCAAAGGAAATGCTTCAAAACAGCGGGCGACCACAAGGTTGCACTCTTAGCCTAAAGTTGCTCCCATTGCAAAACAAATGTCACATCATGGAATACCCTTAACATAGCCAAGTGGGTTGCACGAAGGAAAACGCGTTGACAAGTTCAAAACAGAGAAAATGCGGGCGACCACAAGATTGTATTCTTAGCCCAATGTTGTTCCCATTGTGTTCAGCTTTCAGTGGCATTTTTACTGAGTGGTGTACCTTTAAGGGGTTTTTTCTCGGAAATCTATATCAGCAGAACAGGTCCGAGAAGATAGATATGGTCCCCACAACGGTGAACAATTCATGTGTTTTATAAAAATGATAACGGTGGCGCTACACTTCGAAGTGGACTTTGGGGCCAGCTTCTCCAGCAACTATTCGTGCGGTGAATGAAAATGAAATGAGATGAAATTATTCTCTCGCCAGTGGAGGGGACTTGTAGTTCAATTCTCCGACACCGAACGGCGAAATTGGGAAGCTTTTTCTAGACCGTTGTACTCTTTGAGCTTTGCCAGTGACTAGAAAGTGGTGAGAAGCGAATTTGTTGTCTGTGCAGGGAATTGAACCTAGACTGAGAGGAAACAACACAACAGACCCACTTCGTCGCGACGACCGCTTTATAAAAATTCCTTTGGGTAATCCAGAACAATGAGCCCAGAATTTGACGACATTAATTTTGGAAGGTATCATCGAATTAATCACACTTCCCACGGCAAAAAGACAAATTCCACTCACCCAATCAGCCGCACAAGTGGGACATCCTCCAAAAACACGTGAACAGGAAGGGAAGAGAGCACTCTAGCCTCAAATCTAGGTCTGTGATAGGTCTATCGGTATCTCGTTCGATGTCATGCCCTTGGTTTCCGATCTCAAGTGCTGGAGATTTGACACCCACTCACGGTCTATCAAACTCATTTATCTTCAAAGCAGGCACCTTTAGAACAACGTGTCAACCCATTTGACATCCCCTACTCCCGATTAATCGAAAATGGGTCATTTGTGAAGAGCCTTCTTAAGCTGTGAAATCTCCAATATCCCCGACGACGACGACGACGACGACGCCTCCTTCACATTACATGCGAACCAATGATTACTGCCGCGCAACTAGATGAACGTGACATGAAATGAAATCCCCTGCTGCCTTTTGACTCCCTTTGATGGGCAACAACTCAGCATTCTTCTATTCTTTTGTCCCGTTCAAAGCCAAAATCAATGTTCGCTCCCCCCGAAGAGAAGGAAGGCCGAGGGAAATAAATTGATCAAGATTGAATTGTCACGTGGATCCACCATACACACTGTCAAGGGAGAAAGTTTTATTGCTGAGCTTTTTTTTCTCCCTTCCTGTCAATCGGCCTTTTGTAGTTTCGGCTCAGCACTAATTCCCGCCCCTGCCACGGCTTCATTTTCGCCTTTTTGGCGATAAAATCAATTAGTTTGGTTGATTGATGAAAGCGTTCGGGGGAGGAGAAGGGGAAGGGGATCGTAAGGACACGTTAGGGTGGGATAAGTTTATGAATGATGACACCATTAACGAAACGATTAATGTCTCAATATAATGGTGGGTTTGACTTTGAAGCCATTCGGTGTCTGCCTCGAGCGCTTTTCATAGACAAAGGATATGTCAACCGCCGCTGCCGCAGGGCAAGGGGCCAGATGTGGGATATGCTGCTGCTGGGTCGTTTGTGTTATTGCTTTTAGCTGATTTTTGTGAGATAGTTTAGATAGCTGATGGCGAAGGTCGACTTTTTTATGGGGTGTCGTGGCAGCGGGGAGATGTTATAGTGTCGATTGTGCAATTCTTAATTTTGAGATAAACAGTGACAATGGGCACGTTTTCGATGGCATATAATGGGATCGCTCCGCAGCGCCACCAACGCCACCAACACCAGCACTGGCAGTGTCAACTTGGCGCCACAAAGTTAACCTTTTACGATAAACTATTCAGATGAAGCGACCTTGTTATGTAATCGGAACGAATGTGGTATTTTTTAGTGCGTGTGGAACGTAAGCCGATTCGATGGGTATTCTCGGCGGCTCTTGATAGGAATCTTGTCTTCCAATTGAGGTTAGGAGTTAGTAACGAGGACATGGAATTGCATAATCACGAACGACGGAGATTCATTTTAGTGTGAGGGGTATTTGTTATGATGTCACGCCACTAAAGTGGGGATTTACACAAAAGAAAGCGGGGAAGGATATTGACGTTTATAGGGTTAAAGAAGAGGAAGAGTTTTCCAATACGAATCAGTATAAAATTTGAACCCATTTAGAGAGCATGCGGCCGATTGAGTTGCAAAGTTCTAACCTTTTTGTAAGACCTTCACTGGGAAGACAGACCTTCGGTGCAAATGAGCTAAATGACCCCTTTGGTTGGGGAGAAGACTCGAGGCAGAAACTCGCCTATTTCAGGCCTTTATGGAATCATATCCAATAGAAATGAGTCATCTTAAGACATTTCAAACGCCTATTTGAAAAAATTACAGGAAGTAAGCGAAAAACAGTTTAAATATAAAAATGTATGAAAAAGAGCCATCTGCGTTCTCAAACTCAATCTTTTTGAGGGTACCCTTACCTTGCAGCTTTTCTAGCGTCCGATATACTAGGTGTATAATGCGGAGCCGTGAAAAAACGCCGAATTTCGGCGTTATTTCACTTTATGAAAGCTAATAAACGCCGAATTTCCATTTTCGGTCTTATTTCACTTTATTAAATTAAAAAAAAAAGATTTTGGAATTCGGTTTTATTTCACTCGGCGTTATTTCACGGCACCGTATAATGCAAAGTGAAGTTGTGTATGGAAATCGGGAAAAGTTTGAACTTTGCGATAACCATGACAATGATGTTAAGACGAACAATGACCTATGGTGCAATAGCATGGACCAAGGGAACCAATCTGATCAGCGCGAGGGAGACACTCAGCAAAGTTCAAAGGTTGGCATGCCTCTGTATTACAGGAGCCATGAGAATTTGCCCAACTGCGACCATGGAGGTGCTACTGGAGCTGACTCCTTTGCATCTAGTAATAGTCGAAAAGCTACCACTCCTGGCCATTCCGAAGGATGATGTGATTAGGAAATTCAATTTCAAAAAGAAATTTACCAGCAAGCTCAGCACTAAAAGGGACTGGAGCAATGAATCCATGGTCCACAGACTGAGCAGCAACACGGTAAAATGGTATACAGACGGATCAAGAACTGATGAAGGAACTGGAGCAGGAGTTTTTGGACCCAGAACATAATAATTCAAATCCATGGGCTAATGTACCAGCATCTTTCAAACGGAAATTTAGGCCATAGACAGATGCGTTCAAATCAATCTTGAAAGGAATTATACCAACTGCGACATAACAATAATGTCGGACAGTCGAGCCGCTATTATGGTACTAGACTCCTACATCATCAAGTCCAAGCTTGTGTGGGAATGCCTGCAGAAGCTTAAAGAGTTGAGTAGAAGAAACCGAGTAAAACTCTGCTGGATACCTGACCATATGGGGATAGAAGGCAATGAAATGGCCGACTACCTGGCAAGGAAAGAAGCATCAGAACCCTTCATAGGCTCTGAACCATTCTGCGCTGTAGGAGAATCCTCAGAGAAGAAGAATTCAGGGAATTAGAAAGAAGGAACCGGGTTGAAACCTGGAACAACGCTCGTGGAATGAAGTAGGCCAAGAAACTTCTCGGCCAATATAACCGAAAGAGGCATGCATCAAAATAAGCAAGAATAACCTCCGTATCCTAACAGGCTTCCTAACGGGGCACTGTCGACTCAGGGAGCATATAAGGAATCTACCCCTAGATTCGGAAGAAGGTCTCTGCAGATTTTGTGGAGAATTTAATGAAATTCAAGAACATATACTGGGTGTGAGGCACTAGCCGACAAAAGAAAAAGATATCTGGGCAAGTACCTACTATCAGAAGAAGAAATGCAATCACTAGAACCATCTCTCATTCTCAGATTCCTGAAGGAAACGGGCTTAGATTAAGTACCCTAGGACAGATTTCTTCACCTATGCGCAATAGGAGTCCATTACCCTCAATACAACTCTGAAAAGGACTGTCTTTGAGGGGAACTCGTAATTGTGCTAAGGTTTTGAAAGGGGGCACAATAGATCTAAAAGGTCGCGGTGCAATATACCTTTAACAATAATAATAATAATATGTCTTCCCGGAAAGGCTGCCAAATCGTATGTGGGCGTTGTCATCTTACAGCTGAGAGTTTGTGCGCTTGATCTTCAAATCGATCGAACAGAACAGTTAGGGTTTCTACAACATCATCAAGGCAGCGAGAAAGAGTTTGAAAAAAGAGATCATATTTACAGCGGTACTTTCATTTCAGGGCTCCTGACCTCCTTCGTTTCCTTCCTATGGCCGTACAGTCCGGGTGGACCTGGGGGCTCTACTAACATGCTTTTCCAGCTAGCACGATTTCTGGTTAATTGTGTCCTGTTTGGCACACCAAGTTGGTTGAGGTCATCCTCCCATTGTGTGTACTACCTCAATCGTGGACCTCCTCTGTTACGTTGTTACATATTCTCAGAGTCAGAACAATGCCCTAGCCACCTTAGCCGTCGGATCCGTAAACGTCTGACGACACTCATGTCGCTTTATTGCTTACACAACCTCTCACCATCAACTCAAACAGGACCGAGTTTCGTACGCAGAAAGGAGAGAAAAATCTCGAAAAGACTAACAGCCTTTTCCATCAAGAGCGTTCATTGTGCACAGTACAACCTAACCACTCACACTTATTCAACTCCTATTTTGTACCATATGTCACTAAAATGTTCAACTCCAGCCAAATTGTATCCCTTTGTTAAAGAATAATTCATATGTAAAATTAAAAGAAATTCCTATAAAGGAATTTTATAAAATATTTATAAAAGAAATTCCTATAAAGTAATTTTATAGGAATTTCTTTTAATTTTACAAATGAATTATTCTTTAACGATTATAAATCTTAGAGAGAGTTAAAATTCTTCTTGAAATAGATCACAGCTCACGTCATTTAGACCCACAGTCATTTATGTACAATCTTTTCGTCTAAAAACAAATAATTAACCTTCAATTATCTACGCCCTTTAATAACTCCACTCAGGGACAAACCTCGCTATGACATTCTATGAAGTTCGTGGAAAGACTGCTGTATTTGGTTATTTTTTCTGAAATGACATGTGTACAAGAAATTATACCTCATTACACAATCTCAGACGAGACAGTCCCGTGTAGTGAGTCCCACGCTCGTTCGTAGAATTCATTGAAAATCCCCCGACTTAAGGACATGACCTTCATTCATCAGCATTTTTTTGCAAATTAAGACCCGAATACGAAAAGGATTTCGCCAGGGTATGGTACACACCCGGGGTTTATCCTTGAATACATTCAAGGGCGTCAGTCAGGACAGAGGATCTGCCTTTCTCGAGGTTTCAAAAACAAAAAAGAGCTCCTTTCCTAAGCACCTTCATCCGATGTCATTAAAATATACGAGAGAAGTTTTTTTTTGCAATAAAGTCACATCATTGATTTGATACCACCCTCCCTTCAATACAACAGCAAACTTTCCAAATGCACCGCAACCCCGTGGCAGACGAGGAATATGAAAATATGAACGCATCCCCCCGACAGTTGTCAGCCCTCGAGGATGGCTCCTCGATGCGCCCTCTTTTTTTGCGAAAACAAAAAATGATGCCTCATAACCTACGGTAACCTATAAAAGCGGTGAAAACAAAAATGAAAAACTTTTAGCATCACCCCCCCTCCCACACACCTCTGGCCGCAATTACCCGTCGTTCGTAACGGTGTGGTATGGGGTACGAACGAAAAAAGAACGACTTTTCGAAAAACAATTGTCGAATAGAACCGGAAGGACGAGCAACGAAAACAAAAAAACAACGGCGGGGGGGAAAAAAAAGGGATAACTGTAAAGGCACAGAGTACCGTAAACTTCCCTCGCGGTTCAATGGAGCCAACAAACAAACAACAGCGAAAAAGAGGAGCTTGCAACAATAAACAAATGGCAAACAATTGAAAATACGAAAGAGTGCGCCCAGATGAGGGCCAGACCAAAACCGGTCTGGGTCTGGGAAAAAATCTCTAAACAGTCATTCGACGACGACGACGACGTAGTTGTTGTTGTCGTCGCCGAACAATGAGCAAAATTATTATCCTCCCCCGATCTCAGTTCAGGATGATGCTGAGCCCTTTGTACGAGAAGTTAACCTATTAAGGGGCTTAGATACTTAAGTCGTGTTTAATGTTCCCCGCTAAGCACTCTCGTGGGCGGTTCGGGTGGTTCGAGTGGTTCGGGTGGTTTGACAGTTGCCGCTTTGACTGGAGGAATTTTGTGGGACAGCAATTAAAAGGTCACTTGTATAATTGAAATAATTTATGTGGACCCAATAAGAATCTAGTGGAGTCGAAACTTTTTGACAACTCCGATTTATTGCCTCGGAAGTCGTCTCATTCCGGACGACGGAGCGAGAAGGAGAAGCGAAGATGGCAACAAATGTAATTAAAAACGTGCCAAGGACGTCTTGATTTTCCATCACGCCAAATGCCAAGGATGCATTAATAATGTGTTTGCACTTCAATTTGTGAATTTAAGTGAGAGCATACGGCGGAGGATCGGCCGGGAGGGGCAAAATATTTTGATAAATGGCGAACCTTTTGAGGGGCACAGGGGTTGAAGGCATGAAAGATTGATTGACTTTGATTTGAAGGCGTTCGAATGAGAATTTATGGACACGGCATGGTGCCGCTGATGAATTCGTAGATAAATGGAAATTAATTTTCTCAGACTTTGCGTCTTGATTTTAATTGAAAAACAAACTCTCCTCAAGTCGCAGAAAAGAATTTTCTTGATTTGAAGAAAGTGGATGAGGATGAGAAGGGTTTTGGTGTTCGGGGAGTCCAAAAGAAGAACGAAAGTCAGTGGATATCTCTTTTGTGTCTAGTCGTTGCGAATATTATGTCAGCAGTTTATTGTGGAGGAACAGATTTGATGAGAGAGAGTGGCAATTTGAAGATTTGATTGCAGACAGAAACGCTTCAATTAATCTCTTGCTGAGTTGACTAGAAGTCTTCGACTCTGAGCCTGTAGGACAACGCAACAGAGGACGTCCACGAACAAGGTGGCACACAAGTCGAGGGGGACCTCGGCCGGCTTGGTGTGCGAAACTGGAGGCAGCTGGCGAAAGATCGTGTTGGCCGCACGTCCACGTCCAACTCGGACTGTAGCGCCCTAAGAAGAAGTTGACTAGCAGATGTCTGGACTTAATGACTGTAATTTTGATGAGTTATGTACATACCCAGGCTAGCTAGCATGGGATGCAATTGAGGAATAAAGCCCTCTCTTGAAGAACCAAAATATCTCTACAAAAGACCTCGATAGTTCCAGTTCTTATTCTTCTTATTCTGCCAGTCCTGCTATATGGAGCCAAAAGCTGGACACTAAGCAGAACTGTGGAGCTGATTCTTGGTGCTTTCGAAAGAAAATTCTACGTCGGATAAGGAAGTCGAATGGAAGTCGAGGAAGGCGAATGGAAGAGAAGACCCAACCGCGAACTCTATGAGCTGTACCAGGATGTGGATGTAGTCCGGAAGGCAAAAATCCGTCGACTGCACTGGCTCAGCCACATCGAGCGCATGGACAACAACGCTCCAGCTAAGAGGGTCTTCGAATCCGAGCCTCCACCGTCAACGATGGAAGGCAGCGATATATCAGGCTCAGACCCTCCATAGGTCGTAGGCCTGCTAAGTAAGTAAGAAAGTTCCAGTTCTGCTGTATGAAGCGGAAGCATTGACGCGAACCAAAGCGGACGAGAAGATTCTAGTTAATTTTGAGAGGATGGTCATTCGGATCATCTTCTTTTTAAACAGAAGATGGCCTTGAGAGTGCACCCCATTATGTGGGGTAAGGTAAGGGAACGCCACGCCTTCGGTAAGGGAAGACCACGCCTTCGGTGGCCAAAAAGAACTCAAAAGAGAACTCCTTCAGCTGAACATACATAGATGGAGGCACCTAGCACAAGAGCATGTTGGATGGAGACGCATGTTAGTTGAGGCCCAGGTCCACCTCGGATTGTGAAGCCGGTCGAAAAAGCAGAGAAGTATACGTTCATGGTAGCGCCGAGCAAGCACCCAATTACCGCCAAAACGAGAGGTTAAAATGGTTAGAAAATTGCTAAGAAGTGTGCCGAGTTAAAGAAGATGATGTTGAAAAATGTCAGTATTTGACAGAAATAATACCTTTTTTCATTTAAGGCTCACAGTTTTATCACGACTCCCTTGGAGCATTTTTTTTTTATAATTTGCGCGCAAAAGAGGGATTACGAATATCACAGTACGAGCCGAAGGTATAGAGGGACCTTATCAAAAAATACAAATGCACTCTCCCAAAGATTGCAGAGTTTGAATGAAACGTAGACTTTTTTGGAATGTTATTCGAATGATGCATATATCTACAACTCCATACGAATATGTTTCCCCTGTCACCAATTCCATCTTTTAAATCCTTCCACGTCCTGTCACTGACTGATTTTTCCTGAATGTCATCTTAAAACATCTCGCTCTATATTCAATCTCATCACATTACCCTCATTCAAACGCGATTCCATGCACACTGCTGTTTAGACAACAAACAAACATCTCGGCGGAAGATAATCTTTTTCACGTGAAAATCATCGCGGAATATGGAAATTTAATTTACTCCTGTGTTCAGGAAAATGCAGGATTTTCCGCTCAGCTTACCTTCGATTCGGCATAAATCACCCGGGTTTTCCCCTTTTTCTTTCATTTGTTTCCGCTCGCAGTCCCTCGCAAACACAGTCCCTAATTCAAATTCCCGAGTATACACGCATTTTGGGTGGGAAGAGGGTGGTTCTCCACCCCCCACGGTATCTCGCGGCACCCAAGTGAGGGCGAATAAAATCGACATTAATAAAACAAATGGATGAAATTGGCTTTGAAATCGCATGAACAAATCAAGCGCAAAGAGGAAGTAAATCTCTCCCTTCATGTATGACCTTGTTATTTGTCTACCACTTTGCGCCGGGGAGGAGCACAATAAACACTCGCCCACTTCACCGAGTTTCGTATGCAAATAAATCACAGGACGGTCCAGTTCACTCCCGTCCATCTGGTTGTGTTTTCCTGTTACACAAATCCAAATTAATACCCTGCCGCAAGGACATTCAAGACGTTGGCCGTTGGTCGTAGGCAGCCTTGGCTCTTTTGTTTGCCGAGCCGACACACTTCATTGATTTTCCATTTTAGTCTCGTGCCTCCGAGATGTGTGTGTCCTGTTTAAATAAGCTCGAATCATTTTTGAGAAACCCCTTGATTCCGAATGCCATCGTCTTCCGCAGCAGCACAAGTGTGCTCGGCCGCATTAAGAGGCAGACGATATAGCCAAGGCAACCAGATAATAAACTTATTTGTCTTGACTTATCCACTTAAGTTGGAATTCCTGCAGTTCGGTCTCCGTCGGGAATGCCGAGTGCAGGAGTGGATTGTGTGTGCCAGCTTCGATTTGGTGCGGTAGCTCCACTGGACCATCGGGCAATTTATCTTAACGATGGCTACGACGATGAATACATACGAGCACAAATGTGGTGTGTGCTTGAAAGCACTCACTACAATGCGACGGGGAGTATGAGCAGATGAGTAGTTCTTCTTTTAGTCATGAGTCTTATTGAGGTCTATTGGCATCTTTGGGGACTCTAGGGCAAATGCTCAATCATGCAGCAAACTGCTTTCTTTTCCTCTCCCTCTCCCCTCCTCTCATTCTCCCTGTCGGTGTCGGTTGTTGTTGTCTGGTTACTCCAAGTCCTGATCGCCAAGGATTGAATAAATTGAAAGGATGTGCATTACAAGTTAATGGATCTGGGAGGGCTGGTGGGTGGGTCGTGTGATTGGATTAGGGTAAAAATCAGTCATAGATCCTGTACACTGATGGCCAGTTCAAGCATGAAACGGATAGATGAACTGTTTCAGATTATTTGTGGAGACATTGTCTTTGGGTGCAGGATGTGAGGTTATTCATCGTTCTTAGTTGGGGTGCAGCCATCCGTGAGGCGTATGATCTTTTGATTCGGATGTCCGGTATGTTTGCCAGCGTCATCATGTCTTGGACAGGACGAGAATTTGAAATCACCAGATTGACTAATAAACTGTGGGGAAATTTAAAATTCTGTTCTCAAAATGATGATGTTACGAGTAGCTAGTAGTGCGTGTAGGAGACATCGACGAACGCCTTGATATAGGCAAGTTGGTTACGCACTAGGAAGTTCCAAAACAGAATCGATACTCCATACGAAAGGGTCTTCCGAACTTTGAAAGTTGATAGCGACCATTTTGTTGAAGCTGCATCTGTCAAATTGGCTGTCATTTATTCAGTCTATTTTGCCAAATTACCATGGATGGACATGGTGCCCAACAGCAAGTGCAAATGATTAAATTGTTTTATCAAAATGAGTGTTCTGTTCGGGCAACGTTCCGCGCTCTTCGCCCAATTTACGGTCGTCATAAACGTCTGTAATAATACCGAGGGGATTATTTGCAGTGTGGTGGATAAATGTGAGTCCACTGGTTCAGTAAACGATAAATCCATGACCGAAGAGCGTCCAATGCATTCCGAGCAAATTGTTGATGTAGATTTTGAGCAGGGATCCATATTTCTTTGAAAACGACGTTGACCAACCAGGCCATCACAGTCAACGGAGAGCGCTATAGGTCGATGATTAGTTTCTGCCTCACTGATATCCATTTCAGACCCTCGCCTATCCAATTCGTCAGCTCTCTCGTGCCCTGCGACTAAGCTGTGGCCTGGGAGCCAGCAGAGTTTGACTTTGCGATGACTGATGGACTTCAGTGAGTCGCGGGAATTCATAACAGCCTTTGATCGCATTGCACAGGATCCTACTGACTTCAATGACGCCTGGCTGTCTACAAAAATGATGACATCCGATGGTGGGAACCCTTTCTAGACCGTTGGTCTCCAATTCGACGCGACAAATGCCTCAACAACATCAGGCTGCTCTGTAATTGCGAGTCGAGCTGAGGTTAGCTGAAAATCCGGTCTCCGAACTACGCATGCTTCTGAAGTTCAATCTCAGACAGCCCGGGGTGAAGATCCTGAAAGCATTTCCATAATCTCCCTTCGCAAATGTAAGCTGAACATATTTTATCCACATGATAAAATCCGAAATCCCATCCATCCAACTCTCTCCCCTAAGCACCCACAACCACGTCCCATTTCTCTCCACTCTCCACCACTCCAGAGACGCAAAAAAAATCTATCCATCTATCTACCTTTGGTGCAATTATCATCCATATCCCCTGGAACGCAATTACACAAATCTGAGGAGAAAAATAAACCATCATCTACGTTCGGCATGCATTTCAGGACTTTCGCTTTCCGTTCTGTCTGACGATGACGTTCCCGTCGAAAATGAAACAGGAGGGCATTCCTTTTGTTACACGAGATACCCTGCAACGAGATAACGACCGTGGTGTGTGTGGCCGAGCCCCACATCAACTTCAGGATCGTTGGCTGAGAAGGTGCTCGCTGAGAGGTATATAGGTTGAATGGGCTTTTGTCCTGAATGAATGCATAATTTCCCTTGGGGAGGCCTCTGCGATGGCAGGAGGTGCCGACACGAGAAAGGAGATTCTTTGAAATGATGACGGTAACAACGGCCTCCGTTCAGATACACATTCAGACTGCTGTGTGCTTTCATACATTCGCCCGTGAGTGTATTCAGTCAAAATGGTTGCTTAACGTACTCTGGGTGTATCTCTATATCCACTTTAGTCAGTTGAAAGCTTCCAGTCACCTGCTTCCGGAGAGAGCAGTCCCCCACCACCCCATTAGACGATTCCAGCCCACATCTGCCGAGGTTCTATCCCACAGACTAGCCGTAGGTACACATTTCGATCTGCTACACCAAGCAGCGGCCCATTCAGTGCCTGAACAATGTGTCTGCATGGTTGATAAGTTTCGAGGGTGTCTTTGGTGCATAGACCGTACGGGCTATGGCTGTGGTTGTGGCTGTGGCAGCGTTCCTCCGAGGGTGGGCGGCAGGAGGCGAATTATGTGCAAATATTGTTCTTCTTAGGCAGACAGGTGCTTACAATGAATTGGAAGTGCATAGGCGTACGGTGGCGTTCGCTGAGGTAATGCTTTCAATTTGAAGTTATTGTCGGAGAAATATAACTTCGTTATGGACGATAAAAGTTCACACCTGTGTTTGATATGATTGCACGTGTCGGCATGAAGGAGGTAAGGAAATTCATATGACTGATGGCAACGAGATTGGAAGTTTATTAAAATGTTGAGTGGTTTCGTGGAATACTTAATGTGAAAGGCACGGCACAAACGCCAAGGGGCACAAGTCGCGCTTAAGTGGGCGCATGAGGTTTAAATGCTTTCATTTCGAGACACTTATATACGAGTACATTTTAATGCTGCACCTTTTTAGGGTTATATTCATATCACAAACCGTGCGGTCTTTCATTGGGTTCAGTTAAATTTTGATTAGTTCAAGCGTGGATGAGATTCGCTTTTATAATCTCAGATTCCGGATTCTCAGAGGTGCGGATGTAAAAGTTATTTTACTCGTTCACAAAAGGGGTGCAAAAGGGTGTGGGCAATGTGCCCAGTTAGACGAACTCCGTGTGTGTATGCCGTATATCATCAGAGGAAAACAAAGGCTGCAAAATGAATAAAAGGGCTAAGGACGTACATACACAAGCGTCTTTAAATACGGCAGGGAATGGTACTTGGTGTTCACTAGCGCTGATATTCTTGTGACTTGTGCTTGGCAACACCTTTTTGTAATGCCTTCTCAGCGGCAAACTGGTTTCGATAACTGCTTACATTTCATAAGTGAGTTGTGCTTCTGAGGCTTGAGCGTTACATAGAAGTACGAAGTATTGCGGCGAAAATACACTGGCGCCATCTACCGCAAATAGATATAAACGTGAATCGATCCAATTGCAATGGAACTCGCCATCTGTGATACTCGAAATGGGGAAATTTCATAGGGGGAATTGAGCAGCTGTCAGGCAGGGATCATTCTCAAGGGTTCCAGTGATCGAACCCTTAATAAAATCGGTTATTAAGATTACGTCTATTTGTGAATAACGTAACAATATATAATGAAGAGGACTACTGCACTCAAGCAGATCTTTATATGAAGTGAAGCCTCTTCAATGCCAACGAAGTTATGGCTTCCTAAGTGTAAGCATCGTAATGAAGGCAGAGCCGGACAAGGAGCTGGAGTCATTCGAGAAGATTTCGTTAAGTTTCGTTAAGTTCGTTCACTTTTGACTACTTACGCGAAAGCGAAATGAATTGTCTCACCTCATCTCATCTCATTTTCAGTGATCCGCATGTTCCATAAATAAAGGGTTCGCGGGGGCAATGCATGCACGAGAGATCTCCAGGCCACTCGATCCTCCGCCATCGATTCTAACTCACCAGGAGCTATGCCCAAGCGCAACCCGTGTTTGGACTTGGTCCAAACATCTCTTCCTGGGTCTGCCAAGGCACGCATGGGGACATTCGTGCCACGTGGCCAAACCATCGAAGTAGAGCCCTTTCCGTTCGAAGAAGCAGCTGCCCAACATTGAGTTCCTCGCGCACTGCCGTGTTTCTCACCCTATCCCGGCGAGTAATTCCCACAACAGTACGAAGAAATCTCATCTCGGCAGCTTGTATTCGCGAAAATTCAAAATTGACCCAGCTTGACCAAACCTACGTAGCAAAACTATCCCACCCCCTGTCAGCTTACATTTTAACCAGAGTTGTCTCATCCATTTGATAAAAATACTGCTGAGCAGATCACTTCAATCGGAAGACAAACAGCTATACAATCGACAGATACCCATCTACACATGTCTCTCACGAACCCGGTCAACCTTGCGTTTCAATCAAATTGAAACACCAAAAGCAATCCACAACTAAATGCAGCCCCTTCACACAGTCGCTTATCGAGATTGTAACTTTCCATTTGTAGTACAAATCAGATCCCCGTCTGACTCAACTTCCATCGCATCTGATCAACAGCCACTGCTCACTTTGCAATCGGAAACGCGCCGTTCCCGGCCGAATGCACTTCAGTCACGCATAAAGTATTCTCGTCGATGGCCTACTTAACTTAAAGGATTACAAATTTTTAAAAACCCATAAGCGCCTTGCATGCTGATTCACAATCATGCACGGCAAAAAAAAAAAAGGATTTACTCTTAATATCCTCAATTATTAACTGCATACCAATTAGGGGCATTTTCCGGAAGCTCCGTATGTGTATCCATTTTCAGGGCTTTCATTAAAAACGCATTTCCACGGCTGATCCACGCCCCCCGCCACACGCCATGCGCCACATAGACTTTCAATTGTCAAACGTAAGCCACGTTAGCACTAAGAATATGCGAGCCCACCACTCACGGGGATAATTATTCCGCGTTTCTTCAATTCCTTCGCTGTTTTCCCCGGCGCATTTTTTTTCGTTTCAATTTTTTATCGCTGAATTATGAAGCACGCCCAAGTTTTATTTTTCTTTTTGTGCTTTATTTTCCGTTCCTGTCAGCAAATTAATTCGACTCCGAACTACCTCACGCGCAGTGGTGTGTAGCCAACTGGGCGGTGAATGGCGTGCACGTAATGGCTTTCAAAAAGGATCTGTTTTCGCCTGCCATCGCCCGAGCCGAAAGTGAACGTTGAGGAGGGTGGCAACAGAGGACAAGACTAAACGTAAATATTTACACTTTACGTAATTTTGCACCTCTATTTGCAGAACAGGCGTAGGGGAGCGTAGGCGCATAATTAAAAATTTCAATATCCAGGACAATAGGGGATTTCAATACAACGCCTGTCCGTCGAAGAGGTTCCCAGAAACACATTCATACGCACATGTGAACATTTTGCGGGCTTAACAGGGACGAGGCTGTTGCATGGGCGTGCGGTCTCCTTTGAAGGGGTAATTGCTTTCGTAAACACCCTTTGGTGGTGATATTAGTTACACGAGCTTTTGAGGAGGCAGCTATTTGCTGTTGAAAACTTAATCAAAACTTATCCCCAAGGATACGCTGCTCGTATCTGCTTACTGGTTAGGCAATTAGGAGTTTTGGGCGCTCACGCACAGTTTCTCATGGACTGGCAGTCGTTAGTGCGGTTGGAGCTGTGGGAAAACGTTTATGTTGGAAGGAAGGACGTTTTTTGCTTTCTCCTTTAATCGTTGTGTGCAAGGCTTCGAACGGACACTTAAATTGTTGCCAATATCTTCTCTTGTATGTTTCGGTCAAGCCCTTGAAACTTTGGAACTATGAAACTAGTTCCTAGATATGAGCCAAGCAGATATGACTGATCATTTTCATGTACTTAAAAGTTGGAATATTGTGCGGATCTTTGAACGATATCATCTTTCTATGCTTGATAGCAACTTATGGATGCCGTCGCGTACAGTGTGCTCTCTCCTAACGGACACCCCTCATAAACGGACACCTCTCGTAACCGGACAAATTTCTTGGTACCGTCAGAGAGTTCACTGTATACGCTCCATAACTCGATAAAAAGGTGGGTGTCAATTTGGAGCCCGTTGATCTTTTCCAGGATTTGCGAATTGTAAAGAAAATGTACCTTAGATTAGGCTGGAACTATGCTACAGAAGCCCTTATAGGCAGCATTATTAGCAACAACTTCCTCTACCTTCTTCTGTAGTCCTCATTCATCGTGACACTCTTGCTGTGGTACTTGAAAGAAAAACATTTTTTTAATAGAACTTGTTTTCGACTTTCCGGTCGCCTTAAGACGGAATTTTGCAAAATTGCTTGAGGAAGGCCGAGCTGGGTTTCAAAGCCAAGTTAGCGGCTTTTAACGCTGTATTTGTTCCAACGCTCACCTATGATCATGAAATTTGGGTCATGTTCGAAAGAATAAGATCGCGAATACAAGCTGCTGAGATGAGATTTCTTCGTACTATTGTGGGAATTACTCGCCGGAATAGGGTGAAAAACGGCAGTGCGCGAGGAATTCAATGTTGGGCAGCTGCTTCTTCGAACGGAAAGGGCTGTACTTCGTTGGTTTGGTCACGTGGCACGAATGTCCCCATCATCGCGACTTCCGAGGCGTGCCTTGAATGCGATTCCATCAGGTAGGCGACCGCTTGTCAGACCCAGGACGAGATGGTTGGACCAAGTTCAAACACTTGCACTGGTTGCGCTAGGGCATAGCTCTTGATGATTTAGAGTCGATGGCGGAGGATCGAGTGGCCTGGAAACCTCTCATGCGAGTGTTGCCCTCGCGACCCCTTTAGTGGAACATGCGGGTCATTGAAAATGAGATGAGATGAGATGCTTGTATTTTTTTTTAAAGCAGATGTCTCACCTTCCCATCCGTGCACCGATTGATATATTTTTTTTTTTGATCAGCTCTTCTAGCTCGAAAGGCATACACCAACTATGTAGCGGGGTATAACGTACCCAACGTATGTTTGAACGCGTGTATCGCGACCGATGACCAGCGCTACGCTGCGAACATACCACTATCCCCTCCCGCTTCTCTATAACTCCAGCTACACGAAACGACAATACGTGATCAGTTAAAAAATACAGTTTTGTAAATAACAGGGTGGGTATGTCATGCCACACTCTCGCCGGGTTAAACTCAAAAACTGAACAAAAGTTTCTCTTAATCGTTGAGAAACTGAAAGTTAATAGGTGACACTCACACACACCCATCAGAAGGAGATTTGTCACTTTTAGTCACTCAAATCACTAGCTAATGTTTGTCCTTGCCCAATTTGAATTTCAGCTCAAGTATTATTTCAAAAAGAGATCACCAACAACCAACGACAGACAAACACTTTAAACTCTCAACTCAGCGCCGACTACACAAAAGTGAGGGGCCACCATCTCAAGGAGGAAAAAAAAAGAGGAGGGAAAACTTCCCAGACACCTCCTGCAAACACCCTCGGAGCAAAGCAAATAATGAATGCCAAGCAACACAGGAACGTGTGGAAAAGGATCTCTGCGACTTGTCACATAAATCACCGAAAGCAAAGCGACTGAATGAGAAGAAAACAAAAATTGTAAATCCCTTACAAAGAGCATCTCTGAGTGGGGACTGGAAACGTGTGTGCAGATGAAGTTCCATACAAAATGATCTGCTATCTGTCAAGGACAACGGCATCGCATGCACACAGCTCTGTGAAAATGGGTCTGGTTTTCTCTGAAATTAACTTTTGTTTCCTCCCGATGAGATCTACATCACCGAATGGCAGGGGCTGTTGCTCAAACTGAGAGTCATGGATGTGCCACTGCCACCGTCACCGTCACCGCCACCGCCACCGCCACACCAACAGCAACCGACTCGAATGGGATTTGAAAATTAAAAGGTTCACAAAGTAATCCGTATTTATCATTGGCGGTGAAATCTCGCTGTTTGTCTCAAATGCACATAAGCACATGGGCATATGCCTTCAAGGTATGTCTGGGTGACGACTCCGAATGGGGCGGGGATGGGTGGGAATGCTGAAAAATTGCGCTATTTCTCGAGAGTAATGTGTTGTGCTGCGCGGGGAAAATGAGAAAACTGCGGGTGCGACTATTTGTAAAGCGAATGACTGCACGGAATGTGAGTGTGTTTCGCAAATGAAAAGCGCCTATCCTAGCTGAGAATCTAAGACTGGATTTCAGGGCGATGGTGGTGAAAATAAAAGAAACTTTCCACACTCTCCTGGGAGTGGGACCTTCGGATGTCGGCCCCTAATCTGCAGCTTACGAGGCTAAGTTGAATGAAATCAAAATATTGACTGCGGGGGATGTGGGAAGTCGTCGCGTCTCAGCAGAAAAATTAAAAGTTTTAATAGAAAATAGGTAAGTCCTGGTAAGCACATCATCTGTGGTATCTTGCTTCGCAAAGACGATCACAAGTATCCCCGAGGGATTATCAAATTCAATTTGGGGCAAGGATATGGAGTCGGCAAGTCTTCGACTCTGAGCCTGTGGGAGAACGCAACAGAGAACGTCCACGTACAAGGGGGCGCACAAAAGTCGAGGGGGACCTTGGCCGGCTTGGTGCGCGAAACTGCAGACAGCTGGCGAAAGATCGTGCTGGCTGGAGAGGCATGTTGAGTGAGGCCCAGGTCCACCTCGGACTGTAGCGCCCTAAGAATAGGAAGAAGAAGATATGGAGTCGGCGGTGGAGGAAATTTGAATTCGCTTACATCAATTTCAGGACACCTCAGAACATGTCGGTTGACGTTGTTCTTTGGCTTACTCAGCTTCTTCTTCTTCATGCGACGCTACACTGAACCTAGGCCTCAACAGACAAGCTGAACGGAGCTTAATTCGCGGGCTTTAAACATCCTTCTCGTGCTCATGTCTCTTCAAATGTTGCAGAGCCCTTTTGTTGACAAAATGTGCCTTGGTTTAGAAAGGGGAGTGACTCCCAGACATTTGACAAGCATAAAGCGCGTCTTAGGCAGCCCGCCAATGCACAGGGATCAACAAAAAGTTCTTGCCAATTGCTGAGTGGATTTGAGCACAAAACTTCTACCATAACAATTGCCGCCCCTTTTGCGCTCGGTTAACTACCCCACCAAGCTGCGTTCCTTTGATTGGACATCCCCTTTGCTGTTGCCATGAGTTGCGACTGCCTACACAAAGACCCCAGCTCACACAGGACCACACAAGGACTCCAAACTTTGTCTGCTCCTCCACAGATGGCAACTGCTTTGACATGCGAAAAAAAAACTCGGCAAACTGCAGCTGCAAAGTGTGCACCAGCTTCAGCTTGTAATGTTATCCATCTCTGTTCAATCTAAGCCCGACAAGTAGCCACTTGAGCAACATCAAAGCTCGACCACTCGTAACTCAAGCCACGGAGGCAAACCTCGAACTTCCTTGTGCAAAGCAATTACCCGGCTCAAGCATGAGCACGCCGCACGATGGCAAAATGTCAGGGCGTATGGGGGTGCTCCTTCACTGCCTCTGGCAAGGCCCACTGTGCGTGGTTGACCTACTCAGCCACCCAACCAACAAGTATACACAAGCAAACAGCGACAATGCCGACGTAATCATAAACGTGGCCACACCACCCACATCCCCTCCATTCATTCGTCGCCGGTAGCAGACATTTAACGCGAAAAAAAACCCACCGATCCTGGAGTGCAGGAAATTTTTAAATTACCCACCACAGGCCACAAGCCCACCGTACTCGAAAACCAACCGCGGCTGTGTGTGGTGGCGCTGCAAGGAAATTGTTTATGACAGTTGAATATCTCGAGCAAAGGACAATGGCTGAGCCAAGCCCACAGGGGGGATGCAAGGCACAACCTCAGAAAAAACGGGGGAAAACCAAAAAAAGAAGGCAAAAGTGAGAAACAAAAAACCCAGTGAAGAGGCGAGCACCTAAAAGCGCACCATGTGCACCCAGCGAACGCATGGCCTGGTGCAGGAATCAGGTCGGGTGCAAATCTTAAACCACTGCACGGTGGCGCTCCACCACTACATGCGGACTGGTGCTAGTGCCGCACGTTCATGGTCGTCCTGGGCAGCGGTGTGTGCATATTTCTTTCCATCAGCGGATATTGCTGAAAGGAAAAGTTACCGAGCAGTGAGAGTGGTGCTTTCGGGGGAAGGAAATACTGCCACAGAACATGAAAGAATCCACTCACCTCGCCAGGCCCGTTGGCCACATCACTATTTTTCAGCTTTATCTGGCCTTTTTGGTTCGTCGACGACGGAGCTGGGATTAATGAAAAAAATTACCCTTGCCCGAGGCATGCGTGCCAGTCGTGGTGTGTCTCTGGAGCAGAATACGAGCCGAGGCATTGGCGGGATTCCCTGCTAACATGCAATTTTCCTATTACTCGGAAGCGAACATTAAACATCGCTCGTCAGCGCACTTCGCGGTGTGATGGCGATAATAGCGCGAGGGGATAGCCGGCAGGGGGGCTGAAGCTCCCTCCCGCCAAACGACGAGCACGGAACTTTAAAGTCATTATAACAATCCTCTCCCGTCGGTTTTTGGGAAATCCTTCCTCACAGATTCGGCAGGATGTGGAAGTACATGCGGGTAATCCGCAACTGCACCTAGTCACGATACCCCGTCGTCGACATATCCTGGACTCGCGCAGGATACCCACAGACTCGTTCGAGAGACAGGTGAATACACGGCTCGTGTGCTCCGGGACAGCACCCCCAAAACGGGGTAATGGCAAATTATCATGAATGCACCCCCGTCTCCCGTCCCCCGGCCCAGGGCTCTCAAAAATCCACAAACCGAGGTCCTCGCGAGCGGTGGCTGAGCTTAATAAATTAAACTTTCGTCGTGACCTAACTGCCGACCTGCATGTGATGTCACAAAGGGTGGCCGCTGATGGAGGAGGTGTGCTCGGTGTTTATCTTGTTCCAGCAGCAGCACCCTGCGGGAGAGTCATTCGCGCGTATGCCCCGAACGCGATAAGTAACGACCACCTCCCCCCTCTGAATGGGTTCGTGTCATGTTTCTGAGGCGAGTGACATGATTGAAATGTTGCATTTCAAGAAAAACCTCCCACCGAGCGGCCACTTGATTCGAATTGGGGCTGAAGTGGGGGAGGTGCAGAGGAGGCCCGGGAAGTTCTACGTGACAAAAATTTAGTTTGGCACGATGACAACGGGCTGGCAGGTACTTGGGGGAACTTGTTCGAGTTGGCTGTAAGTTTGTTTTGGGATGATATAGCTCACGATGTATCTGCTGTTTCCTGCGGCGGGCAGGTGGAAAATATATAAATTTTCTTTCTTTCTGTTTTTTCTCTGTTGCGCCTTGAAGTTTTTGTTGAAAGTTTGGTGGCGAGTGAAGTGGGGCGTGGTAAAATGGGGGCTTAGTTTCGTTGAGGGGATGCAAAGTTGTACGCCTGGCAAGCGGTTTATAGTTCCGCTGTTCAATGTCAGAGTGGATCTGAGGACACGAAGATTAATGATGTTAAGTGTGTGTCGGTGTGTGTGCGGGCAGAAGGCTGAGAGGATGATGGTAAGTCGTCGCATAATTGTTGGGCACGCGAATACTTGTAGGAAGTTGTCCTCGTTTCATCCTTGTCACATCGCTTCGCATGGCAATTCATTGTCGGCGTGATGGAGTTCTCTGAAACGGGTTCGTTTCATCAAATGCGTAGGGGAATCTGGGTAAGTGAAAGTGAGTCTCAGAAATCGAGTGCTTCAGTAGACAAAAGATCCGAGTAAGAATAAAAATTGTCTGCGCTTTAATTCGCGTCAAATCATCATGGAAATATGAACACTACTGAAGGTGTGGCAGTCTGTCTGACATTTAACTAACGCTCACACGAGCTGTTAATGTGAACAAAGGCCACACGTGGACTTTTTGATCTGAGTCTTCAATACTGGAGACGTTAGAATCGAATGCGGTAGATGGGTGCTAGCTGCCGTTTCCTCTCATTTGAGAGACGCACTTAGACAAAAGCAGGTTCATTGTGCTGCCACGTGGATTTCTCGTAAATCTGAATTTCGAATCTTTCAATAGAGATTAAGAAATTTCTCTAAGGTATGTCGTCAATATTAGAGATTTTATATCAGCTCGACTGTCGGTGAAAAGACACTATATATACACCAGAGTGCAATCGAAATGTCATAAAAAAAAAATCCGTGGCTTGTGGGGACAGTTTTTCGGATTGTATGGTGGCACTCAACGTGTTAAACAGTCTTTTATAGTCTTGCTTTTTACTTTGGTGGCGCTACATTTCGATGGTAACAATAGGACTCCTCAGCTGGCACGAGCTCTTTTTAATTTTCTTCAGTTTAGCACACCCTGTTTGTCGAGATCACCCTCAATTTTTGTCCGAATGCTTTGCAGGCAACGGAAAGCTGTACTGTCTGTACAGTCTTTGATTGAACTGCCCCCTATAATTGCCATCAACACAAACTAAACTAAGGACTGCAGACAGAAATTGTCGTTGAACCGACCACAGACCGAAGAGGGCTCTGAAAATAGTCCGTGTTTCTACGTCGGAAAGCAGGACTGCATATGTATAGAGCCAATTTTCTCTTCCGATAGACCTCGTTTGCCGCCTGAGAACAAAGACATCTAACGTTGACAATGGTATACAGACGGATCAAGAACTGATGAAGGAACTGGAGCAGAAGTTTTTGGACCCAGGACAAAAAACTTCGAATCCATGGGCAAATGCTGGTATATCTTTCAAGCGGAAATTTATGCCATGACAGATACGTTCAGATCAATCTTGAAAGATTTTATACCAACTGTGACATAGCAATAATGTCGGACAGTCGAGCCGCTATTATGGCACTGGGCTCCTACACCATCAAATCCATCAAAGAATTGAGTAGGAGAAACCGTGTAAAACTCTGCTGGATACCGGGCCATACGGGGATAGAAGGCAACGAAATGGCCGACTCCCTGGCAAGGAAAGGAGCATCAGAACCCTTCATAGGCTCTGAACCATTCTGCGCTGTAGGAGACCATCTCCTCAGAGAAGAATTCAGGGAACTGGAAAGAAGGAATCGGATAGAAACCTGGAATAACGCTCGTGGAATGAAGTAGGCCAAGAAACTCCTAGGGCAGTATAACCGGAAGAGATTCGAGGCATGCATCAAAATGACCAAGAATAACCTCCGTATCCTAACAGGCTTCCTAACGGGGCACTGTAGACTCAGGAAGCATCTAAGGAAACTAGGGGTATCAGAAGAAGGTCTCTGCAGATTTTATGGAGAATTTAATGAAATTCCAGAACATATACTGGGGTTTTGTGAGGTACTAGCCCACAAAAGAAAAAGAAGTCTGGGCAAGTACCTACTATCAGAAGAAGAAATGGAATCACTAGAACCATCTCTCATTCTCAGATTCCTGAAGGAAACGGGCTTAGATTAAATACTCTAGAACAGATTTCTTCACCTATGCGCAATAGGAGTCCATTACCCTCAATACAACTCTGAAAAGAACTGCATTTGAAGGGAACTCGCAATTGTGCTAAGGTATTGAAAAGGGGCACAATAGATCTTAAAGGTCGCGGTGCAATATATCCTCAACAATAATAATAATAATAACGTTGACGATGATTGCACAATAAAATAAAACATAACCCCAGAGTGGCCTATTGAGCATTTAATCTTATTTGTTCAGTAACTTTTCCGAATTAATGCAGCACTCACTCAAATAACACTCACTTTGAATTCGGTTCGTGTATTCTCTAAAATCAAACTGGTTCAAGAAAAGACACACTCACTTACATACGATTAAAGCTTCCAAACTGTGGCATAAGCTCCGGTGAGACTGGTTGAAGCAACTTAGCAAAGACACCGTAGCAGAAAATTATGGAATACTTTTAGGAGCTGAGTTAATAAGTACCTTGGTCGTTAAATGGCACGTACTTCACATTTGACCACGGCTGTTATTCTTCAAGGCGTGCGAACTGTTCGATTAGCACATAACTATCAGTTAATCATCTCAGGGACTGCAATTCTCTAAGAGTTTCAAGCACGTCAGTGTCCGATGAACAGAAATGTTCCTCAACTGACAGCTGAAGTTCATTGGGACATTTAAAATTTCAATCAACTCCGCTCTCATAACTACTTGAATGACAAATTAAGCTGAAGGCGTACCCCCGTAATCGTCTCATACTTCAGATCATGATTGCGTTGCTTGTTCTGTTTGTAATTTCCTTCCGTCTGGCATTTGGCAATAAAACTGTTCGAAGAATTTGCCTGTTGAGCTGACTAAAAGATGCCTCGCAAGGGCCCTATGATATTCGCGTGGATTATGTTCCTGTGCTCCGAAGCCATGGCAGCGGCAGGCATAATATGCCTAATCGATGAAAATGACAAATGGAAGAATCACTCGCTCTTCATGACAATCAGCATGGTCTACATCAACGGACACGGTGAACATGATTTATCGCATTAAGGTAACCCTCCCTAACCACACTCTCTTTCCAGGCATGCTTCTGTTTCGCCTCTTCCCGGGCGTGCGAACGCGAACGCTGAAGTACATTCACGCCCTTGTCCACACCCTGGCAGCTGGTCTGGCAGTTTTTGCATACATCCAGATCTCCGGAAAAAAGAAACTTTTCAGTCAACTTCATTTGACGTTGGCTCTAACAACAGTAATAGCGTTTGGCCTCGAAGTGGGTTCGCATTGTTGGATGGCTTAGTTTTCGTTTCTCCTTGTCAATCTTTCCAGTGGCTCAGCGCGGTCTTTGTGTTCATCTACATGTACTCGAACCAAGCGAGACGCAAGCTATTCTCCGGATGGCACAACTTTTTGGGAATCTGCATCCTTCAGCTGTCCATAGCTACAGTGATAACGATGATTCAAGAAGTTCACTATGAAGAGTCCGTTGATGCATTCTATGAATAAGTTGTTCTTGACTACCATTTTTATGTTTTTAGGAAGACCAACACAACTGCGGGTTTGGCTATCATTTCTTTGGTTATGTATGGGGTATTCATCAACCTGATTGTGCTCAATCCGTACGTTGAGTGGCGTTTGGTGGGACCTATTTAGCTGGATCTGAAGAGGGTGCTCAACGGTGTGGGACTAACTTTTTTTAAGAAGACTTTATATAAAAGCAAAAATTTGATGTTTCAGTGAAAGTGTCGAGTGAATCCATTCCAATTGCATTTTCTGTTGATACTTAAATCTAGAGCAAGCTTCTAGAGCAAGACAACGGCAGGCCCGCGGGCCAGGGTGTGGTCCAGCCTTATTCCAAAGCATTAAGCGACTTCCAAAAGCTGTCTATGACTTCAATCGAATGCCGAGAGTCTCCCACGGGATGGAAACCATAAGACCGATTTAATCATACGGCGTCTCCGTCTGTTAGCCAGGACCTCAGATTGGAGACAATCTTTAAGCCTACAGCCTTCGAATTCCACGATCACTATGCGCCAAATTCTCGGCTAGAATGCGATGCTATATCTGTAACCTGTTGGTATTTTTGGCTGGTTACCAAGGGAGCTGACCGTAGTCAGTGTAAAAAATCAATCCCGAGGGGCACCTAAGGATCCTGCACGGGGCTTAAATTCCGAAGGTTGTGGATAAGATTACATCCTTGGAGGACTATGACATCCATCACCGAATAGTTACCCTGACAGAGAATAAAAGACTGATGTGGTCAGATACCAAGCTGCTTCACCGCATAGGCATAAACGGTTTCTTAACCAGAGACCGCTTAGAAATCGCTTGCTGTCCTTGCATTCAATAGATGGCTGGTCTATTGTCCTCTCGATAGCCAGTCAGTTGGCCTTCAGAGCTCTTAACGCGTCATAATTATCGATTTCCTTGCATTAGTTCTAATCTCTTTGTTTCTTCTACAACCGTAAAGATTTTCAAATCTATGTAAAGATTTGCTCCTTCATCGTTCATTTCCTAAGAACAACCCTGTAGTTGACTTACTAATTTTCTCGATAAAGCTTGGAAAAATTGTACCCAGCACAGCACTGTTCCTTATATCTGCTGAATAAGTATCCAACTTCAACTTATTCTTCACAAGTTTGCTCAGATTTGACATAGATTTTCGAAAACAAACAACCTTTTGTTATCCATAAAAAAAATTAAACTAACAGAACCCGTTCTCAACACCACGTCTCTGCTTTAAGCTTACGAATATTTGGGAAAGCTTATTCAGTTATGCACAGCTTATCCAATTAGAAGGATAAAGCTTTTATTTGGTTCGAAGCTATGAGGTTCCATATGTGCCTATGAATTTCCTCTATAGGATTTCAATCTAGGTAAAGGATACGACAAAAGTCCCTTATTCACATTTAAAGCTTACGAAATGCTTTTAAAGGAAATTTTGGCTTCTAAGGCTATCTTGTATGGCAACCACTAGTTTTGTGTGTATCATTATTCTCTCATGCAGGGGGGAATTTTCAGTTTGATTGCAAATGCTAAACAGGAAGTTTGAGAAGCTTTCTTATGACAGTTATACTCTCGGACTGGGGTGAATGGCGCTGTTGGTTAGGTACCTGCCCCAAGTTAGAGAGATCCCAGGTTCGAATCCCAGTGAAATCGAATCTGGTCCAGTCACCATTTGCCGTTGGGATCAAATTAGCAGCATTGGAGTAGGTTGCTACCTGGCGGTACAGTGGACCAGTTTTGAGTCTGACTGCTCCAGTAATGTATCAAAAATCCTCCGTAAAAAAGAGAAGAGACTCATCGATACCATAAGCACACTTTTTTAACAAAAGAGCTTGATGCCAATCTCTGTCAAATGCCTTTGAAATATCAAGCGCAACGATCTTGCATTCCCCAGCAGTGTGCAAGGATTGGTTCCACTTTTCGGTGAGATATGCCATCAAATCATCAGTGGACCTGTTGCTGCGGAAACCGTACTGCCGGTCATTAAGAAGCTTCCGATCGGTCCCCGTCGTATTTTAGATCGTAAATTGTTGAAGTTCATTTAGTCACAGTTCGCTGAAAGTGGGCCTAGGGCCTAGGTTCAATGAATTAAGGTCAAAAGTCGGTTTTCTCCTTCTCGCCATCGTTTCCGACGTGGATTTTTTTTTATCAAGTGGTCGTGAATGTACATAGGGTCCTGCAGGGAGGTTGTCGTAGAGTTTTTAATCTATAGCTATTTTCGCGATCGATTTGGACGTGCGGCAGTGTGGAGTCTAGGTTTAGGTTTTGAGCTTTGAGTTCGCTACCTTTTTTTTTTTGAAATTCTGTTTTCGGAAGTCGCTTGGTCCAACGGTAAGGAACGTGACTGTCTTGTTGGCGCACAGAGGGGCATTAGGGTCTCGTCGTCCCCGAAAAAGACGACGTGGTGTCTACTTTCCGGCGGGAAAGCTTAGAGCTTTTTTTGGCAACATTTTTATTCGAATTTTGAGTTTTTGAGATTTTTTTGTGATCAGTTTTTGGGGACCTCTCCACAAGCTGAGCAGTTGCGTACAGGGACCACCAACTGTCGTGCGGTGAGCGACACTTGTGTTCTAGATATAAGTGGCCTGTGTGCTAAAGAAATGTTCGATGTGCATAATTAACCCCTAAAACTCATGGTCTTCATCGCACATGTGACAGAGACCTCCTGACTAGGATCTAGGTATGAAATTTCCTTCCTTTGTCCACTTGTTACAGTGTTTTTTGCTTTCTGTAGCTAGAGACTTCTGCAATTGTTTCTTTTGCAGAATCTGAGGGTACCAGGTTCTTGAACTGTAGAAACATGGAGTGACACTTTTTTTTTCTCGTCGTTGACCCAATGTCCACATAAAGCCATCGCTCATTTGCCTTCTTTACGGCTTCGTCCTCTATTTCTTTCTTCAGGAAACTTAACGACGTGCTGACATGATCTGTAGAAGCATGAATACGAAATGGCATACTGGTGTGATTATGTGATTACAACACAAATCTGGGCTATAGAGCGCATGTACTCACGCAGATCCTTTTTGCTGTTCTTTCAGGAACCAATCGTGCTGTAGCGTTTTCATCACACAAGTGGTGAACCATTAGGTTTCATGCCGACTGGCTGCGGTCGAGTTTGTAAAAGTTTCCATTACAGTGATTCTCGAGAGGTGGCGTCCTAAAAAATTTGATGTTTGCTGTTGCGGAATAGAACTTGAAACCTTGTGCGTAACAGTCGTTGCACGTTCCCTTCAACGACCATACCATCAATTTCTGTAAACTTCTTCTTCTTGCACCGTCCGTCCGGGGAGGACCTGGGCCTCAACCAACAGGCTAATTTTCACTAATTGCCCGCGCCCATTTGGTTGAGGTTTCTCTCCAATCGGTTGAGCCGCTTTAGACTGGATGACCCTGTTGCGTTGCCCCACTTTTTCAGAGTCAACGAATTTTTTGTAAACACTTTGACGAAATAAGTGACGAGGCGCACTTCCCTCGACCAAATAATTCCACCTGAGCAACCGTGGCAGTTGCATGACATTGGGTCCGAAATGTTCTCATCAAGTGGATGAATCGAAAATGAAGTAAACCAGGTGCGACAGTCCATAGCATGTCCTTTTGCTTTCCTCTCGCCAGTAGAACCCTGACATAATGTGAAGAGCCTAGTGAAAGTTGTTGAGCATAACGAGCTGCAGAAATTAACCAAACTCTGAATCCGCAATGGATTT
Organism: Myathropa florea; assembly: GCA_930367185.1. NCBI lineage: Eukaryota > Metazoa > Arthropoda > Insecta > Diptera > Syrphidae > Myathropa > Myathropa florea. The sequence goes on along the minus strand of OV884004.1, from coordinate 99,836,387 downwards.
TGAACCCAAATGTTTGTGCAAAGAAATTGGAAGTGAATTGTACTTATTTCCTCTCCGCTTTATGCCCAAACAGTAATTCTGAGAACGCTTGTCAGTTGATGTTCCAATTAAATGCAAATTCTACGAGCACTTGAGCTAGGAAGCACTTCCGCCCCCGGACACACTCCATCCCTTCATAGTATCCGTACATTTTGGCAGGAAACTGGGTATTATTCCACACCGGATGATAGCTACACACTTGATCCCCTAAGCCCTTTAATTAGAGAAACACTTATTCCGACAGCACATGTCCATGTGAAGCAGATCTCTGCATACACCCACCCATGTCCCTGAAACCGGATGAAACTATTTTAAATTCCATTTCGCTGCGACACAAATTGTCTATGACGACAATCGGCCCTGGTCAACAAGTGGGCCTAATGGATGAATCCGAGAGCAGCTATACGATTACACTTCATGCGTATGCCGATAATTTGATACTCGACGACAAAATTGCCATCTAATTCGTCCAACTGCTAAGCACTTGTTCCGAAATTGCCAAATCGGATTAGTTCATCCAGCGGCATTATGGCGGAGGAAGCTGAGTGAGTCGAAGCCACCGAAAAGTGTGCGGAATGAATTGGGTCACCGAGTGGGATGACAACCGTACATCTGCCAGGGTGTATCTCTGAAATGGGATACATTAAGTTGGTCGGGGATTGTATGCCGAAGCGGTTGTCATCGCTCTACCGGAATCACATTTACTCCATTAAATTATTGCGCAGGACAAAGATGAAATTGGATTTGAAGGAGCGAAGTCCTGGACTAAGCGTATAATCCGTGACGGACGATTAATCCGAGGGCGGTATTTAAATTACTCGATTTAACCTTGCGATAGAAACGCTGAGGCCATGAGATTTCGACGCATAATCGGATGACAATTATGATTTTCGTGAGTTATTAATGAACTCTTGAAAATGATTCACCGCAGAAAGTGATGTGTCACTCGCTTCGGGCAGCATACTCTGGCGTTGCAATTTATGGGCACATGAGGCAGAGGAGATTCCTCTATTGCTGTTTATGGGACAGTTAACGACTTGATTGTGCTTATGTTAATGCCACGAAATGCCTGAATACTTGTTCATGTTTTCATTCAAATTATAGCGTGTGAGCTGGGAGGTAGGGTAGGAATAGGTCCTTAATACGACACATTAGTCATAAAGGACGGGTCATAGCTTCAAACTATCAGTCACAGATTAAGTCCCAGATGATAGAGGAAAAGATTCAAACACGAATTGTACAACCAGCACAGCGACATTAGTTTACCCAAGTGTCTACGGATTCAATGCCCAAGGCTAAGGTGAACGATTGAGCGGCGAGTCTGAGCAACGAGCCTGGGCGACGAGTCCGAGCTACGCGTCTGAGCGACGAGCTTGAGCGATACAACTTAGCGACGAGAGCGCGTGGCTGACCGAATAGTCTCAGCAACGCCATTGACCGAAGAGTGTAAACGACGCGGCTCAGGGACGAGTGACGCAACTGACCAACGCGACAAAGAATCGCGATTGAGCTACATGATTGACCTACGAGGATAAGCGACTAAGCAAAGCGACTGAGCAACGCGACTGAGAAACGCGACTGAGCAACGCGACTGAGCAACGCGACTGAGCAACGCGACAGAGCAATGCGACTAAGCAACGCGATTGAGTGAAAAGCCTGAGCAAAGCGACTGAGCAACGCGACTGAGCAACGCGACTGAGCAACGCGACTGAGCAACGCGACTGAGCAACGCGACTGAGCAACGCGACTGAGCAACGCGACTGAGCAACGCGACTGAGCAACGCGACTGAGCAACGCGACTGAGCAACGCGACTGAGCAACGCGACTGAGCAACGCGACTGAGCAACGCGACTGAGCAACGCGACTGAGCAACGCGACTGAGCAACGCGACTGAGCAACGCGACTGAGCAACGCGACTGAGCAACGCGACTGAGCAACGCGACTGAGCAACGCGACTGAGCAACGCGACTGAGCAACGCGACTGAGCAACGCGACTGAGCAACGCGACTGAGCAACGCGACTGAGCAACGTGACTGAGCAACGCGACTGAGCAACGCGACTGAGCAACGCGACTGAGCAACGCGACTGAGCAACGCGACTGAGCAACGCGACTGAGCAATGCGACTAAGCAACGCGATTGAGTGACAAGCCTGAGCAAAGCGACTGAGCAACGCGACTGAGCGACGCGACTGAGCAATGCGACTAAGCAACGCGATTGAGTGACAAGCCTGAGCAACGCAACTGAGCAACGCGACTGAGCAACGCGACTGAGCAACGCGACTGAGCAACGCGACTTAGCAACGCGACTGAGTAACGCGACTGAGCAACGCGACTGAGGAACGCGACTGAGCAACGCGACTGAGCGACGAGCTTGAGCGACGAGCCTGAGCGACGAGCCTGAGCGACGAGCCTGAGCGATTAGCCTGAGCAACGAGCATGAGCCATGAGTCTGAGGGACGAGTTTTGAGCGACGAGTCTGAGGCAGCATATCTGTTGTCTGGTTTGCAAGCAATTTTATGCCCGAAAGACTGACAAACCAGATTAGAAGGCATTTTCTCTGTACTATTAGTGTGGCACTTTACCGCAGTCATTTTTTTCGCAATTTGACGCGCGAAAATTTCCTGAACGGCGTCAGCTGCGCTTATCAACTTGAAGGCTGCTTTATTGACTTTAGAAATCATCCATCGTGACATTTAATTACGTTTTCCTGATGGAATTTCCCAACTCCAAATGTGGTTTTTCAATGAACTAACTGCGGAAATACATAAAGTCTCAGAAATTTGTTAGTATATGAGTCCTTAAGTACATACTCCACCAGCAGTCGGTCTAAAAATAGATCCAAACTGCTGTTCCTCACATTTTCCATACTCCTTCTGCTCCTGCTCTCCTTCATCCGAATTCTGAAGGATGACACAGGTAGGCATAAACAATGCAAAGCTCAACAACATCGTTAAGCAAGTTTTTGCTCCTGCCAACCCAGAAAGGACTCTGAGCTTTAAGCAATTTTGCTGAATCCAAGTCAGAGGGGGGATCACTTCTGTGGAGCATGCGCCGTCCCTTGCTGTGGATGTTCGAAAACTACCCCTCTCGGGACACCAGTTGCAATTAAAGCTTCGAGGTGTCCTGTATTGAGTTTCCTCAATTTATCATGCTTCGTATGGGAAGAGTAAAATTATTTAAATATCGCTATCCCCCCTCAATCCTTGTGAATTGGGATGGGGGAATGGAATTAATTTCAATTGGAAACCATTTTATTTCGAAGAAAACTGAAAAATAAATGAAGATGCTGCTGGGGTATGAATAAGTTATGAGAGCCCTCTCATCCCTTTTTCTGGGGGAGGAGGGAGTGTAAAGGTAAAATTATGGGATTCCTTTTCAGTGAAATACTCAAGGACTTGCGTCTGTGTTTACTTAACCTTCTGACAGAGGGGAGAGGGAAATTGATTTGAAGCATTTTGTTGTTGGAAACTGCTTAGTAGTTCTTTCCTTTCAGTACACGGGGCTGTTAATTATTTGAGGATTATAGCGATTCCTTTGCCGCTACATACACACTTGTTTATTTATGCTTCTTTTGTCCATTGTCGACGCTGGAATTCTGCTGAAGAGGCTAAACATTTTCTTCTGAAAAATAATTCAAAATAACGTCGGCAGAAAGGGTTGAATGGCGTCATTTGTTTTAGGGAGGGAGTGAAAGTAAGTAGAAGAGAGGTTGTTTGCCTCTGATCTCACTGTCAATTGAAGAGATACCCGACAATGGAACTTAAATGGGACGACCTTTTGCAGGGCAAAAAGGAGCCTCGTCCTCGACTGCCTGTGATTCAAGTCGATAAAGTTAATCAAGTCAAACTTAGTCAAATTGCCACGGGAGTCTGGATTTCATGACTGAAATCGCGTTGCTATGTTGCTCTGCTCTGTCGCGTTGCTTAGTCGCGTTGCTCAGTCGCGTTGCTCAGTCGCGTTGGTCAGTCGCGTTGCTCAGTCGCGTTGCTCAGTCGCGTTGCTCAGTCGCGTTGGTCAGTCGCGCTGCTCAGTCGCGTTGCTCAGTCGCGTTGCTCATTCGCGTTGCTTAGTCGCGTTGTTCAGTCGCGTTGCTCAGTCGCGTTGCTCAGTCGCGTTGCTCAGTCGCGTTGGTCAGTCGCGTTGCTCAGTCGCGTTGCTCAGTCGCGTTGCTCAGTCGCGTTGCTCAGTCGCGTTGCTCAGTCGCGTTGCTCAGTCGCGTTGCTCAGTCGCGTTGGTCAGTCGCGCTGCTCAGTCGCGCCGCTCAGTCGCGTTGCTCAGTCGCGTTGCTCAGTCGCGTTGCTCAGTCGCGTTGCTCAGTCGCGTTCCTTAGTCGCGTTGCTCAGTCGCGTCCCTTAGTCGCGTTGCTCAGTAGCGTTGCTCAGTCGCGCTGCTCAGTCGCGTTGCTCATTCGCGTTGCTCAGTCGCGTTGTTCAGTCGCGTTGCTCAGTCGCGTTGCTCAGTCGCGTTGCTCAGTCGCGTTGCTCAGTCGCGTTGCTCAGTCGCGTTGCTCAGTCGCGTTGCTCAGTCGCGTTGTTCAGTCGCGTTGTTCAGTCGCGTTGCTCAGTCGCGTTGCTCAGTCGCGTTGGTCAGTCGCGCTGCTCAGTCGCGTTGCTCATTCGCGTTGCTTAGTCGCGTTGTTCAGTCGCGTTGCTCAGTCGCGTTGCTCAGTCGCGTTGCTCAGTCGCGTTGCTCAGTCGCGTTGGTCAGTCGCGTTGCTCAGTCGCGTTGCTCAGTCGCGTTGCTCAGTCGCGTTGCTCAGTCGCGTTGCTCAGTCGCGTTGCTCAGTCGCGTTGGTCAGTCGCGCTGCTCAGTCGCGCCGCTCAGTCGCGTTGCTCAGTCGCGTTGCTCAGTCGCGTTGCTCAGTCGCGTTGCTCAGTCGCGTTGCTCAGTCGCGTTGCTCAGTCGCGTTGCTCAGTCGCGTTCCTTAGTCGCGTTGCTCAGTCGCGTCCCTTAGTCGCGTTGCTCAGTCGCGTTGCTCAGTCGCGTTGCTCAGTCGCGCTGCTCATTCGCGTTGCTCAGTCGCGTTGTTCAGTCGCGTTGCTCAGTCGCGTTGCTCAGTCGCGTTGCTCAGTCGCGTTGCTCAGTCGCGTTGCTCAGTCGCGTTGCTCAGTCGCGTTGCTCAGTCGCGTTGCTCAGTCGCGTTGCTCAGTCGCGTTGCTCAGTCGCGTTGCTCAGTCGCGTTGCTCAGTCGCGTTGCTCAGTCGCGTTGGTCAGTCGCGTTGCTCAGTCGCGTTGGTCAGTCGCGTTGCTCAGTCGCGTTGCTCAGTCGCGTTGCTCAGTCGCGTTGCTCAGTCGCGTTGCTCAGTCGCGTTGCTCAGTCGCGTTGCTCAGTCGCGTTGTTTTCAAACCCACTGCTTCTCAGACTTGCCCTAGAAAGTCCTCGTTACAAAAAACTCGAAACCCCATCCATTCCAATAGAATAACCTAGCAAACACCACTGATTGTAACTGAAAAAGTGCCATAATCCTTGATTAGACCCTAATGCAGGGACGTGTAGCAAAGTCACCGCACAAGTCCAACGGCCAACATCGTTAATCCTGTTTAACCTAAACGTTCATTCATGCCCAGCACATGATCTAGATCATTTATAAACGACCCGTTGTCAGCTCGCACAGGTCTTATCAACTTCTCACGGCACTAGTGCTTGCTGCTCCGAATATTCCATTCGCACAACCGCCCCGGGGCCACGTATCGAGTTATTAATAAATCTTCCTGACGTAGAGTGTGTAACCTGAATTATCTGGAGGAATTCATGACAGCACTGAGTGTACATGGAGACGACGCTAAGAGCCATAATTGCAGACGTGTACAGGCTCGAAATGCAGACGACAACGGCAACGACAACGTCTAATATTTCAAAGGATACTATTTCACATAATCATTTCTTGTGTTGTCCTTACACATACACTTTCGTGCCTCGGACACGAGCATTCAGTGAGATGAGAATGAATGGAACGAGCGCATGGGGGGACAGGAGAGCGTTCACAAATTGGATTGCATTGGATAGTGGCAATGACGACGACGACGATGATGATGATGATGATGACAGGGGAGATGATGTTGACTGTGTCTGCCTGCGCGAGCTGTGTCCTTTCGAGCTGATACCTAACAATGAAATGGAAAAAGGAACTTTCTAACTTACAATTACCGCTCGTTCCTATGTGCCGTTGGTTGAGGATGAGTGATGTGAAATATGTCAGCCAATTCAGGCAGAGGATTCCTTATTGTGTACGTATGACGTCAAGGATGAGCAGAATCCTTGTTTTCATCTGCTGACAGATAAGTCATCAATTGTGTGCAGCCCAGCCTGTGCTTGGATGCAGCTGGAATTGATGCCACTAAGCGGACGTGGAACAGGATTGGGTGTTTATATAAGACCACAATCACACAAAGATTCTTGGTCTCCTATCGTCTTGTGTGATGTTTGGGTAGTTTCAAGGACTTCTTTGATGTGTCACAGCGTTTTTTGAATGGGATTGCAAATTATTAAATCTCTTCGGAGATCGGTTTTTGTTTTCGATGGTGTCTCCGTCTTTCGACAGACTTAGTTTTTTCCGACGTCTTCCTGACACAAGATACCGTTGTATTAAGTTCATCCCGTCATTTTACCGAGTCGACTAAGAGCGGTCAGACCCAAGCAGCATAGGATGTAAATGTGTTCAGTGAATTCACATTTCACATCCTGCGGCTGACCACATGTTTGAATACATTCCCATGCTGAATTGTTCACAGGAAAGAAAAAAAACGGATTGATATTTGCCAATCATTCGGCCGGGAGTCTTATCCATATCCGATTAGAGGCGACCACCAAGAACACGCCCGAAGAGAAATTAATTAAAGTGTTCACATCCGCAAGCTCACCAATCTGAACGTTTCATTCAAACGTTCGAATGCCCGCAAGTGAATAAGAAATAGTTTCCACCCACAGACACAAACTAATTGCCATATTCCGTTCGATCCGGCCCAGGTGTGTGTACACACGCATAAACTATTCGCAGAGACAAACATCCTGGCGAAGAAGGATTCCACTACCTCTGCATTCATTACAAATAGTACTTTGTCTTCGGGCTGGCAATCATCTGCATATAGACACACGTCCTCATGTACAGCTCTGGAAACAAAGTCTCCCTTCCGGGCGTTTTCCCCTTTAACATTTTTGATACACCAACAGATACGTATGTACGTTCGGTGGGACAGTTGGGACTGCTGAAATTTGAACGGATTGCTTTATGAAAGGATTAATTTATTCTGTTTTCATTTCGGTGCGAAAATTCTCTTTTCGGATACACGGCGAATTCGATATCGGGTTTTTATCTGATGTTTCATTCAAGATGACATAAGAGTCCATTCGCTAGTTTCGAACCAGCAAAATATGACTTGACCGGAAAAACACTACGCTTCTAAGTGGGATCTAGAAATATTTTAAAAACCTGAACCGAAAGTCTAAGAAAACCACTGGCGTGCCTGAAGAAAACAAAACCCGCCTGTATGCAACAACTTTTCCATCCCTGTCATACACACAATTAGAAATTAAACTCATAAAACATTCATAAATCCGTAAGGACACACTTCCCGGGAGCGCCTCTGCAAGTGCCACTTAATATGTCAGGATAAATCGTTTTCAACGTCCTACGCGAGCATTAAATAAAAGCTGAATGCGATCCTGAATGCTTGGGCAAGGACCTTTTAACATCGCAGAAGCAATGAAGTGCATACGCTATAATACGATGCAAGGCTATTCCCTACGGAAACGTGAGCACAAAAGAAGGGGAAGAAAGGCTGAAACATACGCTTGAACGCTTCTCACTTGCACACCCATTGGAACGTTCAACTGAGAAGCTATTTGCTGACGTGATGTGAAAACTTTACGAGTGTAATGAGAAAAGTTGTTTGCTTTCATTTTAGGTTTTATCACTACTCCATGCGGGCGGTGATGGGAGGGAAAAATATGTTTAATTGATAAGAAAGGAACGACAGAATGTTTGCAAGTGAAATTGAAAAGGTGATGCCTGCGGGGCAGTCTGGAGCAGATATTTCAAGGGAATGTAACAAATGAAGTGAAAGTGGTCTCGCTTTTGGATTTAAGTCTTTGTTTTCATGCAGCCTCTGTTAATGACATGAAATGAAAAATGCGTTCTGCAAATTAATCTAAAGTAAGCAAAATATTAAATGAAGATCGGGTGCGAACTTCGGGCGGGAGCCAGTTTTCCATGAACTCTACATGGTCTACCTATCCAAGAGTTACTGGAGCAATCAGCTCTACCCCAACAACTGGACTAGAAACGATCCTATACATGCCACCACTTGACCTTTATATGCAGGCGATCGCCGCTAAAAGTGCTCTGAGAATCGGTCAATCTCGCAACTGGCGCTCAGGTACCATAGGACATGCAAGTATTCTTAACAGACTTGCAGTATCAGAAGTCGAGAGCGACTATAGGCTCCAATTCCTCGACTTCGAGAGACCCTTCAATTGCCAATACCCCACCAGAGAGGAGTAGGCGTCCAATAAACCCATCAACAATACGACCATAAAGGTATACACCGATGGGTCAAAGATGGAAGCAGGCACAGGCGCAGTCATTTTCTCCAATGAGCTAAACTTGCACTGCTCAATCAGACTCCCTGATTATGGTAGTGTGTTTCAAGCGGAGGTCCTGGCGATCAAAGAAGCAGCCAAAACGATATCAATGATGGCAATACCACCAGCTGATATTACCATTCTTATTGACAGCCAGGCGGCCATGAATTCTATATCCACAATAGAAATCAAGTCCAAGCTAGTCGCAAGCTGTCGCGAAGATCTAAAGGCTCCTGGCTCACAGCATTCGATCAATCTGTGCTGGGTCCCAGGACATAGGGACATGACCGGCAATAAGATAGCTGATGAAGTCTGAGTGCTCCAGTAGTGTTTCAAAAATCCTCCGAAAAAAAACAAAAAACTCCATAAAACGAAGGAGTAGATGGTCACAATTCCTCTTCAAACTTAGTGACCTCACAGGGAACCATGTTGCTAAATCGAACTGCATTAGACTCAGAAGTCGTCAGACTGCCATCATGTGCCACAATTCCTACCCCAGGTTATTCTTTATCACAGATGACATTCAACTCCTTCCCCCACACACATACATAAATCCCATTCCGACAAATGGTCGTTGCAACAAACGTCACGCTGACAGTAACAACTTCAGACGATTGTTGTCTGTCAAAATGGAATCCGATTACCGTCGTAAAATCAAAATTTATCGCTCAAACAGAAAGCCGACCTCGCGCCCAGCATCAATCCAATCTTTCACACCCAAAGTGAATAAATATTAACCCATCACCGTCCCAGGACCATTTCATATCGCGAAAAATTAAAGAAGCAAAAAAAATTCAAAAAAAAATGTATCACCCATTTTCCGGATACAAATTTCAACGGGAAGCACTGGAACTGGCCTATAAAACACACAAGCAGGCAACACGGGTAATAAAACCGAAACAAGATTTGGCAGAAAATAAAACTCCACTCAGCAAGGACAAAAGCTCTTTGCCAGCGATAAGGACACAAAGTAAGAGGAGATTTGTTTTATTGCGTTTAAAAGCCCATAGTGAGTGTGCTAGACGTCGAAATACAGTTAACCGGCTTTCAAACGTATTATACGAGTACACATACATGCCCAAGCGGAAGCTTAGTCGACGAATTCTGGCCTTTTGGGTCCTATCCAATAAACTGCTTGATGACTTTCTTATCCGAGGACATAAAGTTCTCCCATTCCCTTCCGCCCTGCCTGCGACTCAATCAGTTTCGGTCGTCGTCGCTGCTGTTGCGGCAGCAGCAGCAGACGGAGATCGGCCCATAATGTCAAGTGGGGGAATTGGGCATTCTCTGTGAGTGCTCATAAAATTCTGAAGGTGAGATCTGTGGGGGGGTATGAATTTCCATATCGATGGAAATAGTGTTTTGTGGTGGTTGGAGTTGAATACAAATTCGAATGGAGAATTGAATAGATCTCGTCTGGAATGTAAAGCGCTTATTTAATTCAACGGAGCATATGCGTGTGGTAGCGTTGTGAGGAGGTCCGTCGATTGTGAGTCCTTAACGCATTGTTTGGCCATTTGTAGGAACGTCTTATCACTTTTATGATTAGTTTTATTTGAACTGAAGCAGAATTGAATTGGAAACAAGGATGGGAAATGAAAATTGCTTCTATGTGAGCTGGGAGCAGGTCTGTCCTTGGATACGCTTTCAAGGAGTTTCTAGGTTTGAATAGAAAGCACGCAAAATTGAATTTGTTACAAAGAAGATTCTCGGTTCTCTTCTATCGTGGTTTGAGTTAATTGCATATATCGTCAGTTCTGCAGTTTTCGGCTGCTTTTTGAATAGCAACGAACCCAGGTTGGGAAGCGCTACATTTATTGTGGCGTTTGTAACGCGATTTATGGTTATGCATGGCTGTAAAAAAATCGGCACAGCTATAAGAAAGCTGAAGAACAACAAAGCCGCAGGCTCGGATGGCCTGTCATCAGAGCTCTTCAAGGCTGGCGGCAGTGTTCTGGTAGGAAACATGCACCAGATCATTTGTAAAATTTGGCAGGACGAAAGCATGCCCGACTGAATACCAGCTCCATATGCCCCATCTACAAAAAAGGCGATCCTACCACGTAGAAGAGCTATCCTGTTGAACCTGTTGAACGTCGCCTACAAGATCCTGTCTAGGATACTGTGTGAACATCTAAACCCATTTGGCACCGCACTAATCGGCACGACTGTGGCACGAATATACATAGCTATATCGAGTCTAAGGTCTAACAAAGCTGCTGGTGCAGATAGTCTGCCTGCTGAAATGTTTAAAGCAGCTGGAGATGATCTGGTTGGTTGCATGCACCAGCTCATCTGTAAGATATGGTCGGAGGAAAGCGTGCCCGGTGAGTGGAATCTCAGTATCGTTTGCCCGATCTACAAGAAAGGAGACCCCTTTGGCTGCGTCAACTATCGAGGGATAAGTCTCCTTAACATCGCGTATAAAATTCTTTCTGCCATTTTGTCTGAACGCCTGAAACCTTTCGTCACCAATTTGAGAGATCCATATCAGTGTGGTTTCAGGCCAGGGAAGTCCACCATCGATCAAATCTTCAACCTGCGGCAGATCCTGGAGAAGACCCAAGAAATGTAGATCGACACTCAGCATCTATTCGTCGATTTCAAGGCCGCATGTGACAGCGTGTATAGAGACGCGCCATGTCTAGTTTTGACATTCCTGGCAAACTCGTCAGACTAAGCAGGATGACGATGGGAAACTCTCGCTGCTCCATAAAGGTCGGTAACGAACTCACCGAGACCGTCAATGTTAAAAAAGATTTTAGACAAGGCGACGGGTTGTCATGTCACAATTGCTGTTCAAGCTTATTAACATCATAGGCAACCTTGTTGCTAAATCGAACGAACAATTGACTGAGAAACACATCGTTCTTGAGAAGATCGTGCAAAACTCACTGGCCAACACAAGAGGCACGATCTTCCAAAAGTCCGTTCAACTGCTAGCTTACGCAGATGACATTAACGTGATTGGGCGAACACAGCGAACCGTCAATGATGCGTTTGCTGACATTGAACAGAAGCGGCTAAAATGGGTCTGGCGGTAAATGAGGGCAAAACCAAGTATATGCTGTCTTCAAGGAAGGACACACAACTTCGACGACTTGGCTAGAACGTCAGAATGGGCAGCTATAACTTCGAGGTGGAGACTTCGTCTACCATCAGCATGGATGTACAAATACCATCAGCATGGAGATGAAGCTCAGAATACCTCTTGTCAACCGCTGTAAAAAGGCCTCGAATGACCAAGCTAACTTTGTATAAGACATTGATCACCATTACGGCGCAGAGGCATGGACAATATCGAGAACGGACGTAGAAGTACTTGCTCTTTTCGAGAGAAAAGCTCTGAGTGCGATCTATGGTCCTGTTTACGTTAATAGCAATTGGAGAAGAAGTTTCAACCACGAATAGTATAGACAGACGTCCACGGATCTATCGCCTAAGACAGATGGGCTTAAAGTTTCGACTTTAAACCAGTCGGACAGTGCAACTGAGGACGACCACATCTAGAGTGGGGCACACAAGTGCAAAGAGACCTTAACCAATTTGGAGTGCTAACTGGGAAGGCTTGTTGGTTGAGGCCCACCCTAGACTGTAGCGCCACAAGAAGGAGTCTAGACAGACAAATTAAAGTATCATCGTTTGAAACCTCAGATCGTACCTCCTTAATGATGTGTGGCATTCCTTTCAAGAACGCATCGATTATTTGATAGAGGAAGGAGTTAGTCTTGCATTGGACCTTGGTTCTTGCTTTCCCTAGTAAGTACAATATGTCAAGGCTTTGAGTATGTTACTTATCTCCAAGCAGTTTGTGGCAAGGCTGCAAAATTCCCTTCTCTCTGCCTTCTCAATACCCCCTAAAAACTGAGCCCTCACTAAATTTTTGCAGCTTTTAGTTCCCACACTGTACCAAGTCGCTGTCTATCCTACTAGTAAAATATCAAAATTTATGTTTTAAGTCTCTTAAAAACTGTCTTTTAAGTACACAAAATATAAATATTTCTCGAAATTCCTACCGAGCTGAACGCCAACTAAATGCAATCAAAACTCAAATAAACAAAATTCGGTACCGTGGGAGTAAGCCCCTCTGATTCCCTTAGACACCCCCGCATAATCCCAATAAAAGCAACACCTTAAATCGAAGTTATATGCCTTGCAACATTAATCCAGCGCCATCACGGAAACATATCTATAACCGTCTTCTATTTCCTGTAAGTAGTCCTTAAATCCATTGTTCACATTTCATTCTTCCAGATGTAAACAATTCAGTTTTATTACAACAACCAACCACCAGCCGTCATCCCCCGCCAGCAAACCCCGACCCGGTATAAACAATAAACAAAAACTGATTGCCTCGTAAAACCGAAAGGGAAAAAAAACCAAACACAGCATGAATTGCAAACAATAAAGTAAAGCAAAAAATGGAATGAAACAGAAATCCTTTCGGTGGCCTTCTGCCAACAGGTGAGAGCTGGATGCCTCGAAAATCTTCCCACAGACCAAAATCAACACAGCCCCACGCTTTCGAAGGGGAAGCCACGCAATGTCAACCCAGAGAGATGTCCCTGAAAGCTCGTGAAGAGAGGGGAAGTGCCACCAGTTGCAAATAAATGTCCCGGAGGGGAGCAAGGATGGGACATTTTTCTGTGTGAAGCAACAAGCGATGTCCTAACTGTTGCTGCGGAGAGCGTTTTTTTTAGAACTCACCTGGGGTACGGGAGAGACTGTTGCTCTTCTTAGTACGGGACTTCCACACATTTGTGGAACACATCCAGGCATTTCTGACACACACACACAAAGGACCAGCGGTAAACTTTTCCGACTTTCTCCACGCAAAGGAACACACCAGCGAGACTCCTGTGCGCCAGGAGTGCGGAATTTCTTGCCTTCAACTTAGTCTGATAAGAGGCTCAATTGCGATCGAACGTTTCCGGTCCTCGATGTGCAACAAATATCGCCACAAGCATCTAGCAGCTAGAAAAGTGATTTAGAACAAAACAAGCAAAATACTTTCAATCGCACAATAAACCGATTTCACATTTAAGCGAAACAAAAATTAGTCCTTCCCGGGATAAGGACTCGAACTCGTTGCGTTTGAAGAAATTCAAGAACCTAATCCGTAGCCTCAGTGCGTTTTCGAGAGCAGCCGTCTGCTTGAAAGTTTCGATTCCCAAGACCGTGACTGAATTTATTTTCAACAGGTTGGCCCGCCAGCACCAGGCACTCAAGTGTCGTCCTCTTGTCGTCCATAAAATTGTGAAATATGTACCAGAGTATTTGTGAATTTTTTGATTGAAATATGCCCTGTGTTTCCAAGTGCTGTGCAAAGAAGTAAAAAAGTGTGTTTTTTAAGTAAGTGCGGGGCCATAAAAACGGGCCAAATTGGATGAAAAGGTATCGGAATAAAAAAGGAAAGGAAACAAAAATTGTTATTGTGCTGTGAGAGAGATTTAATTTTCGACGGAGAGCAAGGATAAGGATACCTGCGAAGAAAGGTTTGTCAATTTCCCTCATTTTCTTCCTGTACGATGAAAGCAAACAAAAAAAATTCAAAATTCAAGTTCAAAACCATCCCTCTTCAGAGGCCGTGCAGGCAGGATATTCAAATTTGATTGCTTTCAAGTGCCACAGAGGAGCGTGTGTGCTTAGCGTATATTTTCCCCTTGACACCCAGTATCCCCACCGAAAGATACACATAAACCTTAGACATTTTTCGTCTCTCGAAAACGACCCATAATCAGGGATGAGGTGAAGAAAAAGAAGCAAGGTACTCGTATCAGAGTTCAAAAGCATTGCTTGAAATTCTTTTCACACTCTGTGGCATTTTTGGTGGCTGCGGCGTTAAAATTCCCAAGGATCTGAGGGACAGAAAAACTGGGAAGAAAAGTGTAGATCCTCCTCTCGGCGCAGGGGACTTAATTCGTTGGTCGTATATGAAATGGCGTGTATCGAGTGAATGTCCTGACGTTTGCTCCTGGGCTGTTGGGGGAATGGGATAATTGGTTAATTGGCGGAAACCCATCAAAGGCGTTCGGAGTGGAAAAATGATGCGCTTCCAAGGTGAAGAGGCACCCTACAACTAGTTCAAAATTGATTTTTTTCCTGTTTCAGTTTTTAAGGAATTTTCAAGAAATTTAAGGAACTGAACATGCATGGGTCGGTGATCGGATGGGGAAAGGAAACCCTTGAGAGGATTAGTTTCCGAAAATGCTGTCTGGTCTCAGATTGGGCAGGTATTATTCGATTTGTTTGAAGTTGAGTGCGAAGAGGATTGAGTAAATTGGTTACGAGGAAATAAGGATGTTCTGGTATATTCTTGTGAAGTCTTAAAGCTTAAAAGGTTCTGCTTTTTGCACCTAGTTTATGTGGAATCGTTTTTGAAGAACCCCTTTTCAGTTATTTTTTTATTGATTTAAAGGATGTTTGCGAAAAATAAGACAAGACAGTCTTTTAATTCGGTCTGTGTTTCAATTGAAGGGATGATTACTGTTTCTGGGTATTAACTGGAAGTTTTGTTAATACGATTTAGTAGACATCAGGAAAAATTGTGCTGTGCTAAAATTTATTCAAATTTGTATCCTTCTTCGGGTTTCCACTCAACAAAGAATTAGCATTTTGGGATATTCGTAACTCACTTAATACTGAATGATTTTCAATAAGTTTCTGCTTTTTTGCTCAATTCCTTGTTGGAATTAAAGAATTTTGCCAGAAAAATTTGACGTGATTTTTGGTTATTTTGTACACCAGATAATCCCATTTGGATCAAGAGATGAATTCTCTGAAGAAGTTTCAAATGACACTCAACACATCAGGTTTCAATCAGTTTTTAAGTCCAACGGACCAGTTTTTGAGTCTGAGTGCTCCAGTGTAGTGTTACAAAAACCTACGACAAAAAAAAATCCTTCTTAAAAGACTGTAATATTTAGTTCATTAAATCGAGAATACATTTAAAAAATATAATCTTAAAGTCTTGCTTTTGACAATCAGCAAACATTGTGAAATGTTTGTGTCGTTTTTGACTAAATTTTTTAGTTGACTAAATCCTCTGTTAAGTGGGTACTACTTTTTTCTTCTTTGAACGTAGACATAAGGACAAAGGATCAAGCGGCTCCAGTCAAAGATCTCTTGGTAGTCCTGTCTAATTGCGGACGTCTAGTTAGTTTAAGTTTTCATCAACAGGCGTCGAAGTTCTGTGTACAAGTTGACCTGTTTTGTATTGTCCCGCAGGCTAAGAGTTTAAGGTCCTTTCAGCCACAGTAATTTTGTTCATGCCTTCTGAATGGCCTTGCCATCCTCTAGGATCTGTTTTCGTCTGATTAGAACGTCTTTTGTTCTCTACAACGGTTAGACTCATGTGGGTGCACATCCCATATAGTTTGTGATTGAATCTCGCCCTACATTAACCTTTTACTCAAACAGCTTCTTCATCTCCTTTCGATATTGTCTATGTCTCTGCTCCTGCGAGGCAGAACTTCGATGTCAGCCCAGGTCCACCTCGGACTATAGCGCCGCCATTATTATTTATTTGAACTGCTGAGATCAAACTTTCTATGTTTAGTTTCTCCATGTTCTTATTTCGTCGCTTAGCGATCGACTTAAAAATTAAAACAGATTTGGCTGCTGAGCGACGTCTCTCTGTCGCTTAAAAAAATCGCAAATCGCTCAGTGCTTACGTGACCACCTCCATATGATTTGTGTGTTTTAATGTGTGTTGATTTTTTTGCGTCGCTCTATCGCTCGTCGCTCATTGCGTGGCCGCAGCTTTATGTGACCACTTTTTCGAATTATTGAGCGCACTTATCGGCTATAACCCCAAAAACGATGTAAAGACAAGAGATAATCGTCGTGTCTGATTTATTGACGTGAATAAGTGATTTCATAGGATCCCTGGTTCAAATCTGAATCGTTTCAGTACGGCAAAAACCACCTTTTCATGTCACGATAGCACCTCACTCCGAGTGTATAACTCAAAGGTAAAAATTCTCATATCTCGACGA
Organism: Myathropa florea; assembly: GCA_930367185.1. Lineage (NCBI taxonomy): Eukaryota > Metazoa > Arthropoda > Insecta > Diptera > Syrphidae > Myathropa > Myathropa florea. The sequence continues at coordinate 99,819,770 of OV884004.1, read as the reverse complement.
GTAAAACTGTAAGTCACTTTATTCGTGTGAAAACAATAGCACGCACGACACAAGGAGTCCTTGGACAGTGGCTCTTATAGAAAAGTAATGCCCACAAAAGGAAAAATTACACCAGATGTGACAGCATTGTCACTTGTGCATTGTCTTTTAATTGATTTCATCCTCTTCTTCTACCGGTTGGAGGTATACAAGATTCACCAGGTTTTTTTTCGGAGGATTTTTGGAAACACTGCTGGAGTACTCAGACTCAAAACTGTTCCATTGTACTGCCAAGTAGCAACTTACTCCAGTGCCGGTAATTTGATCTCAACGGTAAATGGTGACTGGACCAGATTCGATTTCACTGGGATTCGAACCTGGGACCCCTCGAAATTGGGGCAGGCACTTAATCAACTGCGCCATCCAGTCGTCTTTCACCAGGTTACAGGACCTTGATAGCTGACTCCAGTTTGCAAGATTGGTAGGAAGCTTCTTCAAAAAGTATGTCTCATCTAACTCCTACTCTTCCTCTGTTGCGTTGTTTCGTTTATGGCTGAAAAATATTAAGTCGTCTAAATTACAAGAAGAAATTCCTTCTCGGGACATTCCGAGAGAGAGCTCTACTACTCAAAAGGCTCTACTACTCAAAAGGCAATTGAGTAGTAGAGCCCTCTCTCGAAAGGCCATGGACAATATCGCAAGCGGATGAACAGTCTCTTGGTCTTTACGAGAGAAAAGTTCTGCGCGCGATCTTTGGTCCTGTTTGCGTTGATGGCATTTGGAGGAGAAGGTTCAACCACGAACTGTATGGACTGTGCAGCGACATGAGTCTAGCCAGGCGTCTACGGATCCAACGCCTAAGATGGCTAGGCCATGTAGAGCATATGGACAACTTAGCTCCGGCCCGAAGAGTCTTCGACTCTGAGTCTGTGGGACAACGCAACAGAGGACGTCCACGTACAAGGTGGCGCACACAAGTCGAGGGGGACCTCGGCCGACTTGGTGTGTGAAACTGGAGACAGCTGGCGAAAGATCGTGCTGGCTGGAGAGGCATGTTGAGTGAGACCCAGGTCCACCTCGGAGTGTAGCGCCCTAAGAAGAAGAAGAAGAAGAAGACATCCGATGGTCCAATGCTTTCAATACTTAAAAGTCCATTCAAAGCGCAATCCAGACGTCTCTTTTTGGTGTTGTGTTCGCTGTCCCACCAAAATCCTTATGAAATCAATCTGAATATCCTACAGGTGCTACATGTACATAGTTTTACCAGCAACAGGATGTTTTGTGAAATAAATAATTTGAATAAGTCGAGCAATCAATTTCCAGGCGTGGATCGCGGAGACTCGCCTCTGAGCCATTCATCAAGCCAGCAACAATACGATTACTAAGGTTCGTTCGATTGCGGCTTCCTGTGTCAAGGGAAGCACTCAAACCATTGTACAGAATAATGTGCGACTACTTAGAGTAATGAAGTTCATTACTACTTCAATTGCCCAACTTAAAGGAGTAAACATTAAACATTTACCTTAATTCCTGAAGTCCAATGTTGGGCGCCATGCCGAACAATATTGAATTTTTCTATGCGTGCCAAAAACACGTGTCTTTTTCCAAAAAAAAAAAAAAACTGTTTCCCCTTCCCCCAAAAGCCAACTGCATGTAGTGACCCAACACCGAACACCATTCCCCACACATTGTAAATATCCTTAAATTCTCTTCTTTTTTGTCCTCTTTTGGAATTTTATTTTCATTTTGCTGTTTTCCTTTACTATTCACACACAAGCGCGCCTTGTAAAACGTGTTCATTATCGTGGCGAAACATGAGAAATATGTAAATAGCTATCTGGATATTTTACTCACACCTACAGTGGCGACATGCTTACGCACAAAGCGGGCTGACGTCGCCGAGTAATTTTCATAATATTATCAACATTTCATACCCGCAGCGCGTTGTTGTTATTATTGTTGTCATTTAATTTTTTTCCTCCTTCGTTCACTCATTGACGTGTCAGCGGCGGTTACTATTAATCCATGAAAATGTTGTTTTTCACGAAGCTTTAACTTGATTAAATGAATTTAAGTTGGTTTTTGAACGACAGAAACCTATGGTTGTGAAAACATTGGGTTCAATTAATTTTACGGATGAATTATGGTCAGTTTGCTTTGCTTCTTGCGGGACAAGGTGGGCTTCCGTTAAGAAATGTGACCGTTGATCATGACTGGCTAATGGAGCAATCAATTTAAGGATAAGCTAATTATTCATGACAGAGGGCGAGAAGTTGTTAGCAAATATTTTGTTCTGACGTCGGAGAGACATGAATGTGTCATAATTTGTCATAGGGCCTTTGTTCCACGGGGATTAAGGAGAAAGATGATAGACGACACCTGGTCGCCAACATCGCACCTGTTTAACTTAAAAAAATCTTTGAAATTCTTCTAGGGAGAAAGTCTATTGCGGTCGTATACTGGCTGTTCGATTAGATTTGTTGAGATTTTGACCAGAAAAGCTTTGTGGTATGGCGCAATATCGTGTTAAGTTCTCTTTCCACTACTCTGATCTTTTCGACGAATTTGTTCTCTCAAATACAAAATTCTTAGCGGCTTACTTGCTCAGACTTGAACGACCATTTTCAGTCAACATTTCCTTTTTCTTTCGGAGTATTTTTGAAACACTACTGGAGCACTCAGACTCAAAAGTGGTCAATTGTACTGCCAGGTAGCGACCCACTCCAGTGCCGTTAAATTGATCATAACGGCAAATGGTGACTGGACCAGATTCGATTTGACTGGGATTCGAACCTGGGACCCCTCGAACTTGGGGCAGGCACTTAACCAACTGCGCCATCCAGTCGTATTCAGCATTTCCTTTATTTTAGCGATGTTAAGTTGAGCTGAAGGCGTTGATGGCTGAACAGATCGAGGGAAATCTTTCACCATATCTCGACGGCTTTTAAATGCACTGTACCACTCATACGCACACGTTTTTGATAAAGTCGATTTGCCATAAACCTTATGTAACATTTTCAGAACTTCAGCAACCAGGAAATTCCATTTGAAATCCAAAATTTAAGACAGTCTTTGTTCGACATTTGTGTACATTGCAAAAATAGCAAATCACACTTGAGCCGAACTGACAAAGGGGTGCAATGTTAATAAACTAAATGACAAGTGACGCTCAAACTCTGCAGGAGTTTAGAACAGCAGTGCCAGCTTAGCAACAAAAAGAATTTCGAACATCCCTTTAAGTGGGTTTTTTTTAAAATGAATGTCGTCTATCCATTGCCTAGTCAAAGGGTCCTTACGTACCCACAGGGAGCACAGTTGGAGTCGAAACTTGTGTCTATGAGTCTACATTTTAATAACTATACAAATCGAAGGATGCTGAAAATGTCTCTAAGTCATGCCTCAATTTTATTACGAACAGTAGTAGTCGGCAACAACAAAGTTGCATATGGAACTCTCTCTCTTTCTATGTTATGCCGTGATTTTATTCAGTATTCCTTTCATAAAGCTATATGCAGGTCCACATGAAGGAGCAAGCAGCACAAAAGTCGGAATCCTTAATACACGCCTTCAGACTATTGCCGTCCGAAAGGCTGGCGAAACTTTTTGTCAGGAACTTATTTTTTGCAGGTATTTCGCTAATATAATAAAATGCAAGGCATCCGGTTGGTTGCTACACGTCGAATGGCAATGAAACTGGGCCAGGAAAGCACAAGGCGACCACATGCTTTTGAAAATGTATAGAGTTGCACTATGGTTTCTGTTTCCCAGAAGCCACCAACGGAAATAATTTTAATCAGTCGCTCCTATCCTTACATGTGAAGAGACGTTCGCGATGTGCAATATCCCTCTTCTGCTTTATGCTGTAACAATATGCCCAGTAACAATCCCTGCAAGTCCTTAAATCTGGGAAATCTGCTGACACACAGAAAGTGAATATAGGCGAGCAAAAGTCAATTTTCGAGTTGGTTCGTATATTTAGAAAAAAGTTGATTTTCTATTACAGAAGCAGTCCCTCTTTTTGTATTACAGAAAGGGCGTGCTTTGCTACGCCCTCTTTGGTGGCGTTCTTTTTCCAGGGGATCTAATTTTTCCCGGTGTTCTTTACATGTGAGAAAAATTTCATAATTCATCGTCCAAGTTTTTACTGAGAGATGCGAATTTTCGGTTTTTCTATTGCCTAAGACCGATTCCTGATCGATCGGTGTTAATAGTGTCAAAAATTGCATAAGGCTCGAAGCAATTATTTAGAAATTTATCCCATACATACAAACGATTCTTGGTAAATAATAATAAAGAATTTAGGTTGGCTCACATCGTCTCTTGCACATTCGTGACTTCAGGTGCTTGTGTATCGTCTACTTTTACTTAGGCATGATGAATTTAATACCCTGAATAATGACATAGATTGCATAGATCGAATTCTTATAAACCAAAATGCATAAAAAATAGTCCAAGTCACTCTCGACAACCTCCCCTTCATTCCTGCAAGGTTTTATTGAAATCGGTCCAGCCGTGTCAAAGATTAGCGCGAACAATCAGACAGAGAGACACTACGATTTTATTAACATAGATTTGCATACACACTATTTTAAAAATAATTGTCTCAATCATTCACTTACCGGAAAGTGTGAATAAAATGTGCACATGTACGTTTAAACGATCAAAAAATTAAGCTAATCGTTTGATGATGTTTAGCTGCAGGTTTGACAAAAAAAAAAACAGATTTACGTGGCAAAACTCTTTTTGTTCAATAAACAACAGAAAAAACATCAAATACGACTCTTACCGATTAGATCCGTTCACAATGCGAGTTCGATGAAAAGGAAACTTAACATGATCATTCACTGACAGCTGTCAATATGTATGCGTGTATGCTGTATGCGCTACAACGCGTGCATTATACATACAGCCCACGCTCATAGGCACCTACGTATTTGTTGTTGCTTTTTTTTTGTGAGGCCAAAATCAGATGTTGACATAAACAGCCATAACTCACGAACGCGTCTACCAATTTCATGCAAAATTTAGATAAACCACCTACACGACCATATGGACGAACCCTGAAAAGGTTATCGAATTCGGTTTGACCGTTCGTGAGTTGTACGGTCACAACGCACTTGCAACAATTTTTTATATACATAGATTGAATGTCAAAATGAAAAAAAGCAAGTAAAAAAACGACTGGATGGCATTTTTTGAAGCAATAATTTTTCTCGCCTGAATTCGCATTCTGGACACTGTGCGCCGTATCTAACGTTTCGGTCTAATCTTGGAAAGATTCTTTCATATCTGCTGCTCCAAGTAACCTCCGAAAAGGTGAAGGCGTTTCAGCTGTAGACCAGTGAATCACTAATGATTTTGAGTGGAATGTGCCTTAGTACATCCTCCACCTGTCGTTTGCAATCAACAACAGCCAACAGCAAAGATTGGGCCCACCTTCTGTCAAAGGTAATCTGCCTTCAGTCCGCACATGAATACGAGTTTAATGACAAAGGTTATGTGCCACGATTCAGATGTCAACGTTTTTGAAACCCACACTTCCAGTCTTCTTCAGCTTGTGTAGCTCATCCAATCATAGACTTCTCATGGGAATTAAAACTCTCCCTTCAAGCAAAATGAAAAAAGCATTTTTCATTCGAAAGCGATTTTCTTTAAACTCCTGCCCCCGGCTACGACATACTGTCGTGCGCGAGATGTCATTCGCAAATTAAATCCAACCCACCATCCACCCGCAAAATGAACTGGATTTTGGCACAACATAGAAGACCCCACCTAAAGTTCCATTTACCTCTTCAAAGGCAAGGCTTTTAAATAGATTGACTGTCAAGATGTCAGAAGCCCGTCATTGCCATTCCCTTCTCACACACTAACCCACGAGATTGAATTTAAATACCCCTTTGCCCGGGTCCAATCATTTTTTTGGCAGTATGTCAGACCCGTTTCAGGAGAGTTTCAGAAGAATTCTTTCTTCTCCTAAGCACCTGAGCACAAGTTTCACTTGTAGGCAGTTGCATTGGGGTTCACCGCCTGCGTGGCAGGACCACACAAATTTGAGCAACGATCATCGAGCGTCTCAGTACGTCTCACGACTCGCATACGTACAGTTCGCATATTCACCCTAGAGCAATGCTCGCTTAAAGATAAAGGCGTCCGCACTGGTCTTACCTACCATTTGACCACTAAGCGATCCAAGGCTCCATCCGACACTGTGTCCATTGTCGTGAGCGCTCTTCGATAATCGATGAAGTGAAACTCTATGTGTGTCATCCTTCTCCAGCTTGATTACGTATAAACACACGTGAGTGTGAACGAGGGCGAGGGTGGGGCTTCCTTTTCGTGCTGGTCCGTCAGAGGGGTCAGTCCGGGCGAGGGCGGAGGTTGAATCCATGTTGACTTGAGTGCTATATATAGTTCAAGGGTCTTCGACATCCTCACACACCCTGCTTCGTATACATCTGCTGAGCTACATTTGCATGGAGCAGAGGTTCGTCTGCTCGGGATACATATGTACACAGACGCTCGCCCAGTTATGATTAAGCGAAACGGTTGTCATCGCCTAATGTGTGGGTGAGAGTGCGAGCGTCTGTTGGCTATTTTGGGTTAGGAATATTGATTTTCTTTATTCATCATCAGCCAAGGCTGCTCGTGGATGCGGTAAGGAAAAGTAGTGACAAATTGCGAAATCATTTATTTTCCTCTCTGGCATCCTCCGAGAGGGGCGCACATCGCAACTGGAGTTAATTTGAGTGATCATAATGTTTTATGGATGCAAATTGTAGCAGCGGATCTGTCATTCCTGACACACGAATTACGTCCTGTCAAATGGTGATGGATTGGTGCACCTGAACTCCGTGGCGGGTAGCGTGCGGCTCTTTGATAGAAGTGCATTTGAAGTACCCATCTTAACCCGTGACGAATGGGGCTGTTTGTCATTTTATGGGAAAGGGAGCAGGAAATTGTAGTTATGGCATCTGTGAATGGATGAACGGTTTGAGAGAGAATGAATAAAACATGTTTCCATATGGTCGCTCGTTTTGCGTCAGTCTTGGGAATATGGACAGTCTGTTTGATTCAGATAAGAAATTGATTTAAGATTTAAGGACCGTCTTTATAACCCCGCTTTTAGGCTAACCATCGGGATATTTTTAAGGTGCTAATCGAGGACATCGTCGACAACCCTTGAGAATGGTTATTTTAAACTGTCAACACGTTACTATCACTCCAATGGCGTAAGTAGAAGTTTATTTAATATGGATCGACAGGTACCTGCACAACTTGTTAAAATAGAGAAACTTCAAAAAGTTCAGTAAAGTTCGTACAATAATACAGTCCAAGATGGTCCTGGGGCTAGCTTCTCAGCACCCACTCGTGTTTGCGTGCTATTATTCTCTCACGAGCGTAGGGGACCTACAGTTTAATACCGACTCCGAACGGCGATTTTGTGAAGCTTTTTCTGAACAAATATACTCTTTGAGCATTTTCAGTGTTCAAAAGAGTTGGAGCCGTAAAAAAATGTTACATGTTTTTTTATCGAGATTCGAACCCTAAACCTCGAGCGTAGCAGTCGATGCAACAACACCACGGCGCGATGAGAATTAACGGTGACGGTGACGCCTCTATCATTTTCGAATAAGGCCAATAACATCACCAAACCAAATTGCACACCACACCGTGACATTTTGTGCATAATTGATAATTTTTTAATGATTAAAAATGTCAGTTACTTTAGGGATATGACAGCGTAATTTGGAGCGTTCAAATCGACAAAAAAGATTGCTACCTCGATGTTGGATTAAGAGATAATTTTGGGTGTAGCCGTTTTTCGTTTTGGAAGAATTTTGTTTGACTGACTGACTGACTGAATGAGCCTAATCGGTGAAAAAAATGTTATATGAAAATTGGTCATCCAAACGCTGATGTTCGAGCACACATTTCCGTGGTCAGCTGGCGTTCAGCTCACAGCGCCATCAGGCTCAGGGAGTCAGGGTGCTGGATGTCTAAACCCTACGGTCATAGCACCATTTTAGATCTTCTACCAAGAGATCTCGTAACATCCTCCACAGATTAAACGGTCCCCAAACTAAATCTAACAAAAGGCTTTGACACTCTAATTCCCGAAAGAACTGATTGGCACTGCAGGCAGGTGTGCAGCGATTTTAACTGGGAAATCTACACTGACGGCTCTAAGATGGCCGGCGGAGTTGGTGCAGGTGTATTCTCATAATTCCTGAACATTTCTAAAGTCTACAGACTGCCGGACCATTGTAGTGTGTTCCAAGCGGAACTATTTGCAATCCGGGAAGCAAGTCGTCAAGTCAAAATATACCCAAACATCATGCCACGGCAGAAGGTGGCCAAGCAGCCATTTGTGCTTTATACTCTAAGCTAGTACAGGAATGCCAAACTGAGCTAGCGTCATTAGAAAACCAGCTCAAAATCTCCCTTATCTGGGTTCCAGGTCACAGTGACATCCCAGGAAATGAGAAGACCGATGAATTAGCTAGGCAGGGATCTGCCCATCGGTGCTCGTTTGCAGAGGAGATGCACATCCCAATACAAGCAGTCAAGGCTAATATCTCTACACATTTCCTTGAAATAGCTAATCTCAGATGGGCTAGGCTCATAAACTGTGCTACATCAAGAAAAATATGGCCTGAGTACAACCGATTCAAAGCAAAAGATCTCCTTCGGCGAACTCGACATGACATCACTAGATTGATGGCGGTCTGTAGGGGACACAGGCCGATTGCCGCAAAACTTGGTATCCCCCATAACACACATTTTTCGCAGTTGTAACAACATAGCTGAGAGAGAGAGCTTAACACACTTCTTTTGCATTTGGCCGGCTCTCAGACAGAGAGCGCTTGGAAGACCCTTTTTCAAATCACTTGACGAAATTTCTACGAGGACATTAAAGAACTTATGTCCTTCTTAAAATTGTCAAGTTGTATCTCAAAAATACACTTCACATTAAAGGTACTAGACCTGTGTCAGTAAAACGGCACATAGTGCTAATCAGGTTCTTCTAACCATCACTTTTACCTACCTATCTACCAGCTGGCGTCAATTCTTGAGTGAGTTGAACTCTGTAATTGTGTAGATGCAGATCCAAATGCGAAGTACGCCATAAAGTCTTGGGACAAGATCATATACTGTGCCTTCACTAACGGCAGTCATTTAAGTCAGTCTCTTCGATTTTTTTGTACAGTGTTGCCTATATTACGGTCGTTAATCTTTAAAAAAAAAACTCACTTTCTTATTGTGCCTAACCCAAAGTTCAGTGGACGGTGTAATAAGTACATATTTCAGCTTATGCATCTTGTGTTAATTAAGCTTTTTATCATGTTTTTATTTTTGTGGCACAATATTATCTGTAAACAAAGGCTAAATGCATAACAACCGCCTCGGAAAAAACACTTAAAATGAAACGCCTAATTTTTAGCTTGATTCTAAGTTGTACATGACACAGTTGTTAACAACTTTTCTAACCGTATTCAAGTGTATCGAGTTTCGAAGTACTCCAATGATGTTGGTATTTGCAATTTCGTTGGCAGCAGCTTACGATTGAACGACATCGTAAATCAAGCAAGAAAGTTTAATTTGGTAAAATTTCTCAAAATATTTTTGAAAATGGGCGCCGTGGCGTAGTGGGTAGGTGCGTCGACTCCTACGCTCGAGGTCGTCGGTTCGAATCTCGAAAAAAACATCAAACATTTTTTCACGGCTCCACCTCTTTCGAGTCACTGACAATGCTCAAAGAGTATAACTGTCTAGAAAAAGCTTCTCAATCTCGCCGTTCGGAGTCGGCATTAAACTGTAGGTCCCCTCCGCTCGTGACAGAAAATAGCACGCACAACACGAGTGGTTGGTGAGAAGCTAGGCACAGGTCCACCTCGGACTGTAGCGCCGCCATTATTATTATTATTATTATTATTATAATAACAAAATAGTTATTTTCTTGAATTTGGCAAAAAAATTTTATTTCTCGAAATCTGTTGTCACTTTTTATAATGACAGCAAACGAATGCGACGAGATGCCAAAATTGACTGCACATCTGTTTCGTTGCGCATTCCTGCGCGCATCAATTCATGCAGTATTGCTGCACATCTGAGCATTGTCAGTGATTCGAAAGAGGTGGAGCCGTGAAAATATGAACCAATGCTTTGAATGTGCGAGTGAACAAACTTATCCACGATACCTGACTAGTAACCAACGCTCGTGACCTTTCTGTGTGCCAAATTCCAGCGATTCTTTTTCCCACTTTAATAGCTCGAGACTACTTTTTCTGCTGCTCCATTTTGATGAACTTCCTATTAAAACAAATTTACCTTTTGTGAAATCGAATTTTTTATGATAAATTCAATTTGAGAGAAAAGAATAGTTCATTTCTAAAAACAACACCAATTTAGGACTATCCACCGCGCAAAAGAATAACAATTGCATTTAAATATTTGTTGGACAGTAATTACCTGCCACCTTTTCATTAACCAATTTGGAGCCTTAATTTATATGAATCCGGTTCGCCTTTAACCAGCAGCGCACAACAGCTAAGCTTCTCCGATTCCCATCACTCACTTGAGCTCTGTAAGTTGATTCTCGGCAAGTAAAACGGAATCGTCATTAACCATACTTATGTGCGTCCATTAATAATCAGACACATTACGCTTCATTAATCGAAGACTGCACACACCCTCCGCATGTGCATGTTCAATTTTATGCTTCCGCCTATCGGCCGCCTCATTTAACGTGTCAACCATCCGCACACACACACACAGTGACTCGCATGCGTAACACCAGAGCGGTTCCCGAGTGTATACTTTCCTGAAAATAGTTAATTAAAAGTTCTCCGTCCTCAGCCCCCGGTCGATGATAGCAACCGGGAGATTCGATTACACCTGATAAACGAGCTAGGTAATGTTTCCCTCACAGATTCTCACCCTCCTCACACACAGGGGGTTGTCGTTGGATGCCAAATGAAGCGCAAGACGTTTTTGAAACTCAAAGTCGCTGAAGGGAAAACTTTTCAGTTCCAGATTCGAACCCATGCCCACCCCTCGTGTTTTTGCTCCAAAAATGTATCCAGCAAATTAGCTGCAGGATAACTTTGAAATATTCCATAACGGGGGGTTGTGTAAAAATATATCCCCTCCCCCCTGTGCAGCGTTCGAGGCATCTTCATATTTGCGGCAGCTTTGTGGCACCGCGCCTATGTTCACAACAAAATTAGGTGCTCCACGCAACGAACACATCCCGGAAAAGGGTAATTTAATTGGTTGCTGGTCTGGTTATAGTGTTGCTGGTGGTAGGCAATCCCGCTCGACGCCACTGCTGAACAAAACAAATCTTGGTTCATTTAATTAGTTGCTCTTGGTTGGCTGGCTGGTTGGCTACAGAGTTGGTTATAACTTACGGCACAAATTGCTGGCTTTTTGCGAAAGAGACATGTATGTTTGCGCATCCAACTACGGGGAAAGTAAATGAGTTGAATTTATCAAACTCAGCAAAAAGGGTGGGGGTGAGAGTGTGTACCAGTGTTTTTCTGCTGCGGAATGATAGGGGATATTGTGGGAACAATGAATGGTATTTCGTAGTTGTTAGGCCAATTAAAGTGGGAGCCTGACCCCAGAGAAGCGAACCCCAACGGGGACAAATGTTTGGCTTAATGTGACACTTTCCATATCGCACAGGGTTAATGACATAATAGGACTTACTCAGAAGCAAGTAGCCCTGTCCGACTATGGGGGGCATTAATAACCTTGGCTTGACCGATGGTTCTTCTAATTTCGACTAACAGGAGCCCTCGGTTGATACCCACGTGGAAAGTGGATTTATGACCACTAGCCAGGGGATTTGAAATTATGTCATAAAGTTTTCATTCGTTTGTTGTAACCACATTATTCATTTGTCCACACGAATGGAAGGTGTTGGGCAACGTTCCGTATTTGCCTTAACTTTATGATCAAAAAGGTAGCCGGGAATTGGAAAATATCTTCAAGCTTTGGATGCATTTTTAAGAGATCTTGGTTTAGCTTACATCGTCTGTTCTGACGCAGAGACGTGACTGCTTTCAAAATCGAAGCAAGAAGGTGTTGGTAACATATCCGGTAATTATATTCAGAATATACAGGGTAACCAGATAAAAACGAGAGGAAAAGGAATTTAAATAAAACATGTGAGATATAAAATTGATTATGGCTTTATTTTGAAATTTAAAAATTCACGTTATTTCCTGAATACACCTCGTAATCAGTGGAAACAACACAGTTCCTGTGTCCTGTGTCCCTGAACACGAAGAAATTTCAGGGAATGAAACAGCAGACGAACTTGCTAAGCAAGGAGTCCTAATCTCCACAGAACCAATAAACATCACATCTCCAATTCGGCCGAAATTGATGTTGAGGCATCAGAAATGACTGGCTGACTGACAGGAACAGGAGCAATTCCTGCCGCATAATAAAAATCTTCTGGCCTGACTATGACACCCACAAAACTAAACATTTATCCTTGTTACCCAGTGTGCACAGAAGCACGCTGGTGGTCATCGTTACGGGACACCGCTCCATGAGCTACTATATTTTTTTTTTTTTTCGGATGATTTTTGGAACACTGCTGGAGCACTCAGACTTAAAACTGGTCCAGTGTACTGCCAGGTGGCAACCTACTCCAGTGCCCTTTAATTTGATCCCAACGGCAATTGGTTACTGGACCAGATTCGATTTGACTGGGATTCGAACCTGGGACCCCACTGACTTGGGGCAGGCACTTAACCAACTGCGCCATCCAGTGCGGCTATGCTCGTAATCTCCACTACTTACTTACTTAGCAGGCCTACGACCCATGTAGGGTCTGAGCCTGAGCTATCGCTGCCTTCCATCGTTGACGGTCTTAGGCACGCTGCTTTCAGTCATCAAGACCAAGCTTACGTCCGCAATGACTGGGTCTTTGTACCGGAGGTTCGAGAAGGAGAGGAAGGTCGAACCTCCGGTACAAAGACCAAGTCATCGCGGACGTAAGACAGATTGGTCTTGAGGAGGCTCGGTTTCGAAGGCCCTCTTAGCTGGAGCGTTGTTGTCAATGCCCTCAATGTGGCCGATCCAGTGCAGTCGACGGATTTTTGCCTTCCGGACTACATCCACATCCTGGTACAGCTCATAGACTTCGCGGTTGTGTCTTCTCCACCATTCGCCTTCCTCGCAGACGGGATCATATATCCGACGTAGAATTTTTCTTTCGAAGGCACCAAGAATTAGCTCCGCAGTTCTGCTTAGTGTCCAGCTTTCGGCTGAATATAGCAGGACCGGCAGAATAATAGTTTTGTAGAGCATGATTTTCGTCCTTTGAGTCGGGAGTTTTGAGCTCAGTTGTTTTGACAAACCGAAGTAGCATCGGTTCCCAAGGGCGATTCTACATCGGATCTCGTTTGTGGAGTTCACGTTTGCCCCGAGGGAGACAAACTCCTTCACTACCTCAAAATTGTGGCTGTCGATTGTTATGTTTTGCCCTAGATGGTGTGCGGCGGGTCGCTTCTTGCTCGACAGCATGCATTTTGTCTTATCATCATTGACCTTCAGACGAGCTCGTTTCGCCTGTTCTTTAATCGCCGTGAAAGCTTCCACTACGGCGCGTTGGGAACGCGCAGCGATTTCGATGTCATCTGCGTATCCCAACAGTTGGACTGACTTGTTGAAGATAGTGCCTTCCGTGCTTACATCAGCCCGCCGCACTATCTTCTCCAATACCAAATTGAAGAAATCACACGACAGCGCATCTCCTTGCCGAAATCCGGTGCAGGTTTCAAACGGCTCGGAGTTCCTCGAGCCGAACTGCACGATGCATCGCGTATGTGTTAGCGTGGTCCGACACAACCGGATCAGTTTTCCCGGGATCCCAAATTCGGACATCGCTTCGAATAGTTCCTTGCGATGAATGCTGTCGTATGCGGCTTTAAAATCGATAAAAAGATGGTACGTATCGATTTGGTACTCTCTGGTCTTCTCCAGAATTTGCCTTAGAGTGAAGTCTATAGTCGATTTTCCGAGCCGGAAGCCGCACTGGTACGTGCCGATTAGGTGCAAAACGGCTTTAGACGTTCACACAGTACACTGGAAAGGATCTTGTAGGCGACGTTGAGCAGGAATATACCTCAATAGTTATTGCAAGAGGTAAGATCGCCTTTTTTGTGGATGGGGCATATGGAGCTAATATTCCTGTCGTAGAGCTACAAATAATTTGGTGCATGCTCCCTACCAAAACATTGCCATCGGCCTGCTGATGGTAAGCCATCTAAGCCTGCGACTTTGTTGTTATTCAGCTTTTTAATGGCTATGCCGACTTCTTCAAAGCTCGGTAGGATGACTACTTCATCGACTGGAGTTGGGATTTCTTCATTCCCTATCACACTCTCCTGGTCCGGTCCACTAAGCAGCTGTTGGAAATGCTGCTTAAAGACATCCACTATTCCCTGCGGGTCAGTAACTATATTACCCTTACAATTTCAAACAGCTTGGTCAGGCTTTTGGCTTTTAATCTCCACTACAGGAACTGCAAATAGTTAGCGGTTGGCGCATCCTTGGAGCACCTTCCCAACTCTGGCCAAAACTACACAAAAAACAGTAGGATTGTTATTCTCCGAATCATTAAATGATGTCGTTTTCGTGAAGCCACAATTGTTCATCAAATTCGCAAATGCGTCTAAACGTTCTGCCTCAATAAAGGCTCTGATGGCAACATCAAGGTTAACTCTGTGATGTGGTACTACTATGGACCAACTTTACTGGGCGGACGGAATCTTAAGAGAACTTAAGCAACCAAGCATTATGGCCCAGATACGACCGAGCAAAAACCGACAAGATCCTTCAGTGCGACAAAGAGTTGCTAACGATGGTGGTTGGAGCTCTCACTGGCCATAATCATCTTAGAAACCATACCATGAAAATGGGACTCTCCAACGACAACATTTGTAGAGGTTGTGGTGACGAGGAGGAACGTGAGGATACTCCTCACTACCTCTGTCACTGCCCTAGTCTTTGTCAGTTGCGTCATAGAACACTGGGAGAATTCTTCTTCCAAGACTTACATGAAATCTCAAGTATACCTCTTAGATCTCTTTACAGGTTTATAAGGAAATCGGGATGGCTCCGGCGCAACGAAGGACCATGAGTGCGACAAGGGTAAAAAAAGGGGACACTATCCTCCAATTGGGCATCACAATGGGTCCCTAAGGACCTAAGTGAGACGTGGCTTAAGCCCGTCTACCCATATACCTACCTACCTACCTAAGCAACCAAGTATATACAATACACTGTGACCATATTAACCGCTTCGTTAAGTTTCGTTAAGTTCGTTCACTTTTGCCTACTTACGTGGTAGCGAGATGAATCTCCCTGCAAACTTCAGTCGACAGCAGAATTCTCTTTAAGTTTCTATAGCTCGGCCACTACCCCCTAACCTAACCTAACTTGTGCGAAAAGGCTCTGGTTGATGACCAAAAGCAGGACGAACTTAACGAAACGTTTCCGCGATATTTTAATCGTTTTGAAGTGAAGTCTGACAAGTTCTGCGAGTAAGTGTCGATCCATAATCAACAACTTCCTAGTTTTTACTTCCCACGTGTCATCACAATAATAAAAGGCAGTTCAACAATGGCACAAAATGTGAAATGGCACGTCTTGTTGGATATTTTTTGAGGTATAAATAGCATCAAATAATCCTCATTAATATGCGACAAATACCATTTCATTCCTCAAGGACTTAAGATCTCGGTTGTCCTCTTTTCTGCATCGTATTCTATTTTCATTAATGAGAGCAAGTGGAAATTTGTTTCCACAAGTCATTAGTAATAAATTTCCAATTTTCCCCACAATCAATACGACACTTAATCAATAACTCGGTCAAGCCAAAACAACACAAAAAAATTAAGGACGATCTTGCCCTGAGACGAGCGAGAGATGAAACCAAAAAAGGGCACGCAAGCACACGAGGGACAAAGAGGCAAGAAAACCAAGGAACATGAAATGAAATTATTATTATCCTGTCGGAAGTTATTGATTCACTTTGACAGAGAGCTGTGCTCATCTGATGCCAGGATGTCATTGTTGTTTTCCTTATGGCATTTATCTTGCACTAAAAATATCTCATCGTACAATTGGATTCGCAAAGGGGGAATTGTGGGGAGAGTCGGCGGGGAGCCATCTAACCTTTTCCCTCTTGGAAATCTTAGATTATTATTTGTGATTGTGATTTCATTTTTTTCTTTTCTTGCTGGTACACGATGAGGATGGGACATGTGTCATGGAAAGCACACAAAAGTCCTCGGGTGATATTGAACACAATTGACGTTTTTCCTTTCTTTTCTATTTCCTCCCTTATTTTTGTATCTTTATTCTCTTCAAATCGCATTTGAGGACGTGAATAGTCCGCTGGAATTAAAGTGTGTGTTGTGTGGGGAATTCTTTGCTTGATGATGGGAAAGATAATGGGTCGCTGGTTGACGTGTGTGGGTATCTGTTGTGGGAGCACTAATTAGCTTAAGGAGTTCCTAGTAAATACACCGGAGGAGTGGGACTTAATTATGCCATTATGAATTGATACCCTCGGCTTAAGGTCGTCTAATTTTCGAGGAAGTGGTTGAGATAAACATGTGAGGACCGGGAGTAAGTACCTTAAGTAAGTTCCCATCCCCAGGGCAATGGACCGAAATGGTTGCTTGTGAGCCGCTGGGCCATCAATGTACCAATGTACCATACAGAGCCACACGTTTTGTGGCAACAGGGATAGTGGGGAATAAGCGCAGATGAGCCCTTCACAGGTAATCCACAGAGGTAAACCAATATTGACGTAAAAAGGATTAAGTAAGCTCAGCGACACAAAGAGGTGTTTATCGTGAGCTGGGAACGCGTGTTGATGTTAAACTCTGCTTTTATTTCCTACATCAGATGTGTACCAATCCGTCGCTTAATGACTCATTTTCCCAGTCACCTTGGGTGTTGCATCAGTATACAACTGGCAGCTAAGAGAGCTCATGGTTAAATTATCCAAAGGGTAGCCAAATAGCAATGACAGCGTTTCCAACGGTTATGTTTCAGCAGTTGTAAAAGTTACGCATGATATTCGGCTGTAAAAATATTCAGTTAGGCTTGTCATTTTATCGCACATCGTTTCACACTTGCCGAACGAGGAAAAATATTTTCGAAATTCCGGATCGGTTATTTCTTTTTCCTCGGAAGATTTTTGAAACTCTAGTGGAGCACTCAGACTCAAAACTGATCCATTGTACTGCCAGTCAGCAACCTACTCCAGTGCCGTTAATTTGATCCCAAAGGCAAATGGTGACTGGACCAGATTCGATTTCACTGGGATTCGAACCTGGGACCCCTCAAACTTGGGGCAGGCACTTAACCAACTGCGCCATCGAGTCGTATGAATCGGTTGTTAATACCGAACGTGAATTTCGTCGTGCAGTCGGTATTCATCATGGTTTCAGTGTGGAAGCAAAATGTCACACCGTGAAAAAGTTTGAGCATAATTGCACTTTCTTTGACCTTAAGCCAAGTACCAGACGGAAATTGGTGAAAACCGAAGAAAACATAACCGCCGCAGCGGTCAGTATCGAAGAAGACCTAGAAATATCGATTTGCCGCCAATTAACTGAGTTCGTAGTCGCCAGAGAGTCAATCCAGTTAATTTTGCGTCTGGATCTGGGCCTATATCCGTATAAACTTGCACCATAAACCACAGACAAAGCCGAGATTTCGCTAATTGAATGCTGAAACGGCCGGAGATCTGGATTTTGGCCAAAAAAATCACCTTCTCTAACGAGGTCAATTTTTGGCTGGACACTAAGCAGAACTGCAGAGCCGATTCTTGGTGCCTTCTAAAGAAAAATTCTACGTCCGATATATGGTTCCAAGATTCATCTCGCTTCCGTGTAAGTAGGCAAAAGTGAACGAACTTAACGAAACTTAACGGTTAATAAGGTCACAGTGAATTGTTTTTCTGTATATATTCGGGTGCTCAAGTTCTTTAAGATTCAATACGTGCAGTAAAGTTGACCCTTAGGACCCTGTGTACCCTTGCTTAGCAGGCCTACGATCCATGCAGGGTCTGAGCCTGAGTCCACGCTGCTTCCAGTCATCAAGACCAAGATGCCTTACGTCCACAATGACTTGGTTTTTGTACCGGAGGTTCGGTCTTCCTCTCCTTCTCGAACCAGGAGGCTTGGATTCGAACACCGTCTTAGCTGGAGCATTGTTGTCCATGCGCTCGATGTGGCCGAGCCTGTGCAGTCGACGGATTTTTGCCTTCCGGACCACATCCACATCCTGGTACAGCTCATAGAGTTCGCGGTCGTGTCTTCTCCTCCAATTGCCTTCCTCGCAGACAGGATCATATATCCGACGTAGAATTTGTCTTTCAAAGGCACGAATCAGCTCTGCAGTTCTGCTTAGTGTTCAGCAACTGGTGACGGAAACAAAATCATCTTTCACTTCAAAAATTCGGGATCATTTCACACAGACTTTGAGAACGGCACTTTGCTCAACTTCTTGGAATTTATGATGAGAATGGAAAATACTTAACGCAGCTCGACGCCATCGCAATACTTGACACTGATACTCTTAATCTCATTGTGTCCTCTCAAGAAAGGAATCACCTTTGATCACAAAGTAACAGACAACAAGAACGTGTAAAACCTTGAGATTCCCTCTTAAGACAAAAAATGCTTGAAAAACAAAACCGTTAAGCAGACACATTGAAAGTCTAATCTTGTTCATCCCAAAACAACAAACTCCTGCTTATGCTACAGTATGTCACCTAGGAAAGTCACATCATCTATCATTCCTCCCAAGGACTGTACACCCACATGCAAACCAACTTCGGAATCATATCAGATGTATACACAGTGCCATATTCTTTAAACTTAACAAATTACCAACTCGAACCATTCGTCATAGTCTCCACTTCAAAGCTCCGAACGCCATTAGGTGTCAGTGATGTCATCTTGCGCAAATGACAAATTCCACAGAAATTCATGCTCCGTCAGGTTCACGGTGCCAAATGTAATATTTCCGGACTTGCACCCCCAATTATAAATGGCACTTGTCCGCAAAACTGAAATGGATAACTGAACAGAATAACGTTACCTCCAAGGGATACGGTACTCTTCTAATGTCCTTCACGTGCGAAGGTCGGACGCAAAGACGAACGGAAAACAAAAAACACCGAAAAGTCGAAAAAAGGTGACTTCATTAAAAATTCAAGATAACCATTTGTTTTGTTTTCCCATTGTCCTGATCCTTTTTGTTCGGCGAAGGAGGATACACATATTTCTGCAGAATACCGTCAGTTGGTCCATGTCCTCTTCACCGGGTGTGCGTCTGTCCAGAAACTGTCCCGCAATGGGTGCCATTCAGATTGGATTTGAACCTTCTGCACCCCTGAACGATATGAATTTCTAATGGCTTTTAAGTGCAGGAGAGGAAAACACAGTGCTTCCGCATGAACAACAGGATACTCGTACATCCTGAAGGAAGCCGAGCGCAACAGGAGAGCATGTACGAGTACCCAACAAGAGTTCGTCTCTGGCAATGTGTCCCCATCAATTATGCTGTCAAAACAAAAACAAGGCTGGTGATTTCAGATCTCAATTGTTGGCTGATGGCAAACATTGAAAGGATTTTCAAGGACGTCCCAAATCCGCAGGAAAAGAATGCTGCGAAAGGAAGAGATGCCAAGGGCAAAGGTACAAATCCCTGTGAGCCTAAAAAACACTCTTCATAATGTAATCGCCTTCGTGTAACAAAGGACTTCCCAATCACAATCCTTCACAATTAACCAATTTCCAGGAAACTTTCGGAACTTTCTCCCGTTCTCCCTAGTCCTTTTTTCGGCTTCGCAGAAGAATAAAAAAACCAAATCAACATGCATTCATAGGAAAAGGACCTTTGGGGAAAATAAAAAAAAGTTGGCCCGAATTCTGAGGGTCACGGGAGAACTGTGCCTTGAGCTGAACGCGTTCGTGTTACCTTATTCTTGGAAGGACTTCTGGCAAGATATTGGTTGGATTTTTGAGAAATCATTATGAAGCAGAGTGTCCTCCAGGAGTTTATAATATTCCGAGACTAATTTTGATTTGATAAATCCCTGAGAGTACATTGCGGGCTTTTATTAGTTTGATGTTTTTCTGGGTGAACAACGTCTAAGATAATTGAGATGATTTTGCCTTCTACACATGCGTTTGCACACTTCATCTCACATTCACTCTAAATGGCCAATTTTTTGGCATATTCCACATTTCATACCTGAGACAGTTATCGCTTTGGAAGTGGAGAACAAAGAACCGCAGGGTTCCCTTTTATCGCCACTGGTTTTTATGTTGAAAATGAAATAAATTCGTCGAACTTTGACAAAATAGACATAATGGCTGCTGGTTCGTGCATTGTGACTTGGATCAACACCACATATAGGACAGAAAGGGAGTCTCATAATGTCTAAAAATCGTCAAGCTGCAGTTTTATCCCGGCTCTGAAATTTGGTTCCAAAACTGATCTAATGAAGATAAGCAGATAGACGAGATGTCAGATCTCACTTAAATCCTTGTTGACCCGTTGTTATGACGACTGATCTAAACTGTCGATTGTCCCTTAAAGGGATGGTACAGCATTTCAACATTTTCCTCATTCAAGAGTTGGTCACGTTGACATTTCAAGAAAATACCGAAGCAAACCGGCGGGCGTGCCCAGGTCTCCAGCTGAATAAATAGCCTCGCTTTAACTCTAGGCTATAAATTTCACTAATAATAGGTGAACAAAAGGCACGATTTGACTGCCCATAAAATCTAGCCCTTATTAAACCTTAGGCGCTCATTCTGTCTCATCAGAATAAGGAGATCAGTTATTCTTCTTCTTAGGGCTCTACAGTCCGAGGTGGACCTGGGCCTCACTGAACATGCCCCTCCAGCCCGCACGATCTTTCGCCAGCTGTCCCAGTTTCGCACACCAAGCCGGCCGAGGTCCCCCTCGACTTGTGTGCGCCACCTTGTTCGTGGACGTCCTCTGTTGCGTTATCCCACAGGCTCAGAGTCGAGAGCTTTGTCATTGGGAAATGCCTCATTGGAGATATGTCGCCAACAACTTTTGTCATAGAAAAAGGGGGAAACGATTCTTTGCGACTTCTGCTTTTCTCCTTTTTATGGCGCTGTGGTCCCATAGTCCAACAAGCCTGTCCAGCTACCAGGATCTTTCGCTAGCTGTTCCCAGCTGTTTACACCAAACTGATTGAGGTCCCTCTCCACTTGTGTGGATTGCGGAATTGCGAACGTCCTTTGTTGTGTTGTCTCTTAGACTCAAAGTGCTATTTCGCTCATGTGGTACAAAAGACATATTTAGGAGAACTCATTCAGTGAGTAAGAGAAAGCATTAACCAGCGGCATCACTACAGTCTGCTTGTACACATTATCCACAGCTTTGCTTTTGGTTCTGTCATCACAGCCTTTAGTTTTAATCCAAACCAGTTTAATCTGGGTCTCTGGTCCCCAGGAACGATGAACTTGCCAAAAAATTAGAACCCAACATGTCACAAGCTATCCCATGGATCGAACCCACAAACTCCTATTTAAGGAAAAAAGTGGACAACAGAATTGAAGGGATTCACAATGGGCCCTATGGCCTCCAAGTGAAAGTGATGCTTTAACCATCACTCTCCCCTTCGAAAACCTAACCTAACCTATCCTATGGCCTGAAAACGACTGGATGGCGCAGTTGGTTAAGTGCCTGCCCCAAGTTAGAGGGGGCCCAGGTTCGAATTCCAGTAAGATCGAATCTGGTCCAATCGGCAGTACACTGGACCAGTTTTGAGTCTGAGTGCTCCAGAAGCGTTTTAAAAATCCTCCGAAAAAAAAGCGTCTTGACTTGGGCCTGCACCCGTTCAAGATTCAACTGACTCAGGAGCTGCAGGTGAACGACCATAGACAGCGACGTGTGTTCGCTGAATGAGCTCTGGAGCAGTTGGAAACTGACCCTAATTTTGATCGAAAAATGTGATGAGGCCCATTTCTGGATGAATGGACACTGTACAAAACTGTCGAATTTGGGACAATACCAATCCACTGAATCCTTGAAAATCGTGTCTCTTGTGTTGACCAGTGAGTTTTGCACGATCTTCTCAAGAACGATGTTAAAGAAGTCACATGACAGCGCGTCGTCTTGTCTAAAACTTTTTGACATTGAAGGTCTCAGTGAGTTCGTTACCGATCTTGATAGAGCACCGAGAGTTCTCCATCGTCATTCTGCTCACGAGCTCAACGAGTGTGGCAGAAATGTCAAATCTGGACATGGCGCTGTATAGCTTGTCTCTAACGCTTGAAATCTACGAATTTGTGGTGGGTGTCTATTTTCATTTGTTGAGTCTTTTCGAGCATCTGCCGTACTGTGAAAATCTGGTCTATTGTGGATTTCCCTGGCCTGAAACCAAACTGATGCGGACTTTTCAGATAGTTCACAAATGGTGTCAGGTGTTCACACTTAACGGCAGAGAAGATCTTATATGTGATGTTAAGGAGACCGATTCCTCGGTAACTGGTGCAGTCATAGGGGTCTCCTTTCTTGTAGGCTTCCGCTCCTTCTACCCACAAAGTTACCTACCCGAAGACCGCATTTTCGCTACCGTCAGGAAGAACATTTTTTGAATTCTGACTCATCCTGGCTAACTCCAAATTTTTTCAGTAAACACTAGCGCTACACGTTCCTCACACAAGTAGAGTGACCTTCAGTTCCCACTCCAAGCTTGTGTCTTGCCAAAGCCGTTGCCTTGAAATGAAGGTTTATATTTGTCCCTTTTGGGTATTGAACTACATTAGCGTAGCAGGAGATGGCCACACTTCTGCCAAAATAATACATTTCACAAATCAAGACAACACGTCGCTATTTTTAGCCATCACTAGGAACACTTTCCATTACAGTCTTCAAGTCTAAAGGGCAATGGATGCCTGTTGTTCTAAATGATTTTCGAAGATCTCCCAACAATCATGACTTACCCTACATTCGATACAAGTTCGGCAGTGTGTTGGAGCATCCCTTTTGGCATTCATTCTCTTCGATTCATTTATGCAACAACATCCCAAAAATAAACATGAAAAAGGTCGGAAGGAGTTCTACCGAAATACGCTTTGAACCCAAAAAGGGATGTTTAAAATAAAAGGACCGCCATTGACACCTTTTTTTTGTTGTCTTTCTCATTTTATCTGTGGGGATCGATGAAAGACAATGGTTACTCAGGTGACTTTATTCATTAGAATTTGAAGGACACCGTGGACTGGGTTTGAGGAGAGCACTTTGAATGGACAATTGTGTACACATAGAGAGGGATTTCTCTTTGGGATGGAGGTGACTTCTCGGCTTATGTTCAACAGATGTAGTCGACTTGGGGAATTATATTCTGTTATCTAGGGACGAGAAGGGGAATTTAAAGGTTGTAGTATGAAAAGGAGGGTGACGAAATGATGGCCAAAGTGAGCTTGTCAGAGGTACGACTGTGTTAAAATACATAGGAAGGGATTTCATTAAGCGCTTCCTATCTTTAAGTTCAAATTAAACAAAGTGGATGTAAGATGTCATCAAAATCTTTTATTCGTTTAAAAGACATATCAATGCCATTATATATATTAATAATGGCGGCGCTACAACCTGGGCCTAGATTCTCAGCAACCACTCATGTTGTGCGTGCTATTGTTCTCTCACGAGTGGAGGGGACCTACAGTTTAATGCCGACTACGAACGGCGAGATTGAGAAGCTATTTCTAGACAGTTATACTCAGTGACTCGAAAGAGGTGGAGCCGTGAAAAAATGTTTGATGTTTTTTTTTGAGATTCGAACCGACGACCTGGAGCGTAGGAGTCGACGCACCTACCCACTACGCCACGGCGCCCATCGATGCCATTATGTATGGAATTTAACATTATTCAAATGTCTTCCGCAGCTTCTCTGGGTGGCGCACAATCGAAATGTCTAATTTTTTATAATTCTGGCGCATAAGTCGGGCTGAAGTTGACCGATGGCATAGGTTATGCTGACTTCGACGGCCGCTGAGGTTTCTGGCTTATTCACATAGACCTGCGACTTCAGACACTTACTTACTCACTTAACAGACCCACGATCCATGGAGGGTCTGAGCCTGAGCTATCGCTGCCTTTCATCATTGACGGTCCTGGGCACTCTGCTTCCAGTCATCAAGACCAAGATGTCTTACGTCCGCGATGACTTGGTCTTTGTATCGGAGGTTCCATCTTTCTCTCCTTCTCGAACCAGGAGGCTCAGATTCGAACACCGTCTTAGCTGGAGCATTGTTGTCCATGCGCTCGATGTGGCCGAGCCAGTGCAGTCGACGGATTTTTGCCTTCCGGACCACATCCACATCCTGGTACAGATCAAAGAGTTCGCGGTTGTGTCTTCTCCTCCATTCGCCTTCCTCGCAGACGGGACCATATATCCGACGTAGAATTTTTCTTTCGAAGGCACCAAGAATCAGCTCCGCAGTTCTGCTTAGTGTCCAGCTTTCAGCTCCATATAGCAGGACTGGCAGAATAAGAGTTTTGTAGAGCATAATTTTGGTCTTTCGAGTCACGACTTCAGACAACCCCACAAGGAAAAGACTAACGGGGTCAAATCGCACGATCTCGGTGACCAGTTCACATTCACTCCACGTGAGAGAATGATGCCCTCGAATCGCTCATGCAGAATTTCCAATGTGGCTTGAGCTGTGTGGCACGTAGCGCCGTTCTGTCGAAGCAATACGTCGTTGGTGTCCGCATCATCCAAATTGATTTTTCAAATTGACTCCACAATCCTTTTTTCACCACAAACTTTCGACTGTCACACCCTCAGGACCTGTCCATAGATAAGCGGAAAGAGCAACAGATAAGTCAGAACTTTAAACTTTTCCGACATATCGACTCCGAACGCCACGAGCAGTGTCATTCCATTGATTCAAAGATCATATCTTCGACGAGCGCGACAGAGCACAAATCATTTCATGCTAAACGCCCACCCAATCCATTAGCAAAAAAAAAGTTCCTGAACCTGTCATTCACTTCGGAGGCAAAGTTTTAAGCTCCACTCTTCACAAATGTGAACAATCCATTGTTCACATTAATTCCGACTCAGGAATACACGCTCTTACACTCTCCGGGAAGCACTTCGGGGAAGCACACCCGCTCTAAAAATAGACGTCCCCAAAGTTTAAATATAGTATTTGTCCAACATGTCAATGCGTAACCCTCCCACCTGAAGCATGTTCCCCAGAATGACTACAACAATGCATCGCTCGTTTTATTGCTGCGTCCGGGGAGATCTGCCGTGTGTAGGTGCGTGCTTCCAGCCTCCGCAGACTGGAAGTGATTTTGCACACGCGGAAGCACTACGTAAACAGATTGAACTTTCCACGTCCTGAACTTTGTCCACGGCGACGTGGGCAATCCGCTTTATTTTTCGAGCACTCCCTCTCAAACCAGCTAGTCTCGGATCAAGGATGTATTTATAGACAAGCATCTGCGGAGTGGGAGAAAAGTTTTGCGATACTTTTCGGTCTCAATGATGCTTCCCTCGGCCCCGACTCAAGTGCGTAACAAACAAAGTCATTCAGGGATTCGCAGCTACAATGGGGTTCCATCTGGATTTTCTCACGTACCCGGCGAGGGAGGCTCCGAAAGTCGAGAGTTAATTAATTTAATATTTAGCCCCGTTGGGTCTGGTGGAAAAATTTCGAAGGTAAACAATGAATACAAATGTCGGCTTTCTGGCGAACCCACCTCCGTGCGAAGGAGGATTTTCGCTTTTTTTTCGGTTCCATAATTTTCTAATGAGTTCACGGCGGAAATCTCGCACTGGATTTTCTCTTCTTTTCTGTTTGATGCCGTTGCTATTCATCTCAGGCAGAGTAAATATTTATGGCTACATCCTCGGAGAAGATAGGCAAACACTTGTAGTCGAGTGGCTCGATAGGGGCTGGAGGAGGCTGGGTAAACTGCTTACTTAATTCTCAGATAACAACGTTATCGTGGGGAGGATTTCACAGATACTTAAGATGTCCTGCCAGGGATTAGGGCTTGAACGGGAGATTGTCTGTTATTTAGCTGCGCAATGATTAACGGGTGCGTTGTTAACACGTTGTGGGGGTTAGTTTCTTTGAGGAGATAAACAGAAGAAATGAAATCGTGGGAGAAATAAATTGCTTGTACAAAAAGCAGATTGGATTCGATTGTGTTTCGGTTGCGTAATTGTACAAGAACACGGTGATATTTTGCTGAAACATTTGACCTTTCCAATGAGAGGGGGTTTGATTATTCTTACAGTTCACTTGTTCCACGAACAACAGAAATAAAAAAAAATAGATCTCCTTCAAATTACCTATCTTTTTAGGGTAACAAAGCGGTCTTTCTTGGATTCTAGAGGCTATGTTCTGACAAATTTTTAAGGGAGCAGAACAGCTCCTCTATTACATAAGCTACGCTATGCTGTCATAAGTGCTCAGGAGGTCAGGTCACTGGTAGAAATATTTCCTAAGTATGACGTTTTTTAGCGACTGGATGGCGCACTTGGTGGACAACAGTGGACAACAGTGGACAACAGAATTGAAGGGATTCATAATGAGCCTTTGGGCTCCAAGTGAAAGTGATGCTTTAACCATCACACTCCCCTTCCAAAACTTAACCTAACCTATCCTATGGCCTGAAAACGACTGGGTGGTGCAGTTGGTTAAGTGCCTGCTCCAAGTTCGAGGGGTCCCAGGTTCGAATTCCAGTGAAATCGAATCTGGTCCAGTCACCATTTGCCGTTGGGATCAAATTAACGGCACTGGAGTAGGTTGCTACCTGGCAGTACAGTGGACCAGTTTTGAGTCTGAGTGCACCAGTACAGTGCTTCAAAAACATCTGAAAAAAAAATAAAATAAAATTTGGCGTTCTGCAAGCGTCCAGTCCTAGTCCCTTGCTATTCACACTTCATACCAATAAGTTCCTATAATTTGTTCTTGAAACGTTTTTGGTCTGGTAAAATGTTAAGGACGTTAGCCTAAGGTACGAGGTGTGTTCAGAAAAGAACTTTACACATTCCACTACTCCTTAAATCCTTATAATAATAATAATAATGGCGGCGCTACAGTCCGAGGTGGACCTGGGCCTAGCTTCTCAGCAACCACTCGTGTTGTGCGTGCTATTGTTCTCTCACGAGCGGAGGGGACCTACAGTTTAATGCCGACTCCGAACGGCGAGATTGAGAAGCTTTTTTTCTAGACAGTTATACTCTTTGAGCATTGTCAGTGACTCGAAAGAGGTGGAGCCGTGAAAAAATGTTTGATGTTTTTTTCGAGATTCGAACTGACGACCTCGAGCGTAGGAGTCGACGCACCTACCCACTACGCCACGGCGCCCACCTTAAATCCTTACTCCAACTAAATCTGTCGCAGTAATTCTTGCTCAGCTAAAAGTCACTCAAAATCAACAATTTTTTAGGCTTTCAGTCAAAAATTCAAAATTACTCATGTTCTTGCAATAAATTCATGGGATAAATTGTTTGGAAAACAAAGCCGAAAAAGGATATAAAACAAAACGGACAATCAAGCGGAATATTGGAAGCAACACTTAACTAAATGACTGCAATGTTGGTCATCATTTTTTGACAAACAAACACCCGTCGATGTGCGCAAGAGACTCTTTATCAACTGATGTGATATTTTTCAAAATCAAAACCAAACACGAGAATGCCACTTCTTATACGAACATTCGCTGGAAGGACGGTAACAATCTGCTTGACAATAGTTTTGATTCTTCTTAAAGTTTCGATTATTCTGGGGATCAAAATTGTCAAGGCGATTGTATCCTGCGTACTGCTTCGCACTTTTATTACGTTTTCAGTTCTATTTCTCCTGGTTTATCTTCTAGACTTGTAAAGATACATTAGACAAATTAAAACCGTGCTGAAATTGAATTCGTGTATTGTGGTGTGCAAATTAAGGGATTGTAAATAAGACTGGATGGCGCAGTTGGTTAAGTGCATGTCCCAAGTTAGAGCGGTCCCTGTTTCGAATCCCGGTGAAATCGAATCTGGTCCAGTCACCATTTGCCGTTGGGATCGAATTAACGGCACTATAGTAGGTTGCTGGCTAGGTCAAGTAGAGCGTATAGACAACTTAGCTCCGGTCCGAAGAGTCTTCAAACGCAGTCTTCAAAAGGCAATTGAGTATCTCTATACAACACTCTATACAAGACCTGATCACTCCAGTCCTGCTTTACCGCGCAGAGGCATGGACAATATCCCAAGCGGCTGAACAGTCTCTTGGTCTTTTCGAGAGAAAAGTTCTGCGCGCGGTCTTTGGTCCTGTTTGCGTTGATTTGGAGGAGAAGGTTCAACCACGAACTGTATAGGCTGTACAGTGACATGAGTCTAGCCAGGCGTCTACGGAACCAACGCCTAAGATGGCTAGGCCATGTAGAGCGTATGGACAACTTAGCTCCGGCCCGAAGAGTCTTCTACTCTGAGCCTGTGGGACAACGCAACAGAGGACGTCCACGAACAAGGTGACGCACACAAGTCGAGGGGGACCTCGGCCGGCTTGGTATGCGAAACTGGAAGCAGCTGGTGAAAGATCGTGCTGGCTGGAGACGCATGTTGAGTGTGGCCCAGGTCCACCTCGGACTGTAGCGCTCTAAGAAGAAGATGAGAAGTGTTAGATTGATTCTGGATTTTTTTTTGAACCTATTTTCATTCATTTACAGTCAAAATCGGTTATAACGAACTTCAAGGGACCGACGAATTTGGTCGTTATAACCGATACGTCGTTATAACCGATGTCGTTATAAGCGATTTTGACTGTATATATGGAATGGCACGTGACTCAAATGGCAGTCTCGGCTTTGCTAGCGGTCCTTCAAGCGGTCGGTTCATTTTTTTTTGTGAGATCGGTCCAATATGTGCGGCGTTACTCCGGCAATAGCGTCTCGAATGTTGGCCTCGAGCACGTGCATAGTGGTTCGGGTTGGTTTGTTACTGTACACTAAGGACTTCAAGTAGCCCCGGTGAAAATAATCGAGTGGTGTCAAGTCGCATGATCACGAGGGCCAATTGATGAACGCTTGCCATGATATGACCCAGTCACTAAATTTCTCCTTCACAATTTCTAGCGCTGCGTTGCGTTGCGTTGCGTCGCTTATACGGAATGTAGCACCGCCTTGTTGGAATCACAGTTTGGATATATCGATGTTATCGAGCTTTAGCCACAGAAAGTTGGTTAACATCACACAGCTCTATACCTGAGACCATTGATGGTAACGATGGATCCTTCCTCATTTCGAAAGAAATAAGGTCCGATGAGGCCGCCTTGCCGCAACCCGCATCAAAAAGGCAATCGTTAGGGATGCATTGATGCTTGGTTGAACACTTTTGGATTGTGTTTGCTTCAATAACGATAAAGCCAAGAATGGGCCCGATCCAAGATTATTTCCAAAAACCGGACCTCCTGCCAGCATTTGCCGTGCCCAATTAGCGAATTCACGGCTTTGTCTATAGTTGTTCGTCTTCAACTCTTGCGTCAACACAATCTCGCACGGCTTGGGAGTACGCCAAACCGATCTACAGTTGTTTTTTAGATTTCGAAAAGGCATATAACTGAGTTCCTCGAGGTAAACGCTGGAGTGTTCTGCAGGAGTATGGGATTGATGGTTCTTTGCTGAGGGCCATTCAGTCTCTATACACAAACTGTAGCAGCTGTGTTCGGGTTAACGGTAGTAAATGAACACCTTTCACCGTAGGCGTTGGACTTTTCTCCTCTTCATTATATATATGAACTGGATGTTACAGCGCAGTCGAGGCGAGGAATGTTTCACATTAGGAGAGTTGAGGGTAAGTCATCTTCAACGAACTCCAACGCGCGCTAAATAAGTTTGTGGCCGTATGTGCTAATGCTGGGGTGAAGGTAAATGTGGAGAAATCCGAGGTTATGCTTATTTCAAGAACACCTGTACAATGCACTCTACATGTTAGTGGAGTCCCATTGAAACAGGTGGAGAAGTTTAAGTATCTCGGGGTCTTTTTCAAGCTGCCGAGATGAGATTTCTTCGTGCTGTTCTGGGAATTACTCACCGGGATAGAGTGAGAAACACAGCAGTGCGCGAGAAACTCAATGTAGGGAAGCTGATTTTTCGAACGGAAAGGGATGTACTTCGTTGGTTAGGTTATGTGTCACGAATGTCCCCATCATCACGACTTCCAAGGCGTGCCTTGAATGCGATTCCATCAGGTAGGCGACCGCTTGGCAGACCCAGGACGAGATAGTTGGACCAGGAAGTGTTTCTTGATAAATAACCAGCGACTTAATGCCGGTTAAATTTGCATTTAAGCTAACATCTGTTCAAAAACACGGCATCATTCAAGCAGCATATCTTTGGATGTCCATGAACGCCTCTACACTCTTCATTTCTTGTCGGACAACTCAAATGGGATGTTACGCAAACACATATTCGACTCCCTACTCTTAGTCTTTGTTCAGCTTGAATTTACCTGAAAACTATGACATGTTCCCATCCAAACCGTAAACTCAATTAAATGCAAATTTTCCGCTTTCACCCATCGCCCCACACCCAACACGTGCATTCTATTCTACTAAATAAACTTTAAATTCAATTTCATCCCCATCCCCACTCTTGGAAAATTAATTATTTAACCAGTCGCCTCTCACACACAAACCACTTCCTTTTCAAAAACATCCTTTTATAAAGTGTCTACACACATGTGTGTGTGCACAAAGTGAAACATAATAATTTCGAAACTTAAACTCATGTCATCACACGTGTCTGTTTCTTTCAGAAATTAATGGAACCCGTGCACTGTCATCACGTTACGGGGCGCAGTTAGTGCCGGAAAAAATGCGAAACACATAAACTGTGCGTTTTCGATACCCAGGCTACTGTTGTATTTCACAAATACCTGCAGGATCTGAACGTACATTATCTGCCGTGCACACACAGCGGCAGAAGGAGAACGAGGACGTGGACGAGGAGGATAATACACCCACAGCCCCAAACTGTATTCCCACCGTCGTGCCGTGCCCCGTCGATTTTCTGTGCAATCCAGTAAAATCAAACAGACAGAACTGTTTATGGGTGCAGTCGGCGAACTTGAACAGAAGACGAAAACATTCGAACGATACGACAGTGTCGAGGAGAAGACCAGACACACCGGCTTCACATCGGTATTCTCAAAGATAATCGATGGTATGCCAGCTGCAACGATGTTCTCTAAATTCAAGAGTGGCACCACCGGTCCACAGAATCCCGTCGATACGAATCCCATAATTCAGTACTTTGAGATTGGAAAGCAGACAGCATGTGCTGGCCCCGAATTGGCATGGAAAATTCATGATGCGTATCGGAAAAGCGATGGCAAGGTATGTTCAGTGTGTGTGTGTGTGTGAAATAAGTTTTATCAATTTCACTTCAAGAGGATGAGCTGGGGCAGAGGTGAAGTGGTCCAATCCACTCAATCCTCCAAATCGAAGCTGAAATACGAGTACCTTTAGACGAAGTAGGCCAATCAATTGATTTGTGGTTGCTCAAGGATGAGAAGGGGTGGCACACTTTGGGCCGTGCTGGGGCTGGGTGAAAATATTAACCAGTTGAATGGGAACGGAGTGCGGGGAATTGTTGAAACATTCGGGTAATTAAGTTGCTGGTTGTGTGCTCGAATGCGGTTTTCAAAGGATTTCGGAAGAATGTCTGTGGAGTGGGGAAATTGATACGAGAAGGGGCGCAAAGGAGGCATCCCCCACCCGACTTCTACAAATTTGATTGATATCTGAGAGAGGGGCTTCATTTTATTGCGTAGGAAAGGAGTCATTCCTATCAGGGGCGAAGCATGCCACGAAATATGCACGTTTAAGGGTCTTCATAAAACGAAGTAATCGTTCACGTACTCAAGGCAATCTTCCTTCATGTCCCTAATTTGTATGATACCATCGATCTATAAAAATGCACTGCTTTTTGGGCTCACAAATGTTATGTCGAAGAACTGGTTTAATAGTTTGATGGATAATTATAGCTCTTTCCATTAATTTATCGACTTCTTTCTTACCTGGCGATTTTCTCGTTAAGTTCGTTAAGTATTTTTCGTTCTTTTGCAGAAGACTAGGAAAGTATTTCTAAATGAAAGTCAGTATTTCTATTTTTATGTTGGAATCAGGGTGCATATTTACAGTTTTTTGTTTCGTCCTTCAATTGAGCTTCACAAAGACTGTAGAATAAATCGTTAAGTTACTATGATTGTGCTTTAAGAATAGTGACGCCTCTTCACATAACAATTTTCATGGCAGAAATTCTCAAATTTGTAACAGAAATATTCAAGAAGTTGTTAAAGGCTGTAACGAATTGTGGGTCTATACGAGATGTGAGATGCTGCCGGAATGAAAGGTACGTACACACAAAGCGTGAACACTTTAGCAACGTCGTGATTTTAGTGTTGATCAGTGAGTTCTGCACAATCGAACGATCAACTATACAACTGCTGGCATACGCGCATGGCATTGATGTGGTAGGCCAAACACAGCGAGTCGTCAATAAGACCTTTGCTGGCATTGAAACGAAAACGGCTACGGGCCTGGGAGTAACTGAATCCAAAACGAAGTATATGCTGCTATCCAGAAATATCGTACAACGTCGACGACTTGGCCAGAACGTTACAATTGACAGCTATAACTTCGAGGTGGTGAAGCACTTCACAGACCACGGCTCCGTATACCGATATCAAATGTAGAATACCTCGCTGATTCTTTGGGCTCAAAAGACAATTGCGTAATACACTCCGTCGAAGGACCAAACTGGCTTCTGACCCTATTCATTTCAGTCCTGCTCTACGGTGCAGAGGCATTGTCAGTACCCAAAGCAGACCCCAATCTTTTCGAGAGAAAGTTTTGCCTAAGGTCTTTGATCCTGTTTGCGTTGATCGGAGGACAAGATTCAACCGCGAATCATATGGGCTGTACAGCGACATGAGTCTAGGCAGGCGGCTGCGGATCTAACACCTACATTGACTAGGTCTATAGAGCGCATAGACAACTAAGCTCCGGCTCGAAGAATCATACATTCTGAGCCTGCGAAACAACACAATAGAGGACGTCCACGAGAAGGACCAACTTTTTTTTCGTTTCGTCGTTTTGTAAAACTACACTGGAGCATTCAGACTCAAAAACTGGTCCATTGTACTACCAGGCAGCAACCTACTTTTGCTGAAATTTCATGATCTTCTGAAGGAAGACCAGCAGGCGCTTCTGTGATGAGGAGCCTACATCATCAGATCTCAGCTCATCAGCACCGAATAACTGCCACCTGATCCAAGCAAAGGCGGGACAATGGCTGAAGAAGTGCTCTACAGTGTCATCGTCTTCTTAAGTGTTTGGCGAAGTTGCAGTGCCCCGTTAGTACGCCAATAAGTTGTCTGCAGTCTTTTCTGTTAAGAGATAACAAGAAAGCCGCGGATTTCTAACAGACGTTGGGGAGCATGCGCTTGGTCTGTCTAGGATGTAGAGAGTCACGCCACCTGCGGTTGTGCTCTCGAGAAGTCCAACCATCGATGGAAGCCCTAACCAAGAACGCGGGGGCAGTTCCAGCATAGGTTCAGGTCCTGAGAATGCCTCATCTGATCCTCGCCTAGCAATTTCATCGGCGATCTCATTTCCTGTGATCCCGTGGTCCCCCAGGACCCAGACAAGTCTTAGCGAATTTTAGGTACCGATCAAATTCAGAGAAGACTTGCATTCCTGAACTATTCTGGAAGTGGTTAAAGGGTTCAGCAAGGCCTTAAGCACAGCTTGGCTGTCGCTACAGATGCAAATACTTCGCCCCTTCCACCTATTCTTCACAATATAGCTCGTAGCCATTAGCATCGCATAGGTTTCCGCTTGGAAAACCGACGCAAATTTACCTAACGAGGTGTGCGGTCTAAAGTTGTTGCTTTCAACGAAGGCACCAGCACCAGATCCTTCATTGGTCTTGGAGCCGTCCGTGAAGATTCGACTACATTTCTTTCCTGGCTCAGATTCTGGCCAGAACTAGTCCTGAGTGCAGGGAAAGTCGACTTTGTATGTTCGTCGCAGCTGGAGTACAGGTGTCCGTGCATCAGACGGCATATCCATAAGGCTGGGGTCAAAGGAAATGCGGTGGGCAAGGTCATCGGAACTCCAGTGAGAGTTGTACCAAAAACCACCACCCCATGATGTGGATATCTAGGGGGGGAAAGATTCAGCAGTGCATCGGGAAGATCAACTTGATTTGCACAACTGAATACGGCTAGAAAAGGATATTGCTTGCTGGAGATACTTGTTGGTTGAGGCCCCGGTCCAAAGAAATAAAACTGATTGGATTTGAAACGTTGTAAAAGAAACTGAATAAAGATTATAACATAAAAGTTTAGGGTTTTATTAATAGACATTCGAGAGCTTTTAGGCAGCGTTCCCTTTTAGTCTACTCACCCTTAAAATTATTGATCATTTTGACGTGTGATTCATGACAACTTTCTGAAGCCTGCAGAATTCGATAGCATAAGTTTTGTGATGTGGTGACCTTAAAGATAATTAAGTTATGAAGGCAATTGCTCATTACTTTTAACTTTTCTTCAAAAAATGTTCTCTGTCTGGAGCATATTTCTGTTTTATTGAGATTTATTAAGTCTTCTTAAAGACGAAAATTGAATCCATTCGAAATTGGATAGATGGGGAACTCCCAAAAACTGGGGAAAGGTGAAACGGTCTTCACTAGTCTAGACGGTTGTGTTTTCTCCGCATTATGACATGAAACATCTTAAGCACTCCGTATGCCGACGCCACCGCAACATCTTCTCGAAAATCCCTTGCAATAGCTTCCAGACAATAGCACTCCTTGCACTTAAGTCAACCATCATAACTTTTTTAATTAATATTCTTTCAAGGCCAATTCGTTTGTCTGGGCCGGCGGGCTCTCCGCCCCCAACAACAACTCCAACATCGTGTCGCACAATCGTAAACACAAAGTCCACAACCCGTCATCGTAAAGACCTCTCCGTTAACATCTGTCCCGAACTGTTCCATAAAAACGAGAATGTCTGCCAGTCACAAATGTAGAGCAGTCCAAGACTAATAACATTTTGTTTGAATAGTCGTCCACTCCCTCAAATTTCATTATCAACGCGTGGACTATTCCTTTTCTGTCGGCGTTTCCTTTTCACAAACTCCATCCACCCCGAGGGCGCCGTTTGGTGAGGCAGAACAGGAAAAAAGAAATTTCACAAAAAGTCAAAGATATCACCTGCGTAACCTTTATCGACCACATTTCCCATCCCTTCCCATTACAACACTCGTGCCGCGCAGCTATCCCCAAGAAATCCCTGTGTAATTCAATGAAACTGATTCTGTTTACCCACCACTCGCACCACAGGCCAACAGCAGCAGCAACAGCCTGCCGAATACTTAATGGGGTATGAAGCAGTCAGTTTCAGTTGTCACACTGCTGTCACGTTCATTTAGGCACTGCCACAGGCAGTCCCATCGAAATGATGTGGATTTGGGATGCAATGCGAACGCCTCGAATTCGTGTTGCGTTCGCCCATGAATTCCAATTCTCCACTCACGTTGGCCGACCCACAGTCGAATTTAAATTCGCCCTCAAAACAGGACGGCGGTGCCGAGTAAAAGCAACCGTATCGCCAGCCTTGGAGGTTGGTCGAGGAACCCTCTTAAAATGTCCTCTTTTATGCATGACCTATGAATCATTTTTGCGGAGCACTCGCTCACTCTGCAGCACAACATCGAATATCCATTAGGACAATGGTTCTGCAAAATGATTTGTCTGCGGCTTCAATTATCTTAGATACAATTCTTCATTTGGGATAGATAAATGGTGGCAGCCTAGGAGGGAGGTTGAGGTCACGCCTTGAATGGATGAGGGTGCAGACCTGGTGAAGAGTTGATTTCATATTTATCAATTTCCTGTGCGAGGCGAAGCACTCCTGGGGTTTCAATTAAAGCCAATCTCGTGAGCCTTCGATGGATGTGGCCTGGGATCTGACGTCAGTCGTAAATGGCTTTTTCGTGCTAATCTCGTGCCATTAGATTTGATGAGTAAACACTCTGTTCACGTACCGAGACTTATAGGTCTTTGGACGGCGGTTTTAATTCGACGTCGTTGCCGTATCGTTATTTCGAACGATTATGGCCAGCTTTGTATGGCTTGCGCCTTTCGTCAGGTAGTTTAGCGAAGGCGGTGGGCATGAACGTGAACAGGCTAAATGCGTTGGATGGCACATCCCAGCAATCTTTGATTGTTGTGGTGATTTCAAGAGGAAACCAGCAGATCTTGAAGGGATATAAATTCAGTCTTGCTTCTGATGGAGCTTACGATGGAGATTTGGACGAGAACTCACTGCTTTTCAGTGAATTGGTCATGTTATGGTGAAGTTTCGCCTATCAGATCGTAGAGTTGGACGCTTTCTTGACTTCAAATGAAACCCTATACCAGAATTTTGGCACTTTAAGCCTCAGATCGCAGCATTTCGCTCCTTTGATTTGAGGATTTAACCATGTAAGGGGTGACCAGATAAGAACGATAGGAAAGCAAATTGAAATAAAACAATAACGGTGTAAAATATAAAATTGATTCCGGCTTTATTTTGAAGCTACATTCATGCCGTTATATATGAAATAGCACATTATTCAAACGGCTGCTTCGTCTTTGCTGACAGTGCTGCAAGCAGTCGGTTCAATTTTTCTTATCAGTCGGTAACGTGAAATAATAGTTTTGACATTCCTGCCAAACTCATCAGACTGAGCAGGATGACGATGGGGAACTCTCGCTGCTCCATCAAGGTCGGTAACGAACTCACCGAGACCTTCAATGTCAAAAAAGGCTTTAGACAAGGCGACACGCTGTCATGTGATTTCTTTAACATCGTTCTTGAGAAGATCGTGCAAAACTCACTGGCCAACACAAGAGCCATGATCTTCCAAAAGTCCGTTCAATTGTTAGCTTACGCGGATGACATTGACGTGATTGGGCGAACACAGCGACCCGTCAATGATCCGTTTGCTGGCATTGAAACGGAAGCGGCTAAAATGGGTCTGGCGGTGAACGAGGGCAAAACAAAGTATATGCGGTCATCGAGAAAGGACGCACAACATTGACGACTTGGCCAGAACGTCACCAGAGGCAGCTATAACTTTGAGGTAGTAAAGGACTTCGTCTGCCTTGGCTCCGTGGTAAATAGTACAAACAACATCAGTACCGAGATGAAGCGCAGAATAACTCTTGCCAACCGCTGTTTTTTTGGGCTCAAAAGGCAATTGAGTAGTAGAGCCCTCTCTTGGAAGACCAAGCTGACTCTATACAAGACCTTAATCATCCCAGTCCTGCTGTATGGCGCAGAGGCATGGACAATATCCCAAGCGGATGAACAGTCTCTTGGCCTTTTCGAGAGAAAGAAAAGACGTCTGTGGATCCAACGCCTAAGATGGCTAGGCCACGCAGAGCGTATGGACAACTTAGCTCCAGCCCGAAGAGTCTTTGACTCTGAGCCTGTGGGACAACGCAACAGAGGACGTCCACGTACAAGGTGGCGTACACAAGTCGAGGGGGACCTCCTTTGGCCTTAAGTCACGTTATCTGATCGATCCGATATGTGCGTCATTGTTCTGGCAATAACGTCTCGAATGTTGGCCTCAAGATCTAAAGTGTTTGGGGTTGGCCTGATAGCATAGACTTAGGACTTGATGTACCCTTAGAGAAAATAATCGAGTGGTGTCAAGTCGCATGATCGCGGCGGCCGACTGATGAAAGCTCGCCGTGAGATGACCCAGTCGTCAAATTTTTTCTTTACAACTTCGACCGTTCTATTCTGTCGCTTGTATAGCATGTAGCGTCATCTTGTTGGAGCCACAGGTGGGATATATCGACGTTGTCGAACTCTGGCCAAAGAAATTCGGTTAAATTCTTTTTCTTTTTCAGCTGGCGCATCAGTCCGGGGTGGACCTCAGCTAACTTGTTTCTCCACAGGCACGGTCTTATGCTAATTCCTTCCAGCAAGGCACGTTCAGCTAATTCAGACCGATGTGGTCTTGCTTTACCGCGTTGTCTTTCGGGGTTGGCTTCGCCTGAGAGAATAATTTTTTGGCCAACATCGGGATCTCCGGCCAACATTTCAAGAGCCCAATTAGTGAACTCAAAGCGTTGTCTATAGTTATCTGGCTTCAATTTTTGCATCAGCAAGGCTTAATTTGCAAAATGGGCCGGGTGACTCTCGATACTGGTCACTACGATGGCTATTTTTTTCGTAATTTCACACCAATCTCTGTCTGGTTGGTGACTTAAGGCCCAAAAGAGTGTGCTCATGCTCAGACTTTTTGCACGGTCCGACAAATTGCCTGATGACGACCGATCTTTTGAGGAAATTCACGTTGCGTATTTACAATTGAGCCGGACTGTTGATAATATTTTGTAATAATTTCCGCACCTTCGGCAAACATAAAATGATGCACAATAAAATGGCAAAACTTCGCAAATATTTCGTCATCTCGATGTCATTGATAACTTTAACAGCTGCTGAAATATGAGACTTGAAAAAGCTATTGTTTCTATCTGGTCAATCCTTACATTAATTTAAGCCTTTGTGGGAATTAGCCAACCATTTCTGTTGCAACAATATTCAATTTTACGTGCTTGTTGCATGCATGGTTGGCTGGGCCACGGTGACAGTGAGTAGGACGGCAGCACGCTTGCGGTTGCACGGCTTAGCTCGTCGGACTGGGCGGTTCTTGTCCTCCCACTCGTATACCACCAGTTTGCAAACAAAAATATATCGTGCCTGTAGCTGGCTAAGAGAAGATAGAGAGAGGTAAAAAGATAGAGAGAGAAGAAAGCCTAATACCCCAACAGACCACGGACGGACAGCTAAAAGACAGAAAAGAGAAGAGAAAGAAGAGACAGGAAAGAGGAAAAGAAAGGTGTTCAAGGTCTATGCCTTTACCACCAACAGAGACCGGAAGCGCGCTCGCGGAGTTAAGCCAACCAACCTAGACTATCAAAACCCGCGGCTCTTCAAATACGAAGCAACAGCTAATTCCATTTTTTCTCTTCTGTATCTCATTGCCGAGCCAGCGAAGCTGCGATCGTGCTACATCTGACAGCGTAAGCAGTCATGTTGTCACAGCACAATCCCTACCCCTCGATCCCCTAATCCCCTTGCATCCCATTAATCCCAGGATTAGTGCCCGCGCAGTACATCATACAACCACGTCAATAATTCAGACCACCGAATAGAATTTAAAATCCCACCCCACGCCCATCCCCAGTCATAGCATGCGACGCTAACAATAAAAACCTTTGTCCTGCAACATGGTCCGAAATAAAATTAGGCCATAACAAAACCAAACCATTGTTGCTGCCGACCAGACCACTGGGCTTATGACACGGGTTAATGGAATTTTGAACACAGTCCTGCCTGACTATTGTTGTGGGCATAATAAATTAGGCATTCCTAAACGAAGCCTGGCCGCAGCGGCCACACGGGGATCCGAATGTGCGTTTTTGTTGTTGCCGTGAAATTATATTTACACTGCCGCCGATGTGAGCAGAGTGCAGCCAGGGCCGAGGTGCGAAGCGCGTGAGTGAAGAGTGAGATTGAATGTGGCATTGTTGCGCAGCAATGGTCATAGCACGGATGATAAATTGGTCGGCCACAGGTATTGGAAAATAATTTTCCCGGCGACTTTGGATGTCATTTCTAATTAACCGGACAAATACAATTTATTTTGAAATCGTTTGGGGATGGCATTTGATCCCGGGCTTATTAGTGCGTTTGTTTGTGCGTGAACCGTTGTGGTTGAGGTCGACCACAATGCTTTGTTGGAGTGGCGCACTTCTTTTCTGGAGGGTTAAATGGGTTGTGTCAGAGTTTGTGTGGGTCGCAGAATAACACAAATATGCTTTTGATGGAGAAGCCAAACCACGTGTTCATTACGTTGCGTGATTTATTCAAATTTAAATACACCGACATAATTGGTATATTTGCTCGGAAAGTAACGACACGTCATCTATTTGTGTTTCGGGTTTCTCAGCTGTTTCATCGTTGAATGAAGGCATGTAGATGACTTAAGTCGTGGCCGCAATGCTTCAGTGGTTAGGTGCGTCGAATTCTACACTGGAGGTCCATATTTCACCCTGGATACACCAACTCTCTCATTCACGGCACCACCTCTCTCATTTATGGCACCACCTCTCCCAAGTCACTGACAACGCTCAGGCAGTTTAACTGTAAAGAAAAGCTTCCCAAACTTCGCCGATAAGAGAACAACAGCAGGCACAACATGAATGGTTGGTGTAAAAATTGTACCCATATTAGTGACGTCCCAAACCGAAAATTTTTCAAACGGAGTAAAGTCGAGTTGGAATTTAAGCAAACCGTGTTGAGTCGAATAACTCGGCTTGGAGCTTTTTACTCGAGGGGATTCTTGGCAATTTTGAAGCACCAAACCGCAATATGTTGCTATAAAGCTGTTTAATTTGGTTTGGATGTGACTAAGTTTGACCCCGTTTATGAACTCGAGTTGACTTAGGAACTCTGAGACCCTGAGACCCTGAGACCCTACGACCCTGAGACCCTGAGACCCTGAGACCTTGAGGCCCTGAGACCCTGAGACCTTCAGACCCTGAGACCCTGGGACCCCGAGATACTGAGACCCTGAGACCCTGAGAACATGAGACCCTGAGACCCTAAGACCCTGAGACCCTGAGACCCTGAGACTCTGAGACCCTGAGACCCTGAGACGCTGAGACTCTGAGACCCGGAAACCTTGAGACCTTGAGACCCTGAGACCCTGAGACCCTGAGACCCTGAGACCCTGAGACCCTAAGACTCTGAGACCCTGAGACCCTGATACCCAGAGACCCTGAGACCCTGAGACCCTGAGACCCTGAGACCCTGAGACCCTTAAACCTTGAGACCCTGAGACCCTGGGTCCCCGAGATGCTGAGATCCTGAGACCCTGAGACCCTGAGACCCTGAGAACCTGAGACCCTGAGACCCTAAGACCCTGAGACCCTGAGACTCTGAGACTCTGAGACCCTGAAAAAAAAAACTGGGACCCTGAGACCCTTAGACCCTGAGACGCTGAGACTCTGAGACTCGGAAACCTTGAGACCTTAAGACCCTGAGACCCTGAGACCCTGAGACCCTGAGACCCTGAGACCCTGAGACCCTGAGACCCTGAGACCCTAAGACCCTGAGACCCTGATACCCAGAGACCCTGCGACCCTGAGACCCTGAGACCCTGGGTCCCCGAGATACTGAGATCCTGAGACCTGAGACCCTGAGACCCTGAGAACCTGAGACCCTGAGACCCTAAGACCCTGAGACCCTGAGACTCTGAGACCCTGAGACTCTGAGACTCTGAGACCCTGAAAAAAAAACCTGTGACTCTGAGACCCTTAGACCCTGAGACGCTGAGACTCTGAGACCCGGAAAACTTGAGACCTTGAGACCCTAAGACCCTGAGACCCTTTATGCTAACAGTTATATGAAGCCACACAAACTAACTTATTCATTTAGAGGACAAATTTTCAGCTAAAGACTGTGAATTCACTTTTGGCGCTGGCTGTATGTCGTTTAGAAGTTATCTTTGAAGAATCACTGGCATCACCAAGAAACTTTAAACAGAACAAAACGTCGCTCCTTCCTTCAACTAGTGACTACGAAAATCCTCCCCCACCACAAACTTCTAACAGAATCCAGGACAAATCATTAACTTTTCAAAATCATCTCCTCTTTCATTATCATTTCAGGAATGCTCGGTCTTTATATTCGAGAAGAAAATCGCCGAAAAACTACACAAACCAAAACGAAAGGAGACAATCACGGAAATCCTTCGCGCTTCAGTGAAACAACTCGAAAGATTCCGTCACCCGAAGGTAAAGTGAAATTCCTGTCAGTGTCGCTGTCGTTGAAGGAACAAAAGATAACACTTAACCGTTGTGTACTTTAGATTCTACAAATCCTGCACACAGTGGAAGAATGCTCTGACACGTTGGCGTTTGCAACAGAACCAATTCTCGCCAGCCTCGCCAACATCCTTGCATATCAGGTGAGTAACGAGTGAAGCAGTTTGTGTCTGTTATCTATTCACAGTTTAGGAATATCAATTTGCTTGCACCCCCATGCTCTCTCTGTCGAGTGCTTAACATTTATCCCAGCTGCGCGCAGAGCATTCGAACGACGGGCACGTCCTTGGAGGAGTGTGCCATCGATGAGACTGGGAAATCACCTTCGAGATGCACGAGAGCGCATTCTTCGAACATTTCCAGTTGATGCCGGGTGTAATGCATATCCTGTCGATGGTGGAGCAGAGAGCTCTTGTGAATTAGATTAAGAGCCCTTTGCAAAGTTGGAGCGATTTGGTAGA
Organism: Myathropa florea; assembly: GCA_930367185.1. NCBI lineage: Eukaryota > Metazoa > Arthropoda > Insecta > Diptera > Syrphidae > Myathropa > Myathropa florea. Next base: position 99,777,336 of record OV884004.1, on the reverse strand, counting down.
CTGTATTCCCTTCTCACGTGCCTTCTGGATGTACATTTGCAGGAAGCTGGAACATACGGACCTGTCACTGGACCACCAAGCACCGGCGCGTCACAGCCCACACCGCCGGTGGTGCAGCGGCCTGCCCACGCCCGGGAGTACAACTTCCTGGATATTGAATTAAAATATGGAATATTACAGGTGAGTAGAGCTCTAAAGCCTCAGTGGGATGGGATAGTGCAGTGTGTGTGTGCGGTGTGAATGAATTTAATTCTTAAATTGGATTTTCCACGTTTAAACGCTCGCCTTTCAGTGGAAAGTTCGTGTGTGGGAGGCAGCTCTTAATTGCAATTGTTTCGCTCTGAAGTCCTTTTGATTGTTTATTCAAGTGTCCTCGGACTGTTGTTGTTTTGATTGTCCATTCATTTGTGACCTTTTGCATTCGCTGTGCTGTGACATCAAACTTGGGAACCTACACGATGCGAATTATATGAACCCATTCATGTGGTTCAGGGATTCGAAAGAACTACAAGTTTTGACTCGAAGTGGGTGTTACACTGTGTTGACCAGAGAGAAACCTAGTCAGAATCGGGAGGGTTTAGCTCTCGGACTGATTAACTCTCGAAATTCTGCGCGAGAGGTATTAACTCTCGATTCTGGCTTAGGTATTGAAGCAAAAGACCTCCGGTATCGCGCACAATTTCGGTTGCAGCATTATTTTGCTATATTTTCCGTTGGGCGTTGGGCGGAAATAAGTTTTTCCAGACTTTACTTGCAGGTGGCACCCGTATAGGTGAAGTTGTCATGGATTTTGAATCAATGACGCATCGAGTGATGTATTAATCGACAGATCTTTTGAAATGAGGTTAAGGTTAAGGTCTCCCCCTTTCATTTATAAATTAATGTGTTTAAAAATCTGAAAAAATCACAAAAACTTGGCTTCAATGAAAAATCACAAAACTTTGGCTTGGATTTAATACCATTTCGAGCATTCTGACCCAAATAGTTTTCGAGATATTGGCCAAAAACTGTAACACATCAACATGCGAATTTTTCTCCTTGATGAAAGAAAATAATGACAAATAGGAATCTATTTCTACAAGAGACTCCGTATGTTCACCTGATTAAGGATCCTCTCGAGGTCGTCCCTCCTTCTAAAACATGGATCAAGATGTTCTGGTGGTAGAATGAAGATATAATGATATGAAGTTATGAAGCAGTCACTACAAGAGCTTGGTGGTCTAACTGTGGCTGTATAACTGCAGTTCACCACTTGAACCGAACCTCACCTCCGTACTCTCAGTTCACTTCTTCACTTGACACATTTAACCTTCGTTGCAAAGTCAAATGATAGTTCACTCTTCTTGTTTAACCCCAAATATTCATACATGCGTAAAATTACAATACCACCAGTAAACGGATACGATTCTCTGAAGTTGGTGTGATTTCAATTTCGCTTCCACTTATCGAAGCTCTCATCAATGACATCCGAGTATGCAAATTGACCACTTGGGCAATTCTCCGAAAGAAAAAAGTGAATTCATATTCCATTGTGCCATAAAATGTAAGATAACCCTTGACATTGACATCCGGCACTTTCAGCTTTCCACTTGATCTAATCCGGGGATATGCTGCCGTATCCATGCCATAAGTGGGATACACTATCCTCTGAGCACTTTCCCCCCCTCCCAGTTTACTAGGTAAAAATAGAAGATTCCATCGAACCGTCATCGAAGGATATTTATTTAAAGTTTCCCCCTCCAATTCATCCAATTTGATCCCCGAACTAGACAAAGGCAGCTCTCTTCTGCCCCGCCTAAGCCGGCGCGTATGTGTGTGCGAGTCCTTCGGGAGTACACCACTCAGCCAAAGGGTTCTTTGCTCTTCCTGTGCTCAAATTGTGGACTTGACGATAATTTCCTTTAGGAATCCTGAGAGATACGTCCGACCCATGCCACTCGGTCCCCGTTGGCCGCATAAATTCGTAATGAGATTCCTGTTGCTCGCTCACAATGCAGCCCCCCCCCCCCCCAAACGAGTTTCAATTTTCAAAACCATCCGGAACTCTGAAAATCGATTCAACCGCAAAATTTCGTTCTGATTTATTCCCCACTAACGGGCCTGGATGACCCGAAAAGAAGAAAAATATGAAACGACTGAAAGGAGATCAATACAAATGGGAACGAGGGTTGGCAGGTGGGGCTTGTGTGTGTGGAGGAGGCGGCGGAGAGGAGAAACTTTGAAAGTGCTTTATCCTTTGGGGGATTTGTTCGATTGCCTTTGAAGGGAATTGTTTGTATAATTTGATTTTCCGTAGATTGTATACGCGTGCAGCAGGTAGCGAGGCGAGTGCAGACAGCGGGACCGAGGCGGAGGGCCTAAGCTCCTAATCTGCACTCGGGAGGAACGTCTTCGTCGACATAAAAATATTTCACATTCTCCCTCACCGTGCGGTTATCTGCACGCATCCAGGTGTGGGAGGGATACGGCGAAGTGTTAAGGTCATTTATGTCCCTAAATAATCCCTCTTGCGATATTAGTTTTCTTCTCTCTTCGGTTGGCCTGAGATACGAGCGTACCGTCGGGGATGCTGAACTGCTTTATGCGGGCTCTTGCGTGTGCGTGTGTGTGAATGATAATTGTATCCCTTTTCGAAATAAATGTATGGTCTAATTGAAAAGGCCATTAGGTGAGGTTACTTCGGTGGAATTATGAATAAGAATTACATGTGTTCTCTTGATTCAATGGTGGCATCTGTGACTCTCTAACGTTTTTCTTTTCCTCTTTCGGGTTTAGTTAACAGAAGCTTTATCGTATCTTCACTATTCTGGTCACGTAATACATCGGAACGTCTGTCCATCGTCCATTTTGGTCACAAAGAAGGGTACCTGGAAACTAGCAGGATTAGAATTTATAGGTAAGTCCAACCACTTTTTTCTTAAATTCTATTCAAAACTTTTAATTTATTTTGGATTGCTTTTAAATTGTTTTTGAATTGTCTGTGGGTGGCTGACGGGTTTTTTTATATCATTCTTAAGCGTCCGCCTGGCCAATACGTTCTTCAAATATTTGTCTCCAGGGAGCGCAACCAATTTGACCAAGGGACTACGTTCAGAGTTGACGAACACAATTACTAGTAAATGGTTTTTCATTAAGCACTTCCTATCTTTAAGTTTAAATAAAACCAAGCGTGTGCAAGATGTCATCAAAATTTTGTATTCGTTTGAAAGGTCTATTGATGCCATTATTTATGAAATATAGTATCGTTCAAATATCCGCCGCGGCTTTTATAAGTGACGCGCATACAAAATGTCCGACCCTAGTGCATAAATCAGGCTGAATTTGAATCATGGCATGGGTTATATTGGCTTTGAGGGCCGCTGTGGTTTGTGGCTTATTCGCATAGACCTTCGACTTCAGAAAACCCCACAAAAAAAAAGTCTAACGAGGTCAAATCGAACGATCTCTGTGGCCAGTTCACATCACCTCCACGTGAGATGACGATACCCTCGAAGGCTCGTGGCGAATTTCCAATTTGGCGTGAGGTGTATGGCACGTATCGCCTTCCTGTTGAAACCACATGTCTTTGGTGTCCACATCATCCAATTCAGGCCAAAAGAAGTTGCTAATCATCGACCTATAGCGCTCACCGTTGACGGTGATGGCCTGGCCAACATCGTTCTCAAAGAAATATGGACCGATGACACCGCCAGCCCAACATCCCCACCAAACAGTGATTTTTTCGGGATGGATTGGACGCTCTTGGATTTCATGTGGATTAGTATTGTCCCAAATTCGAAAATGTTGTTTGTTGACGTACCCATTCATCCATAAATGCGCCTCTGAAAACTAGGGTCAGTTTCCAACTGCTCCAGAGCCCATTCAGTAAACACACGTCGTTGTCTATGGTCGTTTGCCTTCAGCTCCTGGGTCTGTTGAATTATATCCGGGAGCAGGCCCAAGTCTCGATGCAAAATTCGTCAAGTTGTAGTCTGTGAAAGGCCAAGTTCTTGCGAGCGTCGTGAAATTGACTGTCTCGGGTTCTCCTGCACACTCTCACGGAAAGCGGCGATGTTTTCGGCAGATCTTTCGTTTCGTCGAAGTACGGGTGTTGATTTATCATTTACTGAACCAGAAGACTCAAATATATCCACTACACGGCGAATCTCGGTACGACGTCCTCTCGGTATGACGATTATGGCGACCGTAAGATGGGTGAAGCGCACGGAACGTTGCCCGAACAAAACACTCATTTTGATAAAACTATTGTATCATTTGCACGTGTTGTTGAACGCTGTGTCCATCCATGGTGATTTGGCAAAACCGACTGAATAGATGACAGCCAATTTGACAGATGTAGCTTCAACAACATGGCAGCTATCAACTGTCAAAGTTTGGAAGTCTCTATTGGAAGACCCTTTAGTATGGAACTTAATATGAAATAAACACTTCAATCTGCTTTTAAATGACGTTACGTATTATTGACTTGAATGACTTGAAAACGAACACCTTTAATGAGCTCAAAAAAAAAGATCAATCTGTCAGACGTTTGCCCATCTCTTGGTTAAAGTGCAGTAAAAAATGAAAATGGTGCCAATTTTCTCTGTTTGTTTAAAATGTCAAGTTCCTGCACAGAGTGTGTCATTTTATAGAACTCAACAAAATCATGTAGACTCCCAGTAAAGTGTAATTTGCATGTAATTGGACATTTCAGTAAGCTGACTTTAAGCCTGACTTAAGTTCTGCTTCAGTCAATTGTTCAAATTCACTTCTGAGAGAATGCTATGACTTACATCACCTGCCGACTCACATCTCCTGCAACAGAGTACAGCCTTCACTTTCAGTCGCACACAGGCAACAAGTGTATGCCTGCTATTTTATTTGAAATGTCAGATGCAAAAACAATGAAATCTAATGAAACCCCATAGACACACCTCACCCCAGTCACAAAACTACTCAAACATTGACGTCAATCTCGCACAAAAGATATTACTTCAATTTATCCGAGCACATTCAAACCAATAATTTCATTATTCCAGATACATCTTTATTTATAGTATCCCTCGCCGTACGTTGTCTTTGGGCAGCAGCACAAATTTGTTTCCAAAACAAGAGCTCGGTAATAAAAGGGAATGAAGAGCCCAGATTGCCTAGGAACTTGTGAAAACGTTTCTTTGTAACGTACAAGATGTCTTCCTTAGGAGGTGAACATTCGGTTCAATGAGTCGTGAATTTCATCATCAAAATCAGAATCAATTCACTTGTTAATAATGACATCCCTCGTCTGGTCTTGAAATTCATTTTGTCTTCAGTTTTTCATTTTTTTTCCGTTTTTTTTTTTTGGTGGGGAATGCCAATTCAATTTGTAAGGAGATACTGATTTTGAAAACGATGATGTTATTATCGTCGAACGGTGATTTTTTTAATGATATCCCAGCGCTGAATGAACAAAAGTGACGAATAATGAGATACACGGTAAACAGATGCAATTAGACGGCGATGATATGCTCATCTTGTATTTTTTGTTTACACACCCAGCGGGCGGGTTTTGTCAAAGAGCGCAGATCATTTTCAAGGACATGTGTGTGCCGGGCTGGGTGAGTGAGTGGAGGGGTGACAAATTATTCATTCGAATGGGAGCAGGTATCGATTGGATTTCTATTGTTTGAAGAACAAATTCTGTTGTTGATTGAGAGGGAGATAGAGCGAATGGGGTACGAGTGGGTATTTCAAATCAAATGAACAACTGAATAGTGAATGGGAAAAGTGTTTTATCTCTCGGATATAGAATTCTGAGAAATAAATAATAATTACACAACGAACGCGAATGCTTTTTGTGCACCGTGCTGCTGACTTTATCAGGATAATTGAGTGCAGTTAGGGGGATGTGCACTCAATTTCAGTAAAACTGCACAAAACTAAAATTGGACTGATTGCATATTCACTTCGAGCTAAAAGGGTTTTGTAAAATATTCAAATTCTGTCGAATATTCTGAAAGGGCTGCAAATAATTCATGAAAAATTAATTAGGTTGTCACACATCCACGATACCGCTTCGGGGTAAAATTGTTTATTTTAATTCAATGGAGGAACAAATTGTGAGCACATTGGCTTTGTCTTTATCAAATTTGTTTTGCTGAAAGGTTATGGTTATGGCACGGGGAGGAATGTTCAGTGAATGTAATCTCAGTGTCGCTGTCCGATCCGTAAAAGGGGTGACCCCTTTAGTTGCGTTAATCTTTTGAGGAAGAAGATCGCATACAACATCAGCTTTGGACGTTTTGCGTCCCTCCCCGGAGTTTCTGGCTTTTCGACATATCGTAAGTCATTGGCCTAGATTCGCTTAGACTTGCCTGGGTCCCTGGGCACCACTGGATCACGGGAAATGAGATCGTCGATTAACTTGCTAGGGGATGATCAGATGAGGCATTCTCAGGACCTGAACCTACTCTGGGACTACCTGCGTCCTTGGTTAGGGCTTCTTCTCGAGAGCACAACCGTAGGTGTCATGACTCTCCAAATTTTAGACAAACCAAGCGCATGCTCCCCAATGTCTGCAAGAAATCCGCGGCTTTCTTGTTATCTCTTAACAGAAAAGACTGCAGACAACTTATTGGCGTACCACCGGGGCACTACACCTTCGCCAAACACCTAAGTGTGCTTGCCCTAAACAATGAAACCCTCTGCGACGCCTGAGGAGAAGACGTCGACACTGCAGAGCACTTCCTCTGCCACTGTCCCGCCTTAGCTCGGATCAGGTAGCAGGCATTCGGTGCTGAGGAGGTCAGAGCTGGTGATGTAGACTCCTCATCACAGAAGCGTCTGCTGGTATTCCTTTAGAAGACCATGAAATTTCATTAAAAGTTAGTTGCTACCTAGCAATACAATGGACCAGTTTGACGTAACCTGCAGATGAGTTCTCTGAGAGGTGGAGCCGTGAAAAAATGTTAGGTGTTTTTTTCGGGAATTGAACCGACAACATCGAGCGTAGGAGTCGACGCACCTACCCACTACGCCACGGCGCCCACGCTCAATTAGTAGTAGAATATGATGGTCGCTGAGACATCGCAATGGGCCCAACTTGTTAAAAATGAGACTGATTCCAATAAAGCCTGCCTCTAGACTAAAAAAAAAACCTCAAATCCAACTGAAACGACCTGAAATTAGCTCAGGAAACAGTAAATATTATGAAACTTTATCCAATCAAATTTGAAGTGATTTAAAAAAGTCACTAATTGCTTTAAGTTAGACTCAAACCAAGGACCAGTCTGCTCACGCTTAAAACCGAATTATAAGCCAACATAAATTTCCCGCGTTTCCCCAACATTTTTTCACGGAAAAAACACCAAACATATTTTTCACGGCTCCACCTCTTTCGAGTCGCTGACAATGCTCAATGAGTATAACTGTCTAGAAAGAGCTTCTCAATCTCGCCGTTCGGAGTCGGCATTAAACTGTAGGTCCCCTCCCCTCGTGAGAGAACAATAGCACGCACAACACGAGTGGTTGCTGAGAAGCTAGGCCCAGGTCCACCTCGGACTGTAGCGCCGCCATTATTATTATTATAAATGTTCCCGTTCTAGAATAAGTCGAATCATTGAATCAACAGTAACAATATCCGCTTTAATGATATCCCATTTTTGTGTATTTCTTCCATCTCCAGAAAGAGTTAATGAGACTGATGTTGCTGACTCGATTGTTTGCCAACCATGGAGCTCGCGAATATCAAAAATGGCTCAACCGAATCTGGATTTCACTGGTAAGTACGTGGGTGTGTGGAGTCTCAGTCGTCTTAACCACCATCCAGCCAGCAGTCAATGGTGCTGCGCATTGAAGTTAATCAACTTGATGAGGGTAGCCTTTATGTGTTTTTTTTGTATGAGGTTCTTTCTCTGCTCAACAGCTCCTGAGACGCAGGCACACTCAACGTGTAGCATCCTCAGCGATATGTTCTCACTGGGAATGGTTGTGTGCACGATCTTCAATCACGGTCGACCGCTGATTCAGGCTGGAAATTCATCATCCGCATATCTCAAGCAATTGGAAATGGTAAGTGGGATGAAGTGATGGAGGTGATTGAGTGGAGTTTAATCGTGAGGTAGACTGTGTTGAGCAGGCGATGAAGGTGAGTACTCTCGGGGAACAGTTTGCTGCGAGGAAATTGAAGATTTGAACCAAAGATCATTTGCAAATCAGTAGAACTATCAGAAATCGAGGTGTCTTCATGGACATCTTGATAAATTTCAAACAAAACAGAAGATATGGTTCATTTTAATGCTCACCCAGACACGATATCCCACCAGATAGTGTCACAAACTATTTACTTTAAGTTCCCCACTAAAATCGAATTCCGTCCCGGTAAATGCAGCACGTTCTAGAGATTAAGAGCTGCGTTCGCGATCTCCTCGCAAGCCATCCGTCATCCTTTCGCCAAACTTGGCCAAGGTAAACAGGAGCAACAGCAGATTGCCCACGTTCCAAGTCGCCCCCACCACAGCCTCACAACAAATTACTGCTTGCCACGCGGAATTCATAATAAAATCCAATAATTATTGCATCCTCCCCCGGTATCCTTTCCATCTCATTATAACTTTTCAAATAAAGTTCAATTTGAGATTTAAAGCGGGATTGAATCGTGTCGGCGGTGCCCTCACGCAATCTGACATTCCTTCAGGACTGGATGTTTACTCAAAAGTTGAAGGTATACAGCGCCACCGCCGGACAGTAACTCAATGCAAATGTAATCAAAACTCCACTTCTCTCCGAACACCTAATTAAATTTTACATGGCAACATTATGTAAAGTTAAAGCCCAAAGGATGTACATGATGTGACCTGCGGATGGTACATAGTCGCGGCTTCCCCGGGAGTACGAGTGCCTCGTCCTTTTTGCAGCATTCAAAGCAGAGAAAACAAAAATAAAATTCCCTTTTCTCTTTTCCTTTCGCTTTGGGACTAACACCTCCGTGAAGCTGGATGATGCCGTTCACAACATGTTGCCAAGGGTACCGATCCCATTACAGGAGGCCACGTCACGTCTTGTTAGCAGGGATCCAACATCGAGACCAACGGCACAACTCCTCCAATTGATTAAGTACTTTAAGTAAGTAATTTCCTCTATGTAAACGTCTTTGAAATTAGTGTCCTTGCGTGTGCACGGTTGCACGGTTGCACGGTCCTAGTCCGCTCCATTCCCCAGCAGCGCAACGTGCCACCACTGCGACAAGCTTTGCGGAGATATCCTGTGCCAACAGCAACTGATGGTGGTGGCACGTCCAGGCGATTTCGTTCAAATTATCCTTTTTCGGACGCGGAGTAAACCTGCGGTGGTATTAATTGCTTTCATTTGTGTGTGTGCTTGTCTGCTTGTGTCCTTTCAGTGATCCCGCTGTGAACGCTCTAAAGTTTTTGGATGTCATTAACATGAAAGATCCGACGCAAAAGTCGCACTTTTATAGGACGACACTGAAGGAGGTCCTCCATCTAATACCACGGGTACGAGTTGTTCATTGTTTGTCACTGGTCCTTGATCAGGGGCGGTATATGTGTATTCGTGTTTGTTTGCCTTGACGACGTCTTAATTTTCGTCCCTCTTTTTCGTTTCAGAAATTATGGTGGCAGCATGTTTGGCCGTGCCTGCAACAGGAGATGCGTACTGCGGAGGTTTTGGCTGCCGTTTTACAACCGGCCCTGGCGCTCGTTCAGGAATCCACTCCCGAGGAGTATGAAGCAATAATTCTACCGACATTCAAGTAAGTGTACATGCGCGGCCACGCAGACATGTGTGGGTGGGTGGGTTTCGGTATTATGCGGGTTTGACTGATTATGCGTGGTTAAACGACGCTCTTCATTACACATAAAATCGTTTACTTCGGTTCCTGATGGGACTGGCTGCTCCGCGGTGGGGTTTTTTTTTCTCGGGCGGGTGTGTGCGTACAGAGATCACGGCTGTGGATCTCCTTTATTTCGCTATTAGAGCTCCATTAATTAGGTATTACACGACAGGCGCTGCGAGGGTATATTAAATATAAAATGACTTATGGCGCAAGGTGAGTCGGGCTCGCGTAAATTGGAAGCGTAAACGGTGGGCACAAAGCGGTTGAGTGGGACGGTTCAGATTTATGGAAACGTTTGGGTATACACACACTTGGATGGTTGAGGAAAATTCCGACGATTTTCTTCCTTTCTCAAGAATTCGTGGTTCAGCTTTGGGGAGGGAGGCTGTTTTCGGCAACAAGTAACAGGAGAAAGTGCGTGGCTTAGCACACGAAACCTTCTGCTCGTGATACGGTTTTATTTTATCCCCCAACAACCTTTGACATTGGATATGAGGATGAGACGATAACTCATCTTGTTACACAGAGACACGCGGGCGGATTTGATTTCCGTTCCCAAATTCCTAAGAAAATTCAAGCGACGAAACACGCGAAGTTGAAAACATTGGTTCGAGATTAGCAACGCAGATACCTTTGGCCAGTAGATCTGGAGTATCTACATTGTGGTGTTTTCCGTCCATGCATTGCCTTCGATTGTAGTAGGGTTGAGAACAGCTTCGTCGCGTCATAAGATGCTAGGAGTTTTGCCCTAGAAGTCCTAGTAATACCTGGAACGACTGGATGGCGCAGTTGTTTAAGTGCCTGCCTCAAGTTCGAGGCGTCCCAAGTTCGATTTCCAGTCAAATCGAATCTGGTTCAGTCACCATTTGCCGTTGGGATCAAACTAACGGCACTTGAGTAGGTTGCTACCTGGCAGTACAATGGACTCAGTTTTGAGTCTGAGTGCTCCAGTAGCGTTTCAAAAATCCCTACGAAAAAAAAAAATACCTGGAACCTGTCCTAGATAACAAATGAACGAGTCCACAAGGCCACACTGGGATCACGAGCAAAAATACCTTAAAAAAAATATTGGGACCTACTTCAGGGTGACCAGATGGGAACGATAAGAAAAGATAGTTGAATAAAAGAAGAACGGTGTGAGACATAAAATTGATTTTGATTTTGTTTTGGAGCCTAATTCATGTCATTACGTATGAAATGACCCGTCATTCAAATGGCTGCGTCAGGTTCCCTGGCGGTGCTTCAAGCGGTCTGTTTAATTTTTGATGATCGGTCAGTGACGCAAAATAAAGCCAAACGAAATAAGGACAAATTTCAAACGGCAAGCGGCGTTTTTGGCCTTTCTTCGTTTTTGAAAATGAAGATATACAAATTTGGCGGTATTTCATTTGGCCTTATTTCACGTTACCTGATCGGTCAAACGTTTGCGGCGTTACCCCAGCAATAGCGTCTCGAATCTTGGCCTCGAGCTCCTCCAAACTGGTTGGTTGGTTAGCGTAGACTAAGGACTTGACGTAGACTCAGATCAAATAGTCGTGGTGGTGTCAAATGGTGTCAACTCACATGATGGCGGCGGCCAATTGGTGAACGCTCGCCGTGAGATGACCCAGTCACCGAATTTCTTCTTCACAACTTCGAACGTTTCGTCGCTTGTATGGCATATAGCGCTGTCTTGTCTGGAAATCGATGTTGTTGAGCTTTGACTATAGAAAGTCGGTTAACGTCGCTCCATACTAGGGACCATTGACGATAACGGTGTCCCCGTCCTCATTTCGAAAGAAATACGATCCGATGATGCTGCCTTGTCATAAAGCGGATCAAACAGTCAATCTTTGTTGATGCTTTGATGCTTTGTTAGACATTTATGTATGATGTTCGCCATTTGCTTGTGGACTTAGCCTCTGAGCCAAAAATGGGCCTCGTCCGAGAAGATGATTTTTGTGCCAAAAAGGGCCTCGTCCGAGAAGATGATTTTTGGGCCAAAAATTCGGATCTCCCGCCAACATTTCCAGCGCCCAATTAGGAAAATCACGGCTTGTCCATGGTCATCCGGCTTAAATTCTTGCCAGCGTCAGCACAATCTTATAGGGATGTGGTCCCAAATATAGGCCGGGCTTACTCCCTGGCTATCCCCATTTCAGCTGAACGCGACGAAATCGATATTTCTGGGTCTTCTTCGATACTGGCCTCTACGGCGACAATGTTTCCTTCATTGCGCACCAATGTCTATCCTGCTGGCGACTTTCTTTTTTGGAGGATTTTTAAAACACTACTGGAGCACTCGGATTCAAAACTGGTCCTTTGTACTGCCAAGTAGCAACCTACTCCTTTGCCGTTTGATCCCAACGTCAAATGGTAACTGGACCAGATTCGATTTCACTGGGATTCGAACCTGGGACCCCTCGAACTTGGGGTTAACCAACTGCGCCATCCAGTCGTTCGGCTAGCAGATTAAGGACCAAAGGAGTGTACTTACGCTCAATTTTTTCACGATGCGAATTATTGGCTCCTCACTGAAACCATGATGATGACCGACTTCACGACAAAATTAACGTTGCATATTTACAACTGAGTCGGAATTTCGATCTATTTACACATTTTCGTACGTCCGGTAAACGTGATGCGATGTATGGTAAAATGGCAGGCCTTACTGAATATTTCAACAGATGAATGTCATTGGTTACCTTAACAGCTGCTAAATCATAATAATTGGGAATAGTGTCATTGCTATCTGGTCACTCTGTCCTTCGGTACATTCATGAATCGCATCTGGACCTTTGAGGCTCAAATTGTATGCCTATTGCATTGAGTCACTTCAGGAGTGTATTTGTGAAGTCAGTAACTCTGACAACATGCAAATATCCACGCCTTCGCAAATTTCCAAGTTTTTACCTTTAGACCACAGTCAAATGTTTCTTCTTCTCCTTGTGGCGCTACAGTCCGAGATGGACTCAAGCTCGACTAACAAACCTTTTCAGCACGATCTTTTGATGACGCAAATGGGACCAAAGATTGCACGCAGAACTTTTCTCTGCGAAAAGACTACGAGTTTTCTCATTCGCTTTCGATACAGTCCATGTCACTGCGCCGTAAAGCATGACTGGGATGACAAATGTCTTGTTTACAGCGGATCCGAGGGAAATGAAGTCCTCCTCGATGTTTAAGCTACACATTGTGACGTTTTAGCCAAGTCGGCGTTGGTGTGTATACTTTCTCGACGAAAACGTGTACTTGGTTTTCCTCTTGTTTACCGCCAGACTTATTTTTGTCCCGCTTCCGTTTCAACAGTCAACTGCCACGCATTTTAAATCCAACCACTCACTTGCCCCACAAGTGCTTATTTGCTACTTGAACACCTCCACAAAATCCTCTTTAAACGCACGCCCGAGGGTAGGACACAATCATTGAATTTGCGCAGCACTTTAAATCGGCATCATTTGTCAGTTCAGCACCACTTTCGACCGCCTTATCGGATGATTGGTCTCAAACCGAACAAATCGCATCAAATATTCGTTAAATAAATCAAAAACCGTATCCCCATTCAATGCCTCCCCCTACCATAACACAGACCTCATTTCAAAAAGGGCAAAAAGGCACATCCCGCTGCGAGAGAAGCACCGAAACTGCTCCTCCTCGAAACGATGCTTAGATTTGCTGTGAATACTCCAACTTCTGTGGCTCAGTTTCGTTTCGTCATTCGTCACGCCAACGAAATTTTCCGCGCAATACATTTCAAGGCACTTCATCGGATTGCAGTTTAATGTTTTCATTTGTCCGCGATCCTTGAAACAACCACAGCCCACAGCCGACATCCCTTCCACGGCTTCCCGGCTCCATCGTTCGCTCATTTCGTACATCATTCAGCATGCCCCGGTTGATGTTCCTTTTCCCCTGTTGCCTCGGAAATTTTACTCGTTTTTGCGAATTTTCTCATTTGGTCTGAGGTTGTAGTTCGCGAAACTGAGTAATCCTACAAGTGGCATCGCTACATGCCCTGCCCTCGAACCTTAGACGCAGCGAGTGGATGTTATTGGGAAGCGAAAACTTTTGCATGTTGCATGTTCCGGAAAATCGGCGAGCGAATGCGGGAAATTGCATGAGCAAGCAGTGTGCTACTCATATGCAGTCTATACATGCACGGGGATTACATCCGAAAGTTTCCCATCCAAATGTCTTGCAGTTAATAGAAAATTCTGAAGGAGCGGATGTTGTAAGTTTTATTTTTGGATTACATGGTCTCTTTTTTGTGTCTCGCTTGACAGGGTTGTTTTTGCATCGCCGAAATCAATTCAAGCCACCGTGACGTTACTCGAGAACCTGCATGTGATATTAGACAAGACCCCGACGGATGAAATAAAAACCGATGTCCTTCCGCTGCTGTTCAACGCGTTCGAGAGCACAACAATACAAGTTCAGGTAAGTGCCTTATGAATTTTTTATGGCAACACGTTAAGACCGACGGAATGACGGAAGTTCTTCGAAGACGTAGTATTGTTGATGGAAGTCTACCGATGCTTTAACAGGTGCCATTTAAGAGGGAATGTGAGATAAGAGATTCTGGAATAAGGGAATCGAATGGTGGTGAGAGATGGAAAGTCCTCGAATGCGAGGGACTAATCACCGTCGCGATTAGTCCCAATGATTTCTTTAAAAAAGAAGGCTTACGGCAGCCAAGTACCAATTTTGCCAGCTATCCAGTGTTATTCAGTATTATCCAGTGCTATCCAGTGCTGTCCAGCTTTGCTGTCAAGTTTGTCACGCTAAATTGGCTGAACTCATTTTTAACCTGCTTTCGCTACTTTAAACGTGGTTATCCCATCAACCTTACCTCCAGCCAACTCTTGCAGTCCAGCTCTTTCAGTACCCAGAAAACGAACGCTAAGCTAATATTTAAGGACTAATTTAATGGCCGGAAAAAACAATCTTCAACTCTGATTCTGTGGGACAACGCAACGCAGGACCTCCACGATTAAGCTGCCGTACACAAGTGGAGAGGGACCTTAACCAACTTAGTTAAGGTAGATAGCGAAAGATCGTGTTAGCTGTAGAGGCTTATTAATTGAGATCCACCCCAATTTGAAAAAGAAGAAAGAAGAACTGTCAAAAACGTTGTTAAGCTCCAAGAAAGAATGCATTGTCTTTACCCCAGAATATAATATAATAATAATGGCGGCGCTACAGTCCGAAGTGGACCTGGGCCTAGCGTCTCCGAACTGCGAGATTGAGAAGCTTGTTCAATCTCAGTGACAGTTATACTCTTTGAGCATTGTCAGTGACTCGAAAGAGGTGGAGCTCTAAAAATTGTTAAGTGTTTTTTTTTCGAGATTCGAACTAAGCTAAGCCACGGCGCCCAGAGTATTACCACAGTCGAAATCCACTGCCACAAGTTTGATTTCCTAAGGTTTATGATTTGACGAATGAGGAACAACTGTTCCATCTACCGGTTAGCGATGGATCTATTCAGGGACCAAGTGGAACGCGGTTGTTTTTCATGACAGTCACACTAATCTTACCTAACCTTTGTCACTACTTGCTACTCAATAACCCAAGCCATCAGCGATTAACAAAATCAATTTCTTCTTAATCCATGAGCTGGCGGCCTCTTTGTGTTGACATTGACCCTAACTCGAAATTATAGGTTCCCATTGAGACGTTCGTGTTATGTCGTTCTAATTAATGTACCATTGTCCCACGTAAGTACATGTGAGTGGTGGTTCATAAAGAATTCAATAGGGATGAGGTGCTCCGACAAGTGGTTTGTAGAAGGTTTTTTGGTCGAGACTACTAATACCATCGCATGAAATTTGACATGGCCATTTACTCCTTCTGTCAAGAGACGCGAGACAGGTGGCGCCGTGTGTCTATTCCCTGGGTCTAGCAAATGCTAGGCAGTCACAAAAAGAGTGGGTTAGGGTATCCATTTCTGCTAAATATCCACCACTGCTTTAGTAAGTTAGTAAGTGTTATTGGAATACCTTGGCTGACTGCTTGATATCATTTTTTTTTGATATCATATCATCATATCAAAAACTCTTGCACAATGATGACTTTGTCCGATGGAGTATTATTGTGGTGCAAAATCCATTAATTCTTTTTGCACAATTCTCGCCCTTTTCGACGATGTTCCGCCGCAAGGGGCATCATTCCTTATTTGCCTCTTGAATCGACACCCATTCGATGGCCTGATTCGACAGGTCGACAGGTCGATTACCACTCCATTACGCATCTGTTTTCGACATGCATTCCGGTAGTTCCTTTACAACATTTTTAATCATCCCACCCACGAAAAGAACAAAATGTATGCCAAAGTCTTACTCAAAACACACTCAGTGCAGTGGTGCCAATACGACACAGCCAATTGTGGCGATATCTTTGGAGCGCGTCTTTAAAAAGATAAGTTTGAGATATATTTTGTACACAGGGAGAAACATCAAAGCCCACTGTTTCAGATTGTCGAAGATCATCTTCTCTGCTGGCACGATCTGCCGCCAATTACGCACACCAATTTGGGTGTGGTTTCCTCTCCACTTGGTCGTGCATCGGTTCATGGGCGTTGCCTCTCGGGCACGGAGTCAAAGACTCTTGAGGCTAGGACTAGGTTCTCCATGAGCTCTAAATGGCTTAGTCATCTTAGGTGCTAGATCAGCAAACACACGGCTACCCACATGTCGCTGTTTAGCCCACACACTTCGTGGTTGAATCTTCTTTCTCTATCGCTATCATCGCAAACATGACCAAAGTCCGCACCCAGAACTCTTCCCTCGAAAAGACCAATGGTTTCTCACAGAGTCCATATTGTGCCAGAAGCACAAAACGACAAAAAAATGTTACGTATACGCCCTAGTGATGCACCATTCAATACTTTGGCACTTAGAAGAGCTTAAAAAACTTGCTCTCGATTTCCTTGACATTCATCGATGCATATGCCTTTGCGCTGTTCAAACGAAATGTACGGCGAAAACATTTTATCTAGAATAACACATCATTTCAGTTTGACAATCAAGGGTTTTCCATCACGATTTCCTGTCCTCAAGGCATCTCCACCGGAGCACTTTTCTATCAACAATCTCAATCGAAACGACGAGTTTACTTTGACGACTCGAGATCGAAGGAGATCTCAATAGCAATTCCTCCTCTCAACAGTTTACTTACACCCTCAGCCTTAAGTGCACTTAAAACTACACTTCGTCTCCGTTCGAAATCCCTTTTAAAATCCCATGTTCCCTTGCCAGCAACAAGGCCACCCCGAAACTTCCGTCGGCTGTTGAAAGCGGGTGGCAAAAAATCGATTCACCACCGATGCTCCCAGTAGCTCAACATCAGATACAGATGCGGGAGTATATTCACCGATTTTTCGATACGTCCAAATTGCCATGGATTGCTTGAGGCGCGTTCTCCCATTACTCGTCTCGTAATTGGCAAATTGGATTAGGGATTTGCGACAGGAATGCCGGAAACAATTTCTTGTCGCACAAAAAAGAAAATCTGCGCTACGCACTGGCCACAGCCAGCCCTGATTGGATGTGATATCGAGCAGGTGAATTATCTGGAATAAGCTCACGCTTGTCAGAATGAATACAAATGCCCAGCAAGAGACATCCGGATTGATGGGCGGCTTCGCTTAGTGTCCATAAAATGTTCATAATTCCACGATTTCTCATTCACAGAGTGC
Source organism: Myathropa florea (assembly GCA_930367185.1). Lineage (NCBI taxonomy): Eukaryota > Metazoa > Arthropoda > Insecta > Diptera > Syrphidae > Myathropa > Myathropa florea. The sequence continues at coordinate 99,759,850 of OV884004.1, read as the reverse complement.
AGCCCTGGTGGCGGTGACCAACGTATACGACTGCATTGACGAGCTCTCCATACGGCGGATGGTGCTGCCAAAAGTGAAAATGGTCTTCGAGAAGAACCATAACGACGTGAAGATCGTTGCCAACGTCCTGTCGTGCATCGAGAGAACGCTTGAAAAATTAGATAAATCTCAGGTGGGTGCTGGGCCATTGCCCTATCGCTTGACATTGAGCCGTGCTGACGTTTGATTTTCTTGTTTGTTTCACTTTCTCCGCAGGTAATGGACGAGGTTCTGCCATTGCTGTGGGACGTACGCCTTTCGGATCCCGACATCATCCTGCGAGTTGTGAGTAAGTACGGAGTGTGGGTGTGCGTCTTTTCGGGGGAAAAGTTAATTAAGCTATTTATATTTATTTGATTGTAAATATGTGCACAGGACGGTATGCGTTTGCACACGTGTGCGGTATGGCATGTCAGGGGAAAATTTGTCATGTTCGTTCATTGGACGGAGCAGGGGCTCGACGGTGGCAGACATGCTTATATGACAGAGTGTCCAAATGAACATTGCACGATGCTGATGAGAATAACGATTGACCTCGGGTGGGCAGTACACACACGTTCATGTTTATATTAGCTCGTAAGGCTGAAGTTTTTTGACAGAATTCCTCTCATTAGAGCCAACGAGCAACATTTCTGACAGATTTATGACCAGGTGTGGACTGGGTACTGGGATGGATGAGTCATGGTATCCATGGACAAAGTTTTGGTGGTATACACTCAAGCGAACTTGTGTGGGAATAGGGGGGTCAAACGGCTGTGGATGGATGAACTTTTACTTTGAACTACATCACTTCTTGCTGTACGACGAGGTTGAGATCTTCGGGAAAACTATTAAATGCGGACGACTTGGAGTTGACAGATGAGGTGCAAAGTTGAACAATTTTTTTCTGTTTTCCAGAAGTGGTTTTGCTATCCCTATTTCCCACAGGGTGACCAGATAAGACCGATAGGAAAAGAAGTTTCAATAAAGCAACAACGGTGTGAGATATAAAATTGATTCTAGATTTTTTCGAAGCTGTGTGAATGCACACCAAATTGTACGAAATGGAACGTCATTCAAATTACTGCCTCACCTTCGCTGAGAGTGCCTCCAGAGTTCGGTCCAATTTTCGATAACTTATTCCAAAATCTGCGGTGTTGTTCCAGCACTAGCGTCTCGAATCATAGCCTCGAGCTCGTCCAAAGTGGTTTGCTCGATGGCGTAGACCAAGAACTTGACGTAGACCTAAAGAAATAATCGAGTCGTTACATAATCGGGGCGGCCGATTGATGAACGCTGGCTGTAAGATGACCAAGTCACCAAATTTATCCTTCTCTTTCACAACTTCGAGCGTTGCGTCGCTTGTATGGAATTTATGGCTGTATTTTTGGAACCACAGCTCAGATATATCGATTTTGTCGAGCTCTGGCCACAGAAAATTGGTTAACATCACTCTAAACTTGAGCCCATTGACAGTAGCGGCGTCTCATTTCTCATTTCCAAAGAAATAGGGCCCGATGATGCCGCCTTGCCATAAACCGCATCAAATAGTCACTCTTTGTTTGGTCGATGTTTGGTCGAAAAATTGTGGATTGTTCTCGCTCCAGTGATCGTAATATTTTGCTTGTTGACATAGTCGCTGAGCCAAAAATGAGTGCCGCCGGAGAAGGTGATTTTTTTGACCAAAATCCGGTCCACATTTCCCAAACATCGTCCAATAACTGAACTCACGGCTTTGTCTATAGTCATCCGGCTTCAATTCTTGCGTCAGCACAATCTTATACGGATGCAGTCCCAAATCCAACCGCAAAATAAGCCGTGGTGACTCTCTGGCGATGCCCAATTCAACTGATCGGCGCGAAATCGACATTTCTGGATCTTGTTCGATACTGATAGCTACGGTGGCAAAGTTTTCTCCATTTCGCACCAATCTTTGTCCGATTATTGGCTTAAGGTTCAAAAGAGTGTACTCCTACACAAACTTTTCGACGGTCCGACGTATTTCCTGCACACTGAAGCCATGATGACGACCGACCTCCCAACGAAACTCACGTTACATATTTACAACTGAGTCGGAGTTTCGATAAAATTTTATAATAATTTCTGCTCGTTCGGCAAATGTAAAATGATACATATTGAAATGGCAAAACATTCTAAATATTTTGGCATCTGAATGTTAGCGGTAGCTTTGACAACTGCTGAAACATTACAATCAAAAAAGCTATCATTGCTATTTGGTCACTAGGAATTGAAACAACAGCGCACCTCAATCCTGTTTGAAGCTCCAGTGAGCTCCAGTGATGGTCTCTCTCATAGATCTGCTTTTATAAACTTCGTTCACAAGGAGCTAATGGAACTGAGACTAATATCCTTCTTTAAATGGCTTGAAAAAAAAAGTTTTCTTTCTTCACACCACTTTTCTCCCCCACACTGGACACATTGAAAATTAATACCAAACCGACGAGCAAACGTCGATGTCCTTAACTATCTTCCTCCTGCCAAGTTGAAAATCAAATATCCTCCTCACCATTGTCCGCCTCCAGTCGACCATAGTTTTCCCATTAAAAAATCCGTATCCTTCCATCCCACCCGCTGACAAACGACACAGCACTTCCCCCCACACACGCACATCGCCTCACTGGCTAATGAGAAACTTAAGCCGTAGCTCTGAGAACCATATCCGGCTGTCGCTCGCATCTTAACGATAGTCAAATGCACAATGACGTGACGGCTAACTTCCCTCTCCCCTCTCTCATTGCAGACATCTACAGGAAAATGCTGTCGGACAAAAAGTACGGCCTGTCCGTCAACGTAATGGCAACCAGGATAATGCCGTCTCTTATCCCGCACACAGTAAATCCGTCATTAAATCTGGAGCAGTACACCATTCTCCTCGAGGTAAGATACTTACCACATAAACAAGCACACCCTAGGTGTATGCCGGTCGCAACTTAATCCACTGACTGAAAGCGCGAATATGTATTCGAAACCAGGTGCTGCAGGAGATGCTCGACCACATTGATCGACAGCAGAGGAATAAATTGAAATTGGACAATTTGTCAATACCCTCGCCGGAGCGACACCGAACTCTGCGGCATCAATTCTCATCGGATAACATGCAAGTGCCGCCGTTCAATATTCCCAATTTGCGCATTGATCAGCGGAAAACATCCAGCGCCGAGGACATGGCGAGGAAGAACTCAGGTGGTAAGTACCTCTGCTGTTTGCGTTTGGGCTTATCTCAGTTCGATTTTTTATTTTTCTCATTTGTTTGTTGTGTTCGCGTCAAAATGCATGTGCGGGCGTGTGAAAATATTGCCCTGCCAGCCGTGAAATATGAGTACACGTAGGGACTGGCACAATGCGTGCTGGGGTGGTGCATCTGTTATTTATTGGATGTTGAGTGGCTTTCAGATGACAAGACCTTGGATAGCTGTTCTTGGTGATGGATGAAAAAACGCTCTATTTTCTCTCTGTGCGACTCTACGGAGTATTTGTCCTTGTTGTGTGGATTTTCGCTGGTGACAAATTTCACAGAAATGTGAACAAATTGCAGGGAAATTTCGAATTGCTTTGATCACGGGAGGAAGTCAGAATGCAGGGGAGATTAATAAGAATTGGAAAACTTTTGATGGACGTAATTCTTTTCCATAAAAAATGAGAAATGAAAGAACTCTGAGAGAATATGTCAAGAGCACATTGCTAGGCTTGTCGTACATACTGTCGAAGTGACCAGAAAATTGCTTAGTAGCTCATTGCGTGGCTGCAACCTAAGGCATATGACAGAGTTTTGCATCAGGCTCTTTTGTCGAAAATACCTGCGTTTGGCATCAAAGATTCGCTTCATCTATGGATAAGAAATTAACTCTCAAACCGTTCAATTCAAGTTGTATTGGATTCAAGACTGATGTTTACCAAAATAAATGCTGATGTACCACAAGGTTCTATTTTGTCTCCGACTCTCTTTCTCATTTTTAAAACAGATCTTCTGTCTGCTTTTTTCTAATCCAATTAACACCGTTGCCGATGACAGTACTCTCAGCTTTTCATATTCGACTCATTTAGGCTCACTACTTTGTCCTGTGTCTTTTCGTAGCTTAGCAATACCATCCAACGTTCTCTGCCAAAGTGTTTCAATTGCTTAAAACTCCGCAATCGAATTCTAATTACTTCACTTTGCACTCAACGTAGACATTTGCTCCATCACCCCGAAATGCTAAGTTCGGCAACCTGAATCTTAGAAAAGAACAAAAGACGTCTGTAGTAGAATTAAGCGAAAATGACTTTTAAAATGATGCGATGACGACAAAATTCAAAGACCCTTGCTTACCACGTTATAAATTTATATTTTTATTAGTACAACCTTCTTCCTCGGTGGTCCAGATCCAAAAGAGAAAGATTCATAATTCAAATTTACCAGGAAGTCTAATTGGAATGGAGAACATTGAATTGGGAATACAAATTGAGATACTCAGGAAATATGTACATACAGCATTACATAATGAGTTAAGCAAGATCAACTAACAGAGAAATTAACATGTGTCTTAACATAATGAGAATAGAGCTTTCGATATGAAGAGAATAGAGTATTAGAAAGCTTTTACATGAGACAAATTAAATTGAGAATATTACATGTAGAATGAGAGTTACAAACATAGAATTCATATAAAATGAGAGAAAAAGAGTTAGCATAAGCAAAAATGAATGATTGTGAGTGTTGAAGCGATAAGACAAATTTATACACGAGGATCTATACGTGAGTTCTCAACATTCAGCCCCCCCTGAAAGACTCCGGTCTTTCAGCAATTGGCAACGGTATGAGTTTGACGATTGGCCGAACATATTCTCCCGTTGGTGTGACTATTGTTGCAATACGTTTTTGATGGTCCCTGCCAGGATGAAGACTCTTTATTCGTGCCAATATCCACTTGGTTGGAGGTAGATTAGAATCCTTAACCAAAACAACATCATCAATTTTGAGAGAAGTTTCTTGAGTGTGCCACTTAGCCCGATGTTGCAATGATGTTAAATATTCGGTATGCCAACGCCGCCAAAAGCCTTGTTTTAGATTCTGTAAAAGAGACCAATTAATAGAGGGACTATCAGATGTTTCACACATATAGGGACGAGGTACACATAACAGCGAAGCACCAATCAGAAAATGCGCCGGACTTAAAGCCATTGGGTCCATGTCTGATGTCGGCCACATAGGCCGAGAGTTTAGTACTGCTTCCACCTGTGTGAGGAAGGTATACATTTCTTCGTATGTCAGCCTATGGTCCTTGATGACTCGCTTTAGGTGGTACTTCACGGACTTGACGCCCGCTTCCCATAGACCACCAAAATGTGGCGCGGAAGGTGGTATAAAACGCCAAGATATTTCATCCTTTGAGAGGTGATCGATGACTGCATCGGTGTGATCTTCACTTAAAAGTAGTTGATACATCTCATTGAGGCAACGTTTAGCTCCATGAAAGTTTGTTGCGTTGTCACTCCATATTTCCATTGGCTTCCCTCGACGAGCTGTAAATCGGTCCAACGCGGCAAGAAAGGCGCTTGTCGAAAGATCGCCAACTAATTCCACATGAATTGCCTTAGTGGTAAAGCAAACAAACAACGCGATGTAGCCCTTGACAAACTTAGGATTTCGTCCTCTAGCCAAACGTAACGATATTGGACCAGCATAATCTATCCCGACTTTACTAAAGGGACGCGCGAAACGGACGCGTTCAGCTGGAAGATCACTCATCAACTGCTCAACGGCAAGTTTTCGATGGCGGAAGCACGACACACATTCATGAACGACCTTGCGTAAGAGATTACGGACACCAACAATGTAGAATTCTTGTCGAAGAATGGCGAACATTAGCGAAATTGAAGCGTGCAAGTGTTTTTTATGTATGTGTTCCACTATGAGTTTCGCGAACCGAGTACTCTTACCGAGAATGATAGGATGTTTTGTAGAGTAACTAAGTTCAGATTCTCGAATACGACCACCGACGCGAAGCACGCCTTGTTCATCCAAGAACGGAGTAAGAGATACCAAATTATTTCCCTTCTTAAGAACTCGTCCGCGCTTAATAGTTTCTATTTCAGAAGAAAATTCAATTGCTTGATAATATTTTATGAATTTGAGTTTTGCGTTTGACAATTCAACAGATAAAAGCGAACGACCTTGCCGAGAACCAGGTTGATTACGAACGATTGCTACAAACCGAATAACGTACGCCAACGATCGAATTGCTTTTAAGTAATTGGAACAATTGGTTATGATATTTTCGTATATGTCTGCAGTTTGAAGTTGAGTTACGAGTACCTGGTGGGCAGATTTTCCTTTTCTTTCCTCAAGATCAACGCTTGCAGGAATGCCGCTCAAAGTGATGTTGGATATAGGCCATTTAGAACGTTCGTGCTTTATCCATGATGGTCCAGACCACCATAGCTCATTTTTTAACAAATGAGAAGGTGATATACCACGGGATGCGCAGTCAGCGGGATTATCTTGTGATCGCACATGGTTCCAGTGCTCTCGAGGCAGTACCGACAATATTTCACTTGTGCGATTTGATACGAATACCGACCACCTTTTTGGTAACGCTGACAGCCAGTGCAGGACAATTGCTGAGTCAGTGAACGCAGTAACTTTCATGTCTTTGAATTGCAAAGACTCTTTAAGCTTGTTGACTAAACGGCAAAGCAATAATGCTCCGCAGAGCTCGAGGCGTGGAAGAGAAACTACCTTAATGGGAGATACCCTGCTCTTAGCAGCTACGATGGTACTGAAAACTTGTCCCGCGGAATCTGAACTGCGACAGTATATTACTGCTGAATATGCATCAAGCGATGCGTCGCAGAAACCGATAAACTCTAGGTTATTACAGGACTTCCAGAGTATTCTTGGTATGTCCAAAGTTTCAAGAATAGGTAATTCTTCATGAATCGATTGCCACTTTTTAGAAAGGTCTAGTGATATAGGTTCATCCCACTTATAATTTTTTCGCCAGAGCTCTTGAAAGAGTATTTTTACGGAGATTACGACTGGAGTGAGAAAGCCTATTGGATCGAATATCCTGGACGACTCCGATAATATATGTCGTTTCGTTATCGATGAACTGTAACGCAAATTAACCTTGTAGGAAAACAAATCTTTAGCTGGAAACCACTGCAAACCGAGCAATTTTACTGAGTTACACTCCTCAAATTGCCTTGGGGAAAGCTCACGTTGATCTTCTGGTAAACTCGAAAGTAACGGCCAGCAATTCGTTGTCCATTTTCGAAGATTGAATCCACCTGAGCGAAGGAGGCTAACAAGCTCTGAACGAAGGGAAGTGACTTCTTCAACCGAATCCGCACCGGTCATTACGTCATCCATGTAAAAGTCGCGTAGTAGTACACTTGAAGCGCGCGGGTATGTTTCGCGAGAATCCTGGGCCAATTGGTACAATGTACGTATAGCAAGAAAGGGTGCGCAAGATGTTCCGTAAGTGACCGTTAACAAACGATAATGTTTCAAGGGCTGATCACTTGACTCTCTCCACAGAATACGTTGAAAATTTGTATGGCTTGGTGATACTATTATTTGGCGATACATTTTCTCTATATCACCAGAAATTGTGTAGCGATGTCTTCGAAATGCCATACAAATTGAAAAGAGGTCTCTTTGATGTGAATGACCTGTCAACAGCGAATCATTGAGAGAAACATTTCCATCTGACTTAGCGGAAGCATCAAAAACTACCCTAACCTTGGTTGTGCTGCTATCGTTTTTAAACACAGCATGATGCGGTAAATAACAACAATCAGTTGATGGTAGATGTAATTCGCTATCTGGAACTTCTTCCATGTGACCTAGTCTTAAATATTCGTTCATGAAATCGACGTATTGCTGCTTTAAATATGGGTCGGCTGCAATCTTTCGTTCCAAGAAAAGAAATCTTTTAAATGCGACACTAAAGCTTCCCTTGAAATCTATTTTTTCATCACTTTTGAAAGGTAATTCTACGACGTACCTGCCGTCCGGTAATCGAGAATGCGTTTGAATGTATAATTCTTCTGCACGTTTATCCTCAAGCGACAAAGCAGGTGGTTGTTGAATTTCCTCGATGCGCCAAAACCGCTCAAGTTCGAAAGAGTTGGATGTATCCAAGTGAGTGTGAAAGGTTTTGACAGGATGTTCCGATGAGATGTCCATTTTACCACAAGCTACTAGACCAAAAAGAGTGGGAATAAGATCAAGTCCACTTGGTTGGCCTTTTCTTGGAACACCATTAAGCACACTGAAGAACTTATCTGCCCCAATTAAAACGTCAATATGACCTGGTAAACAGAAGCTGGGATCTGCTAATGAAAGCGAATGGATTGATGAGTCGATGATTGTAGATGCAGAAGCAGGTACCAGCGAAGTGAGCTTTGACACAATGTAACATGACACTTCAATATATTGATTGACAAAACGAGAGAACAGTTTAAGAGTGACAATTCCGTTTGTCACGCCTGCTGAAGTCGATCCTACACCTACCACGGGGATGCGAGCAAATTTCCGAACAAGACCCAACCGTTGGACCATGTCTTCCGTAATAAAGGAGACTTGTGATCCAGAGTCCAGCAACAACCGAATGTTTTTAAGGCTACCACAATTATCTACAGTTTGCGCAATGGCAGTAGGCAATATTGTATGAATATGACGAGAGGAACTACTACCAGCGGAGATCGATGAGCATAGCGTTAGTGAAGATGTTGTTGCGGGCGATGGATTGGATGATGCTGCTGCTGCTGAGGAGTTTGACGATGAGGTTATAGTTGTAAGATCAGGCGACAATGTTTGATTATGCACCAATGTGTGGTGCCGAGAATGACAAGCTCTACATCTAAAGTTTGAGCGACATTTAGATGCGGAGTGACCCGACCGTAAGCAATTGAAACATAATGAGTTTTGCTTGACAAACGAGCGACGAGTGTTAATGTCAAGTGACGAAAAATTTGGACATTTGGTTAAGGTGTGGTCTAATTTGCAATTAGGACAGGACACGGTTGTTTCCACTAAATGATTTTGAATAACTTTAGGCCTGTTTCGAGATTGATTAGGACGAGAGAGTGATAGACAAGCTTCTAAAGCGTCACAACGTGCTTGTAAAAAAGTTAGAAATTCATTTATCGTACAATTATCCCGTGTACCGCTTTCTTCCGCCCACGCACGTCGGGTATCTTGGTCAAGTTTTTGCAACAAAATGAATATCACCCACGGATCGCGGCTGGTAGATTTGAGTGCATCTAATCCTCTGATGGTTTCATCTGTACAGTCCGTTAATTTGCGCAGAAGTTGGACGTTCGCGGAATTCATAGAAGGCATTGACAAAAACGTTTGAATATGCGATTGTATAATAAAGTTAGACCGATCGTATCGCTGTTCTAAACGTTCCCAAGCGTCCGTATAGTTAGCGTCGGTTATACTTATGTGACGAATCAACGCGGATGCTTCATCACGAAGGAAAGAATTCAAATAATGAAACTTCTGAGTGGGGCTTAAACTCGAATTCGCGTCTATAGAACCGACAAATAGATCACGAAAAGTTGGCCACTGTTTGTAGTCCCCAGAAAATACTGGAATATTGAGTTTCGGCAATGAAATAGAGTTCGAACTCGATTGATTTGGCGAACTAAGAATTTTTAATAGTGAACTTTGCTGATTTGCTAATTTATCTAACGCAGATTCACTAACGACAGGCTTTTCAGATCGTTGTCTTTCGCGAATGGCCTTCGTAATGGTTGACTGGGCCATGAAATATTTAGCTTCATATTCTGAAAATTCATCAGCCGAATCTAAATTGCCGTCGACTGATAATTCTAGCAACTGGTTTTGCAGAGACACGAACTCTGACCACGAACATTCCAGTCTTTTCAAATTTATTTCAAGAAGTTCGATAGCGACATTTTCATTTATATTCTTCGCGAATGTTTCTGACCGAGTTATGCAGCCTTTTAAATGTCCACGTTTCACCTTTAAGGTATTCATGTCTTACGGAACCGATCGAAAACCACCAACACAGAATATTTAAGAAAATTGTCTAATTTTAGTGGAATACAAATGTAATTTGTACAAATGTAAATTTGATTCAATGAGTGCACAGCTACAATTAATTTGTCTGTCCACGTGGCTTGCATATGCCTGTATATGCACAATATCTGTATGTATGCACAAAAGTATTCAAAAACACGAAAATATTCAATTTATTTAATTGTTTAAATCACACACAATTATTGTTCAATATTCGGCTTAACGAAGGACCAAAAAATGTAGTAGAATTAAGCGAAAATGACTTTTAAAATGATGCGATGACGACAAAATTCAAAGACCCTTGCTTACCACGTTATAAATTTATATTTTTATTAGTACAACCTTCTTCCTCGGTGGTCCAGATCCAAAAGAGAAAGATTCATAATTCAAATTTACCAGGAAGTCTAATTGGAATGGAGAACATTGAATTGGGAATACAAATTGAGATACTCAGGAAATATGTACATACAGCATTACATAATGAGTTAAGCAAGATCAACTAACAGAGAAATTAACATGTGTCTTAACATAATGAGAATAGAGCTTTCGATATGAAGAGAATAGAGTATTAGAAAGCTTTTACATGAGACAAATTAAATTGAGAATATTACATGTAGAATGAGAGTTACAAACATAGAATTCATATAAAATGAGAGAAAAAGAGTTAGCATAAGCAAAAATGAATGATTGTGAGTGTTGAAGCGATAAGACAAATTTATACACGAGGATCTATACGTGAGTTCTCAACAACGTCAATAGAACAATAATCCTTTCATACCCTCCACTTGTGAAATCAAAACTCTCAGCCAAACCCACCTGTTCACTGCTACTATCACGTCATTCTCACAACACTCCCCTTCCTCAGAACCATTTCCCCCAACCGCGTCGGTATCAAATCAAGAAAAATAAGGAACTCAATCAAAACCCTTATTCCCCCGCAGTGCCACCAAGAGAAAATTAATTTTCCTTAGCAAACTTTTCTAATTGGACATGACACTCGAGCGTTTTAGGTAAATTTGCTATTCGACGCCCACTTCTCGTATAATCCCACCCCGCGCCAGGACCATTGCGAGCCGCCATTATCATATTAACTGGAATTCAATCGTGATTCCCAAAAGAAAATTAAAAGTCTGTCTAATTGGAAGTCGCTCCCTTCGATCTTCTTCCTTTCTCTGTTCGGAATCCTGAACGATTTGATTTCACTTCACAATTGAAGAGCCCTCAGGAGCAGAGTCATCTGTGTAGCCCCTCCCGAGTAGGCAAATACGCAGTCACATCCTGGGCCGTAACAAAAATAACTTAATTATGACTTTCGGTATTTAGCAGGAGGATAATTGAATTTTGAAAATTCCCAAAGCACCCAAACGAGCTGCCGCCCTCACCGCAAGCCAGGCGCTGCTGGTCTCTGCGGCTGACAACAGCGTTCGATTCAATTGGCGTGTAAAAGACATTTTCACAATCACTGCCGAAATAGGCAAGACAATCTGCCTCTGGGGCTGATATCACGTCGCCCACAACCCGTGCCCACACCACAGCCGTGTGCTTGTCGTCTGCGCCGCTTCGCACGGAGGCATTGTAAAGTTATTACGGAATAATTTGGGATATTTGCATGGCTTAAAAGCCACTTACCGCATGGAGCAACTGTACACTAATAAACCACCCTTCCTTGGGATTGCTTTGTTTTCAGGTTCTGGCATGTTGGGCGGCTGGTGGTTTGGCGGCTCGCCCTCATCACCGGACAGCAATTTCCTGCGTGTAGCGAACGCATTCCCCAACCGACGTCTCTCGGACAACACGCTGATGACACCGAAAATACGCATCGCACCCTCGTGTGCCTCATCACCAGGCGGAACCCCCGGCGGCGGACTGCCCATTCGCCGACACTCAAGTATTGGACCACAGGAGAGACGTGGCTCGGCCATCAATCTCTCCCCACCTACTGTAAGTGCATTCGTTTTCCAATTTTGCTGCCTTTTATCAATTCGTTTCGGTTTTCATTTTGCGTATGATTTTGCGTTTCCTATGATTTGATTTATTTTAAAGCGAAAAGCTCAACCATTTTCCATGTCATATACCGGGATTTCCATCCAACAAGTTGCAGTGAACACTTGAATGGATTTCTGTGTGCACCCACGGCTCGGTCTGGGAATTCTTCCGGCTGTGGTCTTTACGAGAATGCGTCTCTTTTTTGTCGGTGTGGTCTGGAGAATGGTTGGGTTTTCCTGTGTTATTTTTTGTGTTGGAGTTTTCTTTTGTTATTCACTCACTTCGACTTTACTATCGCTATTATGATTGTTATCTTTGAAAAGGCGTCCTTGCCATAGAAATGAGAATTAATCATTTCCCGTCGGTTGGTTCCTTTGAAATGAGTAACGTTTTATCCGTACCCACACTCCCGGAGCAGTGGATGCATTTCGTCAGAGAATAGCATCCGGCGGGGAAGTGTAATGGAAGATTGTTGTTTTATGCGTTTGCTTAGGGCTTTACAAATTCTTCTTTATTTTTATCTACTTTCATCACAGAATGGAATGATGTGTCACTTTGTGAGGAGAGCCTTAAGACGTACTGAGGGTAGTTGTTGCAACGCGAAAATGAAAGGAAGTACAAATTTAGGGAATCGTATGATCCCATTGAAGACCGTTTTAATGCGTTGACATTCGAAACAATAATTAAAGATGAAGAGACGGATTCACCAGTTTGTTTGGCTTTCGTTCGGTCCGCTTCCGCAGACTCAATCGCTTCGGCAAAAGAAACTTACTTACTTACTTAGCGGGCTCCCGACCCGTGAAAGGTCTTTGCCTGCGAAAGAAAGCCATGAAATAAATTCCTGAAAAAAAAAATTCCACATACGCCAGAGTACCAATTAATACTACGTCAAAGCACTCTGGCGTGTGTGGAACATTTTTTCTTTTCAAATTTTTCACACAGAAAATTGAATATTTTGACGCATCTTTCAATGTTTTACTAATCTAGCGGCTACAAAGGAACCGCTCGTGTTGTGTGTGCTTTTGCTCTCACACAAATGGAGGCACCCACTGTTTTATGCCGAATACGAACGTCGCCTCGGTCTACCATCTACCAAAGCTTCTAATGCAAAGTGTTTCATTGACACACGTTCATATGACAAGACCGTGTCTGCCTCCATAAATCGAGTGGGAATTGATTCTGGGATGGAATCTTGTGTGTAGGAGTCGACGCGATTACCCCCTTGATCCACTTCATAATCATAAATTTTAAGTGCAGTGTGACCAGATAAGAATGATAGGAAAATACATTTAAATAAAACAAAAACGGTGTGAGATATAAAATCGATTCTGGCTTTATTTTGAGGCCACATTAATGCCATTATGCATAAAATATTTCATACAAATAGCCATCTCGGCTTCACTGGCAGTGCTTCAAGTAGTCGGTCAAATTTTTAATGACTCGGTCCACATACTGGACCGGCGTTATTTCGGCATTAGCAACTCAAATCTTGGCCTCGAGCTAGTCCAAAGTGGTAATTTGTTAGCGTAGACTATGACTAGATCTGAGAGATCTCAGACCTCAGACTAGACCCCAGAGAAAATCAAAATAATCAAGTGGTGTCAAGTCGTATGATCACAGCGGCTAATTGATTAACACCCGCCCTGAGATGAACCAGTCTCTAAAATAATCCTTCTCCTTTACAAATTTGACCATTGCTTCGTATGGATATGTAGATGTTGTCGAGCGACGACTACAAAAAGTCAGTTGACATCGCTTTATACCTGAGACCATTAACAGTAACGGTAAAGTAAAGGAAGGAGACACTTCCTCATTTCGAAAGAAATAAGGTCCAATGATGCATTGATGCTTGGTCGAACAATATTAGATTGTATTCGCCCCAATGACGGCAATTTTGCTTGATGACATAGCCGCTGAGCCAAAACTGCACCTCGTCCGAGAAGATGACTTTTTGGTCCAAATCCTGATCTCCGGCCAAAATTTCCTGAGCTCAATTAGCAAACTCGCGGCCTTGTCTATGGTCAGCTCCATTTTATGCGGATGTAGGCCCAAGTCCAACTGCAAAATAATCCTCTGGCGATGCCCAATTCTGAGCTGAACAGTGCCGATTCGATTTGGGCCTTCTTCCAAATCCAAATCCAACCGCAAAATAATACTCTAGCGATGCCCACTTCTGAGTTGGTCGGTGCCGATTCGACATTTCTGGGCCTTCTTCGATACTGGCCGTTACGACGGCCATGTTTTCTTTATTTCGTATCAATCTCTGTCTGGTTGGTGGCTCAGGGTCCAAAGGAGTGTACTCACGCTCAAACTTTTAAACCTTGCAATATATTACTTGCTCACTTAAGCCATGATGACTACCGATTTCCGGAAGAAATTCACGTTGCGTATCTGCAACTGAGTCAGAATTTCAATAATACGCGTGTTTTTTTAGTAATTTCCACACTTTCGGCCAGTGTAAAACGATGCATGACAAAATAACAAACCTTATTGAATATTTTGACAGCTGGGTATCACTTTTAGCTTTGTCAGTTGCTGAGATATACAAATTGGAAAAACTATCATTCCTATCTGGTCACCCTTAAGCTCAATGCAATTAGTTGGGTCAAATTTCTGTTTTTTTTTTGTTTGGATTCAACGAAAACCGCACCGGGATCAACTTTAAAAGGTTAAATTATTCATAGAAGCCATTCTGAAATTAAAAATACTCAAATTCCTTCTAGTCCAATGAAATTCAGACCTCTGTCGCTACGTTAGCTTGTGACGCAATATGCGGAAAAATAATTCTTTCTTATTTGCAAAGGAGCCATTCGAAGGGACTTTTGATTTCTTGTGACAATTTTGGTTTTACACATGATTTCTTTATTTTTTTCCTTTCAACAAAACTATATTGAAAAAAAAACCCTAACAACTTAACAAATATCCTTAAAGAAAATATTTATAAATTTTATTTTATCCGTTAAACAAACGATAAAAAAAAAACACAAACAAAACAAAAATTTATATTAAACCCCTCTTCTCGAAAACAAAACAAAATAGACGTACGGTTTCAGTGCTCGCGGAGGCTCAGGATCGAGCCTTTCAGTGCCTTCATCGTCTGCCTATGTTGTAAGTTTATAAACCATTTCTAAAAAAAAAAACAAACAAAAATACGCCAAGCGTCTGATGATAAAAAAAAAAACAAAAACAAAAACTTCATAACCATTCAGTATTTGTATGTGTTCAAAGGATGTTTCAAATCGCACAGTCTACCACAAAAAAAATGAAAAAAAAAAAAAAAAAAACAAACAGCAGCTGTTCGATGTATTTTATAAATACGTGCATCTCGTTTATATTGTTCTTTTTCTGACATGTTCACCGGATGCATTGTTTGTTGGTATCTTTTTGTTGAATTGCTTTCAAAAAATACAAACAGTAATTTTTTTGTTGTTTTTGGAGAGTGCCTCTGGGGATAAATCTATCCTCTGCTAGCGAAACTACTCCGCGGCGTACACTCTTTCTGCTAAACTAACTGCAAAGAAGAGCAATGATGTATCTACTCGTTTGACAGAAAATGGAATACAATTTGTTTGCTTGTGTTCTTGTATGTGATGTTTGAATTCTGTCTTATGACCTAAATGAATGTCGAAAGTTGTTCAATTTTGTTTGTTTCGATACAGTATCTTTGTTCTATGAGTTCGATTTTGGTTGAGTTGACGATATAAATGTTCTGTTGTCGGTTATCCTTTCCGTTTTGATGTCATTCTTATTTTTTGAAACAGGTGTATATGTAAACACGACACGTATAAATAAAGTAACAATCATATATGTTCATTCTATGTTTTCATTGTCTTACATACATATACATATATTCGTACTGTAAATTTTCTATTTGTTAAATGTATTTTCATGTTTTGTTTTTTACTGTTTTTTTTTCTTCGTCTCAAGGATCTGAAGAAACATTGTGCTTGTTTTTTGTTTCGTCAATGTGGTAACCGGAGTTATCGTTTACAATTTTGTGTACATAATGTATTGTCTTGGAAAACAATTCGCTTTTAAATGTTTCATGTTCTGAAAATAACAAGCAATGAAACTAAATTCTTTTTCATATATTCAATTCTTACCAGAAGGCGAAACAATTGTGTAATCGAAATGTGTGAATTTCTACCTTACTCTGGGGTGTTTGTTGTGAATTTTCAATGAGATTGTGTTCCTTTCAAAAAATAATTAGTGGAAGGGCTATGTTGCAGAAAGCCTTTCGTGTTTACAAGTGGTACATGGAGTTCCAAGAAGGCAGAGAAAAATGGCTGAAAAAATGTGGTTTACAAACGGCCAAAGACATTAAAATCTAAGTCATGATCATGTTTTTCGTGGTCTGAGGAATTTCAAATTCTTTTCGACTGGCCAAACTGTTAAAAAGGAATATTATTTGATTGTTAAGCATCGTTTGCGTGGAGCTATCCGCAAAGATAGGCCAGCTTTGTGACGAGACAACTTTTGGTTTTGGCACTGCGATAATGCACCATCCCACACTGCATTAGTTCTTAAAGATTTTAACTAAAAATTCGATCAAAATCGTGCCACCATCGATTTAGCACCGTGTGACTTCTGGTAATACAGCGAACCCAAAAGACGGCTCAGAGGTGATCGTTTTGAGCTGATTAACAAGATTGAAGCCGAATCACACTGAATCGTTCTGAATACCACACCGAAAGACGACTTTCATGAGTGCTTCGATGATTAGAGAAAACGTTTCCTTGAGTCTTTTGCGGTCGGGGGGACTAATTTGAAAGAAATAAAATAGTTTAAAAAAATGTAAATTCCAATTTAATGAAGAGTATCAGCTAGTTGAGCTGAACTTAAATACTCTTGTATTTTTAAGGACTTTATCTTTCAAACATCGAAATAAACGAAAATGTTGGACGCATTGCATCATTGCATGCATCATTAATTGGTGGCCATCTCATTCCCGGACTTTAGATGAAGACTTGCATTTGGCGTTAAAAATATGTCTTAAAAGCTTTGAGTGGAAATCAAATGGAGGTTTTTCTTTTGAATCTTTTAAAATCCTTAAGCGCTCTATAGTAGCTACTCTCTACAATAGGCGTTTGCTTGCCGATGACAATACCAAACTTTAAGCCTAACAGTCCAAATCTCATGATAATGATGAATGGATAACCAGCTCGAAAATGGAAACAATTAGTTTTCGGTGCAGCGGAGTTCGATATATTTTCCCAGTCAGATTCATGCTTAACGCTTCCAATAAGTGGTTTGCACTGTTGTTTGTAAAAGTGTCATTCACGTATCCGACATTTCTTGCTTATATTGCTTCAAAAGTATGTTGGAAAACAAAAACACGAATAGCCTACGTAGTTACAGTCCTTCACTCAGTCAGAAGAAAAATTCATTGTTCCAAACCCACTGTGTAGAGCCTTCCTTCCACCAACACGAAATGTGTCACAGCAGCAGAGATAACTGCAAACACTGCGGACAATCATAGGCAACTACAGAGTTGTCGAGTGTCAAAATCTGACACTAAGCAGATTTATAATATGAACAGAATTATCCTAATAGGAAAAGATTATCAGAAGATTCCATCTAGTGAAGTTATCAAATGTCTCAAGATAGTTAAAAAGCCCTAGATTAAGGCAGGTGGTCGCAGTGCTTATGAGAGTTATACTCACTTACCATTATCTGCAATTCAATTCAATGGGTGGTAATCGCAATTTTTGACTGTTCTTAACATCATCATCAGTCTAGCTGATGCCACAAGATAGTAGCACTAACAAATCATGACATAGACTCAGCATAGAGAACCGATTCTGTCTTAATCTGTGTAAGAGTATCGTCTGTTAAATGGATAAAACAACCCAGCCATCCAACAAGAGATGTCATTTAAAAATTATAGGAAAATGCAAAAGTTTTTATAAGAATGGCGATATTTCAATTTACGTCTAAAACACAAAATCTGATGTTAGTCAAGGTAATGGCTCTGCCTACAAATCACCCTCTTGATGAAATTTTAATCACATTTTCGTACAATTGCGACTGTACTCGAATTTCCTGAAACATACCTCTGATATCTTCTCTAACAGAAGTTGCTGGAGAACTAGATTCAGAGGAAAAACTATTATCCTTTTAAAACACATAATCTCAGCGGCTAAATCGAATCTTTATTTTAAGAAATTACACATCAAACAATTTGTCGCACAATAGAACCGTTGTTTCATTAGCTGTGAGGCACATGAAAAATAAACCCCATCCATGAACGAAGCACAAATTTAAAAAAAAAATAGGGCCACATCGATTGGTAACAAAATCAATCGCCCTGGTAACATCTGATACTCCCAGTTCAGTTTCGTTAAAAAACGGCATAAGACTCTCACTCGTTATGTGTGAAGAAGTTGCTTCTATTATTTGTATTGGATTTTTGAGGCACCAAAGCTACAGTTTCGTCAACGTACTCAGATAAATAGAAATGAGCCTCATAACTTAATTATTTTGTGCAAAAAATTATAAACTTCTACGCTGCCGATAGCGAAATAGTGAATCTAGCCTTGAGCATGGTCAATACTCATGCCAACTAGATTTCAAAAACAAATACAAAACGTGGTAGTGCGACTACAGATAAGCCCAATTCCTGTAACCGTCTTAAAATGGAAACATAAGACTTTTTGGTCACATTCTCGGGTTCAACGGTGATCTTGATGGAGGATTACGAGTTTAAGCCTTTAGGCTCTTCTACAGATGATTTGTAACACCAGAATGCCTTTAATAAACAACATACGCTTCATGTTTATTCTCAATACTTTTTAAACTGCCCTGAATTCGTTTCATTACTACCCTACGACTAAAATTGTCACTACCTTATAATTGTAGTTCCTTTACTATGACTTGAAACATCTGTTACTTCTTGACCTATCTTTTTAAATATCTTTCAATCTTCTCCTCAAAACAATTAACTGGGCTAGTTTCTTGCGATTAACGGACCAGCTCTGGTCTAAGTGAACTTCAGCCTTTCGTCCGACCTTATGGAGAGATGAGCATAGCAACAACTATCTGTGCAGGTATTTCAGGCGACCAACAAAAACTGATTGCCTCTTAACTGAATTACTCGTATTTATCGCAATAAATGATTTATTCATGGAAGCATTTGTGGAGTAAAAATAGAAATGTTTGGATAATGTCAAAAGGCTTTATACCAATTTAGCGTCACGCTCTACCCAAATGACAGAGACAAGCTTTATCGTCCAGATAAATGGTCAAACACAAAGTGACCTTTTCTCACAGTGATTCCGTGGGCAGAGGAGCGACTCTGGTACACAACTTCCTCCACACAGTCGATGTACATATGTCCAATGCGCCAAATATTCAGCATCAAGTCAATATCCATTCAATCTCTCAGTTATAGCAAACATACCCACTCTAGGAATATTTATTGAGTTCTCCAAACTGCAACTCCAGGCCGACAAAGTGCGAATCACCCAAAGGAAAGGTACACTCAGTCAAGGACGATCGCCCTCCCCACGATTAATTAACATGCCGGCAGCCAGCACAAATGCATCCGATTATTGACTTTTTCCCCCAAACAACAGCCGACGCTAATCGCGAATCGAATTAATCGTTCCACAAGCAAACATCACGTTCCCCAGTGAGTTCACAAAGCAATCCCGCCTGATTTATTATCCCCAGCTAATTGCCTATAATTGAGTAGGCACTAGGTACTTGGACGACTCATCTTGCGATGCCGCGCTACTTGCCTCTGAATATTTGACTTCCATTACCCACAGCCAAAGCAGAGTGGATTGGAGAGGCAAATTGCAAATGGTCTTTTGTTTGTCCAATTTCAAAAATCCTATTTCGTGCCAACGGGACTGGTGGTTGGGGTCTGCGGTTGCGGTTACTGTTCGTCGTTGGAACAGACCTCCGGCTCCGGCATATTTCAAAACTAACTTTCAAATGGATTGTGAAAAACTAACATTTGCCGCATTATTTCATGGGGAGGGGGATCCATTTGCGTAGAGACGCTTGTGTTTGTCCTCCATCCGACATGCATGACACGAAAGAGCTCTCAGCGCTTTTAGGTTGCGGACAGTGGGCGCATCACGGGCAGGTCGATGGGGGAGAATTCGATGTCCTTGTCGGAGCTGCACTCAGCTCCAGTGGGAAATTCAATTTTGTTTATATTTACGTTGTGCGGACGAACTGTTGAATATCATCCTGAGTGTGGCATTGTGTCGGGCTGTAAGGACCCCATGAATTGTCAAGTGGAACTCATCGCAGGGAGAAGGTCCTTTATGGCAGACAAAAGTTTTGAGGACGAAAGGTGGGCCCAGAAGGTGGCTGAAATTAAATTTTGAATAAACAAAAGAAGTGATCGACCTCAAACCGACTCCGCCTGGAGTGCTGCATAGTGTGTGGCGCTCAATGCTGTTGTGTGCGGTTGGAAAGCTGGGGGTGATGTTTAATGAGATGAGACAGTTCATTTGGGGGCTCTTGGTTAGGTTAAATAGATTTTGTAAAAGTTTCTCAAATCAATCCTCTTTATTGTCCAAACTTTTGACTGTGATGTCAAAGGCTTATGAGACGTTGACATGTGAGGAGTCAGACGA
This sequence comes from Myathropa florea, assembly GCA_930367185.1. Lineage (NCBI taxonomy): Eukaryota > Metazoa > Arthropoda > Insecta > Diptera > Syrphidae > Myathropa > Myathropa florea. The sequence goes on along the minus strand of OV884004.1, from coordinate 99,739,201 downwards.
AGGCCCTAACCATTTCAGGGGCAAAATATTTTATATAAGTGTAGTTCATGTGGTTAAGAGAGAATCTTTAAGTTCTTGCTCTAATTTTCCTCAATTTAAGACAAAGGAGAAGACAAATTGTGTTTTAAGAATTCTAACTCGAGTTGCAGATGGGTCATCAGTAAGGACACGAGTTTTCTGAAAATTTTACTGCTTTTTGCCTCGGAATGGACCAGCTAAATTTTCGTCCGCCTTGAACAGGCTCGACTAGTAATCAATTGGTAAAATAATTCCATTCAATTCTGAGTCTACAATTTTCCTAAAATTCCAGCGTCGAATTGAAGTTTTTTTTCGGAGGATTTTTGAAACTCTACTGGACCACTCAGACTCAAAACTGGTCCCTTGTACTGACAGGTAACGACCTACTCCAGTGCCGTCAATTTGATCCCAACGGCAAATGGTGACTGGACTCGATTTTATTGGGATTCGAACCTGGGACCGTCTAACTTGGTGCGGGCACTTAACCAACTGCGCCATCCAGTCGCTTACTCCCGATTAAGCTTTTCCACGGTTCGACGAATTGCCTGCAAACTGGAGTCATAATGTCGGTCAACCTCGGGACGAAATTCACAATATTTTATAATAACTTCCGTACGTCCGGCAAGCGTTAGACGATACGCGGTGAAATACCTTTGCCATCAAGCCTTACTGAATGTTTTGGCACCTGGATGTCATTGATAACTTTGACAGAAGTCGTTATGAGAGAGGCGCGTGTGCCTATGACACAGTATCCTGAATGACACCGATGAAAGTCCTAAGAGATTTGAGAGAATGGACAGGTCTATTCTCATGGGACAGAATTTCTAATTATCGCTTAGAATTGAGTCCAGTCCAGTTTATTATATAATGAGACATATGGTGCATTTAGTCCATTAGACCACTAGATAATAGTCTGTTCTTTAAGAAGATGTTTAGCTGTGGCGAGCGGCATGGGTGGAAGTTCTCGGTTAGGTAGAGGATGAGACCGCACCACGCCTGGCGAGTTAATTGAACTCAATTCCCTGCAATGCCACCACCATGTGGTGGCACCTAATAATAATAATAATGGCGGCGCAACAGTCCGAAGTGGACTGAGCAGCTTCTCAACAACCACTCGTGTTGTGCGTGCTATTGTTCGCCCACGAGTGGAGGGGACCTGCAGTATAATGCCGACTCCGAACGGCGAGATTGAGAAGCTTTTTTCGAAACAGTTATAATCCTTGAGCATTGTCAGTGATTCGAAAGAGGTGGAGCCGTGAAAAAATGTTCGGTGTTTTTTCTGAAATCGAACCGAGAACATCGAACGTCGGAGTCGACGCACCTACCCACTACGCCACGGCGCCCACGTGTGTTAAATATTAGAATGTTCAGCCATTTTGTCAAGAGATCGGCGGCTGTCTAGCAGGCAGATCTAAGAATAGAATTCAAGGACCGAATTCAAGGCCGAATTCAAGGGCTTGGTCGCTGCGTGATTATCCAAACATATTGTGTCCTTCCTCGATATCGCATTGTTTTTTGGCCATGACTGGTCCTCTTTTATTGCCATTATCTCAGACTGGAAGACGCAGCAATATTCCTGAAGATGAAGGATTATGCTGATGTTGCAATCATTAGAGTAGACACCTAACTCTACTATTATTCGTCTTGGATCTAAATGAGAAAATACGCATAGGACCGTCTGATTGTCAGAATTCCAGTGAGATCTGAAAGGAATGCTGGTAGAAACGGGTAGTAAAATGTCAATGTCGTGGGAAATTAACTCGAAATTGTCGTGAATGGTAGGGGTCCGGTGTGGTTTTCATGCCACAAATGGAGTGTTTTAAATCTAACTGCTAGCTGCCACAAATAGAATGGAGGAAAATAAAGGAGTATATTTAGTCCAGCGGATGGGGTTATCCTTAAGGCTTAACTAATGCAAATGCTTATCGATCTTTGCACACGGCTAAGAAAGTTGCAGTTGACATCTGTCCGTTGATCTGTCCGTCATACTGCTTCTTTTTCTTCTTCTTAGGGCGCTACAGTCCGAAATGGACCTGGGCCTCACTCAATATGCCTCTCCAGCCAGCACGATCTTTCGCCAGCTGTCTCCAGTTTCGCACACCAAGCCCGCCGAGGTTCCCCTCGATTTGTGTGCGCCACCTTGTACGTGGACGTCCTCTGTTGCGTTGTCCCACAGACTCAGAGTTCGAAGAGTCTTCGGGCCGGAGCTAAGTCGTCCATACGTTCTACATGGCCTAGCCATCTTAGGCGTTGGATCCGTAGACGCCTGGCTAGACTCATGTCGCTGGACAGCCCATACAGTTCGTGGTTGAATCTTCTCCTCCAAATGCCATCAACGCAAACAGGACCAAAGATCGCGCGCAGAACTTTTCTCTCGAAAAGACCAAGAGACTGTTCATCCGCTTGGGATATTGTCCATGCCTCTGCGCTATACAGCAGGACTGGGATGATCAAGGTCTTATACAAAGCCAACTTGGTCTTTCGAGAGAGGGCTCTACTAATCAATTGCCTTTTGAGCCCATAAAAACAGCGGTTGGCAAAAGTTATTCTGCGTTTGATCTCGTCATACTGCTACTCCGTGCATTAGGGCTGGTTTGGCTGCTGCTGTATACAGCCCGTATGCTAGTTTGGGTGTTACCCCCATTAACAGCAGATGGTTTTTTTTTGCAACAGTAGACCACCGTTGTGCCTGGGTATGTTGTAAAGATTTGTAACTGGGCCAAATCGTTCTTGATATGACATGACATGACTAGCCTTTGCCATCTAATATTTGAACAGGAACAGTAAATATTGACGATTCTTGCTCTTATCCAGTACTAGTCGAATAGAAACTGGCAAAGGCACTGAGTTTCCTACAGCTGTTGTGTTCGGAGTCATACGTCTTAGTCTGACAGATGTTATCCTTCTTTTATCACTAACCATAAGTCACACTGTTCTCTTTATTATAAAGTAAAGCCAAATGCGACTGGATAGCGCAGTTGGTTAAGTGCCTTCCCCAAGTTAGAGGTTCGAATCCCAGTGAAATCAAATCTGGTCCAGTCACCATTTGCCGTTGGGATCAAATTAACAGCACTGGAGTAGGTTGCTTCCTGGCAGTACAATAGACCAGTTTTGAATCTGAGTGCTCCAGTAGTGGTTTAAAAACCCTCCGAAAAAAAAGAAAAAAAGCCAAAAGTTCAAAGACCCAACTTAAGTTTGCCCTTAAAATTTGAAGACCTCTAAGTCCAGTTCACCAAGTGAAGCACTGTCTATCCTCTGTGGGGTTTTTCACGGTATCGTTTGACTACCCCAATCATTCACAGATTCCTGCCTAGTGCTGGGCTTACAGCTCTCTCTCTCTCTCTCTCTCTGTTGATTCATAGAATTTACAGGAACCTCAAAGATTATCATATCATTAACACAATCAATTTCGTCTATTCCCAAAACAATTAATTCAATTTAAAAGCAAAAAAACTCCGAAATCAGTTGAATGAATATTCATGAGGATGTCTAATGGCGATCAACCCCTCGGGTCGTTGTGCTAATTTGCATTGCATAACACGATAATTCAAATTGACTCGCATTCATCGCTATCTATCCGAAGGCCTAGAGGGCGACCTAGAGCCGAACAGCTTAGTACCGATGTTCGGGGTTAATCTCCGTCACTCCATCATCTCGAATGGGAATCGGCGCATAAATTCATGGAAAATGGGAAAAAACTACGAGTAAATTCGAATTTAAAAGTTACGTTTCAGGTTTCACAACTCCGTGTCAACTTCCTGTGGCTGTTCACACGTCGGGGTGCTGCCGACGCCCACACGTGTTTTTGTTTGATTCCCCCCCCCCCCCTTTTTTGTTGTTTGTAATTTTGAGCACTTTTTTTTTGTTTTGCAAACCTGTTCGCACATTTCTGTTCATTTCCCGATTTTGAATGTGTGAAGCCCCGTTGATTTAAGGATTCTCCGTATCGCTGTGGACTGCGGGTTGTGCACCGCCTCTCCCTTGTGTACCTGGTGTGTGTTGATTTATGTTTCGTATCTGGAATTGAATCAATATGAAGAGAAACCCCAAAAAAATGCTGACGGAAATGGGTGGGGATGGGAAACGGCGGAAAAGGGAAACTTTTTCAATTGACTTCCCAGCGGTGGGAGGTGACGACGACGACGGTGGATACAAGCGGTGGAATTGACTGGCCCCTCTCTCACCCACTCTCTCTCTTTCTGTTGCTCCCTCATTCTCTTCATCTTCAGCTTGTGTCTTTCTTTCCGTTCTCGTATCCTTTCCTATTCACAATCAAAACTTTTCATTGTTCTTATGTTTCCTCGTGTTCTTTTTGTTCTAATAAATACACGAGCAGCAACAGAAGTTCGTTTGTGTTGATTTGTTTGTTACTTTTTCCGTTTGTTATCCTTTTGATTTTGTTGTAAACAAGAAAAAAAAATTATATGAGGGAAAAAATGTTTGAAAAAAAAAAAGAAAAAAGATGAAGTTTGTTGATGGAAATGATGGAAACCGTGAAACATTTTGCTTTGTTTTCTTTTTATTCCTTTTTGATCCTTTGGCAGCTTGCACGGAGCATGATCGTGAGTACACGTAATTCGCCCCCTCCCCGACCCATGGGCCATGGAGGGGGGTGGTTTTTTGCAGAAGTTCTTTCCTCCTCTTGTTTTTTACTTTACTCGTATTTTCTAATTTCATTTCCTTCGGTGTTACATCCTTGATTTATTTGTTTCTCTTGTATACAAACATATTTACACCTCGATTGTTTCGATACATGTATTCATCTGGTTTTTGTTTTTGTTTCCTCTCTTTCGTTCGTTCGTTCGTTCTTAAACTAAACAGTAATGTATACTCGTGTATTATTTTGAGAGCCATGTTGATGATTTCGTGACTGCTATGAATTATGATGTTATTTTGTTTGTACATATATTCATACTTGGATGTTTCTTATCTATCTCACCATTGTACTGCATTCAGCTGCTAAAAATTAAGTGCAAAAGCATCTCTCCACTATGTAATTGAGTTTTGTATTTTGGAATGAAATTTTGCAATGTTTGTGTACTTTGCGGTGCGGTGCGACTTTCTGATTGGAACCGAAACATTTTCGCAAATTGATTATCGCAGTGTGGGTGAATTTTTCATCGCTCACTCGCTCTCGGACGGGGCTCGGGGATGTACATATATACACCGGTAAGAGGAAAGTTTTGAAACTTTTCCGACACAGCGGATTGCAGTTGATGATCCGTTTGTTTGTATTCACGGATGGATTAGTGAAATAAATTCATTCATTTCACTCGAGTATAAATATTTATGTTTTCATTTTAATTTCGAATTGGGGTCCTGGTCATGAATAATTAATGGGTGCGAAGTTTGACTGCGGGTCTGGGGAAATCTGTTAGAAAATTTATGATTTCAAAATAAAATTGCGACACAGACAAAAATGCAAATGGTATCGCTGTGGAGATCTAACGAAATGTGTGCTTTCATTGTTATTATTATTTCATTTTTTTTTGTACTAGGAATGAAAGGTAAAATCGTCTAGGGGTCTGATTTATTTTCCCATTAAATTTATAAAGACCATAAGACTTGATTTTCATTTCATAGAAGAAGATTAGCGTTTACCCTCTTCATCGACCCGCTATGACTGCTTCTAATTCATTTTAAAAGTAGGCATATCTGTGTTGTAGTAGTCATATTCAGTCGTACCAATCAGGGATGTCATAGCATAACTTTTCGACATTATCGCCTAAACGATGTCATCGATAGTTTGCTTCATGTAAATTAATCACTATCTCACTATTTATTATGCATACCGTTCATACCGATACCATCAGACAATTGCCGTCATCCGTGATAAAGCCTTCATTTTTTCTCCTTTAGATTCTCTCCTTGAAATCTCTCAAAACAGGACACAACCAACGAAACAATATAAATGAAAATAACTCAATTTGTTGGAAGACAAAAAGACAATCACTACGAGTTTGTAGGAACAGCTGAAAGCTTTCGTCGATACCAATTTTGTTTGAAAGCATTGCAAAGGATAAGCTTTTTTCGCGGTTAAAGAAATTATTTTAAATTAAATTTTAATTTTAAATTTTAAATTTTAAATTTTAAATTTTAAATTTTAAATTTTAAATTTTAAATTTTAAATTTAAATTTTAATTTTATTTTATTTTTAATTTTAAATCTTGAATTTGAGATTTTAAATTTTAAATTGCGTGGCTTTACTCGAGGTAGTTTATGTATTTCTAACTGAGCATACTCTGATTTCACGGTAGCCATTTTCACGAAGTCTAAGCTTAAATCGTTGCGTAATCCCATTTCAATGATGGTTTTCCAATTATTTGAGAGACAGAACGCAATTGGTAAAGGTTGATCATTTTACATTTTAGTTGGTAAAAGTATTATCTGGCATCCCACAAGGTAGTCACTTTGCCCTGTTGGTATTTATTCCATTTTTAAGCAAAGTGCAACGAATATTCAGTTTTTGCGAAGTTTTAACATTCGCGGAAAACGCGCTATTGTTCTGTCACGAGCGGAGGGGACCTACAGTTTAATGCCGACTCCGAACGGCGAGATTGAGAAGCTTTTTCTAGACAGTTATACTCTTTGAGCACTGTCAGTGACTCGAAAGAGGTGGAGCCGTGAAAAAATGTTTGATGTTTTTTTCGAGATTCGAACCGACGACCTCGAGCGTAGAAGTCGACGCACCTACCCACTACGCCACGGCGCCCATTGCCTTTTGCCTACATGCAATAGTTTACAAGTAGCAAGAGGCACACCTACACTGTTGAATTGTAGGGGCAGTATAATTGCATGCCCAAGTTCCCTTTGCGATTTTCCAGAATGTCTCTATAGACTTTCGGGATTAGATTTTTGTAACGCAATTTTCCCGACTTTCTTATTAGAAGTTTCGAACTTTTTGCATTCACAGACTGAAGTAGAGTTCTCTGCCAGCTTTGGTGAAAAACCAATCTCCATAAAGTTGTCATCTGTTGTGTTTGCATATATTTAAAGTTTTCTAACTCCTTAGCTGTCCAAAGTTATATTGACTTTTTAGTCAGAACCGACCTTCTTCTTCTTCTTCTTCTTAGGGCGCTACAGTCCGAGGTGGACCTGGGTCTCACTCAACATGCGTCTCCAGCCAGCTTGATCTTTCGCCAGCTGTCTCCAGTTTTGCACACCAAGCCGGCCGAGGTCCCCCTCGACTTGTGTGCGCCACCTTGTACGTGGACGTCCTCTGTTGCGTTGTCCCACAGGCTCAGAGTCGAAGACTCTTCGGGCCGGAGCTAAGTCGTCCATACGCTCTACATGACCTAGTCATCCTAGGCGTTGGATCCGTAGACGCCTGGCTAGACTCATGTCGCTGGACAGCCCATACAGTTCGTGTTTGAACCTTCTCCTCCAAATGCCGTCTACGCAAACAGGACCAAAGACCGCACGCAGAACTTTTCTCTCGAAAAGACCAAGAGACTGTTCATCTGCTTGGGATATTGTCCATGCCTCTGCGCTGTACAGCAGGACTGGGATGATCAAGGTCTTGTATAGGGTCAGCTTGGTCTTTCGAGAGAGGGTTTTACTACTCAATTGCCTTTTGAGCCCAAAAAACAGGCCACGACCTTAGTTGCCTTTTATTCAGTTACCATGAATGTCTATGTGAATTACACACTCCAGTCACGTCCTTTTTTATGACTTCTCATTAAAATAGTTTTGATGGTTATATTAGATATGAATTTGTATGGGGACCTGTACATCTAAACGCGTTTCCTAGATGCTTATGTGGTAAGGATTCTCACCGCAATGCGTATATCAATGCTACTGGGGTTATTCATTGAAAAGATTGCTCAACGTCAGCTACGGAGCTCTCATCAATGAACCGACATCCAAATTTAGCTGTTTTTTGTATTATTTTTCCCAAGCTTACATCTGTTATCTTCTTTCTAAGAAAGCTAGGCTAAGCTAAGCTAAGCTTTCTTCTTTCTAAGAAAGCCAAGCGGTGACTCCTTTTTCTTTTCTCTGAAACCTTATATGTCGTGGTACCCACCTTAGGTCCCCCATAATTTCAGAACATAGTTCATTGACATTAACTCTGCATAACGTGGCAATTGAGTTGAGTGAGGCCCAGGTTCACCTCGGACTGTAGCGCCCTAAGACGAAGAAGAAGAAGAACGTGGCAAATTATGTTGTCACAATATCCAATGAAACGGCTCTAATCGCGCTTAGCTGTCGGAGAATGTAGTTATTTATAGGTAAGTTCAGTTATGGTCTTTATTGAATAGTCCTGCTTCGTTTAATACTTTCAATTCGTCAAAAACTGCATCCTCTGAATTTGACTTTGTCTTATACTTTGACTACTACTAAGACCGTAAGCATGGTTGGAGAATGCTTGCCCTGAATTCATTCTTTTCAAGATAAGAAAAAAATCATAAATGCACATCAAAATAATTTGTAAATTAAAAAAAAATATATTTCCTGCAGACAATTCTTAAAAAACAGAGCTAATGTATTTGCCTATTCTACTGGTGATTTAATCCAAATTTATTTATAAACTAATGTCGTAAATGTTTTATTTTTAATTTTTAATTTTCTTTCTGTTGTCGAATATTTCAAATTAATTGAATAATTAAATCAAATGAAAAAAATGCTAATGTTACATATAGCGCTTGTATATAGCATACTCTTCCCCACATTGCGATAATCAAAAATTCCGAAATAAAAAAAAATTAAAAAAAAGCGATAAAAATAATAAAAATTTTGTAAAAAATCACGTAATCATCATCATAAATCATCCCCCACATCACTAAATACAAATCACAACAAAACAAAAAATATATATATTTAAATTATACACAAAAAAAATTAATAACATCCCCAGCATATCGGCTTAGAACAGTTCTAATTTTTTAAAGAAATCTTCATTGTTATCTTCCCAACCGCAGGGTGGCTCTATGCCGAACACCTCAAGCAGTGTACCATTTTTATTATCATCTAGCATGCAATCAATACGTTCACGTCGACCATCGACATGCCTATCATCTGGCCCACTTGGATCTGGTTCTGGTTTATTGCAACAACTTGGCTCCGGAATGGTAAGACAACTGACCTCAGTTTCGGGTAATGCAACTCCCGTGCATCAATTAGCAATCAATGGAACTCGCAACTACGTCCGAAAGTGTCCGTCACTCAATATAACATTTAGTAACTAACGAAAATTCTAAAACAGGTATCGTTTTTTTTTTATATAACATTTTTTTACTTCTTTGAAAATTTTATCAAATATTACATTTTTTTGCGAATTTATGGAATTTTTTTTTTTTGAACAAAGAAAGAAAATCGATGCATTTGAGCAAATGATTAAATTTGGCAGTGCGGTATTCAGTTATCGTTAGAATAAGTACTGTCGACGAATTCTATGAGACATACCACATGTAAATACATGTATAAAATTTTTGTGTTTACCCTTTTGTTTAAGAAAAAGAACAAAGTCCGACATATGTCTAATGAATTTACTATTTTTTTAATCTTTGTATTTATTGCCTATGGGAAAATTGATTTCATTCCCAAAAATCAAACGTCAAGTAAATGTACGTGACTTTTTTTTGTGAATTTCTGTGTTAGAAAGAATTTCATGTTATATTTTCAGCTTTTTACAGGAATCGGGCAACGTTTTAATGTGAACTCGAAGACTTCGACAAAATTGTGTACAATTTTTGGAGTCAGTTAAACAGAGCATGTTAGAGGTTTAAGTTTCGTGCATGAAATAATCTTAAGCAAAATAACTTCTCTTCTGAACACTAGCTAGATCTATCTAAACTAATACTTGAATTCGAAAATCTTTCCCTTTCCTGTAAATACTTTTCTTTGTTTTTCAAAAAAAAATTAAAGGGGTTCTACGAAAATCCTTCCATTGATTTTCTCTTGATTTTTATCGAATCGGTTTGGTTCATATTATTGCCTTGTAAGAAATTTGGCGCGAGGCTTTTCCTTCGAAAGCTTACTTCTTTTCATAACATCCTCATGTCGCATAGAAACATTTTTGATAGGAACATCTACGTAAAAGCAATTTAGTTCAGAGACTTTGACATATAACGACGACTGCCTCGCGACCTTTTCTCCGTCCGTGGAATACAACAAAAACTATCTTCGCTCCAAAAGCGATTTCATTGCAATACAACTTTCCGGACTGGCAACTGCACTAAAAGTCCAAACAAGAGTGGGACAGTCTCACACAAACAGATAAACTTAGCAAGAAAACATGGCCACGAAAGGCAACGAAAGGGTAGCTTTACTTACAAAAAACGGTTATACCGGTCCTTTCTTTTTTAACAGAGCCCTTTTGGTGCCTCTCTGCAACCACCTTAAGGAGAGAACCGGGAGAAAGAAGACACAATCTAAGAAAATTGAATAGATTTGGATCAATAGCTTCAATCCCTCACGTTTTTAAATATCATCTCAACTGAAGTCTTTCAAAAAATGATTCCTGCCTGCTCTCCTGTACAAAAGGCGGATTACAGCTGTCAGGAGAAAGCACTTAGACTAGTAATGGTCCATTGCACAGCAGTATGGGTCCTAAATTTAGAATTAGGCTGCTGTGTATAGTGAAATTTGTGTGAGATAGCCATCCAGAGCTTTATATGAGGCAGAGTAAATTGCTGATGAGGTCACCGAGATTGAAAAAATCGAATGGGCCCAAATGTAATGAGCCAGAGAAAGATAGGAATAACCGAGGTTGATGAATTTTTCCTTCTCCTCCTTCTACTTCTACAAATGTCTCCTACAAAAATCGTTGGCAATGCTTTGTAATGAGACCGACCATTATGCCAATTTTAGAGCGTTTGGGACCTTACCTGCGACCAGATAAGTCCAGAGGTTTGGCACGTCATTCCTGTTGTCTATCTGATATTCTTCTTTTGAACTACTGTACCTTTGAGCAAGATTTTCCAAATAGCGAATGAGATACACATCGACACTAAGACGTCCACGTCTAAGGCGGTGCACACATATTGAGACGGATTTTAATTAGAAGAGGTGTGATGGTTGAGGCCCAGATCCACTCCGGACTGTTAAGAAGACGAAAAATGCAACATCTGTTGCCTGTTGCCTCAACTTCGAGTTGTTCAAATCTGACCACTTGCACTGAAGAAAAATATGTCCATTGATTTGAAGTTATTCTCATTTTCGCTCCAAATCGTTCGTTGGCTGAAAGATCTTGATGGCCTTGGACCCAGCATGCCCATGCAATCTTCTGCAAGAGATTCATGACTGTTCTTGGAAATAGTGTGCTATGGATATTTTCGGCGAATTCGCCTCATTCCCGTTCCATCGGCCGTTTTAATGCCGTATCATCTTGCATTTTACCTTTGTCAGTGTTATGCCTCAAAAGAAGTGAAGCCGTGAATGTTGAAAATTGCTGTCTTAGTTGGGAATTGAAAAGCATAGGTGCACTAACCCAATCGCCCAGCTGAACAGTTAAAAAAATGGTTTAACGTATTAACTCGATAGAATGAAAACTTTATACAAAAGCGTTGAGCAAATAAATTTTGTCATCAAATACAATCTCCAAATTCAACATGCATTCCATTATTTGAGTTGGTTAATTTATTGCTTAGAGCCAAGTATCCTCCTCATTTCAGCCCACGTTCCTGAAGGCGCTCTATCCTCAATTTTCCCATCTATTTATCTCTGTGGCATTTCTCACTTCTCCTTTCTGCCTTTCCAGTATCCCTTTCACAAATTTCGGTGAAAGATCATTTGTTCGTTACTACCTTTCTTCTGTGAATATTTTCCACAAACATTCTACCTTTTCAGTCATTTCCTTCAAATTTCTAAAAAAACAAACGGGTATTGAGTAGTTAAATTTTGTAGTAAAATAATTCGTAGATATTTTACAATCATTCTGCATATGAATCAAAAATCAAATATTCAATCTATTCATCACAGTTTAAATAAAAATTGTATTTCTTTACACTTTTTGTTATGAATTTGTCGACAGCGCTTATATCAAACGCATTATTTCATTTACTGTCTGCCCATCTGCCATTTATTTTGCATTTATACAAATTTATTTAGAAAAAAAAACAAAAATACAAAACGAAAGATGAAACTCAAATTGAGACAGAACTCAGACACTTTTGTATTGCAAAAATAAACGAGTCTTGTCGATGCATTTACAAATTTTACACTGTCTTTACTTTCAAACAATTTTTTAATGAACTTGCAATTTTAAACAAAAATGTTGTAAGGAATTGAATGACTGACACTTAAAGGCCTAAGTATCGAAATGAAATGATTTTTTTTAAATGTAGTAGAATAACAAAAAAAACAATTAATTTTAAATAACAAAATTTACATATGACACAATTGTACTGACTTAAAAAATAGATATTCTATAAACCTTTCAAGAACATTGCTTGCCTGTACTAACCCCTCTTTCAAAGACCAGCAGTAGGCTGGTGTTCCCGGTTTTGTAATGTATTTTGGATTGCAATCTACAAACATTTACATGTATCCTATGCCTCTCAACGTATTTTTGTTTCACTTTTTTTTTTATTTTTTATCTGACATTTTGCTAAAACGAACTAATGTCCTTCAACTGCAATGCAACAGCATCTTAGATTGAAACCTTTCCATTCCGAAATAAAAATGCTTGGATACATTTTTCTAGATATTGACTGCAAGTAATTTTAAGTTTTTCTTTGAGTTCTGGTTTGCTTTGATTTTTGCATAAGATGTTGGCTTCTTTATTAAATCACATTCAAAATTGGTATGCCTAACCTAAACGATATATCCTCTCATACCGAGTAGTTGAGCTTAAGATAACGAAAATAAAAAACACACAAAAACACAGCTATATGGCTAAAGTTTAAAAAAAATTCTGGACAAAAGTTGTTTACGAAAAAAGTGCCTTAAATAAAAAACATAATTAGCATATATATATGCGTATGTATATATACAATGTCAAATCAGTGTTTCATATTTATTCTGTATAGTTTTTTTTGTCACTCAATAATCCACGTATATAATATATAAAAATTTTGAAGAAAAAAAAATGCTACAAAATTATTCTGTAAAAAGCTGGAAATAAAAAGATTTAAAAACCAAACAAAAAAGGAAACAGAAAAAAACAAAAAACAAAATCCAACGGAAATCAAACGTTTTCAAATTTTTTTAATAGATAATTCTTAAGAAATGTACGCCAAGAAGCCTGTGTCTTTTACTTAGTAGTAGTTGTAGTTAATTGTTTAGAAAAAAAAAAGAATATATATATAAATAATTTAATTTTATTTATATAAATCCAGTAGATTCGATGTAGATTTCACTCTTTAAATGTACACATTATTAATTGAATTCCAACACAACACCAGACACGTACAAGATTGAATCCCCACCCCACACAAAATGGAAACTATACTCGTACGTACTTTATCAACTATAAATGTTCTCCTTTTTGAGAAGCGTTTGTATTTTTTTGTTTTTCTTATTTTTCCTTTATTTTGCCAATTATGTGTTCTTCTATCATGATTTCTTCCTGTATTTTTGTAAGCACACAGTGAAATGAGAATGTAAGAGCAGATCTCAGTTTCTGCAAACTTTTCCTCATTTGTTTGAACTTTGCTTTTTTGTTTAGTTTTCTGTTTTATGCAAGTCTTCAAACGGGGAAAAAACAGCGCTTTTGCAAATTGGATTCCTTAAAGCACATTTATTCGATTTCTTCTTTATTTATTAAGAATCACTGAAAGAATTCAAGAGGATACTGCTCATGTTACCTTCAAATGTGTCACTTAAGTGTAATACGTTTTTAAATTTTAGCGTAATATTCGGTTTTCCAATAAGGACTTGACAACTTTTTTCTCAGAATAAAATGCAAGCCATTTGAGATATCTCGAAAATTGCATTACAGGTTAGAAGTACAATCAAAATATTTATACACAATATTCGGCGACGTTTATATGTCCACTACTGCACCTTTGCAACGTTCGATTCGTTGAACCCAATGTTCGATGACTCAGCTACACATTTTGACAGCAAACGGTCGCTATATCGTTTAATATCATCTCTGAGGTCCTCTAATGACGCCAGCTTGTTGACAAAGACCGATGATTTATGGTAACCTCATAAAAAAGTCTAAAGGTGTTAAGCACCGCGATCCACAGGCACATTTTTCGAACGCGTTCATCCAATTCTGCTTTCACTGAGTTGATTTCTACACCAACTATGTGGTTTGCGGCACCGTCTTTTTGAAATCACAAATATCTCGTCCATACAATTGACCGTAGAAATAACGTTACAACATGTCTCTGTAGCGATCTCCATTGACTGTAACATGGCCGTTATTTTCATCAACGAAAAAAGCAACGCAATCAAATCAGCGGCTTGAAAATCACACCATACACCATTTTTTTCTTGTTGAAGTGGTGTTTTCGGAAGCCTTCACCTGACCAACAACGCATATTCTGTTTGTTGACGAAACCTTTAGCCAAAAAATAAATGAAAAACGAATAAAAAATATTGATCATCTTCTTGCAACATTTTTGGAGCCCAAATCGAGGGCGTATCTCGTTTCATATGATTAAATGGCTTTAGTTCTTGAGCTTACATCATCTTATAAAAGTGCATGCCGAGACCTTTTCGGAAAATTCGCCATGTCATCTTTGCGATTTTGAACCAGTGGGACAAAGCAACAGAACGTCCACGTTTAAGGCAAGTGGAGAGGGAGCTTAATCAACTTGGTGTACGTAATTTGCGACGACTAGCAAAAGATTGTGCTAGTTGGAGAGGTTCATTGGTTGAAGCCCAGGTATGCCCGGACTGTAGCAAAAGAAGAAGAAGTGGTGTTTCCTAGAGCCCATTAATGTTTTCACTTGACCAATAACGCATATTCTGACTGTTGACGAAGACGATTATGAACGACGACAACGCGCTTCATCGCGAAAGATGGTTTTGATGATTTGGTCATCTTCTACCAACATTTTTAGACCACAATTTGAGAGCGTATATCGCTGCATATGACTGAGTGGCTTTAATTCTTGAGTAAACTTCATTTTATAAGGGTTCGGGCTAAGATTCTTTCGAAAAAATAGCCAACATATGGTCTTAGCGACTGTGAACCAGTGGGACAATACAACAGGTGACGTCCACGTTTAAGGTGACGCAACGAAGTGGAAACGGACCTTAACCAAGTTGGTGTGACCGATTGACGACAGGTACCAAAAGCTCGTGCTCCCAGGCCCAGTTCCAGTTCAAACTGTAGCACCAGAAGAAGAAAAAAATGGTCATATAGCAATGTTCAATTCTCGAAAACGCCGTTAAGTCGACTGTTTTGATTCGGTTGCGGCTGACGCTTGAAAGGCGGCAATATTCCCGGCACTTCGACTCACTCTTTGTCTCACTGGCACGGGAACATCAAGCAGTGAAAAATTTGACTCAAATTGATTTACTTCCACTCATAGTTTAAATTGTTTATCTACTGGGATGAGAATTACGATCGGAATTTTAGTAAAAAATTATTTTTTTTTTTAAATTCACTAAAGTTATTCAAAAAACATTAAATAAATTTTTTTAAGAAAATTAATTAAAACTTGTAAAAAAAATATTTAAAAAAAATTAATGTTAATTACAGTCGACTCCCTCTAAGTCGAATTTCCTTCTAACTCGAATTTTTTCGCCATATTTATTTTGGCATTACCCTCATTTTCCATACAAAAACCATCCTCTAAGTCGAACTCTTTTTAACTCGAACTAATTTT
The DNA here is from genome assembly GCA_930367185.1 of Myathropa florea. Classification (NCBI taxonomy): domain Eukaryota; kingdom Metazoa; phylum Arthropoda; class Insecta; order Diptera; family Syrphidae; genus Myathropa; species Myathropa florea. Next base: position 99,723,458 of record OV884004.1, on the reverse strand, counting down.
GATATCCCGTGGAAATTCGACTCAGAGGGATACCACTGTACTTACAAACGCTCTTCATTTGTGAACTTCACTGTAATGTTGTCACAATGTTTTGACATTAACAGTTTAGTCATTGGTTTAAGGGTGCGTTCACAATAAAAGTTCAAACTTGTCAAGTCACAATTGGAAAACTCTGTATATGGGTACTGCATTTAAGCTCTGCTTTTGCATCCAAAACAAATGCAACAAGCATCCTAGACCCCATTTATTTTCACGAATTCCTCAGGTCTCATGTAAATAACTCGAACCTCTGAACTAAGTGAATATATGCCACACTAATTTACGCACGAAGTATCCTCATACTGATATGGTACGTAATTGAAAAACCTCTAACGACTATCCCTTAGATTAGACGTTTGGCGCAATTTTTCCAATTTTAGATATGAAAGGAACCGCATGATTGTAAGCCAAATGGTCGCAGGCTTCAGTGTTTCCTCAGTATTTCCATTTCAAATTCAATTCTTGACTAAGAACATTTTTAAAAACATCTCAATTATATATTCTAGCGATTTTTACCGCAGCAGTATCTCAATCAGTTGTACTTCAAGGTAATGTATAAGCAAAAGTTATTCTTGGATGTTTTTGTACAAACTTATGCGATCGACCTTTTCCCCGAAAATACTTCAAAACCGAGTCCAATATCTCAGGTGTCAATCTCCCGAATGAGTGTAACCTTCTCTTTCAATTGGTTTCGATGTTCCCCAGTAAAAAGAAAGCATAAAATAATATTTCAAAACTCTACTTCATATATTTTCCTAGGAAACACTTCCTCGTCGCAGCTACAACCAATTGTATTACAAGGTAATTGATATCTCTTTTTCTGGTTGTTTACTGTCTATTTCACCCACCAACTTGAGCAGGTTCAAAAGTAGAAATACACGGTCAACCTCACTCTCTTCATAGACTATTCAAAATGCATTGCTCGAAAGCAAACAAGCGCGGCGCTGAACTCAAGGAAGTATGTATGTTTTGATGTAGTTTCTCTGTCAATCCCATAATACTTCGCACGAGCGATCCAAGTGTTCTCCTCAAAAAAGGATGCAAAACCAAACCATTCGCTTGCAAAAGAAAATCCAAAAAATATGGAATCCAATTCAATACTCTTATCTGCTCGACATTCTCTAAAGACTTTGTGACTTATTCAAAAATATTTGTGTCCCTCTACACTAGACACAGCTGCATCAACCCCCACCTCCTTGTACACATCTTCTTTATCTATATGGAGACCAATTTTTTTTAAACAACTTCCGATGTATCAGTGTGTGTATGTATAAAAACCCTTTGCCTATCCCACAATCCCCCAACAAAAAATTAAACAAAATCCAATTTCTCATATGCTTTATGTATGACTAACCAAACAAATACAAAACAAAACATTTTTTTTATCTTTATCGAATTAACTCAAATTTTTTGTTATTAAATTTTTACAGTACCAGCTGTTCTCCGGTCGAACTTAAAAAAAATAATTCTTAAATTTCAAAACTCACAAACTGCACCACCTTTTGTGAAACATACAAATAAAAACCAAAACAAAAAATTAAAATAAAATATACCAACCAAGATAAAAAATATTTTGAAAAAAAAAAGAAATTATACAAAAACATCAAACAATATGCAGATACTTATTTTCTCTTCTTAGCGCTTCGAAAGAACGACATCTTAACATTTTACTACCTATATATTAACTTAGCATACATAGCCATACTAATACATATTTAGCGTATTCAAAAACATAAAAAGATACAAGTAGACGTAGTGGAAAATTTTCAATCATATCATGGAATTTATATAGTGTCGTCTGTGTACTGACATTAGTTAATTATAATCAACTTTTGTAGTGTGACTTATATTTATGCAGAATTTATTTAGTTTTTTTTTTATTTTTTTAAATTTAATTTTATTTATTTTTTGTTTTTTCTTTTAATTTAAGGATTTTTTTAGAGTTGACGTCGAAGTTTGTTGTTTTTTTTTTTTTTGAGAAAAACAACTAGAAAATTTCAAGGTTAGAATAGAAAAATTAAAGCAAACCCTAATTCCTGCGAAAAAATGGTAACCCTACTGCTGACTGATCAGAATGTGAACCCTGACATAGAACAACTTAAGGCAATAAATTTAAAGTGCAAGTCGTAGCATTTCTTTTTTAGAAAAGCTTAAGAGTCTTGCCTTTACGAAGGAGGCATTGCAGTGAAATCTGAACAACTTGGAGCGATATTGAACTATTAAAGGAAAGAAAATTGGGGCTAGACATAATGAATCCGGATACAGATTGTTTAAAAAAAATTAGTATATCAAAGTGAAACTAAACAAGGTACAAAGAACTATATGTATAGGAAACACTGGCGCCCTAAGAACAACTGCGACAGACGTGCTTACAGTTATTTTGCACCTTCTACCTCCAGATCTACATGCAACGTTCATGCCCGCATGCAGTGCACTTAGACCCAGAGAGTCAAACTGCTGGAACAACAGAACTTATGGACATTGTAACATCCTTAACTCACTACCACAACAGGCGATACTGAGTCATACTGACTACCTTATCCCAAAGCTAAATTTCAATAAACACTGTAGGGCATACTTTCCAACTAGAATTGAGTAGAAAAGTGACGACCGACGTTTCGAAAATGGACTCTGGTGTCGGCGCTGGAATCATCTCCGAAGCCCACAAGATATCAAAGTCACTCAAGCTACCAAGCTTTGCAAGCATTTTCCAGGCAGAAGTGCTAGCAATATATGATGCGTGTCTTGAAATTAAAAACAGAACAGAACCAGCACAGCCGATAGCAATTTGTTCAGACAGTCAAGGCTCTAACATCCGTAACTACAACGTCAAAACTAGTGGATTGCTGCTGCAAGGAACTATCCATTATAGGTGAGCGGAGCCCGGTCTCTTTGATCTGGGTTCCCGGGCAGCAGACGAGCTAGTCCGACAAGGATCCAAACCCGATATTCTCGTTGTGGAACAAGTCCAGGCTCCACTAGGCTTCGTGAAAAATAATATCTACAATCATCTCCTCAAGATCGCCAACGAAAGATGGACCAACATGTGTCCTATCCATAAGCTTATGGCCCAACTACAACCAAAAGAGAACAAAAGACCTGCCCAACAACAGTAGAAGAAACATATCCAGAATTACAGTGGTCTGTACTGAACACTGGGCTGTTGGAAGGGATGCTGAAAGACTAGGCATACCATTCAACTCGCACTGCCGCAGCTGCCGGGTGAAAATCGAGCCAGAAACCCCCGACACTTTGCAAATGTCCGGCTCTAGCTAGAGTCAGACAACGCACTCTGGGCAAAACCTTCTTTAACACCCCTAAAAACCTCTCGGAGGCAAACATTCATACTCTGCTAGCCTTCATAAATTCGACAGTGGTTTTAAAAAAAATTTAGGCAAATCTGAGTGAATACACACTCCTTTTCACCCCCTTCTCACAAATTGGGTATCCCATAGGATGTGGTATCAAAACGGCGCTTTCATGGCGGTAATTGGGTGCGACAAACAGGATCTGTATGTCCACCGCCACTTTTATCTACCTTTTACTGAGTTTGTTGCAATAATCGAGTCAAAACATTGTAGGTGCCCAAAATGAGACAAACAGTTAAACACCTCAGATTAGTAAAAAAGCGTGTCTTACACTCGTGAACAGACCTAAACCGATAATTTAGTTCATATTAAAAATAAGAAAACTCAAATTTTAATTGTTTTTAAAAAATTGAGAAATTTTTGATTTTGTTCGTTTCCACAGCTGACTCTAGTAAGGTTTGCAGAGCTTAAATGTTACGCAGTGTAGCATCATTTTTCTTCAGCCCATTGAAGGTAAATGTTTAGTGCTTGTATTGCAGCCTCTGCTTTAACTGTGGGGATTCTCGACTGCATTTTCGTCATCACTTTCCATTTCTTCTGCTTCCGGATTGCTGCAAGTCGGTTACAGATCGGTGTCATTCTCTAAACAGTCAATAGGGGATAGCCCTTTAGAATTTGATCCCTTATGACACTCAAAGGTAGCACAGCGTCTTCGTCGTAATCATTGTTTGGGTTCATCAATGGGTTTCATCACTTTTGTACTGCCGTAGACTGCACCTTGTCCCATGCATTACCCAAGAGACATACAGCGTGTCTGAAATTAAATGCATTTAAAAGAAATAGGAGTTTATGAAATAATAGTTGCTTTTATCGAGTCACCTTTTTTTGGGGTGTTGCAATTACTGAGTCAATAGTGGTAAGATTTAAGGTGTTGCTTTTCATCACCCCAATCAAGGAGTTGCGCGTATCGGGTGTTGCTTTTATGGAGGTCGCACTGTATAAAAACATATAAAGTTAAATATTTACATATAAAATATAATAACACATAAGTTAATATAAAACACACAAAAATTCGTAAAAGTGAAAAATAATGGACACGTATTCGAGTTTGACTTTGATTCACCGTCCACGTCCTCGCATCACCCCAACGGCTTTCAATTATATTTCGATAAATTAACAAGGACGGCATTTATTGCAAAAATTTCCTTGGGCAATTGATTTCACCCATGCGATTAAATTAAAATTGAACAGAAATATGTGCAGGATTTTGTAACGCACACAGCTTTATGCCCAGAAAACCACATACGATTTTAAATACAACCGATATACGAGTACATTCCACTGATCCCAATTAACTACTGCCAATTAAAACTCTTTATTTCAATTGCATGCATTTGCCCCCGCACTCACTTGAAACCCCAACACAATTATTACTGAAAAAATGGGTTTATATTTTAAATGCAAAGTAATGTCATTCTGTTTTGCAACCTTTAAAATTGAGATTCAGAAACGGATGGGTAAAAAAGAGTAACGCAAAAATAAGGCAAGATAATTGGCGAAAATGGTAGAACAATGGACCTGTTTTTGAGTCTCAGTGCTCCAGTGTAGTGTTAAAAATCTCCAACAAAGGAAAAAAGCAAAAACAAAACGTTCTCGTCAGATAAAAGGTAATTTTTTAGACATATACAAATTCAATATGAAACAAAACACTTGAAGAATAATTTTAATGTCTATGATATTGGCTTTATTTCATAAATAATTTTATGCCATTAGTGTCTAAATATGACTTCAAGCATATGCGTGCCACGACTAACTCGAATGAAGCACAGACGTGAAATCCAATTTTAGACAATTTTATCGAGTAATAACCCGGCAAATGCTAACTTCAAAATCGTCCAACGTCTCTGGTTTATCCGCATAGACTAGTGACTTCACATAACCCCAAAGGATCGTGAAGGCCAGTTCACAGGTCCATTACGCGAAAATATGCACTCAGCAAATGTTTCCCATGTGGGCGCCGTAGCCGTGTGGGTTCGTGCGTCGACCCTGTCTAGGTTCGATTCCAAGTTCAGACAAGCAATTTTTCAAAAAAAAATTGTTTACGGCTCCACCTCTTTCGAGTCACTGACAATGCTCAAAGAGTATAACTGTCTAGAAAAAGCTTCTCAATCTCGCCGTTCGGAGTCGGCATTAAACTGTAGGTCCCCTCCACTCGTGAAAGAACAATAGTACGCACAACACAAGTGGTTGCTGAGAAGCTAGGCCCCGGTCCACCTCGGACTGTAGCGCCGCCATTATTATTATTATAATATGGTCGCTATCAACTGTCAAAGTTCAGAAGTCTCTATTGGCAGACCCTTTTGTCTTTACCTTTTGCCAAAAACATATCAAGCGAATCTGTCGTCTACAAGACTTAGTACTGTCTGACGTTTTTCTGTACCAAATTTAACTCAAGTCATCATTAAAACAGCAACAAATTCGCATTCAGTCAACTTAATCATGTTCTTTTCAACCATCGCACAAAAGTTTACACCATCTTGTATTAAATTAGCTCAGAAAATATGCGTATCCCTTTCAAATGTCAATCGAGTATTTTTATATTTTCTAGAGTTTTTAGGAAATATTCGTTTAATTTTTGTTATAATATTTTCCATTTTAATAATTTTTTTCTTCCATTTTATGCATAGATATCTAGTGAATTATGTATTTATGTCAATAGAAATATTACATACACTACTACTAAGCTTATAAAAAGACCTAGGCAGGCCCCTAGGCAGTAAACCAACTAACATCAAAAAAAGAAAAAAAAATATTAAAATAAATATTTAAATTTTACTACGATAAAAACCGCGCTGGTCGCGAACACATTCGTCTCCAATTAATTGTAATGAAACCAAACAATTTCTTCGTACTTTATATCAATACATATTTTTTAACTCAACAAAATGAAAAAGATTAAGCAAAATCTTATGATTACCATAAACAAAAGTTGTCAAAACAAATTTTGAAATAAAACCAAACCACAGATCAATTTAGACGTAAGTGAATTTTGAATGAACTCCTGCTTAATTAAGTGCACAATTTTTACTAATCGTTGACCAAAATCAAAATAAAATAAATTAATTCTGTTTTTTTTTACGAGTTTTTTGAGATTGTATGATTTTTTTTCCACATCTTCGTCGCATTTCTTATGTTTCGTTTGAAATTAACCAGAGGAAAAAATAGGACCTTTCAGTGCGACTCAAAATATTTGTTTTCACGTTCAAAAAAATATGATTATTACGACCAAGTTAATGTGTTGACATAGACACGTTCAAGACGCAAATGTAATCCCGCAGGAGCATAGAAAATAATTCCCAACTAGAAATAATGATGTAAAGAGAACTTAACACACTTAATTGTCAATTTTAAATATTAAACATAACAAAACAGTATTTTTTCAAAAATGAAATGAATAAAAACAATGATGTTGTGTATGCTCGTATTCGATTAAAAAATAAACAAATATACTCTAGAAAAATAAAATAAAATTACTAGCTACTTAAAATGGTGTAAAATGATTTCCTTTTCTCGATTTTTTTCTACAAGCATATCAATTGTTGGTCATTATTTATCTTCCAAAGTTATTCGAATACAAAAATGACAATCGAACAAAAAAAATTTGTATAATTTTCAATTATTGATGTTGACACTACTGTGAGAAAGAGAATTGATTTCTTTTCTCAAATTCGAACTAAAACACATGCACTCTCTCGCATGGACAGCATATACATTTATTTTGAACTTAGCAGAGTAATTAAATGTTAACATTGTAGATAGGAATGCCAATTGACAATCCAAATATGTAGATTTGCACATAAGGAAAATAAAGCGTACCTATATCTAAAAAAATGAATTGAACCAGATAAAAAAATGATAAACTTTCTTCAAAGTTTGATAAATATTTGATAAGAAAACAAAATTTAGTCTTATATCGAGTTTCTTGAGCAGGGATGGGGTGGAGTGCAGGTAAGTATTTTTTTCTTTCTCCTCTCCTTACTGACTTTTTAGTCGTATCTAATAAAAAAGACTATTTGTTTTTTAACTTCTACGGGAATTTAGAACCCAGCTACACTTATCTAAAAATATTTGTATTTTCCTAAGTGTTCGAAAATTTCAAACAAGACATGATGTAACATGCAGAGGAGGGCCATAATGTTAGGTTTGGTTAAAGATGGGGAGTGTGTGATAGAGACATCACTTCCACTCGGAGGCCCTAAGGCCCTTTGTGAATCTCTTAAATTTCTTTTGCGAAACACAAATTTTACAAACCCATCCTATCACGTGATCGATGAAACCACCCCGTGCTCTTTATAAATCTTATGAGATCCTGTAAATCTGCCTTGGATAAGTCCACAGTCTCTATGAAGAATCTTTGGTCCAGCGAAGCTAGGCGCCGGTTCTGAAGAGCTGGGCAGTGGCACAACAGACGTTGGATTGTTTCGGTCTCCTCCTCATCGCCGCACCTCCTGCAGTGATCGCTGGACTTCGCATTCCATTTTCGAAACATAGTTCCAATGTCCTGTAATTACTCCGACAAGCACGCGGGTCGAGTTTCGTTCTAACGCGAAGAACTCTCTTGTTTTACCATCGTTGAGCCTTGGCCACGTTTAACTTGTCGTGTGACAATCGTTTCTTACAAGCCGAGACGTGTTAGCTTCTTTTTGTATTATGTCGTCTATGATCCGGTAATATGCAGTAATCGGTGGCCGCAAAGACGTATCCGCCTGACTAATGCCCATTTCAAATCCTCGTCTATACAATTCGTCCGCTCTCTCTTTGCCTGCGATTAAGCTGTGGCCCGGTACAAAGCAGAATTTGACTCTATGGTGACTGATGGACCTCAGTGAGTCGCGGCAATTCATACAGCCTCTGAAATCACTTAAGCTCTCTCCGGAAATACGATTTTATCTCCAGTGAGTCGCGGCAATTCATAACAGCCTCTGAAATCACTTAAGCTCTCTCCGGAAATACGATTTTATCTCCTTAAGAATTGTATCGTATATGAACGCGCTTCAAAAAATTAACAACCATTTAAAAATGACCTAACAAAACTCGCGTTTCCTTCTTCTACTTCTTAAGGCGCTACAGTCCGAGGTGGACCTGGGCCTCACTCAACATGCCTCTCCAGCCAGCACGATCTTTCGCCAGCTGTCTCCAGTTTCACACATCAAGCCGGCCGAGGTCCCCCTCGACTTGTGTGCGCCACCTTATACGTGGACGTCCTCTGTTGCGTCGTCCCACAGGCTCAGAGTCGAAGACTCTTCGGGCCGGAGCTAAGTTGTCCATACGCTCTACATGGCCTAGCCATCTTAGGCGTTGGATCCGTAGACGCCTGGCTAGACTCATGTCGCTGGACAGCCCATATAGTTCGTGGTTGAATCTTCTCCTTCAAAAGCCATCAACGCAAACAGGACCAAAGATCGCGCGCAGAACTTTTCTCTCGAAAAGACCAAGAGACTGTTCATCCGCTTGGGATATTGTCCATGCCGCAGGACTGGGATGATCAAGGTCTTCTATAGAGTCTCTGGTCTTCCGAGAGAGGGCTCTACTACTCAATGTAATAATGGTGGCATGGTGGCATTATCAGACCTTATTTCTTTCAAAATCAGGAAGGGGGCACAGTAACTGTCAATGGTCTCAGGCAAAGAGTGATGTTAACCAACTTTGTATAGCCAAGCTGTGATTCCAACTAGATGGCACTGCATGTCATACAAGCAACGCGATGCAACGCTCAATTTTGTGAAGGAGAAATTAGGACGGCGAGCGTTATAGCTGCCTATGGCGACGTTCCGGCTTTCACGACTTATCCAGAATTCGCGTTTCCATGTAAGACAATAAACAAGGAATGAGCACCAATTCATAGAACATTTTCCGAAACAAAACACCCCACCAAGCTGAAGTCATTAATCATTGCTCGTGGCCGTCAACCACTGTCGCCTACCAGCCGTCAGGGAAGCACATTTTAGCTGACGACACAAAAAACTGATTGGACCCTGGCGCCACAGACTGGAGTGGAATTGGAATTCAGCCAACATGTGTCTCCATGCAGGATGGTCTTGTGCTAAATGCCTCTAGTTACGCACGTTCAGCTAACTTAGGTCCCTTTCCCACTGTGTACGCCAACTTAATGAATCTAAAGAAAGCAGTTATTTAGGCACAGTGTGCATCACAGTGGGCGCCGCGGCGTAGTGGGTAGGTGCTTCGACTCCTACGCTCGATGTTCTCGGTTCGATTCCAGAAAAAAACACCCAACATTTTTTCAAGGCTCCACCTCTTTCGAGTCACTGACAATGCTCAAAGAGTATAACTGTCCAGAAAAAGCTTCTCAGACTCGCCGTTCGGAGTCGGCATCAAACTGTAGGTCCCCTTCAGTCGTGAGAGAACAAAAGCATGCACAACACGAGTGGTTGCTGGGAAGCTAGGCCCAGGTCCACCTCGGACTGTAGCGCCGCCATTATTATTATTATTACTATTACTTGTCTCCAACGATACGTAATGGCAAGCTTTGAGTATGAATTCGCCAATAATCTTCAAAAGGCAACGGCCCCGGTTAGGCAAATCGGCTACTGCTGAGGAGTTCTCACATCACTCTAACTCACGATGAATTATTTTCCTTCTGTAAAGCTTCTTACGTTCAAAACATTGCATGTCTAACCTGGAAGCATTTAAGAAACTATTAAAAAAAATAAACAAACAAACTCCTCCCTTTTCTCTGCTACAGAACTCCTTTCTCATTTCTTCTCAACTATAATTTCCATGTGAAAATCATAATTACTAGTAACCATAACCAAATTCGGAATTTTTAAGAAAATTTATATGTATGTACGTATCTAAAGTCTATATACATGTTCCTTTTCTATGAACAAAACTGAAAAGTTTTCTTTTACATAAGCTACTACCTAAAATCTTCTTATTTCAATGTTTATCGAATTATTTTTTCAATATTTTTAAAATTAGTATGCAAATAAAAATACAATACTAAATAGGGGAAGAAAAGCTCAATACGACTGAATAATAAAAAAATAAATAAATATATATATACGACAAAACAAAATGTAAGCAGAATCATAAAATTAATTCTAATGAAATATAAATGTGTACCCTTACAAGAACTAATCAATCAATCATCAGTGTATAGCGAAATCAAAAACCAAAAAAATACCTAAAATAAGGAATCTTAAGAAAATGAAACTAATGCAAAATTTTGTGTAATATCGTGTGATTTCAATAGTCATCCTATAAGAAATGTCTTTTTAAATGGTAAACAAAACAAATAAACTTAAAAAAATGAAATAAATTAAAAGCATTTATGAACTAAAAATAACTATTAATCAAAAATTGTGATGAAGTATGACTGTACAAATCCAAAAATAGAACAGAAAAACTACATATGTATCTTCTATCTATCAAATCCTGTACGTTTATTTTAAGTCTTCAATTCTGTCTACACGCTAAAGGGTGACGCGCATTTTGTGCGTTTAAAAATTTGAACTGCAAGTGAATCAATTTGTTTTTTTTTAAGGAATTTTAATTAAGGGAAGGCGAATAGTTATAAACTTGATTCAAGAAAAGCTTATTCGATGAAATGGAATTCAACATATTACATGTACCTTTTACTTTTAATTCGTAACAGAAAAAAAAATAAAAGAACATGAAAAACAATTAAAATCAAATAATAACCTTGTTGGTCTTTAAATGTAACACACACATGAGATATTTAAGATATTTATTATAATTGTAAGTAATGAGATATATACACAGATATATATGAGAAATGAATTGTAAACAGTGTTGAGAAATAAAATGATTTATTTGACAAGAATTGAATTTTCAATTTTATGTATTTTTGAACTTATGGGAGTTGTTTAAAGGAGAGCTTACAATCGGGAGCTTTAATTTGCGATGGGCTCAAGTCGGCTGTCAGCTCTTTATGAAGACGAATGAGTTTTGGGTGCCTTCAGTCATAAATTACAAAAGTTTTTTGATACGTTTCGTTTGCGACTGGAATCTATTGTCAGAGTTTGTTGATGTCGAGTTTGGTGCCGATTAAATCGATTTTAAGAAATGCACAACCTTGGAAATTTAAGTGTTATGTCGGCTACTTCACCAGCCAGCTGACAGTTAAATCGGCTTTTTGCCATTTTGAACACTGAAACTGCTTGGTCATTGCACACAATGGTCGTTCAGTAAGTTGGCTGATGCTGCTGTTGATGCAATTCTCTCCGAGGTAGGTATGACTCCGCTCGTGACAGAACAATAGCATGCACAACACGAGTGGTTGCTGAGAAGCTAGGCCCAGGTCCACCTCGGACTGTAGCACCGCCATTATTATTATATTATTATAGGTATGACTTCAGCCAGGCATCTACGGACGCATAAAATTGATTACTTAGTTACTTAATGTAGCGCTATAGTCCAGGTTTAACCTGGCCCACAACCAACAAGCGTCTCCAGCCAGCGGGATCGTTCGCTAGCTGCCTCCAGTTTCGCACGCACAGTTGGTTGAGGTCCCTTTCCACTTGCGTGCGATTTTTCTCTACTGCGCCGTCCCTCGGGGGTGGATTCGAAGACTTTCCGGGCCGGAGCACTGGTTTCCATTCGCTCTACCTGACCTAACCATCTTAATCGCTGGATCTTCACCCTTCTGGCTAAGTCGATGACGCTGAACAGCTCGTACAGTTCGTTGTTATATCTTCTCCTCCACTCACCCTCTATGCAGACGGGACAGACAAATTTATAGGCCATGTAAAACGGATTGACAATTTAGCTCCGCCCAAACAATTTTCGTCTCTGAGCCTGTGAAACAGGGCAACAGTGGACGTCCATGTTAACAGCGTCGCACACATGTGGATAGGGACCTTAAACGAACTGGTGTGCGGAACTGCAACCAGCTAACGAAAGATCATGCCGGCTGAAAGATTTGTTGGTTGACGCCCATGTCCACCCCTAACCGCAGTGCTTTAAGAAAATAAATAATCTAAAACCAGTGTTTTCCATCAAATTCACTCCCAACGTGGAGTAAAGAATTCCCCTTAAAAGAGGCGTTCAATAACTTCCTGGATAAGCTGGGCCCAAGTCCACCCTGTACTGTAGCACTACCCGAAAAAGAGGATGGAGAAATTACTATGAAGTTCCCAAACCTGCTTTGAAGGCATGCTTTTCTCGAAATTTAAGACGCGATGCATAGCTCTGCATTGTACAGGTTGTTTAACAGCGTTTAACAGCGATCCAAAAAGTACAAAAATAATGCCAAAGCAGGCAAGATGGGAATGAAGGCCAGTGGTTCGGCAGTACTCGAGTCTACAATGGATTAATGTAAGTGTATAATGAGACAATATTATGCTGCACACCTCGTTAGGTAAATTTGCGTCGTTTTTCCAACCGGAAACCTATGCGATCCTAATGGCCACGAACTACTTTGTGAGGAACAGGTGGAAGGGGGAAAGTTTTTGTGTCTGTAGCGACAACCAAGCTGTCTTATGACCTTACTCAACCTTTAATCACTTCCAGGATAGTTAGAATGCAAGTCTTCTCTGAATTTGATCGGCAGTCTTAATTCGCTAAGACTTCTCTGGGCCTCGGGACACCAAGGGATCACGGGAAATGAGATCGTCGATGAACTTGCTAGGCAAAGATCAGAGGAGGTAACCTCAGGACCTGAACCTGTGCTGGGACTGCATGCGTCTTTGGTAAGGTCTTCCATCCACTGTTGGACCTCCCGAGAGCACAACCACAGGTGGCATGACTCTCCAGAATGTAGGCAAACCAAGCGCATGCTCCCTTGAATTTAATTAAATTGAAGAGAATGGGGAGTGACTATATAGATCTATTGTGCCCCCTTTTGTTTCTCTAGGATTTCAGAGCTACCTTAAGAAATTTTATGATCTCTTTGGATGGAATGTCCTGGCAGTCTGTTCCTGTTAATGTGAATCTGCTGGTTATCTGCTGGGTGTAAGATTTGGACACTCGACTAATAGGTGTTCCATGGTCTCCTTTGATTCTCCGCAGTGTCTACAGTTTTCTGTGCTGCTATGCCCCATTTTGTGCAGGTGATAATTACATAGGAAGTGGCCAGTAAATGCACTACATAGTATTCTGAGGTCAGGCTTGTGAAGATTTAGAGCCTCTTTGGTTCTCCTGCGATCATCCCTCATGCATTTTTTGGAGTGCGTAAGTCCCACCTGCTTGTTCCATAGTTGGATACGTCATTTGTGTGCCCAGCATGCTCCCTTACGTCTGAAATAAATCCGCGGCATTCTTGTTAAATGTTGAGAGAAAGGACTGCAGACAACTTACCGGCTTACTAATGGGCCACTACACCTCCGCCAAACACCTAAATGTGCTCAGCCTAAGCGATGAAACGCCCTGCGATGCATGTGGAGAAGACGATGAAACTGCAGAGCAGTCCTAGTTATTCGGTGCTGAAAGGTGAGACCTGATGATATAGGCTTATCATCACCAAGGCGCCTGCTGGTCTCCTCGTGTTGTACGTGCTATTGTCCTCCTACGAATGGACTAGAACTGCTGATTTATACCGATTTAGGATGGCTAAGTCGAGACGTCAGTCAGTCGAGAGAGATGATGTCTTATAAGGAAAAGTTGGTGCGTTAATCGGGGTTTGATCCACGAAACTTCGGTTTTGGTGTCAACCCACTTTTTTTTTTTTGTTTGCTTCGTAGGTTTTGATACTTTACACCGAAGCACTCAGACTCAAAACTGATCCATTGTACTGATCCATTGTGCAACCTAGTCCAGTGCCGTTAATTTGATCCCAACGGCAAATGATGACTGGACCAGATTCGATTTCACTGGGACTCCTCTAACTTGGGGCGGACACTTAACCAACTGCGCCATCCAGTTGCTTTGTCAACGCACTTACTCACCACGCCACAGCAGCCATTTTATGTAAAGTCGAAAATTCTGCCTCAGAGACATTGTTAGTCACTGAATGCAAAGAATTCAATGTTTTATTTGCTTTTTTGAAAGGAGATAGGGTCCTTATTGCATTTCTCAGTCGATTTTGTTTTATCGTTTAATGTTTATGCTTTGCCAACAACTTCCTTGGGTTGGGTCATAATACATTACAATTACTCCTCAAGTACACTGTTATTCAGCGCTGTCATTGCTTTTTGAATGGCCATTAGTTGCTTAACCGTCTGTTTTAATTTTATTACTTAGGCGTGAAAGTGGCTTGAGGTGCACTGTTGAATTGGAAGCTTCATCCGGGCCATAGATTTTACTGATGATGTTCATCTGTATCTCTCTCACTCTCCATTCCCCGGGGATGAAAAATCTTTGCACCCAATTTTGTTGCACACAAATGCGCAAACTAAAAAATTTAGAATTGTCAGCTATCATCGCTTAGTTTGTCCATTCATTTGTTTTTACTAAATTTGAATCTCTCTCGGAAAATAGGATTTATCTGTAGTTTCTTCAAAAACGCCAACAAATTTAAAAATTTCCCAACAAAACTCCGCGTTTCTATGTAAAACAAATTTGAACAAGTCATAAACAAGGAATGAGCAGCAATTCATAGACCATTTCCTGAAACAAAACAGCCCACCAAGCCGAAGTCATTAATCATTGCTCGTGGCCGTCAACCACTGTCGCCCACCAGCCATCAGGGACGCACATTTTAGCTGACGACACAAAAAGCGCCTTCTGATTGAACCCTTTCACGAAGTAATCAGTTTCGGCTATTCGATAATAAATTCGGTTTTCGAGCCTCCTCGCCGGCGTCGCCGTCGCGTCGTTGTCGTCGCCATCGTCCTTGAGCCGTGTATCTCCATTATAATGTAATTGTCATCGTTTATACTGTTAATTATAGGCTTTTCGTCAATCGCTCGACGCTTCGGCGAGTCCTTTTTACGTAATAAATTTCCATCCTAATTGCTACCTAAAATTAATCGTCTTTAATGGGAAATTTGTGCAATTAATTCCGCGGTAATAAATCCTAGTGGAATAGAAGAAAACGAGATTAACACTTGTTGGGTTTGAGCTTGTACAAAGTATCCTTGCGAGGCACTTGCTATTTAAGTGGGAGGACGGGTGATTCTCTTTGAACGTGGATGAGGGTTAAATAATAGTGTTCGGTGACCAATTTATGGCGAGTTACATCCTCTTGGTTGGGAGGAAGAATTCGTGGCTGGTCTTGGGTTCGACGGCTTGCGTGACTGTTGGCTATTAGGGACAAGCAGTGCATAGGGCTTACGGGGGTTATCTTTGGCTCGGCAGCTATTTTCCAATCGTGCAAGTATTTTTGAACGAGCTTTTAATTAACTTACTCGTACTTGCACATGCCCTTGATTAGAACGTAGGATGTTATTTCGCCTTTCTTGTGTTCGCTGAACTCATGGAGAATTTAGAACGGCTGACCTGTTTGGCTGAAGTTAATGCGATGAAAAATGTTTACTTTTCAGATTATAGATTAATCCGTGGTGATTAAGTTTATTATTTCTACTGTAAACGTGCATACACTCTTCGTAATTTTTGCCTTAGAAGGGGCTTGATGGTTGAAACCCGGGATTTTAGGATGAAAGTGGAGTTGTTTTTTAAGGTTCCGTCTCCAAAAACGGAACCTTTATAATTTCGGTGTGTCCGTCCGTCCGTCGTGTCTGTCACACTTTTTTATCTCCGAAGTTTATGAATATATCGGCATGAAATTTTGGAATTAGGTACTTCAGACCCAGATGTCATTGCCCATGTACCCAAATTTAAAAAGTGGGGCCATTTGGGGGTAGCTCCAGTACAGGTGAAGTTGCCGTTAATTTTGAAACATTGTCGCACCACGTCGAACTATATATCAATCGACAGGTCTTTTGAAATGAGGTAGAGGTTTGCTTCAACAGTTTTTGATCCAAAATACCGTTTGGAAAATATAGAGCTCCAAAGTTTTTTTGAGTGCGTCCACCTTGATATGATAACTATTTTCATTTTCACACATAAATTTCATGCTGTGTTCGACAACTCTATTTGTTGATGAGAGTTATCTTTTCGATCTCACCCCTAAATGCCCAACAGAAATGAACACACACACACCGCAGGCATTAGCAGTGATTGGGTATGTGTATGATGGAAGGAATTTTCTGTGGTGGATAAACTTCGATAGAGGTATAGGTATATGTATGGATAAATATTTGTTCGTATGTATAAATGTATGAATGAATAGTTGATTTAGGTTGAAGTTAGAAGAAAATTCAACTGAAATAGTTTGGAAACGTCGTTTGATATTCAAAAATCATCCATCAATATTATACGACGGAACCTTCCCCGTGCGAGTTCAACTTTCAATTGCCCAGTTTATTTTTAAAACCACTTTGTGGAATTTTTGAAGACTAGCAGACTATGAATGTCTGCCTCCGAGAGGTTTTTAAGGGTCTTAAAGAAGGCTTTCCCCAGAGTGCGTTGTCTGACTCTAGCTAGAGCCAGACATTTGCATAGAAAGTGCTCGGGGGTTTGTGGCTCGATTTCCACCCGGCAGCGGCTTAGTTTTCAAAATCTGATTTATAATTAATTCCCAAAGCATGCGACTACAGTATCGCGGGGAGAAACAGGAATGCGTCAACTAAATTCTGCTCACTTTAATCATAAACCATCTACAAAAATATAGCCTTCCGCTCACTCGTAAATCTGAATCACCTTGCAACAGAATACACAGCTTAACCCTTCAAGTTCTATCCATGCCCTGTGCATATGTTCAGTCTGCATATATTACGTGTTTGTTTTTAGTTTAGCAAAACTTCCGAACGTTTATCCTGTTTTCTCGCACTTGCATCCGTCTTTACACATGAACCCCCGTACTGCTCGTTGAACGTAGTTGAAGACACACTTTCTGGGACGGGTGTTCTATGCATACCTCCCTGAGAAAATTTTCTCAATTTTGAGTTTCGAAAGCAACAGGATGTTTTAAAATGTGCTCACACTCTTGGTGGTTAATCGTTTATTCAGAATTTAATTAAGAAAGCACTCTGTGTTGTTTGAAGAACTCGTCGAGCTAACATTTTGAGTATTTAAGGATTTGGATAATACTTTAGAAAGCCACTTTTTGTTTTGGAATATTTTTTTTTTCGAATATTTTTTCAAGAATATTCGAATCTGAGGTTGTGGGGCAGAGCAACAGAGGAAGTCCAAGATTGAGGTGGGGCGCACAAGTGGAGAAGGACCCCAACTAGCTTGACGTGCTCAACTGAAGACAGCTAGCAAAAGATAGTGCTGGTTGGGAGGCTTACTGGTCTTGGGTCTTGACTTGAGCCCATCCCGGCAGCTGGAGTCCTGGTGTCCGTGCGTTTACGCTTGCTTTCACAAGCCCTACTTTAAGTCGTGAAATGTAAGCTATTAAGCTGTCAAAGCCTTCCTATCAGGTAATCCATTAAATTCACTAAATCCTTTGTACAGATAAAAAAAAATAGCACAAAATATTAATCCAGGCAAGTATTTCATTCAACTACACACAACATATCCCCCTTCAAAGGGATATTTCCCTTGTTTTTGTGGAGTCTTTCCTAAAACAAATAATTATCAAAGCATCGCCCTTACAACAACATTTGCCCAACAGTCAATTCCAAACAGCTTCCGCGGTCCAAATTAAATTGGTTCGCCTGCAAACACTGTTCCACTGTTTGCCCACGCACCACTGAATCCACATCGGACACATGCACAACTATGATTACAGATAAAGTCCATTAAACCAGATGTACACAGGAGCGGTTGCGCTCGCTAAACAATGCAAAACCTATTTTAGGCTCACGGCTTTTGTTTATGAAATGCACACGCAATATTCGGCCTACGCGGTCAACCGACGGCATCCACAGCAAGGACAACGGTGTGCTTGTATATTTTGAGGTTTCATGACATGCTCACCGCAACTTACTGCTGTTTGCTCTGCCCACACACAGGGAACGGGCGAAATCAGATACATTTCCACACAGATACGGCTAAATTTGCCCGTGGTTGAGAAATGAAATGAGTTCTGTTCGGGAACTAAGGATGATGGGGTTTTAATTGCAGAACCACAGGAAGCCTACACTGCGGTGTGAAGGTCCCAAGTTTGTGATGCCAACCACAGGAATCTGACTTTGAATCATTCTGTCATGTGAGCGACCAACTTTAAGTGAAGTTTGCTTCAAAATAATTGGATCATTGAAAGGAAAGGTTATTCTTGGCAATGGGCTGACATGTGGACTGCATCTGGTGCACCATGTCTTGTTTTTGAAAGTTGTTTGCGAGTCAAATGACAGAGGTCACATGAGTCTCATTTTGACCATCAATTTGCATTCATTGTGCTCCGTAACTGGCCACATTTTATGAAACAACCGGGGATTTCGTACTGTATCAGTGGGAATGAGAGGAGGGAAGAGAACAAGAAATTAAGGTTAGCTTAGTTTAAGAGAAAATGGAACTTTAGGGAGTATTCTGAAAAAAACGTATTCAAATTCACAATTTGCATGTTCGTATTGTAGTTCACAGTAATGCGATTCTACGTCGACTGAGTCACACATTACCACGAATTAAATCAGCCCACGCCTAAGGTCTTGGTACTCATGGCTTCCCCCTTAATTTATAATTTTTAATTATAAGTTAGGCTTTTTAAATAAATAAATAAATAAATCAGCCCACACAATCGACAATTTTCGAATCCGAAGCTAATCGTCATTTGCAATGAAGTCCTTAATGTAGTTGACCGATTCACTAGAAAAATCACCAGAACCCAACGAGAAACTATTCAATAGTTTAATACAGAAAATGGGTTAAAATAATAGTGGCCCTAAAAGTGCAATGCTATTTCCTATAACAAATTAAAATGAATAACTGAATAAACAGTTTGATGGCAGTAATGGACTCATTTTCACCCGAAAACGTTCAATTGGTCTCTTATAGTCCATCCTGTCGTACCCTTTCGCTTCTGAATAATATGCAGACTCACGTCAGAATCCTCCCATTTATTCCCTTACAAAACTGTAAACCAGAATATCATCATTCACCATCGACAGTTCCATTGGCAAATGATATACCCACTAAATACACTTAATACCCACGTTCTTTCAAATGATTACACAGATGCACACTCATCCCCCAATCCATTCGGAAAAAATAGGATCCTCCCCTGAAAAGACTGAATGTATCCCATCTGCTTATTCTGTATGCGTCCGTAAAATTACTCTCCATGCAGATATGCCGAATAATTTAATATTCCACGTGGACCTGTACAATTTGACATGGGGTACATGTTCGCTGTTCATGCTCAAAGGTCCATACTGTAGCCTATTGCCTGTCAAATTAGATTCGGTAGATACATCTGTATCTTCGTTTTTTGAGATATGGGAAATCTTTGGCATATCTCATGTCAGGGGTCGTCTGGAATGGCGGTTGTTGAACCTTTTAATAACTTAATTGTAAATTATTTCCAGAAACTTAGGTTATTTTTGTGATATTCTGATGAATATTTGATAGTGACTAATACGCGAGGACTTTTTTTATTAGAAAGTGTCTGTACTAACTACTTTGTCATTTTAATGGTGTAGAAGAGTCTGATACAATCGTGAACAAATCATTTTAAATGGCTTACCAATCTCTTGGTCTACCTTACCTCGATGCATTTTATCGTGATCACTCTCCATTTCCACTGGCCCCGTTTCCCTACTGCATTCTAAAGCATCTTGGTATTCGACTACTGGATGGCCCAGTTGGTTAAGTGCCTGCCTCAAGTTAGGGGGGTCCCAGGTTCGAATCCCAGTGAAATCGAATCTCGTCCAGTCACCATTTGCCGTTGGGATCAAATTAACGGCACTGGAGTAGGTTGCTACCTGTCAGTACAATGGACCAGTTTTGAGTCTGAGTGCTCCAGAAGTGTTTCAAAAATCTTCCGAAAAAAAAATCTTGATATTCGACGATCGATGTACCGACTACTCCCAGCATGTATGCCGTTCTTGACTACACATGAAAACTTAAGCTCTATCCCTCCCATTTTGAAAATGTTCTCTCTGAGCCCCCAACCTCGATCCCACGTCAAAACTGATGGAAGCTTTCACTTCAATTCCTTTTTTGCCACTTTTGATTTTTTGCCTCTGTTGCGTGAAAAATGCAGAATTATTTCTGTTATGGTCTAGAAAATTCCTGGTTCATTCCACACGAGAGTCCAGCAAATGTCTCACGATAGCTGTGAAAACACAAAACTCCATCAAGATTTGCGAAAACACAGTCAAAAGGCCCATATTCGGCCACTTAACGCGTCACTCTTCTATTACCCAACTCAGCAGTTAGACGTCGAGAGTTTTTTATTTGCCCGTCGGCTTCCATTTAAGTACTCATCTTTATCCCCACTAGCACTAATTTGCTTTCCACCCGAAAGCCAGACGAAGCACAAAGCGAACGCACACCAAAGGGAATATCATTATTGTTTGTCGGCAGAAAAAAGGCCAACATCTTCGGTTTTTTCTTTCCATTTTCTTGCTCATGCTTAAAATAGATACAAGTCGGGGAATGAAAGATAAAAGCAACAGAATTGTATTCGTTATCGGAAAATCAACGAAATCCATTGTGTCCTTGGATCCTCATTTATCACAATAGAGTTGTTTTGCTCCACCCTCTCCACCGGCACGGTGTCAACTCCCCTTGAAAGACCCTTGGAGCTGTTGGTCTGAGTGTCTATTGTGTCGGAGAGTGTGTGAACCGAGCGAAAGGACGAAACAGAAATTCGAAATAAAGATGT
Organism: Myathropa florea; assembly: GCA_930367185.1. Classification (NCBI taxonomy): domain Eukaryota; kingdom Metazoa; phylum Arthropoda; class Insecta; order Diptera; family Syrphidae; genus Myathropa; species Myathropa florea. Next base: position 99,702,362 of record OV884004.1, on the reverse strand, counting down.
GAAATTTTAATGAAGCATCTTCCGTGGCATCAACTGAAAAGTCTGTTCCTCGCTCCCTGTCTCATGGGGGTATTTCTGCCAAAGACACATTGCCCGGTCACTTTATTTTCCAACAGGGGTAATTCTTTAACTGGGACACCATCAATTCTGTGTACCATTCGCTTCGCATCTCTGTCAGGTGACAATGGGGCAGGACAGTCCAAGTTAAGACGCATCCACCATTCCCCGGGGCCTTGATGGGGTCGGTGGCTCGTTGGCTAATTAAAAATGCGGTGACAAACGGCAGCTTGACATACTTAACTTCCACTTCGAGTGAACTGCGCAAAAATGGCGTCGCCGACCGACTGCCAAATGGAAAGTTAAATCGAAATGAACCACAATGGGGGGTAAATTATTGGTTGAACTTTCCTTCATGAGCTTGTGCCCGACATCGATTGGAAACTTTTCTCCCCCTCCTGTGCGGCGGGGGTGGGAGCACCTTGTGAGCACATCGTGAGAGTGTTGGTACGCGCACCATCTGCTGATGGGCAAACTCCTCGGGAATGAGTTTGAATTTATGGATGATTTAATACAATTTGCATACGATACGCGAATGTGGAGTGGTTGGGTTTTGGGGGCGGGAATCAATCACGAAAACCGTTTATTGAATATCGATGGCTCCGACGGGAGGGATTGGTCTGGCAAATTACTTAAAATCAATCAGCGGCGGAATGGTCACGGGAAGCTAATGGACGATGGAAACGGACTTTTGTGCGGTTAATGGCGGGGGATTATTTTTAACTTCCACTAACGACTTTGCATTAAGTTTCAAACTTTATGACAGAAAATGGAAAAGAAATTTTATCGAGTTTTTTTCGAGGATTTAGTGAAACTTACTGAAAACTTGTTGGCCCCGCAGAAATGAAATGAAGTGGGAAACAGTATCCATACTGTCTTGAAATAAACCGGGCAAGTGCGAGTTGTACTCGCACGGGGGAGGTTCCGTCGCATAATATTGATGGATGATTTCTGAATATCAAACGACGTTTCCAAACTATTTCAGTTGAATTTTCTTCTAACTTCAACTCAAATCAACCATTTATTAATAAATTCATACATCCAAACAAACAAATGTTCATCCCTACATATACCTATGTCTCTATCCAAGTTTATCCAACACAGAAAATCCCTTCCATCACACATACATACATACCTATCTACTCACTGCTCATGCCTGTGGTATGTGTGTGTTCATTTCTGTTGGGCATTTAGGGGTGAGATCGAAAAGATAACGCTCATCAACGAATAGAGTGGCCGAACAAAGCCTGAAATTATGTGTGAAAATGAAATTGGTTCTCATTTTAAATCTTAGATATCTCAAAATTTCAACATAAGTCGATATTTTAAAATTTATCATTTCTTAATGCTTACATTGATGTCTTCAAAACTGCGTTTTCAGATCTTCAAAATTCGCATTTCGATGATTGACCGTTTTTGGCCAATATCTCCAAAACCATTAGGGCCAGAATGCTCGCAATAGTTTTAAATGAAAGTACTCAATGAAGCCAAGTTTTTGTGATTTTTTCAGATTTTTAAACACTTTGGTTTAGAAATGGCAGGGGGGGAAAATTTTTGGAGCTCCATATTTTCCAAACGGTACTTTTGATAAAAAAGTGTTGAAAGAAACCTCTACCTCATTTCGAAAGATCTGTCGATTGATATATATATCGATGGGGTGCGACAATTTTTCAAAATTAGTGTCAACTTCACCTGTACTGGAGCCACCCCCAAATGGCCCCACTTTTTAAAATCGCTGCATAGGAATTGACATCTAGGTCTGAAGTACCTAATTCCAAAATTTCATGCCGATATCTTCATAAACTTCGGAGATAAAAAAGTGTGACAGACACGACGGACGGACGGACGGACGGACGGACGGACGGACACACCGAAATTATAAAGGTTCCGTTTTTGTAGACGGAACCTTAAAAAGGAGGAAGTTGTCATATTCTCTTTTTAAAAGTAAGTCCCACAAATAACTGAACACTTTTCGAGTAAAAAAAACATGCACCTCGGAATCAACTGAGTCTACTTTAGGTTTGTTGAACGTGACGACATCATTGCTAAGGCATTCCTTCAACTCACTATAAACTGATAGTTTAATCAATGCCCACTTAAAAACCGGAAAAGATAATCGCCCGCAGCAATCGAACCTCTATAATATTTTATTCAAAAACTGATCTCAGTTACTCAAGTTATGATAAAATATGTTGCGGTTGAAAGCACTTTGACGTAGGACATCCCTATGAAAACCCTTCCCTGAAAGCGCTAGCGAATAAATGCAAATACCTACACGTCTTTGAACTACTCAACCCTTTTGGCGTAATTTTTATCGTTCACTGCGTTGTGCATATGCCGCTATTTGTATGCAAATCTCCAGCAAGCACCAAGGCTATTCCGCTTTTACTGCATTTATATTTATACGCCCCGAATAACCCTCAAGCAGAGTAAATTGATGTGGTGTATACGGATCTCTGACAACGCAAAGACTTTATTCATACAGAATGTGCATGCATTAATTTACGAAGGTATTAGCAGGACAAAATGGACAGAGGTGGCTTTGCTTAGTAAGCTTATAGAACATGAGTGTGGATGAATATTGCCTCAATGCATCTGTTAAAATTGGGTTCCGATTTCGGACGCGGATATATACCAATTTTAAGACGGAAGTATAAATCTTCTGTACATCAAAAGTTGAATACCTATGAAATTTGAAGAAATCAACAAATTTGATGATCAAGGAGTTACACAGAAATTGAAATATCGAAACATAAGAGATTAAGCTCAACTCCTAAGTACTTTCAAAAGAAATGGAGAAAAACAAAAGAAATGTCCATGAACAGTGATAGTGATAGAAATGGTCAAAAGCCAAAGATTCACATGCACTTCTTAAACGATCTCTAGCCCTTTAAAGTTAAAGCAACACAGACGCAAAGATCGAAAGAAAGCAGGCTTTGCTTTTTATTTAATTGACGAACAAACTGATTTTTTTCCTTCTTGTTCGTATGACAACAGCTGGTAGTTGTCACGATATTTTGTGTATACGTATGCATCAGTGTGTTTTACACGTTGTCTAAAAGATCCCAAGATAAAGCTTGATTCAGCCTAAAACGCTTTTTTAACATTGAAGGTATCAGTGAGTTCATTATCAACCTTAATGGAGCAGCGAGAGTTCTCCTGCACAACCTCACCAAGTTGACTGAAATTTCGAAGCTTGATATGGCCCTGTATAGCTCGTCTCTGAGCATGTTGTCATATGCGACCATAAAATCCACTTTCTCATCTACCTCGGAGAAATTACCAAAATTACAAGTCGCAAGAAGATGACGAAACAGCGTAGGGAGGACATTTGATCCGGCATCTTTGTTCTTTCCAAGACCGTCCATGAGTTATCGACCTAACAAGATAAACGAAACTCACATATGTATTTTTTTAAATCATAGGTTATTTTGACACTGACAGCTGATTCCTATTCAAAATCATGACAGAAAGTCGATACCATACCCCCGCGGAACGATGTTGGGAAATATTTAAAACTCATTTCCAAAGTGAGTGATTTGTAGTCCAGACAGTCCATTTTTAAGGTTCCATCTACAAAAACGGAATCTTTATAATTTCGGTGGATCCGTCCGTCAGTCCGTCGTTTCCGTCACACTTTTTTATCTCTGAAGTTTATAAAGATATCAGCATTAAATTTTGGAATTGAGTACTTCAGGCCTAGATGTCATTGCCCATGCACCCAAATTTAAAAAGTGGGGCCATTTGGGGGTGGCTCCAGTACAGGCGAAGTTGCCATTAATTTTGAAACATTGTCGCACCTCATAGATTTATACATATATCAATCGGCAAATCTTTTTTAAAAATCTGAAAAAATCACAAAATCTTGGCTTCATTGAGTACTTTCATTTAACATAATTTCTAGCATTCTGGCCTTAATAGTTTTCGAGATATTGGCCAAAAACAGTCAACCATCGACATGATTGGAAGATCTGAAAACGCAGTTTTGAAGACATCAATGTAAGCAGAATGATAAATTTCAAAATATCGATTTATGTTGAAATTTTGAGATATCTAAGATTTAAAATGATAAGTATTTTAGTTTTTACACATAAATTACACGCTGTATTCGACCACTCTATGCGTTGATGAGTGTTATCTCTTAGAATGATCTCAACCCCTAAATGCCCAACAGCAGTGTACACACACCGCAGGCATAAACAGCGATCGGGTATGGGTGGAAGGGATTTTCTGTGTTGTATAAACTTGGATAGAGATATAGGTATATGTTGTAAGGTTTGCCACCCAAAAAAAAGACGCGGAACAAGTATTTATCGTGCGATCGCTTTATTGCAACTGACTCACGACAATGCTTAGCATACTTAGCATAACTAGCATAACAAAGAGTGTACATAGCATGATCTTAATAATGTTAGCTTAACTTAACTGTACGTCGTTCGATCTTGCGATCTTCGAATTGAAAACAAGAACACGTACGTGCGTACGTGGTGGGTAAAGGGTGACACCTTAGGAAATATATTTTTATATACGAGTATATGACTCGATCTTATTAAAACTACTACAATGTATGGGTAGATGCTTGTTTGTTTGGATGTATGAATGTAGTAATGAATAGTTGATTTGGGTTGAAGTTAAAAGAAAATTCAACTGACATAGTTTGAAAACGTCGTTTGATATTCACAAATTATCCATCAATAGTATGCGACGGAACCTTCCCCGTGCGAGTTCAACTCGCACTTGTCCAGTTTTTGAAAGTAAGTTTTGGCCAAAATGAAGGACCCACCGCAACTGTTGGACGAGAGTTCGTGCAAAAAGTTCATGAGACTGGTATGCTAGTGCACAACACTCATAGTCCCCGTCCTCGTTGTCGTACGATCCACACAGATGAGAATGTGGCTGCTATGGCCCAGAGTGTGAGACTCAATTCACGAACATCAACTCGCCATCGATCTCAACAGCTCAACATTTCACGCCTGATTGCTAGCCTGAGGAGAATTCTGCACAAAGATCTCGGACTATTCGCTTACAAGATCCAATTGACTCAGCAATAGAAGGCGCGCGACCATCCGCTTCGTTATCGCTTCCCAGTTTGGGCCTTAGAGCAGTTTGATTTGTACAACGATTTTGGACGAAAAATCATCTTTTCTGATGAGTCACATTTTCATCTCGGCGGCTACGTTAACAAACAAAATTACAGCATCTGGGACTCAGAAAACCCGTACGTTATTGTTGAGAAGCCGATGCATCCACAGAGAGTGACAGTTTGGTGCGGATTGTGGAGTGATGGCATCATTGGACCATTTTTGTTCGAAAATGAGGCTGAGAACAACGTTTCGACTAACGGTGGCCGTTACAGAGCCATGTTAACCGACTTTTTATGCCAACAATCGGAAAACTATTCAACCACTTAAGGCCAATATCATCCACCCAATTCGTGGACTACAGCCCGAAACTGTCAACAAGCTCTTGGAAAATTGTGGTGACAGAATGCTCTACTGCGAAGCCAGCCGAGGCAACCACTGGAACGAAACAACGATGATATTCTTTAGTTTATATCTGCCGAGGTTTTATTGTCAGACTTTATAGCAGAGCCAAAGTTGACGAAGTCCCTTACTATCTCGAAGTTATGGCTGTCGATTGTGACGTTCTGTCCAATTCGTCGATGTTGTCGCTGTTGCCGGAAGTATCTCTTTGACCCGATCAGGTACAGCTTGTTAATATGATACTTTAAAGTTTATAGGTACAAATTCCACGACATTGATGTCTGCCTGTCTTTTTCCATTCCATTCCATTCCACTTTAGCCAAGACGGAGCTTCGCGAATTGGCACAATCTTTGCTTGATACTCATTGGCAACACCTCATTTGAACAGAGTATCTTTTGTTTCCTGACTAGGTACCTACTCATACAAAATGGAGTTAGTTTTCAACACTAAAACTGACTACTTATAGATTAATTTTTATCTTAATGTTTTGTTTTAATGCGAATTATATAGATATCAATACTTCCCCGCATTCAAACTTAACTTTTGACTCAGAATAAGTATAAAATTCATACATCCGATAAATGTCAGAAAAGTAAAAAAAAGCGTTTTATTTTATATCGACTTCATATGAAACGATTGAAATGTAACTCAACCCCTAAGAGCCCTCCCCAGAATATTCCAGATACTTGGTAGCATTAAAATCTGAATAGAATTCCCCTGGGAATCATCTAACGATCAAATTTGCATATCATCTCTCAGCAAATTTAACTTACGAACCTCCGTGGGGTCTGCGATTCCCATTGTCATCCCGAAATCGATAAATTGAAATAAATATGCGCACACAGCATACGAATGCTATTTACACCTAGATCCGAATGCCACTCCACTCGCAGATACCCCTTTTCACGTTTGCCAGCAGGCGCCCCACCTTTGCGTAGGAAATGTCAATAACAAAGCGATTTACAAGTCAACCTTTCATCCCCGGCATCGCTGTTTAAAGAGGGAATTTATTAAATAAACGGCAAGGACACCGCTCCCGCTGTACTCATATGAAGGATTACGCTACTGTCGCCTCGAACAGCTGCTGCCTACCGACCGACTGACACAGTCGCAGGCGAAATCCCCCATTGTCACCGGAGAGATTTTGAATTATGCATCTAATATTTTTGCCGCTCTGTAAAATTTACGACAATGTATACGTAAATGCCGCTTAAAACATCAGCGGATATCAAAGCCCACGTTGCGGGTTGTTGTGGATACACAATAGGTGCTCGATACTACAGCACGTAATAGCGGGGGCATAGAGCGTAGGCAGGCGGGGATGCGAAGCTACTTCAGACAGAGTGAGTGTTTTTCTGTTTTTCCAGAACAGCGGGAGATTTCACCGAATTAAATTGAATCTATTTCGAGACACTGGCTTTCTTCTCACTCGGAGTGGAGGTGTAGGCGCTCTCGAAGATCTGGGGGTTTTTAAAGCCATGAATTTTTTAAGACGGCCATAGAGCGTGGATGATGAGGATGATTTTGGCTAGAATTTGCGCTGCTCTATGAATCGGGTGGTTGTGGGAGGGACATTCAAAAGAGGTGATGATTCTGTTAACGTTCGTTATTTGATGGGGTTTTATGAAAGGGGGGTTTCATCCAGAAATCTAGTCTCTTTGAAATTTGTTGGAATGTCTCCGAATGTTGATGTGAAGGAAAAGACTGTGCTGGACCGTGCCTTTTTTTGAAAATACAGGATCAGACGCTTAACTTATGAGCCACTTGCCCTCAAGCGGTTTAATTCAAAACGCCTCCTTCCTCTTCTCATTTGCGCTACTGTCACGGGTGGACATGAGTCCCAACCTCCTTCCGCAGATCGAACATCTCTTGCATTTAAATCCACGGCTGCCCCGTCCGTACATAGCCGAGGCTCGCGTATTTGCACGGCTCTTTGCAACACTCGCCATTCTCCTCCATTCCATTCCACTCCTCCCAACTGGGCTTCTTTCGAATAAAAGGTTTTGCTTATTCACAGCCATGAATTTAAAATATTAATCCCTCGAAATTGGAATTTCCCGTTCAACTAGGTGATTTGAAATGTAAAAGGTCATCATCATCTGGCAGCCCATTAACGGATGATTCCCCCGTGATTTCGACTCCACTCCACTCGCACTGGCCGACACCTTTCCGGAATTTTCCGAGTGGAAAAGTGTAAGCAGCGGATATGAACACGCTTCCCCATCATTTACCCTCAGGAGGGATTATCAAGTATTATCGAAGATTAATATGAAACATACTCTCCTCCAGGAAGCAACCTCCTCCAGAAAGGGTGCCTTAATTAAATTAAAAACGGAAACTTTCACCGCCGCAGATTGTCGAAAGCAAACTTTGCAGCAACTCACTCGCAGACAGGTACCTGTCAAAGTGTGCGAAACTTTTAGTAACTATTTTGCAAATTTTATATCTCGACACACGCCTGACGGAGTGGAAAAAGAAGCAAACTCCAATTAGCCGGGGATGAGTCGAGTGTGCATGCGAACGACTGCTAGACGTACAGGCAATTCCACACGCCCACGCAGAGAGGCACCCCGGCAGCCTTTTGATGGTTATTCAATTCGCCGCAGTCGTCAATTTGAATTTGATTCCGACGTTTGATGGGTGAAATCGTTAAATTGAATGAAATTGGGGAATTTTTCAAATTGAATCTGCGTTAGCATTCTCGTGATAAGTCGCAGTAAGTATCCTTGAGACTGATTGATTTGTCCGCAGATTGGAAGGGAGTCATTTACGGGTTTTTTTTCATGCTGTTCGACTTATGACATTCGAAGTGAGTTTTATTTAACTTTCTAAAACGAGGTTTTTCGTGGTGGAAATAGGTGTGTGCACACGGTGACCTTTTGTATCGGATTTTAGATGAGGTGGGTGATCTAAATCGGGTGTCGCGGGTTCTCTGCTGATTCCCGGCGGCGGGTGGTGCACCACGTAGCTTATTTCAAAAGCAATCATGGGGGCGGCTATAACCGATGTGAATGTTCTTGATAAGCATGCATAGCAAATAGGTAACGTTATGCTTAGACTTGATCAAACGTACTGATGGCGGAGTGTGTAAACAGCTTCGTTGATTCCCTCGTGTGTGGATTTGAGAAGCAATCGTCGTTGTGGTTCAACTTTTTGTAGCTAGAGAACCTGAAAACCCAAGTTTTATGCGAAGGATGGTGGTGAAAATTATGTTTTCAATCAGTTAATGGGCAGTTACAAAGATCTTAGGACGTTTTTACTTGATTTCTTGTATGGCATCTTCCAGATCCAAGGAAATGAAAGAGCTGACAAAGAGGACTTAAGGATGGAGAAGTCTCCAGCACTTTACTACGCTGCTAAGCTTTCTTTAAGAGTTGGAAACGATGGCTGAATCTAAACATTGGATCAATAATGCCAGCGATGTTCAAAAAGAGATTATTATCAAATGAACATTCTCAGTCGCAACGATTTACTTGGTAGGAGTACTTTTTTTTTATTTTTTTTTTTCGGTGGATTTTTGAAACGCTACTGGAGCACTCAGACTCAAAACTGGTCCATTTTACTGCCAGGTAGCAACCTACTCCAGTGCCGTTAATTTGATCCCAACGGCAAATGGTGACTAGACCAGATTTGATTTGACTGGGATTCGAACCTGGGACCCCTCGAACTTGGGGCAGGCACATAACCAACTGCGCTATCCAGTCCGGAAGGCAAAAATCCGTCGACTGCACTTGCTCGGCCACATCGAGCGCATGGACAACAACGCTCCAGCCAAGAGGGTCTTCGAATTCGAGCCTCCTGGTTCGAGAAGGAGAGGAAGGCCGAACCTCCGGTATAAAGACCAAGTCATCGCGGACGTAAGACAGCTTGGTCTTGATGACTGGAAGTAGCGTGCCCAGGACGTCAACGATGGAAGACAGCGATAGGCCAGGCTCAGACCCTCCATGGGTCGTAGGCCGGTTAAGTAAGTAAGTAACAACTCTTAACGCCACAAAATCCTCACCGTTTCTAATAACAGCCGGAGTCCTACAAGGTTAAATCCTGGGTCCTGTTTTATGCCTTCTATATACCACATCACCACAAATGGAAAAACTTCGACTGTTCGAATGAAGATGTTTCAGGACCATCAGCAACCTCCATGGCATTTCAAACTCCTTCAAGTTCATAAGGACCACCACAGAATCGACAGGTTAGGTTAGGAGGCTGCTACTGAATTCACCAGCACACTTAAACCATGTTGGTCCATTGTGATACCCACAGTCAGACTACTACCACCGATCGACCGCTTCAATGATAGCGCCGTTTATTTGATCCCAACGGCAAACGGTGACTGGACCAGATTTGAAAAACCGGATAAAAGCGTATTAACTTTATTTTCACTGGGATTCGAACTAGGGACCCCTCTAACTTAGGGCAGGCACTTAACCAACTGCGCCATCGTTTATTTTAGAGCTAAAAACCAACTTTATCAAAAATCTGCCGAACGATCCAAACTAATATACAGTGAGGTGGTGATGTATCGCTAAACTGCCTCCTTAGCCCACTGAGACGCCGGTCATCAAGACCAATCACCCATTTAACATCCGCGCTGATGTCGTTGTTTAAGAGTTAACACAGCACTTACCAAAACAACAACTTTGGTTGATTTCAATCGTGCTGCATCAATCGACGTAGGATGTTTTATTTTGCATCAGCTCCTCTTAGCCTGATTCAGGATTCAACTGACCTAAGACAGGTCCAATGTCAGCAAATGCTTCAACGACGGCACGCTGCTTTCTTCTCATTTTATAAGGGCTGTCTTCACAATAACCAATCTGACTTTCCCTTTAATCTTTATACAAATTAAACCATTCTCGTCTGTTTGCGAAGGTCTTCATGCACATGAAATAAATGGTTTCAACCTTCCTCCAGCCCCAAGCGAATACTTTGTGCCTTAATTATGATGAAATGCTGTTGTATTCTGTGGTCCCTTAAAGTAGTCTCCCGTGTTTTCTTCTTCCCCCTTGCGTCTCAACGCCTGCTCAACTGTGAGATGAATGTCCTTTTAATTAGTTTTCTTCTCTTGTAATCAGGTCGACGTCGTCGTCGTCTGCATATGAGAAAATCTTGTTTGACATGTTTTGTGTATCCGTTCCATTTGTGCCGTTGTTCATGAATACGCCAACTAACATGACAAAATTGAATAACACTGCTTTTCATACTTAGAATGTCTGACCAGGACATCGAAATGCCAAGGCACGATTATTTCGTACAATCACAAGAAACTCCCCCACCGAACACCCAACATCCGAACAGAGACGCCGACGACAACGTCTGCATGCCTGCTAAGGGATGACCTACATACCCGCAAATGTGTATCTTCAAAGCATCCAAGATACAACTTCAATTTAACCAAATGAAAGCACACTACACAAAATAGAAGGACAAATAGAATCCCCCATTCACTCTCGTGCGTTACAGGACGAGTGTACACATGATCAACAAGTCGGAATGATACGATGACGCTTAGTGGAAGGAATGTGTTTTGACAGGGTTTTTTATTTCATCTATGCGAGCTATGTAGATACTCAATTGAGCACGGTACGGACTTCATCCGCACACGGGTGTCTGTCTTGTGAATAATAATGTTGGAATTTCTCTTCTCTGTCCTCGCTCCTTGGGGGGGCACTTCAGGACGCACAGAGTGGGCATTGTGTGAGCGTATCTAAATTTAGTTGCAAATTAAATTCATTCATCCTCTAGTTTTACATTGATTTAAATCGGATTTATGGAGAAGAGAACTGTTGGTGAAGGTGGATGACAGTTCCTGCCAGACCAGCGCAGGGGATGAGGTGCAGTCAATGATGGTGGCAAGAGAAAATACTGCTCAGCCTGGGATTAATGGAAAGTCATCTTTCGACTAAAAGGAGCTAATGAGAAGTGCAGCACAGACTTCTCTCTGCCAAGGATCCTGTTGATAGCGTCTCATGCAAACAGCAACAAAGTTAAACACTTCCCGTGTATTTTCCCTTATAATCCTAACACCTAGCATCGACCTCTATATTTAGCAAGAAGGGTTGCAGGCAGCTTTACATTTAAGATACTTCAGTATCTAAGATACTTCAGTGTACGCTTCAACTTACTGTGTACGCCAAGGCTGTATCAAGTATCTGTATCTATGCAAGTATCTAAGATACTTCAGTATCTTAAATGTAAACCTGCCTGCAAGCCTTCTTCAGTATGATACAGACACTCGTGGCAGCCTTGGCGTACACAGTAAGTTCAGGCCGCGACCCATAGAAACCATCGTATGGGTTGCGTTTAGATCCGACAAAAATTCATCTCATCGACCATCATAAGAGCTGAATCCGTGGACATCTGAAGAGACCCATGACACGCAGTTCGTCGTCCCTTCCAATCTCCAAAAAGTCATATGAGGCCAAAGACAACATGTAAGTCTTTTCAAGGCAGGCCTTTCTTACCCGATTTTGATCGTGTCCACCCTTTCTCAACGTCAAGATGGCCTAGTAAGTTGGAGGCTCCATACAAAGGTAATTAAGTCTGACAAGGAAGAGCTCTATTTGACTCTTGAGACAAAGGAAAGGACGATTGACAGAAACGCGATCCTTTGCCTATTCAAAATTAAAGCTACTACACAAATTAAAGCTGAGGTTACGACCAAGGTATTGGTTAGTCTGCATCCTTTTCCATCTACGGCATATCATTTCCAGACCTCATCCTTCCTAGGAACCTCTCTACTCGCTTTCTTTTGAATAGGAGCAAACTTCGAAGCGAAGACTGCTGTGGCTACAACTGAAGGCTTTTAAAACTGCCATCAAACCGCTTAAGCCGATGCAAAGAAACTGCATTCTTTCATTCTTCAGCTGAGACGTGTAAATGATTTTTTGCTTACAAGTAACATCTGATGAAGATGGGTTTGAAATCGAAGTTTCAATTTCTCATAACTCTTTCATGAAGTCTCCTGCAGTTTATGTTTGAAAATAAACGAATTTCCTAGAACTGTACCTCTAACATACCGTTTTCATTTCGTCCTCGATCGTGTCCGATTGCACTGCATTGTTTCGTTTTCCTTGAGCGTATGGATAGCTCGTTATTGTCAACCTTTATATCCTCTGTCTCCCGATAGCACACCGAGGAACACAATACCATCCCGTTCTCAGAATCAAGACAATCTCCTTGCTGCTTCCAAGGATGTGCATTCCCTCCTGCACGTTATTACTCTCAGCGACAACCAAAGTCGTAAGATGTCAAAGCCCCACTGTCGTATCATTCGTTATCCATCAGCAGATGATACTCCAAGTATTTGCACTTCATTTCATGGCACAGTTGCCATTCGATCTCTTCATCGAGGACCGCTGTCCTGGCAATCACCAACGAGGAACATAAATGAGGGCACGCTTCACTTCTTATCTATTCCAATGAGTTTCTGATCTGCTAACTTACTGTTTGCCTTCCACCAGACACACCGCATTATCGACATTTTGCCATGTCACTGTGCAAAGGATTATTGTGCTTCGTCCCCCGGCGGTGGCGGTGGCGGCGTCGACGACTGTCTGCATTGAATATTAAATTCAAGGTGCAAAGTATGCCAAGGAGAATGTTCACCCTCCAGCTGTTGACGGCGGCAAATCTCTGTTGTGCTGACTTCGCCTCTTTCTTTCTCCTTCACAATCCTCTGTGCTTGTTTTTATTTTTTTTTTCCTTTTTCCTCCCCTCCATTATCCGTGTCCTTATTCAATGAAGTGCCAAGGAACTTGTAGCTTGCACCTTAAAAGTTGCTGGTAAATGCTACTTAATGCAACCTTTCCATTCCGAACGTTGGAAACTTGAGTTTAGTTCAATTTCAGTTTATGTTTAGCTATTTACGAGGAGGTGAGTGTAAACGCAAATATAACGGTACCAGCGAACAATGTAGACAATTGTAAAGCGAAAAACTTTTTGCTGAACCAAGTAATCTACGTGAGTGTTGCTTAATTGCCAGAATATCAATTTCAGACCAGTTTTCAAAACATCTGCAAAAATTTAACTTGGATACAGTCTGGCGGGAAAGTAGTGAATTAGGTTCAGTGTTACCACATAAGTGGCAGATGTCAAAGTAACCAATGACATCCGGCTGTCAAGATATTCAAAAAGGCTTCCTATTTCATCGTGCATCGTTCCACGCTAGACTAATATGCAGAAATTATGAAAAAAAAATTTCGTAATTCCTGGTCGCCGCGAGCTCGGGTGGTTCATGGCTTCAGCGAGCAGGCAATTCTATGCAATGTGACAAAGTTTGAACATAAGTACACTCTTTTGGACCCTAAGCCACCAACTAGACAAAGATTGGTGCGAAATTAAGAAAACATAGCCGTCGTGCCACAGCGGCCAGTATCGAAGAGGACCCAGAAATGTCGATTCGGCACCGATCAACTGAATTTGGTATCGACAGAGAGTCAATCGGACTTATTTTGCGATTGGTTTTAGGCTCATATTCGTATAAGATTGTGCTGATGTAAGAATTGAAGCCGGACGACCATAGACAAGGCCGTGAGTTTGCTAATTGGGCGCTGCAAATGTTGACTGGGGATCAGGAGTTTGGCCAAAACATCTACTTCCCGGACGGGGCCCATTTCTGGTTCAACGGCTAGAGCCAACGGAATCCACAAGTGTTCGACCAAGCATCAATACATCCACAAAAATTGACTGCTTGGTGCAGTTAACGGCATGGCGGCATCATTGGACTATATTTCTTTCGAAGTGAGGAAGGAAACACCGTTAGCTTCAATGGTGTCAGGTATAGAGCGATGTCAACCGACTTTCTGTGGTCAGAACTCGACAACATCGATATATTCGAGCTGTGGTTGCAACAAGATGGCGCTACATGCCATCTAAGCAAAGCAATACAACAATCGAAGTTGTGAAGAAAAAATGTGTTAACTGGGCCAATTACGGGGAGTGTTCGTCTGGCACCAATCAATTATTTCCTCTGGAGCTACGTCATGTCCAACCCCAATCATGTTGGATGAGTTCAAGGCCAATATTCGAGACGATATTGTCGGAGTAACGCTGCACATGCTGGACTGAGTGATCAAAAATTAGAGCGACCGCTTGAAGCACTACCTGCTCTGCTCTGATAATCAGAGGCGGCCATTTAAATGACGTGCTATTTAATGAATGAGCTTTAGAGATGTAGCTTCGAAATAAAGTCAGAATCAATTTCATACCTCGCACCGTTGCTGTTTTATTTAAACTTTTTTTCCCATCGTTTTCAAGTGGTCAACCTTCAGCTGCTGTGAATGTGTTGCTGTGGGAATGAGGCGTAGTCGATAAGTACGTCGACACCAACACTCAAAGTCTGTACTCGGTTCCCGAAAAACATATTTCACATCTCCACCGATCCAATTACTGTAGGATCGGTGTAAAATTTATTCATTCCGCACATTTTCGCACGTTCCATCCGTATATCCATTCCGCACATTTTCGCACGTTCCATTCGTTTATTAATTTCCATACGTTTCCATGCTCTCCGAGGTAAGCGTCACTCTCTCCTGGTGCGCAGAAGCGGAAGGTTGTGTTAAGTTGTATTATTAATTTGTAATTATTTTAAATAAAGTCTACATTAATTTGTAATCATTTTAATTAAAGTCTACATTACTAAAAAAAATAATTACCGTCAACATCTTCATTTTTGCATCACAGACTGTATGCACAACTTTAGCAATTTAATTCCTTCAAAGTATGGTGCTACGAAATTCCCTCATCAAATCTACATTTTTATTCAGTTAAACTTTTTCTTATTTATTTTCATGCTCAACAATGGAGCAATATGATGGCTGAAAGTGCCTCTTGAAAGGGGATACTCTTCTGCTGCTGCAATTTTTTGTGCAACCAACTCTCCTCACCGAGAGTCTAATTAGGTTTTCCTCAAAAAAGAACACATATGTTCGCATGATGAAGGAAATTTAAAAGTATTTACCGATGCCGTTCAAGTGAATAATAAATTTTAATTAAGGCACCAAGGGGTTCGTTACATCTGGGCGAAGGCGCATCATGTGTCTGGTTCGGGGTTTGTTTTTACCAGTTTTGTGTCAAATTGGCAAGGGTTGTGAGACGGTTGAGGGATGTTGCCCTTAAAAGTTTTCGCGAAACAACAGACAATTGAAATCAGAGTTCCTGAGTCAAGAACCAGCAGAAATGTTTAAAGTATTTATTTTTTTCCTGGAAAATCGAGCATATGCCAGTTATCCGAAAATTGAAGAAAATGGAGGGAAATCTTCACCGTTTAAAAGAAAAATCATAGCAAAAAATTTAAGTTAAAAAACAATGTTCCTTGTGCAGGAGCTCCCACAAACAAAAACAAACGGGGGAGAATAAAATATGTGGCAACTGATTTTCATTGCAAAAGCAACTATTTGGCATATTTTTAAAGGGTGTTTTTTTTTGAAGAAATGTGTGCAAGAAACTTAACCTTGCAAGCCAGTCAGAATCAAAGGAGAGCTCTCTCTGAGAAGAAGCCTTTGTAGCAGCCGATTAATGAAGAAATGCTTTGCATCGCATTGAAACTTGCAAGAGACAAATTTAAGGGTGTTTTTTTTCGCTGTTTGATTTTTCGGTCTTCCATTTTTGACATGGGTGGTCGCCGTGGGGTAGTGGGTAGGTGCGTCGACTCCTACGCTCGATGTTGTCGGTTCGATTCCCGAAAAAACACCTAAAAATTGTTCATGACTTCACCTCTTTCGAGTCACTGACAATGCTCAAAGAGTATAACTGTCTAGAAAAAGCTTCTCCAAATCGCCGTTCGGAGTTGGCATTAAACTGTAGGTCCCCTTCACACGTGAAATAACAAGAGCCAGCACAACACAAGTGGTTGCTGAGAAGCTAGTCCCAGGTCCTCCCCGGACTGTAGCGCCGCCATTATTGTTACATTATTATCGCCCTTTAGTACTAATTTATTGTAAGCAAGTGAACTCACCTTTGGGCCAAAATGCACGAATTTTCCTCAGTTCCAATACAACTTCTTTAATAATTTTTAGTAATTTTAAAAGTAAGCAATTCAACAATTCATTGTCGAGTGCGTCAAAATAAACATTTTTAATGTACACAGAATTGACTCATGGAAGTACGAGTATGGAAAATTAATTCATTTGCAAAAAAAATGTTAGCTTATTGTGTAAACATTCTTGTATTTATTCATGAAGCAGACATATTGAATGAAACTTTTTTAGATTTTCAATGGAACAGCTATTCATTTGTTTGAACTATGAGCAACCGTGATCGTACGGCTTCAGGCTGTGCACATAACGTGCGCTGTTGTTTTTCAGTTTTTTTTCCTTCGGAAAACATATTCCATTATCAAAAATACCACATGCGCATAAAAGTATTGGCAGCAAGAAGAGTTCTACCAACAGTCATTTTATTTTAATACAGAGAAAAGTTGGGGATTGGCGAAGGACGAAGCCCGACTTAAACTTTTGACTGCGTATTCCAAAACAGCATAATATAAAATGAATGCCAAACTTTGTTCCTTGTTGCATATTCGATTTCATTACTGAAGAAGAGTGAAAATTCTAAAAACATCCTATGGCTACCCAAAGGCAGCCTTAAAAGACGAACATGCTCGCCGAACTTGCTCGTTTGGGGTATCCCCTACATGGCGAACACATTCAGCGAATTCATTTCGTTTTCTTTCTTCAAACCGTCAACATGTGTGATAGGGAAGCGCAAGTGGTGAATTCCTCGATAAAATCGTGGCTGTCTGTTGACATTGTGCTTAATCCGCGATATTCACTCGGCGACGTTCACAGCAAAAATGAGGTTTGCTTGCGAACATGGTCCTACACGGCGAACATCCAAGCCAACGAACACGACAAAATGGTCATTTTTCGCCATCAGCGAACGGCTCGTGAACCAGTCCATACATGACGAAAATGCGGCGAGCATGAGCATGTTCGTCGTTTAGGACTACCTTAAGACTTAAGCACAATTCAAGCAGAATTCGTTTCTTAGAACCTGCTTTGTATGAAAAGGAAGCCTTCATTTAAGGGTCTTGCAGAAGTACATATCATGGGACGAGGACAGCTCAAGGTGATCTATGCGTTATTGGCAAATCAGTGTACACCGCTGCAATTAAATACATCGGAAAGCTAATTTACTTATAAAGTAAAAAGAAATGGTTCAAAGATAGAGCATTGCGGTGCGTCACTTTTGACCAAGAGAAATTCCGACATTTTTTGATTGCCATTACACTCTGCTGCTGAATTTAGTTGACTCGAAGTCACTTATAAGTTTTCGATATACGATAAACAAAATTAAAGAAAAATAAATTTAGATCTGAATGGAGGTGCATATGTTTCGGATTTTAGAGTTTTCTTCGGATAATCGCTCAATTACAACAAAACCGAAAACCGAATTATAAACTTGAATTGTTCTCTTCCAAAGAACTCTGTCAAGCATCCATGACGCTCACAAAATCACAACTTTACACTTCAAACTGCAACAAAAGTCCACCTAATGCAAGACGACGTCCATACCCATTCACTTCATCCCATCTGTAAGATCTTACAGTACACATCAGGAGGGAATTATATCGATTCAGGAGCACCTTCCATGCATGTCACTAGAGCAGACACCAGCAGCGACTTCCATCAGAGTGCATACACAACTCATCCAAAGCTTTCTTTTGCAAGTTTTCCAAGCGTTTCATAAGCGGCTGTTCACGCAGCAAGCACGTGACGTCCCTTCTTGTCACTTTCTTCAGGAGTTCGACACAGTTCACACATGCTCGAAGGAGATTATGTTTCCATGGCAGTGACTAGTGAAAGAACGTAAGCAGAGGTCATTAAAATTTAAGCCATCAATTGTAAAGACTGATTCTGACTGAAGAGGAGATGGCAGCAGACGTGTTCACTTGAGACTACCTTGATTTCTTAAAACTACTTACTGGAGAGGTGTGAATTGTAGTTTTCTTTGTCATCTTATTACTGCACTTCGTAGGGCATGTCGACTTGTAAGTGAGAGGTGCAAGTGTTTCTTCATTGTGAAGTGATTGCCATTCTACTTGGAGGACGCAATCATTTTGGAGAAGGATGACAGTGTTGCGACAAATGAATTAGCAGCCAGAGTGCACCTGAAGTGTCTTTATTGAAGGAGGTGGACGCAAGTGATGTTGCGGGATGTAAGGCAGGCGACTGTTTTTTTGACTGAATAGCGCACTCCTCTCCAAGGACAATGTCCCTGACATGTGTAGCCATAATATCTCCTCTCCTTCTTCGTCTTATTCTCGTCAGTCTTTGAAAGGATGGAGTCATTATGAAATATAAGCCTCCCATGGAGTCTCCAAGGTTCTTAAAGCGGATAGAAGAACATATGAAAAGTTTGAATGCACTCATTAGTTAATCCCTTTAATTAATTTCATTTTTAAGCTCTCTAAAGCAACACAAAGAGAAATGCGTCTCTGCAGTGTACTTTCCAAAATGATCTCATCAAGCACTCTCCAGTGGGAAAAAGGACATCACAAATTCCACGAATTGGGTGACAAAATAATTCATGATTCAACACCAAAAAAAAACAAAAAGAAGGGGTTAGCATGCGATTTGATGAGCCAGCACACGCTGAGGACATAAAACTTTTGATTTCCCATGCAAATGACCGTTTCAAAGCGAAAAGTCCTTGCAAATTCTTTCGAGGTATGTGACAGCATAAAACATTGCCGAAGTCGTTAAAAAATGTTCACTCAACCGGGGGAAAGATATGAAATGTTTGTGTTTCAAAATATTTAATGGATGCTGCGATGGTGACACGGAAAATCAATATCTCCGCAATAATGATGTTTTGACGCCGTTACAGTCACTTGAACTATATACTGAGCTTGGAGATACAGGATTACTTGTGGTGCCGGATGATTCCTGGGTTTGGAAATGTCCTTATGATGCCCTGTAAAAATAATTCCTGAGGGCTATTGCTGCTTCGAAAGTTGAAAAGAATGTCTCGAGGAATAGGTGTTTGACAACGAGTTTTGACAGATCTTCTTCCATCTATTAATCATCTGAATACAAAAAAAAAACTCTTAACCTATGTGAATGAAGAGCATACCACATTGTAGCACGAAAGGATACTGTCAAGTTGCAGCGACTTTCATATAACATCTAGTTTGTTGCTGGTATCGAAACTTCATTGTTCTGAAAGCACGGAGAGAGAGTAAATCACGGATGACATCCGCAAGACTAACCGACATAATGCACGAGACTTAAGAGCTATGTTCTAAGCCCGGTTTAATTTGAAACCTCCAAATGAATCATACAGAGAGAACAACACTTTCTCCATGGTTTTTGATGGACAGTAGTTAAAATTAGCCAACGTAAAAATGTCTTGTAGGTGTCTTCAAGAATATTGGTATTTAGTCGGAATACGTTCGACAGCGAAAGGCATTTTCTCAGCAGAAAGCAGGTAGAGAAAGATTGGTAGGCAGATTGCGAGGAAGCCGCGTCTCATTCAAGTCGAGAAGACCCTATACCCTCCCTTATAGCAACTCCTACTCAGGAGTCATTCACCGGCCGTCCTGTTGATCTCCATCCTTAAACCTCTTTGGTTAGAATCCAAGCTTCATATTCCAAGCATCCAACCGTCCAGCTCAAGCCTCCAAGCAAACACTCCGCATATGTGCCCCATCAATTGTCACTCTGACACTAATGGGCATTTTATTCGCGGACTGTTTAGTGACTTATGCTGACGGTGGTGACGGTGGTGACGGTGGTAAAGATGGTGACGGTGGTAAAGATGGTGACGGTGGTGACGGTGGTGACGGTGGTGACGGTGGTGACGGCGGTGACTACGGTGACGGCCGTGACGGCGGTGACTACTGTGACGGCGGCGACGGCGGTGACGGCGGTGACGGCGGTGACGGCGGTGACGGCGGTGACGGTGGTGACGGCGGTGACGGTGGTGACGGTGGTGACGGTGGTGACGGTGGTGACGGTGGTGACGGTGGTGACGGTGGTGACGGTGGTGACGGTGGTGACGGTGGTGACGGTGGTGACGGTGGTGACGGTGGTGACGATGATGACGATGGTGACGGTAGCAGTGACAGCTGCTCAACTGGCTTGGGACGCTTTTTGTCATAAAATGTATCTTGCCTTGGTGACGGCTTATATACCTGTAACTCTTTTGATCTCTATCTGGTCTAAGCAAAAAGACCTGCGACCAGCAGCGGATTCTGCTTGTCTTTTGCTTCCATTAGTTGTCACTATCCTCATTTTCCATCGTGTGATACAAACGCAGACTTTAAACTCCTACTTGCGCAGTAATGGCAGTGACTTGTAACTCAAAAGAACATCGACTTCCTTGCCAAATCTATCTCTTAAACGGAACGAAGCGCCACTCCGTATCGTATGCTCCGCTTCTCTCTAGACCTCTCCTTTCAAATTCACATCCCTCCAAGTGTTGCGTTAAGGTCATTTCATCATTGACTGTGTTCAGCTTCCATCTGAACTCTCCCGAACCTCAAGTGGCATGGCCACAGAATTACCCCATCCGGGAATGAGTTTTCTGCTCCGCCCTCACAAAGCCCGACAAGCCTGTCCATTCACATCAGCCACAATGCCTTCTCCTTCCCGAAGAACAATGCAAACAGTCTCCTCTTGACATCGCTCGTAAACCCCCGCTTCTGATATCAAGTGTTCTCGGCGATAGCCCAGTGGCATAGCAACGTGCCCCGCTCGAACTTGTCCCACTCCCGGCCACGTGACCAAGTATAAGTGGGCTTCATTGACCCCAGCAATTAAGAGGAATTAATTATCGCCGCACAGAGACAGAGCATAATAAACATGAAATAAATCACCCAAGGACACAGGTCAGATTAAATGACAGATGCTCCCCGCAATCCGTCACCAGACCACCGGCGGCTGGGAGTACAAGTCAATATTTAAACTTAAAACAACAATCAGTGCCCTGATCGGATGGAGCAATATTGATTTGTTGTGACGAAAGCCAGGTTAGCTCCGACATGTAATCCCCCGAGGCTCCCCCACACAGGGACAGAGCGAAAAACAATGGAACGTGCACGCACTGAGAGCCGCATCTACAAGAATATCACCGATTATCTTTTATCTTGTTCACTGGTTCGGATACGATATGTCCCATAAACAAAATCCACCAGCCGGGATGCCGACATTTGCCTCGGAGCCAAGGAATTACATCGACTATCTTCCACGGAATCAGTCAAGCTTGCTCGAGAACGATGTCTTCATCTGAGAAATGGAATTCGCCCTCAGGTGGGATACCGTAAAAGGACCTCTATTCTCCGATAATTAAAGGGTTCCACGTTTTCCGAGAAGCAGACATGCCACCTCGAAGCCCGTCGAGGGGCCGGTTGCCAGGCGGATATCGGAAAGTTTCGCTATCATTTCATTAGGTTCTACAGTAACTTCTGCGGCTGTGACTTTTCAAAAAGTTATCTCTGAAGTTGCGGCATTATTTCATAATTTTCGAACCCTGATGAAGGGCGACCCACTTGGAAAGATACTGCAGTTGCAACAGTTCATGCGGGAGAAGTTTGCCTGGCGAAAGTTCGTCCGAATCTGTGCCGTTTTGGAGTTAATATCCTGTGGTTGGATGGTGAAGAAGTTTGCAATCCTTAGGACTTCAGCGTCAAATTGACGCTTTGTCTTTTGGGGAGGGACTTAGAGTGGGACTTTTGCTTTGTGGAAATCACCTTTCCAATTAGGACGGGGGGAACTTTTTACGACTTTGTGAGGAGGGCATTCAAGTGGCTGTGAGATCTTTTCCATCATTGTTCGGGCGAATTGAAGAGGTCCTTGAGATTTTTGTTCTTCTTTTTTGCGAACGAACGAAGTGTCATTGTGCCCCTGGCTGAGATGAATCATGAGAAAAGGCACTTACTCGAAGAAATGATTTAAGTGTTAATATTGTTATCTTTGTGCAAACACTCCGGAGAAAGCGTTGACAACAATGGCTTGGAGATATATGTAGGACTCAGGTCCAGTTCACACTCGGGCAACACCTTGATGGGGGGAAAATGTCTGGCACATGGAATACAGAGACTAATACATACCTCTACAAGACATTTATAATCTGAGTCCTGCTGTATGACGCAGAAGCATGGGCACTATTCAAAGCAGACGAGGAGATTATTGGTCGTTTCGAGAGAAAGGTTCTTTAGGTTATCTTTGGTCCCGTATGCACTAATGGAGGTTGGAGAAGGAAACTGGACGACGAACTTAGCGCCCAGCAACATTGATCTGGTCAAACGGATCTGGTCCCATCTCAGATGGCTAGGTAATGTAGATCAAATGGGCACCAACGCTCCGTCCTGGAAAGTCTTCGACTCCAGCTGAACGTGAATCGCTGAAAGTAGGCAGCACAAGACCGTACTGAGTTCAAGGGAATGTTGGCTGAGGCCCTCGTCCACTCCGGATTGTAGCGCTAGCTAAAAAAGAAGAAGGAGGAATCCGCCATCTAGTGGTTATTTTTTTAATTCATACGTTATTTTGACACTGACAGCTGTTTCCCCCTCAAAATCTTGACAGAAAGACGGTGTCATACCTCCGCGGAACGAAATGAGTCGCTTTATGCTTGAACAACGTTGGGAAATATTGAAAACTTATTCCCAAGGTGAGTGCTGTGTGGCCCTAAACAGTGCGTTTTTTGAAAAGAAGTTTTGGCCGAAATGAACCACCCACCGCGACTGCTGGACGTAAGTTTGTGCACAAAGTTCATGAGACTGATGTGCTAGTGGACAACACTCATGGTCACCGTCATCGGTCGGTGCGCACAGTTGAGAATCTGGCTACTGTGGCCGAGAGTGTGAGACTCAATTCACGAACATCAACTCGCCATCGATCTCAACAGCTTAACATTTCACGTCTGATTGCTAGCCTGAGGAGCATTCTGCACAAAGATCTCGGATTATTCGCTTACAAGGTCCAATTGATTTAGCAATCGAAGGCGCGCGACCATCCGCTTCGTTATCGCTTCGCAGTTTGGGCCTGACCTTAGAGCAGCTTGAATTGAACAACGATTTTGGGCGAAAAATCTTCTTTTCTGACGAGGCACATTTTAACCCCGGCGGCTACCTTAACAAACAAAATTTCCTCATCTGGGGCTCGGGAAACCCCCACGTTATTGTCGAGAAGCCAATGCATCCACAGAGAGTGACAGTTTGGAGTGAATTGTGGAGTGGGGGCATCTTTGGACAATTTTTCTTCGAAAATGAGGCTGGGAACAACGTTTCGGTCAACGGTGAGCGTTACAGTGCCAAGTTAACCGAATTTTTTTTTTACTAAAATTGAAGACATGGATTCGGCCGATCTCTGGCGCGCCATGCCACATAGCCCATGCCACAATCGATCTTTTGCACACCTAATTTCCAAATCGTGTTATCAGCCGTCTTGGCGATGTCAATTCGCCTCCTCAAGGCTGCGATTTGACCCCTATGGACTTTTTTTTGTGGGGACCCGTGAAGGACCGATGCTATGCCAACAATCCGGAAACGATTTAAGCACTTAAGGCCAATATCATCCAAGCAATCCGTAAGCTACAGCCCAAAACCATCAACAAGATCTTGGAATATTAAGGTGGCAGAATGCGCTACTCGAAGCCAACCGAGTCAGCCACTTGAGCGACGTTGTATTTCATAATTAATGGGAATGTTTGTTCTTACCAATGAAATAATAATACATGGAAAAAACTTAATTTTGTTAATTTAATAGCATTTCTTAAAAAGAAGCTTGTATTTGGCTCACCCTGTATAGTCCTGTGTCTCTATAGTCTACTAGTTTTGAAATACGCTACTTCGGCTTCACTTCAGACGCCATTTTGTAGAACTGAAGGGTGCCCCTTTGGTCCTGTTAGTCGACAAGAACTCGCTCAAATAACTATTTAAAAGCTGATACAACCAAACAACTAAACCATTTAGCTTGTCGCATGCCTAAGGATGTGCAGCAGTCGGAAATACTACGAAGTCCACTCCATTCAAACCAGTTTCCAGCTTCTTCTAAGCTACTTCCTGATTTCCATGAATTCATAAGCAAAATGTGTCCCATCAGCAATGCAGCCGCATATAATCATCATCCGAGTACCAACTAAACACACATAATCCCATGACTTTCGAGTAATCCGCCCTCAGCCTCTTACCCTTTGAGCTCACAATCACGTTCCCTCATTAGTCGCCTCAGTGAATCCGAATAACTCTGAAGCATTATTTAAATCCTAGCACAGCTTACTACGCTTCAAGTGATCCGCAATAACCGTCGACTCAACTATGCACAGATTGCAGTGGCCATCCCCAGCTGATGGATCTTCTACTCCTGATTCAAAAAATATTTACAATTTCCATCTCTCAAGGGCGCCGCTTCGGGCTTCAAGTATCCCTCTTACCTTTGAAAAAACAAATCAAAAGAGTAGAGCAAAACACGCTGCTCCAACCTCAACATTTCCGCGCTGGACGGGCGAAGGCGATGTCTAAGATTGTGCAACTGATTGGAAAATCGCATTTACACAAGGACTTCGTCCTATCAGCGTTTGTTCATCACGGCCGAAGGAGTTTCTACGCTCCAGCAGGTCTGCCCTGCCTTTCCCACGACCCAAACAATCAGGGATTAAGCACAAAACGATGGACCACCACACAGGAGCTGAGCACCGATGAACTAGGAGAACAGGAGAACAGGGGACAACAACTACAAGGACCAAAACGACCAGAACGACGGAGAGCCGGATCGAGGTAGCTCTGAACAATTTCAGAGATTAATGTCTGCCTTGATGTTTTCACTCTTTTTTTCTATCCTTCCTCTTCGAGTATCCTTGATGTAAATAAGTCTTCAACACCGAGGACATCGTTACCGTAAATCGTAGGCCGGGAGCGGCGTTTGTGTGGGTGCGAGGGCATCCCGTTGTCAAGTCATTACCAAAACAAACCGCCCACACAATGGCTCCAGTGCCAATTTGAGAGAAGTTAACGCCTCCTAAATTTTCTGGAATTCCTTGGGATGTTTCACATCTTGAGTGAGCTACGTAAACTCGGTGGACGTTGTTCTTGTGTGTTGGGGGCGTCTGATAACGGCCTGGGATCCTGAATCACTCTCATTTGACTCTGATTGAACGGGCTCATGGGATGGAGTGAAGGGTCTCATCTTCCACCTCAGCAGAGTGGAAGGATTCGCTTTGAATAAACTCGAAATGGGTTCTCAAAGTTGAACGTATCATCGGGGAATGTTAGTGCGTGGACGTATTCTTTTCCCTTTTTTTCAAGTGTAACTCATTTATATTCATCGTCATGAATTTGATGGAGAGATCTGGAATGTTCGATTTGAAAATACGAACTTAACCGCCTTCGCTCGGAATATTTTTGAAATTCAATACTTTTGATGACGCTATCAAATTCTTAGCGTGGTGATCGCAGTCTGGCTGGTGACTGACGCGAACCTATTTCCACTCTTAAAAATCGCAGCAGAAACTTGAAAACAATTCTTCCACGACTTTGAGGAGATCTCAAACAAAACCGGCGAATTGGTCATCCACTGGGTGGATCAAGGCTTTGCTTTTTTCAAACACAATTTTTCAGTTAGGTACACGAGTCCAATGCCATCAAAATGGCACATAACAGTGCCCATTGGGTTCCGCCTGAGTCCAAGAAAAACCACCTCTACCTGCCCACCTCCCTTCAGTTAAGCTGAATTTCTACTTCTCTCGGGAACATTTATAAATCAAGGGGTTTTCCGATGTAATCCTTTTCCTTTTAAAGACGTTCCAGGCCACAAACCTCATAACAGTTCCCCTTCCAGGCACAGACATGACCACCTTTCAAGGACCCTCTGGCACTTTCACTAAATGCTTACATTCTTGTTGGTCGCCTTTCTCTCCCCCACTTCACCTTTGATTCACACTTCGTTGACCAATCAATTCGAACCATCTTTCCAAGCGCACCGCCAGCAAATGCTCAGATGTGTAACATCACATTCACTTCAGTGCAGCTCAAGCATGAAATCCCCCCCCCCCCCCCAAAGTCACCTCCGCCAGCAACCAACTGATGCACTCTCCATTTCAAGGATTAGGTCGACAGCTCCTCCAGCATCCTTCCTTGCTTCACATGCACACCATGAACAGATCGGTTCGGTAGCCTCGAGGACTGCTCCATTGGCATTGGTAACACAGAATAATGGCCCTGACAAAAGTCTGCAGTCTATTGGAAAACCGCATTTGTTAAGAAGCTTTGTCTTTCCGGCGTACACATCACAAGAACCTCTTCAGTCATGCCCCAGTCTGCCACCGCCACCCAGAGACGCTGCAGCCCTCACGACAAATCGTTTCAATTCATTTCTCAAGCTGATGGCACAAGTAATTTCGATGCAAACCGCAGAAGTAGCTCTGAATAGTTCCTGAAATCAGGATAACATTCCGGCCAGCAAGGGGGAAGGAGTTGGGGAGGAGATGGTTTGCTTTATGCGGTCGTGGTTGGATTTGGCAGAAGGCTGGAGAGCACAGACTGCGTGCTGATGGAGGAGATGGATCAGAGTGTTTACAGTCGTGTGGGATTCTGTGGAGCAAATAAATTTAATCCGACAGAGCCGAGAGGTTGCTGTCCTTGTTGACCATTCGAGCTGCAACCAAGACAAAGACTAATTGAATTATTTGGAGAAAAGGATAAGACTGAAGGATGAACGCGCCAAGGACAGAAAGGCATTTGTTGATAGCATCTTGACAAGATTTTGCATCATTCCTTTCTGCTTGCTTTGCAGTTGCTTTGATTGTAGAAGCATCACTACACGTTGTGGTCTGATGTTTGGTTGGGGGATTATATTTCTTGGCCGAAGAGGATTAAGTTTGGCTTAGAAGAAGATGAAGTCAATGGTGCTCCATCCCGTGGAATGCACACGATTTATCACATAATTTGTCTGAGATTAGGATGGGGATTCAGCGTTGAAAAGGGTACAGTGGTTGGGTGCTTCGGGGATGAATTTGCTTAAGACGCAACATGATCGAATCAAATTTTGGTAAAAAGCAGATGGCTTTAAATTTGCTGATGACTGTGAAGCGATGGAAAGTACTGCTGAGAACGGGAGGCACCTTTTTTTTAAATCGGTCCAGCTGCTGGCCTGCTCCGATGGCATCCATGTGGGAATGGGGCCAGACGGACAGACAGACAGACATATACCCTATGAACTACAGAACAGTGTACGCGAAACACGCGTCAGGATAACTGTTTGCTCAGGCCACCAGGCAACAGCTAACCGACGCCGTAGCAAAGTACTTTCCTACATACACACGGATTAATAAGCCAAAGAGAGAGAGAACAGCGAACAAAGAATACATAAAACGCACACACACCGGTACCGCATAGATCGCGCCGAAGAACAGGCGATCGAAAGTACATACACTCACACACACTCACTCACGAACGAACGAAGGGACAAACTAGGGACATGGCAGACAAAACGAACGAACAAACGACAGTCAGTCAATCATAGTCATCCGAAGTGGCAACATGCGTCACCAAACGCACCACGTTTTGTGTAAATCTAATTAATAAAAGTATTAATAACATTAAAGAGCCAAAGTGTTTTATTTAAAAGTAGAGAAAAGGACTGTGAATCCTACATCCATGTGGTTGTAAGTTTTTTAGCGCCCACGGCCACCAATGCTCCGGTTAAGACAGTGTTCGAATCCGAGCCTTCTGGTTCGAGAAGAAGAGGAAGACAGAACTTCCAGTATGAAGATCAAGTGATGGCGGATGCAAGACAACAAGGATATCGTCAAGGATATACTATGACGTATTTGTATTATGGCAGTTAAGCTCTCCACCTTCAGCTGGACTTGGGCCTTAGCCAACGTGCCTCTCCATCCTGCACGGTCTTGAGCTAGTTGCTTCTAGCTATGCACGTTCAGCTGACTGAGCTCCCTATCCAGCTGTGTACGCCACCAGAGGCGTAGTCTTCCTTTACCGCGTTGTCCCTTGGAGTTGAAGTCGAAAACTTTCCGGCCCGGAGTCTTGGTGTCCATCCGCTCTGCCTGACCTAGCCATCTGAGACGGGAGACTCGAACTCGTTGGACCAGATCGATGTGGCTGGGCTGTACAGCCCAGTTTGTCGTTCAGTCTCCTCCTCCAAACACCATCAGCGCATACGGGACCAAAGATGATTCGAAGGATCTTCTTCTCGAAGCGACCAAGAATCCGGTTTCGTCCATGTTTCTGCGCCATACAGCAGGGCTGAGACCATCAAGATCTTAAATAGAGATATCTTCGTTCTTCGAGAGAGAGCTTGTTTCCTCAATTTCCTTATAAGCCCAAAGACACAGCGCTTGGTAAGAGTAATCCTTCGTTTTATCTTCGCGGTGGTGTCGCTGCTTGAAATTGGTTCGGAGCCTAGCTAGGCCAAGTCTTTCACTACGCCAAAGTTGTAGCTGCCCATAGTGACGTTTTGTCCAAGACGACGGTATTGATGTACTTAGCCGCATTCATCGCAAGACCCATCTTAGCCGCTCCCTGCTCGATGCTCACGAAAGCCCCACTGACAGCCCGCTGTGTCCTTCCGATGATGTCAATGTCGTCGGCATATGCGACCAGTTGCACAAATCTATGGAAGATCAGGCCTCTGGTGTTGACGTTTGAGTTACGCGCGATCGACTCGAGAATGATATTTAAAAAACCGCATGGCAGTACGTCGCCTTGTCTTTTCTTATGAAAAAGAAGCTTTTCATGATAGTTACACTCTGAGAGCATTGACAGTCAATTGGGAGAGGTGGTGCCGTGAGAAAGAAAGTTGTCGTGTCCGGGATCGAACCATAGACCTTCAACATATAGACCGATAATGATGTCAAGAAAACCTGGATGTTCATCCAGAAAACAAGATGGATTCAGAGGTAGTGGTTGGAAGCCAGCTCAGTGGCATCACAGTGGATCCTTTGAGTCTAAGTGAATCCTTCACTTGTGAGGGAAGCCAACTTACCTACCTACCTAATTAATACGCCCTGATGCCCGCTAGGATGTCATTCGTGATGAATTACGCTCCCTGGGGGAGCATCAAATAGCTTGACGAGTACGTACCTTACCACTGCAGCCCTCTGGTGCTTAAATTGTGAAGATGTTGATACCTTTTTCGTCTAAAAATAACAATCTAGTCCTTTGCATTTTTCTGAAAAGAAGCATCTTGCCCATCCTCAGATTCAATTATCGGTTTATTCAGCAGTTGTAAGTCCAAGATGTCACTGTTCACCTAAATATAGCTTCCCTGGAAATGTCTCCATACCAGGGTCACGAATTTCATTTAATTTCACCTGAGAAATGTCAAACAGAACAAGCAATCCCACACAATCCATTTATAGGTTTGAATTTTCTTGAGAACCAGAAACAATCAATTCGCAAGAGATTTCAACGCCCACGCCCAGAAGATCCCTTGAGTACAACCGCACAAATTCCTGCCTGTTGAGTGGACTGCATGAGGTGACATCAGAGATCCGGGATGATTACACAATGAACACCAATAGCGACAATTGCTCGTCATCGTCGGTGGCAACATCTCCTCAGTTGGCACATGCACTTAAGTTGTGAAATTTGCACGTAATCCATCCTTGGCGCTCGTGTCCAACATCCTTACGATGCCCGATGATAGTGTGTAGAGTGCCTGTTCAGAGCCAGTTGGACCAGGAGTACTCTGCCACCCACTCCGGTATCAGCCGTCTGACGTTGGGGTGCAAGCTGCCATCCGTAATTGATGGTACTTCGATAGTCCTTCGTCACTATTCATGGTGTTTTCAAGAAGTACCACTTCTCCATCACAGTCCCGAAATGCAATTGTAAGTGGGCGACGGTGGTGACGGCGACGGTGGCTGTGGCGGCACTCGGACGCCAACGACGGTAGTCATTGTAAGTGGCTTCTATTTAATTAAATTGCAGTCTTCAGGGAAAACTATCGCAAGCACTCGACAGAAGTGTTACCAATAGTTTGTGGATTAATTAAAGTGAAAACCTCCATCGGAAGTATTGGGATTTGAGATGAATGCGTTGTGGGTAGTTGCTGGGCTGTGGACGGAGGGAGTGTTGGCATTTTTGCGGCTTCTGAAGGAAAGGTATTGATTGCTGTTAACCAGAGCACAATCACCATCGACATTAGTTCACATCCGATTGAACACTGCGATGGACTTTGGTTTTGTGACAGGTTGTGTAATTCCTCAGAACTATTCGACCTTGAGCCTAGCGAATTCTTGGAATAATGAGACAGATACACGTTAGGTGTTTATAAGATTTTCCTCTGGCAAATGACTTCTGTGGGTGAGAGATCAGTAAGCAAGAAGAAATACTTGAGGTTAAATCATCGAGATGCATAAAGAAAGTTGCGGCCTAAGATCTGCCAGTAACTGCTCGTGTTGCATGTTTGTATTGTTCTTGGGGAGAGAGCTATCCCCGACTGACGAAACTTACATAACAATTGTACCATGGGAACAGTTTTCAACGAATCAACAAGTGGTGCCCCGAAAATTTGACGTTCCCCCCGTTGAATCGTGTCGAGTTAACTCGATTTGAGAAACTCTCGATTTGGCACATCACTGAGGCAGACCATCTGTCACAGCAGATTTGTTAAACTTCAGTCTTGATATTCCTATCTTGACTTCATCTAAGTCGGGGGCACGGAATTCTCATCTATCATCCCTTAAATTCAGTAGAACAATCAGTCTGCCTGACAGCGGTTAGTTAGTTAGCTTAAATGCATTTTTTTATTTTTATCTTTAGAAATCTTATGTTCTAGGAAAAATACTTAAACTGGATATACAATAAATGGTTTCTTATACTATCTTACTAACCACATAGACACTCTAAGTTAATCTAGGAATTTTAACCTATTTTGCCTTCCGGCTTCTTTTGTGGTTTTTACATATTTTAATAATACTTGAAAAAAATACTTATACTAAGAAAAACATAAATAAAAACTTAGTAATCGAAACATATTTTTATTTATATTCTTAAAGTAACTTAAAATTAGCTTTTTTTTTCTTTTGGAGGATTTTAGAAAATTAGCTTACCTAACTTAAACTAACCTAAACTGTCTAACATTTTTTTTATTACTTTATATTTTATTACTTTTTTTTTTGCTTTACGATTTGATTTTTGATTTTTTTTTGCTTTTCGTATTTTTTTTTACATTTTAAAATGTTTTTTTCCTTAAATTTACCCTATACTAATGTCCTAACCTAAATGTAAGTTGGCCATAAGAGACCAACAGTTGGCTGATTAATCTGGCGGCAGGTGGGACGTTTGATGGGGCTGCAACCACCAGTAAAGCCCACGAACCTTGTCACACTCCATTCTGTCGCGAACAGAGATGGAACTAATGAACCGGATATCCGGACTAACTCTTGCGACATCGCCTTCGTAGAGGAGTCACCTATCCACAGTCCTTCGCACCACGTGGTAGATCAATGGACATCCACCTGCATCCTGGATTAGGCAAATCCGGTGAAGGTACAAGAACGCGTCCGGCGGAATGAATCCACTTCGGCGAGCGTTCTCATGATATGCTTCATTAGGGTAGTAAGCTCCAAATATCAGCTCATTTTCCGAGGTCATGGCTCGTGCAACATGCCATCGAATCAGCTTAATAATAACATTATCCATCCTGTTCACGTTTGCTTCTTTATACAAGAACTCGTTGGGATAAAATTTCTTGTACTCAGATTCTGGGGTTCTGTACTTCTTGAGACAAGCCCGGAGACACTGCCTCTCGAACAGCCTCATCTTTTCCATCTGGGAAGGACTCACGTTGAAGCACACTGGACAACCGTACGCCATGACTGGCCGGATGAGGGCCATGTAGCAGATTACCTTCACCCTGGTATCAAGTTGGCTGCTATAAAACAACCCTCTTGCCACAGCAAAGGCTTTCCTAGCTTTCGTCAGAGCAGTAGCTGTATGTCTGTCGAAATATAGATACTGATCCAGCCAAATGCCTAGGTACCTTACTACACTTTTCACTGTTAACGGCTCCCTTGATCATGTTCTTCTCGTGTTCTTTTTTCCCTGAGAAGCCAGGTTTCTTCTCTTCATTTCTGTTCGTAAAACTCACAAACAGCTCTCAGCGTTGCCTTGTGGGCTTCTTGCTTGGGTTCATGTGCC
This sequence comes from Myathropa florea, assembly GCA_930367185.1. Lineage (NCBI taxonomy): Eukaryota > Metazoa > Arthropoda > Insecta > Diptera > Syrphidae > Myathropa > Myathropa florea. The sequence continues at coordinate 99,669,721 of OV884004.1, read as the reverse complement.
TGCCTACATTCGTCGTCAAACCAGTGGTTTTTTCTAAGTGGTGTCGTAAAACCCAGCATATCAGTAGCCAGTAGATCCAATAGCCCTCAGGTGGCGTTAAACTTTCGGAGAATTTCGGAGAGACTCGATCAGCATAGTTCCTGGCGGTCTATTGCGATTGTAACTTTCCGACATCAGCGCACAGGCCACCAAAAGGATGTACCGGTGATCGGTCCCGCTGAGTCGTTGCGCTGCTATGTACGCAATGGTCGGCTGATTTTCTCGTCTCCCTTTGTTGATCCCTCACTGTGCGGCACAAATGGTTTCGACTCGTCGTCGTCGCTCTGCACGTACTGATTGTTCGCACGTAGGCATCTCAGAATGCCGATGCTGCATATGATTGTTGGTTTAGTTCGCCCTTGCTCTAGTACGTTGCTGTACATTTTCGTGGTGCGATGTGCGCTGATGAATGCCTGCTATGGTTGTCGGTTCGCACTGCCGACAAGACACCGTAGATGATTCAAACAATACCCGTATTCCTACCTAAAAACAAGGAAATGGTCCGAGTCGACGTAACTGCTCGGAACGTTCGGACATCGAGAATACTGGAGGAGTGTATGATGTCGATCGCAACATGATCAATTTGCTGGACGGTTGGGTGATCAAGTTGTCAGTGTTGTAGTTTGGGAATTGCGTGCTGGCTACAGAGAGGCTTCGGCCCGTGAAAAGTCCACCAGCCTGGGACACTTTTCGGAAGTTTTTTGATCCGTTGCTTTAATTGACGACTTGAAAGACTATAGCTTTGTCCTTGAAACCGAGGTTCGGTCTTCCTTTTCTTCTCGAACCTGTGGGCTGTGGTTCGAAGATCCTCTGCCCCCTTTTTGTTGTTGATTCATCTGCTGTCTCACAAATTAACTCATCAACCCTTCATCCACAAAGAGAAACCATCTGCACCTCCTTCCATTAGCAATTTAAAATTTCTTCAATTTATATCCAAGGACATCCACAGCGACTGTCTAAAGCAGAGACAAACCGAATTCCTCTCGCAGTTTAAATTAAATTTTAATCATTCCCAATTTTTCAGTTGAAACCCAATAAACAACAGTGCACTGAAAAGCAAACAAAGTTGCTTCCTTACGCTCGGTTCTTCTCAAACAATATCCTGCGAGCCTCGCCGCAGACACCACACAAAATACACACGAAAAACGAGAAGAAAAAAAATCGGAAATAACTTTTTCCCAACATCGCACTAATGGCTTCTATACGAAGTTTTTAATGACTGCGAGTCCCTGCTCATCGCCTGCCGGCTGGGCGGTGATGGCTAAAGGATGCCACATAGGGGAGCGCACACGGGGTTGTTGGCGAAATTATGACACAAAATGAATTTCTGTCATTTCTCGTTTTCATTTCAGCAAATCAATGTTTTTCCCTCCGCGCATGGGAGGAAGCCGTTTTCATCAGGCCCTCTCCCTCCCATCGGAGTTCGAGTGAATGCTGCCGAAAGGAAATACGACACTCATGAGGCATTCGTGTACATGCCCCAATTGGGAGGGAGGTGGTGTTCACACGGGGAATGTAATATGGTTTAAATGAAATAATAAAAACATATTTTACATTCATTCGGAGTTGTTAAACTTTTTCGCTATAAAATTGAAAATTTTACCGATTTTCCAGGATGAACTTGTTGGCTCGATGCGGGGCGCTGTAATGTGCCGTGTACCGTGCGCCCCATGCCGCGGCAGACTCGAAGTTACTGAGTGCAAAATGTTTTCCCGCTAATTAAAATTTAAAACCTGAGATACAAACAAATTTTTTTTGCTTTCGGATTTTTCCTTGGCAGCAGTCAAGATTAAATCCGCGACTAGGTGCAGATGTGAGCTACGAAATGTTTGCATTGCCCGTGGGTTTTCGCAACAACGACGGTGTTCCTCGGAATATGATTCCGGGAAAACGCGTTTGAAGGCCGGTTCATGATGGTTGCTGATGGAGACTGTGTGTAAGGTCATCAATGTTTTTCATTTTACACGATATTTCAGCGGGAAGTGTGTGTGTTTTAAGTGGGATTCGGGCGGATGGCAGTTGTTTTGTTTCGCTTTTATTCGCGCAAAGACTGGCGGGCGTAAGTGGCGGATAAGTCAACAAAATAGGAAACTTCACTCTGGCATATCCTAATATATCCTGAGAGTGATTGTGGGGCTTTTTGCTGAAACATTTCAACACAAAGACGTACTTGACATTTGTGAAAAGTGAAAGCGACGAAACACACTCGTCACTCACTGTCGCGTTGTGGACATAAATACGTTTTCTAGTTGGGTTTCGAATCGGCACAACACGTCCCTGGAATAATTTCGTTGATGTCTTCTCCTTGGTGACACTTAAAGCACCTGATTTTATGTCAAATTAGGGAGAGCTGCATACTAAATGTGGCCGATTGTTATTCATAATTTCAGTTATATGGAATGATGGGAACATATTGCTCAAGTTGTGGTGCAGTTTTGATATACTGGAATAAACAAGCGACAGGATGGCGCAGTGTGTTAGGTGCCGGCCCCAAGTTACAGGGGTCCCAGATTCGAATCCCAATGAAATCGAATCTGGTCCAGTCACCATTTGTCGTTGGGAGCAAATTAACGGCACTGAAGTAGGTTGCTACCTGGCGGTTGCGTATGTGTAACATATTTTTCCATAATTTGTAACACGTAATGATTCAGTTGAAGGCAACAATTTTGCACTTGAATAGCATGTTAAATCTTTAACTTTCTTAGGCATAGATATTTAGAATGATTACTTAGAAAACAAGGCGCCGCAAGCGGCCATACTAAGGATCGGTAAGGGGTAGTCTCACTCGCCAAGAACTTTAGACCAATCAGTTTAACTTCCTTCCTGCTGAAAAGCATGGAAAGGCTGGTTGAGCTTCATGTGCGCAAAACCGCTTTGCGAATTCATCCTCTGTCTCAGATGCAACATGCCTATCAGCGCGGAAAATCTTACGAGACTGCACTTCAAAATCTCGTGGACAGAATTGAATGTGCAAAGCAAAGCAGATGTTGTATCGTCTCAATCTCTTCCTCATCTCCGCAACTCCGGCAGAAATCGCTGGATTCCGCATTCCATTCCCGGAGCATTGTTCCGATGGGGCAGTGTCCTGTGATCACTCCGACGAGCATACGAATCGAGTTACGGTCCAAAGTCAGAAGCTTCCTCGTTTTGCCGTAGTTAAGCTTTGCCCACGTTCAGCTTGTCGTGTGACAATCATTTCGATCTCTTTTTGTATTGTTTCACTTATGATCCGGCACAATGCACTGATCGGTGGTCGTAGTGACGTGTCCGCTTCGCTGTTCTCCATTTCAGACTCCTGTCTGGCCAGTTCGTCCGCTCTCTCGTTCCCATCAATTAAGCTGTGGCCCGGGACCCAGCAGAGTTTGACCTTGTGGTGGCTGATGGACCTCAGTGAGTCGCGGCAATTCAAAACAGCCTTCAATCTCGTTGTACAAGATCTTTTTGATTTCAGTGCAGCCTGGCTGTCCACAAAAATGGTGATATTCGATGATGGGATATCGGCTACCTGTATGTGTTTAGCTGCTTTCTCTATTGCCAGGATCTCTGCTTGGAAGACACTGGATAAGTTAGGCAGTCTAAATGATTCCTCTCATCCGGCCCCAGTACTTGTATCCATTTTTGATTCGTCGGTGAAAAGGGTAATCTCATGGTCGTTTATAACGGCATTCGATAACCACTTGTCTCTGTCGAGGAATAGAATGAGTATCTTGAAGGAGAAGTCATTATGGAGAGATGCTCGTATATAGTCAGTTGTAGTTACGAGGCTACTGGAACCATGTTTCTTTTCCAGATCGTCTATTGTCTTGATTATGGCCGCATGTTCATAGTTGGCTTGTTTCCACAAAGAGGACTCCCTTAATCTGACAGCACTTTTTGCGCCGCAGCCTTTTATAAATAAGTCAAGAGGAAGGAAATGAAGTATTATGTCCAGCCCTGCATGCGGCCTGTTTCTTAACGCTCCCGTTGTACAAACAGCGGCTGACCAAAGTACAAAACTTTGTACAATGATTAACTTACTTCCAAAAACTTATGGTGTAATAGTTTTTTCTGATTCAATTATCTTCAATTTTTTGTAAGTAAAAATTCGAAGGTTGCCTAGACACTAGATTATTTGGTGGTTTAAAGGATCCTGTAGAATATACTGCTTCTAATTCATTTTTACCAACTAATGAAATGTTTGTGACATCAGAGTATGATGTTAGACTGAAGTCTAATAAAGCTGCTGGTGCAGATAGTCTGCCCGCCGAAATGTTTAAAGCAGCTGGAGGTGATCTGGTAGGGCGCATGCATCAGCTCATCTGTAAGATATGGTCGGAAGAAAGCATGCCCGATGAGTGGAATCTCAGTATCGTTTGCCCGAAAGGAGACCCATTTGACTGCGCCAACTATCGAGGGATAAGTCTCCTTCACATCGCCTATCTCTGCCATTCTGTGTGAACGCCTGAATCAATTTGTGAACAAACTGATAGGTCCTTATCAGTGTGTTTCCAGGCCCGGGAAGTCCACCATAGATCAAATCTTCACACTGTGGCAGTTCCTGGAGAAGACCCAAGAAATGCAGATCGACACACACCATCTATTTGTCGATTTCAGGGCCGCATATGACAGCGTGTATAGAGACGAGCTATACAGCGCCATGTCTAGTTTTGACATTCCTGCTAAACTCATCAGACTGAGCAGGATGACGATGGAAAACTCTCGCTGCTCCATCAAGGTCGGTAACAAACTCACCGAGACCTTCAATGTTTTTTGTCAAAAAAGGTTTTAGACAAGGCGACGCGCTGTCATGTGATTTCTTTAACATCATTCTTGAGAAGATCGTGCAAAACTCACTGGCCAACACAAGAGGCACGATCTTCCAAAAGTCCGTTCAACTGCTAGCTTACGCGGATGACATTGACGTGATTGGGCGAACACAGCGAGCCGTCAACGATGCGTTTGCTGGCATTGAAAAGGAAGCGGCTAAAATGGGTCTGGCGGTAAACGAGGGCAAAACCAAGTATATGCTGTCATCGAGAAAGGACGCACAACATCGACGACTTGGCCAGAACGTCACCATAGGCAGCTATAACTTTGAGGTAGTTAAGGACTTCGTCTACCTTGGCCCCGCGGTAAACAGTACAAACAACATCAGTACCGAGATCAAACGCAGAATAACTTTTGCCAACCGCTGTTCCTTTGGGCTCACAAGGCAATTGAGTAGTAGAGCTCTCTCTCGGAAGACCAAGTTGACTTTGTATAAGACCTTGATCATCCCAGTCCTGCTGTACGGCGCAGAGGCATGGACAATATCCCAAGTGGATGAACAGTCTCTTGGTCTTTTCGAGAGAGAAGTTCTGCGCGTGATCTTTGGTCCTTTGGTCCATTTGGAGGAGAAGGTTCAACCACGAACGGTATGGGCTGTACAGCGACATGAGTCTAGCCAGGCGTCTAAGGATCCAACGCATAAGATGGCTAGGCCATGTAGAGCGTATGGACAACTTAGCTCTGGCCCGAAGAGTCTCTTCGACTCTGAGCCTGTGGGACAACGCAACAGAGGACGTCCACGAACAAGGTGGCGCACACAAGTCGAGGGGGACCTCTGCCGGCTTGGTGTGCGAAACTGAAGACAGCTGGCGAAATATCGTGCTGGCTGGAGAGGCATGTTGAGTGAGGCCCAGGTCCACCTCGGACTGTAGCGCCCTAAGAAGAAGAAGAAGAAGACATCAGAGTTTACTTGCCAAATTTTGCAGTTGTAAAAATATCATATACTACTATACTATACTTCCTTGGGCAACACCACCTCAAAATTTATTTCAACACAGAATTTTCTCTCTAAATTTGAAAATACTTTTCGGCTAAGTAAGTGAATTCAGCTTTATTGCATATTATTTGCGACAAAGAGTTTAGATCTGTGATTCTCCAGGACTTTTCGAATGCACAATCTTCTTTTCTAAAGACACGCCTTTTCAGGTATATTTCTACCACTGAACAAAACAACGACCTTACTCTTTTGCGATACAGAGTTGCGAAGCATGTCCTCTATTATCACACGATCTTTGGCCACTCTCTCTTCCACTCCAAAGGGTAGTATCTGTTGCCGTTGAATCGACCAAGAAAGGGGATACTTTTTATTCCTCGTGCAATTTCACGCCGATTAGACGAAAACGTTCACTTTTTTAAGTCCTTTATGGATGACCACTAAACAAATTTTTTAACCCCTCAAACCTTCAAGGTTTCAAGTTTACTTTTCTTTCAAAACAAATCCAAAAAAAACCGTTCAGAGAAGAGATAAATCAAGTACTCGAATATTTCACACAATCTCCTTCGAATAGTTACCTCTTCAAAAGCTCAAAATGAAGTTCCTCCTAACTATGCAGCTTTTCACAACGTCAACCATTTATAAATTAGAATTCGGTCAAGCATCAAAATCTCCTAAATCTCCGGCGTATCATTCAGAAATCCATTCAAAAGTAAATCTCGTCAAACTCATTTTAATTCCCCCAAACCCCGTGGGGGGATATTAAGCGCTGAAGCACGTAGTTCTAATTTTTGTCGGAGAAAAGATTTGAAAACTTCGTCCTGCGGAGTGCATGGCAACGTTAAATTAGTTTATAATATCCCGTCAGCTCTGCTGTCGTACTCTGCATTTCAAATCCAATTACATACAAAACGTTGACAATTAAAAAATCCTGCCAGTTTGGAATTAAAATGAGTGACAGTTGAGGATTCGTTCTTTTTTTTTTCTCCCATCATTTTGAATGGGGACTGGTCAGGGTTGGTTGTGGTTGGCGGGCAAAATGGTCTCTGAATGTGACGTCGAATTTGGAATGCTCGGAATATGAGGTTTCATATCTTGTGGAGAAATATCTTATTAAAGAGGAGATGTGAATTTGAATTTTGACTCGCAAATGGACAGGTAGGCAGAGATGATGGCTTGGGGTTTTGAACGCCCATCCCTGGTGTGGTTTTTGTGCACCTCCTCCTGCACGAATGGGCACTTAAGAAAGTGTCGCTTGCCTTAATTTTTGAAAGTGTCTAAATTCAGATATCCTTCAGTCAAAGAAGTATGATCAAATTTGAATAAATTCAACGTCTCCCCTTGGCCAGGACGTTTGTCGACATCTTGGTTTACAAATTTCCAAGCCATCCCTCAAAGTTTCCAAATCTCCTATGGCCATCAAAGTGTTTCTCCTTAATTTGAAAAGGTTCATAAACCGTTCATTAATTACTTAACATCGCTTTGTGTATCCGCCGGGTGATTGTCGTTTCGGCCAAGTCTGTTAACTTCCTCCGGGCGCCAGGAAGGAATGGCAACTTTTCAAAAGCGAATTAAACACGTCTTTTGATGCCGATTCCTTTGTTCCCCCAAAAAGTTCTGCCTGCGATATCGTGTTCCCTAGATAATAACATCGACACATCATCCACGATGAGCACGGTTTGCGGAAGTCCTTACGCTAGCTAACACAGGGACATATTTAAAACCGAAAAAAATGCTACGAAAAAAAAACTCTAATTAACGAGTCCAGTAACCGGACCTAAGTTGCGCCAGTGCCCCCATCCACTGGTCGGCGGCGTATTCATTTCATGGAAAATTCTTTCTGGTTTTGGAACACACCCGCGGGCAATATAACTTCATTAGCGTTCCAATTTCATCCCTCAGCCTAGGACCATCCCTCCACGGCTTTGAAATTCTCCATCAATTGAGGTCTTTCAGTCAGGGGAAGGTCACTTTGTAGCCGCAAGACAGGGAACACAATTCCTTGTTAATTAAAGGACGCATTTTCCGGATCGAGTGCTTGCAATTAGTCCATAGTTCCGGAGCTGGGGCTGGATGAATGACAGGCCGATGAAATGAAGGCGAAATTTTTCCATTTTCCATATCCATCGGCTCGGCGCGGCCTGAAAAGCCAATTGTCAGTTGTCATAGGAATGTGACGGCGGCCCGTATTCAGTTTCAGGATCTGATTAAACATGAAAGTTCGGTGAAACTTTGTTCTGACCGGCGGCGGCGGCAGAGGATACGTATATCTTTCCGCCTTAATTATTGATTCGAGGTCGTGTTCAGTTCAGATGACCACCGACGTGGGTTTCGCCACCGGAAGGTATGGGTCGGCTTCTTAAAACTAACTTTTCTGGTAGCCCTCAAGAAAAATGCCGACCATTTAATGAAGAACTTGGTCGAGTTTTTTTGGTTTTTTGTTCAAAAAAGTTAAGAAGGATGCTTGACTAGTTTGCGGCGTTGGTTAATAATTCAGCGGGAAACACAAGCATGTATGTAACACGATGGCGTATAATGTCGTGATTATAAATTAATCAGTTTGTGGTGGTAATGAAAAGTGGAAGACTCCACATGTGCCTGTGAAGTGTGGCACAATAATCAGAATTTGTGGGTGAGGGTGTTTGGCTGGGTTTATTGGAAGTTTTCAAGGTGAAATTTGCAACCTTGGCGGGAGATTTTGTGGTGCTAGTTTCTAGGAGATTTGTGAGACTTCAAGGAAGAGTGGTGTTATGTCCTATACGATGATGTCCTCGTACATCTTCTTCTTCTTCTTAGGGCGCTACAGTCCGAGGTGGACCTGGGCCTCAATCAACATGCCTCTCCAGCCAGCACGATTTTTCGTCAGCCGCCGTGTCCAGTTTCGCACACAAAGCCGGCCGAGGTCCCCCTCGGCTTGTGTGCGCCACCTTATACGTGGACGTATTCTGTGGCGTTGTTCCACAGGCTCAGAGTCGAAGACTCTTCGGGCCAGAGCTAAGTTGTCCATACGCTCTACATGGCATAGCCATCTTAGGCGTTAGATCCGAAGACGCCTGGCTAGACTCATATCGCTGTATAGCCCATACAGTTCGTGGTTGAATCTTCTCCTCCAAATGCCATCAATGCAAACAGGACCAAAGATCGCGCATCGCGTATGTGTTAGCGTGGTGCGACACAACCGGATCAGTTTTCCCGGGATCCCGAATTCGGCCATCGCTTCGAATAGTTCCTTCTTTGAATACTGTCGCACGCGGCTTTAAAATTGATAAAAAGATGGTGCGTATCGGTTTCAAACTAGCTGGTCTTCTTCAGGATTTTCTTTAGTGTGAAGATCTGTTCTATAGTCGATTTGCCGGAAGGCGCACTAGTACGTGCCGATTAGAGCGCTGCAAAACGGCTTTAGACGTTTACACAGTACGCTGCACAGGATCTTGTACGCGAAGTTGAGCAGGAATATACCTCTATAGTTGTTGCAAGAGGTAGGATCGCCTTTTTTGTAGATGGGGCATATGGAGATGATATTCAATATGATATTGTGAAGGAGATACTTACTAAAAACTTGTGTTCTTTTACTGGTAAATTCATTAAAACCATAAATGCACTCTCTTGTATCGAATTTCTCAAACTTCTCAATCTCTTCTCCTCTTCTTCGATCCTTCACAAAGTCTCACGATTAACGTCCACCAAAAGATGTACAAGAAAAACAATCAAACTCCAAAGACAGCCCATTGTCTATCATCCGTCACAAAATCTTGGGTCCATAAGACATCTGTCAACTGTCATTTAATCTATACATCAATGACATCCACCCTCGCTCACGCAATTGCTCTTTGATTAATTGGAGTACCCCCTAAAGTTACGACCACGAAGTCGAGCCTTTCACAGCATCTGCTGCTGCTGCTGCTGCTGATTGAACACCAGGATAATTGCGAAATATCGATTGCTTCGATTCCTTTGAATCAGCAATCAATTACCGGGTGTCGTGAGTGTGATTCGAATTGTAACAGATTATCAAGTGCACTGAAATTAATTAAACAATTGTCCCCACTAAGGATGTCATCAGGTATGTGCAAGGATCCCTGCGGTAGCGATTACATTGCAATGCTGATCCTTTGTGTTGGTCAATAACTGCATGCTTCCGTGGTAATGAGGCCCGGATGGTGTTGATTTGAAGTGTGATACTCAATTACTTTTGCTTAGATTATGTTGCGACTTATGTGGTGGAGGCCATTGACGTGGTTTTCACACATGAAACAGATGCATGAGCACATGAAGTCCGACTTTGAGGGCTTGTGAGGTGCGGAGGGATTTCATATGTCAAAAGGAGATGAATTGGAACAGAGTTCTGTCAGCTTGCGTTTGAAGTGCTACACATTTCTAAGCAAGCCATCAATCTGTGATGGTTCAATTACCGAAATTGTCCATCACATCACACCAAGGGTAGTGGTTATTTCGATATATCCTCGTAAAAATTGAGACTTTTGCCATTTTTTCGTGGTAAAAAAATGAAGTCACGTTATTATTCCAGCATTCATACGAAAGTCTTGAATTCTTTAAAAATGCTTTTATTTAAATTTCCTGTGAAAAGGATAATGCCCGCAAACAGTTTCAATAATCTCTTCCTTTGAGTTCTTCCAGGGATCAAAGCATTTCAAGAATCCTTTGCAAATTTGTTCACATTTCTGTAAAATTTGTCACAAACGAAAATCCACACAACGTCGATAAAGGCGTGTATGCCGCCGTTTTTTTTTCATCCATCATCAGCAACGGCAATCCGAAGTCTTGTCATCTGTAAGCTGTTCAAAACCCAATAAATGACAGATGCACCAGCACAGCACGCATTGTGCGAGTCCCACGGTGCATTTCATATTTCACGGGTGGCATGGCAATATTGTCACACGTCCGCAAATGCATTTTGACGGGAACAAAATAAATAAATAAAGAAAATTGAGATAAGTTCAAACACAAACAGGAAAAAGTACATATCTTCCTCGCTTTGTCCTCGACACTGGATGCTCTTCGCTGATCAATACTCAGATCAGGGATATTCTGCATAAAAAAGGGTATACAGCCTTGGCCAAATGTAATAGGCACCCTTATCTTTTTGTCTTTGCTGCTAAATCACTTATCGGAAGTAATTAGCTTGAATGTAATGGTTTTTGGCGACACTATCTGAGGTTGTAAATGATTTTTATTGTTTCCTCTCACTTCATTAATTTTTTTGCTTTTTGAAGATATAACGAATCTTAAAGGGTGCCTAATACATTTGGACAAGGCTGTATTTATTTTGCGATCAATGTGGCTTCGCAAAGGGGTTTTGGTACTACAGTTCCATGTCACAGGACGGGACTGAAGCTGAGCAGATCAGTGTAAAGAACGGTATTTGCTCAGCTTCAGTCCCGTCCTGTAACTTTATTTCTAAGAACCCTTTAGGAACCCACGCTGGTCCTAAAAAAATGTAGAGAGAAATTGTGGGCACGTGTCTCCTTCTGGGGGTAGCGCTACAGTTCGAGAGACTTTTTTTTCGGAGGTTTTGAAACACTACACTTTAGCACTCAGACTCAAAACTTGTCCATTGCACTGCCAGGTAGCAACCTACTCCAGTGCCATTAAATTGATCCAAACGGTAAATGGTGACTGAACCAGATTCGATTTTTCTGGGATTCGAACCTGGGACCCCTTCAACTTGGGGCAGGCACTTAACCAACTGCGCCATCCAGTCGTCTCTGCCTATGGTTACGTTGTGGCCGAACGACTGGATGGTGTAGTTGGTTAAGCGCCTGACCTAAATTAGAGGTGCCTAAGTGCCTGCTCCAAGTTAGAGAGGTCCCAGGTTCAAATCCCATTGAAAGCAGATTTTTGAAGCACTACTGGAGCACTCAGACTCAAAACTGGTCCATTATACTGCCAGGTAGCAACCTACTCCAGTGCCGTTAATTTGATCCCAACGGCAAATGGTGACTGGAGCAGATTCGATTTCACTGGGATTCGAACCTGAGACCCCTCTTACTTGGGACAGGCACTTAACCAACTGCGCCATCCAGTCGCTTGACTTGAGCCTTAACCAGCAAGCCCTTTCTAGCCGGCACGACCTTTTATTGTCTACCCTCAGCTATGCTTCTTCTTCTTCCTAGGGCGCTACAGTCCGAGGTGGACCTGGGCCTCATTCAACATCCCTCTTCAGCCAGCACGATCTTTCGCCAGCTGTCTTCAGTTTCGCACACCAAGCCGCCCGAGGACCTCGACTTGTGTGCGCCACCTTGTACGTGGACTTCCTCTGGTGCGTTGTCCCACAGGCTCAGAGTCGAAGCTATGCTGTTAAACAAAAATCTATCCGTGGCTCACCATCTGAGATAAAACGTCACAATCGACAACTAAGCCTTTCAGTTAGGCAAAGAATTTCTCTACTTCGGGCCAAATGTGAACTTTACAAACGGCATTTTACTAGAAATCTGTTGCAGTTGCTGCTTCGATTTCTCTAAACTTGGATCAAAACGAGACCAAAGTCATCCTCATCCTATCAGCCCTGCTGTATGGAGTCAAAAGCGGGACGATAAGAAGAACGGCAGAGCTGATTCTTGGTGCATTCGAAATAAAAATTCTGCTTCAAATATTTAGTCGTGTCTACGAGGGAGGTGAATGGAGGAGAAAACATAACCGCGACACCTACGGCATGCAAAGGATGTCAATGTAGTCCGGAAGACAGAGATTCGTCGACTAGACTGGCACGGCCACTTCAAATGCATAAACACCGATGCTCCAACTAAAAACGTCCTTGTAGCCGAGCCTCTTGGTACGAGATGGAAAGGAGGATCAAAAGTCCGGTAATGGCGGCACTAAAGCCCTAGGTGGACTTAGGTTAAGCAACCACTCGTGTCGTGCACGCTACTGTTCTTTCACGAGTGGAGGGGATATCGACTTCGAACGGCGCAATTGAGAAGCTTTTTGTAGACAGTTACACTCTTTGAGGATTCAGTGATTCGAAAGAGGTGGAGCCGTGAACAATTTTGCTTTGAAAAATTATTGCTTGTGCTGGGATTAAACCTAAGCTAAAAGTCGTAAAAGTCCATAGCTTTTATCAAGCGCATAATAACTCTTGCCAACCGTTGTTTCTTTGGCTCAAGAGGCAGTTGAATAATAGAGCCCTTTCTCGAAGGAAAAAACTTACTTACTTACTTACTTAGCAGGCCTACGACCCATGTAGGGTCTGAGTCTGATATATCGATGCCTTCTATCGGTTACAGTCCTGGGCACGCTGCTTCCAGTCATCAAGACCAAGCTGTCTTACGTCCGCGATGACTTGGTCTTTGTACTCTCCTCTCCTCTCCTCTGGTTCGAGAAGACCAGGAGTCTCGGATTCGAAGACCCTCTTAGCTGGTGCGTTGTTGTCCCTGCGCTCGATGTGGCCGAGCCCTCTTCAAAGATATTTGATTCTTCAGTCTTGTTCATAAATGATTCACCCTTAAAACATGACATTAAAAATATGCACCAAGCTAAGTACTCAAAGTCTGCAATCGCAGAGATTATTATTTAACGATTTGTCAATTATCTTCAAATCAACTTCAAACTTTAAGAGCGAACACAGACAGACGTTAAATAACTCCTTGCCGTTCGCTACAAATCGTTGCTTCAATAGGATAAGGGACACTCAACTGAGTCTGATCTTTAAGTCCTTATCGTCGTTCCATATCTCCACCGCAGGAAACTCATTAAGAACACTTGTTTCACGATTCGAGTCTATGCAGCAGAACGGCACCACATCGGGCGGTTTCGTCCTCCCTTTGGAAATTATTCAATTCCCGTCTGTGACTGCTGGCTCCCGTCCCCGGCGACAACGTCCTCAGAATAAATTTCCAACCCGTTGCACATGTGTGCGGATACGAGTAAGTCGCTATCGTAATGCTCCGCAAGGACGATTGAATAAAGTATGCGATGCTCTTGCTGCACCGTTAAATGAATTCCCCTGTGCAAATCTATGATTAAATGCACACACAAGTGCGAGTATGTGTGTATGCATGGGCATCATTGCAGGTGGTTGTCGTCATCGTCGTTCGGTTAGCGATGTCAAACGAGTTAGGAAATTAATTTCCTCTTCCCAGGTTTTCCGCACCTATTCGCTTCGATATCCGTTTCTCTCACGATGCTCCCTGTAGCGAGACATTTGGAATCAGAGAGGGAGTTGAGCATGGAAACGAACAGATTTACGAGAGGGAATATGAAAATTCTTGGATTCAGACGATGGGTGATAGTAAACTATGACGAAAATGGCCTCGCGGGTGTGCAGTGTAGTGGTGGGAGTTTAAAGGCTAGCCTTTCGAGGAAGTCAGTTGGGAAATATTCGAATTCCTGATGCGTTATGCGAATGATAGGAGAATGTTTACAGATGCATATGCAATTGCAGTTGAGAAGTATGATTACAACTAAGAGCAAGAACTGCGGGGCTCCTAATTATTTGGGCGTTTAAAATTCTCTTTAAATTGCAAATGAGGCTTTGAAAGCCAGATTTTGTGGCCAAGCTTTAGAGCGCTTGAATATTTACCAACTGCACCATCCAGTCGTTCGGCCACAACGTAAGCATAGGCAAAGACGACTGGATGGCGCAGTTGGTTAAGTGCCTGCCCCAAGTGTGGGGGGTCCCAGGTTCGAATCCTAGGAAAATCGAATCTGGTCCAGTCACCATTTGCCGTTGGGATCAAATTAACAGCACTGGAGTAGGTTACTACCTGGCAGTACAGTGGACTAGTTTTGAGTCTGAGTGGTCCAGTAGTGCTTCAAAAATCCAAAAAATGTCCATAGGTAGTCAAGGACTACCTACCTACCTCAGTTCCCAAGTAAACAGAACGAATATCAACAGTACCGCGAAAAGGTTGCATTCAGTTGACTAAAGCAGTTGTCCTTTCAAATATCCCATCTAGAAGTTGCGAAGAGGTTTGCGAGCATGTCAACAGATGTGGACCTCGCTCCAAAAAGTTGAACGAAAATAGTCGACGAATAGGTGAAGATCTGATAGCCTCTACAAATTGGAACACGGTGGCGAATACACAATCTTTTGCACTAAAACTCAATACATCTCAAGTTCAAATGGAAGAGTTCTTCTTGCAAATCTCTGTCGTTCTTGCATTCCTGCACGCTTTTCTATCGAAATTGAAGAACATGACAAATCTTTCTGCAGATGTGCACAAAAAGGATACCTCATCTCTAATCTCCCATCACTCCGAGGCTAGACGATCTTGAAATGGCCAGGGTCATTGCCCTGAAGTCTATTTGACCACCCAACCGATAAACAAGACCAGGAAACAAATGTCGCAACAACTGTCAACACTCGTTTTACAATTTCAACGACACACTGAGTGTCGTCATAAAATTATCAGCAACCCCCAACACCCCGGAGCTTGCTCACACACATGTTATAATCATATCTCCACATCTGGACATAAACAAAGCCACCACCCGAAGCGAAAAAAGTCCCACGCCAGGCGTGCTGTCGTAAACTTTAAGTGAACGTAATGTCTTACTTTATGTAGCCCGTCAAATAATAAACTCCTTTGTGGCGAGAGTGAGGAAAACAAACATGAATTAACTGCTGTTCGCCTTGCGGTGAATTCTCTGATTTGCCACATCCCCTGGCTTGCCTCTATCACACCCATGTGCGACGGCCCACAACATTAAATGTTTATTAGAGCTCAAATTGAAATCCCTGAATGGTCCCCACTGACAGAATGACCCATCCATCGGAAACATGCAATTTACTGGCCCGCATTACAGCTGCCAGCCCAGGAAAACACACACTCGCCATGCGACGGGACGAGGCTTGTAAAAATCCAACCAACAGAAGCAATTTCCCTTAGCCATAGAATGCTTCCGCAAAATGGCTGTGGCCTCGCTCGGTCCGTAATGATAATAGCAAGTTTGAAACCATTGACAGCTGGAACTTTGGCAATACAAATGCAAATAATTGGTTACTCCGTCCCATCGCCGCCTACCTCAGAGTAACAGGCAAGGTGCTGTAGCTGCGGCATTTCCTCAAGGCCCTTCATCGTTAAATTATACTGTGTAAACACTGTGAAGGAGTAGGGCCGGTCCACCGCTCGGTTTGGTGGGTTTTCGGTTATGAGCGTGCTGCGGTGGAGGAAGGATGGCTGAGTGCTACCTGCTTAAAGGAACATTTAATAGCCAACGGGGACTGGTTTGATAAGCGATTTCCTTACCGATGATGATACCGAGGCGGTGTGCAAACAGCGGAGTGGATATTAAATCGGCATTAAGGTTGTGGGACTAACTACACAATGCAATGCTGTTCTGATGCAGGATGAGGAGGAAGCATAGTGTTTGATGGATTCCTGAAGGTGAGAGAACAGCGCAAGGGAGTATTTGGACGGTGGTGACACGGGACTTGGATTGATTCAGGAGGGGCGTACCTCTACTAAAGGTTTTTGCCGGCAAAAGCAGAGAGTGTAGGAGCACGAGCACCGGAATGTGGCCAGATTGTTCGATGGCTTGAGGAGGACATCTGTCGAGTGTTTGACTGAAAATGTGTTCTGATTTGTTACATATACAGCCTTGGTCGAATGTGTTAGGCACACTTTAAGATTCGTTATATCTACAAAACAAAATTAATGAAATGAGAGGAAAAAATTAGAAGCGTTTAAAACCTCAGATAGTGTCGTCGAAGACCATTAAATTCAAGCTAATTACTTCCGATAAGTGGGCGCCGTTGCGTAGTGGGTAGGTGCGTCGACTCCTACGCTCGAGGTCGTCGGTTCGAATCTCGAAAAAAAACACCAAACATTTTTTCACGGTTGATGCTCAAAGAGTATAACTGTCTAGAAATAGCTCCTCAATCTCGCCGTTCGGAGTCGCATTAAACTATAGGTCCCCTCCACTCGTGAGAGAACAATAGCACGCACAACACGAGTGGTTGCTGAGAAGCTAGGCCCAGGTCCACCTCGAACTGTAGCGCCGCCATTATTATTATTATTATTATTAAATGATTTGGCAGCAAACACAAAAAGATAAGAGTGCCAATACATTTGGCCAAGGCTGTATATGCGCCGACGGGTAATTTAAGCAACATACGCCATGAATCTGTTGGTTGCGAAGGCGTAGTGAGTATGTGCATCCTCTCCTACGCCGAAGGTCTTTGGTTTGATTCGGTAACAACACACCAAGTCATATTTTTCGGCATCACCTCTCTTGAGACACTTACAATGCTCAGAAAATAAGCCGACGAATGTGAATTTCAATGAAATCTTGTAGTCTTTTCATAGAAAAAGAAGAACCATTCAACATCTTTGTTTGATTTCTTCCCGCCAAATGATGGAAGTGGTTTCTGGAGTTCCGTTGTGGTCGTACTAGCACAAGTGACACCGAACGCTAAGATCGCTTAGAAGAGGTTGTCACGCCAGAAATCGTCGATAAAATCCACAGAATGTAACCAAACGATCGGAGTGATGTAGGATGATGATTGTAGGCACCTCAACTCAGCGGATATGCCACATTTTACATGAAAATGTTTAACATGAAAAAGCTATCCGCGCGATGAGTGATGCTATTGCTCACTTTTTCTTCTTCTTAGGGCGCTACACTCCGAGGTGGACCTGGGTCTCACTCAACATGCCTCTCCAGCCAGCACGATCTTTCGCCAGCTGTCTCCAGTTTTGCACACCAAGCCGGCCGAGGTCCCCCTCGACTTGTGTGCGCCACCTTGTACGTGGACGTCCTCTGTTGCGTTGTCCCACAGGCTCAGAGTCGAAGAGACTCTTCGGGCCAGAGCTAAGTTGTCCATACGCTCTACATGGCCTAGCCATCTTAGGCGTTGGATCCGTAGACGCCTGGCTAGACTCATGTCGCTGTACAGCCCATACAGTTCGTGGTTGAACCTTCTCCTCCAAATGCCATCAAAGCAAACAGGACCAATGATCGCGCGCAGAACTTTTCTCTCGAAAAGACCAAGAGACTGTTCATCCACTTGGGATATTGTCCATGCCTCTGCGCCGTACAGCAGGACTGGGATGATCAAGGTCTTATACAAAGTCAACTTGGTCTTCCGAGAGAGGGCTCTACTACTCATTTGCCCTTTGAGCCCAAAAAAACAGCGGTTGGCAAGAGTTATTCTGCGTTTGATCTCGGTACTGATGTTGTTTGTACTGTTTACCGCGGATCCGAGGTAGACGAAGTCCTTAACTACCTCAAAGTTATAGCTGCCTATGGTGACGTTCTGGCCAAGTCGTCGATGTTGTGCGTCCTTTCTCGATGACAGCATATACTTGTTTTTGCCCTCGTTTACCGCCAGACCCATTTTAGCCGCTTCCGTGCAATGCCAGCAAACGCCTAAGTGACGGCTCGCTGTGTTCGCCCAATCACGTCAATATCATCCGCGTAAGCTAGCAGTTGAGCAGACTTCTGGAAGATCGTGCCTCTTGTGTTGGCCAGTGAGTTTTGCACTGATCTTCTCAAGAACGATGTTAAAGAAATCACATGACAGCGCGTCGTCTTGTCTAAAACCTTTTTTTGACATTGAAGGTCTCGGTGAGTTCGTTACCGACCTTAATGGAGCAGCGAGAGTTTTCCATCGTCATCCTGCTCAGTCTGACGAGTTTAGCAGGAATGTCAAAACTAGACATGGCGCTGTATAGCTCGTCTCTATACACGCTGTCATATGCGGCCCTGAAATCGTGTGGTGTGTCGATCTGCATTTCTTGGGTCTTCTCCAGGAACTGCCACAGTGTGAAGATTTGATCTATGGTGGACTTCCCGGGCCTGGAAACACACTGATAAGGACCTATCAGTTTGTTCACAAATTGTTTCAGGCGTTCACACAGAATGGCAAAGAAAATCTTATAGGCGATGTGAAGGAGACTTATACCTCGATAGTTGGCGCAGTCAAATGGGTCTCCTTTCTTGTGGATCGGGCAAACGATACTGAGATTCCACTCATCGGGCATGCTTTCCTCCGATCATATCTTACAGATGAGCTGATGCATGCGCCCTACCAGATCACCTCCAGCTGCCTTAAACATTTGGCGGGCAGACTATCTACACCAACAGCTTTATTAGATGCGATTGCTCACACTCGACCATAAGCACAACCGTGTGACCACTTCAAAAGAATGTTTGGCTATGTTCAGCCGCAATCCGAAACAGTCTTTGCACCGTTTAGTTACCTTAGACCAAAAAAAGGTCCACATACGCCAGAGTCAAATCTTGATCTTGCCTTAGCACCCACTTTATATGAAGTCAGTCTCGGAAAGACTTTGAAGTTCATTCGATAGTTAAGAAGAACGACAATTCACCTAAACATTGCATTGCCACGACACATCCCCCTTGCATGGCCAAAAAATTATCATTTCCATCAATAGAACCTAGTCGTGTCTCTTCTCTGCTCCTTTCCCATTCCCAGGACAATACCGGCCAATATTCAAGACCACTCATAAGACGTCATCTAAACAATCATAGCGACAGCAAATTTTATTCAATTTCGGTTGTTAGCCTTTTTCGAAGGATTTTCTGACAGCCATTCCCAAACCAAAAAAAACTTGCAAGGGACCGTCCAAACTTCACCCTCTCTGTGCAGCTAACTGCTTCTGCTCACTGTCTGTTCAGTGATAAAGTCGACGGTTAATAGTTCTTGGAACAACAATCTCCTACCCAGACTTCAGGCACGTGGACTAATTTCAACGTTATTCCCCTGCGCCATCATTTCCGGAAGCCTCACGCGTCTTCATCCAAGTCTCCCAGTCTTGAATCTCAGTTTTTATGACAGCTTCACTTGAAATTCATCCACATATCAAGCACAGAATTGAATAACAATCGCATAAACTGGAGATTGTTTTAAAAAGAACTCGTAACTTTTTCAGCCAGCAAAACTTTTGTCATCAAAACTTCTTGCTCTTTGAATCATTCATTAGTGTCGTTTGCTCTTAAAGGCATCTCAAGTCATGCTTGAGTTACAGCACAAGAGCCAGCCCCTTTGATGGATGTCTCTCATGCACGGCAGCGTCCTTTGAAGACAAAGAATGAGAACGAAAAGCCAACATTTAGACGGCTCCAACTCACTATTCCGCAGGAATTAGGTTAGGCAAACAAGCTTTACATAATTTCGTGTGTCAGCAAACATCATCGCACACAAGCCCACTCGTACGAGCCCCTCGGCAAACGACCCAAGGATCCATGAAAAAAACGCCGAACAAGAAAATCCAATTGGAGCTAGGTAAATCGAAGCCGTTGCTTTATTACCCTTGAAATCTGCCACCACCACCGTCGACCGAAAAGCTCGCTTCCCCTTCGGTCGCATGGAAATGCCAGAAATCAGGTAACAGCACGTCCTTCAGGAGCGCCGTATACGCACCAACCCAGTCGTCACCACCACCACCACCACCAGTTGCTGGTCTAGGGGGAGGATGTCTCCAGGTCACCGAGGCAAAGGAGCAACAAGCGGTGTTGAACTGTTGCTTCGCGGTCGTCGTTCGGACGCGTTTAGTACACTTCTGTGGATCGCATGTTCGATTTCCCCTCCCTGGACAGTGGAACGCACCCAGGATTCGTGGAACGAAAGCACATCAGCCACTCGTCGTGGCTAGTCCCTTCTGCAGTCAGTCCCGTGAGCCGTATTCGAATGTGTACCTCGCAGGAGGCCTGCCACTTCCATCGTCAGCAGGTTTTGACTTTCCGAATGACAAGCTCACTCCATGACCGACACACACACTCCCAGCTCCGTGCGTGCGTGTCTCCTTTCAAGTCATGCCCCAGGGGGTGTGTTTGGGAGCGATGCAAATACATGCTCGAACGTGGGTATGTGGTCCTGATTAACCGCTTGTGCTTTTTAAGGATACGATTACGATATTTTGTTACAATCGAATTTGAGAAACTCTTCAGAGCATCCCAGCCGCAATCAAGCTTTCTGTGAGTTACACTTTCGAAAAGGTCAAAGTACTCGGCGGTTATTTGAATTTGAATACCAGGCCCAGACGACCGTGGAGGCGGGAAGCACACATGGCTTAGGAAACCGATTTCTCTCTTGATTCGCCTTGCCTCTGCCGTGCGCTTGGCTTTAATAGCCGCCGCCGAGTAGATCAAACGTTTTAAATGTGAAATTAGCTTCCAAACCCACTCACGAGGGAAATTTATTTTTAAAACGATATCTAAGGAATTTTCGGATCTAAGGGAACTTCTGAGAGATACGTAAGTATCTTGTGTTTGAAGCGGGGCCAATGGGAGGAATTTTTGTAATCAAACTGGTGAATGATTGCAAAGTCAAGACGGCAGAAGTTGATGTTACCTTGAGAGTATAGAAGTTTCCATCAAGATTTCGGATAAGATTGGGGAGGACCCTGATTTTATCTATTTTAAGGGTTTCCTCTTATTATCGGCTTATATACCAGGGATCCCATGAATAGTTTTGGGAAATAGATGATAGTTGATGGAACAGTGAAGGAGGGAGGGTGTGGAAATTTGCGAAGGCTGCAGTTTTTTGAATAGTTTATATTGAGTTTTGAGTGACTCACAGAAAGGTAACCAAAGCAGTCTTGGGCCCGAAGGACGAAAAGGAAGACCATTTTAAGACTGTCAGGGCATGTTTATTTGCTTCATCTCTATGCCTCAACAAAAGTCGATTTTTTGAAGAAGACAGCACGGGATGGGGCAGACTGTCACTTCACATTTACCGTCTATGATTCTGATGATAAATTCTTCTTTCGAAAGCCATGGGGTATACCAGAATCTAATGGCAGATACAGTCGACTCCCTCTAACTCATATTTATTTTGACATTACCCTCATTTTCCATACAAAAACTATCCTCTAAGTCGACTTAATTGTAATATTTTAATATTCCGTGAAAATTCGACTGTACCTATTTTTGATAGCACTTTCCATAACTTTTTGAAGTTTTGCCGGCGTAATTTGCGCGATTTCTTCTCGAATGTTGAGTTTTAGCTCCTCTGTGTGGTTTGCTAATGTAAACATTTTCCCTCAGGCAACCCCATAAAAAAAAGTCTAGAGTTGACAAATCAGTCGATCGCGGTGATGATATTGAATCATCGGTTTTATGAGATAATGTGATTTGGGAATTTTCCGCGCAATAAGTTCATTGCCTCACGAGCGGCCCCGTCTTGCTGAAACCACACAAGCTCAACATTGTTGTCTTCTTGAAAGAGTGTAAAAAAGGAAGTCCTGAATCATTGTTCTGTAGCGATGCCCATTAACTGTATCGCTTGCACCCGCAACATTTTCAAAGAAATATGGCCCTTAAAATTTTTGGGATTCTGTGTGCCCCAAAATCTGCAATTTTGCTTGTTTACAAAATCCCTGAGATGAAAATATGCCTCCTCGCTCTTCTTTTTCTTTGCTTTATGCGGATAGAGTCGGAAAATCTGAGGGTATTTTCTCTGTGCACATTGAACATGTTTCCTCCAGGGAAGAGCCGTTTTTAATAATGACGGAATGAAGATGTGAACATCTACAGTCAGTACTTCTGCCGAAGAGAGTACGACTTTTGATTATGCAACTTCCCAGGATTGTCAGAGAAGGCATGGCAAACTCTTGCAGGACTTTCCGAATCCTAATGAAGTTGCTTACACATTTAATAATTTTTACAACCATCAGCCTTTTTCCCTTTTCGAGTACCTGGACAAAATGCGTCAGACAATGACAAATACACAGGGCGCGCCATCTTTTATATCCGTATGTGACTGTTTGACCATTTTTCAAGCGGCGTGGACGCTCTGATTGTGTGAGTCAGTTGCACTTTATACGATAAAAAGCACAAATCATCCTTCAAAATGCGTCGCAAGGAGCTTCCACTGACGCCGAAATGCTGAGCGCGCTGACAATACGACACATGTGGGTTCTTGACTAAACTCCCTCTTACTGTTCATTAAAACGTCTTGTGCATTGATGAACGGCATGTCGACGACATTCGACAGTCCCGTGCTTGGCAAAACTCCACAGCAAACGACGAATAGTGTTGTTGCCGACAATATCGACAGAAACTGAACAATTATTTCCAGTGTACAGCGTCACTAAACAGGAATTTTTATTATTCCATTATTTTTTTATAAAGAATTTACAATGGTTATATTTTGCAAGCGTCACTATTTTGGCGCGTTGTTTCGGTTGTTGTTTCAATTCTCGTTTCAAAAATATGTCTGCTTAAGCCAATCGGTTGATAAGTGTCAATGATTCAATGTTTCCATACCGAGATAAATTCCAACACCCTGTACAAGGGTGCTCCTCATTTCCTGGAACATGTACGAATTTGGTAAAAGGAGGAATTTTATTCTCCTTAAGAAGTAAGGTTAAACCAGAACTATAGTTCTGTGCGTGGACTCTTGGTTCCAGCTGAAGGTTCAAAATTCGGCTACTGCATGCTTCGCGATACATCCCAATTGTGGAACGCGTTTGGTACGGGTCGCGTCTAATAATAGCGCATTTGTTCTATCGAGTTGTCAATTTATTGACACAACACAGTGCACGTAACATATTTTGTGGGCCGAGCTTTTTCCACAGCAATTTTCTTCAAACTGAACTGAATTAGCAGTAAGGGCAGCTGCTCTGCCTGATACGCTTAATCTCCAACTACATAGTCAAGTGGCTGATCAGAGTGTTGCTTCTGATGGTACGACCCGGAATGCCGAAAAGGTTGAACGGGCTCCAAACGAGGCAGCCTCTGAAGGGCCCCTGACTAAGAATCAAAAGAAGAGGAGAAAAAGGCTAGCGACAATCGCACGGCGCAAAGAAACTCCGAAGGAGATTGAAGGCGCAAGTACTGAGAGTCGCACCCCTTTGGTGACGACGGCAAAAAGAAACAGGTCGGCAGAGGTAACTCCAAGGTGCTGCAACCAACAAAGGCTGTAGCTCCAGTGGATGGAAATTGGCCGATGCCTAGGCGGTGAAACCCTCTACGGTGCCTGTGGAAAAGACGATGACACTGCAGGGCACTTTCTCTGCCTTTTTTCCTCCTTTGCTCGTGTCAGTTGGCAGTTTTTCGGTGCTGAGGTGAGGTGAGAGTTGATGATGTAGGCTCCTCATCACAGAAGCACCTGCTGGTCCTTGAAATTCCAGCTAAAGTAGGTTGCTGCCTGGCAGTGCAATGGACCAGTGTAGTGTTTAAAAAGTTCCGACAAAAGAAAAATAAGAATAAAATATAGCATCACTCAAATGTCCTCCACAGGACTGCTTGCAGGACGACGAGGTGACTTTCGGTGACTTTTCGACATATGCATATCAGTCCATAGCTCTTTTTCGAGGCGTCAAGAGTTGTGGATTATGTGCATGTGTCTTCATCCATATCTTCGATTTGAGACCAAAAAAATGTCGGCAAACATTTTGCAACAGCCATCAGAACTGACAATGACGGTTACATCTTTCTAAAGAATAAGAATGAGATCCCAATCCCACGGTGAATTCAGGACATAAATATTAAGTACCAAAATATATGCCGTCTATATTGCATAACCTTGCCTCAGAAGATTATCACCTTATGCCGCAGGATTTATTTCAAATTGAAAGTTTGAAAAAGTACCGCGAACAAAAACACAATTTATCCCACTCTGAAAGATGAATTCGCGTCTTAAGTGAGCACCAAAAGTTCAAATGGCAACAAAAGCTTTGCCAGTCGCAGAACAAAATTTATTCACTGACAGTTGAAATAATTTATTCACATTTCTTCATCGGGATTTGCAAGAAGTAGGCCATAAAATCTGCAAAAAAAAGAACAGTACTTTTATCTGTTTTCACTCAATTTTGAAGCAAGGCCATAATGTTCTTCCGACATGACGAAAACTTTGCGAATTGATGAAATTATGAAACAAAAACTTCGGTTTACGACTCTGTCTGCAGTTTCAGACGTTCACATATCGAGTTGGGAATGGAGTAAAATAGGCGTAGGAAATTTTAAATCATCTTTAAGGACACAGAAATGGTTTTATGGATTATCGTATTCAATTTATCATCTTTCAGTTAAGAAGGACTTTTCAGGGATTTAAGACTTCGAAACGCAAAAAGGCGGAATTAATGGTTCACTTGCTGTGGGAATCCGTCTTCTAAGTGAGACCCTCAATGGGCCCTCAATGCTGTCATTGAACCGGAAGCTACTGAAATAGGTCTAGCGGTAATCGAAGCAAAATGAAGTGCATATATGCTGTTATCGAGACACGGAGCACAAAGCCAATGACTTGATTAGAATGTCACAATAGGTGGCTATAGCTTCGAGGGAGTTGCGGACTTCATCTACTTCAGTTCCTCGATTCATTGTGGATGATCATCGAACTCATTCAGATTTCTTTTAGACTTTCGTCAAAATTCGTAACATTTCAACAAGTTTCGTTAAATGTTAATCAACCTGGAGTGCGCTGTCATCAAATTCAAAACCATTTTGATGATTTGATTCGAATTCATTGAGATTTCTTTTAAACTTTCGTCAAAATTCCTTACATTTCTACAGGTTTCGTTGAATTTTCGTCAACTTTGACTGCGCTTTCGTTAAATTCAACACAATTTTGATGGTTTAATTCCGTTGTATTCCCATCGAAAGCACGTTGAGTTTCCTTATTTTCCCCAGTATATTTTGTATGATTTATTGTCAAAATCTTATCGAATATCGTTGAATTTTGTTTCGTTCGACTTCATTGATTTTTTTTTCGGATTTCCCTTAGTTTTCTTGAAGTTTGTGTAAATTTTAAAATCAAATTCGCTCCAAATATTAGTCAAAACACGCTGAAATTATGTCACATTCGTTGAGTTTATCAAGTTTTCGTCAAGATTTTGTCAAGATCTCTGCCTTTATCGTTAAGAGGTTTTTCAAAACTTTATGGTCGTTCAGTGTCTTGTCACATTTGAACCCAAAACTCCGTCCATGATCTGCCAGAAATGGGACCACCCATTGTCCATTTGACGGTCTAAAACTAACTCCAAAACAATTGCTGTTTTTTATGCTCAAGACAATTTGTGCAAGACCTCGATCATCTTAGCCTTGGTTTTCGGTGCAAAGGCTTCAAAAGTGAAGACTCTTCAAGCCCATGGGCCAACGTAACAGGACGTTTGAGATGGACCACGCAAGAGAAAAAAGATTTGAACAAAATTCTTGTGCGTAAAGGTAGCCCTAAATGACGAACACGCTCGTCGAACTTGCTCGTGCTCGCCGCATTTTGGCCGTGTATGGGCTGGTTCGTGAGTCGCTCGCTGTTGGCGACAAATTTCGATTTTATCGCGTTCGTTGCCTTTGATGTGTGTAGGGCCATGTTCGCGAGCAAACCTCATTTTTGTTGTGAACGTCGCCGAGTGCATATCGCGGATCAGGCACAGTCAGCCACGATTTCATCGTGGAATTCACCACTTGCGCTTCCCTTTCCAACATGTTGATGGTTTGAAGAAACAACACGAAATGAATTGTTGCCAAATGTGTTCGCCGTGTAGGGGATAAGGCAAACGAACAAGTTTGGTGAGCATGTTCGTCGTTTAGGGCTACCTTAACTGGAGACAGCTAGAAAATTTGAGAAACGTCAGTCAAACTGACATTTTGCTTGGATAACAGAAGTTAACGCAACATTCTTATTCTTATTGTACAGCGATACTTACTAACAAATAAATGAAATTAAATGAAATTCCCTAAAGTTTTTAATTGTCCAAAGAAGAAAATAGTTGTCCTTTTTTTTCGGAGGTTTTTTGAAACTCTACACTGTAGCAATCAGACTCAAAACTGGTCCATTGTACTGCTGGGTAGCAACCTACTCCAGTGCCGTTAAATTGATCCCAACGGCAAATGGTGACTGGACCAGATTCGAATTCACTGGGACCCCTCTAACTTGGTGCAGGTACTTCACCAACTGCGCCATCCAGAAAACAGTTGCTGTCCAACATATTTACCAGTTTATTGCATTTCTCCGAACTCAAAAGTCTCTAAAAAATCGAAGTAAAATATTTCCCAACTTTCTTCTAACCATCGCCTAACCACCGCCATCCAATTGAACCTTTAGTAAATATTTTCTTCCACTGACAACTGACTCAATTAACACTCGCTCATTACGCTGTTGAACCCCATCCCCCAAAGAAACGACTGTCAACAAAGACATTAAATTCACACACGACTGTTACCTCATAAAAAATTCTCCTGTTAATGACGTTCAAATCCTGCACAGTTTTTTTTTGCTGGACTAATGTTGGCAAAAATATGTTCACCTTTTATTTGCCGCACACAACCCTCGCCGCGAATTCATGAAATGACCTTAATTCGCAAACATTTTTCATTTGCAAGTCAAATATGCTTTACGCATAATTATGTCATGCATAATCAGGGTATGTGTGCCTTTTTTTAATTTTGTTTTTCAAAACGCCCATTCGGAGGAACGGTTCATTTCCCACGCTCACATGAACGTACATTTTTAATTAGAGCAGAAGTATCTAGGACCAAAAATGGACTGGAAGCATGGGACATTTTTTTAAGGTTCCGGTCACAGAATTGGAACCTTTATAATTTTGGTGTGTCCCTCCGTACGTCCATCTCTCTGTCCCTTTATCCGCAGCTCCTACATTTGCAAAGATATCCCCATGAAAATTCGAAAGTAGGCGTTTTAGACCTGCATAGATATCAATTTTTTGGATGTAAATTTGAAAAATGGGGTTATTTTCGGTTGGCTCCCGTATACGTAAAGTTGAGGTCGATTTTGAATGTTTGCACATCCTATCGAGTAATAAATTAATATACATGCCATGAAGTGATGAAACAACGTCGTTCAAGTGGGTACCTCGACTTCGCAGTAGCGCATTCTGTCACCCCAATTTTCCGAGACCTAGTTGATGGTTTCTGGCTGTAGCTCACGGATTGCTTGGATGATATTTGCCTTAAGTGCTTGAATCGCTTCCGGATTGTTGGCATAATACCGCTCCTTCACGGTTCCGCACAAAAAAAGTCCAAAGGGGTCAAATTGCAGCTGCGAGGCGGCCAATTGACATCGCCAAGACGGCTGATAACACGATTTGGGAATTTGGGCGCAAAATATCGATTGTGGCATGGGCTATGTGGCATGGCATGGCGCCATCCTGCATGAATCAGAGGTCGTCCAAATTCATGTCTTCAGTTTTAGCAGAAAATCAAAGTCGGTTAACATGGCTCTGTAACGCCCACCGTTGACCGAAACGTTGTTCCCAGCCTCATTTTCGAAGAAAAATGGTACAATTATGCCACCACTCCACAATCCGCACCAAACCGTCACTCTCTCTGGATGCATTGGCTTCTCGACAATAACGTGCGGGTTTTCCGTTTTCCGAGCGGCAATTTTGTTTGTTAACGTAGCCGTCGAGATGAAAATGCGCTTCAGAAGAAAAGATGCCTTTTCGCCCAAAATAGTTGTCCAATTCAATCTCCTCTAAGGCCCAAACTGCGAAGCGATAACGAAACGGATGGTCGCGCGCTTTCAATTGCTGAGTCAATTGGACTTTGTAAGCGAATAATCCGAGATCTTTGTGCAGAATTCTACTCAGGCTAGCAATCAGACGTGAAATGTTGAGGTGTTGAGATCGATGGTGAGTTGATGTTCGTGAACTGAGTCTCACACTCTCGGCCACAGCAGCCACATTCTCATCTGTACGCTCCGTACGACAACCGGGACCATGAGTGTTGTCCACTAGAATACCAGTCTCACGAAGTTTTTGCACAAATTTGAGTACAGCAGTCGTGGTGGGTGCTTCATTTCGCCCAAAACTTCTTTTTAAAAAACGCACTGTTTGGACTACACAGCACTCACTTTGGAAATAAGTTTTCCCAACGTTATTCAGGCGTATTCATTTCATTCTGAAGAGGTATACTGTCTTTCTGTCAAGATTTTGAAATAGCTGCCAATGTCAAAATAACTTATGAAACCACTGGCTCAACCTATAGCTAAGAAGGCTGACCACAGCACCATGCATTTTTCGAAATGACTTCGCTTTGCTGTTTTTCCATCCCCAATGGAGTTTCCTTTTTCAGGTGAGCTGCGTCACAATTTAAGACCAAAAACCCCACTGAATTGTTGAGACTGGTTAAGATGACTGCATTTAACCTTCAAATTCGATAAGACACCAGGTTCAGACGCACACAGCCGCCTAAGGCCTCGTTTGTCTCATTCAAAGGTTAAGCTTGATCCCGCTGGTGCGATGACACCAACATTTGAGATTTCATCGCAAAATGCCACTAAATGCCTCTCCGTCCGAAAGTATTCGATTTCATTCTTCTCCCGAGCAGCAGATTATGTGCTCAGCCGTCTGGCCAAAGCTCTGCGTCTGTTCTCATGTGCAATCGTTCGTTGACTCGTGACGTGGTTCGTTTGTCATGGAATTTCGTCTCAGGTTTTCAATCACTCACTTAAACATATTCGAAGTCCCAATCGAATCCCCCGGGTAATCCTCAGACCATCCCACCACCCCACCGGCCAGGGGGGTTCCTCGCCCCGTTTCGCAGAAGAGATCTTCCATCAAAATTACACGACTGTTTATTATTATGTCTCCATCTTAATCCCGAACAATATAAGCCAACGTGAATGGCTGCGCTAATATTTACTTAGGATTCGGCTATTTGGATGTAGGTCAAGTTTGCAGACACCTCCGTGTGCCTGGAATACACAAGGGCCCGGGATAGGTATTTGGTTTCATTATTGGAATAGTCACAGAATACTAATCGCCCACACTGAGGAATGTTTTGATAGATGACTTCAAATTGATTTTCATTTCACCCGGGGACCCTGAGCGATGGCATTTGGAATGGCGAAAGAGTGAAAGTAACGACCGGCAGGAGGAGTCCTTCACGGCAGTCATTGACTCGTTCCGTTTGATGGATGTGCATTGGGATTTTGTTTGGTTTGTGTCTTCATTGTGTTACCGTTTGGGGGTTTGTGGGAAAATTGATTGCCGAAAAGTGTGTTTTTTTTGCTTGTCGATTGCATGTCCCTTAGGACCTTTGGGTCGTTGGTTGGATTGGGGTAGCGACCTCTAATGTGGTGCTTGGGCCCATTTCAGTCTTGACGTCAGTCATCACATAGAGGGGCTTTGATTTCCTTGTTCTGTAGACCGTGCGTGAGTTGCTGAAAATGGAGCCGTTGGTGTGCTTAATTCGAACGCGGCGCTTTCAGCAAAGTCCAGCGGATGGGGGAAGACCGTCTCTTCATTCCGGGGGCTTGTCTAAGCGATGATTGCATAAATTACTCGCGTCTACACACATCCTCTTTATTGCCCAATAAACCTCCGTGTAGCACGTACTTGCTAAATTGTGTCCCCGACCTCAGCGCATCCTCCACATTAACTTGAATGAAAGGAACAGTGAATCACCGACAGCGCATATCTTCAGTGGCAACATTTTCCCAGTGAGCCCGCTCAATGAACAATTTATGCTTCCAATTAGGCCTCGTTTAACACAAGTCCCGACATTATGTGGCCTCCCGATCCACAGGCCGGAGCTAGACAATGGTGGAGATGCCGAAGGTCGTTCGGTAGGGTTTGATGTGAGCGCGACCAATCGATTTAGTCTGGAATTTATCGCAGCGAAATTTAATTAATCTCAATTTGCACACAATTGGCCTTGAGCCGGAGGGGGAGACATTATCCTAGGCGCAGACAGATTTGTGTAACAGTCAACATAAGTGGCATCAATTTTTTATCCTTCAAGAAGTCGGGGAAGCGGATTGTGATAAGTGATACCAGAGTGTGCCCGAGGGCTGTGACAACAATTAATTAGAATGCTCTTTGATTTAACCTCATCGCTTTGCCAGTGATTGGTGTCTGTTGTGTGACGCGTGTGGTGGGGGAGGGGGATTCGTGGAAAATTGCGAGGCATTCGAAATATTGTCCTCATAACTTTGATAGGTTTTGACAAGACGGGAGGGATACATCCCCCAGATTACTGAACGAATTGTCAATGAAAACATGCCCGACAAGGCCTTAGGACAACTTGCGCATGACAGCCTTTGGATAAATTAACAACGAAGCGCTGTAATAGGTCCTTTTGGGGGTTGAGTGGGGCTGATTTGAACGTTATGCGGGTACTAGGCGTTTGTTGTTTGAGCGCTTCTTTGAGTTACGCCTGGAATATTGATTTAATTGATTGATCGACTGTTTCTTGGAGTTTTGTTGTTAATTTGATTCAATCCCAAGCGATTGGTTCTTCTTAACGTAACCGCACTGGGGGTGGGTCACGTACACAAACTTAAGTGCCGCTAGCTAATCCTTTACGGTATAAGAATTTGAAGGAAATTTATCGGCAAGAAATACGAGTTTTTGATGAAAAAAGTCTAAGCCTAGACTGGAGGTTAAATGATTCAATAAGTGGTTACAATTCGTCCTTGACAACGAAAAATTGTATCCTGCTGACATACTGGCAAATAGCAATCTGGTAGATTGACCTTTGAATTACAATTAAAAGCGATGTTTTTTAAGACGACAAGCGGAGTTGACTTTTTTGACAGTGGCGTTCGGTACACAACACGAAAAGAAGAGCAGTAGTTGGCGACGGCAACCTTCGTTTGGTGAACAAAAAACAAAAAAAAATTGCATTGGGCAACGGCCCATAAATGGTCTAAGCTCTAGGAATGATATCTCTATTCTTTGCATATTATTATTAATTTGTATATTATTAAAAATATATATATATTATTGTATATTATATTATTATAATATTTTTCTGAGTATTTTCGATAATTCCTCAAGTGGGTTGTATGTAAAACATCTTCTATGCTCTATCTCTATCCTCAGTAAAAGATTTGCAAAGCATATATATATATATATATATACATATATACTCGTATATATATATATATATATATGTATAATATAGACTATAATATGGTTTGAAGTCACTGGAAGGAGTTTATGAACTTTTCATTTCAGTCATTCATACATTTTCGAGTTTGTTATATATACACTTGACATACATACTGTAATGTGTTTTGCTATACAGGGTGGGCCATCTAGTTGTTTTTTAAATCGTAGATTATTTTGACACTTACAGCTGTTTCCGGCTCAAAATCTTAATAGAAAGTCAGTATCATACCTCCGCGGAATGAAATGATTCACTTTACACTTCAACAACTCTGGAAAATATTGAAAATTTATTTCCAAAGTGAGTGCTGTGTAGCCCAAACCATGCGTTTTTTGAAATGAACTTTTGGTCGAAATGAAGCACCCACCGCGACTGCTGGACCCAACCTTCTACAAAAAGTGCGTGAGACTCACTCATGGACTCACAAGTGGACAACACTCATGGCTCCCGTCGTCGTACAGCGCGTATAGATGAGAGTGTGGCGGCTGTGGCCAAGAGTGTGAGACTCAATTCAGGAACACCAACTCGCCATCGATCTAAACAGCTCAACATTTCACGCACAAGCCTGAGGAGAATTCTGCACAAAGATCTCGGATTATTCGCTTACAAGGTCCAATTGACTCAGCAATTGAAGGCGCGCGACCATGCGCTTAGTTATCGCTTCGCAGTTTGGCCTTAGAGGAGATTGAATTGGACAACGATTTTGGGCGAAAAATCATCTTTTCTGATGAGGAGCATTTTCATCTCGGCGGCTACGTTATCAAACAAAATTGCCGCATCTGGGGCTCGGAAAACGGAAGACCCGCACGTTATTGTCGAGAAGCCAATGCATCCACAGAGAGTGACAGTTTGGTGCGGATTGTGGAGCTGGTAGCTTCTTCGAAAATGAGGCTGGGAACAACGTTTCGGTCAACGGTGAGCGTTACAAAGCCATATTGACCGACATTTTTTAAACTGAAATTAACGACATGGATTTGGACGACCTCGTGCCATGCCACATAGCTTTTGTCCATCAAATTTCCAAATCGTTTGCCGCATTTTTAAAAAGAAACTTGCATTTGGCCCATCCTGCATTTTATATATTTCTTCAAATTTCTGTCATTCAAAGCTGCCATTTTCCACAAGGCTTTATCAACATTTTACTGAAGTTCAAAGACCCAAGCAGTATCAAGCAGGTCCCCTTACACACTGTCCTCTTATTTTAGACGTGCACATGCCACAGAGTTTCCCGCCCTTTGTAGCCTTCCGAAACTGTATACAGACACAATCGCTTGATGAAAACTTCATTCAAGAAAACTTAATTGAATTTGAATCCATAACTGGTCTTTCCGGTCAGAGATTCACTCCTCTGGTCGTCCGCTTTGCCTTTCCACTTGATTCCAAAATTGACAAGGACCTTTTATGGGCCGTTGCCCAATGCACTTTTAAGAGTCAAGCCGTCTAAGACAGTGCCCAGAGATAGCATTGAATGCAATAACACAGTTCAAGGGAGCAGAGCGATTAAATATCAATGAAGTCCCAATTAAAACACACCCCCACCCGCCCTGGGATCCTGACTTGCTTTCAAAGCCAAAAATCAATAAATCCCTAATATGACGCTGCACTCGTCGTACGAGCGACTGGATTAACATGCCTTCATGCGCAGAACGGCAACAGTTTCCCTAGGAGCCAGATACTCCATTCAGCTTGTGTGTGTGTTTGGGCAGGGCAAGGTGGCTTTAGCTTCAGGTGCGACGTTGTTTTCATACGGGAATATGAATGGATTGCATGCAGGCGGACAGAACCTCGCTCGGTGTGTATCTCCTGGGTCTTTTCTTTGGACAGGGAACCCATGCAATGACAGTCGTAGTGCAAATTGGAGTTGTGGTCAGCCTCAAGGGAAGTGAGTGGGGTTGCGTTTGCTTACCGTTGGTGACAGGGCAATGCAATGCTCTGAGTGGTGAGGGAGAGTGTGTGGTTTTGAATGAAAATTCTGTGATGACAGCTGGGAGATCTGACAATTTATAAATCTGAATATTTACTTTGACTGTCCGTCACTTAATGGGGATGGAGGTTTTGGGGGTAATTAAAGCCTTTTTCGATTTACTTGCGATTGAAATCAAACTAAGGGCTCGTGAATTTCAATAGAATTCTTAGTAAGATTACTAACGTCGCCTCTGCACAGCAGATGTAGTCTACCTCGGCTCCGAGGAAGCGGTACCGAGATCAAATGAAGAATAACACACCAATCACTGTTTCTTTGGGCTCCAGAGGCAACTAAGCAATAAATCCCTCTCAAGAATGATCAAGTTGACTTTGTACAAGACCCTGGTCATCACAGTCCTGGTCTACGACGCAGGCTGAGGTGGACTGGGGCCTAGCTTCTACTCGTGATGTGCGTGCTCTTGTTCTCTCACGAGTGGAGGGGACCTTCAGTTTACGGCGCATGCACATCCAAAGTGGATGAAAAAACCCTTGATCGTTTTGCAAGAAAAGAACGGCGATCTTTGGTCTTGCTTGCGTTGATTATAATTGAAGGAGAATTATACGGGCTACACTATGACATGCATTTCGTGAGAGATCTACGGACTCAACGGTCAAGATGGCTAAGCCATATTCAGTACGCGGACAGCTCAGCTCCCGCCCGAAGAGTGGTAAACTCCAGTGGGAGAAAACAAAGCGCAGACAAGTGCAGAAGGGCATCAACAACTGGGGACCGCTAGTAAAGGATCGTGACTGCTGGAGGGACTTGTTGGTTGAAGTCTAGGTGCCTTCTGGACAGTAGCACCGCACAAACAAGAAAAGGGATGAATGAGTCCTTGGTCTTTTTGAGAAATTGGAGGAGAAGACTCAAGCATGAACTGTACAGGGATACAAGGTGTACGTCGCACACAATGGACCGTATCATCAAAAATTGGACCGAAGGCTTGAAGCACTGCCAGCTTCAAAAATAATATGAATGTAGCTGCAAAATGAGTGGAAGACATCGCGTAGTGGGTAAGTCGACTCCGATTCCCGAAAAAACACCTATCATTTGTTCACGGTTCCACCTCTTTCGAATCACTGACAATGCTCAAAGAGTATAACTGTATAGAAATAGTGTCTCAATCTCGCCGTTCGGAGTCGGGATTAAACTGTAGATCCTCACCACTCGTGAGAGAACAATAGCACGCACAAGACGAGTGGTTGCTGAGAAGCTAGGCCCAGGTCTAACTCAGACTGTAGCGCCGCCTTTATTATTATTATGATTAGCTGCAAAATGAAGCGATAATAAATTTTATATCTCCCACCGTTGTTGTTTTATTTGAATTTTGTTCACTATCGTTCTTATCTGGTCAGCATGTATAACCCTGCTTAATGTCGCCTATAAGATCTTGTGCAGTATTCTGAGTGAACGTCGACCCCAAAACCGAGATTCGACTTCGAGGTTAGCTGCAATGCCCACTGTTTTGTTCTTCACTAGAATTCTAGTAGAAAAAAACCAGCAATCCATACGCACCCAAGTATGCAAATCCGAACTCGAAGCATATCCGATGTACCACATCAAAGTAAAGTGGTCTCTCTTGATTCCCATTCAAAGAAATGGAAACTCATGCTCCCGGCTCATGTCTCCCAGTCACCGCTCGAACGGCACAAAACTGCTTTGTCACAACTTCAATCTATTTTGGACAGCATCCAAGGGCCCTACGACTACGAGTACATGCCAGAGTGGTGCCTCTGTAAACATTCTCGTTCCATCCACCACCCTGTTTGAATCTATATTTAGTAATTCGTGCGCGACGCCAGTTCACCGCTCACCTGACTTCTGCCGGGCTACACACTGGGAGATATGAATGCGAAAAAGGATTACCCTCACAAGCCAGTGGGGAAAATTGAATTGAAATTAATTTTTTTTCCACCCCCATTCCGGGCTCTGCTGGAGGTTGGAAATATTTGAATTCCAATGACGTAGGCGAAACACGCCGGCATACATCCCTGAGCTGAATCAGCTTTACTACGAAAATGGGATGCGATTGGACAGGACTGCCTCCGAGGAGCCGGAGTGGATATTATCAAAAGTATTTCAATTGAAATGTTTGCGATTTTTTCGTTCGAAACTCGGGCCTCCGAACTTTAAAGACGCTCGTGCGTGGGAGTGAGATGTGTATCTTTAAGGAATCAGAGCAATGAATTGATTTCTTTCTTTGCTTTGGACGAACCTTTGAGATGATTTTCCTGGTTTTTCTTCTTTTTTTTTGAAGGATTCCTTTTGGTTTTGCCTCAAAAGGTAACATGAATGGGAATGTTATCATGGACATCAATCGGAGTTATTTTGCCATCGGGGGTTTGTCCAGTGGTTCTTCAAATTAGGCAAGTTCGGGATCGTTTTGGTTCCTTGCAAAGGAAAGGTTCGCAGGGCTTGAGAATTATTTAAATCTCTTAGATAAATATTTCGCATTGATTTGGTTTTGAGGTCAGGTTTTTTTCTCTGAGAGTTTTGAGGATTTACTTCAAAAGGAAGGAAGGAGGAGCCCACCGTCAGCTAGCCTCAAACTTGAATATCCGCCACCATCCTCATATTATCTTTATCGTGATGCCTTTTACAGTCTTCAAGCATTGAAATGTGAAGCGAACCTCGAATATGTTCCATGGAAAGTCTCTGTGTTTGACAGACTTCAAAGGGTAACCTTCATAAGTCCCTGCTTTGAGAATTTTAACTCGAAATTGCTGACTGGCTGTAAAATGGACTTTAAATCCAATTTTCACACATCAGATAATCCTCAATAATAATGTTTTTGTGGCGCTACAGTCCGGGTGGATTTGGGCTTGTTTCCGACAGCAACCACTCGTGTTGTACGTGCTATTGTTTTTTCACGAGTGCAGGGGATCTACAGATTAACCCCGATTCCGAATGGTTTTTGAGAAGCTATAGTTGTACAGTTACACTATTTGAGCATTGTCAGTGACTCGAAAGAGGTGCAGACGTGAAGCTATGAATGATGATTTTCGGGAATCGAACCTGGACTTTGAGTGTAGGAATCGACACACGTATCAACTACGCCACCAAGCCTACCATGACAGATCATCCTTAATAAATTTTAGAGCCGTGGGAGCATTCATTGCCACTAGCAATAAAGAAATTGTCAAGAAACCGAACAAATTATCCGGATACTAGTACAGGATGAGACAAGAACAAGTTAATTTTAAAAATTACAATAAAATGAACAAAATTAATGAACAAAATTTTCATGTATTATTGCTTTATTAGTAAGAACAAACATTCCTATTAATTATGAAATACAACGTTCGTCATTCAAGTGGCTGCCTCGGCTGGCTTCGCAATAGCACTTTCTGTCAACTCAATTTTTCAAGACCTTGTTGATCTTATTGCCCACCTCGCATGGGCATCAAGGCCACCTCGCAGAAAGTGTACTTATTGCCCACCTCGCATGGGCATCATGGCCACCTCGCATGGGCATCAAGACCACCTCGCAGAAAGTGTACTTATTGCCCACCTCGCACGAGCATTAAGGCCACCTCGCAGAAAGTGTACTTATTGATGGTTTCGGGCTGTAGCTCACGGATTGCTTGGATGATATTGGCCTGAAGTGCTTGAATCGTTTCCGGATTGTTGGCATAACATCGACCCTTTACGGTTCCCCGCAAAAAAAAGTCCAAAGGGGTCAAATCGTAGCTCCGAGGTGGTCAATTGACATCGCCAAGACGGCTGATAATACGATTTGGGAACTTGGTGCGCGAAAGATCGATTGGGGCATGGGCTGTGTGATATGGCGCGCCATATTGCATAAACAGGAGGTCGTCCAAATCCATGTCTTCGATTTCAGTAAAAAAAAAAGTAGGTTGACATGGCTCTGTAACGCTCAGCGTTGACCAAAACGTTGTTTCTAGCCTCATTTTCGAAGAAAAAGGGTCCAATGATGCCACTACTCCACTACTCGCACCAAACTGTCACTCTCTGTGGATGCATTGGCTTCTCGACAATAACGTACGGGTTTTCCGTTTTCCGAGCCCCAGATGCGGCAATTTTGTTTGTTAACGTAGCCGCCGAGATGAAATGCGCCTCGTCAGAAAAGATGATTTTTCACCCAAATTCGTTGTCCAATTCAAGCTGCTCTGCTTTAAGGCCCAAACTGCGAAGCGATAACGAAGCGTATGGTCGCGCGCCTTCGATTGATGAGTCAATTGGACCTTGTAAGCGAATAATCCGAGATCTTTGTGCAGAATGCTCCTCAGGCTAGCAATCAGACGTGAAATGTTAAGCTGTTGAGATCGATGGCGAGTTGATGTTCGTGAATT
Organism: Myathropa florea; assembly: GCA_930367185.1. Lineage (NCBI taxonomy): Eukaryota > Metazoa > Arthropoda > Insecta > Diptera > Syrphidae > Myathropa > Myathropa florea. Next base: position 99,631,887 of record OV884004.1, on the reverse strand, counting down.
GAGTCTCACTCTCGGCCACTCTCATCTGTGCGCACCGAACGACGACTGGGACCATGAGTGTTGTCCACTAGAATACCAGTCTCATAAACTTTTTGCACAAACTTGCGTACAGCAGTCACGGTGGGTGCTCCATTTGTTCTTTAATCTTTTTAAAAAAATGCACTTGACTACACAGCACTCACTTTGGATATAAGTTTTCAATATTTCCCAACGTTATTCAATCTTAAAGCGACTCATTTCGTTCCGTGGAGGTATGATACTGACTTTCTGTCAAGACTTCGAGAGGGAAACGGTGTCAGTGTCAAAATAACCTATGATTAAATAAAATAACACTAGATGGCGCACCCTGTATGTACGCGACCTTTAACGTGGATATCCTCTGTTGCGTTGATCCAACAGCGCCTTAGATGGCTAGGCCATGTAAACGCATGTACAACTTAACTCCCGCCCGTCCGTTAATAGACAGTTAGCGTCCAGGTTCCTTCTGGCTGCAGTGGCGTTGGAGGTAAATGCGTCGACTCCTACTCTAAAAGTCTGAGTTAAATTCTCGACGCATCCAACAATTTTTGAAATTTACAGCGCCACCTCTTTTGAGTCACTGACAATCCCTAAAAATTATAACTGTCAAGAAAAAGTTTCTGAAACTACGCCGTTCGGTGGCGGCATAAAACTGTAGGGCCCTTCACTCGTGAGAGAAAAATGGCAGGCACGAGTGGCTGCTGTAGAAACTGAGTCCAGATCTATCTCGGACTAAAGCAGCATGCGAGGAACAGGAAGAAAGTACTCCCTACATAATCACAATGTTCTTGAAACAAATTTCATTTATTTTTCGTCCCAAAAACATCTCCTTCACTTCATTTTCACAGATTTAAGTTTAAAATAATAATAAAGATATTTGTAAATATTCCCTGTTGAAATTTTAATCAAACTTCATTTTAATTCCTTTAACGTACGGGTGTGAGTGCATGGAACTCCATTGAATGCAATCTCATTGAGTTCACTGCCAGCGCAAAAGAAGAGCACATTTCCCATTCACTCGGAAATCGTGGATATCCTTTGCACACCATGGGGGTAAGCAAAAATCAATGAAATCCTCCGCTGACCAGCATCCACTGAAAGATGCTTGATGAATGCAATTCCGATGCGCCCACAGCGGGTACTCATGCTGAATGTGCGTGAGAGTGCAAATTGTCTTTATGTGTGGTTACCATAAATGTGATTTCGTCTGATGAATATATTGATGGCATCGCTAATGAGACGAGTTCATGGGAATTTTAAGTTTGGAAAATTGTAAAACAAGGAATTCAAGGGGATAGTGCTTGGTATTGGAAAAGAAAATTAATTGGGAAGTTGTAGATGTTGGGACAGCTATCAAAAAGCTGAAGAACATCCAAGCAGCAGGATTTAAAGGCTTGCCATCTTCTTCTTCTTCTTCTTGTGGCGCTACAGTCCGAGATGGACCTGGGCCTAGCTTCTCAGCAACCACTCGTGTTGTGCGTGCTATTGTTCTTCCACGAGTGGAGGGGACTTACAGCCTAATGCCGACTCCGAACGACGAGATTGAGAAGCTTTCCTAGGCAGTCATACTGTTTGAGCGTTGCTAGTGACTCGAAAGAGGTGGAGCCGTGAAAAAATGTTTGGTGCTTTTTCAGGAATCGAACTGAGAACATCGAGCGTACGCCACGGCGCCCACAAAAAAAAGTATTGCCATCAAGACCCTTTCAAGGCTAACAGCTATGTTCTCATATGAATCATGCACCAAATCATTAGCAGACGAAAACATCCACAGCAATCCACAAGAAAAAGCGATCCTACCTCACACAAAACTTACGACGGAAATGGTGACCAGATAACAACGATACTTTTCCAAATTGTAATGTTTCAAAAGCTGTCAAAGCTACCAATGACATCGAGCTGTCAAAATATTCAGTAAGATTTGCCATTTCATCATGCATCATTTTTTCATGCAGTTTATGCTTGCCATATCTGCGGAAAATACAGTCGACTCCCTCTAAGTCGAATTTCCCTCTAACTCAAATTTTTTCCCCATATTTATTTTGCCATTACCCTCATTTTCCATACAAAAACCATCCTCTAAGTCGAACTCCTTCTAACTCGAACTAAATTTGATATCGCGTGAAAATTCGACTTAGAGGGAGTCGACTGTATTCAAAAAATACTATCGAAGTTCCGGCTCAGTTGCAAATTCGCAACATGAATTTCGTCGTGAGGTCGGTCATCATCATGGCTTCAGTGTGCAGGCAATTCGTCGCACCTAAGAACAGTTTGAGAATACACTCCTTTTGACCTTAAGGCACCACCCAGACAGAGATTGATGCGAAATGAAGAAAAAATCACCGACGTAGCGGCCAGAATCGAAGAGATGCCAGATATGTCGATTCAGCACCGACCAGCTGACTTGGGCATCACCAGAGAGTCAACACGGAATATTTTACGATTGGATTTAGGACTGTATTGTGCTGATGCAAGAATTGGAGCCGGACGATCATAGACAACGCCGTGAGTTCGCTAATTGTGCGCTAGAAATCGAAATATTGGCCAGAGATCCGGAAAAAAACAAAAAATCATCTTTTCGGAACAGAACCATTTTTGACTCAGCGTCTATGTCAAGACGCAAAACTAGAGAACACAATCTACAAGTGTTCGACGAAACACCAATGCATACACAAATATTGACTGTTTAGCGTGGTTTACGGCAAGGTGGTGCCATCGGACCTTATTTCTTTCGAAATGAGGAAGGAGACACCCTTATCGTCAATGGTCTCAGGTATGGAGGGATTTTAAGCGAATTGCTGTGTCCAGAGCTCGACAACAGCGATATATCCGAGCTGTGGTTCCAACAAGACGGCGAGGAGCTACATCCCATACAAGCGACGCAATGCTCGCAGTTGTAAAGGAGAAATTTGGTCATCTCGGGGAGAGCGTTCATCAATTGACCGCCGCGATCATGCGACTTTACAGCACGCTATTATTTTCTCTGAAGCTTCGTCAAGTCCCTAGTCTACGCTAACAAGCTAACCACTTTGGATGAGCTCGAGGCTAACAGTCGAGACGCTGTGCCGGAAGAGCGTCGCACATATTGGACCGAGTCATAAAAAATTGGAGCGATGTGACCGTCTGAAGCACTGCCAGCGAAGCCGAAGCAACCATTTGAATAATGTGCTCTCCCATAAATAATGGCATAAATTCAAAATAAAGCCAGAATCAATTTTTTAGCGACGGAAACGGTGACCAGATAACAACAATAGTTTTTCCATTTGTAATGTCTCAGCAGCTGTCAAAGTTACCAAAGACATCGAGATGTCAAAATATTCAGTAAGGCTTGCCATTTTATAAATAATGGCATAAATGTATCTTCAAAATAAAGTCAGAATCAATTTTATATCTCACCCAGTTGTTGTTTTATTTAAATTTATTTTCCTATCACTCTCATCTGGTCACGCTGTACATAAGGCAGACATACGAGATAGATCGTAGATCTGTCATTTGATGCGACCTCAGGAGCACTTTCTCCAGCCAGCTAGTGACAATCACTTGCTTCAGTTTTCACTGACAGTTAAGAAAATCATCTTCCACTCACCACCTTTCCTAAGCATTTCACTCTCCGACAGAAATAACTACCAAACAAACACCAAAAATGTGATCGATTTCAAGGACTAAACTTGTATCTGAAAAGCAATGAATTAAATATACGAGTATCAACAAATTGAATGATAACACAACTCTCGACATCGATAATCTACGATGTGGAAGAACATACCTCCCCCATGCTGCACACCTCAAGAGCAATCCATCAAAACGTCCGATTACCGCAAATCAATCTTTTTCCACTACAAACGACATCTGTACGACATGCAGGGCTTGTCAGATACCCGATCGGAGCTCCTTGTACCTGTGCATTGAATGAACTCGTGGACGTACTTCCACGCCATTAATCAATTTTCATGTCAACGCCGTCGGTCTTTAAGCACACAGCCAGCATCGCATGCGAGTGTGTCTAAACCGTGTCGACGTTGAGTTGTAAGATTTACTTATGCAAAGGAGCGGATCCACACACGCCACATAAGTGCAGAGAACAGTCAGTTAAACAAGTCGCACTCCTAGACAATGGTCTCCTGGTAAAGCTTCCCCCCCACGGAAGCAGCTAATATTTCACTGGCTACATAGCATTTCACTGGAGCCTGAATCCAACCCGCCACCGACGCCATCGGTTGCATTGTAGCAGCACAATGCTGCAGCGGGACAAAGGGGAAGTAGGAATCGGAAATTGGATTGTACGAGATAATAGTTACGATGTCATTGGTTAGCGGTAATGGCAGCCATTGTAAGTAGATTTGCGGGGAACTCTCCAAATGGGTTTCTCAGTGAACTACGACAGGACCAGGAATGGTGGAAATGGGAATTTAATAGAGCAAAAGTATGGATGCGTCTGTGTACACTTACAGGTGTTCACAAAGTGTACCGCAGACCAGTGTTGCGAACTGTGTACAGATGGGGTGTGGGGGCGTTTAAGAAGGTTGTAAAATCAAGGTTTAAGGCTGGATTTCGATTACGTAAAGATTCGCTGCCGGGGGGAGGAAGGAATACTCTTTGTTAGCGTCTTTTGTTTTATCCCGCCGCGGAAGATAATTGGAAAACTTTCGCCATAAAAGGCGTCATAAAAGAGTTTTCTTTTCTGGTTTCTCTGGTTTTCCTGCTGGTGATTCGTGTCGGGGAAATGAATAACACTACTTTCTAAGGCATAAAGGAATAGAAAGTAATGTGAGTTTGGTTACTTACTTAAGGATTCTACTTCATAGTTGCTTTGATGGCGGAATAAGATGTATGGCGTTTATTTAGTGCACCTAGGGGAGACCTGTACAAGCAATGCAATGATTTTGAACTTGCAGAGCCGTTTACAGGTGCACAGAAGAAATTGCTAAAATCTATAAAAATAAATAAACTGGGCAAGTGCGAGTTGAACTCCAATTTCTGTTGGGCATTTAGGGGTTGAGATCCAAAAGCTAACAGTCATCAACGAATAGAGTGGTCGAACACGGCATGAAATTTATGTGCGAAAATGAAAATAGTTATCATTTTAATTTTAAGATATTTCAAAATTTCAACATAAATCGATATTTTGAAATTTACCATTTCTTAATGCTTACATTGATTTCTTCAAAACTGCGTTTTCAGATCTTCAAAATTCGCATGTCGATGGTTGACCGTTTTTGGCCAATATCTCGAAAACCATTAAGGCCAAAATACTCGAAATGGTTTTAAATGAAAGTACTCAATGAAGCCAACATTTTGTGATTTTTTCAGATTTTTAAACACTTTGGTTTAGATGGTGGGAAACATTAAAAAAAAATTTAGAACTCCATATTTCCTCCAACTCCAAACGGTACTTTGGATCAAAAACTGTTGAAGCAAACCTCTACCTCATTTCAAAAGATCTGTCGATTGATATACGAGTATATGTCGATGGGGTGCGACAATGTTTCAAAATTACTGGCAACTTCATCTGTACTGGAGCCACCCCCAAACGGCCCCACTTTTTAAATTAGGGTGCATGGGCATTGACATCTAGGCATGAAGTACCTAATTCCAAAATTTCATGCCGATATCTTTATAAACTTCGGAGATAAAAAAGTGTGACAGACACGACGGACGGACGGACGGACACACCGAAATTAAAAAGGTTCCGTTTTTGTAGACGTCTCCACCTCTTTCGAGTCACAGACAATGCTCAAAGAGGGTAACTGTCTTGAAATAGCTTCTCAATCTCGCTGTTCGGAGTCGTCCTTAAACTTTAGGTCCACTCGTAGGAGAACAATAGCACGCACAACACGAGCGGACTGTAGCGCCGCCTCTGTTATTGTTATTATTATTTTGTTAAAAAGTTTTAGTGTGTCTTAGATCAGTAATTAATCCAGTCCCTGATTTTATTTATCACTGTCTTCACCGTTGATGTGGTTAAATGATCCCATATTCCTAAGTGCAGGTCTCCATTTTTGCAAACCCTTGCAAAACTGTCGACTGTCACGCTGTATTTTTTTTGCAAATTTACTGCACTTTACTACACTTTACTACACTTAAGGCGCAAAATTCAAACTAAATCTCCAATTTTTGCACAACCCCTTCATTCATATGCAAAAGAATTTTTGAAACCCAATTTTTTTGTTGATTTTGTTGATTAGACTAAGTTCAGGTGGCAGACTGTCAAATTTAGGAGAGTCAAGGCTCGTGCCGAATATAGGTGCCACTTGTATTCTCCTCTTATTGAAACGTAGGTTTTGTGCTGGTGATGCATATGTATTATTCAACAACAGCACTCCCTCATGTGATTATCCACCAAAAGCCAAAAAAATATTCCCTTGCCAATAACTGGTTTGCGAAGGAATGTTAGACGAGGAGTAAGTTTTCACTACTCACTCTCCAGTAATCCACTTTTCCAATTGATACGCACTCGAAACGTGAATTGCGCACTCTAGTAGATTGAATTGAACCATTTCATCGAGATCATTTAAAGAGTCTATCTGCATTGAAATGCACTTCTGATGAGGGGGGAATAAATTATTCGACGCTTTAAGTGATTTCCATCACTCTCGACCATAACATCGCTCATGAACAAATTGTTAGTTACATATAGTTGAAGTGAAATGTTTTTCTGTAGCAATTAACTGGAGGAAGAGTACAACATTTATTTGGTAAGGTCAAATATTACCCACCATTAAACAACAAAGGGGACTTAATTTCATCGGGTAAGAACATTTCACGGGCCGCCTAATAAACAAAGCTTATAGCAATGAGACCAGACAGTACTATTACAGAGGTATACGAGTATGTATCCAACACAGAATATGCTAGGTTATGTTGGTGGTCCTGGTGGACACATTGTGATTTTCCCTTTCCTCCACGTCATGTGCCAAATTACTCTGTGATATTCAGTCTAACAGGAATCTGCAATGATCGGTGAGAGGGTTATTTGTTTTTTCTTGACGATCATGGAGGTAGTGAGGAGTGTCCTATTGTTCGTCTTCGACACCATAGCTTCTGCATACATTGCCATCGATGAACCCCATATTCATGGCGTGGAATTTTCAACGATTATAACTGGGGAGAACTCCAAAAATCTTCGATAGCAACCTTTTTTTGCATTGAAGTAGTTTGTTGTTTCTTGGCAATAAAAACCGTGTTGTTTCGCAAAAATGTCAGCTTCCATTTACTGACTTCAGAATTTTGTCGTTCATATTTTTCTTTAATAACACAGCCTAGACACTGCCTCTTTCATACTTCATCCTGATAGAAACCTGTCTTGAAGTTTTGGGAGACTCGTACGTATTTCCTTCTCATCTCATCACCTTCAGTGATCAGCATGTTCAACTAAATGGGTCGCGGGGCAATGCATGCACGAAAGATCTCCAAGCCACTCGATCCTCAGCCATCGACACTAACTCACCAGGAACTATGCCCAAGCGCAACCAGGCGATTGCTTGGACTTGGTCCAACCATCTCGTCCTCCATCTGCCCAACGGTCGCCTACCTGATGGAATCGCATTCAAGGCACGCCTCGGAAGTCATGATGATGGGGACATTCCTGCCACGAGACCAAACCATCGAAGTGCCACCCTTTCCGTACGGAGAAACAGCTGCCCAACGTTGAGATCCTCACGCACTGCCGTGTTTCTTACCCTATCCTGGGAAGTTATAATAATATAATATAATAATAATGGCGGCGCTACAGTCCGAAGTGGACCTGGGCCTAGCTTCTCAGCAACCACTCGTGTTCTGCGTGCTATTGTTCTCTCACGAGTGGAAGGGACCTACAGTTTAATGCCGACTCCGAACGGCGAGATTGAGAAGCTTTTTTCTAGACAGTTATACTCTTTGAGCATTGTCAGTGACTCGAAAGAGGTGGGGCCGTGAACAATTTTTTTTTTTGAAAAATTGTTTGTCTGAACTTGGAATCGAACCTAGACTGCGAAAGTCTAATACATAGTCACACGGCCACGGCGCCCTCTGGGAAGTTACATCATCAAAAGTCGTACTCTCTTTGGTAGTAGTACTGACTCTAGATGTTCACATCTTCACTCCGTCGTCATGAAGAGGGCTCCTCCCTGAAGGAAACATGTTCAATGTACACAAAGAACATACCCCCAGATTTTGCAACTCTATCCACATAAAGCAATTTTATCCATAGAAAAATTGTAAGAAAAATTACATTTTCCATTGAAACACCGTAAAGCACAGTCTGTCACAAAAAATTAATTACTCCACTCCCCTTCCACTCCGAATGCAACACACCGCCTGAAGGATAACCCCCGCTCTGTTATTCTACTGAAAGTGGATATCCTTCAAATGCAGAAAATATTTCCTTTTAATGAATTCCTAAGTGAAGGAGTCTGTTTCTACTTTCAGGCACTTTTGAACTCTTGTGATAACTGCGAGCAGACTGCTCCCAGAAGCGCAGTCCTTAAAGGATGTAATCTTTATTCAATTTCAGTTCATTTAAATTGAATACAAATTTGAAATAAATACCAGTTGCTGTTCTTTTGTGGACGAGCGGGGGAGATTGGCAAGTATCCCTTCCAACAGGTGTCCCACAGCCAAGGGCGCTGTTGACTGAGTGAAGGGGTTGAGTTTCTAGAAAGTTTTTCATCATTTTTTCTTGTATTTCCTTCCTTCTTGATTTCATAGACAGATTGTCAGCAAGATTGAGGAGGTCCCCCGTCGATGGTGAAGTGGGAGGTTTAATTAACTTGTTTAACTTTTCACAAACGCAAAAAAAACGGTGCAAAAACAAGGACCCTTCAAAGATTATTTACTTGTTTGTCGATGGGATTTGATTAATGCAAGGTAGCCACAGCAACGAAAGTTTTGCATTGAAGGTGTACAAGTCTGGATTTAATAGGTACAGGGGATTGATTATCTACTTCTAGAGAGTCTGGTTTATTGATGATTATTTATTTTTTTTTCTTCAAAGAGGGTTAAGTTGTGACTCTGGAAGGTTGTGAAGGGTACAGAAAAACAATTAATTAAAATTGAAGCTGAATTCATGAGTGCAGGCAGAGAATTTTATTCCTAGACTGGAGGGATATCCAAAATGTTGTTTTGGTTGAACACCTAAGTCGTTTCTTTCTGATTATTGTAATTTTAAGCTTTTCATTCGTTATTCAGTTTACCTTCATACAATGTTAACAGACTATCTGTGGAACTCGACAAGACGCCGCGGCATTACATGCCATACATATATTGGAATATCCCTATATTTGGGACTACATCCGTATAAGATTGTGTTGACGCTAGCAAGAATTGAAACCGGATGACCACAGATAACGCCGCAAGTTCGCTGATTGGACGCTGAAAATGATGGCGGCAGATCCGAATTTTTGGCCCTTCTCGGACGAGCCCCTTTTTGGCTCAGAGGCTAAGTCAACAAGCAACAACAAATGGCGAATACAATACATAAATGTTTGACAAAGCATCAAAGCATCGCCAAAGATTGACTGTTTGATGCGCTTTATGACAAGGCAGCATCATCGGACCATATTTCTTTCGAAATGAAGAAGGAGACACCTTTATCGTCAATGGTCCCTGGTGTGCAGCAACGTTAACCGACTTTCTGTGGTCAGAGCTCAACAACATCAACTTCAAGACAAGACAGCGCTATATGCCATACAAGCGTCGCAACGCTCGAAGTTATGATGGAGAAATTTGGCGACTGGGTCATCTCACAGCGAGCGTTCATCAATTGGTCGCCGCAATCATGCGACTTGACAACTCCCGAAAATTTTTTCTGGGGCTACGTCAAGTCCTTAGCCTACGCTAACAAGGCAATCACTTTTGACGAGCTCGAGGCCAACAGTCGAGACGCTACTGCCGGAATAACGCCATACATATTGGACCGAGTCATAAAAAATTGGACCGACCGGGAGCACTTGAAACACTGCCAGCGTAGCCGGGGGGTATTTTTATGATGTCCTATTCCATACACAATAGAATGAATGTAGCGGTAAAATGAAGCCAGCCGTTGCTTAGGTTAGATTAGGTTAAGGGGGCTGCTAGTAAAGTCACCAGCACACTTATACCATATTGGTCCATTGTCCATTGACAGCTCCAGGGATAATAATAATAATAATAATAATGGCGGCGCTACAGTTCGAGGTGGACCTGGGCCCAGCTTCTCAGCAACCACTCATGTTGTGCGTGCTACTGTTCTCTCACGAGGGGAGGGGACCTACAGTTTAATGCTGACTCCAAACGGCGGGATTGAGAAGCTTTTTCTAGACAGTTATACTCTTTTGAGCATTGTCAGTGACTCGCAAAAATGTTTGATGTTTTTTTCGAGATTCGAACCGACGACCTCGAGCGTAGGAGTCGATGCACCTACCCACTACGACACGGCGCCCACCAGCTCCAGGGATAGTGCCGTTAATTTGATCCCAACGGCAAATGGATCAGATTTGAAAACCGGATAAAAGCGTATTAACTTTGCTTTCACTGGGATTCGAACCTGGGAACCCTCAAACTTGAGGCAGGCACTCAACCAACTGCGCCATCCAGTCGTTCTCAGCCGATGATTATTGAAATTTATTTTCCTGTCGTTCTTATCTGGTCACCCTATACATAAGATGTCTGTATTACTTACTTACTTAAGGTGGCGCTACAATCCGGGGTTAACCTGGCCCTCCAACAACCAACAAGCGTCTCCAGCCAGCTCGATCTTTAACTAGCTGCCTCCAGTTTCGCACGCACAGTTGGTTGAGGTCCTCTTCCACTTGCGTGTGCCACCTGACTCGCGCTGTTCCTCAACTGCGCCGGCCCTCAGGGGTGGATTCGAAGACTTTCCGGGCCGGAGCATTGGTTTCCATTCACTCTACATGACCTAACCATCTTAATCGCTGGATCTTCACCCTTCTGGCTAAGTTGATGTTTCTGTACAGCTCGTCCAGTTCGTTGTTATATCTTCTTCTCCACTCACCCTCTATATAGACGGGACCGAAAATCACCCGAAGAATTTTTCTTTCAAAGCAGCCAAGAGCAACCTCATCCGCTTTTGAAAAAGTCCGTGCTTTTGCGCCATATAGCTGGACTTGGAAGATCTCATCTCATCTTATTTTCAGTGAGCTGCATATTCCTCTAAAGGGGTCGCGGGGGCAATGCATGCACGAGAGATCTCCAGGCCACTCGATCCTCCCCCATCGATTCTAACTCATCAGGAGCTATGCCCAAGCGCAACCAGGCGAGTGTTTGGACTTGGTCCAACCATCTCGTCCTAAGTCTGCCAAGCGGTCGCCTACCTGATGGAATCGCATTCAAGGACTTGGAAGATTATGGTCTTATTCAGGGTTACCTTGGTTGTTCGAGAGAAGGCTTTGTTTATCAATTGCTCTCTTAGTCCAAAGAGGCAGCGATTACCAAGAGTTATTCTTCGTTTGATTTCAGCCCTGGTGTCTGTTCCTAGGTAGACAAAGCCTTTGACTACCACAAAGCTATATCTGTCCTCTGTGACGTTCTGTCCGAGACGTCGATGTTGGATGTCCTTTCTGGTTGACAGCATTTATTTGGTCTTGCCCTCATTTACCGTTAAACCCATCTTCGCGGCCTTCGTCGCAATACTGACAAAAGCGCCATTGACATCACGCAGTGTTCTTCCAATTATGTCAATATCGTCAGCATATGCAAGTAGTTGGACGGTCTTCTGAAAGATTGTGCCTCTGTAGTTGACGTGCGAGTTTTGCACAATTCTTTCAAGTATGATGTTGAAGAAGTCGTATGGGAGCGCGTCGCCTTGTCTGAATCCTTTTTTGACATCAAAGGTCTCGGTGAGGTCTTTACCGACCTTGATGGAGCAGCGTGCATTCTCCATCGTCATCCTACACAAACGGACGAGTTTGGTAGGGCTGCCAAAACTAGACATTGCTCTATATAACTCGTCTCTATAGATGCTGTCATACGCGGCCTTAAAATCGATGAAAAGGTGGTGGGTATCAATCCTGATTTTTTTCCAAGATTTGCTGCAGTGTGAATATATGGTCGATGGTCGATTTTCATAGCCTTAAGCCGCACTGGTATGGACCGACCAGGATTTAGGCGTTCACACAAGACGGCAGATAGGATCTTGTATGCAATGTTCAGAAGACTGATGCCTCTATAGTTGGCGCATTTTAGAGGGTCTCCTTTTTTGTGGTAGAAGTATATATTGTCTGGATAAAAATGGACGCTCCTCTACTGTATGAAGACGTCCTTGTACAGTGCAGGCACCCAGTTGCTTTCCTGTCCCCCTTCAGTCCAATTTCAAAGAGCAAATATCTTAAGTCCTCAAACATTTATTATACATAAATTTGCAGTAAAAAAAAAATGAAGACAAATCTTCAGTTCGGTTCCCTCTCGAACCGAGTAAAAACTTATCAAACACAATTCATTCTTATCCTAGACCTTGTTCCTCCGTTGAGTATTCTCTACTTTCTACATTCAAAAGCTTAGCTCAGCTACATATGGCATTGGCGATGGCAGGCGATGCCAATCAGTTCGTTTGTTGCATCGACAACCGTATTTTACCGTAAATCCAATCGATATACTTTTCAATTTTCACATACACGCCCGGCTTGTTAGAATGCCCACACTGCTTGCCCCACGATATGATTCCATAAAGCGTTTCCGCACCTGCACAAGAGGGGAAGAGAAGGAAACCATGAAAGCCGCCGCATCCGCTGCAACCATTTCAAATGCGAATCTCACCATCGTCGGAGCACACAAACGGCCCACCGGAGTCGCCCTCGCATGCATCGACTCCCTCATTCAGGAATCCAGCGCAGAACATGCCGTCCGTGATCAGGTTGCCATAGACATGCGGCAATTTGCAAGTATCATCGGACATGACCGGAATCTGTGCCGCTCGCAGATTGTTGGAGGGAGCTGAAACGAGGGGAGGATAAATACCATAATGAGTCAATGAAGGTTCCCGTTACTGACTTGATACCCCCGACTGTATGGAGCCCCAGCCGGAAATCGTGCACAGACGACCCTCCTCGTACTTGCTGCCTTCCTGCGGCAAACAAATCGGTTGGATGTAGTCGTTGAACCGGACCGGGTTCTTCAGGACTATCACGGCGATATCGTTGTTCATGTGGGTGCCTTCTCGGAATTTCTCGTGGACGTACCAGTCCTCGATGTACGAATCAATTTCCGATGATTCCGCAATATTTGCGATGTGGTCTCCTAGGCGGATGAAGTATGCTCCTTTCGGGTAGCCGACCAGGCAGTGGGCTGCGGTTAGGAGATGCTTCTTCGAAATCAAAACCGCACCACACCAGTGGCTGGAGATGCCCCCTTGTCCCTTGGTGCGAATTGTCGCCTGCCACGGATGGTGGCCTCGCTTTGCGGTATTGCCCCGGACCACCCTCTCGTACTCGAGGGGTTGCTCCTCGGTCAGGTTCACGTTGAAGTGTCCACACTTTTTGTGGTTGTTTTTGAATTTGCTGGACCTCTCCAAGAGTTCGAAGTCGATTCCAATGTCGTCGAATATTTGGGTTTCCTCGGTTGACCTGCTGTTTGTCTTTGGGGGGCTTGGCAGAGCGCCGGCTGAGCATTTGAGACTCACGTCCTCAGTGTGGTTGCAGTTGTGCTCGCCCCACGACCAGTGGGTGCACTTGTCAATCGCCGACTCATTTCCGGCGCAGGAGACTTGGTCGAGCCAAATTGGTCCAGAACCCGGGCCAAAAGCGTTTTTCACTATTTTCTGTAAGGAAGTTGGTGAGCTTAATGGAGCGGAATTTTTTACTAGATTTTCCTTACCGCTTTGCCATAGTATCCCAGTGAATTGCAAGCAACCTGAGCTTCGTTCTGCGTGAAGTCATCGTCACAGACTGTGCCCCACACGCTGCGATACAGCACCTCTAGACGGCCCTCCTGCTTGCTCTTGCCTCCCTTCAGCCGATACTGCACTGTGGACTGAAAAAATCAAAAATCCTGTTACAAATCCCGTTGCAAACAACAAGCATTGTCTTACGTTGCAAACAGCACTGCTCTCGTCCGACGCATCACCACAGTCGGGGACATTGTCGCAAAGGAAATCGATTGGAATGCAATCGCTGGACGTCTTGCAGAGCCAATAATTATTCGGGCACTTCATGGCAGACGTCTTGCACTGAAGACCAACAATTTCATCCGGGCCACAGTCACTCACACCCCAGCCCTGGAATGGGCAGTCCTTCAGCGATTTCTCGGTCCCTTTGCAGTCGAGCTCGTCCATGACGAAGGTCACATTTCGGATTTCGTCCGCTGAATAGTAGGAATTGCCGCGCACCTCACTGGCTCCCAGTGGATAACCCAACTCACGGCAAACCACGTTGGCATCTTCGATTCCAAACTTGTCATCGCACACGTAACCCCATTGTCCAAAAACTGAAAATTAAGATTAATTTAACTCTGGAAGTAGGGCAATGGATTGGAATGGGTCTTGGGGCCTTAATGAGACCTGCATTTGTCAAGGTTTTTAGGTAGTGGAAGATATTGGAAGTGAAAGCTTTTTTTAGAGAAATTAAGTGTAATAAATTTGTTGAGAAGGTTTGGGAGATTTGGCAGCATTGTTGTTTCATACATATGAAAAAGTTACCGCAAAATAACAGATTTGAAGATTCAATCCTGCTGGTGTCAATTAAGTCCCATGTTCTTTATGAAATTTTGTCTAATCACCGCAAGAGTCGCGACGTGTCGATCTGACGATGTGCCACAAGGTTCTGTCTTGGTTCCACTAAATTATTTTGTATGACAACAGCACCATTAAAAGACAGTATTGGCCTAATGGATAAAGAGTTTGATTCTGTAGAGCACTTGGGTGGACCAATAAGTCCTCGTGTTTAGAAGCAGGTGGCGCTGATGAAGGAAGAAGTTGACATCAACGTCATGTACATCTGTCATCTGTCGCCACAAAATGTCAGACTGACTCATAGCTTAGTTTTTATTTGCAGGCAATTCTCATACACGCATTTCGTGTTTCCTGGTCAAATGTAAAAAGAGCTAATCGATCCTTAAATCGCATTTAATTTTTAAGTGGAAAAACAAGTGAAGAAATAACAGCGAAGTTGGATGCTGTCTATGAAAACATTTCCCTATCTATGACAACCGTGAGATATTGTTTCAACGTGTTTAAACGTGGTCACACACCTACTTCGTCCAGACCGCCCCACAGACGTGGTTACCGATGTAATCGTTGAAAAAGTATACGATATGATGCTCAGTAATCAATAAACTAAAGTTCACAAAGTAGCAGAGGCCGCAGGGATGTCGTACAGAACGGAAATCAATATTTTGTGCGATAAATAGGTACAATGTAAGGAAGGTGTCGGCCCGATGGGTGCCGCCGAAGTCTAAACTGATGCTGCTTCAAAATTCGGCTCCATTAACCAACATTTGTTGACTACTGACTATTATCTAATTAAACCACTTTTATGAGACAAAAGACAAAGTTAATTTTGATTGCTCAATACGGAAGACGTTCACAAGTAAAAATCTGAAATTAAAGCTTGCAAAAGTTCGATCTATTTCATGTGTTTACGACTTTGCTTCATAGACCAATTGTGTTCCATGTTGAACAATGTTAACTTATGGCGGGTCGTACAGACCGGTTGTATGGTAGCTCAACTTTTTCAACTTTTTCCCTTGGTCGGACGGCTGGACGTTGTGTGTGAATACTTGCCGTACGGATTCAGAGCATTTTTTCACTTTTGCTTGTGGTTCCGAATTTAAAGTCAACAGCAACGCATGTTAACGGGGCTAATGGCACAAACAAATTGGGAGCACTTTTTTAACCAATTTGATAGTTGACAGCTGATTTGTGCTCAGTTTGTTTTTACGAACCGAAGCCGCTTGTACGTTGTGCGACATAATTTCAGTGAATAACCTAATAAGAGATAACCCTTGAACTTTGCAAACAAAAAGTGGCGCATTTCGAGTGAAAACAAAGTCCTGAAAGGTTGAGGCCTCTTTACAGCTGCAAAGAATAATGCGATGGTAGAAACGTTGGTCCATATTTTTTAATTCCTAAGCCGTACACAATATAATAAAAATCAATACAAAAAAAAATCAATTTCGAATCGTTTAACAACGTATTTT
This sequence comes from Myathropa florea, assembly GCA_930367185.1. Taxonomy (NCBI): domain Eukaryota; kingdom Metazoa; phylum Arthropoda; class Insecta; order Diptera; family Syrphidae; genus Myathropa; species Myathropa florea. The sequence continues at coordinate 99,615,768 of OV884004.1, read as the reverse complement.
TTACACTTTTCGAGCACATCGGGTCACAATTTGCATATCAACTTTCTTCATGAGGCGAGCATGTTCGAATTGCTTTGACGTATGCTATCCAAGAAACTGATGATTTTCTACAGGATACGATGGAAATACAACGTATTGAACGACGGTCTTGAATTCTGTTATTGTATAACTGTTTCAGCCAGTTGGTATAATATCGAGCAGATGGTTTTATGTCTAAAACACAACAGTGCGTCAGCGTCAGCGTTGTTTTTCAAGGCACACAATTCAATAGACATTCACGAAATACGGCGTCGACCTACGTAAGTGAAAAATGAGAGAGATGAGAGGATCGTAATAAAACGTAAAACGTAATCCCAATGCACGTAATTATTCAACATGTTGGATATTTTTTTGACAGAGGGACGCGCTGTGACAGCAAAATTGAGAAATGCTTCCCAAATTGAGAGTTTTTTCCCAAATTGAGAACATTTTTTGGCAACTGACATTTGAGCTGACTAAAATTATTTTAACGACAAAACTAATTTGAAATCCGTGTATGCTTGGAAGCATGAATACGCCAAATTAGCAACAAGAAGTACTTTTTTTAATTTTTTTAACTTTCTTAGCATTCATTTTCCGCAGTTAATTTCTTTAAAGTTCAATTGTTTGACGACCAGAATATTTTTTGATTTGACATTTCAGAAATTAAAACAGCTGAAGGAATATTTTTTATTTAGTATTTAAGAGAGAGAGCGAACAGCTGATTAACGCAATGCGTCAACGCACACCCTCCGTAACATGAAGTCGACTAGCGCAACGCACTGTTGTGTTTCAGCCATTAACCACGAAACTGAAAGATGCCGAAAAATGACTATGACTATGACTGGATGACAAGTTATGCAATTGAAATACTTTTACGTTGTGTATGCGTTGACTGGACGCACTACGTGTCATTTTGACTACAAAGCTCTGATAAGTGGATGGAATTGTTTGTTATCGAGTCTATTTGAAGCATCGCGTTGATCTCGTCAAAAGATTCAAGAAAGGGTTTGCCTAGTTCTCCCAATCTGGCTATAGCAAGTGCCGGGCAGGCACAAAGCAAATAATTCGAAGTTTTCAAAGTTAACGAACTTAACGAAATTGAGCGAAGCAGTGTATCATTTTTGTGTATTCGTTCAGTTTCTTTAGTTCTCTTAATATTTCGTACGGTCATCATTAGTTGGCCCTTAAGACTGGCCGGGTTTAGTGAGTACGATGTAGTCTTTGCCTTGATTCAGTCGCAGCCTAGTTATGAAGGGCGGATCGTTGTCTGCCCAGTTTGTCGGCTTTCTTATCTGAAGGCTGAGGAGTGTATGAGCGTGAGACCACACCAACTCCGTAATTTGTCTTTGAGCCAACTGTACATACGCTAAAGTCTGAGACAAGGCTTATCCACCCGCGTTTTCATCATACTCTTGTTGGAAAGAAAGCATTGATACATTTTGTGAAGTCTAGTTTGGGGAATGTAGTCTTTATTCAAAACGAGCTTTCTCTGTATCGAAACTAAGAATACAACTGTGGCCACATGGCCTTGCCGTCCACAGCCAAGGCTCTTTAAGTCTGATTACGCTTTGCGCTACGATGTTTTGTATATGAAGATCGGTAGGTAGCAGACGTCAGATCGTCTTAGGGAATTGATCTAAGATCCCCTGTAATGCCTATACATTGTTGAGTTTTGTTGCACTTTTTTTATAGACACGCAAATGATCCATAAGAAAGGACAGGTCGATCTAAGATAGCGGACTTCCATCGAATCAATTATGGTCGGCAACCCAAATGATTGATTGCAGGCAATCTTCTTTATCCGCTTGTCAAGGGGTCAACCCATAACCCTGAGTACTTGCTTGAGTAAACTAAGTCAGCTGTCAAATTGGCATAAGTTTCCAGAAGTCAATTAGAAGGAAATCGGAGAAGACCTCGAAAAAGAGAGTACAAGTCAACTTGTGTCACCCTACTTGTCTCAAAAACTGGTCAGACCCTCAGGCCATTACATGAAGCTGTTTGGCATCTTTACAAGAATTGAATCCAAAAGCCATAAGCAGCACTCTAAAGTATGAATAAGGGTCCCTCAAGACCACTTTCCTTGAAAAGACAATTAGCACTCCTCTGTACTTACTCTTAACCTCGACTCTTCCACTTTCCCCGTTGGATAGACGAATCTCATATCCCAAGTGATCACACTTCTCTTCGTCCCTCCGATTGTCGCACTGCACCACGCCATCGCAGACCTGAAAGAAAAACACGTCAGCGTCAAGTCATCAACCAAGACCCTCTTCAGCTCACCTCCAGTGTCTTGATGCACTTGCCATTGCCACAGTCGAACTGGCAGACGTCGTCCACCGACGGATCGACCGCGGCGTCTGTGGGCTCGTCCTCCTTGCGTTCGTCCCAGCGCGACGCATTCTCGAAGGGATTCGGTAGGTGGGGGTGAGTTCGATGGAAGTCCCTAGTGTGTTGGTGATAATGGTATTTGGATGGCGGGTGGACATGGGAATGGGGGGGATGAGAGCGGCTTCGGCTCAAGCCTTCTTGTTCACCTGCAAAGACAAGTTCAACATCTTTATGGATGGGAGGTGCAACGGTAGAGGTAGTTGTTGTTGTTGTGGTGGTGGATGTAGAGGTGGTTGTGCTTCGCCTAGTCGTGGTGGGTTCCTTGGATTTGGCCAAGCTCATGATGTGCGACTCAGCGCCGGATGCCATTTCGTCTGTCACAGTGCCACTGCGATTGAAGTAGGGGCGAAGGAGGAGGCGAATAGCCTCGCTGATGGGCAGCTGGCCAACCTCGTCGCTGCCGTCTTCGTCGAAGGAACGTTGAGCGGCTTGCACTGGAGTGGTTTGCTTGTAGAACTCGCGATTGTAGTCCGGCGGAAGGACCCCATGGTGGTGAGTCGTTGTCGTTGGAGCCGGATGGTGTTGGGGTGAGGATACCACAACCCCCTCGTCGCGACTGAAAGTGATCTCTGGCTGTGCAGTTGTCGTGGTGAACGGATACAGTGGGGCCGGAGTGGTTCGACTTGGCCAGCTTAGACCCTTGCTGTCACGTGAGTGGGATATGCCGGAGTAGGAGGGGCTATAGAACGGGCTTGCATGGACTTTGGTTATGGCGTTCTGGACAGCTGGAGGGGGATAAGTTTGAACAACGCGGACATTAGTTTTGACCCCCGAAGGCTGGTAGGGGGGTGTTGCCACAGGTGGTGGCGGGAGGGGTGTATACTCACTCTCATTGGGTTGTTGTGGCTGGGGGGATGGAGGAGGTGGGGGTGGGAGCATTCCTCCCCAAAGGTTGGACTCGTCTAGGGAGGCTGGATAGGGCTCTGGGCTCGATTCGCTGGGGAATGGCGTAGGAGAGGCTGGACGCGAATCAGTTGGTTTTGCGGACTGCGGCGGTGGAGGTGGTGGTGGAAGCATTCCCCCCCACAGATTGGATTCATCGGGCACGATTGGGTAGGGATCTAGATTGTCATCATAGGGAGAGAATGGAGGTTGTGGAGATGGACGGGGATCTGGATCTGAGAATGAGGGGTATGGTGATGAAAAGCTGGGATAAGGATCTGGCACTTCGGGTTGCCATTCCTCAGAGGTGGGAGGAAGGAGCTTGCCGTGCGGTCTTAACTGATCGTCGCTTTTGGGGGAAAATGATGGCTTGGAAAAGGAAGGCTCAGGAAGGGAAAACTCGGGATATGGCGATGAAATGGCGGGATATTCATCTGGGATTCGGGACTGTCTGTCTTCTGAAAAATGCGGTACGGGACGATCGCGGGGTTTCGAGGGCTCATTACCCCACGATGTGAAGGAAGACCCTGAAGGCGATGGCTGGGAGAAGGCAAAGTCAGAGTAGTCGTCAGGAAGCGGTGCCTGGATGTCATCATCCGCCGAAGGATCAGGCCGGGGTGGCATTAGATTCAAAGTCGGTACATGTACGGTACGTGGAGGGGATGGTGGGTCCGAGTGAGAGCCAGTCGGAAAGTGAACACCTCTGCTACCATTTCGCCGTCTGGATGGGAGTGAAATCGCTTGGACGTCGGCGCCATACACGCCAAATATCTCTTCAGATGGCTGATCATCGTCGACGGGCTGGGCGTAGTAAATTTTTGTGGTGCTAGACGCGTCGTGGGTGTTGGGATAATTACTTGGAGTGTAGGGAGTACTCGTTCGTGTCCCCGAGCTGCCGTGACTGCCGTAAGTGCTTGGAGTTGGTCTCGGTGTCGTGGTCCATCTGGAGGATGGCGAGTGGTGACTGGTCTTGATCCTGGAACGATCGGAACTCGCTGTGGTCTCGTTCACGAACGCAGATGGTCGGGTGCGATTCATGTTCGACCACCTGTCTCGGTGGAAAATGGGAGTGGGTTGGGGTGACGTTGAGGTGGCCGGTACAGGTGTGGCAGTCGGCAAGTGATGACGGTGCTGATGATGGTGACCGGGAAGTGGTCCGTGCTGGTGGCTATGATTAATCCGATGAATCTCGTGATTATGTGACCAACCCTTGCGCTGCGGGATCTCATGGTTCACTGCCTGATTCTCCCTACCGCCGATCTCGATTGTCTTCCCTCCGCGATTTCCACCCGCTGGTGGTGGCGGAGAACCCCCACCACTTCTTCCACTGCAATCGACCTTGTAGGCAAAATCGCACGCGTTTATTTTCGGATTAAAGGCTGTCTGTGGGCCGCATGTCATGACAAACGTCGCTCCATTGGCACAGTTCAAAAACTTCGTACATTCGTGAGGGTGGGGCAGTAACCCCGTGTATCCCGTGGGACATGAAACCTCATTGGGCGCTGATTGCAACCTCCCCACTCGATTGCTGGACTGCACTTGAATCTCCTTCGCATTCAGCCCACGACACACCACCTTCGTGGGGTTGTCGCATTCCAGGGTTCGGTCGTTGAACACAGTGCCCGGGCCGCAGGTCTGAATGTATGCTCGTCCCTTCCAGCAATTAACGAAACGTCGACAATCGTACGGATACGGCTGCAGTCCTGTGAATCCCGACGGACAGCCTTCGTAGTGCTGGTCAATGTTATTTGCATAATCCCACCCTGGTCGGGCTTGATTTGCATGCCGTTCTTGTTGCTCAACGTTTGTGCTTTCTTGATAAGGCGCTTCTGATAACCTTGGCTGATTGTTGTAGCGGTGCGAACTCGGTCTATGGCGTTGTAGCTGCCGGGCTATGTGCGGGTCGCGGCGATAAGATTTTCTCGGCTCGTGATGATGCGGGTCGTAGATCTGAAATAGCAGGAGGGAGAGACAAAATAAATGAATTAAATTTGATTCGAGGAAAAAAATACACATAAAATTAAAACAGAAAGGGGGTGAATTCAAAGGCAACTGAGAATGAACGCTTATCGCGTGGGGATGAGCTGATAGTTGTGTGTGAAGTGGTGTCGTCTTTCTAGGTGAAGTTTGCAAGTGTTTACATCGAATTGGTCGTTAACTGATAACTTGTGTATTTCTAGTTCAAAACTGATAAGATGCTCGCGTTGAAAGTCATATTCCGATGCCTGCCAGGGAATGGGAGCGATGCAATCGAGACTTTGAAATTTGTAACACAGAAATGTTTTTGTTGACGTGCAAAAATAATTAATAAGAAATTCGGTACAGTTAGCAAGTACAGCACAGTCTGCTAGACTTAAAATCCAAAAGGAGTTGTATCACCGTCTCGTAGTAAGATGTCTGCAAAATATTTTCAAATTTACGTCGCAGGCTTAGAAAATTCTGGATCTGACAATCAAAAAAGTAACCGTTAAATAGCGAACAGTCATGAGTCAGACGGCGGAACCGCAAAATCTTGTCCAATCCAAAGAAACTTCAAAACTGTGTATGTCATGCGAAAACTTTCAAGACATATCTCTCATAATATGTTGCATGCATGAAGGTCATCCCAAAATTCAAGTGAAATTGGAACTTTGCTTACAAGATCATATGAAGGACATCCCAAAATTCAAGCAAGATTGGAATTTTGCGGTATTTGTGTGTTAAGTGTTGCCAACTAAAAAAGACACCGTGGCAGCTAGCAATTCAGAATTATTAAAAATGTCGCGGTACACAAAAAAACAACGCGTTTACATTTTCAACCAAAGTTTGAAAAATTGTGAATGTTTGACAGCTATGTGAGTTACAGTTGCTCTAAGCCACACTCGGTCACTTTAAAAATAAGATAATAATTCAATATTAAAATTTTCTGAAAGAAATAACTGAATTAAAATAATTACTATATAATATAATAATGGCGGCGCTACAGTCCGAGGTGGACCTGGGCCTAGCTTCTCTGCAACCACTCGTGTTGTACATACTATTACTCTCTCACGAGTGGAAGGGACCTAAAGTTTAATGCCGACTCCGAACGGCGAGATTAAGAAGCTTTTTCAAGACAGTTACACTCTTTGAGCATTGTCAGTGACTCGATGTTTAATGTTTTTTTTTTTCGAGATGCGAACCGACGACCTCGAGCGTAGGAGTCGACGCACCTACCCACTACGCCACTTTGCACTTACGTCTTTAAGTACCACAAATGAATGAGGACGCAATCACTATTTGGAAGTCAAAATACAAAATACCAACAGTTCTATCATGACTTAAAACTCTACAATTGTCACAAAATCGTCTTCAAAAAGCTGATTATGTATGCACCAAAATAAAAGTCTTAATGGATTATTACAAATATGGATAAGTGGAGAGCGATTGAAAGCACTATCACGTGCTGGATAAGGAGCATCGCACATTCATTCCGTCGTTAAAGCAGCGTCACACATTCATTCTTTCGTTAAAGCAGCATCACACATTCATTCTGTTGTTAAAGGGCATTAGCCTCTTCAAAAGAATTTAATTGTTTAAGTGTGAGCATGTCATGCACTTAACCCATTGACCATTGGAAAACCTGTTTTGTGACACCATGTCCACACCATGGAGATAAAAGTCATCTGGGAATGACTCTGAATGGCAAGTTGCCCGCCAAATATAAACCTTTCAAAAATGAACAAGTCAGAGGTGGAAAAGGGAAATAACTTAGATTTCAGACGAGATCTGTAGCTGGTAAACCACGTCAAGGTTATTAAAAGAATTCAAAGCATTCAAGGACATTTTCTTTGATTTTACTGCATGCAGTGACAGAAAATGCATCTATGCAGTAATAGAACACTCTTTCTGCTCGATTCCTTCGGAGGAAGCAAATCTGTATGCAGTGACAGAGTGTTAACTTTGCCACTTGTAGCTTGTGGCATTTTCTTTGATTTTACTACATGCAGTGATAGGAAATGCATCTATGCAGTAATAGAACACTCTTTCTGCTCGATTCCTTCGGAGGAAGCAAATCTGTATGCAGTGACAGAGTGTTAACTTTGCCACTTGTGGCTGATTTGCGTGAGGAATGCTCACCACTGAATTTAGTCGATGAAACAATAGTTTACTTCGCTACTCATGCATCAAGTTGTCTTTTTGAAGGATCTCCGAACTGATTCTTTGGCAACCATTGTGAACTCATATGTTCGTTGGAAACATTCCCAAAATGCTTTTGGAAAAATGGGCTTCTCCTTATTTTGAGGACTTTCCTAAAAAACAAGTGAGGCGGAGAACTATCCTTTGGACCATCCATCCCTGGATGATGAAGGCAATTAACACGTTGAGAGTCACATGATACCACTTTGGTCTCACACGAATTTGGGCTTGCTCTGCCGCGTGAGAACAGAGTGTACTCGAAGTGTCATTAAAAAAAAACCCGTGGCCTGTGGGGACAGTTTTTGGTGGCACTCAACGTGTTAAGCAGCAAGTTCAATAAACTGCCGCTCACACAATTCCAAAAACTTAGGCAAAAAAATTGTTTTCGTATACCAAAGCGACTAAACCCAATCAATTTTAATTCAGAACAGTCATCGTTCTGTCTCAATCCGGAGATTAAAGCAACAAAGTTTAAGGTTTCAAAATAAAAAAGAAAAACCAAAACATTTCACCACATGAGCAGAAAGTCCTCAAAAACAATTCTCAGAATTTAGCCAGACCCCGCGTCATTTCCTAATTGCGACGACTCAATTGAAAAATTCCTCAACACAATCTGTTTACGAGTTGAAAATTCCGAGTACTCGCATGTAGCGCGCACATCCAACACCATCCACATCGACTAATCAGACACGCATTCGCACTGTATTTCGTTTTTGAAAATTTGTAGCAAACATCAAACGAAGACAAGGTACAGAGGTCGGACACAGGCTATTAGCTTGAATCAGTCAACACTATCTTCTAGAACACATTCCCGCGCGTCACATGAAACATTTTTCCACAAGTACAAGGGGTGAACTGAAAATATTTTCACTCTCAATTTCCCCCCCGCCCCCGGAGTCCTCTGAGATCCCCAGAAGCACATTAAGTTTTTCAACTGACACCAGAGGTTCGACACACTTCAGTGTTGTTTTTAATTTAAGAACAACAAACACTCGCAGTCGACGCGACAAAACAAAACGCAATAAAATGTGTCAGGAGAACAACAGAAGCAACACAAAAGACCTGAGGCGATAGCATTCGCCTCGTATTTTACTCAAAAAACAGTCTTATCCACAATATCTAACAATGATTCATACTAACAGATACGACAGCACCGGCGAACAATACAACGGCAAGAATTAGTATCTTCGGCATCATAAACATTTTCGAACGCGCGTTTAATTATATCGCAGACGCGGACGCGAGTAATTTTCCTTCAAACTCAAATTCAGTCCCTACTTAGTGGGCCGTGACTTTTTTTCAGAGATTTTTCTTCCGGATTGAAAATTCGCGATGTGCACGATGTGCTCACGACGAGCATCTTCTGCGTTTTGAAACGTAACGAATCCGTCCCGTATTCGAATCAATTTCAATTAAAAAAGGCAGAAGCGACACACAGAGAGATGCGGAGATGACGACGGCGATGAGCACCAAAGATAAGACGGGCCGCACTGAGAATTAGTGGCTGTTATCGCTGGTGACGATCTTAAGACCTTTCTCTCTCTCTCTCTCTCTCTCGCGCGCTCCCTATCTCGATCGGGTACTTTCGTTCACTGTGGACTTGTACTTTACATTTAAATTCACGGCTGAATCGTCTTATCGCCTAACGGCACACATTTTCATAGCGGGAGGGTTTTTCCCAGGAGGAGGCGGCCCGCAGTCGAATGGCAATAAATTCGCAAGGGTGGTTCGCACTCGGTTCGGGTTGTTTTTGTCGGCAGGGTTCCCAGAAGCTATTGACTGGGGCATCAATTGATTACAATTGTGAATGGCAGATAGTTCCCGGATCGGCTGCATCAAAGTGAGTGCTCTGCTCAGGAACTAGATGGATGCTAGATCCGAAGCCCCAAGGGGTGAGAGGGGTGAATGGCGGTTGAATTACTTCCGGGATGTTTAGAAATAAATTGAAAAAACCCAGCTACGTTTGTTGTTTATTCGATAAGCTGCACGGAAATATGTACGTTTCGGTGATGGAGAAATACGTCCCGAATTCCCACCGAAATATGACTTGACAAAAATAAAGACCGCATTGGTGGATACTTTGAGTCACTTATGGGCCTCGAGTGTGACTAAGAATTATTATGCAATTGGAAATGTGTAAGAATAACTCGGGTGATGAAGCAATTTATCAAGAATACAAATTGCGTAGGGAGCACGCTATTGGCTAAAGTTTTGGACAGAAAGGGTGTTGGCAGTGTCCATAAGCGACGGCTTCGGTTTGAATCACACTTGCAAAGTGCGGTGTAGGTTAGGTTAGGGTGAAGTCTTAAAAAGGTCCTAGTGAACCCATTGGGGATCTTATTCCTTTCTTTCACGTCATCGATTGCCAAATTAATCCATGGATTTTTGATTTTTTTATCCATCAGAGCACACAGAACACTACGTTCTTTCAGTTTTGCTTGCTGCGCGACTAAAGATCATCTACCGGTGTCCAGGCGTTCGGTTATTCTTATGAACGTGCAGAGATCGGTGAGAAAAGTGGTTTCCCAGTGTTCTATATCTCAGATGACCGAGGTTAGGACAGTGACAAAGGTTGTGAGGAGTGTCCTCATATTCCTCATCGCCACCACATCACTCTCTGCATATATCGTCATCGGAGAGCACCGTTTTAATGGCGTGGTATTGCAGACGATTATGATCGGTGAGTGCTCCGACCATCTTCGTTAGCAACCTTTTGTCGCACTGAAGTAGTTTGTTGGTTCCTGCACTATTGATTCGCGCCACAGAATTCATGTAGTTCCGCGGGAAGCTAAAGGGTGACACATTTTCTTTGCGTACTCAGTGATCTTGTCTTCCACATTTTTATTTAGGTCCAAGAGTTGTAGCTTGATCCATTGTTTTCCATGAGATGGGTCCATTTCGGAAAGTTTCCTTGGAAGTTCATCAGCTGCCCTTGTGTCCAAAAACCCGGCACAGAGTTATCGAGTACTATCGAGATAAGAGCCTTAAGTTCTTAGCGACAGCATGAAACTAGCTTGGACTAGATTTTCGAAATGCAAATGTGCAACAGGAATCTTGAAACTGAATAGTTTCTAATTTGAGAGGGGTCGCGGTCAGTTAATTGTGTACCCTCAGCAAGGGCACCCATCTAACTAACCTAACCTAATTGAACCTAGTTGAACCTAACCTAAAGATTGCTCAGAGAGACACTGAGGAATGATTAGAATTTGCATGATCACTGCATTTTCTGATAAGACCTCTTTTGGAGCATCCTATAGCCCTACGAACTCCTTACGATTCCTTAAGGATCTTACGTCAGCAAAAATTTGATTCTTTGAAGTTGAAGTTTTATTCGTGGATTCAAATGCTTAACTTCGGCACTTTTGGTTGAGTATTTCAGTCACATAAATGCACTTGTCGAACCCTCAACTTCTACATTCTTGTGCTCCTAATAATAATAATAATGGCGGCGCTACAGTCCGAGGTGGACCTGGGCCTAGTTTCTCAGCAACCATTCGTGTTGTGCGTGCTATTGTTTCTTCACGGGTGGAGGGGACCTACAGTTTAATGACGACTCCGAACGGCGAGATTGAGGAGCTATTTCTAGACAGTTATACTCTTTGAGCATTGTCAGTGACTCGAAAGAGGTGGAGCCGTGAAAAAATGTTTGATGCTTTTTTTCGAGATTCGAACCGACGACCTCGAGCGTAGGAGTCGACGTACCTACCCACTACGCCACGGCGCCCACTTCTTGTGCTCCTACCTGGATCAAAATGAAGTCTTCTTAGACGGCTTTTACACGAATTGCAGCGATTCCCTGCGTGCGTACCTGCACCAAATTGGTTGCGGGCCCTCTACGCTTTTGTGCTCCATCCTAAACGTGGAGGTTCTCTCTTGTCAGGCTCAAATTCGAAGATCGTTCTGTAAAGGGAAGCAGAGTCCGGTCTCGAAGTCTTACGCTGTTGTAAAAATGTATAAAGTCCACCACGAACTGTTGCAAAAAAATCATTTTGGTTCCGTTGGTATGCTTGAACCTCTTCTTTAGTCGAAGGCTGTTGGTGTGTCCACACTTGTTGTGTGTGCCAATTGGAGAGACTTATTGGCGGAGGTCTCCAGCTCCAGCTAAAAGGGTCTTCGAATCCAAGCCTCCTGATTCGAGAAGGAGAGGAAGACCGAACCTCCGGTACGAAGACCAAGTCATCGCGGACGTAAGACAGCTTGGTCTTGATTACTGGAAGCAGCGTGTCTAGGAACGTCAACGATGGAAGGCAGCGATTTAACAGGCTCAGACCTTACATGGGTCGTAGGCCTACTAAGTAAGTAAGTAAGTATTGGCGGAGGTCTACGTGCTCCCCGGACTCTCACGCCTCCCACGAAGAAGAATGAATAACGGTACGGAACGCCTCAAACTTAAATAAAACACTATGTCTACTTCTCAGAATTATTTTCTTATTCAATTCATTAACTCAAGAGATTCAAATCAATTTGTCGCGCGAATATTCTCGCCTTTAGTCTCCTTGAAGGGTGATGTCTTAATAACCAGACTGTTGACTCCCTGGAAACTTCAATTAGGGCCGACAAAAATAAGTCCAACAAGGGCTTTGATTCAACACTTCGCCCCTGAGATGATCTTCAACATTTGCATCGCAAGTACGGCGTCAGTTTTGCAGACAACAGTGGAAGAAATAATCAATTTTCAATAGTCTTGCGGTTCTCTTTTTATTTTGCCCTTCAAAGACGAACGCTGATGAAATGTATTTTAAATTATTTCCAAGAAATTCATGCAGTCTTCTTGAACAGTGCCAGTAATTGTTTGATGAAAAAACTGCGACTGATTTGTGCCGATTGGCGGTCAGCACCAGTGGTAGCATACTTTGTCACTTTGTGTACATCGCAGGGCAGGGCGAAAATGAAGAAATACTATCTGACGCAGTGCACATACAATGTGGACATCAGAAGCATGAAATTGCTCACTAATTGGTTGAGTGGGTCAATTCAATTTCATAAAATGTGATTCACTTGGCAGACTGAACTTCTAACCCAGTTTGCTATTTCCAATATTTATTCGGTTATTTATTGATGCGGCAATTAAATTTACATTGGAGATGAAATGAAGGAGTTGGTGTGTGGAAAATGTGAGATTTAAGTCGTCCTCTTTGTGCTCAATTGAAATCTCCCTTTATTTAGTGACAAAGAGCGAAGAGATCTCAGAGATAATTTGAAATCACTTCCCACATTGTTGCCCCGTTAAAAAACTGAGATGACAAAAACTGAAACTCTTTGTACTACTCTCTGGTTTAAAAATAAGTAGCAAAATGTTTTATTGCAGACTCCATTGACAGTCCACCGTCTGGATCACAAGGTGTCCACAAGGACCTAAATAAAGCATAGCTTTCTACTCATCTATTCAGCAACCAATCTATCCATCGTCCGTGGAAATTACCGTTAAACATAACAAGCCACTTACTAACCATCTCAACTATCACGCTTTACTGAGTATGCTCCATTTCAACACAAATTATCCTAGGATTGGATAAGTATCGGCCTCCCGACTTCGGTGGACTTGGACCTAGCTTCTCGCACAACCACTCGTGTTCTGCGTATTATTGCTCTATCATCAGTGGAAAGGGCAAGTTTTGAAAAGCGTTTTCTTGACAGCTTTACACTCTGATCATTGTTACTGATTCGATAGAGGTGGAGATTTGAAAATAAAAGTTCTTTGCTTCGAAAATCGAACCTCGACTTTCAGCGTAGAAGTTGAAAAAAAAACAATAATTTTGTAGATTCCTTCGTAATACCATCGTATTCGGCTTCGGCTTCTGCTTCGGCCGAAAAATTAGCCTTCGGTTGGACTCTAGTAACCCTACGCAACGGCAGCCGATTTATCTTTACTTAAAGTCCTGCGTGATGCCAAACTTAAACTAACCTGGGTTCTTCTATTTTCTCTGTAACAGAATCACTTTGGAAACTTTCAGAAGTTCTCTCCCAAAACTTGCCAACACAAGAGGCACGATCTTCCAAAAGTCCGTTCAACTGCTAGCTTACGCGGATGACATTGACGTGATAGGACGAACACAGCAAGCCGTCAATGATGCGTTTGCTGGCATTGAAACGGAAGCGGCTAAAATGGGTCTGGCGGTAAACGAGGGCAAAACAAAGTATATGCTGTCATCGAGAAAGAACGCACAACATCGACGACTTGGCCAGAACGTCACCATAGGCAGCTATAACTTTGAGGTAGTTAAGGACTTCGTCTACCTTGGCTCCGCGGTAAATAGTACAAACAACATCAGTACCGCGATGAAACGCAGAATAACTCTTGCCAACCCCTGTTTTTATGGGCTCAAAAGGCAACTGAGTAGCACAGCCCTCTCTCGGAAGACCAAGTTGACTTTGTATAAGACCTTGATCATCCCAGTCCTACTACGCGCAGAGGCATGGACAATATCCCAAGCGGATGTACAGTGTCTTGGTCTTTTCGAGAGAAAAGTTCTGCGCGCGATCTTTGGTCCTGCTTGCGTTGATGGCATTTGGAGGAAAAGATTCAACCACAAACTGTATGGGCTGTACAGCAATATGAGTCTAGCCAGGCGTCTACGGATCCAACGCCTAAGATGGCCAGGCCATGTAGAGCGTATGGACAACTTAGCTCCGGTCCGAAGAGTCTTCAACTCTGAGCCTGTGGGACAACGCAACAGAGGACGTCCACGTACAAGGTGGCGCACACAAGTCGAGGGGGACCTCGGCCGGCTTGATGTGTGAAACTGGAGACAGCTGGCGAAAGATCGTGCTGGCTGGAGAGGCATGTTCAGTGAGGCCCAGGTCCACCTCGGACTGTAACGCCCTAAGAAGAAGAAGAAGAAGAAGGAGTAGGTTGATACCTAGCAGTACAATGGACCAGTTTTTAGTTTGAGTTCTCCAGTAGTGTTTTAAAAGTCCCCCAAAAAAAGAAAAAAAAAAGATGGGCCGGACAACAACATTGATCCAGTGACAACGGCGACGGTGATACAGTCAACGACAGACCCTATTGTTTCTGATGTTTTTCTTAGTCATATAAAGAGCTAGTGTAGCCTTTCGTGTTCTTTCCAGTACATTCGTAAAGCTGGTTGGATATACAGTGTATCAAACTCATATTCGTACACCTGCTGAACTGAACAAATTTAGTGAATAATTAAACAAAATGAAAGGTATATTTCTAAGATTATATTTCTTAATCAAATTTAACATAAAGGAAAGGATATAAACCTCAATTCAACAAACAATATTAATTAAATTGCATAATTACGAATAAAACGGAAATAACAAAATAAATAAATCTCAAATTCATATTCGTACAATGTGGATATTATACTTATTTCACATTTTCCATTGCACTTTTAATACTTAGTTGCATATCCTTTGTGTGATATTACATCTTTCAATCTTTTTGGCATCGATTCGATGAGCTTTTTAGTTGTTTCGGGAGAAATTTTCGACCATTCTTCAACCAACTTTGCTTTGAGGTCGCTCGTGTTCCTAATGGTAACAGATTTTATTCTCCTGTCCAACTCGTTCCACAAATTCTCGATTGGATTAATGTCCGGAGATTGTGGAGGTGTTTCCATCACATTTGGACAATTATAAAGCAGCCAAAGCCGAGTTGCATGAGCCTTGTGCTTTGGGTCATTATCCTGATAAAACACAAAGTTATTCTCCAAACCCAATTGAGAAGCACTAGCCGCAAGATTCTCTTTGAGAATGTCAATATATTTCCTATGGTTCATAATTCCATCGATTATGTGCAATCTTCCTACACCAGCAGCGGAAAAACACCCCCACACCATGACTGAATCTCCACCGTGCTTTACTGTTGCAACAGTGTTTTTCGGCTAGAGCTCCGTATTAGGTTTTCGCCAGACCATTTGACGGCCATCTGACCCATAGACGTTGAATTTTGATTCGTCTGTTAAGATAACCATTTTCCAGAAGTCAAAATCTTTTAATTGATGAAGTTTTGCGAATGCCAATCTCTTGCTTCTATTGATTGGGCTTATGAAAGGTTTTTTACGCGCAACTCTACCATTATACCCATGTTCGCGGATGCAATTTCGCAATGTTTCTGTAGAGAATTGTTTCTTTAAATCATGGCGGAGTTCTTCCGCAAGTTTTGGTGCACTTGTTCGGGGATTTTTTCTAATTGTACGAAGTATGATCCTTTTGTCATGTTCTTTGAAAATACTTCTGTTGACATTCCGGGGTTTATTTTCGATTCGATTTTCGTTTTTAAATCGATTTATGATTGACTGGATTGTTGATCTTGGACGATTCACTAAATTTGCAATCTCGTTATAAGATTTTCCATCATTGAAATGCTTAATAACCATTTCTCTGAGTTCTATGGACGTTTCAGTGCCTTTTCTTGACATCTTTTCACAATTATTAAAAAAAAACAATTAGCCAAATGCTCCAAATACTAGGACACGTTTGCACAACGCCGCAGACAACTATTTCACCCAAAAAGTAACAAACCGTTAACGGTACCCTACGTCAAACATAAGCTCAATGGTTGCTGTACGAATATGAATTTGAGGTACTTTTGAGGTACTTCTTCCTTTTATCATATCTCGCAACCAGACCATAGGTTATATAATTTCAAAACTAGATGTAGTCCTACCTATGATAATAGCTTTAAGCAAAAACTATCACCAGAGCCTTTTAATCCTTATTGGTTTATGATAAACAGCAAAACAAAGTGGTAAGCATCAGATGTACGAATATGAGTTTGATACACTGTATCCATAAAAAGGAAGCCTTTAACCCGTGTTTTGTTTCCTTATCACATCTTCACCTCTTGATATCTTCTTCCTATCTCTTGTCACCATAACCCGAGTACGAATTGTTTTGTTGTTTACCAACAAATCCAGCTTCGAAATCCTCCCGACAATCTTCGTTCGCACTGTTATTTTTAAATCTACCTAAAAAATAAAATCATTAACTGCCTCGCTCCATGCCCGTCTGCTGTGACGCATCGTAAATACTCGAAAAATTTTATTTGAACTTCTGGTGTGTCTTATCAGCTGCGTATTGTATTTATTTCAGACTGCTCTACGTAGGGTTTCGTCTGGATTATGTACATTTTTGAAAGCACACATGGGTAAATATTGAAGGCACATGTGTACACACATGTCATGTTGCACAAAAACTTCATTCCCGCCTACATTCTTGTGACGAATCATAAATTTCCACATCTGGCAGACATGTAAACAGCATCACCGTTTCAAGTCTCTTCTGAATATGGTGGAAACACTAGAAGTGATGTATGGGACACCATGATCAAGTGCATTCAGCTCGTGCTTAGGCAATTTTTACTTCCTGATGAAACAGTCACTGAACTTATTTGGAGGCATGATTTGAAGACATGTCTGGCGCCCCAGAGTCTGTCTCCCATTAGCGCGCACGTTAGATAAAGTCATATCTAAATTCTTCTTATCGAATTCACTGTCCCAGTCCAGTGCCATTAGATGGCAGCGTAAATATGAGGCAGATGTGGATGAAATGAAAGGTATTTCTTGGAAGGATTACAATCCATTTCATTATTCGTCATCAGAATGATTTTTCATGCATGCCTTAAGGCATGACAATTGTCATTGCTGCACACATGCATAAAAAGTACGCATGAATACATGTGCTGTGTCTGATGACAGAAGGGAATAGTTCCCATCCTTCAATTCAATAAAATCTTCATAATCTCTCGGCGCACTGGTGAAAAGATTGAAGATTGAAGGAGCTGTGACTGGAATTGTGTGGCAAATTTTTACCTGCTTAATAGTAGGTTCAAAAATGCGTACAAATAAGTCGAATCCATCAGACTTTTCTAGATCATGTCGAAACAGGAGCGTCTTCGTGGAATGGTTCTGACCTATATCTTTTCTTTAAGACAGCGTCAGGAAGAGGGGAAATAATTGATGAATCCCAAATGCCTTTAAGGCTTTAGATCGAAATATTTAACACTGGGATAGAATTACAAGCACTAACTGCCTGATTGATAGTTTCCAACATCTAGCTTCCAAAATCCGAACTCCTTAGTAAACTTTTTTATGAATTGGAAACTGGAAGTACAATTCCGCATTCTTATGTGAGTCATAGGCTTTCTGCTCCGCTTGTGTAGTTTTTTCCTTAATTTTTCCAACTACTGTGATTCCTTTGGCGGGACCTTACATTCCACGTGTAAAAATCAAAACTCATTGTTCTTTTTTCGTTCCCTGAAGTTGTCTACACTTGATCCGTCTGTATCCGAGGCTTGTAGTTGTCTTTGAACTCGTTTATTTTACGTGGTCAGCAACTTAACGCCACGTACAACCTCCAAATGGTGGGACAGGTCCATTTGTTTAGCCCTCGGACAAAGGGATCCAGAAGTATCCGGTTTCGGTCTAGCGCCGTTGACTCTAAGAGAAGGGCTCAATATGTTCTTCGGCTTTTTGACAGCTATGCGGACTTCTTAAATACTGGGTGGGAGAACTAATCCATCGACTGAAGAAGATATTTCTCCACTTCACTTCCTATCGCTCTGTCCTGGCTGTGCTCACTAAGAAGCTCATGGAAATGTTTAAATGGACTGTAGCAAAGAAGAACAAGGTTGCTACTGCCTTGTTTTGATCCACAAACAGCTCTTAGTCCAGAGAAGAAAGCATTAATTATCAATTAAACAAAAACACAAACAAATAAAAAAATACAACTTTTCACTTTATTTTTTTTCAGCATCGCCAAATTTTACTTCCGGTGGAGGCGGACCATTCCCCGTCCTAGCCTTTATACTCATCCACAGATGTTGATAGGGATTCTGTAATTCCTTTTCGGTTTTTGGTATCCCTACGGCTCTTCGGAACTTTGGTGAGATAAGGAGCAAATTCTGCAGTAGTCCATACGTGCTAGATGCTGTCCAGTACACGCAAAGCGCCTGAAAACAAGAAACCTCAACAACTTCCATAAAAGTGTGTATAAACCCAAACTCACCGAAGGAACAGTACATGCAATTGGCACCATGGCCACGCTGAACACACGGAAGGCATTTGTGGCAATATTTTGCAAGCGACTAGAGGGACCAGTTTTCATCATTGTTTGAATCTGAAAGCATCGGAGGTCAAACAAGAGAAATGTAAGGTTTTCTGCCTAGATCCTACCTCAATGATGGATAGATTGATGATCCCCAACATCACAGGAAGAATAAAAGAACTATCAACCACCGTCAGGTTCGGTATCCAACCGAATCCTCCCAAGGTCAGTTCAGTGAACGTGACTCTGGCGTCCAATGAATTTGGATCGGGCAACATATAAACCATATTACGCAGTGCAACTGATTGGAAGATCCACAAAGGAATCTGTCCCCAGAGTACCACAATTGTCTTCGCCGGATGACAATTGTCACGAACAATGAGCTTGTTCCATTGTTTCTTCAACTGTTCAATGAGAAAATCTTCAATAATTCATTGCAGTTGTATACACGTGGAAAATTAATCTCACCGAATGATTATACACTCGCCGCGTTTGTTGTTCTGTCCAATTGAATTTTTTCATAGCAACGGCTGCCTCTTGCTTCAGTTCAGCTACTATCGCCGGCATTTCCAGTGTTATGAGGTCAATTCTCGCTGTGATTTTGTTTTGATAGATTGCCAGTGGCAAGGTTATTAATGATCGAAAGAGAAATGTTGAAAGGACAATGGTTGCCCACCATGGTAGGCCGGTTAGATCATGGATTCCAGCTAAGCCTTGTTGCATGTAAGCTACTGGTGTGCTACTGGACAGGGATTGCCAGAAGCCGATGAAACCTGTTTGTTGTGTTGCAAGATTCCTCCTGTGTTGGGGACATGGTTCGAATTGGCTGCGTTTTTCAACATGGTATGTGGTGAGACAGGAGAAAGATCTTGTTCTCAGTGCGGTGGAGAGATTGTGATTGCGAGTGAGTGCTACTCCTACATTCTTTCCTAACCAAAGCATCATAACATTACGCGTTCTGGAAGAGAATCGAGATTATCATCAATTAAATACGGGATGTATAAGAATGTCATTCCACTTAAATCGTTAATTCTTGCACACAAATCAGTAACTCTTAATCAAAACCATTCAAATCGTAGTAAAAATGTGAGAATATTTCTATTTTTTGCCAAAATCAAGGAAACTTACAGAAAAAGTTGTATTTTTTATTCAGGTGATGACAGTTCTCAGCTGTATGCCTGGCTGTCAAATGAATGACATAAACGAATACAGGGCGACACGAATTTTTTAGATGTGTTTTGCTCATATTTGCAATTAAGAGAATAGAATGAACTAAACCACTTGCTATTTATTGGATTATAAATTTATTAAGAAACTCTTTTAAATGTAAACATATTTCTATTTAAATATGACGTTTGATAAATAATTTACTTCAAATTTCCATTTAAGTTTAGTTTGATTGTACGCTTTTAGAGATGTTGTCAATTTTAAGGGCCAACCATAATGGCCGTAGAGAAACTTAAGAAAACTGAAGCAATTAAGCGAATACACGAAAATGACACAAAGTGACCATAGTAACCGCTTCGCTCAGTTTCGTTAAGTTTGATCATTTTTGTCTACTTACACGGGATCGAAATGAATTGCTCTTTACGTATGCAAATGTCAGTTGACAGCTGAATTCTCCTTAAGTTTCTATGAGGAATTATGGACACTTTAAAATAAGTCTTTGCTTCTGATTACTTTTCGTTTGGTTATGACTGACTTTTGCTCTGAAGCAAAAACAACTCTCACGAACTCTACACACACCAGGTACAACAAGCTATCAAAAATAACTTTAGGAGCAAAGGGGGTAAAAGTTGAATATCGTTTTGTGAGTGATTTGTGCCTCTAAGTAATTTTCCTTTTTTACGGTTTCTCCAAAACTATTTAAAATAATTTTCTTCTGTTAATGGAGTGTAGTCTGATTTTATAAGAAAAACTAACTAACCGCAGTGTAATCAAAGCCTAGGACAAAATATTTCGCAACATTTAAAAATTCAAAATCTCCCGAATTTTCGGCGACGTAATATTTCCCAGCCTGCTTGTGCTGCGTTGTCAAAATCAGCTGCTTTCTGTTTGTATTTGCAAGTGAAAACGAGACAACTGCAGACGGCCCAGCACAACGGCCATCCCGCTTGCACGCTCCATAGTCTTCGTGTGTTCTCCGTCGTCGTTGTCGTCGTCATTCTTTATTTTTTATTTTAATACTGTGAAGTGAAAAAAAGCTGTCCAGCAAAAACAAGAGAAACGAATCGTAAAAAAAATTGAAAAAAATCCTCCGACGCAATCACAGTAATCAAAAAATCGGAAAAAAAAGTATTTTGCGAAATTTGCTTTCATCTCAGAAAAGGTGATTATAGTTCGAACAAATCGCTTTTTTTCTATCGAAGTTCTTTTTGCGTATTTGTTGATCCAAATTTTCCGTGTAAAATCTTCACAATTAAACAGAAAAAAATATCGAACATTTCTCCGTAGGGCCTTCAACTTGAGAACAGTGTTATCAACCGACGAAAATTCCATAAAGGAACCGAAGTTGTGCTCAGCCAAGGGTTTGAAAGAAAAAGAAAAAAATCAGAAATTTATTCCGTGTTACTGCTTCTCCAAGTGAGTCTCTGTGATCGCTGGAGGGGTGGTCGTGGAGTAAAAGGCAAAAGATGAGCAGATCCCCACAATGGGACAAAGTTCCAGCCCTTGCCCTCAGCCGAGTGTTTGAGTATTTGGATGAGAGCAAGGATCGATTTAGTGCTTCCCTCGTTTGCTGGCATTGGAGGAACATTCTCTTCCAAAAGAGGTGAGTGCTTTCTTGATTGTTTTCCTTTTTTTTTTTTGTTGGTTCTCCTTCTAATTTGTTGTTATTTTTGTTTGTTTGCGAGCGTGGAGACAGATGATGAGTTTCTGTTTCTTAAAATAGCCGAGTTTTGTTGATTTTATTAAAAATTAATTGAAACTTTTCTCGTTGTTTTCTTATTGCGTTGCATTCAGAGCTTAAGTGATGACAGTGTGTTATGTGTGGGTGTTGCGCACTTGTCCTGTTGAAAAACAGTAAACGCTTGCGAGCGAATGCAGGCGAGTTTGCTTGTGTGCGTTTGCAAAAAGAAAAAATGTTTTCTTTTGTTTCCCTCATTGGCTATGACCTTAAACGGGTTAAAGTCGACCGAGAGGAGAGCCCCCCACTCGAAGAGAATTCCAACAAGGGGGTCAGCGGAGAAGTTTGATCGTTTCTGATGAATGCTGCTGTGGTGGCAGTTTGTCGTGCCCATTTGTTGATACCATCTCTTATACGTAATGGAGAGAAAGTGTTTTTAGCCGTTTGTTTAGATTTCTGGTTTTGTAATTTCTGCCTCGATTTGGTATTCTGAAAACGTGCGTCTAACGTGAGTGGGGCAGAGGTGCAATCGCGTTACAGAAGAGGTATGAGAAGAACGTTTTGTGATGCAACACTTTCTGGGACAGTTTCAAGAGGGAACAATCAATTTCTGTCGTCAATTATTCAAATATTCGTGTACGCCAACGGGCAGTCGTGAAAACCTTGGAATTTGTTTCCAACTTTCACAATATGGTTCAGTGGAAAACTGACTCATCTTGGTCTTTCAAGAACAAGACGTCGTTTGTTTAGAGAATTCGCCTCTAAAGTCGATTTCTCAGAAATCCCGTGGAAATAATGCGACTGAATTCGGTGGAAGATAAATAAAACCACGCAGCGTGCGTTTATGTGGATCACAGCAGTGACCATGAATAATAAACTGTCCCGCATGGATAAATAATGAAATTCAAATCGAATATGGTTTCGAATTTCGTCAAAATGCATGCATCAGCTTGCTAGACGGTGCAGACGTGTGGCATGCTTAAGCATGCATAATCGTGCTTTATCTCGTTTTGATTGTTTGTTTTCCAGCAGACAGAAGAAGCGAAAATAGCTTGAAGTAAACAGGAAGTAAAAAGCAAAATTAAGCGATTTCCCAATCTGTCAGGCATAATGAAAAACTGATTATGAGTGCACAAGTGTATCTACATATCAGACACGTGTGTGAACATAGTATGTCGACTGCCGGTGAAGTTAATGGATGAGGATGCACTTCATCTCAACAATCTTTTGACTATCAATCGCTGAGAGAGTAGCAAACACTAATCGTATTGAATTGACTTTGCGTGTGTAGCTTAGTGAAGGGCACTTTAATCTGGAATTTCTCTCAAAAAACCCAGACTAGACCGCGTAATTGTTTGAGTTTACTTGGCTGATATAATTTCTTTGCGGATTTATAAGCTTATTCCTTGAATGGAACTCTCAGTTGATTAGAAAAAAAAAAAAACGGTTGATACCCGAGATCACCACATACAATCATGTGGTTATGCCATTTTAAAGAAACCGCATACCTAAGCCCGTACTTAAATAGAGCGCTTCGTGGGAAACTTGACAACTTGTCGCAACGAGTTCGCCTTTTCTTGTGGTTTCGATTTCATTTCAATGATTATGGAGTATCACTTGTTGTCGGAGACATTTCTAGAGAAAATAGACAGACGCATTTGCAGACAGTCCCATGTAATCATAAATAATCTGGTGGCGTATACGTCGTGTCTTTTTTCAAATTGGGAATTTGTGAAATTTTATTTTGCGACGATTAAATCTTAAGTATCTTTCATGGAGGATGACTAAAGTTACGTCTGTCAATGTTGTCTTGGTATACTTAAGTGTTATGCCATGACAGGACTGTCATTTTGAAGAAGAAAGTGAGCACTAGTTTTTGACACAATTGATTATGCACTTGGGATGTTGGCGCTGTTTAACTTATAACACAAATCTTTGCGATCTAGGCCATGATGAGTATTTAAGAAGCATCCGTTCAGCAACTATCCGTGTTTTTGTTTTTGTTTTTAAGTCGTCCAAAGACTTACGTTAGGCCGAATATTACCTTAAGGCCTCTTTACGGTACCAGGTTATGGTGCATTCTAGTACATTTTATAGAAAACAGAGGTCCAGTAGTACGTTTCGAACTGAGAGGTTTTTTTTTGGTTTACCAGTGGGGGCAAATTTTACCAGTATAAAGTTCGGACAGAAGCCCTTTTGGGACGAGGATGGTCAAATTGTAGTAGAGTGCCACTCTCAGTACATAGCGCTATAGCTCTTACCTCGTCTAAACTCTGCATCCAATTTGTGATGATGTCAACGCGAACCATTCAGGCTGACACACAGACTTCATCCGGTACGCATATGCCACCATTGTGCATCCTTTTTATCAAACGTGAATTCTAACATCCTTTATTCTCTGAATCGTTCGACATTACACATAAACCCCTATATCTAGAAACGGGGGAGATACAGATGTCTCTAAGAAAACCTAACGACAGATACACCGTAAGTGAAGAACAGAGGGCAAGACTT
This sequence comes from Myathropa florea, assembly GCA_930367185.1. Classification (NCBI taxonomy): domain Eukaryota; kingdom Metazoa; phylum Arthropoda; class Insecta; order Diptera; family Syrphidae; genus Myathropa; species Myathropa florea. Next base: position 99,591,950 of record OV884004.1, on the reverse strand, counting down.
CTATTGGAAACCCACTTTCCGGGCAGTCGTCAACACACAGAAAGGTGTGAAAACAATCTGCCAATGCCAAGGTATGAAGACTGGAGAGTCGCAAGGGAGATCTTCTCCAAAGGGCGACTGGAATGGGCAATTAACTCGATTCAGCCCTTAAAATCCCCAGGTGTGGATGGAATCACGCCAGTCCTACTTCAAAAAGGGCAAGGCAAACTAATACCATTTCTATTAATGATACTAAGAAGTAGTCTAGCACTGGGATACATACCGAACCAGTGGAGACGGTCAAAGGTAGTGTTCATTCCGAAAATGGGGAAGAAAGCCCAAAGTCATACAGACCGATCAGCCTAACATCGTTTCTTCTCATAACAATGGAAAAGGCTGTGGATAATTACATAAGAGAGGAAGTGCTACAGACATACCCTCTTCATTACTGTCAGCATGCTTACAGGGCAGGCAGATCCACAGAAACTGCACTCTACCAACTGACAGAAAGCTATAGAAAGCGCCCTTAATGCGAAAGAAATAGTTATATGTGCTTTCTTGCGTATTGAAGGAGCATTTGACAACACATCCCATAATGCAATTGTTCGGGCTCTGGAAAAAAAGGAAGTAAACCACACAGTATCGAAATGGATGTATGAACTCCTGAGCACAAGATCAGCGGAGACTCACACACCAGGAGGCATAATAAAAGTCGACACAACAAGAGGATGCCCACAAGGAGGAGTTCTATCTCCTCTCATGTGGAGCCTAGTTGTAGACGAGCTTCTAGAGATACTAACTAACCATGGCATCAGATGTCAGGCTTATGCCGATGACATAGTAATCATAGCCAGAGGAAAAATAGAGGAGACCCTATGCGATATTATCAAATGGGGCCTAACTTTAACTAAGGAATTGTGCCTGTCGGCTGGGCTAAGCCTAAATCCGGCAAAAACCACCATAGTACCTTTCACAAGAAAACGAAAACTGGAACGACTAAAACCAATAAGTCTGTCGGGTACAACACTGACTCCGGTAAAAGAAGTTAAATATCTGGGAGTAATCTTGGACAGCAAGCTCATCTGGAAAAAACATACAGAAGAGATAACCAGGAAAGCGTGCTCTGATGTCGAAGCTTGGCAGGCAAATCCTGGGGATGCAGTCCAAGTATTCTAAGATGGATGTACATCTCTATCGACCTACAATAACCTATGGTGCAATAGCATGGACCAAGAGAACCAATCTGATCAGCGCGAGGGAGACACTCAGCAACGTTTAAATGTTGGCATGCCTCTGTATTACAGGAGCCATGAAAACTTGCCCAACTGCGGCCATGGAGGTGCTACTGGAGCTGACTCCTTTGCATCTAGTGGTAGCAGAGTGTGCAAACAAAACAATCATGAGAATGGCAAAAGAGGGGATAGGTAAAGACTGGTGCCTCTATACAACTCTGAAAAAAACTGTATTTGAGGGGAACTCGTAATTGTGCTAAGGTATTGAAAGGGTGCACAATAGATCTTAAAGGTCGCGGTGCAATATACCGTCAACCATAATAATAACCCCCATATCTAACCGCAAGTAACTTTATATTTCTTTCTATTTCAGATTTTTTCAAAATTTCAAGTTCACACTGCACATTGACAACGACCGACAATGTACATTTTTCCTGCATACCCTTTTCAACTTAACAAACGAACTAACGATCGTCTTCGATTTTCTGTGCGTATATCACATCGAGAAAATCAGACGGATCCTTTACAAGTAAGCATTTGATTTCGTCCACTGACTGCTCAGACGACATAAAATGATACCCTTTTCTTTGATTCACGTAGAATTGCAAGAAGTGATTGCTTACAAGGAATACGCTTCCACACAAACAATGTGGGTCACGTTGCGCCTGGTGATATGATCGATGAGGGCCTCATCGATATCGAACAGTAAGAGTGACACAAATCTCAAGAAGTCTTAAAAATCAACCGTGCTTTGTCTTCCTTTGTTTAGATTTTTTGTGGAACCAATTAAAATAATTCTAAGTCGAAAAAAATCAGTCATGAAGGTTCTGGATATGGGCGCTATTGAATCGCTGACATACTATGGAGCTGACTTTTTGAAATCAATCGCAAAACCACAGGAAATCGAGGAGCTGACATTTGCTTCAATCAAATTCGATCCTAGTCACTATCCAATTTTCGTATTGGAACCCATATTTTTAGAGAAATGTGCATCACTACAGGTAAGTCAGAAACACAGTTGCAACTCATACTTAAATTGAAAGCTTTTTGGTTGATTTAGGTTTTATCTCTTGACTACGATACCCTTAACGAGGATATCCTTCGTACAATTCAAATACTTCCGCTTCGGAAGCTAATGATATGCGTCCATGGATTGGATCGTGAGCATCCGGGAATCTCTGAGCACGCTTGGTTGGAATTTTCCAACAAGTTCCAAAACATCGACCTGATTGTGTCGCTTGTGTACGCTTATGAAGCCGTTGAGGTTCTGCAAGTAAGGATCTTACGTCAGAACATGCCAATAACCCACTTGAGGGTTTTATTTTGTGATTTTGTAAGTGAACCTCAAACACAGCTTGTGCATTCATATAATCCGTGCTTTGTGACATTTTAGATAAATGTGGAAGCTTTGGAGTGGATGTCCCTCTACAACAAGAATACGCTCAAGAGTGTCCAGTGGATTGATTCTGTAAGTATGCTCCAGAGACACTCAGTCAATGACTAACTTTCGATTTCGTTCAAAGGCTTTCAAGCATCCCGACAAGAATGTGATGGATCTCTTCTTACGGTCTGGCCAGGACCCGTTTGTGATGATGTCCTGGCGGTGTGAAAACCTGCAAGAGATTGTGATTCATGGCTACGTCTTGGATGCGCACAATATTGTTGGTATATCACGACTGCGGGGAAGATCGTTGAAACGTTTGGAAATATCAATGATTGATAACACTCCTTCAACGGCTAGTATGGAATCATTTATAGAGGTATGTGCTTAAGTCGTTTGACAACCACTTGAATGTAAGTGCCTTTGTTATTGAGTTAATTAAGAACAGCGATGTGACAAGCTTCCATGTGAGTAAACACTTTGAAAACTGATCACAGACTCTGTTGCCTGTTGTACATGTTTAAAGCCGAAGATTGCTCAGGCAGTTGCCGTGCCTTGGTTGCTGAATCATTGTGCAGCACATAATTATAGTAGTTGTTTGAAAACTTACGCTTATGTCGAAAGCAAACAAAAAGTAACCAGAATTGCTTATAGAAACTTAGACGAATTCAGCTGTCATCTGACGTTTGCATACGTAGAGAATGATCAATTTCGCTCCCCAGTAAGTAGGCAAAAGTGATCGAACGAACCGAAGCTGAACGAAGCGGTTACTATAATCACATGGTATTGTTTTCGTGTATTCACTCGGTTGAAACAATTCTCTTAAGCTTCCGTACAGCCATTATAGTCAACAACTGTTGAGTCAGAGTTTTCTTCTTTGACAACACTTCCGACTTGTCCTGTTGCTGTTGTAAGTGTGAAAGATTTTTCGGGGAAGCGCAGTATTGCCCATATGCTCTACTTAGCAACCTTTGACGCTGAATCTTTGTACAGCACATATAAATCTTGTTTGAACCTTCTGCTCCAATCGCTATCAAGGAAAAGAGACGAAGTCTTAGACGAAAAACCTTTTCTTGGAATGACCAAGGCCTGAAATAGGGATTTATTGATGTCAAAACCTTATTCTTTTTGAAGCGCTACAATTCGGTGTGGACATGGGCCTCAACTAACAATCCTCTCCAGCTAGCACGATCTTCTGATATCGGTAGAAAACATCCACATCTGAGGTGGAACAGGTTGGTGGAGGAAGGACCATCATTTATAAGCGCTGCCTTAGAACTAGACGTCCTCTGTTGCCTTGTCCAACTGGTTCAAGGATGAAGATTCTTCGTGCCGGAGGTAAGTTGTCCATGCGCTCTACATGGTGTTGCCATCTAAGGCGCTGGATCCATAGACACCTGGTTAGGCTTTTGTTGCTGTACAGCCCATACAATTATTGGTTGAACCTTCTCCTCCAATCCATCAAACAGGGCCAAAGATCGCACTCAGAACTTCTCTCCCTCGAAAAGATCAAGAGCTTCTTTATTCGCGTTCGTCCATGCTACTGTGTCGCAGAGCAGGACTGAGAAGATCAATTTTTTATACAAAGTCAGTTTGGTCTTTCGAATGATAGCTCTACTACTCAACTGCCTTTAAGCCCAAAAAATAGCGGTTGGCAAGAGCGTTTGATCTCGATACTGCTTATCGTGAAGCCGAGGTAGGGGAAAAAGTACTTGAATGCCTCGAAATTACAACTACCCATTGTGTCTTTCTGTGGGCGCCGTGGCGTAGTAGGTAGGTGCGTCGACTCCTACGCTCGAGGTCGTCGGTTCGAATCTCGAAAAAAAAAACATCAAACATTTTTTTCACGGCTCCACCTCTTTCGAGTCACTGACAATGCTCGAAGAGTATAACTGTAGGTCCCCTCCACTCGTGAGAGAACAATAGCACGCACAACACGAGTGGTTGCTGAGAAGCTAGGCCCAGGTCCACCTCGGACTGTAGCGCCGCCATTATTATTATTATTGTGTCTTTCTTGGCAACTCGTCAAGGCCAGTAAACGCTTCATTGACTTCTCGCTGTGTTCGACCAATCACGTCAATGCCATCCTCGTATGCTAGCTAGCAGTTGCTCGGAATCGTCACAACCTTGTATATCGATTATTTATGTTATCACAAGAAACAGGCTTTCCATTTTAAAAAAAAATTTCGTTCTAATTACAGGAAATAAGTTCTTTGCTCGGACAGCGCTGGAAGCCCCTGAACCCGGCTAACCTACATCCATCACTGGGATACGCACCCGTCTCAGATGACATACGTGACGAATTTGTCTTTGATCTCCTTCGAACTGATCTGCAATCGAACTAATCAGCCCAACCAAATTTGTAAATGTAAGCTGCTTGAGAAGAACATAAAGACATCAAGTAAGTCACGACGACTTCGATTAGTGCGCATGCAGAACATTCACCCAAACGAATATCGATATCTCCACGATTATATACGCTCATATATAATTTCTTTTCGAGTAACACCTTGCATACAACAAGCGCCTCTCATACACTTTATATTTATCCTTTAAGTTACAAACATTCATGACTACCCTTCCGCCTCTATGCACAGTCACCTTTGTATACAGAACAGTGTGTACCAAAAGAGACCCCTAATAATTTGTTTTCAAGCATAGCAAACAGCCACTGCAGCATCGCCTTTGTATACCTTTACTTTTAGTTCTTAAACTTAGATTAGAGAAATGAACAAACAAACAAAAAAAATTCCAAACATCTGATGCAAATTATTATGAAGACACACTAAACAAAACCATTCTGTGATTTAAAATAATTAGAAAGAAAAGAATACCGAACACGTATTGCGTTACCGAGGGACGAGGAGCAACCGATCGCCATATCGACGTCGATTATTAGTAGAATTAGTGAATCAAAACAAAACAAAAGAAAACAAAAAGCAACAAGAATGTAAACAAAAACGAAAAAGTTAATTGCGCAAATTCGTAAGGACATATATTTTTTATTGTAATTAAAACACTAATGTTTAGAGAGAAAATTTTACGTTTTTCGTTCACTACACTTAAGTTAAATAATAACTAAGGAAGCAATTCAAAAGAACGCCTCATTAAATTTGCCTTTTTGTTGAATTGAATATTTGTATCTCATGTCCTGCCTTTTCCGTTGTTAATTATTGATTTTTTTGTTTGTTTTTAACTACCTCTGGACATGTGAAAGGTCTTTCATGATTAGACGAGAAGAGAATATGATAATCGAAGGACACGATGGTTCTTTTTATATGTATGTATGTGAATATATTGATCACTTGTTGGGGAGAGAGAGAACTATGAATATTTACACCTAATTTATGTAACACAAGTAGAGAGCGGTAGTGTGTCTGTTGAAAGTATGAAATAACGAACTAAAGTGAGGGGAGATGGTCGAGAGATGCATTCTCGTCTTACATCGCACAAATAAATCGATTCAAAGTGCCTAGGAAAAAAGAAAACGGTTAAGGATTTGATTGAGTGTGTACCAGGAAGTGAAAATGTGACGTTTCCTTAATATTTTCTTTAGTTAGATGATCTAAGAGGAGGAAATATTGGGATACTTGAAAATGTCTGTTGTTAACCTATCCTCCGTTAGTCTTCTTCTCATTTTGATGTATCTACAGTCCGAGATGGACCTAGGCCTCTCAGTTGGCACGATCTTTAGCTAGCTGACTTCTAACACGCACGCCAAGTGGTTTGAGGCCCTTCTCCACTTGCATGGCACATCGGCTTCGTAGGCGTCCTCTATTGCATTGTCCCATGGTCGCAAAATCCCTTAGTCTCGTGTATTTAATACATTCACAGGCATTATCAGCTAAGAAGAAATCAGGAAGATGAAGAAGAAAAATGTAGGAAGGAACAAGATGATCTCCCCCAGCTCGGCTTCATGTCCATGTTCACGGTTGAACATGTAGAATTGCTCCAGGAAGTTATTTGAAATGTGCTCTTGGCAAAAATATTGACGACTAACGTGGACATGGATGCAGAGGGATAATTTGTTTAACTTACCATATTTTCATCTTTAAACATATCCCCTCATAGAATTCTGTATTGAATTTGGTCACAGTCATCACCTATGAATGTCTATGATGTCCCTCAGCTCGACTCTGTCTATATTCGTGACTGAGCGCATAGAATTCTTCTTGAAGGAAATGTTCGCTTGTTAAGAGGATTGATGATGAATTTTCCTGGGAAGGGTGCACAATGACCCTTTTTCGGCTTTAAGGCGGTCCACATATCAGTCCCGTGAATTGACTTCCGTCACAAGCATTTAAATGAACGTGCAATCCCTCAGAACAATTCCATAACCATATTCATAACTTAGCGCATAGAATTGTACCAGAAAATCTTGATTCTTCTTTTGAAAGCACCAGTACAAGAGAGCTCTGTAAAGATCAGACCAAGTGGCATAACTAGACCATACAGTGGATGCATCAACATTTCCCAACCAAGTTCTTGCAATTTTTTACGGGTCATCAAAGAAGTGTGTGATCGGGCGTTGTGATGATGAAAGACGGGACATCAAAGAAGTGTGTGATCGGGCGTTGTGATGATGGAAGATAACACAACAAAGACTTGTAAAAACATCCAGTAGTTGTTCCATGATGTTTTGTAGACTGCACTTCAGGTTATTAGGTTAGGTTAGGTTAGTGTGACTGTTACAGCAAAAATCAGCCGTAACCCACTTGGGTCCTTATTGAATCCATTATCACTATCCAGTATTTGTGACACCAGTTCCTCGTCAGTCAAAACACTATCAACTTCTGAAAGTACCAACTGGTGTCCTGGTGGTTTATCATGTAGTGTGCCCCTGTATTTCTAAACTACAACTTTTTTATGAATCCTAACATGTCCTTGATTTTGGTTTTTGATAATCTTCTAGGTATTCCATCTCCGATTAACCTTCAAGCCTTTTCCTTTGATTTTCAACTTTATCCTTTCTGTGTACACACACTCGATCGTTAGTTAAATAACGCGATTCAATCAAGTGAATTGTGAATCTTAAAAATAAGAAAAAGAAGAAGGAAAATAAAACAAAACAATCAGGTCCTCACTTTAGCTCGTTATTCTCATGCTCAAACCATAAAGCATTACTAGAAAGACTAAATAAAAAGTATTTGTATTCCGTCAGCAAATGTGTTGTAGGCCCCAAAAGCCAAGCTCACGATTCGTTTTGATATTGTAATATGTAGGTATTAAAGAAACAAAAACAAAAAGTAATAACAAAGTGCATTTATAACTAACCAAAAGTTGTGCAACCACAAACGCACCAAAACAAAACAAAACAAATAGATGATTCAATGCCAAAAGCAAAATGTGTACTGTCTCGCCAGAGGCAACAAATGAGAATATCTGAAAATGAAAATAATGTGATATGAAAAAAAAAAAACATAATTTAGTAGCTCAAATGTCAGCGTAGCTCAAAACAAAAACTAAATCAGCAAAACAATTTACTGCTACTGATAAATATGATATACAATTGATACAATTAAAAGATAAAATCGAAACTATTGTGATCAGCCAAATATAAGTAACCTACTTCTACTATCTAAATATTTATGGTTAAAGAAAACACGAAACGAAACGAAAACATGCTGTAGGCAAAATTAAAATCAAACAATTTCGAATATTCTAAATGTTTAATGTAAACTCAAGAGGAACACACTCCTAATAGCATGAGGTCTTAAATAAATGTTATATGCGTTTAAATGCGTTTAAGAAGCAAACGAAGAAGGAGAACAAACAAACAAACAAACAACTTAAGCAAATGAAATGTGATATAAACAAAATCCAATACGTTGATGTTGGTGAAATGCGATTGTTACATCAAAACTAACAAAATGTACAATAAGATATGAAGATTGTTATATATATTTATCAACAAATCAATGCCATGATTTAAAACGACAACAACAACAACAACAAATGTATTTAAACAAAACAAAAAAAATAACACTATATACGTTAGAATAGTAAGATCTTAAAATAACAAACAAAAACAAACATACCTACGATTTTATTTAATTCTGTTTTATTAGAAAAACAAAACAAAAACACATATTTAGCAAAAAAAATGAAAACTTTTAAAAAGAAAAAAACAAAAAATCGAAATGTATTAAATTTACATATATGTTTAAAGTATAATAGGTGAACACGGTTAAGCGTGTGCGTGCGTGTGCGTGTGTATGATGCGGAACTTAACTCAGTTTACAAAACGACGACGACGATGAACATGCATCAGCAATACATTGCATGAATTTAATTTTGATTTCCTCTTATATACAATGTATCTTTGGTATCTGTTACACAAAAGATGTGGTCCACATGCATGAAGTAGAGAACTGTGGTAAGAAAAAAAGGGAGTGCACCCTGTAAGTTGTAAGATGTTGTTGCCACCCACGCAGTGTTTGATTTTAGCTAAAAGAAATTTTTTTGTTTGGCAACACCATGATGTATCTTAGAGAAAATTAACAAAAAAGAAAGACCAAAATGATAGTGTGTTGGTTTCCTCACTGTCTTTGCTTCATTGTGCTTAGCTGCGTCTGTTAGTACCGCTAGAATTTAGTCCGCATTACGATCGGTGCTTGTAGATGGCTGCATTCGATATGAAATCTGACACATAATAACGTGACATCTATGTACCTGAAACAATTAAAAATAAATTATTATAAGAATTGTTTTGTAACTGTTATTCAATGAGTTAAAAAGAGAACATTTCAAAGGTGGAATATATCCAGGGAACATCATTGATCTCAACTTGAAGGCGAACAGATATATCAAGCCTTGTCTTCTTACCCCTAAATCCAATGTACCAATCGCAAGGTTTGCTACTGCAATGGCTTGTCTTTAAATCCAAAGTACCAATCAGAAAGTAAGCTACTGCAATGGCTTACATTTAAATCCAAATTACCAATCGACAGGACAACTACTGCAATGGCTACTGTGTTAGTAGCTGCTTTCAAATTGCTGCATGTGGAACACCCAAATAAAATCAATTGCATCAAGTTTTCACTCAATAATGTTGCACAGAGAATTGAGCAACGCTCTCTTTTAAATTCGTATTCAAATTCGGAGCATGCCATGTTAAATGTCCAACGATCATCAGCAAATGAGAAAAATATCCCGAAAATGAAATGATATGGGATGAAAAAAGGCACTTGTCCCTTTTTCGGCGCATTCAACACATTTCCGCCTGTGAAAATCGTATCCTCTGTCTCCGGTAGATGGTGTTTAGATGGGCAATCGCCTAGGAAGGCAAAATTTTCCGTATGTGGAACACCCAAAAATGAAGAATGCTACTTTTCGGCGTATCCAACTCATCTTCTTGTATCTATGATAATCCTAGCTTTTTCCACACATGTAATGACCGTCACACTCTTACCTTCTTCCGCTCATGTAAACACTTTCTTATTGCAGCTTTGTTGAAGTGCAACGATGCAGCACAAAACATCTTTTATCCACGAATCACAGCAGCATATGCCGCATTGAACACATTCTACTCCTTGAATCGATTCAAGCACTTTATTACCTTCAAAATATTTTTTGCAGCTTATATATACGTGTGTGAGCACAAAACAGCACACACTCGCTGTTGTACAGTTTTGCGTTGTAAATCAATTTGTGAGATTTTTTGTGTATTACAGCGACTACTAAAAAACGTGTAACGCTACATTGTTGCATGAATTAATTCGAACTGGAAGTATTGAAAAGAAAATAAGACTATTAAAAACGAAATAGACGATACAATGGTTGTACCAACTTGCGTTGTACCGATATCGGGTCAACTGTTGTATGCAGCATACACATAATACAATCTGAGTACAATTTATGTACAACCGTGCATTTTATTTCGTAATTTTTTTTTCAATTCATTTGATATTACTTAACCAGAGCCACTAGAACAGTCGAAACACAACTGAAATCCACACAACAATTGTATGTGCGACTGCAGACCATACATTTTTCATACAACGTGTTGCGTACGACAGTGGTTCTACACTTTAGAGCATGCGACCATGCAATATTGGTACAACGGTCGGTTATGTGAAAACACACTATGCAACTTGCTTTTTATCTTCTCTTATTGCAAATTTTGTAACACGCGTCAGATCACATATTTGAAATCTCTACTCATATTTCCTCGTTGTGTTATTGCCTTTTCTATTTGTCCCGCTCAAGTTAAAAATGCCCCGTTCACCCACTTGGAATGCAGTTGTCTATTCACTCGAAATGAGTGTAAGCCGATGACTGCTTCCTGTCGAACAACACCGCATCCCTATATGGCTTATAGAGATCGTTCGTGATTTCGCTCTCCATCACTTTCGTTAAATGTTTTTCATAATAGGTTTCCCAATAAGGACTTGACAACTTTTTGCTTTAAAACGCAAGCCATTTGAAAAATTTCGGAAAATGTAGTATTGGTTTGAGGAACAATCAAAACATTTATATTTGGAATTCGACGTCGTTCATATGTCCACCACGGGCACGTTCGATTCGCTGAACCCACTACACATTTCGACGGAAACGACCGCTATCTCTGGTTCAATATTGACTCGGAGCTCCTCTAACGAAGCTGTCTTGTTGGCATAGATTAATGATTAAAAAAAATCTAGAGGTGTTAGTCAATGTTTTGGTACGTATGTGGCAGACGCTTGAACGGCAGCAACATTCTCGCCACTTCGACCAAACCCGTTGTCTCACTGGTACGGGAACAATCAGCAGCGAAAATGTAAACTCAAATAAATGTTGCTTGCTTACTAGGACGAGGTTTACTGCCTTTAAGGCTTCAACGCTCTTAAAGTTACCGTCACCGACTTAACATTTTGGTAACACATTTTAATTATTTGTAACCGTTCTTCGTTCGTAAACTTGATGAAAACGTTATTATTACTGAATGCCACAACGTTCCAAGTTGTCAAGACCTAATTGAACCCTATATTTAACGAGGATATTTCCTTTGTCATCTATGTCATCACTTCTTTGATTTATTCATCTAAGTTCAGACATTTCCTTTCTTCCACATATTTATAATCTCATCTTTTAGACCTAGCACGATCCTTTTTTACTCTAAAATCATTGTTTTTGGATTTTTTCAAACACATTTCTAGGAAAGAAAATGTCAAATTTTTTCTTCTGACAGCAAAACTGTTATTGTCTTAAACTTCTCCACTTTTTGTTAATCGAATGTTTTGTAAGTTCTACGTAGGCTGTTTGATAAGTCAGTGACTTTTTGAAAAAAAAGTATTTTTTTCCGGTAAATCAACGTTTTATTTTTCAAATATAATTTCTTTTAAGCTCGATACACTTAGTCCGGATTTCCGTCCACAGAAATCGAAAATTTCGGCCTCCCCAATCCGTTCGAAGTGATTCTGGTTTCCGTGTCGATGATGTTGAAAACGATTCAATGATTCGCACGGATAGGATATCTTCATAGAAAATTGACATTTCAGATCCACACCAAAATCAACACTTCGAGCTGCGGTGTTTTTAGGAAGGTTATCGAAAAGTTTGCATTTAAATTTCCCATTTATTTATTTCAAACAGCTGTCTTCGAAAATGCGAAAAGTGATGTCGATAACTTACACGAGCGGCAATCTGCGAAATTCCCGAATTTTGACACTTCATTCACATGAAATTCGCCGGTAGCCGCAAATTGTCAGTGCGAAATTTAAAATTTCCTATGTTCGCGCCCAGAGATTTCGCGAATTTTTTATTCGTCAATTTGTGGATCGAGAACAGATCATTGCGGATCATGAATTCAGTTTGACAATTCGCGAAGAGATTGTTTAATTCGCAGAGAAAAAAATCGAAATCGATAATTTTGACTGAGTTCGTAAACGTCAACAAAATGCGCATCGCGTAAGCATCACTGCTTATGTGATGCGACGCAACGACTTTTTAATGTTGCGATGCATCACGATGCTTTCATTTTGTTGTTGATTCGGAACGGCTCATTGCATTGTGTGTCAATAGTTTTTTTTTTTTTTTTTTTGATATTTCCTAATTTATGACTAATTCGAAAAGCACAAATGGGTGAACGTGAATCGGACGCGTGAAGGGAATCCCAGATCCGCCAGATTTAAGACTGACTTATCAAACAGCTCTTATTAAGTCTTTTATTTATTTATTGAGTAACTAATTTTAAATATAGTTTAGCTTAGTAGCCAGAGCACCAAGAGCCTTAGGCTAACTTATTAAGTAATATTCTCCGCCTGTAAGGAGATTAAGAAGAGTAAAGAGCTTAGGCTGTCGAATTGGTTTGTAAAACTGTTCCATTGCGTAGTTATCCCTTTAAGTCTGAAAATGACCATAGAAATAATAATTACAAAACAATTCCTCTTAGTAACACCAATAAAAGAATGTTTATAATAAGACTGAGTCAACATCAAGTAGTTAATGCGCCATCTACAAGTCATCAGCAAAAAACTTAAAAAATCAAAATATACGAAACCAAGCAGCAATAAGAACATTTTTAAACATTTTACACTTGAAACGATAAACAAAACTCTTCCATTACAGTAATATGTTTAGTTTTAAATTGCATTCAACTGAAGCTATCGTTATTTACAAAGAAAACAAAAGTATATTATATGCATACACAAGAAACAATGCATCTGTAGATAAAACAAAAACAAACACGGATATCTTCTGTAGGTATTTTACTCGTACATAAGAACAAAGTGACAACAATTAAATGTGATAGAAGTGCTGCTAATGAGGGAACACACGAAACACCAGACTAGCTTTCACTCTTTTTTTTTTCAATTTCCTTAAAACCACACGATCTTTGAATGTTTTTGTCTTTTAACTTTAACCATTAGCAGCTATTTCAAAAAAAAAAAAAACTACCACGCAGCAGTAAGAACAAAAAGAATAAAAACAAACACACGTACAAGTGGATTAAAGTGATAAATGATAACTGCTAATATCATCAAATGCAATAATCTAAGTAATATATTATTATTATGTAGTCAATAGTGAAATAGTTAAATTAACAACACACGAACCAAACTATTGAGAATCAGTTACACACGTTATTTACTGTTACTGTTCCAAGGAAAACGAAAACGAAAACCGAAGTGTAGAATGTTATACACACCACGTGGTGAAGAACAATTTAAATGAATTATTAAGAAGTCATGTATGATAGCACATGAGTAAAACGTGATATATTTGTATATCTTAATTTTGTCAAAGCGTTTTGTTTTTATTTTCTTATTCTCTATCCTTCATCCGTATCCCCCTGTATCGTAGTAGAAATTGCCCAAAAAACGCCGCGGAAAGAGCCCAACTAAACATCAGCTGATCGGGTTCTTTTCTGGCTCTGTTCGTTTAATTGTGTAGATAAAATTCACATGAATGTCGTAAGCCCTTAAGTCGTCGCATGTGAACTCTTCCTCCCCCATTCAGTTTTCTCTTCTACGTTTTCTTTCTGATTTATGTGTAAGCAAAATAGACGAAACAATATCAGTCATTTATTGAGATCATTCCATTTGTTATAGCAAAAGTGATGAAACAAAACAGAAATTAAGGGAAAAGTAAATATAAGTAAGACACAAAAAGAAAAACAAATCAAATAAACGTTACATTAATATCGTAATGTCTAACGTATATAAAGAAGATGAAGAAGAAGAATATATATATCTATATTTATAAATGATAAATCGTTATTACAAAAGAGAAATAAAATGTTTTTTTCATCTTATTATCATGGTGAGAGAGGGTGCAAACGAATACAAAAACAAAAATGAAATTGACACCGCATGTACAACCAAAAAACACAATTGTTAAATGAATTTTATCCTGAGAACAAAAACAAAAAAGATCAGCAGTTTAAGAAAGTAAATAAATAAAAAACAAAATAAATTATGAATCAATCAACCTGTGATATTATAGTATGAACACCTTAATACAAATTGAAGAAACAAAAACTAAACAAAACGCAAAGTCATTAAACGCATTCATCGCCAGATCCAATGGGGGCGATCCAATCGGGTGGGTGGCAGAGATCCATGAGCCACGAACCACCAAAAAACAACAAATCAAACATATAAACAAAAAGTGATATAAGAACTCTAATGAATGAAAATGAGCATTAAAACAAATATCTATTTTAATTGATATCCAAGCGGGGAGATAAGAATGAACCGAAACAAACAAAAAGAAAAAAAACCAAAACACACACAATACATGAAGTAAAGTACATACATTCAACATCAAAAGTGTCTGAGAATCAATTATTTTCCAACCAAATAGGATACACACACAAAGAATGAAATATTTATTTTGAAAACGCTGCACTCACAGCAGCGGAGAAACAACAATTCCAATCAAATTGATATTTGAACGAGAGATTTTAAGAGAAGTTTTGTAACGAAACTCATTGTCGAAACAATTCTGTTTGAAAATATATTTTTTTTTTGGTTAGAAACGCAACGAAGTCCAAAAGCTTATTTCTATTTGAAAAAAAAAAACAAAAAGAATAGGAAGAACTATATTTATTAGTTGTGATGAATCTAATGGATGTTCACGCATATAGGGCAGATATATGTACGTATGTAACATTTACTAACTTTTATTTTAATTTTTTTTTGTTCGATTGAACATGTTGTATTACAACTAATACCGATATAAACTCCATAAGGTGGTATGATTACTAATATTAATTTGTGTTGAAATCATATAATAAATTTCCAAAAACAAAAAAAAAATGTAAAAATCAAGTTATATGCATTATCAAAAACAAGCAAACAAAAATGTAGAAGAAATAAATTTGAAATTTACAAAAATAATTGTTTTGGAGTTTTATTTGCAAAGACAAGGAGTAAGGATATTGTCAATTTTTTTTCAGTGTTACGCAGTTTTAGTTGCATTTGGGAGCAGAAGGCTGAGTTCGTAAACGTCAACAAAATGCGCATCACTGCCTATGTGATGCGACGCAACGATCACGATGCTTTAATTTTGTTGGGGTTTCGGAACGGGTTATTGTTTTGTGTTTCAATTGTTTATTCTTTTTTTTTTGTAAAAATGTCAAAGAAATTTGGAGCGATTTTTTAAATAATTTGGTTTATAATGTTGGCAATTACAATGCCAGCGTACTTTAATATATTTTAGATAAGAAAAAGAGACAATTGAGTCGGAAAATAGGAAAAAAATACATCGCATCACAATAATCTATGATGCGCTGGTTGCTTTTGTTTGCGCATCGTTGCTTTCATGTTGCATTTTTGAACGTGATGCAAAGTAACATTGCCAAATATTTGCAATTAAGAACGCTTGACGTTGCAGTACTGCGCTAATGTTGCGATTACGAACTCACCCGAAATTCTTGTGCGAGATACCACTAAGACTCGTGTCGGTCTCTTGATTTTAGCGGGGAATTTCTGTGCGAGAAAGAATGTAAAATCTAATAACTCTGAATCTTCACAGAAATCGATGTTTTGATATCTATCATTGCTTAATGCCTACAGAACTGCGTTTTCAGATCCTCAAAATTGTCATGTCGGTGTTTTACCGTTTGGACAATAGCTTCAAAACCGTTGTCATAATTTTGATAGAATGTACTCATTGAAGCCGATTTTTGGTAACGATTTTTAGAAACTGGTTTAAAAATGAGAGGGGGACCACATTATCCACTTTGGAGCTTCATATTTCTCAAAAATAACACTGAATCACAAATTTAGAAAGACTTGTAGTGTGTATGTGTCATTCCATGGAGTGAGTCAACATTTTTAAAATCTCCGACAGCTTTGCATGTGCGGGAGACCCGCAAATACCCCCACCTCTTTAATTTTATAGAAACATAGAATTAGAGTCCGACCGAAGGCCAGTTTTTCAGCCGAAGCCGAACTTCGGCTTTTTGATCACCTTATGCCGAACCCGAATGTTCGGTCGGACTCTAATTGAAACATATTTTGCAAGTTGCATTCGCAACATTTTTACGAAATAACCCCAAATTGGCCATTTTTTATGTTCTTTCTACTTGAAACCAGTACAAATAAATTACATGCTTTTATACAGACTACTTAATAGTTTACCAACTTGCAAATGCAAAATCTTTTGATTTTAAAGTTGTAAACAAGCGCATTTTCAAAATACAAAATATCCGAGAATAACAAAACAAAAAACACACCGTTCCATGCAACTTCTATTTTTACAGAAAACAGAAATCTGAACATTCGGTTTCGGCAAAATCTTTGGCCTCATTTGGCCGAAGCCGAAGGTGATATTTATAGTCGAAAGTGGCCGAAGCCGAATATTCTACATAGAATGCATGGAAACAAATATCTAAGTCTAAAACGTCTATTTCCAACAAATCACCGACGAACATACCGACGACTTGACCAGAACGTCACAGTGAACAACTACAACATTGAGGTAGTGAAGGACTTAGTCGTAGAGCCGAACGGTAGATGAAAAATCGTGTTAGAAAGGCTCGTTGGTTGCAGGCAAGGTTAACCTCAAACTGTTGCGCTACAAGAAAAAGAAGAAGAAATCAAACGGATTTTTCAGGTATTTCAAATAAGCATTCTAATTGTGCAATTTTAGTCATTTATAGCAACAAAGTAATTCCCTAGTTTCCTATCATGGATTTTTTTGGTAGACAGGAAGCATCAAGCACAACGGCTAGACATACGCTTTCCATTTGCGGCGTGAACAGCATACCGCCTACCCTACGATTTGCTCCGCTGATCGTAAATGGTCCGAAGACACTACGAGCCTCATTGAAAAACAAGTCTGGCTTAAACTCTATGAACGCCTAGAAATCTCCCTTCTGTCTTATCTGAGGGAGATGTTGCGCTATGCAGCACTCAAAGAAAAAATTAACGAAATACCATACAATAGTTATGAAGTTATGTGAAGTAAAACCTTGACAAGATTGTTTCGATTGGGCGAAAGTCGTTTGAAATTTTACGTGATGAGAGCCCAATGCTAACACGCAGGACTCTAAACGGTTCATTTAGACACTGTGCCGGAGCTGTGCTTATATCTGTGGCCAAAAACCATAACCGCTAAACTCGAGTTAGGACAAAAATGAGTTATAGGTACCATTATGTACCTCTCCTAAAAAAGTATAAAAACCGACTTAAGCGGTTATGCCTTGTGACCACAGATATGTTCTACGTCTTATGTTATGGATAATTGGACACCAGCGGCAGACCAAACAGTCCGTTTTCCTTTAATCGTAATTTTCCTAAACTGCAACAAAAATTACGAGCCGTCCTTTTCTCCGTAAGCTATCCCAATATATCTGATGCTATCCAATTTAAACGTGGGCACCGTGGCCGTGTGAGTTTATGCTTCGACCCATTCGACTTCCAAGACGAGGTTCAAATCCCAGTTCAGACAAACAATTCTTCGAAAAAAAAGTTGTTTCACGTCTCTACCTCTTTCGAGTCACTGACAATGCTCAATCTCGCCGTTCGGATTCGGCATTAAACTGTAGGTCCCTCCACTCGTGAAAGAACAATAGCACGCACAACACGAGTGGTTGCTGAGAAGCTAGGCCCAGGTCCACCCCGGATAGTTGCGCCGCCATTATTAATTTTATTATTATTATACTAGTAGAATTTGAGTACTGGTGCAGTCATCTATAAGTTCAACACGTTTTTGACTTCTAAATTTCGTTGCAAATTTCAACTCGTTTTCAGCTTCATCCCTTAATTCTGGGTGTAAAGGAATCAATTGATTATATGGTTTCAACAGGATCATTGAAAAAATATAGGTCCAATCTGATCAATCAGAAGAACTTTGTTTAGACGCAAAATGAAACACCTAATGGACTACGTGCTTCCGTGTCGTCTCTTCTTCACACTCGACCTTAAGTCTACAGAAAACCCAAAACGCACTACCCCTTACATGTGTACGGATGTATGTATCTGCAGATATTAAGAAAAACACTTCCTGTCAGGATGCTTATCATCACGACATCATCCGATTAAGCGCCTAACGCTTCCCCCGACACAAAATAAAGAAAACCCATCAAATCCTCATAAATAGATACCAAACACGAACACTGTTATTTTGGGGCGTAATTAATCCCCGCCCAACCCTAATGAAAGCTCTCTCATTGAATTCCTTTAACATGCCTTATCACAGCCACTCTTACATAAGGACGATGATGTTTTGTTCGAATTCAATGTGCCCCATGTTACGTAACGTCAAATTGGAACAAGGACACCGTGTTTGTGTGGCTGAGTTGAAAATGTTTGTGTACCTCAAACCCACCAGCCACTGATAAGCTTTTAACCTTGAACTTTTGGCCTGGTAAATAGCTGGAGAGCATACACGTTTGATACACGGAAGACGGGTATACAAGAGAGTCAATCATTTGAAACTGTAAGTAGGGATTGCAACGGACACTTAGTTCGTCCTCATTTATCTTGGCGCTGTATCTGTCTCCGGGTGAGTTCTTCCATACGTTCGTTGCCACACCGATGAATTTATTGCGCAGCAAATTTTATTCAGGAACAGCCTACTGTCGGCACAATCAGATGAGAGCACGTATAAGAAATAATCAATGAAAACCTCATAAATTCAAAAGTTGGCATGTGCCACGAAAATTCAGGCGCTGCGGCTTCCTTAAAAAATCGGTTTTATTTAGCCGAAAGAACTCTAGGACGCTCGCCAAGAAAAGTGATGTGGAAATGCTTGCTAAGTGCGCAATTGGGCAGCTCCCTGCAGAGAAGGGAACGAAATCTATTGCTTGGGCACCGGGGCAGAGAGCGGTACTTAATTCCGAAGATAGCCACTGCCATCATCAGGCGAAAAGTGCATGAACCTCAACGGGTATTTTCACTCGCACGGAAATAGTTTTGAAAATGCACACACGTTTGAGTGGACTCGGCAAAGAGCTTTGCTCGTGAAATGCGCTCAAGTTCAAGGGGGTTGTGTGAGTGACTTGAAAACTTGGAAAAGAAGGTCGTGCTGATACATAATTGAAGCCTTAATTGAGCTGTCAGTCGGGGGCACCGCGTCCATATACTTTTCGAGTGCATGCGAGTGTCTGTGACAGACGTTGGATAACACAATCTACTTAATTAATGTGAATCATTGGACGCTGTCAGCGCTTTAGCAGGCTGTGATGCACCGGACAGTGGTGAAGACATTTTTAAGTTACGTATACGACCGGGGTACCATGCGTGATGTGAAGTATTTCGTTTATTTGTGCTTTAATTGCTTTCATTGAAGACAGTAACTGGTTCAGTTTTCCATCCTTAGCAAAATTCCCTTTTATTGAGTTTCAACATTTGAGCTGATAGCGAAGTAAACGACAAGGGCCACCTGATTGGGTAAAACGGGTGGGCCTGATATAAGGTTTTTAACTTACATCCTCTTCTGCCTTTCTTTTTCTAAGTGGTTTGGGCTACAGTCCGAGCTGGACTTGGGCCCAGATTCCGCAGCAACCACTCGTGTTGTGCGTGCTATTGTTCTCTCATGAGTGAAGAGTACCCGCGGCATGCAAACGGCAAGATTGAGAAGCTTTTTCTAGACAGCTATACTCTTTGAGCATTGTCAGTGACTCGAAAGAGGTGGAGCCGTAAAAAAATGTTTGGCGTTTTTCTGAGATTCGAACCTTAGATCTCGAGCGTAGGAGCCGACGCACCTACCTACTACAAGGCGCCCACTTTGAGCCTACCTACAATATCAATATTCTTCTTCTGTTGGTGCCACAGTCCCGGGTGGACCTAGGCCTCAACCAACAAGCTTCTCCGGCTGCCACGATCTTTAGCCAGTTGCCTCCAATTATGCACGCCAATTTGTCTGAGGTCTTTCTTCACTTGTGTGCGCCATCTGTTTCGTGGGCGTCCTCCATTTAGTTGTCCCGCGGGCGTGGATTCAGAGACTCTTCGGGCCAGAGCGGTGTTGTCCATGTGCTCTATATGACCTAGCCATCTTAGGCGTTGGATCTGTAGACGCCTGGCTAGACATATGTCGCTGTACAGCCTATAGAAGCGGTTGAGTCGTCATCTCCAAATGCAATCAACGCAAACAGGACCAAAGATTGCACGCACAACTTTTCTCTCGAAAAGACCAACCGCTTCGTCATCGTCGATGTCAAAATATGATCCACCCAAAATGAAATGAATGCCAAACATGATTGTGTCCAGCGAAGTCGTTGAGTACCCTCTTCAGTTCACCAATAATTCTCCCCAGTATCATTTCGCTCCTAAAGTGAGATATTTCATGTTTTTCCCACCCCAGGGTAGATGAACTGATGTAACAACAATAAAAACAATCCGCCGAGTGTGTTGCTGAACTTCACTCCGATTGATTACAATTCAAACCCATTAAGATGAATCAGCGCACAGCGACACACAACCCGGTGACGTCAATCCCCATCAGAAATAGTCCGTACTCGAAATTCCATTGAGAAACAATGCTAAGGCCATGCCAGAAAAGGTCTTTTCATCGTTTTCCATCGCGTCTTGTGTAATCGTGCGGTCGCAGCCAGACGAACACAACTAAGCATTTTAAAATATTCCCAAGTCTGACCACAGTTTCTCACATTTAACGGAGTGCTAACCACTCCAATTTGAAACTTGTGATCACTGACCGACGGACATGTATCTAGTTGCGTGCATATCTAGATAGTTTGGCAAAACAAAAGTCGGTGAATAGCACCGCACAAAAGCACATGTTCCCAACCCAACAGCGCGAGTGAAAAGCTTTACGTTTTCCCCCCAAAAATATCACAGCACAGTGGAACTGTAGATATCTACCTCAGAGAACCGGCGAGAACAACGATAGCAAGCCCACCATGACACACTCCCCACAAGCCCCGTTGCGCATGCATGTGTGTGCGGTTCCATGGGTAGGGTAACCCAAGGCATGTTCACTCAATCGCTTGGCCGAAGAGAGTGAAAAACTTTAGTTCCCAATTGAAGGAGTCTGTGAATCGAAGCAGCGACAAAGTACATCCACTCGTGATTTGATACTAGACAAGTTCCTCGGTTCCTCTGAGCCGAAAAAAGAAGTGTATTGGAAATTATTAGTTCTTCTACCAGTGCTGTTGTTATTTATTGCCTTTACATGTAACGGTGTTGCTTTTATTGCTATCGAACAATCATAGTTTTCTCGTAGTATTTCGGTGTTAACTGGCTCGCGATACAGCTCTGCAGTGAGTGAGTTTCTGACATCGAGCAGCGGAAAAGCAGAAAAAAGCTCTTACTTCGAAGACGACGACGTTTGAATGTTGAAATTTAGATAAAAAACGAAAAACAAGAGATACACGAAAAGTTGAAACGCCAATTTGTTGATAGTAACTACAATAATTCTAAAATATACATCCCACCTGATCAGAGTGGCACTATCTATTGATAGGCAACTGGAAATCTATCCTCAGGAGTATTGCAATCGTCATTTTTTTTTCACACGAAAGGTGAGTGCACTTGTTATGACGTAACGATTTTTCCCTTCTAACCTCCGCACCACTGAGTGCTGAGTGCTGACCCATCGGCCGCCGCACATCACATGGCCGAGGAGAGCAGCTATTGTCTTTCGTTGTTTACCCAGTGGATGACAGTGGCACAAATGTCAGTATCTAACTTTAACCGGGATGACTAATGCCGTCTTCCGTCGCGTCGCGGCGGGTGAGTTCGTGCTTAAGACGTCACTCTAAATGGGAAATTATGAAATGTATCTGAAAAATAATGTATCTCACTTGTTGTGTGTGTAATTGAAGGAATATCTTTCGAATTATTTTGAGTTGAGTTCCGCGGAAGGGTGACAGCGAATAGATGTGTTTAGAGTGTGATGTGCTATAAATAGGCGCATGGCTAAAATGCCGGCTCTCGGTTGTAGTTGCACGTTCGGATGCAGATTCGGAGAAAACACACAGCAACTCGGCAAATTGGCAGATCGTGAGTGATTCATTTGCTGTGTGTTCGACGAGTGCAAATGTGAGGTTAGTTTGTTGGTCAGGGGAAGAGGACGTTTTTTTCCTCATATTTGGGTACATTACGTCATATCTAATCCTTTGAGACGTATTCGAAGGACACTGGGAGCTTTGTGGTGGGATTGGGGAGGTGTGTCAAATGCGCAAGCCTTCCGCGAGGTCAAAGGCTTCTCCTCCTCCTCCTTGTTATGAATTGAGCGCTGAAGGAAGGTGGATGGAGACATTTTTCTCACGCAAGGATTTTGTCTATTTTTAGGTTTCAGTTTTCAGACTTTGTGGGATTTTCGTTTTATGGCCTTAATTTGGATGTGCGTTGTAGAAGAGAAAAAGCATGAATATTTTATTAGCGGGAATCAACCTTGAGGAATGAGTAATATTTTGACTCGACTGAGTAATGGGTGCGAGGCAGTATGCACTGAGTGGAACTCTAGACATTTGCAGCTTTAGTCAAGCGTTAAAAGTTATCTATTGAGTAGGAATGAGCAGAACGTCAAGCTTAGACAAGAATGTCGACTTGGAATAAGGTGGACGGAGAAGGATTTCGATCCTATGAATTGTAGTAAAGAAATGTGTTCTTAAATGCACGCTTTTGGTGGCATTTCTAGCGGAAGTGGCGGCTTTAAGGAGAGAACCCAGTCAGCACTAGATGCTGGTTTGATACAGCGAAACCTCCCTTAGCTGGACAGCGACGGTGACAAAATCGTTGTCC
Organism: Myathropa florea; assembly: GCA_930367185.1. NCBI lineage: Eukaryota > Metazoa > Arthropoda > Insecta > Diptera > Syrphidae > Myathropa > Myathropa florea. The sequence continues at coordinate 99,568,722 of OV884004.1, read as the reverse complement.
GCCTAAGGAAGTTGCCCGTCCAAGGGATCCTGTAAGCAAACCGAAACGTAAATAGAGAAAATTGATCGGTTTAAGGGAACCGTCGTTCGGAGTCGGCATTAAACTGTAGGTCCCCTCCACTCATGAGAGAACACACGAGAGTGTGTCATGTGCACGCACAACACGTGTGGTTGTTAAGAAGCTAGGCCCAGCTCCACCTCGGACTGTAGCGCCGCCATTATTATTATTATAAGAGAACTGTCCACTTAAGGGAACGGTCCGTAATAAAAGGTTTCACTGTACCTCAAATTCGGTTCCCGATTGCAAAAGTAGACAGTACTAAAACCAACTTGTGGTATTTAAGAAGATCATTTTGCATTAGTTGTCGTTCTGAAGATCAGTTCGAGGAAATTAAAAAATGTTTCGCCCAAGGCCGTCTTGTCTGGCGCTAGCGAGTACCGGGAAAATGCAAGTAAAGGTCGGAATTTTCCTTACTGCAATATCGTATCGGCTGTGGCAGACTGCGATGTCTAGGGTACATAATCTGCATGATCTTCTTTTAGCCAGTGACTCGTTCTGATTACAATTACTCAGGCTATATAAATGCGAGTCAGTTAGGGAGATTTTTTTTCCGGAAGATTTTTGAAGCTTTACTGAAGCACTCAGACTCAAAACTAGTCCATTGTACTGCCAGGTAGCAACCTAATCCTTCTTCTTCTTCTTAGAGCGCTACAGTCTGAGGTGGACCTGGGCCTCACTCAACATGCCTCTCCAGCCAGCACAATCTTTCGCCAGCTGTGTCCAGTTTCGCACACCAAGCCGGCGGAGGTCCACTTCGACTTGTGTTGTTCCACAGGCTCAGAGTCCAAGACTCTAAGGGCCGGAGCTAAGTTGTCCACACGCTCTACATGGCCCAGTCAGAAACCTACTCCGGTGCCGTTAATTTGATCCCAACGGCAAATGGTGACTGGACCAGATTCGATTTCTCTGGGATTCGAACTAGGGACCCCTTGAACTTGGCGCAGACCCTTAACCAACTGCGCCATCCAGTCGTTCTCAGTTAGGGACATCATTTGCTTTTATTTTGCTCTAAGCTGGACTATATTTCTTAGCTTGTTATCATGGTACATCTGTTTAAGAAACGGGAGGTGATTTCTGTCTTGTGCTCAGCGATATTTAAACGCGCAGATCCCACCAATTGTTAATATCCGATTAAATTTCCGTTCCCCTGGACGCAGATTAGGGTGATCTTACACCGACCTTTTATACTGCATCTCCCTCCACTTGACTTGTTTGCCAGACAAGCTTGCACAGCGGTAAGACTCAGAAAACTACACTTGTGGTATAACCACCATACAGGTCATTCCACCATTCTAGATAACCTTGAGTTTCTACCGCACGACACCGACCTCCTACTGCCTCATCTCGTCTTTGAGAAAAACTTCTCTACCAGCATACCCTCCAGGTTGTGACTGGAAGTCTGATACTGGACGTCTGATATCAGACGCTGGACGGTTCTCTGCGTATTTTCACAGCTATATTCGAGACGGACGATTGAGTAGGATTACGTGTCTACTCCAAGGATCTCAATTTTAATATATCCCTCCACCTTCCAGAACATTGTAGCGTATTCCAGGCTGAGACGATGGCAATAAAAGAAGCCCTGTCTTGGCTCAAGAACAACGTGATCTTGGATATCACGTTGTTCTTGAGCCAAGACATCACCATCACAGGACATCACCATCTGTTCAGACAGCCAGGCAGCAATCAAATCCCTGAACTGGGTCACTTTCCTCTCTAAGACCTCCCTAAATTGCCGCCTATCTCTTAACGAGATGGCTTAGCATTTTAATATTCACCTCATGTGGGTGCCGGGACACAGTGACATTCCAGGGAATTGTGAAGCCGTTGATCTCGCCAGGAGCAGTACGATCTCCACAAACCTTCCCAGTGGAGATCCTCCGCCTATGCCATTCGCTACAGCTAAACTTCTTTTAAAGAATCATACACCAACTCAAGATGGTCAGATGGCACTACGTGCCTCATCACAAAGCAAATTTGGCCTAAACTTGATCTAAAACGTTCACTTTATCTTCTTAGAATGAACACGTCATCCCTAAGGACTCTGATTGGCGTTATCACAGGACACTGTGCCATTGGCGCTCACGCAGAAGCTGCAGAGACGAAGTAGAAGAGGAAAGCATAATGCATCTCCTCTGCACTTGTAGCGCTCCCTGCTCTCGCAGGAAGAAACACTTTGGGGCCTACTTCTGCAACGACTTGAGCGAATTGCAATTAATCAAAAGAGCTTCGTTGAAAGTACCAAATGGTTTTTTGGATAGGTAACATCAGATGGGCCTAAATTGGTCTAAATGTGACTGCTATCTACAATCAGCCACTTCAATCTAACCTAACCTACACCGACCTTCCAATGAGTTTTACTCCTTGCGGCATTTTTTAACTACTTTCGTGGATGTAGTGATCGCGGTAGTCACTTAAATAGCCGCCTGGCTATCAAAAAAAATGACTGTATTTTTTGTGTTCAGACGCGATGACACGGTGTCGTAACTGCAACTATTTCTGCTTGGAATATCCATTATCCAGAAGTCTGTAGGCTTTAGAGACGTTTAGCAATGCTGAAAGAATGCCACCAGCAACACCTCAATCCATCTACATTGACGTTTTATAATCCCCGGCTTATATGACCATTGTGTCAGTCTGTCCTCGTGGGCGATTGTGCGTCAAAGCAGTTTAGGAAATTTGGTTTTAGTGTGGTATAACCTGTTATGGCGCATGTATATTTTTTGTTTCTCTTTAAAAATTTGAGTCAAAGATTAGGATGCTGTGCTTTACGAAAATCTTCCCGCACAGATATTGTTTGTTTACATTTTTAGTTTACAAATGTCTAGACAATGGCTACAGAAAACTTGATAAATTGTTGAACTAGCATTTAAGCTTGCTTACTAGAGGTTATTTCTATTGTGATGTGCGGCTTGAAATGATAAATTATCTATGAGAAACACAATTCGAAATGGAATACAAAAGTTTAGAATTTATAATTGACTAACCCATACGTTATGAGTAGAGTCCGACCGAACATTCGGCTTCGGCTTTTGCCGAAGGTAATCAAAAAGCCAAAGTTCGGCTTCGGCCGAAAAACTGGCCTTTGGTCGGACTCTAGTTATGAGTCGCATAAGCATTCCCCAGTCAAAAGTGTATTCGTGTCCAAAGTTCTGCAAAAAGGAGAATACTGAACCTCCGGTGTCGTGACTAAGACATTGTGGGCTTTCGATAGATTGGTCAAGACAACTAGCAGCAGTGTACCTACAATCATAAAACAAGGGCGGTACATTGTCGTAGCCTATCCCTGGACAACAAAACTAACTGATTGTGATTTGTTTCACATCGTTCTTAGGAAGTTTGTGCAAAAATCACTGGCCAACACAAGAGGCACGATCTTCCAAAAATCCGTTCAACTGCTAGTCTACACGAATGACATTGACGTGATTGGATTTTGTTTTCAGACGTCTCCCGTACAGCACCTTAAATCATTGGGGGAGACCCCTAACTTGTGTTCGTGGCGATAGCAGCTAGAGTGGCGATATCGATATCTCCTTATCCAACAATTTTACATTACGGAGAGTGCCCTCCAGCTCTCTTGTATTTCTCGGGCTTTGGCGTCATTAAGAGACGGCTGAACATGAGAGACAACATTTTTGATAAACTTGATTACTTTATTTCTTAGAATTCTCTGATTCTCTAACTGCACCGTAGGCCTCTCTCATATTTGGAACCTACACGGCTGTACAATGGATCAAATCTGGTCCAAAAACACTCTTCCGGTTTAGGGAACCCGTAATCAAGATTTTCTTTTTTTTGGGATTTTTGAAACTCTACTAGAGCACTCAGACTCAAAACTGGTCCATTGTACTGCCAGGCAGCAATCTACTAAAGTGCCATTAATTTGATCCCAACGACAAATGCTGACTGGACGAGATTCGATTTCACTGGGATTCGAACCTGGGACCCCTCGAACTTGGGGCAGGCACTAAGCCGACTGCGCCATCCAATCGACCGTAATCGACTTAACCTAATCTACATTCCGAGGTGGAACTGTGCCCCAAACAACAAGCCACTCCAGTTGTCACGATTTTTCTTCAGATCCCTCCCGTTCTACACTTTAAATCATTGGGGTAGACCCCTAACTCTTGTTCGCCACCTCAACTGTGGACGTGTTCAATTGACTGTTGCATGTGTTGTTCATACACTCTTCATGGCCGAACCACTGAGCCAGTAATCGAACACAATCATAAATTAATCCAATCGCATAAGCACTCTGTTTTCGATACCCTTACATCATACTGCCATCTAAACTTGCTAAAGATACATTCTTCAGTTAATACTGAGATTAGATTGTTATAAGCTTTCATTTCGCGTGCAATGTCTAGAATATTTTATTAAGCGTGGTTATCTGCGATAAACCTGGTAAAGATACCAACAACAAGTGCTATCTGACGAAGACTGATCCTAATGCAATTAGTCGAATATTCATCGTTCCGATAAGAGCCCAAGAGAAACACAAATTTGATAACTGAATACACAAACACCACAAAAACCAGTTAACTTAAGCTTATTCGAAGAATTTTCGATGACGCTACGCAGTGGCCAGTAGCGAGTGTGTTCGGAAAAATTAGTTCCATCGAGAATTAATTTGTGAATGAAGTAATGCACTGAAATACGAAATATATACGTAGTCATAAATTGTATTCTTATCATGCCAGGAATAAAAATAACTTTTTGCGGGTTTAGGGTAAAGCACACCGGCTTTGCGGACGATATTATCCGCGATAAGAGGGAATTTCACGCACTTAGTGCGGCATACACAGTTTAGTTTCTTCTTAATTATGGAGCTTAATCTAGGTCAAGACGATGGGAAGCAAATGGAAAGCTTGAGAAGGATGCTGTATTCTTTGATGGTTAGGTTATTGAATTTGCAAAAAACAAAAACCACAAACTCTATGAGTACAAAGATGTGGACATACTTCGGAAGGCAAAAATCCGTCGACTAAACTGGCTCGCCCACATCGCGCGAATGATTCCCAGTCAAGAGAGTCTTCGAATCCGAGCCTCCTGGTTCGAGGAGAGGATTAAGACCGAACCTCCGGCATAAAGTCGAAGTGATCGCGGATGCAAGACAACTTGGTCTTGATGACTGGAAGCAGCGTGCCCAGGACCGTCGACGATGGAAGACGGCAATGGTTTAGACCCAGACCCTACAGGGATCGCAGGCCTGATAAGTGAAGTTTATCCCAAGCGGACTTCGGTGACCTCTTGGACGTTGCCCAGGGAGCCTATCCGGAGAACGATGTTAAGACCGTGCTCGGGGAATTCAATGCTAAAAGTGGTAAAGAGAACATCTTCGGCAGACTGATTGGGAAGCACAACCTTCACAATACGGCAAGGCCTTTCAACTCACGACAGCTCTTAATATGGAAGTCAGCGGCAATCTCTTGCCACACAAAATAAACCACGCAACAACCTGGCGATCCTCCGTTGGTCCAACCGTTAACCAAATCCACCGCATACTCATTGACGCAAGGCTTTTGTAAAATATCCTGGGTGTGCGAATATTCGGAACGGTCAACGTCGACTCTGACCGTTTTTTTAATTTCAGCACAAATTAAAGTTCGACTCACCATTATTAGAAAGCTGCTCCAGAAAAACAAAAGAAATTTCGACTTGGACGCCTTAGTACAACGTCTAAGGCGCATACGACAGCATTCATAGCATGGAACTATTTGAAGCTATGGCAGAATCCGGGAAGATCCCGGGAAAATTGATCAGGTTTTGTCGCGCCACGAAAAAAACGCGATGCACCGGCCAGTAAGGCTTTAGGATCTCTGCACGTTTGAAATCCGCTAGTTCAAAGTTTATTGCCCAGCTTCAATGGGAAGGAGAAGTTCTTTAACTGGATAAAAAGTTCTTTAACGATCTTGAAGATCTGAATAAAATTGAACTGAAAATTCTCCTCAGATTCATACACAAATCTGGGTAGTTTTGGTCAGTGGAAGGCATAAGTCTCACGATGGTATTACACTTTCAAGAGGGCACAATGGACGCAAACCATTGCTTTACGTAAGCCGCACTTTAGTTTAATAATGTAAAAAGAAGCAAGTTAAGAGTCCAAGACATTTGGTGTCCGAAATTGTATCAGAAGATGATCGTTATTTCCGATTAGACTTTATTTGGTGCCACTGTATTTTGCTAAGAAACATCCAATTTAAATCATGAGCTATTATCAGACGTTAAGGTTCACGAGGAAATTCACTTTCATACAATGCATCCCAAAATAGGATATTCCATTTCTAAATTTGTCTTAGAAGATGCACTCTTTTTGTGGTATAAATTAAGATTTGACGCTACTGTGAAATGCCAAGAATGTCCGATTTAAAAAACAACCAGAAATAGCCAGTTCAGTGTAAATTAGTTTGTTTCGTTTGACTTAATTGAGTATGCACAACATTGAAGACTTTGTGCAAAAATTCACTCAACATTCTATCATATAACTACAACATTCCATCAATAATTGTTCGCTTTTTGTTGTTCATAAATTGAGAAGATACACATTAGGCGTTAAGTTTTTTAATGCCCACAAAGCACATTTATTTTTGTTTATTATAACACATCCATCGATGGTGTCAATGTTATAGTTCACGCTCTGTTAAGCACACTCTGATGCACATGACGATATCTTCGAATGCACAACAAGGAAAGCGTCTCTAGCAAACGTGTTTTTATGGATGCGTGATGTGTTTTTGTTTAGATATCAGACAATAAAAAAAAACATTCTTTGAGTTAATGAATTTATTTTTGCACAACAAAAGTTGTTAATGGCTTTCTTGGTCTTGAAAAACTGAGGGTGTTGATTTGAAATTTCATTATGTACGAGTATGTATTTCGAAAGGGTAATTCATTAACCGCTTCTTATCTTTAAATTTAAATAAAACGAAGTGTGTGTGATATATCATCGAAATTTTGTTTATTATTGACCAGGAGAAAATAAAAAATCTCATCAACAACGGCTCCCGAACAAAGATCAAACACTGACCTTGTTCAAATCTTTACACATACCTAGATAATGTCGTTGTCATTGCTCAACAATAGTACAAATTCTCATGGGAATACACGCAACCGTTTAATTTTAAATATGACCACACTATTTCGTCACCTTCTAGCTAAACCTCTTTAGAATACATCAATCGCACACATTCGGCGCAAACTTGTCAGCTGTCAATAAAGTCTGTCATTTGAGGATGACAATTTTGAATATGTGTACTTTTTTAATTGAATCTCACGCCTCTAACGCTTGACCATTTCTTATTTTTGTTTTCTTTTCAGCTTAAAACATGTTTGCCTTATGGTATCTTTCATTAGCGCTCGACGAGCTTCGGTGAGTAAAAAATCAATCCAAAATACAATAAAATGATCATGCAAATATTCGCATTTAAAAGCTCTTTAGTTGTGAAAAATGTTTATTTATCAAATAGTATCGTGATTCAGGGAAAGTCTCGTTGAAAGGATTCAAGAGTTGCCATCTGAAGAAAAATTGTATGAATCCCGAATTTTCACTCAAAAATGAGTGGATGAGTAGAAGTGGCGGTCAGTTCTTGCATTTGTACACATATACTACAAGGTGGGACTAAACGAATTTGTGATAAAGCAATATAGACTTTGTTATTTGAAGTTCCTTTTAATTGATATCTGCACGAAATTTTAAGATTTCAAATGCAGTTGCCTCCCTCTAAATCGAATTTCGCTCTAACTCAAAATTTTTCGCCATATTTATTTTTGCATTCCCTCAATTTTCCATACAAAAAACCATCCTCTAAGTCGAACTCCCTCTAACTCGAACTAATTTTAATATCCCGTGAAAATTCGTCTTAGAGGGAGGCGACTGTAGATTGGTAATTTCGATATTACTCAACGGAAATGCTCCTTCTCTACATTTGGGGTTAAAAATCCACTCTCAATTTATTCCATGTTTCTCGATTGCTTCACTCATAATTCTCGGAGAATGTATTTTGAAATTATGTCTAGGGGCTCGCCTTGACAAGGATTGGTACACCCAAAGTCGCGAATTGTATGCCAAAACGAAGCGACCTCTAGCTTTACTAAGAATTTTCTGCTCCGACTTACAATATTACGATAAGAACAACCAGCGATTTTTCATTTTGACTTACCTAATCCAGAACCATGTTTTCTATGTAAATTGTCAAAGTCCGAGCTCGCGAACACTCCGCTGCGTTATTGGTATAAAACAAATACCCAGTGGGTGCCGTAGCGTATCATTCAGCGCGTCAACACCTACGCCCAAAGTCTAGGTTCGATTCCCTAAAACACCCTTCATATTTTCACGGCACCACTTATTTCGAGTGGGCGTCGTGGCGGTACGAATATGTGCGTCGACCCATACGCACTAGACTTTCAAATCTGAAGTGAACTCAAACTAATTCTGAAGTGAATTAAAAAATAATTCTTCACACATTTAAAATTTTGTCGTATTATATACAAAGCTTATCGTTGCATCCTTAAAAAAAAATTTCAGCTTTAGAGCTTTTTAGAGAAAAAAATATTGCATACATCTAGACGTGCTAAAAATTAATTCGGAATGAAGCACTTTAAAGCTCAACTTGTTTTGAGTGAGGTGAAAACTTATCCAAAGCTTTTGAAATAATGTCAATGACGGTCAATGCAGCGTTGATCACACGTGCTTTTCTGAGCAGAAGAACAAAAACTTGATCATTGCGCTTTATTTTGAAAGCCAGGGGTTATTGTGGTTGTCTCCTACATAGCAAAGACACACTTAGCACAGAAGCAGGTCCATTGCGCTGCCACATGGATGTTCAAGGAGTGAAGACCACTTGGAGCTTTTAATGAAATGAAGAAGATTTCGGATAGGTGCCTTTTTGCCGTCCTAAGTGCTAGAGTCTAGGTTAGGTACAGGTGGCTGACTGCAGTATAGCAGTCCCACTTAGGCCAACATAACGACCGGATGGCGCAGTTGGTTAAGTGCCTGCCCTAAGTTAGAGGGGTCCCAGGTTCGAATCCGATACGATCGACGATACTTCTTCATAAAATTGTGCTTATTTTTGATTTCTTAAAAAGAAGGTTGTGGATCCAGCTTTGCCCAGATCATTTTAGAAGAATGTCACGTGATGACTGTCGCCCACCTGTGGGTGGTCCCAAGGTATTTATTTTCATGAAGCAAAAATGTACTATTAGATTGATGCAGTCCCACGTTGTTGAGGCGCCTAAGCCAGGACCGTGGTAGTTCGGGGGCATGTTGACTAAGGCCCTGGACCACTCCGGACTGAAGCGCCCCCTACAGAAGAAGAAGAAGAAGAAGTCCTACGTTGTTGCTCTTAGATGATAGAGGCTATCTGGTACCATGTCTGCAGAGTCAACGTCGTCCGCATCACAATTACCTAGAAGGTCTCCATGGAACCACACTGAACCTTTCCGATTCAAGACATGCGTGCATCTCGATGCATGCATTTATCTAAAAGAAATAAGATGAACAAGTGTTAAAACTTACAAGCATTTGAGATACGTTCACACTTTTCATATAACATCGCCTTCACGGTTTTGAAGAAGGAATCCTTGCTATACCAGCTCCACTTCATTTCCAACGTAGTAAAGTAATTTTTCGCGTTCCCCTTTGCTTGCAATCTTAAACTTCTTTCCAATGTTTACATCAAACTTAATCATGGGTCACATCACGCAATCATTTACTCGTACACATGTTCGTGCATGTCTATGAACAGTCAATATATGCACTGTTTGTATCTTAACACTCGTGTATCTCGTTAATAAGTTGCTAATTGCAATAAAATTACGCAATTTGCTGATTCATTTCTTTTCTTCCCTTTTTTTCTCTGTATCAACAAAATTTCCATCTGATCCACCTTATTTGCACATTCGTGCCAAGTGGACATTATGTCATCCGATGGAAGTGATTTAAAGTGAGATTTAAACACAACGGATGACGCCTTCTTTTGGCGACATATCAAAATTATTTTATTGAACAAAAATACGGTACATGGCTTGCGGCACTGACAACGTAAATCATTCAAGTCGAAAAGAGTGTGCTTTGGAGAACAAGATACTCTATACTGAAAAGATAACTGAGGCGAATGTGGGTGGGGAATGAATTAAGACAGTACAAGGCGCATTAAAAAAGACGGATACGTATATGCAGTCGCTTTAAATTTATATTCATTTCCTTTTTTTGAGCGAACACAGTCAGGATTTTTTAATAGACTAATAATCCAGACAGAATAAAGGGTGTTTCAATTAGAGGTTATACAGGGTGGGCCAAATACGAATTTCTTTTTAAAAATGCAATAAAATGAACAATATTAAATTTTTTTCATGTATTATGGCTTTATTAGTAAGAACAAACATTCCCATTAATTATGAAATACAACGTCGTTCAAGTGGCTGCCGCGAATAGCTTCGCAGTAGTGCATTTTGTCACCGCAATTTTCCAAGACCTTGTTGATGGTTTCGGGCTCACGGATTGCTTGGATGAATTCGCCTTAAGTGCTTGAATCGTTTTCGGATTCTTGGCATGACATCGCTCCTTCACGGTTCCCCACAAAAAACCTCCAAAGGGGTCAAATCACAGCTCCGAGGCGGCCAATTGACATCGCCAAGATGGTTGATAACAGGATTTGGGAATTTGGTGCACAAAAGATCGATTGTGGCATGGACTGTGTGACATGGCGCGCCATTTTGCATGAACCAGAGGTCGTCCAAATCTATGTTTTCAATTGCAGTAAAAAAAAATCGGTTAACATGGCTCTGTAACGCCCACCGTTGACCGAAACGCTGTTCCCAGCCTGATTTTCGGAAAAAAAATTATGCCATCACTCCATAGTCCGCACCAAACGGTCACTCTCTGTGGATGCATTGGTCTCTCGACAATAACGAGTGGGTTTCCCAGCCCGAGCGAGATGCGGCAATATGGTTGTTAACGTAGCCGCCGAGATGAAAATGCGCCTCGTCAGAAAAGATGATTTTTCGCCCAATATCGTTGTCCAACTCAAGCTGCTCTAAGGCCCAAACTGCGAAGCGATAACGAAGCGGATGGTCGCGTGCCTTCATTTGCTGAGTCAATTGGACCTTGTAAGCGAGTAATCCGAGATCCTTGTGCAGAATTCTCCTCAGGCTAGTGCGTGAAATGTTGAGCTGTTGAGATCGATGGTCAGTTGAAGTTCATGAATTGAGTCTCACAGTCTCGGCCACAGCAGCCACACTCTCATCTGTACGCACTGTACGACGACGGGGACCATGAGTGTTGTCCACTAGCACACCAATCTCACGAACTTTTTGCACAAACTTGCGTACAGCAATCGCGAAGGGTGCTTCATTTCTGCCAAAACTTCTTTTCAAAAAACGCAACGTTTGGGCAACACAGCACTCACTTTGGAAATAAGTTTTCAATATTTTCCAACGTTGTTCGACGACTTATTTCTAGAGTCCGATCGAACATTCGGCTTCGGCCGAAAAACTGGCCTTCGGTGGGACTCAACTTATTTCGTTCCGCGGATGTATAATACTGATTTTATGTCAAAATTTCGAGCGGGAAACTGCTGTCAGTGTCAAAATAACCTATGATTTAAAAAACACTAGATTCCCCACTTTGTGCATACGATCGAGTATGTATACAGCCTTGGCCAAATTTACTAGGCACCCTTTAAGATTCGTTCCATCTTTAAAAAGCAAAAAAATTAATGAAATAAGAGGAAAAAATAGAAATCGTTTACAACCTCAGATAGTGTCGCAGAAAACCAAAAAAATCAAACTAATTACTTCTGATAAGTGATTTGGCATCAAAGACAAAAAGATAAGGGTGCCTAATAGATTTCGCTAAGGCTGTATATTCAGGTGCACATCGCCGCAGCCTTCAAACTAGGATTATACTGGAGTTTCACGTGCCATAAGGGAAGCCTCTCGCATAAACAGATCACATCCGAACCCTTTGGTCACCTGCCTAACTTGATCACAATCACCACAAGCACCGCGAGTGGCCAAGTTGTAGAATTTTCACTGTACCTCGGTCTCTAAAACCTTAAAACTAATTAGGGGATGCCTCAATCAGCTAGGAAAACATGGCGAGTTTATAATATAGCTAGAACGAAGGACAACAATAGCCCACATAACACGGATGGTTGCTGTAGGAGCTAGATCCAAGTCCACCTCGGTCTGTAGCCCCCCTTTTGTTATTATTATTAGAACGACCGATCTTCAAAGATGACACTGTCAGATGTCGGTTGAATAACAGCGATCAGCACGGGGCACTGTCCAATTGATGATCATTTACCCAGATTCAGTATTCCTTATAAAGTCCACAGCCGCTGTTGCAGTGATACAACAGAATGCTACACATTCTTTGTGACAGCCCAAGAGTTGCAAGAGTCACATAAAGGACACTCGATAAAACCATGAAGAGTTCTCTAAGAAGATCATCAAGTAACTCGTGATGTTAGGACGACTGGATGGCGCAGTTGGTTAAGTGCCTGCCCCGAATTAGAGGGGTCCCAGGTTCAAATTCCAGTGAAATCGAATCTGGTCCAGTCACCATTTGCCGTTGGGATCAAATTAACTGTACTAGAGTAGGTTGCTACCTGGCAGTACAATGGACCAGTTTTGAGTCTGAGTGCTCCAGTAGAGTTTCAAAAACCCTCCGAAATAAAAAAACTCGTGATGTTCCTGAACTCTAGGTGATCGTTTTATAAGAATAATGATAATGGTGGCGCTACAGTCGGGGTGGACTTTGGTTGCTGTAGAAGCAACCACTCGGGTTGTGTGCGCCATTGTTCTCTCACAAATGGAGGGAACCTACAGTGTAACTCCGACTTCGAACGGCAAGTTTGAGAAGCTGGGAAATAAACCGAAGTTCTAGTGCGTAGAAGTCAACGCACGTACTCACTACTCCGCAACGGACGCTATGATGATTTTAGTAACCTTGAAAATAAACCTGTTACAGCAACTTTTCAGAGCTGTGGTTATCAAAACGACACCAAGTGCTAATTGGGTTCACCGCCATTTCACACAAACACCCACATAACCCAAGGTTATAGCAGATGTCAATGTTTTGCGTACTTTTCCGAAGGCAGCCTACGTATAGTTTCGTTCTCGTTCATCGCTAGATCCATTTCAGCCGCTTTCATCTCAATGCCAGTCAACGGCCCATTGACGTCTCGCTGTGGTCGACCAATCACGTCATTGTCATTAGGAGTTGTGCGAACTTTCGGATGATCGTGCCTCTCGTATCGTGTTGGCCAAAGAGTTTTGCACAATTTGGTCAACTATGGTGCTAAAAAAATCACATGACAGCGGCTCACCTTGCCTAAAGTTATTTAGCGAAGATACAGAAATTTCCAACGACACACCCCCTATTACCTAACACAGCCCAACCTATTTTTTCTCACCACTGAAGGCAAGGCCTCTTAAGTTATGCAATTTTCGGAGGCCGTTAACTTGGATACTCCAAATCTCAGATCGTTGATGAATGGCCTTAAAAATAGACCAAGCGCTACTGTTCCGTTTTTAATCTCAGTGCTAAAATTTAAACCCTGTGACGGTGTAAAGATATCAATCAGATCAGTTAATCACAAACTCGTAAAATAAAACTTGTGGTTGGACTGCTTTTTCTAGTAACAGCAATGCAGCAACAACAAGCCAGAAACAACTCAAAAAAAGCTCTCCACTCTCAAGATAAAAAGTCACAGTCACATACAAACTCGCACGACAAAATACACTCAAAAACATATGTTCAATTTACATAACACGACAAGCGACAGAACAACAGACACTCGTGCACTGTCGTGGAGGTGATTGATTTTTTAAGCCCTCTCACGTGGTGTTCGTTTTCCAACGCTCTATTTACTCCGTAGATATCGGCGGAATATGGCCAAGGGGCAAGTCAAGGCTTACCGGCGTTTTTCGCCGGCTCCCGACACACCATCTCGCACACAGTCTTACTGGCAAACAGTTGAAGAGGTTGAAGGGGTGTGCTACGTGAGTGCCCAAACGTAGTCATTTTGGGCCAGCAACACTGTGCATCGACATTTATTAGCCCCGCTCATTGTCTGTGCTTGCGTCTGTTTGCAACACCTGATCCGAAGATCAGATGGATAGATACGAGTGTAAATGAGCAGATAAATGGTCATATGATCTCATGGAAAATCAGTTAAAGGGTGACTAATCGCGGCGAAGAGTCGGCCTGGGAGTACGTTGACTGAACAATTGTGAACGCTAATTGCAGCGTCGACGTACGGAAATGGGGACGCATTTGAATGGTACTGGCACAATGGAAGCAGGTAGAACTCCATCGAAACCCATTCGATCGGAACGGGGAGGGTGGGTGCGCCCGCCTAGCAATACAATTACACTGCACAACTGACGCATTTCGTTTGATATAGTTTTTTAATGGAGGCGATTGTGACCGAGTGAGCCGATAAGGGCGGTCTCGAGGATGGCGGCTGTGGGTTCGACTCGTTCGTGGATGACTGATTGGTGCCCCGGCATTGATTGCAGAAGATACAGACAATTGGTTTTTTTCCTATTTATTTATTTATAAATTTGATAAAGGTTTGTCAGTCGTGTCGACGGCGATAGTAAATTGAAACTGATAATCACGGTGCAGCAGGGTACAGGTGTGAATCGAGCGTTATATAAATTGTTAACACATTTATCATGAGATTAGGTGTGTTTGATGAGTGGGAAACATGACGTCTGACAAAGTCATGAGTTTTGCTTGGAGGCAAGATTTTGTAGATTGCTAAGTAATTTTGAGAAGAAAATCATCAAGGGTCACAAAAGTTTTAAATAGAGTCGTCTAGGGTAGGGTAGGTTGGTGTGGCCGTCATCCCCTGGGGTAACGCACTTAGCCTTAAGTAGGCCCATTGTGCTGCCACGTGGATCACTAAAGAGTAAAGGTGGCGCGACTGGATGGCGCAGTTGGTTAGAGAGAGAAGGACCCAGGTTCGGTCCCAGGAAATCGAATCTGGTCCAGTCACCATTTGCCGTTGGAATCAAATTAACGGCACTGGAGCACAATAGACCAGTTTTGAGTCTGAGTGCTCCAGTAGTTTTACAAAAATCCTCCGAAAAAGGTGGTAAAGGTGGAACTAGAATAGCCGTTCGAAAACTTAAGCTTGTCGAAAACGAAAACGTAAAATTTCAAAGTGTCCATAAGTGCTTATAGAAACTTAAGAAGAATTCTGCTGTCAAATAACATTTTCTTACGTAGAGAGCGATTCATTTCATTCCCGCGTAAATAAGCAAAAGTGAACGAACTTACCGAAACTGAACGAAGCCGTTGCTATGGTCATAGTCTATTGTTTTTTGTGTGTTCGCCTGGTTGCTTCAGTTCTCCCAAAATTCCGTACGGCGATTACAGTTTGCCCTTTAGTCAACCTATCCATTTATTGGACACCACTTGAAGCTTTGTATGGAGTGATGAAGGTTTTTAATGGGTGCAATGCTAAGGTCATAGAAGTAGACTTCCAAGTGCAGTCGTATGAGAGACGTCAGAGCAGGACAGGAACATAAAAAGTGGAGCCTATTCTCCCTTTTTCACAAGTCATTCGAGAGGAGACAAAGATTTTTGACACGCGCATCTCTGACGCAGTATCCTTTGATGCCAATTCTTGATATCCTGAGAGGGAGCCAATTTTTACATCGCTTAAGGCCTAATTTTGATCAAATTATTCTGGAAGAAGAAACATTGTATTATGTCTTGAGCGACTTCTCGGAGCAATGCAAGGATCCGTGTCGTAGTGAGTAAGAGCGTCGCAGCCTACGCTCAAAGTCTAGGCTTGATTCCCAAAACAGACATTTTCACGGTTCCATCTCTTTCGAGTCAATGGCAATACTGTCTAGAAGAAGCCTCTTAACATTCGCTGTTCAGAGTCGGCAGTAAACTATAGGCCTTCTCCACTCGTGAGAGAACAATAGCACGCACAACACGAGTGGTTGCTGTAGAAGCTAGTCTCAGGTCCACCCGGACTGTACTAACTGCATTTGACCCATCGCATTTTTTTATGCAAAAATGAAAAATCATTTTTGATTATCTAAATTGTGCCATTTCTGACACACAATTATAACTCATGCGTCGCTACATTATAGCAAAAACGAGCCGATAGCGATCCTCGCCTTACCTTAACGTGACATTGCGAAACGGACATGATTTTATTCCTTCATTATCAAAGACAAACGGTCTAGGATGAGGTATTCGTTATGCATATCTATTTATGCCGCTGCTTAAAATCTCAATTGAAATATAGAAGGCCTGTCAAATATCTCCCAACAATCTCAAAATGAATTCACCATAAGGTAACAAAAGACCCATCAGATCCCTCCGTTATATCAAAATTATATCTGAAGATAAAAATAACTTGTTTTTGTTTTCATCTGACGATGAAAAAGTGAATTTATTGTTTTTGTTTTTCTTCTTTTTCTAAGCACACAAACGCGCTTTATATAAGGGTGCACATAAGAGAGTGTGAGAGCACACCAGCATGAAGTGGATATAACAAATTAAATTAGCAACGGGTAATGAAATTTCTAGCTGAATAAATTATTTGGCAAACATTCAAGGCATTCTTATTTCGAGAAGAAATCCTCGCTAGAGAACCTGAGCTAGAGAAAGTAAATAAAGGTGCTAAAGCATTTCTTTATTTTACTTTTTTTTCACTTTGAAGATCTTGTGAGCGAGAAATTGTTAATTTTTTAACACCACTGGGTGCCTTCGGGAAAACAAATGATTTTTTTTTGTATAAAAATATTTGATGTAACAACATGAAAATAATCTTGTTTTTCTGTTAAATTAGGATGTTTAAAAATATTAGTTTTTCTATTTTTTACTATCACTGTTTTTTTATGTTTTTTAAATGTACATGTGCGGACACAGACCGGGGTAATATTTTTTCAAAAGAAAGATAATTTTGTTCGTACTTTTCAGTCGTAAGCCTGATAAACATTTCGTCGATGAACTTTCTTTAAAATTTTTATAATGTTAAATATGTCAGTATACACATATATATATGTACAGAAAATGAATGATATAAGGTTTTTGAGGAATATCGAATCAGGAAAGGAATCCTTCCCCTTCTGTTCCACATATTTTCACTCTCTACGCGATTTCAGTGACTCAAGTCAGGTGAAAATGAAAACTGATGTGTTGATCCCGATTAGAACCAGGGGTTGAAGTTGTAGTCAGCTTACCCGTTCTCCTACAGCTGCCAATCTCTTCTTTATCTGAGAAGTTTCATTGAAATGTTAAATCTCCAAAAGTTCTTCACCAATTGCTTTGACATTTTGACACATTGTTGCATTCGAATACAGGCGTTACTAGTTTTTATGTATATAAAGGGTGTTTTCTTTAGAGGTTTGGTTTTTAAACTGGCAACACTGTTTCTACAGATTGTTAATTTGAAAGTTGAAAGTTGACTTGTAGTTACCACGTTTTGTCATTTTACAGTTAATAGATTAACGCCAGAACAACGTGTGCAAATTGTGCAAACTTATTTTGAAAACCATGGTTCGGTTCGCCAAAACATGATTATTAGGCTTGATCCTCATTTTCAGCGCAAAGTTTTGTTCTCTGATGAGGCCCATTTTTGGTTTATAAATATGTAAACAAGCAAAATTGTAAAATTTCTTCTTCTTCTTAGAGCGCTACAGTCCGAGGTGGCTCTGGGCCTCACCCAACATGCCTCTCCAGCCAGCACGATCTCTCGCCAGCTGTCTCCAGTTTCGCACACCAAGCCGGCCGAGGTCCCACTCGACTTGTGTGCGCCACCTTGTACGTGGACGTCCTCTGTTGCGTTGTCCCAAAATTGCCAAATTTGGAGCATATAAAACTCAGAAGTCTTTGTCGAGGCGCCCTTAAAACCATTAAAACTCACTGTTTCGTGTGCTTTATGGATTGGTGGAATCATCGGCCATATTTTTTTTAAGGACATGATTACAGACTTCTTCGTTCCTCAGTTGAATGGCATTAACGTGACAGAGCTTTGTCATAGCTTGTCATGCAATGTTGCACAAAACTAATTATGTGGGTCAGATCAACCGAGTTCATTTATTGAATTATTTCACCGTTCTTCGGGCAGTTGTAAATAATTGATCGAAATAAACAGACGTATTATATTATTATCGGAGTTTTATTTAATTCGCGCAACGTCATAAATTTTTTGCAGGAGGTATTTGCTGAGCGCATAATTTCGTGTATTGGACCTGTGAACTGGCATCCACGATCCTGTAATCTCACAACTTTAGGTTACTTTCATTGGGGGTATGTGAAGTCACTTGTCTATGCCGATAAACCAGAGACGTTTAACGATTTGGAAGTCAACATTCGTCGTGTTATTGCTGGTATATAGCCCCAGTTGTCGAAAATTGAACTTCACTATTGCGCTTCGTTCGAGCTAGCCATGACGCTCGTATCATAATCCTCATCTATAATTCATTTTTATTTGGCCGATAATGTACTATAGCGCCGCAGCCGTGTGGGTTTGTGCATCGACACATATGCACTGACTTTCAAGTTTAGGTTCAAATCACAGATCAGACAAACAAATTTTCAAAAAAAAATGTTCATGGCTTCACCTTTTTCGAGTCTCTGATAATGCTCAAAGAGTATAACCGTCTAGAAAAAGCTTCTCTATCTCATATTGTTAAAGAAAGGTTTCAGACGTTCACTCAAAACAGCAGAGAAGATCTTCTATACGATGTTAAGGAGACCGATTCCTCCATAATCGACGGTGTGCATGAAGTCTCCTTGCTTGTGGCCTTTTTTACACCGTAACCAAGGTCGCCATCTTTGAGTCATTTTGAATAAGTTCAGCCGCTACTAAGAGGCATTCAGCAACGTACCACATCCCCTGCCAAAATTTTCCACTAAAATCATCCGCTTCAAAACATCTGACGTCCATACAAATATCGCTCATGGACAATTCAAAATTATCAGAAACCGTCAAAAAAAGATTAGAACCAGAAAATAAATTCGCCTGCACAACATGTGGTCCACAGTGTCGACCAGTGCCAACAATTTCAGCAACAAAGCAAAAGGTAGAAACAAATTCAAAGCACCTCTCGATTTGCAACAATTTAACCAGAACTTTATTATGCTCTCTTTATGCCAACAATTGATCATGTCAGTGGTTGCAAATGCAAAGACAATCCCAACCAGAGTGGGCAGAACAGAAATTGTTATTCAATTTTGCATTTCTCAACTATGAAGATCTAAAAATACCGCATTTATGGTGATGGATGGCTCCTGAAATTCTGGGAACGACGGCGGGGCATGCATCACTAGTTCAGTAAATTACATTTGATGCACAACCCAGCCCAGATGCGGTGCACTTCAGACATGAACAGATGACTTGCGCGATGTCCTTGAGATTTTGTCACGAACTACATACATTATTTTACATTTAAAATCTTTCTTTTTGTTTATTGTTTTATTTTATTTTTGTGTTCTTTTTTGTTTCTTTTTTCTTTTCTTTTTTTTCTCGGAATTTAGAAAACGTCTTGGGTGGACGTCGATTTTTGATATTTTCAAGAGCAATAAGGTGTCAGCGAAAAATGCGATTGAAAATAAGCCCGAACCGAGCAAAGTGCCAGAAGTGCCAGAAGTGCTAAAGCCAAAGACGCCTGAACCTGCTCCAGTTGTGCAGCCGCAGGCTAAACCAGCACCGCCTCCAAAGCCGGTAGTTCAGCCTGTGGAACCACCAAAACCAAGGGTGGCCCCAGCGCCACCAACCCCAACCCCAGCCCCAGCTCCACCATCGCCAGCCCCAGCCGCACCAGCACAAGCACCAGCACCAGCACCAGTATCAGTACCTGAACCTGCACCCGCTCCAGTTCCAGCCAGCAATGGACCAGCCCTCTCAGTCGCAGACAGCCTGGACAGAAAGATCTTCGGCGTGCCTCCAAAGACACTTGAAAACGGTGAATCAAAGCCAGCAGCGAACCTCAAACAAGCCACGAGCGCCTTCCTCGAGGGTGAAGGTCAATCATCGCCAGCCAAGCAGCCAAGAAATGTGGCACTAAGGTATGACGCTTTGCAGCATGCTACTGCCCGCAGCAGAGTGGACACGCTAAATTTAATTTCAGTTTTGATTTATTTATTCTTTTTTTCTTTCTTTTTACATTATTTTGTTATGCCTTGGTTCGTGTTGCTCAACGGCATAAGAGCTCGCTGCTAGTCTAGCCGATTCATTTAGCTGCTCTTGCATATGTATGAACGCGTTCTGTCTGCTTTATTGCCTGCATCCGAGATGCTTGCCAGGAAATGTTTTAATTACCCTATTGACTGTCCCCACGACGAACGTTTTTCGGGGAAACTGTATCAGAGTGATGCACAGACCGGCCGGAGGGCCATCATGAGCTTCTTCTTATAAACTAGTGTATGCGCGTGTGTGTATAGGTAACATAGTAGGGGGTTCAATAAACCTCTACCACTCGAAAAATCTAATTTTACACCACGACGACGTGCATTTTGCCCTCATCGGCGGCGGTGTAGTGCAACCAAATTCAAATGTCTCGCTGTCACGTTGCGACATTTCGTGGCATTCAACACGGTCCCACTCTAGATTGGGTGGGTTGAAAATAATCTTCAGATTCAAATTTCACAGTACCACGTTCGGCCGAGAAGCAGCAGGGAGTTCATTTTCGGAGTTCTTAATTATTAACTTTGGGTGGAGGAATATTTTTAGCGACTTCAACTATAACGCATGCTTGAGAGCTGTCACATTGACAAGATTTATTTGAAGGTTCGCCTGAATGCACTTTGGATCCTCGGTCGCATTCTATTTTTGAAGAGTTCTACGCTGCAGGCGAATGAAGTTTTTTTCCTGAAGGAAAAAAGATTCTTGGAAGCATAATCAAATTGGTGGGATTAAATTTAGCTCCAAGATTAGCATCGGGGGAACCGAGAGTTGTCATATCGTATCACATTTCATATGTACATATATGCCACGGGAAGAACGTGTAGAAAGTCAATAATCGATGGAACTTTTAAGGAGAATCATTGTTGTTGATTCACACTTCAAGTGGAAAATTTCATTCTTGGGCAAGTTGGGAAGATTAAGTGTCAGATGAATATGTACTTACCACATTGTTCAGTGCTACCAAATAGTGTTTGTAAAGCATTTCGTTCAATCTATTTCTAACTCTGCTTGTGTTCGTTAAGAAAGAAGGCACTCAAATATTTAATATTTATGGATTGTATACTGAAACAATTGTTATTCGATGCAGTCGACACGTTATCCATGGGCTATTGTATCAACGCTGCTTGCAATGTTTGTGATACCAAATCTGTACTGCATAAAATCTGTATTTCCACGTCGCAAAAGGAAGCTCCATTAATTGTTATTGGCTAAGCAGCCTCATTTTCAAAGAACAATGGTCCGAGAATATTCCCAACATTAAATCTAAAACAGTGACACCCTGTGGATGCATTTGATTCTCAAGAATTACTTGTGAACTTTCTATCCTCAAATTTGACAATTGTTATAATGAGCAAAGCTATCAAAATAATAAAAACGAGCTGCACTGCTGAGGACAATTAAAAAAATCCACAACCGTAAGTTGTTGTTGCATGAAAAATGAAATTTCGTTGTTCTTTCGTTAGGCGCATCCTGAACTGTCAGATGTCATCCCACATTTTCTTTTTCCTTGATAGTACTTTACCGCACAAATGGCACAACATTTAAATCTTACGCACATTTTTCATTAAGTTCGTTAAGTTTTGTTCACTCATGCGAAGTGATGCTCAATCGATTGCAGTCGTCCTTAAGTATGCTACTTTAATGTCTTTTGCTAAAAAAAAGCCATTGTGCGCCGTGGCGTGCCAAGTAAGTGCGTCGGCCCCTACGCTCGAAGCCTTCGTTCAATTCCCAAAAACACCTTTTATATTTTCACGGCTCCACCTCCTTTGAATCACTGACAATGCTCAAAGTATAAAACTGTCTAGAAAAAAGCTTCTCAATCTCACCGTTCGTAATCGCCATTAAACTGTAAGTCCCCTCCACTTGTAAAGGAACAAAAGAAACGCGCGTGGTTGCTGTAAAAGCTGGGCCAAGTCAACACCGGACTGTAGCGCCAGCATTATTATAATTATTATGTTATTACCTTTACCGATTATTTGACCATGATATTTGTCACGACTGGATGACGCAGTTGGTTAAGTGCCGGCCCCAAGTTAGAGGGGTCCCAGGTTCGAATCCTAGTGAAATCGAATCTGGTCCAGTCACCATTTGCCGTTGGGATCAAATTAACGGCACTGAAGTAGGTTGCTACTTGGTAATACAATGGACCAGTTTTGAGTCTGAGGGCTCCAATAGTGTCTTAAAAAAACTCCGAAAAAAAATGGTATCCATCGCTTTCTGTTTCTTGAAGCTTTGTTTACTCATGCAGATTCAAGAACCATGATATCCGTCGTTTCTAGATTCGTTGAGTTTCGTTCACTCACGATTCAAGTACATTTTTTCTTGCTAAAAAGAAACCAACGGGCCTAGTTAATTCACCGGAAGCAGTAGGGTGTATTTTTTCGTTTTGATGAAACTTTTCAATTCTTTTTCGCTTAATTTAAAACAAGTTGCCACCTTCATTTCTGCAAAAGATATGATTTTCCTATATATGTAATGCTATCCTGTGAAACTGTCATTTCCATAGATTCAAAAGCAACTACTGTTGTCGGAAATTATGGTGAACATTTGAAAGCCCGACCAATGTTGCTACCAGAGGTAAGCAAATTACTTAAAATTTGCCTTAAGGGCCAAAATAGCGGTTCGAAAACCTAAGCTTATGTCAAAACCAAACGAAACAGAAGCGTCGTCAAATTTCAAAGTATCCATAATTGCTTACAGAAACTTATCGAAACAGCTGTCAAGCTGTCAGCTATCAGGTAGGCAAAAGTAAAAGAACTTAACGAAACTGCGCGAATAAAATAATAACTGTATTATAATCACAGTGTATAATTTTTGTGGACTCGCTCAGTTGATTCAGTTCTCTAAAGTTTGCATATGGCCATTACAATCGGCCCTATAGCTCCATCTTCGACTTTAGATCAATACATCAATCATACATCAAAGCTGCTTACATAGAGACACATGAAAAATTCCTCTAACTCTAAGTAAGATCTATTGCAAACACCAACAATTGAATGTAATACAAAATCGAAGCCCTGACAGGAAACTCGCAGCCATTAAGTATAAATCAAAATATATCCCACACAATCCATCAGCTTGAATTTATACGATGTTATGCAATTTCTTTACGACCTAGCGTGACTCTTGAAACGTATTCCGACTTGATTGATAACCAGCTATAAATCGAAGAGTTCAATCAAACCCATTTGCGATAAATCACCAAATTCGTGTGCGACTGTTTTCAATTTAATTTGATCAACACAACGCGCCAAGTAATTATCAAAATTAAATCACCAATGATCTAATTGACAATCGATTTGCACCGAGATTCACTTTTGTTTTCGAAAACAAATTCTCAATCTGTAGCCGGTAAGGTGGTCTTTCCATGCCTTCACGTACATCAAACATTAGGCATTGTGCCAGATCGTTTCAAGACACAAACTTATTTTTGAAAGGCCCGGTCCCCGAGTGAACACACCATCGACCCAACTCGCCACTTGTTTGTGTTTGTTGGCCAATGTTCAAAATTTCATGTATGAAGCGGATTAACGATTTTTTTCTAGATTCCTTCATCAAAATGCAGTTAATTTATACGATAAGGATTGCATTTCAAAATTAGAAGAGAAAAAATCGATGTCTTTGTCGAAAATTCTAAGCGGGAGCATATTTGGTCGGTGAACAGATTTCCCGACTATCCGGGAGCCTCTTGAATTAATTTGGGATCCAAATATAGATCCCACAGAGATCATGTGATACGGCTGTGTTTGAAGTACATTATCTTTCCTTCCCACAGTGGAGGAAATCAAATTTTGTTATTTCATGATGGCATTTTGACAGATATCTTCCGTTCGGCGGCGTTGCAAAGTTTGAATTGAAAAGCAATTCACCTTAAGCTTGTGTTTTGTATTTTCACTACTTGTTTGTACACGCTGACATATTGAATTCGCCAGAGAGATGTATTTATTTTCGGACCCAATCTTGACGTTTAGACATCACTTTCAAATTGACACACAAGATCATTGAACAATCAGCATTCAATTGACAAGGTTATGCCAACTGGCACTTTGGCTTTGAAAGTGACGTTTATCAACCAGAAAAACGTATGTCTTCCTCTGTTTGCCGAAGTTCAAGTTCATTGTCAATGAAATTTGTTATTGACATTGAACGCCAGTTAGATAAGTTCATATCTTGTTTTCCTTCGATAAAAATAGCAAAGCTTTTTAGGGGGCCAAACATTTGTGTTTTCAAAAGACCATATGATCTGCGAGCGATAAAGAATAGATTTACGTATGGACACTGTATTTTAGACAGCAAATTATGTATGTGCGAATATTTATTTGCATATTAGTCGTCGCATATTTTGTCTTTTATCGTTTGTTTCTTTTTTAATGGAAAAAAAGATATTTTTGACTGCCAATTTTTAAAGCACGTACACATTACGTAAAGGCGTGGTTTTTGGCAAAACACAAAAGTATTTGTTTCAAATCCAAAACACAGGAAAATAATACAAAATACATCTCAACGCAGCAGTAAATGAATCATGCAGTGATTTTTTGATATCTGTGCGAATTTTTCCTCTAAAACTCTGTCAGCATAAAATATGACTTCTGTCTGCCGCCGATAATGTGTACAACAAGGTAAACGATTAACGACATAAACACTTCAAGTTGCCAGGCCAAATTTCAGATCTACATAAAATATATAAAACGACGACAATTTGTCTGCTTCGTGGAAATTTTGTAAATAAACTGCATCTACTACTGTGATTGTGCATTAAAACTGCAACGATGCGATCTTCTGAGCACCTATAAACTCTTGCTACCGGAAAACTGTAAAAACATGAGGCAGTGTCGTAAATCTTTAAGATGAAAACAAAGTATGGTAGTACAAGTACAGCTATACCCACTGTACAATGGATCAGTTTTTGAGTCTGAGTGCTCCAGTGTAGTGTTACAAAAACCTACGACAAAAGAAAAATACCCACTGTATTGGTTTTACAACCAGGTGAACCTGGACCTAGCTTCTCAGCAACCACTCGTGCTGTGCGTGCTATTGTTCTTTCACGAGTGGAGGGGACCGACTCCGAACGGCGAAATTGAGAAGCTTTTTCTAGACAGTTATACTCTTTGAGTATTGTCAGTGACTCAAAAGAAAGAACTCCGAAAACAACTCCGAAAACAAATGGCGATTCATAGAAATATGTAATTTTATATCTATCAAAACTTTATTCCTATTTTTTTTTAACGTCTCAATATCTTTATGTCCCACAATCTCTATCTCAACAGATGTTCCTCCCACTTCCATCCTGACACAATGTGTGAAGCAATATTCGCCACTTCGCTGTTCCTCCTATCAAAACCCACTATCATCCACGTTGCAATCACATCACGTGAGTTGTCATCATTTCACTTCCTCCGTATCCAAACAGCTGATAACTTATCGTCTATTTTCACACATAGAAACCAAGCCTCTTCAACCACTCTCCAATTTCTGAAATAGAATGTGTCAAACACGCACGTCAAACTTCCCCGCACGGGCGTTAATTGAAAACTTTCGCAAACACACATCTACACCCACCCAATCTTCGAACAGAGCCCGCAAATGAGCAATGCACCCAACTCCGATAAGCAACAAATGAATCAGTTTCATAATTTATTTGAATGCAAGTGAACATGTGAACCCTTTTTATCGAACGCAACTGCAAAACCGAAATTCAATTAAAAATCAATCGAACGCTTTCAATTAGAGTTGAGTGAGAACGAGTCAGTCACGGCACACGACGTAATAATTATCGCGAGGGGATAACAAGTGTCCACCACCGATACCGAATTCATTAGGGCGGTGCAGTAGATAAGACCACACGTATGCCTACCGTACGTGTGTGTGTGCGATAGTACGTGCGTTTGGACACTTGTTTTTTTCGCCTAATCGCTTATCTTTGAGTTTTGCTTTTCGTAAAACTCGTTCGAATTTCGATAGACTTTTCGTGCCCACACACGACTGCTGGAATGGGGCTGTTTACATCGAAAACAGCAAGTACACAGATGAATGGACGTTGGGAAGGAAAAACATGGAATCCATGTGTACACACTCGTTTGCAATCCTTGTTCGCTCTCAAGGTCACTCCCATACCCACCCACAAATCGCGTACGGTTACGCAACAGCTGACAAACAGGGTGAAAGATTTCGCTCGCGTTACGCAATCATTCAGACTCGGGGTGAGTTGATATTGAGCACAGCCAGCGCACAACCCCCTTCTGCGAGAGGGAAAGCGAGTCAGGGATTTAATTGAAGAAAAATGTTTTTATTCTGTTGGCACAATGCCTAGGAATCAGCGGCATGATTTCTTATTTTCTGACACTTTAGTTTAGCAGAAAGCAAAGTGAAAAGAGAAAAAATACAAATAATTGTCTGGGAAATGTGGGAAATGTACCTGGCTTCCTGCTGATGGCGAGCACTCTTCGGTGGGAGGTTGGGCTGAGCTTGAGCCAATAGTGGCGGAAAGTAATTCGATTGTTTTTATTGCTGCCGCTTGCTGTCGTCAGAGGAACAGGAAGTTCTGCTCTCTTGGTGTTTACTCAGCTTCTGTTAGTTATACAATTTCTGATGAGTTCATAGTTTGTTTGAAAAGAGGAGGTGGAGGAGGAGGGGGAAAGAAAAATAAATAGGCAGTTCGGTTTTTTGAAAGTACTCAAATTTCATACGAGTACATAAGCTTGACAGGGCACAGAATTCATAGAATTTTTGAAAGTGCTGAATAAATTTGAAGAATAACTTGGATCAGCTTTCGCTTGGACCTTCAGCGTAGGAGTCGACGCACTTATCCACTACGCCCATCTGTAGCCAAAATGAGCTATGAATTTGAAGAGGACCTTGCAAATGTTAGCTTTCTTGCAGTCGGAAATGTCAGAACTGCAGCAAAACAATTTGTACACAGCAAGTAAATGAAACATTTCGGAAGATAAATCTTGCTTTGGGTCAAAAATCGGAAAATGATCTTCTCTCTGCTTGTGTCAAGGAACAAGTTCAGGTTCAAAAACTTTCAAAAGTTCGTCCATACCCTTGAACTAAATAAAACATCCGCATTCACTCGCATTTACATATAAAAGTGAACTTCACTTTGACATTCGCCTTTTTTATTAAAACCAGTTTGATCATCTTCTCAGGAAAACAAAAAACAACTGAGGTTAATGTTCTCCTTTTTAATTTCGAGCGAAAGGATGTCTATAAGCAGAACAATAGCATTCACAATCTTCAGTGCAAATAAAGGAAGACAAGAAGCCTCAGTTTGTTTGTTCGGTATGAATCTAAATATTTTCCCTTCCATCTGCCATTCAAATTTGTCACCCAAAAACTTATTTGTGTGCATAAGCAGCGAAACAAAAGCAAACACACTATCGAGCAAGTTGCTAAGTCATCAAGACAAGAAATGTGACACATTGGTGATTTATTAGAAAGACGTTTAGCAAACATTCAAATATGTCAACGTGTACGAGGTTCTTTTGTGATATCGATGGTATGGTTAACTACTTAAAGTTTAAGGGATTTGTGGTTATCAAATTTACAGGGAATATGCATTGATTTGATTATCTGATTTTTACAAAATGAAAAGCTCAACTGGATGAGTTCACAATGCCACGCTGCCTCAGGATAGCCACCGGAAAATGGAGTCTACTTTGCAGCTGGTCTCTATAAACTCAAAAGTATGATTGTATCAAGCTACCGCTTCAAGCCAGGCCATGGAGACATCCTAGGCAATTGCGAAGCTGACGAGCTTTCCATCATGCAATCTCAATGCCACAAGGGAACATTAACATTAACATTAACGTGTGCACGCTACTTGCAACGTGCAGGCTGTTGTTAAGAGAGGTAACAACTGGAAGTGCAGAATGTTTTACACCTCCGCTGCACATCGTCACTTAGACGCACATGTTTGGGAGTCTACTTCTTCTACGACATTTGTAACTACAGTAAGGTATCTACCGAGGATCATAGGAAGCTTCAAATGGTTTACCACAAGTGGACAGCTGATGAACACGAGGGTAACTTGCATTGCAGCACAGTGAACTAGCACAGGTCTAAGTGCACTCTTCAGTTGCTGCAAAGTAGTAAGAGACAACTAGACGTGGCGTCAAACATGTCATATGCGGCCTTAAAATCTGTGAAAGGTCTTATTGTCCGACAGAATCCCTAAGCCTTTTTCCTAAGCTTTTTCCTAAGCTTACCTGGCTTGAAACAACGCGAATATAAACCTATCAGATTATTCACGAACGGTTTCAGGTGGCAGATCAAATCTTATACTTGATGGCGAGTTATTATTCGGTAGTTGGCGCAGGCAAGTGGTTCTTCTTTCTTGTGAAGAGAAGGCGTCGACCAATTTGGAATAAAATATTCCGTTATCTTATTTCTGTATCTCTAGCTCTTAGCAATAACTCAGTTTCTAGGAGTTCATTTAAAGTCCGATCACATTTTAGCTTCAAGAAACTGATTTTCAAAGATGTTGACTCATCAGCAACTAAACCAGTTGCTTGCAAATCCAAAAAAACATTCCGATTAATAGCGATTTCGTCTAGTCGGTTAAATGGATCATAAAAATCGTGAAACACGCAAACGCCTGGCGATGACAAACCAGATTTTGATAGTAAAACAGTTTGAATAATTTATTCGTCTAAATGCGGGTGGTGATAATTAGGACCACTGGCCTCTAAAGAAAAGTGTAGTTTAACTCATTCATATTTTGGCAGACAGAGCTGATTCGATATAAGAGTTTTTCGAGAGTCAAGTTTAGGTAAACATCGTCTGTTTTAGGTTTCGAACATGCAAATACAGTGAAACCTTTCCAAATTGGCCACTTGTTGAGTTCAATACAGTGAAAACTGTCAAGTTAGCTATCCTCTTTAGTTGGTCATCCGTGAAGCTGGGCTCAGTACAGTGAAACCTTTTCAAATTGGCCATCCGCGTAGCAGACATTTCTGACCAAGTTATTCTGCGCCATATTTTTATTATATCACTACTTCCTGGAATTGGTGTGCTGCAGGTTGTGCGTCTAAATGCTCCGGCTAGAATTTCTCGTGGGCAGCTTTCGCAGGTCTTTTCATGCGTGCGGTGATTATCTTTGACCCTGAACCAAGGACAACGTAACAGAGGACGTCCACATTTAAGGTGGTGGAGAGGGACCTCAACCAACTTGGCGTGCGCTCTTGCCGACAGCTAGCAAAATATCATTCTGAAGAGGCTTGTTGGTTGAAGTCCAGGTCCAATCTGACTGCAGCGCCCCAAGAAGAAGAAGAGGTGGTAAAAAAGAGTAATTTCTGTCAAAGTTCCAAGATAGACAGGTTTCCAACATATATAGGCATTTTTTAAATAATCTGTTTGAATTTTTTTTTGTGCAGAAATACTCAACTTCGCGGGTCATGGCGGCCAATTTGACAGGTTTCACTGTATAGAGTCCAACTTTACGGGTGGTTAACTTGTAAGGGTGGCCAATTTTAACAAGTTTCACTGTATAAAGCCCAACTTCACTTGTGTGCGTGGCCAAGCTGACAGGTTTCACTGTATTAAACCCAACTTCACATGCATCCAACTTGTAAGGGTGGCCAAATTGAGAGGTTTCGCTGTACTGAGCCCAATTTCACGTGCAGCCAACTTATAATGGTGGCCAATTTGACAGGTTTTACTCTATTGAACCCAACTTAACGTGTAGCCAACTTGTAAAGGTGGCCAAGTTGACAGGTTTCGCTGTACTGAGCCCAACTTTACGGGTGTTTAACTTGTAAGGGTGGCCAAATTGACAGGTTTAGCTGAAGTGAGCCCAATTTCACGTGCAGCCAACTTATAATGGTGGCCAATTTGACAGGTTTTACTCTATTGAACCCAACTTAACGTGTAGCCAACTTGTAAAGGTGGCCAAGTTGACAGGTTTCGCTGTACTGAGCCCAACTTTACGGGTGGTTAACTTGTAAGGGTGGCCAAATTGACAGGTTTAGCTGAAGTGAGCCCAATTTCACGTGCAGCCAACTTATAATGGTGGCCAATTTGACAGGTTTTACTCTATTGAACCCAACTTAACGTGTAGCCAAATTATAAGGGTGGCCAAGTTGACAGGTTTCTCTGTACTGAGCCCAATTTCATGGGTAGCCAACTTGTAAGGGTGGCAAACTGACAGGTTTCACTGTATTGAGTCCAACTTCACGTGTGCCAAACTTGTAAGGGTGTCCAATGTTGACAGGTTTCACTATATTGAGTATTACTTCACTTGTGACCAACTCTTAAGGGTGGTCAATTTGACAGGCTTCACTGTAATTTGATACTTCCATCAGTCAAAATGTATAGGAAAAGTATTGCACAGTGATTCTCGGGGATCTTCATGTTGTCTGGAGTAGTACATTATGAAATTTTACCAAGGGTAACTCTTAGCTTCAGGCCCAGCTTCACCTCGAACTGTGGGGCTATACGAAGAAGAAGAACTCTTAGTGATAAATCGGTTTAGAAAAAAGTAATCAACCCCTCGCTGGAGTGAATTCGATTTCCTTTGAGATGTTTTGTCTGAAAAGCCGATTTTCAACTTTAATTGAAATGTATTTTCAGCACATGCTCTCCATAAATATTCGGAGCTGATTGACTTTTAATTGCATGTATGCTTTGATGGGCGACGACCTTGAGAAGTTCTGTATACATTCGTATACAATTGGTTTCATGCTTTAGCGGATTGGCCTTGACACTGAATCGCTTACATAAGCAATTCCTTCATGCTTCAAACAAGTCTTATTTACCACATGAGCGAACATATGTACGTACTTGTGTATGGATACAGCCGGAAGCCCAATTAAGCCCCTCTTTCTTGACTGTGCGTCTACTTAGTGACTTTGTCTCTAACAAAAGATTCTCTTGGATAAGTTCTTAGTGCAGACATGTGCTCATGGATGATTAAGGAGGAATGTTTTAGCGCCAACGCCAACCATAGAAAATTACGCAGCGGCACAAGTCATTTGAACTCTTGAAAAGCCTCCCTCGCCTCGGTTCGAGTATCGATTTTGACTTAACGACATCTTCGTGTCAAGTTGTGGGACGTATGAATGAATGTACACAGTACATAGGTTCACTAGAACATTTGGTATGAAAAACTAGCCGCTTAATGTTTTTCTATTTCAACAACAAAGCAAATTCACTTGAGACAAACTGTCTGTAGTTACTTCTGAACAGTTAAAAAATTGATTGGAATCCATCTGGCAAGTGACATGTCATACAGTGTAACTAATCATTTCGTCGTTATGTAACCCGAACAAAGTTGAAAGCTTACTCATCGTTGAGAAACGACTTTTTCAAAATGGAACGGCCCATAAATTCCCATTTCATGGGGTTCTTCTGAATACAAAAAGTGAAAAGTAAATAAACGAAAACAACGGATAGTTTAGTGTGTACATATGTATGGAATCTTTTTTAAATAACAACAGGACCCTCAGCCTTCGCATTCGAATCCCCGAAAAGCTTTTGCGGCAACTTTTAGTGTGGGTGCCCTCGGTCGGTGCCAGTCAGCAGAGTTGAGTGAAAACATGTTTGTTCTTTATTTTTTCCATCCACACACACACACACTCTGCCACAGAAATGTATGGTTACAATGAAACTACCGGTAGTATATAGACATGTGAGGTGGTGTTTGTGTCGCACATCATTCATGTGTGCGGTTTAAATAAAAACCAAAGTGAACGCCAGCCGTACGAAGAACGACGAAGAACATTTTGAGATCATTATTTCGTTGAACGTTGTATTCTACGGTTGCTAAAGGTGAGCGTTCTCAAAAAGAAAATTCTTTAACTTTTCCAAAAATCAAATATTTGTTTCATTATTTTGATTATTTCCTCAAAATATCATATTTTTTTCTCAAAACTGAAAGAAGTTTACACAATTTTTTGATTTTTTTCTGATGAAAGTGTAATCAAAAGTTTGTGATCTCGGAAATTTGGTGGTGATCTTGAAAATGTGAGACCAAGGGAAGAAAAAGCCGGTTAATTTTGCCGTTGTTTGCTTTTTTTTGTTTCTTCTCTTGTTTGGAAGATGTGTGGTGGTTCACCTGAGAGATGGGATGATTTACCGCATCTCCGTGTCGTCTTTGAGACTGTACCTGAAAGTTAGTTATTTTAGCAAGATTTGCATTGAACTTCCGTTCACCCTTCCGATCATTCAAAGTCGAAGTGTGTGTGATTTTTCCCCGAACTGGAAATGTCCATTGGTGTGCGAAATTTGAGACTTGTGCTCCGATGAAGTGGTGGTTCTGTGCATTTTAGGTGGGTTCTCAAATGTCTGCTGCCTAACAGTTTTTTCTAGTACAAAAAAAAAAGAAGAATTCAAGCTAAAAATAGAATTAATGAAAGTGTAATTTAAGAAAGGGTATTCTTTTGAAGTGGTTTATCATTTTGTTTTTCTCCGAAAATTCCTTAAGCAACGTGACTCAATGATTGGTGGTTGGGGGAGAACGACTGGATGATGAGACTACCACCACCACTTGGTCGTTAATTGAATCCTCCTCCTCCTCTGTCTGAGAATTTCTTTCTGGTTCTGTTCATTATTAATTGTTATTCATTTCTTCTCATTATTCAATTGAAACCAGTTAAAGCCGCATGCAGTGGATGGATGGGTCGATCCTCCCTCTTATGAAATTTGCCTCCCTATCTCATCGCCGCACAGACAGGAGAGAGAGATGTGCACGCTAGTAGGGATTTCTATTAATGGCCCGCCAAGTAATTTACTGAAATAAATGCGCTTAGCGAATAGTATGTGTATGTGCATCATGCACAATGTCGGTTTCCTCTTAATAGTACTTGTACTTGTTCAGCTACAGTATGAGTAGCTTTCCGGCGGTTTTACTTTATTGTCTGCAACAAACAATAAAAGAAAAATAGAATTCGTTGCGCAAGAATAGATACAACAATTTTAAATTGCTTTTGCTACATACACACACGAACGTATGTATGCGAGAGACAAATTGCAGGAGAGCAGCAAGCATCATTAGGTGTTAGCTAATTCTGTTTTACTATCCGCGTGCTCTGAAGTGAGGGTTTTATTACCCTTTCAAATCAAGAGGCCTCTGCCGGCTTAACGAGACATGTTGATTTGTGCGATTTCAATGAATGAATGCACTTTGTTCTTGTGCAGTCTATTTGAATAATGTAGCAGCACTTAATGTATGTAGTTCCCAACATTTCCAGACTAATATTTGCATTTTGTGAAATCTATTAAAAGTGACAATTTGTCTGCATAAATTCAGCCAGCTTAAGAACAAACAGTGAGTATTCTTTCCCTTAAAATTACGTTATTTTTTTATATTCAAAAACATCTTAGTTTCTGTAGATGAAAACAACCCAAAAATTCGGGAAAATTCCCACAACTCCCAAGTGAAGGTGACTTTGTGTATTCACCCAAGCATACATTTATGTACATGATATCAAATTTAAGATTTTAAAAATATTTGAATTTGAAATTTTAAAAATAACAATCAGCCCCGACAAAAGTATTCATGTTCAGCTGTGCAAGCCGTTACTGTGAGCTTTGAGTAAAAGCTCTGAAAACCACTCAAATCAATTTCTCTCTTAGAGGAGGACACAATATATCGCTCTAAAACTTTTTCTATGAGCTTTGAACTTTTATCATAACAGTGGAGCAGAGAAGTTTATGATCAAATATTTTTGGCAATGGAGGGATTCGAACTTAACGACTAATCGATTCGGTTTGCATGATAAACAGAAATTTGAACACATCAAAACTGCTTGTCAAACATGTTCGTCGATATCAAATTATTTTGATATTTTCCATGTTTATCAAGCAAACTTTGATAGTGTCAATTCGTTTTTGACAAATTTCGAAAACAATTTCATTTCTCTAGAATTTTTTTAAAAGAATTTCTAATTTGTTGATTTTGGATGTTGCAAGCTGTTTATTAGAACTCAAAGGCCTATGGAAAGGAAATGCATAATAAATAAACACAAATTTGCATTGTTTCGTCTCTAAAAGGAATCTTTTCTACTTCTATCACGACTTTCGTCAAGTATGAAATTCTATTTTAAAGTCATCTCTGATTTGACGAGTGTGAACGCTTAGATTTCTTCTCATCAATTTTTCCACAAACACGATTTGTCAAACCAGTCTTTGAGTCTGAACGCCTCTAATACCAATGCTTTATTTTTAATGGTTATTATTTGCTTATTTATTTTTGTTTATTGTTATTAACTATTTAAATTATTTTAGCTTTCTGTATATATATTAAATGGAATTTAAATACCCACAGTTTTTCTAAGTTGTTGCATGAAATTTGAGGACTCTTCAACAATGAAATGGCTTTCCTTGCTACAACTATAATCAAACAAGACTCGGTTTTTTTCTTTTTTCGTAAAAAGTACACAATTAACTTCTGTTTAAGTAGAAAATTTTTATTTTTAATTTATAATAAATCAATATTCTTATATAAAATTCGTGTTCATAACATCTACAGCAAAATCTGTTATCCGGAATGATTGGGACCAACAGCCTTCCGGATAATCGATTTTTCCGATTAATAGAGCTTTAAACAAAATTAAAGGAAAATAAATTTACCGCTTGTTAAAATAAAAGTAGATTTTTGTGAGATCTGAATGGGTGTGAATATATTCCGGATATTAGAGATTTCTCCGGCTAATAGAGCGAATATTAACAAAATCTTTTTAACTAAGATGCCGGATATTAGTGTTCGCCGATTTTTGAAGTTTCGGATAAAAAGTTTTCAACTAAAATAAAACTCAAAATATGACTCACAAATGAAGTTTATTTTTGAGGTTATATTTCCCAAGTATGTGTTTTCTATTTTTGAGAGAAAGTCTCTATTATCACTAAAACCTAACATTCCACTTAATTATTCAAGCGTTGCAAATAATTGGTAATTACTGATCAAAGTAGTTAATTCTTTACAAATGTGTAAACAATCTTTGATATTCTTCTTCGGCTGGAATTGCAGTCCCGGGTGGACTTGGGCCTAGCTTCTTAGCAACTCCTCACGTTGTGCATGCTATTGTTCTCTCATGAGAGGAGGGGACCTACATTTTAATGCCGACTCCGAACGGTGAGATTGAGAAGCTTTTTCTAGACAGTTCTACTTTTTGAGCATTGTCAGTGACTCGAAAGAGGCCGTGAAGAAATGTTTGGTGTTTTTTCGAGATTCGGACCTTAGACCTCGAGCGTAGAGGTCGACCCATCTACCACTGCGCCACGTCGCCCACAATTGTTTTAAAGAACTATTTTTTAATTAGTCTAGCTTTTAATTTAGAAAATTAAGTGACCGAGAAGTCTGACCAAAAATGTCTTTTGGCTTAAGACCCAATTATTTCAAAACTGAGCGAAAAGTAACTAGAAGCATCGTCAAATTTCAAAGTGTCCACAATTGATTATAGAAACTTAAGGAGAATTCAGCTGTCAACCGACCTTTGCTTTCGCCCTCACCTTAGTAGGCAAAAGTGAACGAACTTAACGAAACTGGGCGAATCGCTTATAATAGTCACTGCATCAGTTTTGTGTATTCCCTCAGTTCTCTTAAATTTCTGTACGGCCATTATAGTTGACATTTTAGTTTGTTTACGGTTAAATAGGATTTAAAGCTCTAAAAATCATGCTAATGTCAATGATTATAGAGTCGATGTCAAATATTTCCCAATTACATCAGCCGACATTCAATTTGACCCACTCAATCGGACAACTCAAATTCTTTTTGACTCGTAATTGTCATAATCTGTTCCATTGTCCCGCCGCACAATCAACCATCAGTTGACAAAATATAATTTTTTTTGTTGAACCAAATCTTGCCAAGCATACCACATGCGAGCCACTATCATTCAGACCGCGAAGACCATTGAACCAAAAATGTAGTACAAAAAAAGACTCAAAATAATTACTTCCACCACTCGGGCTATTTGAAGAAAAAAAGAAAAAAAACTGTGATACGTGTGCTACGTGAAGCCAATTCTTTGGTAACACTTTCTTTATGCCAATTGTGTCGTCACACATATACTCTCATCAGTTATTCAGAGTACAACTGTTAATGCATTTACTGTCCGACGGTTGTCTATAATTTCACTTTTTTAGTTTGGATTTAGACTTATTTGGCCTGCACTGTGGATTGCATAAATCCTCCACCTTTTTATTGTCTGGTGAATGCAATTTTAATTGTCCCCCGACACACGTTTCGATTCACATGTAAATTATTAATCATCCCCACTGTACACACGATACACAGTGGACAGTGCTCTTCCTTTCGCCAGTATTAATGGTGCGTGCTGACCACAATGGCTGAGTGAGGGGTTCCCCTTTAGAGTGTGTACAGGGTCGGACAGTGGTCGAAATGAAGTGGATATTCGTTTACGATTGAGTAACCATGAAAGTTGAGGTTAATTTTAGTTTTTGACAAAAATATTGTCCAGTGACACTCGCCCGATGGTGGTTGTCTTGGAATGGATGTGAAATTTTAAGTGATGAGCATTTATGTAATCTTATCTTAAGACTTTTGAAGTCTCTGGGAAGTCAGTATCATTTGCCAAATTAATGGCGTGCTGCGAAATTTGTTGAGGTTAGAAATGCAAAACAAGAAATTAGTCTTGGATTAGCAAAATCGAGTTCCGGAAATTAACACTTCTGATGATCTTGTGGCGGATCTTCAGCAAATCCCCATGGAATTTAATTAAATTGATGAGATACCCACATACTGAGCGCATGTGTACAAGTTGTTTGTTGAGTATCGAAGAACTGTTCACGTTTTATTAATTAGGGTTCTTGGGAGCTGATACTTGATTATGAAACAAGTTCTTCAGGTAATGAGACAGTCTTTTGAAGTCCATACTTTTTGCTGTACAAGGATACGTGTGCGCAAATAATTTACGTTCTAGTGGTCGACTGCAGGTTAGTGGTCTCATTTGGCCCAACATGGACACCTTGTGGTACCACACGAATCGGGCGCCTCCGTGTGTGCACATAATTTACGTTCACGTGGTCGACTGCAGGTTAACGGTCTCACTTGGCCCAACATAGACACCTGTGGTACCACACGAATCGGGTGGTTCCTACCCATTAAACCATTTGGTGCTTGCCATGATGAAGTTGACTGATGGCAACATTGTTCAGCCCACTCAAGTCATCAAAGAATTAGGCCACCCGCTTCGTTCAATATCGTTAAGTTCGTTCAGTTTTGCTTATTTGCGCTCAGTTTCGTTAAGTTCGTTAAGTTTTGCCTACTTATGCATTTCGCCCAGTTTCGTTAAGTTCGTTCCCTTTCGCGTTCTTACGCGTGGTCCAAGTAGTCATATATAAGAACGTAGATAGCGTAGAGTTAAATGTCAGTTGTCACCTGAATTCCCCTTAAGTTTCTGTAAGTAATTATTGACAATTTGACGATGCCTCCGGATACTTTTCGTTCAGTTTTGACATAATCATTGGTTTTGAACGATTATCCCTGGTTGGCCCTTAAAATGTTTGAAGAAATACACTAACCTACCTACCTGCGGACTATTTACTGCCTTTTTTCTTGTTCCAACGTCATATCTGTGTAGAAAATGGAATCTGACAAACTTCGAAATTTCACCAATAATTTTTTTTATAGACAACAACAACGACTGTTAAAAGCACACGACTTCCCTCCCACTTCCATCAGATCGTCATTTGTTGTCGAATTCAATCAATCAATCATTTGACCTCAATTCGTTGTCATCTCCCGCAAACTCACAACCTGTTGTCACGTGAGCTTTCAAAGAATGATGTCCAACTCCCTTGATTGCATAATACCTAACCCATAAACCACAACAGACAAAAACAGGAAAAAAACTTTAATTTAATTGATACCACTCCATCAAAAGTGTGAAAACAAATATACCCCACCGCCATCTGACGGATTCCATTATCTCTGCACCTTTTCTGTTCCTCCTACGAATGGTGAACGTGTTTCTGTAGAAGTTCAGTACTTCATTTCCTTTTAATTTGAAGCAGATAACAAAACTCCAAACTATTCTGATGCATGTGATATTGGTTAATATCTTCAAATAGGAAGAGGGGGGGTTAAAGCTAAAACATTTAGCATGTGAGCACAAATGATCACATCGTGATACTTTGGGTGTGAACACGGCTCCAACACCACTACCAAAATGGTTAACTTCGTCCAATGGCAACAGTGTATAACCGTCCGAAAGCAAAAACAAAAAGGAAGACAATGGCAACAGTAGCAATTGTCACCGGTGGCGAATGTTGGTAACAATACTTTCTTCCGTTAGTAGTGGGCTCAGTTTGTTCCACCGAGATTGAGCGGTTAGTCGTGTGTTCGCGCGATTTCACTTCCATTTCATTTATTTAACATGGTTTGATGATTCGTTAAGTGTTTCTCGCTGGATTCAAAATTTTTTTTTTATTTTCCGTGCCCCGTTTTCTCTGGTATTAACTGTGTTCTCTCGTGTTATTCTACCAGTAATTATTAAGACAATACCGGAAGTGTGTGTAGTGTGTACCACCATTCCATTGGATTTATTTTATCATTAACTACACGCATTGAGTTAGGATCACCCTGCAATTGCAGTTCTTGTTCTTGATTCATGGCAATTTTCTTTTTTTTGTTTTGTGTTTTATTTTCTGGTTCATCCGGGTGGGTGAGGGTACCTGTTGGAGAGTGTAACCGGATATCCTGTGAAAAGCCTAATTGTGTGACTAAACAGGGATTACAGCGAACTGTCAGGGGTGTGGGGTGTGTTCCACAGTCAGACCAGTCATTTGAATACGATAACTTAATTCTTTTTTTGGGCAACACACAGTTTTTTTGAAAGTGTGCATTGAATTCGAAAACAAAACGATTATGCGGAGCAAAAAGATGAATATCGAAATTCCATCGGAACGGCGGCGGATGCGCGCACCGGTCGTCCGTCCAGACAGGAATTCGCAACAATGTACATATGTGCGATACGTGATTGATGGCAACTTAAATCCCGTCGTAGTCGGTGCTGTCATAAGTTAAAATTCGTTTCGTTTTTGATTCGATTAAACCTGGGCTGGGTCTTAGTTTATTTTTAGTTTTGAAGGTGTTGAATTTTAATTTTCATTAATTAATCAATGAATAATTAGCGTGTTGTGCGTTCCCACAGAAAAAAAAAAACGCCAACAACAATGAATACAGATCAGTGTAGCATGTCAAAACATCCACTGCCGCGTGTCATCAATTATTTAATTGCTGTATACACCGCTATATCGCATCGAAGTCATTAATATTTTATGATATTTCACGGTACACAATGGAAGAGAATCGCTTCAATTTGACACATTCAATTTGTATAGCTACAAATAGTGAATACATTTCTCAACTGTTGCCTGCCATTCGGTTTCGCATGGCAAGTGGAATTGATTTAATTTTGACTTAACTTTACATTAGACAGCCAGAAGGACTGACTTTGAGTATTGATAAGCGCGATGAAGTGGGGGCGTACTTGAGAATAAGATTTCATAATATTGATTAGGTAAATATTTATCATGGCTATTTGATTCGGTGGAAATGTATCACAAGTGGATTTTTCAAAAAGAACTGTCAACATCGTATCAGAGTGGAAACTTTGCCTGTTGTCTTTTGGTTTTTTTCTTCTTATTTTTTCGGAGGAGGAGAACAAATGCAACTTAATCAGTGAGCTTGTTAATTTCTTACAGGCGATTACTTTTATAGGTGAATGTTATCTTGTGAATGCAGATAAGCGAATACATGCCTTAATTTGCTGTCAGCTAACATTGGCATAAGGATTTGTTGTTAGAAACGGGTAAACTGACTGACTGACTGCCAGTCAAGCTGCATGAGATTATGGAATTTTAAAATTTTCTCTGCAGAATTGTGACTCAGATGTCCTTTTTAACTGAGTGCAAGTGTTTATCATGTTTGACTCATGGGTTGCAACTAAAATTAGAACCTCCCGTTCGGCACGCAATACTCGTTGGATAAATTGACATTGATTTCAAGGTCTTCGTCTAATCATCGACTAACACGAAGCTTTGATGGGTGGACGGTCCTTTCGAAAGGTTTTCTTTACCTTTGTTTGGGGCCACACCTTGTTGGCGATGCAGTATTGCGTGAGAAAGGGCTGCTTTGGTGTGGAGTCACCTTTAAAATTACTTGCATAGCAACCAGTAGCTTTTCAATTATGGAACACATTTCAGTGCGCGTTTTCACAAACCACAATCAATCAACTTTGGTGTTAATTTTAATCATTGATTATCTCTAGAAAAAACTTGGGGATTCACATCCAGAAATTAACCTTTGTTAAGGTTTCGTTCGCCAAAATGAAACTTAAAATGACGGTGTGCCTGTCTGTCAAACTTTTATATCTTCTACATTTATAAAGATATCGGCATGGAAGTTTGGAATTAGGTGCTTTAGACCTAGATATTATAAGATTATGAATGTAAATTTAAAAAGTAGGGACCATTAGGGGTTGCACTCGGATAGTTGAAATTGGGGTGGATTTTGAAACACTGTCGCATCTAATCGTGTGATATATCAATCGACAGGTCTTTCGAAATAAACAGGAGGTTCGTTTACAAACTTTTCCATCGAGTTTACTGTGGAAATGTGGAGCTCCAAAAGTGACGCGCCCACTTGTTCCTAAACCAAAATGTTTAAAAATCATAAAAATTGCCGTCAATTTCATTCAAAAACCACAATAACACCTCGTGCTGTGTGTGCTGTTGCTCTCTCACGAGTAGAGGGGACCTACAGTTTTAATACCTGAACTCTGAACAAATCTGAATTTTAAGCTTTGCGAATATCATGGAAATCCTTTTATGTTTCAGTACGAAATACACGATACAATCGTATCAACGGTTGAACAGATTTAGTGTTGTGTTCAACAATTGCATCATGTGTTTCCACACAACCGATCGTTGTGCCTGTAGGGGCGTTCACACTGTACTACAAGTCGCACGAGATGGTCTCACTTGGGTCTAGATCTGGTGAGTAAGACAATCCAAACCGTAATTCGTGGACTTCTGCCACGGCGACCATCGCACAGACAGCTTTCTCATGGTTAAATCCTGATATAAAATATGTCAAACATGTTCTTTGGACATTGTCCTAGCCTCAGTTTCCTCTTTCACTTTGATTCGATGGTCGTTTAGCACCATTTAGTGAACTTTGCGATGTTTTCATCAGTGGTAACAGTTTTTGGACGCCCCGAACGTTCATCGTCTCTCAAGCTTCTACGGCCACGTTTTGGACTCAGCTACCCAAAACTTTAATGATAGTGTGCACAGCATCCAACTCATCTTTGATTTGTGAATGCCTACACAAGAACAAATATTTGATGGACGATCGCTACTCGATTTTTTGTTTAGATCGACTCACTCAAACGATTGTGAATCAGAAGTCCGCGTAAAATGGCTGAAATTTTGTTTGAGTACCTGTCAAAAGTTCCGCAACCACATTCTCTACATTTTACTTAGTGTTGCCATCTTCTTCCATCTCTTCAAATTTAGGTCAGACATTTTTCAGACCACACTCGTATGTGCTTCATGCAATGGTTGGGCCAATATCGGCACAACGCAAGTCTGTATAACCATTGTGTAGTGTGTATCAAACTTTAAACATGGTTTGAGCATCATCTGACTTCTTTCTTCATAATTTCCCCCTCCAAAGCTGATTCGTCACATTTCTTTCCACAAATAGTGTTTTTCCCCAAATTCAGTAATTACTAAGATTTTGCTCGCCAAATTAATTTCACAACTTCATTTGCTGATGCCTGTTGTGGCCCAAATGTACATCGATATTCGTGCATGTCAAAAAATGTACGAAAAGTTTTCCCAACAAGCCTTCGCTTCGTTGACATGCGCTGGGCAATCATAACTTTTTGCCCATTTATAGTTATCCTTCCACTAAATGCATGCATTCATTCTGTGTGTACAGCTCTAACAAAGGATGCAAAAGTCAAAAGTTCATAGCT
This sequence comes from Myathropa florea, assembly GCA_930367185.1. Taxonomy (NCBI): domain Eukaryota; kingdom Metazoa; phylum Arthropoda; class Insecta; order Diptera; family Syrphidae; genus Myathropa; species Myathropa florea. Next base: position 99,526,553 of record OV884004.1, on the reverse strand, counting down.
CAATCAAATTGCATTATTAGTCATTGTCCTTGTCGATGGGAGTGAGCTTCAAACAAAACAAAAGCCAACTGACGGCCGTAAGTCACGCCAACATCTGTACACACACATATTCTCAATCATTCAGTGCACATCAAAGTCATACGTGACAAGCACACGTTCGTACATATGCATGTGCTCATGCTCCCTTATACACACCATCGACTAGACTCTGTCGTCCTTTTGTTATTAAGCTTATGCCATAATTATCCCCACTGAAGAAAAAAAAGTAAAAATAAATTGAAACTTGATGTGAATTGGAACATCCTTGTCAGGAAGCACGGATACTTGTCCATCCAAACACCTGGTAATTTTCAAATTCAGCCCAGCTCTCGTCAGTCCGCCCATAACCGTGTCTCTCTTTCATCCTGTGCCGCTCTCTTCGATAACACCCCATAAAGATTGTAGATTGTACATCCGTGTACACATTTTATAACGCTCTTGCCTAGGCAATGTTTTCGAGACTATTCTCGAAAGACTTGAAAAACCAAATGGGAACTTCAATCTCATGCGCCTGTCCACAAGAGTTGTGAAATATCATTCAACCCCCTAGGTGTGCAAAGCGGGATTTGAATAACACCGAGATAGATATCCGCTGTCGTTAACATCTTCTCCTCCGTTGTAGAAAACCACGATGATGTTGATATGTGCAGACGAGAGGAGAACAACAAATTTGCTTAGAGGACGAGCACGGCATATCCTTGTGGTGTGACGTTAAACACTGTCTGCTGCTTAATAGTAAAAAAAAATGTAATAATTCCAGGGTTTTGTATAACTTAGGGGTGAAAATGGATGTGCGTGTTTTATCTGTATGTGTGGGGTTTTGAAAATACCGCATACAGCACTTTCAACCGATTGTAGCGTACTCCAGCCTACTATACTACTCATCGTTAAAATTCTATTCGTACGCTAGGAGTAGGGTACAGTATTGGATGTTCGTCGTTGTTCTGAAAACTTAAATGGTTTTTACAAGAGTTGCGGCAATTCTCTGGTGCGGTTGCCTCTTGCTTTTTTTTCATGAACGTTCTTTAAAGACAATTTTCATGTTTCCAAGTATAATAGGCGTTCGGAAACTTAAGCTTATGTCAAAACCAAACGAAGAGTAACCAAAAGCGTCATCCAATTTCAAAGTGCCCACAATTGCTTATAGAAACTTAAGGAGCAGCTGTCAGCTGATGTTTGCATACGTATAGAGCGATTGGTTTCGCTCCCGTGTAAGTAGGCCAAACTGAACGAGCTTAACGAAACTGAAAAAACTGAACGAAACTGAGCGAACTTAACGAAACTAAATGAACTTGACGTAACTCAATCATCTTAATCTCAGCGAATCTAAATTAACTTAACGAATCGGTTACAATGGTCACAGTGTCTTGTTTTCTTAAGTTGCGGTATGGCCCTTTAGACGTGGACGTCCCACGCTTGCGTTGTTCCACTGGTTCAAAGTCGAAGATTTTATCGGGGCAGGAGAATGTCTGTTATACAGCTGCAGCAGCCTTATTTCGCGTAGAGAAGAGAGTGAAACAAAAACAAAAAAAAACAAAAATGTGATGCCATTCTTCCTTTTGTTGCGCTACAGTCTAGAGTGGACTTGAGCCATAATCGTCATGCCTCTCCAGTTAGCGCGATCCTTCGCCATCCATCTCCACGTGTGTACATCACATATTTCGATCACGTTTTAAGCAACCCCATCTCTGAAACAGCGTAGGTAGACAAAAGTGAACGAACTTAACGAAACTGAGCGAAGCGGTTATTATAATCGCAACATATTTTTATTGTGTAATCGCTGGGTTACTTTAATTCTCTTAAGCTTCCGTAAGGTCATTATGTTTGCCCCTTTAGTTGCAGGATTTCTTTGCGATTCCCGTGGTGTTCTACTCATGTTTTTTTACGTGGCAATTCTTCACAGGCCATTTTTTTTATTTGCATCTCACTCTTTAACAGAATTAGAATTAGAGAGCAAATGCAACTGCGACCCCTTTAGTGGAACATGCGGGTCACTGAAAATGAGATGAGATGAGATGCACAAAATTGCCCGCAATTCATCTGCACGTATAATTTGGGCTACCCGTTGCACTCTCCATCCCGCTTGCCTACGATTTGCGAATTGCCTCGAGTAAAAACCGCCTATGAAATGTTGATGCTATCCTAAATTATAGGGTGCTTCAAATTTGATTTTGACGTAAGGCGCAGTTCTCCTGTTTAATGTGTATCCTTAGTCGTGTACAAATATTTTCAACCCCTAAGTAGTGTACTACAAGGGAGGTGGGATACATTCATAGTTAGTACACACAATATTCTCACAACTCTCACGCTCTCTTGCTCTCTCGCCAAAAAATGTCCTGTTGTATCCCTAATCTCATACGTTCTCCTCAACTACTCCTTGCTACTGCGGCATAGCCCCGTTTTCAGCTCTCAATGCACGATTATACTATAGAGTATTCAAGGTACATCGAGTGCGAGCGCACACAAAAAACACGGTACACTGGACTAGGGCACAAACGGAGCGCGGCACGACTTTATTTAACTTCTTGACATCATGGTAGTTTAGTTCCTTTCATTTTCCCGATTGTGTTCGTTTGTTGTTGGCAGCGCGCTCGTCGCAAATTCTGAAGAGAAAGAAAAAAAAAATTTGGGCGCGGCGACCTTCAGGAAGAAAGAAGAAATAACACCGGAAAAGACGAATACACGAAAAATACAACACAAAACTATTTTTTCTAATCTATATCCCGTGTCAAATTTCGCGAATTTGATTTTGAAATTAATCGAAATTCGGTTTTTTTTGGAATTTTTTTGTTTGTTTTTCGCTCTGTAAAGGAAAAAAAAATCGTTTGCCAAACAAGTTGAAGGAAGGACATTTTATACAAACGTAGTATACACACGCATAAAATAGCAATAGCAACAAAGAATAGGCGATAAACGAACTAACAATAGTTGTAATACAGACTTTCTTTTTCGAGAAAAAGCCAAAGATATTCTACCTTCTTCTCTAGAGTATAAGGATACAAATCAAAAAAAGGGAAAAAAAACCAACGCACAAATCAAAAAAAAATCTGATCTATTATACATACTCTGTCTCTATATAGAATAAATAAATGTGAAATTATTGAATAAATATTTGTAAGAATTAAACTTGTCCATATCCATCGAACAAACGGATACATCGCGAGTGAAAATTTTCTTTTTTGATAAAAAAAAATATAACAGACTCATAAATACTCCACCCACCCAAATCCCAATAAGAAAATAAGTTAATTTTCGAATCTACTACAATATAAGGATATCCCGGAAGAATTTATTGAAGGGAAATAAATTTTTGAATATAAATAGTATTTCTTATAAGCAACAGAACAGAAAAATTGCCATGAAAAAATAGAATTCTACTGCTTTTTGTGTGATTTTACTCAACTCGTACGAGTATATGAATATATTTATACAACCAAACAATTTGTGTTTTTTGCCGTGAAACTAAAGTCACAAAACGAACATTTTATACCAATAGATTCACAACAGAAAAACGAACAAAATACTATAGGAAGTGTGTGTTTTTGTCTATAAATGAAATACAAGAATAGTTTAGTGAAGTAAAGCATTGTCCTTGTGATTGTTAATTTTACCTGTATAAACGATAACTTTTACATATTTATCTACTCTACATCTATAAGATTTTTTCTAAGACAACAAGATATTTTTTACATATACATAAAAAAAAACAAGCAAAACAATTCAAAAGCAAAATCGTGTGTGTTGTGTGTGACCAAAGAAAAAGAGAAGATAAACCTCTCCCTAGTATTTCTTTGATTTTTTTTTTAAATAATAGTAAAACTATATTAATTCAAAATGGGCGGATGCGCATCTAAGGATAAAAAAGACAAAGTTGTCACAGATGCCGCCACTGGTGATGCAGGAGACGCTACAACTGATGGGTGTGTATCATGATTCTCTCTGTTTCTCTCTGTCTCTGAGGATATTTTTCTCTTTCACTCTCTCTCTCTCTGTGTTGTATCTTTTGGTCGAATATCCATGAAGTTTCTTTTAAAACTTCATCATAAATCAAATTTTTTCTTAATTTCACATGAAAATTCAAACAATGCTACAAGAAAAGTCATCGTTACTTCCTTGTCGTCAGTAAGTCTCTCTCAAGGGTGGGTCGCACCCTCGCCATACTTACCCTCTCATTGAAAGTGGTGATTTGGGGGTAGTTTACGTCACTTTAAGGGGAAAGCAACAGTCAGCAAGCACACTCTCATAGACGGACCTTTTAATTCAGCAAATTACTCTCTCTTATGTCCCTTTTTTTAATTTCAAGTTTTATTGGCAGCGTGCGCGATTTTTTCCCCCCTCGCTCCGAAAAGAGTCGATCCTTTTCTGGTTTTGTACTTCTCGAAGCAAGAATAAGCAAAGAAATTCAATTAGGGGTTGATGCGCATGAAAGTCACGGAGAGAGAGATAGAAAAGGGTGTGGGTCATTCAAAAACACGCGCCTTCCTCGTGCTTTCTTTGTTCTTTGTGTGAAATTTTTTCCCAGCCCCTTACCTTTCTGGAAAATTTGTTGAATTTAGTCGAAGACTGGTCCCAGCTCAATATGGTAAACGGTCATGCACCCATTTTTGGTCTATCCCATACACATCCCCAGCAAACCACTCATTCTTTTGAGATTGCTTTCCATTAATTTTACGTGCAACTAGACTCTCTACACTCACGTGATGTGTAATTGTAACTCTCTCATCTCACAAATCACCACTTCAGCCACTTCTCAGGCTCTGTTCAGAAACTGGTCTTAAAACGAGATTATGGAGATAGCTCCGTGCTTATCTTAACTACCGGTTAAGTAATCACGATCATCATGGTCTATTTAGTTTTATGGCCGACTATGTTAAACACATCGGATAACCTCACTTTCTTGCCAAGAAGCGCCATTAAATGCGAGGAACTTAGTCGAGATGCATATTTATGTATATCTAACGTGTTTTTGCTTTGAACCTGAACTCTTCCTTCCCTTTCTCCTCAAATTATTCTAATTTATGTTCTGGCATCTGCTTCTACTGACGTCTTTCTTTTTCGATCCCGATTTTAGCCCCTGTTCCGAGATCACAAACAGACTGTTTCATTATGAGACGCATTATAAAATTGTGTGAACAAATTGCCTCTCATGCCATTAAACGCAACTTTGTGCGTTGTGTGTAATTTAATCCCAAGCACTTCTCATCACAGCACACACTAATGAATTCAATTTTTGTTTATTTCTTTGCAGAAACAAATCAGACACTATGGTTGATGCCGCTGTTCTTCAAAAATTGGAAGATGGATACGCCAAATTGGCCGCATCCAACTCCAAGTCATTGCTGAAGAAGTACTTGACCAAGGAGGTCTTCGATAACCTAAAGAACAAGAAGACCCCAACCTTTGGATCCTCGTTGTTGGATGTCATCCAATCTGGATTGGAGAATCACGATTCTGGAGTCGGTATCTATGCCCCTGATGCTGAAGCTTACTCAACATTCGCTGAACTTTTCGACCCCATCATCGAGGATTACCATGGTGGTTTCAAGAAGACAGACAAGCATCCAGCAAGGGACTTTGGTGATGTGAACTCGTTCGCCAATGTCGATCCAAATAATGAATTTGTTGTGTCAACCCGTGTCCGTTGCGGTCGTTCCCTGCAAGGTTATCCATTCAATCCATGCTTGACCGAGGCCCAATACAAGGAGATGGAGGATAAGGTTTCCTCCACCTTGTCCGGCTTGGAGGGTGAATTGAAGGGTAAATTCTACCCATTGACCGGCATGGAGAAGTCCGTTCAACAGCAACTCATCGATGATCATTTCTTGTTCAAGGAGGGTGATCGTTTCTTGCAAGCTGCCAACGCCTGCCGTTACTGGCCAACTGGTCGTGGTATCTACCACAACGACAACAAGACTTTCTTGGTATGGTGCAACGAAGAAGATCATCTCCGCATCATTTCCATGCAAATGGGTGGTGACTTGGGACAAGTCTACAAGCGTCTTGTGACCGCCGTCAACGATATCGAAAAGCGTATTCCATTCAGTCACGATGACCGTTTGGGCTTCTTGACTTTCTGCCCAACCAACTTGGGTACCACCATCCGTGCTTCGGTGCACATCAAGGTACCAAAATTGGCCGCCAACTTGGCCAAATTGGAAGAGATCGCCGGCAAGTACAACTTGCAAGTGCGCGGCACCCGCGGTGAGCACACCGAAGCCGAAGGCGGTATCTACGATATCTCAAACAAGCGTCGCATGGGTCTCACCGAATACCAAGCTGTTAAGGAAATGTACGATGGCATCACCGAGCTCATCAAAATCGAGAAGAGCTTGTAAAGAGTTACTCGGCATTTTTCTTCTTTCCTCTTTATTTTTCTATTCTTTACATTTTAAAATATGTATTGTTCGATGAGATGGAGATGGGATTGGAAAATCGAATAAAATCGATAAACTCATGCGATCAACAACAACAACAACAGAAACAAACCAACAGCTAATGTGTGAAACCATCTAACGTTTAAAAATACAAGAAAAAAAAGAACATTTTTAATTTTAAGCCTTAAGTTTATAACTAAAAGAAAGTTTTAAGAATGAATTCAACTGATGCGCGATTTAAAAAATCAACAATCCACCAAGAAAGTATTTAGCAATTCAACTCCGCTCGTGTCCTGGAAACACCATCTACCGGGACGCCGGCGGGTTGAATACAAGCAACAGCATTGTATAACAAATTTAGAACATCCAATAATGATTGTTATAAAAATAAATAAAAAAAATAAACGTGAAACGAAATAATAAAAAATAAAACGACTGATCTTTTTATTTCGGGCCCAACTTTTTTGTTGGATAATGACGGCGGGTGTAGATATGGTGTGACAAGACAGGAGAGGTGCCAGTGCAGAGCTGATGGACGACAAAAGACGCTTTGAAACGGCTCCATAATTTAGGCAACTTCTCTTTGTAAGCACCACTGATAGGGGAATGGAGTGGAAATTCTTAGAAAACTACAAATAGTTGTGTAAAATCAAATGCCACGTTTTTTTCGGAGTTTTTTTGAGACACTACTGGAGCACTCAGACTCAAAACTGGTCCATTGTACTGCCAAGTAGCAACTTACTTCAGTGCCGTTAATTTGATCCCAACGGCAAATGGTGCCTGGACCAGATTCGATTTCACTGGGACCCCTCTAACTTGAGGCAGGCACTTAACCAATTGCGCCATCCAGTCGCTTATGCCACGTCTTACTTATTAGGCCTGCGATCCCTGGAGTATCTAGCCCTGAGCAATTGCAGGTTCCATAGCTGACTTCTCGTCACGCTGCTAACAATCATCAAGACCAAGTTGCCTAGCATCGCCGCTTGGTCTACAACGGAGGTTCGGTTTTCGTCTCCTGCTCGAACTAGAAGGCCTGAATTCGAAGGCTCTCTTGGCTGTTCATTCGCACGACGGGGCCGAGCCAGTTTAGTCTGTGGATTTTGGCCTTTCGGACTGTGTCCACATTCCTGTACAGTTCGTAGAGTCCACGGTTGTGTCTTCTCCTTCATTCGCCTTCCTTGCAATCAGAACCAAATATCAGACGCAGAATTTTTCTTCCGAAGGCACCATGAATCAGCTCTGTAGTTCTACTATTCTTCCGGCTCTTTTTGAAAACAGAATTACGGTTTTGTAGCGGATGATTTTGGTTTTTCGAGCCAAGAGTTTAGCCCCAAATATCGACAAATCGAAATAGCAGCGGTTGCCAAAGGCGATTCTACTTTGGATCTCCACTAGGTAGGTAGGTAGGAGGGTGCCCTTGCGACTGGTGTGGCGGCTCACTTAGGTCAACAGTTGAGTCTATTGTGCTCTGGGTATGGGGCGTACCCCGTGAGACCTACATTTCCACCGACAATTGGAACCACCGAGATTGTTGTGTATATCTCAGGAGGCACTTCAGCTCTATTTTGTTCAGATCCTCCAGCTCGTCGAAGAAATTACTGCCTAATGTTAGCAGTCTCATTCCCCGTAGAGCTGGACAATCGCAGAGCGGGTGAGGTAGGTAGGTAGGGTGCCCTTGCGACTGGGTCGCGGCTCACTGAGACCAACAGTTGGGTCCATTGTGCCCTGACAGCAGGTGGCGGACGGACTCTACTTCCTTCCCTTTACTGCAGCTTCTACAGTAGTCGTTATGGGGGATACCTAGCCTTCTGGCATGGGGTCCTATCACGTTCACACAGGACACTGAATAAGAACTTGTAGGCCATAGGAGGAGAGAATATATCTTTATCGCCCTTTTTATAGATGGGGGCACGACTCCGAAACAGGCTATAGATTCTACCTTGAGGATGCGTCTATAAACAATTTTCGAAGGTTTCACGTCAACTACAACGTTGGTTTGAATTTGTAGTCATTCTGTCAGACGCTTGTTTTTAGTTTGATTCTTAAGAGCATGCCTATTGTTGAGAAGCCATAGGTGCATCGTTTTGAGAAGAAGAATTCCAAGGCAAAATGAAGACAGTTATGTACGCTTGGCTCGTTTGTCAATGCTTTGGAGACCAACAACATGCTCTTAGGTTGCGTTATACCCTGTCCTGGGTCTTAACTGAACAACGGTCTTCGAATCCGTTTTAAGTATTTAATTTACATCATGTCGAAATCACTTAGATAGGCTATCCTCAAAACGATTGACTACACGGATTATATTGACAACACAAACACCTATCCACGTTCATAGCGTAATGCCTCTAGCATTGAAAAAAATTAAAATTCATTTCCTAAATAGGAAAATTTGAATGATACAACACCCCCTGCATTGCAATAAATCTTCTTTTAATAAATAATAAAAATATACAAGTACTCGCACTTCATGGAATTTTAAGATTCACTCACAAACGACTTATGCATCCACAAATGGACACTGTTTACTGCCGAACTTTGGGCGTACATTTTTTGAATAATCACTGAAGCCGCTGAGATTGTCGGCGGCAAACCTTTTTGGAGACATAATTATAATTTATTTTTGACTAGTTTATGAATAAATTTGTTTTATTTTTGCGCCACTACACCGTTGTCTATATTTTTAACTGGTATGTGGCCCACACTGAATCTCAAGCGTTAATTTTTCTCAATCAGCATTCCAACACTTGCGAGACACATCGGCATTCTAACATGACACTGCGCAATTCGTAATCTTGCTGATAATTGGGATCTCCCAAACGATGACTTCTGTAGAAAATGGAGAATTGAGGAGGAGGAGGCTATTACCCATCTTCTCGGCACATGCATTTTTTTGTATTATACTCGCACTGTGGGTGGGCGCCGTGGCGTAGTGGGTAGGTGCGTCGACTCCTACGCTCGATGTTGTCGATTCGATTCCCGAAAAATCACCTAAAATTTGTTCACGGCTCCACCTCTTTCGAGTCACTGACAATGCTCAAAGAGTATAACTGTCTAGAAAAAGCTTCTCAATCTCACCGTTCGGAGTCGGCATTAAACTGTAGGTCCCCTCCACTCGTGAGAGAACAATAGCACGCGCAACACGAGTGGTTGCTGAGAAGCTAGGCCCGGGTCCACCCCGGACTTATTACTCGCACTCGAGGGGCAATTACTACTCGTATAATGTTAAAGTAACACAACGCGTGTGACATTGCGCTCTCGATGCGCAGAAAAACTCATCTGTGAGGACTAATTCTTCGACAACCTAAGCGAGATGCACATCAGCGTGATGCCGAGGTTTAGCTCATCGATTGTTGTTCTCAATCTATCACAAACACCAAGTTTCTTTATCTCCCGGCACATCTCTCACGAACCACTTAAAATTCTGCTCATAAAAGACTTTTAAAAAAAGTCATTGAAAGTGAGAAAAACAAAGCACGTGTTGGTAACTCGTACCACGATCGCCCAGGAATATTTGTATCCATGCACTTGTCACATTCTCCCAAATCTTTCATTCTCTCATTTGTTAACGTCTTTGTTTTTAGTTCCTGAGTGGCTTTTTACAAACGACTGTGAAATCCGCCTGGGCAGGCAAAATTTCTTGCGTGTGGACCACTTGAATCGGTTGAATTGTATCATGTTTTCACACAGTAATGTTCTACGGAGAATTAAGTAATGCTCTCTTTTTAATTCGTATTTTTCATGAATGACGAGTAAAACAATTTCTGTTTAGGTGCAGCAGCAACGTTTGCATGTAGTACTATATGTATGCAGTTAAAAAAATATTAAAAATGCATTTAAAGAGATTTTTTATCCGCTTTGGATCCGGTACACGTCTCTGCTTCCTAGTCAGCTTGGTGTTTTTGCCTTTTGAGCTCAAAAACGGCGGTTGACAAGAGTTGTACGGTGCTTTATCTCGTTACTGATGTGGTTCTTACTATTTTTAGCGGAGACGAGGTAGACTAACTCCTCCTCGAAGCTATAGCCTATTGTGACGTTCTGGCCAACTAGTCGTTGTTGTGTCTCCTTTCTCGATGACAGTATATACTTTGTTTTGTCCTCGTTTACCACCAGACAAATTTTTGTCGCTTCCGTTTCAATGCCAACTGAAGCTCCCAAAAACACACAAAGCAACATAAATCCCAAGAAAATCAATCAAATAATTCTAAGCTCGCAACAAATTGAACGCATTTATCTGCGGGAAGATGTAATTCGTTAAGCACTCTTCCAACTAATTTCTCACATTCGATTCGATGCCTAACGGTCATTAGGTCGACAACATGCTTGTAACTTTGTCCACCTCAGCACAATGTAAACAACTGTCAATTGGAAAACTTCTACTCACTTTTTTTCGAACGATCGTTATCCTAACGTCTAATAGTTCACAAATCTCGGTACATCCTGACTTTTTTTTGTTTGTTTCAGATTTGCCTGAATATTGAATAAGTCAACTGTTATCATGACGGTTTTTGCAAGTAGACGAATCCTCTTGGTATCTATTAGATGCAGTCTAGTAAGGTATGTACCTAAACTACCAAATAGTGGCAAATTCTCGAACATATTCAATATTTACAGACACAAAAGCGACAAAGTCGATCCCGCTGTTCTCAAACAATTAGAAGAAGGATACGCCAAATTGGCCGCATCCAATTCCAAGTCGCTATTGAAAAAGCACTTGAGTAAGGAAATTTTCAACAAACTGAAGACCAGGACAACGCCCACTTTTGGATCAACCCTCATGGACTGCATTCAGTCAGGTCTTGTGAATCACGATTCCGGCGTCGGTGTGTACGCACCCGATGACGAGGCGTACACCGTGTTCCAGGACCTATTCGACCCGATAATCGAGGACTACCATGGTGGCTTCAAGAAGACGGACAAACATCCGCCTAAGGACTTTGGTAATGTGAATGCCTTCGAAAGCGTAGATCCCGAGAATAAATTCGTCGTTTCAACTCGGGTCCGATGCGGTCGCTCCCTAAACGGATATCCGTTCAATCCTTGCCTGACCAAGGAGCAATACGAAGAAATAGAAGAGAAAGTCTGCACTGTCTTGATGGGTTTGGATGGGGAATTAAAGGGGCATTTTTATCCATTGACCGGCATGGAGAAGTCGGTTCAGCAAAAGCTTATCGATGATCACTTTTTGTTCAAGGAGGGTGATCGGTTTTTGCAGGCCGCTAACGCCAGTCGCTTCTGGCCAACTGGGCGTGGTATATTTCACAACGACGAGAAGACCTTCTTGGTGTGGTGTAACGAGGAGGATCACATTCGTGTCATTTCCATGGAAAAGGGTGGGGACTTGGGAAGAATCTACCGGAGGATGGTACAAGGAGTGAATGAAATTGAAAAGCAGCTTTCATTTAGTCGTGATAAGCGTTTGGGCTTTTTAACCTTTTGTCCAACCAACTTAGGCACAACCATCCGTGCCTCGGTGCACATTAAGGTTCCAAAATTGGCCGCGAATAAGTCGAAGATGGAAGCAGTTGCTAAGAAGTTCAATTTGCAAGTGCGTGGGACTCGTGGTGAACACTCTGAGGCAGAGGGTGGCGTCTATGATATCTCGAACAAACGTCGAATGGGTCTCACCGAGTGCGAGGCCGTGAAGGAAATGTACGATGGAATAACTGAAATTATTAAAATTGAAAAGAGTTTTTAAATTTGAAATGAATGCAGATTTTGTATCCTTTAAAATAAAAGAAAAAAACAGTTAATTAAATCCTTAGATCGGTTATTAAATTACGCATGCATGCAGAGCATAGTGCTTCTTTTTCTAGGATAGACTAAGTCAGATGCTCTTTACGTGTCCTCTTTATCAACCACTTAAACCTCGGTTCAGTTCTTATCTCATCTCATCTTCACCTGTTCGTAGACTAGAGATATTCATTCTGCTAAATTCATTCTTCTGACGCAGAAACTCCGGATGTTTCCTTCAGCTAAGGGGTATTTGAAAAGAAGAGCCCTTGGTCATGAAGGTCTATAAAGTGTCTTCGTAGTTGGTGCCTGATAAGACCTAAACTGTTTAACTCCTAACAACGAAACAGCGCAGCAGAAGTCGAATACAGATAAAATGAAGCACACACGTGGTAGAGGGGAGCTTAACTCTAATATTGAGTGTTGAAATCCAGGAATTCAGTAAACGTACATGTCAACGCAAGAAGTTTATTGGTTGTAGAGCAGGCTCACAGTGGACTGTCGACTTTAGAAGAAGAAATTCATTCAAATCTAACATTTTCAGCAGTCACCGGTTCATAATCCAATTCCAACTTCGAAGAGAAGTTTTTTTTTGCTCTATGGACTTGGGGTCTCTTATAACTTGTTTATTTGAATGATGCAGCTATCAGTAGCGCCAATGGGTATTTAATAATTAAGGAATATGACATTTTGACATCTGCATCTAAATAAATTTAACACCAATTGGTTGTCATTTATTTATATTCCATTGTTTTGTTAGGTTAACATACAAATTTTTAAACTAAACCGTCAAAAGGTTTCAAATAGTTGCACTATTGTAAATTCACAAGATGGCGGACGTTCGCAAGACGTTATCTATTCTAAATGTGTCGTTAATTATTTGGTAAATCCGCACACAAATTCGCTTTTAAAAAAAAATCATTTTAAACTTTTGAGCTTATAAATTGCCAAGAGATCGGGAAATATGTACGTGTGTTTAATTTTGACATTTACGGAAGTATTAATTTTATTCATACGATAATTAATTAAATAACGCGCATTAAAATGCAAACCGAAACTTTTTTTATAAGCCATCACCCTGCTTTTAATACATCGCACTATATTGCCGACAGAACTGCATACGGAATGCACAAATTTTAGCAAATCAACTTGCAATTGGAAATGTATGTCCCTCTACTATCTGATCCAAGACCTAATCTGAGTGAGTGGACAAGACAACAGAAGATTCAGGTTCTATGAATGTCATCCCCACCAAATCTACTCAACAAGCGATATGAATGGTATAACTACAAATTATTGGTGCTTGTGCCGATCTAATCTCGCCTAGTATGTATATTCAAGATCTGCTCCGGTTCTTCTAGTCTGTAGCCGGTTGTTAGACGAGGAAGTTCCGCGTATCAAATAAATTTGTTTCATTTCTAACATTCCCAGTTTGTTGTGATTCTTCTTGCAAAAATGGTTAAGGCCTGGTATATGGATGATGAGACCACAGACCAGCGACTGGAGCACCATTTGAGTCCACCAGTCTTCCTGGATTTGGACGAATTGTTCAAGAAAACAGGTGTGGAGTATTTTCAGGTAAAGTCTTCAGTTCGGAAAAAAATAAAATAACATTTCGACGACATAACTTGACATATCAATGTCAAGTCAAAAGTGCTGCCAAATTCAATTTCTCATAAAAAAAATGAAACAATTCTCTGATTATAGATTGACCCCCAAAATGATGCTCTCTTGAGTGAAATCCGCAAGGAACGAAACTATTCTTACGAAGATCAGGTACTAGAGACAACACTGTTTGATGCAAATAAAGAAATGTTTCCTTTCAGCTAACTTGCTCTAAAGAATGTTTGCCGGATTATGAAAATAAACTCAAGTCGTTCTATACCGAACATCTGCACACCGATGAGGAGATTCGCTTTGTTGTTGATGGCTCTGGCTATTTTGATGTCAGGGAGTAAGAGCATTGAGATTTTATTTGTTTTCTGATTAAGTCTTCATTATCTTATCTAGTGATGATGAAAAATGGATTCGAATTGCTGTCTCGTGTGGCGATATGATTGTTATTCCAGCTGGTATCTATCATCGATTCACTTTGGACACAAATGTATGTCAACGATCGGATTTGTGAGATGTTGTTCTTATGGGGATTTTGTTTCAGAATTACATCAAGGCTAAACGATATTTTATTGGGGAACCTGTTTGGCTTGCACATAATAGACCAGCGGACGATATGGACTGTCGCAAGGAATATTTGAAGCAACAAGCGGAGGGTTTTGCTCAACTTGGAAAGGCCTAAACTGTACCATGTCTTGGGGAAATTTTTATATTAAATCGAATTTGAGCTTCCACATATGAACACACTTTTTTAAAATGAAATAAAGGGTAACAACGTTATGCATTGAATTTGTGTTTTGCTTTAACTTATCGCAGGAAGTTCGATTTACAAGGAAAGGATTATCTTGACATTTATCCTTTATTTAATTTGACAATCTACCCTTTATTTAATCTTCCGTACCCGGGAAGCTATCAATCCTATGGAAGTGTCAGGTATATGATGCATAAAGAAAAATAAGAGGGAATGCCAGATGACCTGTAGTCAACTCGATATCAGAGGTATTCATCAAGCTAATCAGAACTTAATACGACTAAGATATGCTACACAAACTATGTTTTGCTCAAAAGTCTTTATTCGCGATCTTTAAAAATCGCAAAACGTAGGAATACCAGCTGAGCTGAATTTCAGGCAGCTTTAACTAAAAGTTGTTTAATTCTGTGTAAACATTGTTTTCGGAGCAACAGTCGCATACGTGCTGGTTGTTCCCGTGCAAAGAATCAAAATCTGTCAGATGAGTCAGTAAGACGGCGTTTACAGAAGAAATGTTGGAGAAAGATCATATGATTTTTCAAAAGGTTGGAAAGGGATGGGCTGGATCGCCGAAAATACATCCCCCTCCAACTGTTTGGAAAATTATACGCTCTCTCTCTCTCTTCTTATAAAAGTCCTTTATTCTCCTTTATTGTTGGAAAGCAAGGATTTATTGTTAAAAATTTCTTGTTTCCACACATTTCTGGATTCATTTTAACTGTTAGACCCCTTTTACTCGGCCCATATTTGTTGATTCGGTGATTTTCATTTTCAACTGTCATTTCGTATTTCACACGTTATTGCACGAATCATATTTTAATTCCTCAATACTGCGCGGGTTTTTGACAGTCCTCCTTTTTGTTCCACTAACCCTCTCTTCCGCACTCATTTAAATCTTTCTAAAACCTGCGCTTTGTAATAAGAATCTTATAAACATCCAATTTTCTTTCTAAAGTCGAACAATTGGAATTACCGCCACCTTCTTGTCAAAAACCAAACCCCATCCATCCACTCGACCTTACATTAGCTACCCTGAACGCACCCATCACCAAAATCATTCAGTCCAAATATCCCCTCGCAGTGTGCAAATATCCCCATAGAATACACAAGACAAAACTTCAAAAAAGAATCCACAAAAAACGAAACGTCGGTCGTCTCGCTAGTGTGCAGCTCGGTCGTCCGTCGTACGTGCATTCAATACAATAGAAAACAACAAATTTTTGAGTGTATAAAACCAAAAGAAAAACCTAAAACAAAAAAAAGAAAAACAACAGGGGCGAGAAAAAAACAAAAAACTTTGTGTTTGTTTTGATTCCGCCGCCCGAGAGATCTGCTCCGACGAAGTGCAACACCGTTTGCTCGATTTTCACACTTTCTCCGGGCGACTCGTGGAATTTTCACATCCCATCAGCATCAGCAGTTCGAACCAGAAGCTGACGAAGAAGCAAACAGATAAAGCTGAGAAAAAACCCGAAGAAGAGAAGATACACAGTTTGAAGTTGAATTTAATTTTTTTTTTTGTGTCGTGTCTCTCTCACATTGAATTCGTTAATCAAACCATGCGATAATCGATTTGGTGTGTGTACTTGCATTCGTGTGTGCTGCTGCCCATTAGTTGAGAGTGTGCATGTGTGTGGTTGTGTTCATGTCAGCGCTGTAAATATTCCGACGGTTCAGCAGCGCGGCATCCAACTGTGTGTACGTGTGTGTGTGCATTTTTCTTTTTCTTCGTTCTGTTCATCGCCATCGTCACCCGTGTCCGTCTCCCTCTTCCGTTGTATCGTATCTAGTTGGTCGGCTCGGTGCGGTGCGGTTGTGTTCACGCGCGGTCACACACAAACACTCAGCCATTATGTAAAGTAGGAAGAGAGGCAATCAAAGAAAAAGGAAAATTCTACCAGAGAGAGAGCAAATTAATTAATTTCGGTCTTCAGTTTTTTTTTTTTATCTTGTGTTTTGTCTAATTATCTGCCTCAGATCCTCAAAACAAAAGAGATATCTCGCGTAATTTTTTGTCGTTAAGCAGCACATCCGTGGTGTGTGCCGTCGTGTCGTCTTGTCGTCCTCTGTACAGTGCAGTGCAGTGCGAGAGAGTGTGTCGCGTGTCTGTGTGTATGTGCACGTTTGGGGGGTCGCAGTGGTGAGTTGGTTACTTTTTTTTTTTCTCGAGAGGGTGTCCCAGCAGCAGCAGTACCCTACCTGTACACCAATCTCCCGCTCATCGGCAGAAGGGAGCAAAATCCATTCGGGAAGTATCTCCATAATTCACGTGCCGTGAAAGAAAAGCGGAAAGTTTCAACAGCTACGACAACGGAGATTTGAAAAGCAAAAAAAAAAAAAGTAAGAAAACAAAAAGAAAAGAAAAAAATAAGTCCATCATCTAGTAGTAATCCACCACACAGTGTGCCGCCGAAGTGAAAGAAGTGTACACGCCGTGCTATGCAAAAAGATGCAAAGTTAATTTTGAGAAAAAGCCCACAAGAAAGCGTAAAAAATATATGTAAGGCAGAAGAGGCGAAAATATGCTTCTTGTGGCTGTGTGTACACGGTTTTGAATCCAACGTAACCAGTGATTGTGTGTAGTTTTTTTTTTCCGAATTGGTCATATCAATTTATTTTGTTTTTCTTTCTTTATTGTTGTTGTTTTAGTTGTACGTACTAGATACTTATGAGTGTGAATTAAACGCAAGTAAATAGATCTCTGTGAACTGACGTGTGGTGGCTATATATAGCCAAGTCAAGTCAAGTGTGTGATATATTAGGAGCATCGAGTCGCGCCAGGAAAAGTTGGAGGAGAAGCAGTGAAACACTGGGAATATACACAGCAGAGGGAAGAACAATCTATGCGATACTATTAATCGTTTTGTTGGAGGAAATTTTCGAAATTATTGACCCCGCGCTGTTGTCGCTGCCATCGTCATCGTTGCAGGTACATACTTACTATACACTTCTACCACCACCACCATCAGCAACACTTCTTCCTCCTCCTCCTCCTCCTCCTCCACCACCACCGTCAACTCCACCTCCTCTTCCTCCTCCACCCATACCACTTACTGGGTATGATGGGTTTTTGCCTCGTCTCCTCGTCTTCGTCCGCCTATCAACCCTTCGCCCGCGTTGCTTACCCGCCGCCTGTCCGCCTGTACGCCTGTACGTCTGTACGCCTGTTTGCCACCCAATCCCATTCCCATTCCCATTCCATCCCATCGTCATCCCGGCACTTAAAATTTTCTAATTTTCTCTCGTTCTCGCTCGTTTCTGCTCTTCTCGTCGTCTCCTCTCTTCCCTCCTTCTCCACCTCTCACCACCCGTCGCATATTCCCTGACCAGCCAGGGCCAACCAGCCAGCCAGCCAGCACCAGACCATCGGTTGGATGGATGTGTGTTTTGTTTAATTAGTGTTGTGCTGTTATTTTCACTTGATCCTGGTTTAGATACTTCTTTTTTTCTGTTGTTCCTTCTTTTCTTCCATGGATCATGTACACTCTTCTTACACCTGTCACAATTAGCCATTGGTGATGTTGGCACCTGTGTGCGTATTGCTGCGTATCCATATGATTGTAGGCCCCTGCTCAACTGTTGGGGGGCAACGACAAACGAGGAGGAGTGGTTGATTAAAAAAGAAAAAAACCTCTGAAAAGAGAGAAAGAAAAGAACATGGCGTGTGTGTTCGGTGTTGTGTTCATGCATCTAGCGGCGAGGTGTTTTTTTATTTTTTTCTTTATTTTTTATTTTTGGGTCAGCAGAAAGTTTCACTTATTTATGCGCCGGGAAAGAAAAGCAGAAGCAGTCCAAAAACAAAGCGAAAAAAAGTAAACTTAAGTAAAGAATTTAAATTGAAGATTTTCGGTGATGCGGAAGCAAATGGCAGCAGTACAAGGGCGACCCAACGGGCGAGTGTGAAGGAGCGAGAGAGAAAGAGAGAGGAGTGGTTTGTCGACCATCATCAGAACCCACCACCACCACCGCCACCACCCACGCATTCAATTTTGTAGTCCTTTTCAGTTTTCTGTTTTATTTTTCATTTTTTTTTGCCTGTTCGGTTGCCTCTGCTCTCGGAGTGTGTTGTTTCCTCCTGCGGAAAGTCGGATATACCCCCCCTCGTAAGAGAAAGGGTGGTGGTTCGCGGGGACCCTTTCTCCATTATTATCCCGTAGGGTATTGTGGAGTTTGTTTATGAGTTTGCAACGCACAGGGAATAGAAGTGTCGTGGTTGCCATTTTCCATATCGCATAAGGGTGATATTTACTTTGCTTTCGTTGTGTAATGAGTTTGGATTAAGGAGTTACAATTAAAGTGTGTATACTCTGGTGTTGAGCTTTAAGAAATGCTGAACTTTGGGTAGTTGCATTGAGTTCTTAGAAATCTTAACAGCGCTGCTTGGCAGAAGGGTGAACAAGAGCACATTCATTATTCGTTCTTTGGAAGTCAGGATGGATTCTTTGGAAGAGATTCATTGAAATGTTAACCCGCTTAAACAAGTGGACATCTTGGTTGAAGTTGCTTCATTAAATTGTTCTTCATTTAGGATATTACTCATGATACCTTTGTTTTTTCAACTTTCAGACGAGGTTTTTTGTGTGGAATCACCCCGAAGGTTGATTCTCTTGGAGATCTTACGATTTGCTGGTTGCCATTGAGGACAGTTTCGGACGCGAAGGCTGAAGGAAGTCATTTTTTTTTCCTGTAAAATCTTTTTTAAAGACTTTTGCGTCTCAACTTTCAACATAATTCAATCCTCAACCGATGGCATATATCGTTTGATATCCTTCCTTATCGGAAGACGGTTTTTGTTACCAATTTGTGGTCTCAATGGTCGGGTTTAATTACTTTCGTGAAATTTTATACAGCTTTTGTAACTTTAAAAACTTTCTGAACTTGTCTATCGAATGACACGAAGATGAATTGGTGGAAATGTCAAATTCATGAGGTCTTAAATGGTTTTCTGTTAATTCAGAAGAAGCTAATCAACAAACAGTTCGGTGAATTACAGGCAAACACTAAGCGATAGAAGACGATCTGAAATGTCGAAACTGCAAATCGACATGTAACGGCTTAAGCGTTACCCGGGAACTTCTCTCCAATTTGATATCCTAATCTGGTAGATATTCTGATTAGGAGAGATGGAATCATAGGAAGTGAAATTGCAAAAAAGTAACTTAACGATTTGAACGAAATAACAAATTTAACGAAACATATCGGTGTTTTTGAGGAAGACAAATAGTTCTCTTACAAATTTATGCAACCCAAAAGACTGATTGTCTTATAAGTTACGAGCCAACCGTTCTTATTGGACTACGTTGAGAACATTTATACAGTGACACATTCAATGCGGACAGCTCTCTTAATGACCGTATAAAATATTAAGCTTGCAAATGTCAACCGAACGAAAAGTAACCAGAAGCATCGTAAAACTTCAAAGTGTCCACAGTTGCTTATAGAAACTTAAGGAGAATTCAGCTGTCAATTGACTTTTGTATACGTAAAAAGCGATTTATTTTACTCCCGCGTATATGGGCAAAAGTGACCGAACTTACCGAAACTGATTGAAGCAGTTACTATGGAGTATTCCCTTGATTGCAATTTTTTTAAATTTCTGTACAGCCATTATGATTGCCCCTTTAGACGGACAAAAATGATGCCGCCGTAGGGAGTTTTCAGTTTATAAGATTGACTTTGATATGTGTGCCAATTACTGAGACGTTCCTCAAGGCAAAAGCACTTATGCAGTGGCTGCAGTCAACAATGACAGTCCCAACTCGCTCCGTTACTTTTGTAATTGCTACATATGTAGAAGGCAGAAGGTTTTAAAATATTGTTCAATCGACTGATTCATGAGAGGTCTTAGGAGGAGGTCAGGAGGTCTTAAAATATTGTTTCAAGCGACTGATTGGAGATCCGTTTGACCACATCTTTTAGCACATAAGCATTTAGTGCACCAATTTTGCTTGATATTTGAACATGCCCATGAGAAGATCTACTTTTAAGCTCCATTTTACTCCCCAGATGTTGGAATTTTGTCTAGGGGAATTACTCTTCAACCAGGATGACTCGATTGATTCCGTTCCATTCCCTGATCATATACAAGAAGTTGAGCATACTCGTTGAGCAACAATACATGACCTACCATCTAGCGCACGCCAAGTTTCTTGTGATCTCCCTCAACTTGCGTGCATCACCTTAAACGTGTGTGTCCTCTGTTGCATTATCCCACTGTTACAAGTTCAATTCCTCACATTCGACTTCCAGTGTCGTTCAATACTTCAGTCTCATTCGAATCATTTTCCTTTCCTTTCGGATCATTTTCCATAAGAATTTCTTCAATTAGCCCTCAATTTCAAAACCTAATTTCATTCGTCTTTCCCGTTTTCTTTTGCTATCATAACGGTGAACTTCCAGTGGTCACATTGAAGTGAATATCTCAGCAGGCTTTTGACAAACACCTGACGTTCATAAAGTCATTGTAAAAGTCGGATTTTACGCGCAATTTATCGAAGACTAATCTGCCGCTGGAGGGCGCCGGGTCGTTGTGGTTATGTGCGAAGGCTCCTACACTCTAAACCTGCAGGCTCGATTCACCCACAATGCCTAAAGAACATGCTTGTCAAAAAAAAAGTTTCCCGCCGTTCGGAGTCGCATTAAACTGCAAGTCCCCTTCACTCGTGAGAGAACAATAGTAGACACAACACAAGTGTTTGCTGTAGAAACTAGGCCCAGGTCCACCTGAGACTGTTGTGCCACTATTATTATTAAACCCCCACTTACATTTCCATCAATGACACGACGTCATTAATGTCACATGTCTTAAACTTTAAATCGACACACCTTCTTAACACATCTCTTAAATTTGTCCGTCTCAAGTACCAAGGCCATTGGCTTTTTATCTAAACCACACACACATCAGCTGCTTGTAACCTTATATCTCAAGAGTGCTTATCATTTTTCATTTCGGAAATTGTTCTTCTCATGATCTCATCCAAAAGGACACTGAACTTTGACATCCTAATGGTTGCCGAAAATCCAAAGTCATCACCCAATTCAATAGAATATCATTTTTTCTCGATTGAATGAATTCAGGTCACTGGACATAGCTCATATTTTGTGGCAGAGCACTCCCTCGTCTCTCCTCGGCTATGTTTCGAGCAAAAAAAGAACACTTCCCATTCAATGGCGTCCCCATTTTGACAGAAGTGATGAATTGGATGCTGATGAGAGCGTGTTTTGTGACAGGCAATTCAGGCGGCAATTTCATGGGAATAGCAACAATCGCTCGAGTGCATATTTTGCGTTTCCCCCTCTCATCATTTTTTTCTGTTGCTGTCAAAATCAAATACGAGTTTGACACCTGTCACTGGGGCACACTCACAAGATGTCATAATCGAAAAACAATAGGGTGTCTAACAAATTAACGCCGAGTCACACAATTTTTGTCTTGTGGCTCGTCCCGTTCCGAATCTTGCGCTTGGTAGGTTGCTAGAATTTTCGCCGCTATCCATTACTTGCTTCGGTGGTTTAGAGATTTTACAAACCAACCCCCAGAGTCACAGCCGAAAAAAAAACACCCACCAAACTCAATCCCGGTCCCCGCATCAAGAACAACAGCCAAGCATCCCAGCAAATAGGGAAATATTTCAACAAGAATACGAGGGGAGAGTTGAGAGAGGCAATGTAAAAGAAGAAGAAGAAGCAAAAAAAAAGAATAACTGAAAAATAAAAGACACAAGCATCCCTTTTCAGCCCCATCGCTCAACTCATTTGTCCACCCCCTCGCGCTGAAGTATGGAAGAGCCATCTCTCCACCCTTCACTCGGCTATAGTCACCAACGTCATATCCGCCGCCATCGCCGCACCACCCCACGGCCACACAGCCACTCTGCCACCCTACCGCCCTGTCGCCCTGCCACCCTGCATTACCATATCATGTTATCTCTCTGGTGAGCGACGGAAATTCACCCCTTCCACATGATTTCTTTTCTTTTGTGTACCCACGCTTCTGCTAGCGCTGCTGCTTCGGCTACAACGATGACGCACATATACACACAGCGCTGCCGCCCAATCCCATATGTATGTACGTATATGACTGTAGCCTAGATGTCTGTATCTGTTTATGTGTGTATATACACACGTTCATACATTCGTTCGTATGTTTGCATGTATGTATGTACACACGGCCGTACGTACTTTAACTGATTCGGTTCTAGAGTGTGCCACGTCGCGTCCTTCGTCGTTGTCACCATTATCGTCGTTTTCGTCGTCGCCGCTGATGTTGGCGGCGGTGGCTGGCAGCAGCTACAGCTAGTGACGTTGATGTCGGACGGTGTCGCTTGTATGTTTGGCTATATCCACTGGCATTGCTATGTGTGGGGGTGCAGCAGTGGCAGCGTTGTATACCCTTGTGCACCCCACACCAATTTGCAGAGCCACCACCACTACCACCACCGGGAGAAACTACACCGAAACCCCCAGTATCCAGTACCAGAATTCAAACCAAACCAAACCGAACCCAACCCAATTCAACCCAATCCCATCCAGCCACCCCAGCAGCGATGGGCTCTCCCCCACCCTCTTTGTTAATATATTGGCGGCCGTTTTGTTTTGTGTGTTGCTGCTGCTGCTGCTGCTGCGTTATGTATGTGCTGCAGCAGTGTGACGAGATGAGATGGTGGCTGGGCTGTCCTGGTGGTGGCTAAAATTTTGAAATTTCGAGAGCGAGAGAGAATCCGCATTGGAAATGGCCGATTAGTTTCGGTGCCGCGCACGAGTTCCTCTGCAGTTCGTGGTGTCGTTGTTGTTGCTAATATATAATTTTTTTTTCATTTCTTTCGCCCTCCTCCTCTTCCTTCTCCTTCTCCTACTAAGCACTGTTTTAGTTTTCTTTGTCATTGATTTTGTTAATTAGTGGTTTTCGGTGGGTGGGGGCTGCCCTCGTGTGGGTGTAAGTGTGTGGGGGTAAATGATCCCCCGAAAATTGGAAAGGGAACTTAAATTAATTCATTTATGTTGGTAACATCTCAAATATACGCTCCGTACACTTGTGCGTATGCTCGCACACACTCTTGTGATGTATCCAATTATAAATCGATAGTCCACCCCCTATCGGCTGTTAAAGGGTACGTGGTATATAAGCAAGACTGTGTGTATCCTTTGTGTACATGTTTTTGAAATATTCTAGTCAGGCGAGGGCAAGGCGATGCAAATGTGTTCTTTTTTTTTTGTTTCATTTTCTTCTTTTTTTTCGTCGTTTTCGTTTCCTAGATCCGATGTCGTAAAGATAAAGAGCAAGTATTTTGCTTGACACTCTGCGATAACAAGCGAAAATCATAAAACTTGCAGCTGTTAACGACCGGAGTTTTGGATCCAACATTTGGGACAGGTCAGAAGTTGTAAACTGTGTCAGGGATTGAGCTTGTTCCATAAAACCATCTGTCCCAGTTCTACTTGTAGTTGAAATTACCAAAACCCCTTCCGGTTTCAGTCCTAACCTCCTATGTGTCATAACTGATACCAGAAATGACTTTATCAATTTGTTATATCAGGCAATTCACAGATTCACCCTTTAGACTACGTTTGTGGAAAAAAAACTGATATGAGATCGAAAAAGGGGAAAGGTCCTTCACGGTGGCCCAACTGGATATCGCTAATTGAATTAGTTGAGGTTCTGATTGGCATCTCCACGGGCCTATGGATTCTTTTAAGATTCACTTAGCATTCTGGTGGGACACGATGTTCCAGCATTCACTTAGCATTCTCCTTTATCAGTATTTCTTCGATTTCTACAACTCGGAGGAATACAAAACTTACAAAAAAAATCTCTTATTTTAGGCATGAAAACTTTGGTTTCGAAGTTGTCTTCTAAAGTCTACTTGTTGGTTTTTGAAAGCGTTGTTTTTAATCTAATGTCTGGTTATTTGTTTGCTTGGTAGAGGAATTAACCTACTCTGCCAACGTACCCAATTATATGCATGAGTCGATAAGGCAGTGTGTACATAAGATTAGTACATATTTGACATGTTTAAGAGTCCAATTAATTTTGATGTTGTCTTTTTTCGATATAAGCGTGCGACCGCCTTGTATTCACTTCACATGTCAGTTTTCTTCTCAGCCCCCTCTCCATATACATGTAATGACGTCATTTGTAGTAAAGTCAAAGAAAACATTATGTTTTTGGAGCCGTCATCCAAACGTTTATAAAGATTGTAGAGGTTTCAGATTAGGGTCTATACACATGCAGTGATGTGCAAAATAATAAGAATACGCATTTCTTCCCAAGTGTTCCTCATATTTACAGTTGTTGACCTCAAAAAGCAAACGAATTTGTTTTAAGTTTGATTTTTCTTAAGTTATCGGTAAATTATTAACATGACGCTGGCTTAACAGAATTTATTCCAATTATTTAGCACTGAACAGTCGTTTTTATCACCTTAAGTACGAGTAATTTTTTCGCACAGCACTGTACATATATAAGGGATCCAAAAAGCACACGCATGTGAATATATTTTCCATTTTTCTAACCGGTTCTGCCAAAATATCTGTATTATCGACTACTTTACTTTGTCGAGTCTTTGTGGCTTGATTAAGGCTTTGTCCAGTTATTTTAATCAGAAATTTGAGTGCTTTTGTTGCAGGCAGGTAGAGACCCTTCACGAGTCGGGAGCTCTCTAAGTAAGTAAGTTGCTGCACAATGGATTTTTCTTGGTCTACATGCGTCCCCTTATAACCCATAACCTAGAGTATGTTGAAAGAGTCAATCCTTGCAAATTAAACCAACAATTCTTCTACTTATCGACCAAAGTGCTATTTTGTTGTTTAATAATAATAATAATAGCGGCGCTACAGTCTGACCTGGGCCTAGCTTCTCGGCAATTTTGTTGTTTTCTGTTCGAAAATTAAATTTTTCATAAACGTCTGCAGATTCAACTTTTGCATCAAAAACCTTTTTTGAAAGGTGTGTGTCATCTTTCTGCAGCTAATCACAAGGAATATATTTTCCCAAGAAGAACAATTAAATTTCTTGCACTCGCCGTTAAAGAGCGTCTTTTGTTTGATATTTCCTGCAAACTACAACAGGGTTCATTTGAAATCGATTTCCTGAAACAGTTTCTTTATGCGCACACAAAGGGGGTATGTCCAGAAAGTCAAACTGGTTTAATTCATTTCTTTTCACAACAGTTACTGTTTCTTATATACGAAGCCGAAGAATGATGCTTAGAAGACTTTTAAAACGGCGAGATATGCAGATTCAAAGCAGACCTGAGAACGTGCACGTGAAAAATGCTGTCATTAAGAGTGTTTGCCCGAACTTCCGGGATACATCTTGCGGGAAGAAAACCGGTTGCACAGTGAATAAAGTGAACAGAACTTCCTGAACACCGCATGAGTCTGACCATCCTTAAGGACGTCATGTGCGCTCCGAACTGGTTTCACTGACCACGCTGAAAAAGCTATTCAATATCACACACACTGCTTTTCGTAGAAGGGTTGTGAAATTTAAATTTATTCTCAACAACGACTAGTTGTAGGGCAGACTAAAGTTCCCTTGACAGTCTGTGTCAAGATTGACTTTGTAATCCATTCAAGTTCAACAAACTTCAGGCAAAAAAAAAAAGAAAAAAGAAAAGGGTCAACGACTAGCTATTTTCGAGATGATCAAATGAATTACCCAAAATCAAATCCTACGTCAAAAGCCCACACGGTGAAAAGGAATGTGCTTCTTTCACTTCGTCTTGGCATTGTTACACCGCCAGACACGTCAAGAGCAACCAACCTTCCTTCCTCTGGGGATGGAGATGATGGGATTACGAACGAGTATGTACGAGTTAATCGGGAATATTTTGCTTGTCCGTAACTTAATCTTGAGACGTTCTATATAAAGTTGAAAAAGAAAATAGAGCAACAAAAACAACAACAACAACCTAATCACTGTGATGACAGCGATTTCATAGAAATACTTAACACGTCCATTTTCGCATGTGCGTGCCGCCTCTCTATCGATTTCTCAGCCCAGTGAATGTTCGCTCGTTCGTTCGCCCGTTTGTTAGTTTGTTTCTTTAACGACCAGAGCAAAAAATCGATAGTTTAGCTGAAACGTATCGGGTTTCCCTTAAAGCGGCGAAATTGGATGCATATTTTGACAGCACGCAAGCCTATTAATCACCCATATCGTCAAACGGATTTCCGCACAACAGTTCCGTTGCGCAAATTTTCGATTCTCGCTCACGTTACACACGGTGCGTTTGCGAGAATTGTGTCAACACATACCGTGTTTCTTTTTTGCACGGAAAATTGAATTCTAAAACTCGTTTTCGGTTACCAGCCGACAGGAGGTTTCAATTTTTAACGTTTTATTGGGAATGCGCTGACTTCCTCCTATGGAGCTCACTTCACTCCAGTTTTGTATTAAACTGAACTTTTTTTAACGGCGTTCGAGTGCTGTTTTCAGTGTCATGAGGTACGTGAGCAAGGACGAAAGGGAAACACTTTATTTCCACTGTTATGTGATATTTTTGTGTACAAATTTCATGCTTCATAAAATTTCATTTATCGCAAAAATGTCTGAAGGATTTTCTTTGTGGCGGCGGTGAGTTGTGTAAGAAGGCAATGGGCTTCTTCAGGTTTTTGTGACGATGAAATGTCTGCAAAAAGGGAAAACTTTCATCTTGAGTTGGGTGAAGAATAGACACAGCACGAGTTTATGGTTTATCTTATGAATAAAAATGAAAGTGAAATTAATTGAATCGTTTGGACAAGCCCTTAAAACGTTAGACAATTCAAAAGTTGCGACAAAATTTAAAATTGCAGGGGATTTTTCAACTGACAGACTTCTGCCTTGATATTGTGGGATGAACTTAGGCGAAGGACTTGCTGTTTGACTTTGTCTATGATCCTGATTGAAGATTGAAGGGTTTTTTTTGGGCATTCGTGTTTAGTTAAGATTCTTATTTTGTTGGTTTGGAAAACTGCAAAATGGTCGAGAACCTGCGGAAAAAAGGAAACTTCGCATACGAAGTTTTCTCTTTTTTTGACAAAGTTGCCTCCTTCATTCGCACAGGCACTACGTGCACCTTCTCACTTTTTCAGATTTTTAACAACCTAAGAAAAGCAGGGTACTTAACTTTGGTCACGTCTGACATATGTATAAGCTGGCTGGCTAGACACTTGTGTAAGCCACCTCAATTAATCTTGTTTATGATGCTTAAAACAGACGTGCATCAAAATGCGTGCAATAAAATTACGGATCATGACATCATGTAAGTGGACACATGTGTTTTCTGCAAAGGCCACGCATTGATGCAAGTTGTCTCTTTTTTCTGTGCAAACCATTTGTAGTAGATCAGCAAGACTGTTTAGTTTGGTACAATTTTGAGATTTGGCGCTCCATGTGAATGACTCCTTAAAATTTAAAGTCGACTGCGAAAACAAAAATGGAAGAGGAATTAATTTAATCCAATAGCAATAGCAAAATATTTGTCTTCTTTATTTCATTAAGCCTTTCCACATCAAGGGCAAAAAGAATTTGTTCCCCGAAATCAATTGTCACTTTGTCACAATGACAGCAAACCGATGCGACGAGATGTCAAAATTTACTGCACGTCTTTTTCTGCACGCAACAATGAATGCTGTATTGCTGCAAATATGTTTAAGGCTTCAGATTCTCCTCTTTTGCTGCTCTGTTGTGTCAGCATAGGATATCGCAGAAGGCTTTTGGGTTCGTTCAAGTCAATCCGTTTTCGAGAGTAATTGGGATTTGATTGATCTTAAAATTTTGACAATTTTGGTGGTCAGATGCTATTTTTCTTTTCACACCATCACCGCCCTCAATTAGCTAACTAATAAGCTTCTGAAACTTCGCCGTTCGGATTTGGAATAAATCTGTAAGTCCCCATCACTTATAAGAGAACCATAGCACGCACAACACAAATGATTGCTGTAAAAGCTGGGCCACACTCCATCACGGACTGTAGAGCCACCGGAAGAAAAAAAAAAAGTAGATCTAAATTTGAACTCTAATTGTTTTCTGTTCGATTCCAGAGATATCGGAAAAAAGAAAGACGGACACTTACCGTCTTACTTTTTGATATTTTTTTTCCTTTTGGTATCAAATCTTATTCTTGGATGAAACTAAATTTAGTTTATTTAGATCCCATGGCCAATCTTGCATGATTGAGCCACGGTACAACACGGTGGTGGCTCTGTATAAAAATAAGTGTCCTAGTTCTTTATTGATCCACTGTAAGTGTGCGTATGAAAGCAGCCTTAAAGGTATACTGATCAGCATTACTAGCGAGATGGGTATTGCGTGCAAGTTTTTGAATGGGATGAATGGAATGGACTATTTCACATGAGCATCATTTGCTCAAATTGTAATGAATCAATGCCATCTCGTCAGTGTTCAAGCAATTTGATCGTCTTCACGATTTCGCCAACGGCACCCTTCCGGAACTTTGCTTTTTTCTTCTTTTCCTCATCACTCATTTTTTCGCCATGAGCTGACTGTGGTGTAGGTTCGATTTCTGACGAAAGCAGAACAAAATCTATTAATCTTTACGAAGAGAAACTTATAAGGCTTCGAGAAAAAAAACTTATGGACGGCTTCTCAAACTGTGCCTCTTGGAGTCGGCATCAACTTAAGACCGCATCATTCAGTTGAAGACAAAACCCAACAACAAAGTGGCTGCTTAAGAGTTAAACCGATGTTTCCCGGAGTTCCTACCAACATTGACACCTGCAATAGCTAGGCCGAGAGGCCGTATGACTCTGACTGCTCATATGCCACAAAGTTCTAAATCCTCAAACCACAACCCTCAAATACAACCAAACGTAGGAACTTTTTGTCATATGAGCAGAGTTTAATTTAAAACGAAAGCTGAGCTTGTCAACATACCCTAATATTTGGATTGTAGGTAAGGTAGTGTAACAACATGATTTCTTGGCTGCTTTTGCATAGGCCCAGGTCCACCTCGGACTGTAGCGCCGCCATTATTATTATTATTTTGCATATCTCAAACAATTAATTCAAAGAACACAATACCATCTCCAGATTGGTAAGCAATATTTTGAAAGACAATTTTAATTTATTCAAGGACATGACTTACATTTTTACACTTCCTTGTGTCTCCCATATGATACGATGTGTTACGAGTATATTCTCATTTATGGGCATTTATTCAAGTAAATTATGCCAATATGAAATGAACAGCTTAAGAAAACGTCATCCACCTTAAAATAATTTAGTCTGATGGCTTTAATTTTCAACCTTAAATTCAAGTCAAATAACCGAGGGGCATCCATGGCATCTGATCTTTAGGTTACAGTGCGTTGAACGATGTCACTTTACAGCGTCAATGACATAGAATGACCTCAGACAAAGCCAGAGATGACTTCAAATTTAAGCACATGACTCCATCGGCACAGAACAAATGATGACATCACTTTGAAAGTCTAACTCTTTGTCTTGAGTGGCTTGAGGATTAATGCATTTTCATTTTATGCTCTAAGGCATACTTCGATTGCATTGATGTCAGTCTTAAATAATCATGGACAGTCGTCTGAACACATCCTTCGAATGAATGGGCTGTGTTGCAAAGTTTTCTATATTTTTCATGAAGCTATTGATTTCTTCTCGCAGTTTAATTTCAAGATACTCGAAAGTATAGTCGAGCTTTAAGTATTTTTGAATTTATTGCATTTCGATTTGATGTTTCCACTTGATGAGTGCTTTGGGCGAGCTATACAATAATTTCATTCATAAGTACTTCAGGCCAAGCACCTACTTCGAATGTGAAGTATTCAGATTAAAGAACTGAGAACTTTGTTTAATCGCATTCGAATCTGGTGCATGTTCAGGCGAACACGTCAGTTGCGAAAGTTTATCAGATCAGCACTTTTTATGTGATTCACATGAGGGTATTAATAATCAATAAATTGTTGCTAGGTGCCCTACAAGTTGGATTCCCTCGTAGTGCTCGTGTGCTTCTTACGCTTAATTCTGGAGTGTTTTTGGTTGCCACTCCGCCTATACTGCGCGGAGTTTTTTTCTTTAAACTGTTGAGGTGAGGCTACTAAAGCATTGTCATTCTCAGCAACAGCTTTCTGTCATTTGGCTGCTCACTGATACATTGTTGCGCATCTTTTCTTCTCCGGTCCATCAACATTAACTGAGGCATACTCTAAAGTAGTGAAACAGACTCTCCGAGGAGATTCCATCACACTTTCTTGTTCGTGAGCCCAATAAGTGTAAAAGTTTTAAGCTTACGCTTTGCAAGGTCCAGTAAATATTTGATTAACTTCCAACTGAAATTTAAAAGGATTTATGTTAAAAAGTACACATTTTGTCAAAGGTATAGACGCCATCGAGGGCCACTTCGGCCCGTCCGAGGGTGTATGACATCGACACACTAAAACTTTAACAAGAAATAATCCCCTAGGATGGGGGTGTGGGAGCATTTGTATCTTTTTAAGGACTTCGATAAGTAACTTTCTTAAGCGGTTGGTAATAAATATAAAGACTCTCTCAGTTTGCGAACTAGGCCACTGTCCAAAGCGAAAAGAAAAAGGGGGAAAATAAATTAACATATCTCGGTTCATCTGGCAGCACTTTTTTCACAGTTTTTTTATCGCCCGTTGTAAAGACTTCAGTTGGAATTTATGCTCTGCTAGGCAAAAATGCGATTCTCCTTTGCTTTATTTCGGTTTTAATTGCTTTTCATCTCGTATTCCTCGTGCTGCGAGACTGAAGGGGTCTCGATGAGGCATGTAGCTTTTTGGAGGTACCGTGGAGCCAGTTGACCTTTTTTTTAATTACTCTTTGGGATGTGTTCCTGTGTTTTTAATGATCTTCCGAAAAGCGCAACTTTAGCGTGTTTTTGCAGGTTTTATATTTTTTTTTCTTCTGAAACTCGAATGTCGTCAAATTTTGTGAAGAGGAAAAGATATGAGCGATGGCCCACCACAGCACAGAGAGCAGCTAATCAATGATGTTTTGGGTCGAGAACGTTGTTACACAGATCGATTGGCGGCGGCGTGTGTTCGACTTTGAGGCGAGCGATAACGAACAATTCAAGAATTCTGAAACTAAAAATATATTTCTAAACTCGTACACTCGGCCTAGGTACAGTCTGCATGAAAGGAGAAGTAAAATAAAAAAAAGATTATTTCTCAAATAAACAATGACATGATGTAATACACAAGATGGGGAGGGGTGTGTTCAGTGTGTGTTTGTTTCTGTTGTTCCTTGGTTGTATTTAATTGCCTGCGTAGCACATACCAGTCCATAGATGGTAATGCATGACGAGACACAGAGACTACGGGGGATGAAGTACAAGGAGGTCGCCCTAAACTTCAAGGGAACTCTCCAGAGGTCGAGATTAGAACAAGACTTCTAGGTCAGTTTCACAAGATGAGCTAATTTTTGCTTTTGCTGAAAACTGTTGAAAGTAATGCCCTTGACTGTGCTCCAAACGGCAACGGCGACGACGACGACGACGACCTATCACGAGATACGAGTGCACAAAAAAGAGCAGACATGTGTACATACGTACGGACTACATACAAACACCGCGAGTGTGTAAATAAAAATTAATAGTAGGTAGAAATATTCAACCATACAACCGTACATATGTATACGAAAAAAAAACCTGATAAACGAACAGCAGGGGGGAAGCAGAAGCAGAAGCAGAATCACAAAGGCAAAGTGAAGGAGAAGCGAAGGAAAGAAGAAGAGAAGAAGAAAAAAAAACGTTGAATTGTGTCCAGTGTTTCGATTTAACTGCGCTGATAAGCATTTTCCAGATAGGGGTATAGTGTGACACTACCCGATCCCCGGGCAGGGCGGTAGTGCACACATCAAAAATCGCCGGCTGACTCACCGACTGTCACCGTCGTAGGCGAAATCAGTAACCCTAATGGAAATGATAATTACAAAAGCCTGTGATTTTGAAGACAAACGACGAGTGTGAGTGCGAGTGGAGCGAAGTGAGCCCCCTGCAGCAGGCGATTGAATTTTGCGCACCAGCACCAGAAACGATCATGGAGATGTGATCTATTTTCGGGTACTTTTCCTTGCTCACCTCTCACTGCACAGAGTGTTGCTGAACAGTTAATTTCACTTGAATGTGCGGCGGTGGTGGTGGTGGCAGTGGTGGCAGTTTATCGCATGTGTGTATGTGTGTTTGCGTACGACGATCATGATTGTCCACGACAATCTGGTCGTTTTGTATTTTTTGCTCTGCACGCTGCCACTATGGCCCCCTCCGTTTGACTTGGGCCTCCCCTCGACTGCTTAATCGAGTTCTCTTCTTCCTCGTCTTTCGCTGTATTTATCATCATCAAGTGATTTTGGAGAGAAGAAACTGCCACATAGTGGGTTAGGTATACCGCCGCACACTGCATGCGTACATAAACTATCGTTTATTTATTTATTTATTTGTTATTTATTTATGTAACATCGAGTGTGTTATGTATGCTGTCCGTCTACCTACCTAGGCCGTTAGAGAGTAAAGTAAAGTAGTACAACACGCAGATATCACCTATGGATGCATACACAGAGATATACACGCTACATAAAAGTGTGACAGAAAGAAGTCCAAAAGCCGATCTGAAAGGGGGAAAACAGGCCAGACAACAATTCGTGGACTTAGATTAAATTGTTTTCTGCTAATTAATTTTACTTCTCTTGACTCGCGGAGGAGAGTGGTGAGTGGTGAGCGGTGAGTGGTGAATGTGCGCAACGTCGTCGCGCGGTGGTTGGTGTGTGGTGTACATCTGTTTATATGCCTGCGCGCACACAATATGCCAGTTGGAGCGCGGTAGTGTTGTGGCAACTGACTGTGATATTCTGGATACGATTTCAAGGGGCATTGAGTTCATTGGGTTTATTAAAACACTTGAATCAACTGAAACTGAATTAGTAAGCAGCAAGTTATTTAGTGATGTTGTTATTTAAGACACGAAAGCATTCAATTAATTATGTATCTTCAAATGGATGTGTTCAAAGAGTCATCTGCTCTCGAATTGGCTGGGGTGAGAAATGGAGGCAGTGATTTTGTTAATTTTCCATTTGTGTGGTTGCGTTTTTATTTTTCTTCAGAAATGTTATCAAGCAATTGATAACGATAATGCTCGTGTCGCCTTTTCGATGATCGAATGGGAGGGCAGTTATGACAGACTGAACAGCGGGGGATGGGTTGATAAATGTTTATTTAAATTTATAATGCAAATCAATCTATGATGTTGTTGATGATGGATGGATAAGATCGTTGGGTGAGACTAACTTTGACGCAAAGTCAATGATGATTTAAATGTCAATTGACAGCTCAATTTGTTCATCGACAGCTGTCAGAGAGGGTTGTGTTGCAAAATGTTTATGTCAAACTTCAAGTTCACGCATGTCGTTTT
Organism: Myathropa florea; assembly: GCA_930367185.1. Lineage (NCBI taxonomy): Eukaryota > Metazoa > Arthropoda > Insecta > Diptera > Syrphidae > Myathropa > Myathropa florea. The sequence goes on along the minus strand of OV884004.1, from coordinate 99,492,653 downwards.
TTCTTATGATGTAACCAACATCATTGCATAGGGATGTGTTGGTGAGTGCTATATTCAGCGACACATTGGATTTTATCGTTGCTGGGACGATTTATCACGCTTCAGCTGCGTGTGGTTTTAAGAAAACCTGTTTTGATAAACTACCCGCTGGGTTTTAAAGGTCATTAGGTTTTTCTTTTGTTATCAATTTGTTATGTAGACGATCTGAGTTTGAAGACAACGCCTGAGAATGCGTCTGTTTGCATAACAACAGGAAAATATTAATCCTGGTTGCTATTGTTACGTACAATTATGGTTATTAAAGAGGAGGTAATCAGATTTTTTAAAGTCGAACCGTTTCAAAAGTTGATACATAGTACCAAAACTTGTGGACTGAATCTGTCCTTGAAGCAGAATTTGAGAAGACTTCGTAGCTTGGAACATCTTAGACAGTACTGTCACTCAGTGAAAGACTTTGTGCTTAAATAACAGATTTCCAGAAGCCTGCAATGATGTAAATGCGGCAATAAGCACTTGACACATTTATCTCATTCTGATTAAACACACAATTCTGAACCTTGCTAGCCTTGATTCGGAATTTCCGGTTGGTTGTCTGTGAACACAACCGTCAGTATTTGAGGTTAAAAGCCTTTAGAAATTTACGATAGCACACATAAATTTGACCGGCCTCTGAATGCGTCCATTTTGAAGCACGGATTGTTTGAGTTGGAAACTGAATTTTAAAACTTCTCGTATGGTGTGAGCTGTAACTTAAATTTCGAAACTTCCTACATAACATCAAATTGTGTAAATGCTTAGTCGAAGCAAATTTAACTCAATTGATAAACTCTGTAGAAAATTCTGTAATTTCATAACTCGAACTTTATAAACTGAAAATAAAACGGACGACATTTGCACATTTATTGCTGCCACTCTATTTTTATGTTCCTCCCATTTTCCAACCAGGAAATATTCCGCAATGAAATGAAAAGTAATGTTTGTACCTTTTCTCGATTCCATGAGGTAGAATCATACTGAAGTAAACCCTCGTAAGTTTTAGAACGTACTTTCACTTTTCTTTTATTAAAAATGTTCCACCTTTGAGTGGAACAAAGGAATAATGGATTTCATTTTGAGTTCGTCTGTACTTATTCGAGTCTGAAGCGATGAGAGAATGACAAGAAAAGGATAATCCATGTTTGGGTACGAATACATTCAGGATAATACACGAAGAATACGAGTAAATTGTTTATCTTTTGTATATTAAACTATTCACAAACTTTACAGTAGGTATCCCATGATGGTAAAGTGTGTACGCGTTATGGTTATTTGACGCCTCCTGCTGTGCTGACTAGGTGTTTAAGAAACCCTTTCGCTTTTTTTGGTTGGAAAAGGAGCTGTCTAAGCAGACGCTTCTGCGAGTAGGTTGCTGTCCGGTGGAAGTTCTTTGCTATGTAGACGTTTGTGTTTCGTTTTTCATTCTTACTTAACTTGTTGTGTTGTTGTGTTGCCTTAGTCATTTACAGAGTGTTTAGTCTTCTGTTTTTCGTTACGAACTTTTGTTGTGCTAGTCGAATAAACTTAATCTTTTTCGATTCATCCAATGTCCAACGTTGAAATGCTGAAAATACTGCCTTTCTAGTTGCTTTTTGGAGTAAAAAAAACAGCACAACAAATGCCGTTTCTATGAAGACGTTAAAACACTGGCACGGTACGAAAGCAAAGACGGATTCATTTTGTGATGCTGATACCTGCTTATCTTTTGTAAAATTCACGTGCTTGTTCTGTATTTATTAAATGATTGTGGGGAAGCACAAACAGAAAGATAAAGGATACTTCTTAAGTCAGTCGTAAAGTACTTACACCTTGCATAAGAACGTTGAAATTTATAATTTTTTAGGTTGGGTACATAAAGTACTGCTAATTAGTCGATTTCTTAAAATCAAATTGGATAAAGATAGTGATGTACCAAAGCAAACGTTTTTCGAATTAAGTTAACCCGATTTGGAATTTAAGCAAAACTGGGTTGCAAACCTAGTCAGCTAACTCGGTTTCTATGCGGGTTTTACACGAGCATGTCGAATACTTCAGCTATCAGTGATTCCATTTTGCGGTTGCCTCCATTCTTCAAAATGTTTCTTTTTCTATCTCACTCTATCGCGCGACTGGAAGAGAGCACTTGCATAAAGTCCGAAATGCTCGTGTAAAACTCGCTTAACAAAATTGAATATTTTTTGGATGGCGCAGTTGGTTAAGTGCCTGCCTCAAGTTAGAGAGGTCCCAGGTTCGAATCCCAGTGAAATCGAATCTGGCCTAGTCACCATTTGCCGTTGGGATCAAATTAACGGCACTGGAGTAGGTTGCTACCTGGCAGTACTGTGACAGTGTGTGGCAGTGTTTCGAAAATCCTCCAAAAAAAAGTACTGAATCGGGAACTACAAATCGGATTTTGCAGAAATAGGGTGCTTTCAGGAATTTAGCTGACCTAGACTTTCGATCATCATTTGACAACTACAATAGGAGCCTAAGTTATAATTAATACAGTCGCCCTTCCATATCAAAGTACACCGTGTTCAATTATGCTCAACCATCGCCATAAAATAGACTCGATTGTGAATGCTTCTACATGAAGTTTTAACTTTCTTATGTGACAGCATATATCCGCTGAGGATGGAAAATTTACAAAGAATAAGATCTGGGCATTCGTCCGCTTTAGGTTTTATCCATGCCTCGGCCCTTTAGAGCAGTGATCAATGTCTTATACAGAGTCAGCTTGGTCTTTCGAGTGAGGGCTCTATTGCTGGAGTCCTAAAATTTAGTGGTTGGCAAAAGATTTGATTTCAATACTGATGTTGCACGTGCTGTTTACCGCGGAGATGAGGTAAACGAAATCCTTGACTACCTCGAGTTCATAGCTGCTCATTGTGACGTTCTGGCTAAGTCATGGATGTTGTGTGTCCTTAAAGACAACATATACTCGAACTTCATTTTGCCCCGTTAAGCTCCAGACCAATCTTACCTTTTTAGCTATATATAAATATCAAGAGGTTGATATGGGGCCCAGTATACTTAAATTTATAGAAAACCGTTCAACCATGTTTATGCCTCGTTCACGCTCCTCTGATTAAATGTTTAACTTGCGCTCTGTCACGGTGGACTGTTCTATTTAAAATTCAATTTGTAACATCGAAGGAAGTAATTTCTTAAATTAACAACCAATGACTCAATTCCATTTCTGTGGATAAAACAAAACATATTTTTACAAAATTGGTGTCCTTTGGCTAAGCGTTTTAGTGTCAGGATATCGATCTATCTATTGAATGCAAAACAAATTGCATATCATACTTCTTCGGTCTGTCGTTTTTAATAAACATTTGCATAGACATCAGTTTGATTTGGAAAACAAACATATCCAATAACGGCAAGTCCATAAGTCATCTGTGACACCAAGCAAACTAATGATCTCTTGATTGAAGTCCATCAGCTTACTCTGAAATCACCATTTTAAATTATTAAACTGTGAACACATATGTACGTGGCCGCATACGTGTGTGTCTGAAGTAATGTTTTGTGGATTCATTTCATATTCCATCTGCTGCTGACATACACACCTCCGCATACCTCCGTACATCCAGAAGATACATGCATGCATACGTACAGCAAAATTGTGCATACTTACTTTATGATCAAATTACTTTGAGATCATATTTGTGTATTGTGTTTATTTTCCAAGAAATGAATGCATCAAAATGACCAATTTTCGAAGTGTCACATCGTCTCTATCTCTAGACACAGGCCATAAACTGCGACTTTAGTTTTTTTTTGTTCTTCCACTGCTTGACTTTGCAGTATATTGTGTGAGCAGATACAGGCATGTACACACTTGTATGTATGTGTCCCGTCAAAGACCTGTCTGCATTTTAAGCAATTTTATCACTTGACGGATAGGCATTCTTTGTTTCTATGCAAAGATAAAGATATATTGATTTTTGGTTTTTTTTTCTGAGGAGAGAACGAATCTTCGTATGAAGAAAACAAGGTGGGGTATGGTAGACTTAACAAATTGAAGGCAACAAAAAAAATCAAATTAATCAAAATTCAATAATTAAAACACTAATACAGCGACAATCGGCAAACATGCGATTCGTTGAGAGATTGGAACCTGCTTTGTTCTTAAAAAAGAATGATGTCATCCGGGTTCATGGCGAGTCGTCAGTATTTCCCATCACCACCCCTCCTCCCATATTCGGAACCAACCTCAACCCGATTATTTATTTTATTACTTACTGCGATGCATAAATTTGGCACAAGCACACTTTATAGGTGATATCTTAAAGCAGCAGTTTTTCCTTTTCAGTTTTTCCCTTCTTTTTTTTTTTGACACTTCGTGTCGTTTTATTTATACCATAATCGATTGTTGTATTATCTGATACACATATTTAATCGATGGCTGGAAAAGCAGGAAAACTTAGAACTAAACAAACAGAACGTGTTATCTGCGTGAACTCCACCATTCCACGTTTTGGTGAAAGGGGGCATGCAAATTCAGCGGAACCCATTCACAATGGATGGATTAAGTAAAATCTATAAAAAAAATATGTGCATTATATACTTATATCTATCGATTTTCATCACCTGATTATGTACAGATGAATGTAGTCGCAAATGAATTGATTTCGCTGTTTTGTCTTTTTTTTGTTGTTTTTTTGCTCTGCTCTTATTATTGAACTTCTGTGAGAGTCGCTAGCACCGAAAGTATTTTTGGCCAATTTCCAGAATTCCTTAGATGATTGTTCGGTTAAATAAAGTATTTAACAAATTGTTGGCGGCTGCCGCTGCTGTGCCAACCATCATCAGGCGTTTATGTATTCCGAAGCGTTTTGTGTAAGTTCCCTACTTAAGTTTGCCGCTCTGCTCTATATTCTCACTCGTATATCGCTTGCATGCTGTTTATGTTGCTGAGTATTGTAGTTTTGACAATAAAAACATAAATAAAACAGAAAATCAAAGATACATAGAAAAACTCATAACAGATGCGTAAGATCGGTAATTCTCGATAATTTTTGTGCGGAAATTATTTGATTGTAAAAACCTATTCTTAGAACTCGTTAGCAGATTGTAGAGAAAGAGAGCAGGGTGATGGAGAGAGTGCGAGTGCACAGGAATGGGGGAAATGATCAAGAGGAGGGTTTCGGGCGATAGTGAAAAAATTTCAATTCGATTCCAGTGAATTGTGTGCTCTATCGTGTTGATTTTTAGTGGCAGCAGCCTTTGCGTTTGTTTGCTTTTTTTTTTTTTTTTGTTGTTGTGTGTTGCCTCCATCGTCGCACTGTTGTAGAAAGTGACAGCTAGCTGATATTTTGTGTTTATTTTCGTTACAACTCTGAGTGGGGGGCTTCTTTCTATTTGAATAGGGTAAGAATGTTTGAAATATGTTTATAATAAACAAGTTAAGCTAAAACGTGTTAATTTGCGATTATGAATGGGCCTGAGTGTTGGTGGGACGTGTTCAAAGAGGGTTTAGCAAAAAAAAGGCGGTGTGTGTGTGTGGAATACATGCAAAGATGACCTTTCACTTGCTTTCGCGAGGGGAAGCGAAAAAGGAGAAAGTTCTTTTGTTTTTTTTTGTATAGTCTTAATTTGTGAGATTGATTGAAATCTTTCAGTCTATCGTGACTCGAAATCATTTATGAGATCATTGTGTATTTAGCGGTTGCGTTGAGGATGCGTTCACAGCAATTACTGAGAAAAATTGTCTGCTTCTCTTTCCTCATTTTGTGTAATTTTTAATTATAAGATGTGCATGCATATGTACGAGTATTCATCTGAGTTAAGGAAGTGTCATGTGGTTGCGGCATGGAAAATGATGGGCATCTTTTGACTGCAGTTCAACGCCTGCAAATGTCATAATACATATTTCTCTCCTTTCCGATGCATCAGAGTCCAGTTCGGGAACTGATCTTTTGTGTTGAATTTACAGTTAGTTCTTTTTCGTGGAATTAAGCTTTAACGGAACCACACATTTGTCTTAAACACTGTTTCTCTGTGGACAGTCACGGTAATGAGCTGTGCTTTAAGATTCTCTTCGTTTTTATGTGAATTTAATCAAACAAGGTGTGAACCTAGTCTTGCTTGCATCCCTTGCTTGTTCTACGACTACGAATATCGGCAGTGTCAAAATGAAGATTGATACAAATTCCTAATTGTGATTAGTTTACAATGGTTGAAGAGTAAATACTCAAAACTCAAACTGATACGTTTTTGTGTCTAAGCGTTTCTACAAAAAAAGTTAATAACCTCTAATAAAACAAAACAAGCTTTTGGAAGGTTATATTTGTTTTCAATTTATTTCGCATTGATACAGGTTTTTATTTTTTGTGTGAAACTGATTTGTTCATTGAATTTCTTAACAAATTTGCTGCCAATTCTTAATTAATATCAATTAAGAAATTCGTTAACTATTATTTAACTTGTTCTATGATTGATTTATATCTTAAACATATTTTTTTCATAATATTCATTCATTTTCACAAATGGGTTTGTTTTCAAACTTCTGGGTTATGTTTAATCATAAACTTTTTTTTAAGTAGTGCACTTGAAAGCAGCATGCCTCTGGGAAAACTGTTAAGGATTGCTCCTAATTGATACCCTGAAAACATCTTCAGTGTCGCCAAAGTTGCATGGGTTATAAAAAAGGACCCCCTAAGCGTACATGGGACTAACTAAATTCCTGAAAGTAATCCCAACGTGTACCCAACTTTTAATGCATTCTTTTTTTAATCTTTGACAAGAATTCTAATCGGATGTAATCTGTGTCAAAGCCTTAGCCAATAAAATGCGTCATGCTTTGGATGACGAAATCAAATTCACCATCTGAAAAATCGTTTATTTGTGAACACATCCAAAAAGTGTGCACCTTACACTTGCTCCATTTGTCATTATTTCCCATGCTTGCTACTTCTTAATGCATTTTGGCGACTATACGTTTCTGAAAAATGAATTGTAGCAACTTCTAGAATAACCCCTTTCAGTGAGTGGTGCAATGTGACAGTTTTCCCTGCTGACTCATCGGTGTTGTGATGAAATTGAGAATTCACACTGTTTTAAAAATAATTTAATCGATAGATTGGAAGTTGGTTGATTAGGGCATAAACAAAATTAGTAATCAGTCTACCCTTCAATCTAATCAGAAAGATAATCGTTTAGTCGATGGAGCTAGTTTAATTAATGACTGGGATGTGTTCCGAGAGTAAGTGTGATTTTTATTTGTTTCCGAAAAATTCCTCTCATACATCTGTTCTTCGTTCATCTGACGTATAATAAAATCTCTTAAACAATTCCGATCAATGATAAATGATGTATCGCCTACATAAACTTTATTAACTTACAGTATGTGTTAACTGACGTCAAGAGGGCTTTCTTGCTCTGAAAACTAACATTTTTTTCCATCAACTTCATTAAATTAACAATATTAAGATACGATCGGATACTATTAGTACCACTTTGTTAATTATTGTATATTAGATACACAATTCTTCATATTCAACCGCAACACCATAATTGTGTGGTCTACACAACAAATGAACATGCTAATTAAGTTGAAAGTAGTATTCATTAGTTATTAAAGTGACTGCCATATAAAGAACGTTTTGGTCTTAACACATAGTGCCCGTTAGTTCGAGAAAGTAATGATATGCGAGGTAATCAATATACTCAATATGCAATGGGTATACAAATCGAATGTGATTATCACTTGCTCGATGATGTATGGATTTTATTTTGTTTCGGTGAATTATTTAATGGTGTAGGAGTGTTAAGATGTCATCTTACTTCATAAGGCGGTGGAGATGGGTGATTATTAAAATTAAGTTTGAGAATTTGACAAATGGTACGTGGTTTATTTAGCATATTCTTTTAAATTGTATGTTGGTTCATATGAATGTACTTTGTAGTTAACTTATTATTATTAGACTTATGTTCCACTTTAAAGCAAGCAATGGGGATTTGAATAGCACGGAAAAAATCAATAAAAATTCTATTCAATTTATTTTTGACAACATTTGAAGCGAGGATGTGTTCACACACTAGTGGAAAACGACCAGATTTAACATTTTTGTGGCAAAGCACTTATTACTTGTGCACGGGGTTTAGTGGTAATTTCATTGACTGCTGACCGCAACATCATACATTTTTATTTTGTTGGTAGCCGTGCTTAATTGCTTCGTCAGTTTGTTCTAAATTTTTACAGTTATTTATGTTCTGGGACTATAGATGCACTTTTTCCTTCGGGGTCAGCATTAAATTGTAGTTTGATCAATCTTCTTCACCATTCTCACCAACTTTTGAAGAAACTACTTCCGGAGATTAAGTGTGTATGGGATGTCCGCCAAGCTACTTGATCTTCGGCCAATTCTAACTCATCAAAGGCGATGCCCAATCGAATGATTTCGAACTTGATATAATCGCCTTATCCTGTATGTACCTAATTGCTGCCTCTCTGATGGCATTCGAGTCAATGCACGTTTTGGAATACGATAGTCTTCCATATTTGGGAGGAAAATAGAACACACACTGAGATGATGATTACATGAGCGAATAAAAACAGAAATGTTGGAGAAAGATCGTATTATTTTCTGAAATTTACTTTTTTTCTTAACGAACACATCCTCAGATATATTTTCAACTTGATTCTAAAAACACTGTCACATGGAAATTGTCTTCCGCTTATGATCCGAGAATCCTTTCGGCTGCTTCAGGATTTTCTTGTCTGCGACATGGTCAGTTTATCTGTGGCACACTCATTTTCAAGTTTCCCCAACCCTCTGATTACTTGTAATGACACAAAAAAACTAAGGGTCTGTTTAGGGCTTTTTACTCGTAGCGATTGACATTTGCGCAGGAACTCGCAATGTGTATGGAAACTGGACGAGAAATGCGGTGGGTATCCCGAGTTGCCTGTGCATATGACTCCCTATCAATTTTGTGCATCTGCTCTCTTCCAATCGTGCCAAAGAGTGAAACGAAAAAATGAAAACAGCCTGTGAAAAATTGCCGTGAATAAAAGCAAAAGGCAACCGCAAAAGAGAATTGCAGAGAATTCCCGCAACCAAGGCATATTCGTGCAAAAGCCGCCTTAGGAACTTAAAAATGTTTACGAACTACCTTAAACAACAGCCTTTTATGTTTATTTGTTTAGTTCACCTTTTCTTTTTCCTTGAAATAATTAACCCATCTCGTTCATGGGCCCTTAAAAACGTGACTACCATTAGACATTTTACTACTGCGCCGCTATCCAAAAACACCGCAATCTTGTGTTGCAACACTTCTTGAACAAATCTCTTACAAACAAGACAGAAAAGTACAGATTTTATGCTCTATGTTTACATAATTTTATTAGCAAGAGATTGTTGAGTTTACTAAAGCTTCTGGGTGTAAGTTCACCTGTCTGTCTAGACTGGGGTATGAAGTGATGTTAGAAAACTGTACAGACATGCAATATACTCATATCTCGGGAAATGGTGCGTCTTAGTTTAGTTGTTAATCTCATGAAATTCCTCTTCAGCTTTCAAGCAAAGATCTCGGTTATTTATTGAACTCTATTTGACCTCATACAGACATTAGGCGACAATTTAATCTCAAAAAAGTCCGAAAAAGTGAATCACGATCCAAGTATGACATCTTAAAATTGCTATGCTTGCAAGATTGTGACTCCGTTGCACGTTAGCCATATAAGGAAGTTTATTCAAAAAAAAATTGTATCAGCACTGAATGTTTGTGAACTTCGCCGCCACTCTGCCTTATCGACACAAAACTATGACACACACCAAACACCCTCCCTACAGCTTTCTCTAATTGATAAACGTGAAGAATGTAACACATAAATGCCCACTAATCGTGCTCGTGCAGATTTAAATGTGTAAATTAAATTTTCCAAATTCTATTGCCAACAATAGACACCTTTAGGGATGGGATGTCCGATGTAGTTTGCATACCCGACCGTTGAGATATTTTCAGTCTACTTCCCACATCGACAGGAAAGGATGTTCTAAAAATGCCCCCCATTGTCGAGATTTCTCTTTAGTTTTCAGTTTTTTTTTTCTGTTCGCTTTGCAGAGAATTACAAAAAATCATTGGCAATGCCAATTAAAAGACAATACATCCGTCCAACAACAACGGTCACAGCGAATGGTACGAAGAGCACAAAAGAAAAACAGAAGAAAACAACAAACAGTTCGAAACGTTTCGCAGAGAAGACACGATGTCGACGCGTTTGGTGCTGCTCTAGAGCTATAGTGGATAACAATTTGATATTCATTTAACTTGCTGGTATCGGTTGGCTGACCATCGACGAGTGCCAACAAATATCATCCACCCTAAAATCAGCCCTCTCTTCCCTTGACTTGCCCGCCCTCTGACAATCGTTGAGTCTGTCTAATGGGGCTGACTGACTATGGCCAGAGGTAACTTCTTTTTTTTTTTTTGATAGAGGTACAGTGCCCACTTCACTGACTATGGTGAACGTCATACACCATCGACGACAACAACAGCACCACCGCAACAACTGACTTGGTTTGCTGTTGACGATGAATACGACGACGTCGATGACTACGAACGACGACTACGACGACCTAAAATCATATCAGCAGCAGAAACAGCAGCGGCTCACGAAATGAGCAGTGAACAACGCAACGCAACGCTGCGCTGGCTTGCTCTGTAAAGCGCTTGCCTTCCTTTTTGCGTAAACGATATTCACATTTCTCGCATTTTTATTTATTTTTTCTTGTTTCTCTACCTCTTGCACCCTCCCAATCACCACCGGGAGGCTCCACACTTTTAATTCATTTTTTTTTTGTGTGTTATTTGTGCGCTGCTGTTTCGAATGACAAGAGATAAGATTTATGTATGCCAGAAAGAATCGAACGCCCAACGCAAGGGGGCAGCACTGGCGACCTTCTGTACTGCACGCGCACGATGATCTTAACAACGACAACGGCAAACGCTTCTGATGATGATTGTGATGATGATGTTGATGGTAATGATGATGACGGTGATGTAGGTTCGTATGTATCTACGTGTGCTCCCAACTTAGAGCGCTACTCGCGCACCGTGCACATTAATACATGCACAAGTGTTCTCATTCAGTACAGCAGCGGCGTCAGCGTGTAATAAATATTTTAATGTTTTGGTAAATTCTAAAAATAAGCAAATAAAGAAACTCATCACGCCTGACATCGATGCACTTCATCCATTGCGATTGGTTGGTCGATGTGTTGATATCATACGCGAAGGCTGTGTTCACCGAGTGTCTTTCCACTTTAATCACACACAAAAAAAAACTTACTAAGCATTGCAGCGATACTGAAGGGCATCATCTTATGTATTTTTGGAGAAATTTCTCGCCGAATCGATATCGATTAAGAAATCGCATTCAATTAAGGTGTGCAAGGTATACCTGTGCGAGAATGATTTTGTAACACGTTTTCGTTCCACTTGGATGTTGTATAATAAAATCCAAAAGGCTACGAATAAATTGTTCCCGATAAGAGGGCGAGAGAGAGTTTCTTATCGATTCAGACGTTGTATTTTTTTTTCTTTTCGTTCCGAAAGAATGTATTTGTCACCAGAATAATTTAATGTCAGATTAGTTCTTATCAGAAGGAAAGACTGTGGGCCAGTCTGAGAGTATAATTGTTGAATATTTTAAGTGAGACTAATTTTCATTGGAATTTGATCTCCGAACAATTTGAAGCAAAAAATTGTATATAGATTTAGAGATACATACATGGGTATTTACACATATTCATACATACATGCAGACGTATGTATATAAAATAACGTCAAACGCAACACCGCGGAAATTAGCATAAAAACCTGTTTTCTTTCTCCTCTCTGCCATGATCGATGTTTGGTTGATGTTTAATGGGTTTTCTTTGCGTACTTTTGTTTGAACTCTTGGAAACGAAGATATGGCATGCGTTGGAATTTCAAAAGTTAGAGAAAATTAAATGTTCGTATCTGGGATCTCGGGAATCTGTTGTTCTGTTATAAAACCTTGACATTCATTTTGAAATTTTCGATTTCTTTTCTATAGGGGTAGACTTGAAATGAGATTTTCTAACTTAGGCTTTTATTTATGCAACTGGTCGAAAGGTGGTGATGTCTATTGCCACGTTTACTAGTTCTTTGTTTGCCTTCGTTAAATGTGTGATAACTGTCGGGAAAATAAAAATTGGTAATGCGTGAACACACCCTTTGATGAAGACATTTTAAAATCATTTGCATAAGTCAAATGGCCGCCATCATTTTTTAAAGACGAATTAAAGAATGCATTTTCTGTATGCCTCGTTGAAGATCGATTGAAAATGACGATGTGAAGCCGTTTGTTTGTTCAAACTGCGGCTTCTATTTACTTCTTTGCTTAGGTTGCAATAACCTACCAAAAATTGTACTGCCTGAACACACCCGTTAATGATGACATTTTAAAAGCATTTGGCATAAGTCATTCATGTAATGGACGTCATTATTTTTCAAAAGCTAACGAATGTCTCGTTAAGAACTGATTGAAAATAACGACGTAAGAGCGTTTGTTTGTTTATGCTGTAGCTTGGATCCACACCTTTGAACTTGGTGCATTCAATGCCTTTATCGTTTACATTCTTTGGATCAAAACTATCGTTTGGTTATCTTTTTTAAAAGTCTATCTAACCACTAAGGTGATGGACGGGGATTTCCCATTTCCACAACTGCTCGCTATCGAGGGTGCGCCCGCACACCGGAAGTTTCAATTGGTTTCATATCGCATGTACTTATGCTCCGACTACATTCCTCAACCAAGTTTAATCAACAAAAACGAACAACATCTGAACTTATCATCTACAAACCGAAAGGAAAATCGTTTAAATGACTTATGTTATACCTTATGTAGTGGAATCAATTGAAAATTTGAAGTGGATGACAACTCGTTTAACCGTGTTTCGATAACACCCAAACAACACCTATCGCATTCATTGATAAGCCAAGTGCTACACTAACCTGCCTCCCCATGATCAATTTGAATTCGAGACTTACATTCCCTTCATCTCGATAACTGTTGAAATAAAAAAAACAATAAAAAAAATATGCAAACATTACAAGAGTAAATTACAATCTCCCGAAGATACAATTAACTGAAGCCACTTCGACACACAAACTCCCACATTAAGCAGTCAGCAGTTTTCTTGTGTGTTGTGTGAGAGGGCCCTTCTTTTGCTTTATCTGTTGTTTTGCAAACACTTACATGCATTCCTTCACATATACGATTTTGACCTGTTCAAACCGCATTACCACCGCACCGTGGAGAGGCATTTGACTTTCGCAAGCGTGCGCGCGCGCGCTAAATTGTCGATCGTCGACTTCCACCAGCAGAAGTAGTAGTAGTAGTCGTCTAGAAAACAGGTTAAGCCAATAAACCCCAAGATGAGAGACATTAAGAGCGTTTCGAACCAAAAAAAAAAAAAAAAGAGGAAAAAAATATGGTTGTCGTGTCGGCTTTAAGTTAACCGATCGACTTTGTTTTCTCCCTGTAACCCCACCCGCTGCTTATGTTCCCGGGGGTACACTCGTATGCTATAAAAAATGATCAGTTCGCGATTAGAGTCGCACATTTGAAGGCGACGACCAAAACAACGAGCACGACGTCAGCGACAACGACGACAACAGCGTCGACAGCGACGACATCGACCTCATCGAATTATCTCGATCGTTTCAAATGAAATTTAGAAGCAACCGATTTAATGAAGAATGAGATGTGTTTAGGTTTTATGGTCGATCATGACGTCTCATCTGGACAAATCTGATGCGGGAGGAAGTGTTTAAGGAGAGTGGGAGCCGCCGCCGCCGCATAGAAATGTGTCACTTTGGATGATGATGGCGGGATGGAGGTGGAGTGCTTGTTATGACAAGTGCTGGGGGAGATGAGGAGACATATAAGTGGAGGTTGAATGTTTTCAATGAAACTGAAGGGGAAGGGACAGAACGATGAACTCTTAAACAAGAATGAGCCTTAATTGGTTGACCCCAATTGGGAAGTTATTTTAGAAATTATAGATTTGAAAACGCTGCTGCTGATTGAAGTGTGTTGAAATTCAGTTGGCACTGTGGGTCGCAGTCAGGTTAATAACGGACGTGATCGAGGCAATTGAGAGAGAGAGAAGTTTGTACTTGGGATCTGTGTAATTTGTGTGACACGCCCAAAAGGTTATTGATTTGTCGTTGGTTTATGGGTGACTGATGGGAAATGGAAATTAGGTGGACAAGGAAAATGGGCGTGAGAAGATTATCAGTGATTTTAGGGTTGGGAATTTCGAGGAGTATAGCTTTGATTTCGGTATAAATGTTTGCCTTAAGCTTCTCAATAGTTTTAGGCTTGTTGGGGTACAATTTGCTTATTAAAAAACCCCACAAAAGAAATCCAGAGGGTCAAATCTGAAGATCTGGGTGGATAGTCGAAATCGAAACTTTTTGACAGCACACGTCCAGGGAATTTTCGTTGCAACTATTGCATTGTTTGGTTTGCAGTGTGGCATGTGCCACCGTCTTGTTGAAACCAGTAACCCGAAAGCCTCTTTTTCAGCCATTGTCCCAAACGACGAATAGTGTTCTCAGACGGAGCTTGTTGGCTTCGATATTTCTGACGATAGGCACGTTGAGTTAACACAGCGTCACTATTTTGGCGTATAATATTGATCATTCCTCTTCAAAACCTAATTGCATTTAACTTCATCGGTCAGTGCGCAGAGACAAAATCTGGCACAAAATCTTGTTCAGTGACAACATGCCGACAAGTGTCATCGTTGACACCATCGCTGCTGTCATTTAATTGCTGCCAGAGGGAATGTCACAGTGGTTAATTTAACTGCAAAATGGTTACAAAAAACTTAATTATTATATAAAATTGTGTTCAGGTCGTCACCTGTTTCAAAAACATATCTACTTAAGTCAATCGGTTAATAAATGTCAAAGTTATTCAATGTTTTCATTTCGACGTAAAAGTACACCCTGTAAAAAAGTGGCCCGAGTGGCTTATGTCAATCGGTTGATAAATGTCAAAGTTATTCAATGTTTTCATACCGACATAAAAGCACACCCTGTAAAAAGCGGCCCGCACGACTTTTATCATACTACAAAACGACAAAATTAAGGGCTGACCTTGGCCTCAAACAACATCTCACTTCAGCATTATCTTTTTCTGGCTGTATCCGGCGTTGAATGATGTCACTTCACATTGATACATTGCTAGACGTAGACGTCATATATGATATTCTAAAAAAGTTGAGAATGGCAAAAGCATGTGTTTATCTTGCACTTGCCTTGGCTCGGTGGGAAAATGTGTCGACACCTACGTTCAAAAGCTAGGTTCTATTCCCGACAAAAAAAATTTGCATAATTCATAGCTGCATATTTTTCGAGTCACTGACAGTGCTCAAACACTTTTTGACTGTCAAAAAAACAAGCTGCCCAAATTTCGTCAATCGGAGTCGGGATAAGACTGTAGGTCTGTCCGTTCGTCAAAGAACAATAGCATACACAACACGAAAGAATACCGTAGAAGCTAGGCTCAAGTTTACCTCGGACTCCAGCGCCACAAATAGTTCAACTACATCAACTGTGAAGGTGCCCTTTTCTTTTTCTTGGCATCGAACATGGGACTAAAAATTTAAGTTTACACACCACGAATATTGCTCTTCAATGAATCAAAGCTGGTTTTTCGTATTTGAATAAATACGTCTTCGACGTACCATATAATCAATCGGTTCGCGTTGACCTCTTTCACATTCTCGATGAATGCGTTCAATTCTTATCTAAACACAATTTCTCTAGAAATTTGCTTATTTTAAAAATGGTAGTCGTAAGCTAGGTCTCTGCCATGACTTCTCAAAGATCTTTTGATTGAGCACCCTAAAATATCCAGCGATATCAATGTTCTTGAAAAAATGCGCAAAAAGAAGCAAAAGACAGATGGAATAAGTGCAAACATGTTGTAATCTTTTTTTTTAAATATCATAAACAATTTAGATATTCTGCCACGTATCTTGCACATGGAAGAAAAAAAATAGTTCGGCAATCTGCACCAAAGGCAAACATAACACACGACCATTCGATAATGAATGCTTTCTATTTAAAGAATTTGGGGCACTGACGAGAGAAAAAAAAATGGTCGTGTCCGTAGAGTACATTAAAATCGAATGACTAAGAGCACATTGACACTCATTTCTGCTCCGATTGCCACTATCTCACAGCCAAGGCTTGGAATTAGAGAACCTCAAGGAAATAATTGCTTCTTTATATTCCAATTTGAGAAAACATT
Organism: Myathropa florea; assembly: GCA_930367185.1. Classification (NCBI taxonomy): domain Eukaryota; kingdom Metazoa; phylum Arthropoda; class Insecta; order Diptera; family Syrphidae; genus Myathropa; species Myathropa florea. The sequence goes on along the minus strand of OV884004.1, from coordinate 99,476,329 downwards.
TGTCATGTAATATACGTATACTTTGCTAAAGATTTATTAGTGCACACGTCGTCGAATTCTGTCAACATAATAAGTCAATATATTGTATGTATTTAAATGAACAGCGCGGAGCTTAGAGTTATTACACATGTTAACCTCTTGTGTAAAACAGATTCGGAGATTATATGTGAAAAGAAGTACATAAAACCTGAAAGAAAAAGAAGTCATTAATTCAAATTTCATACACACGCATACGAGATAACAAAAACAAGTTAAAGACGACACGAAGTCAATTAACTGAAACCACCGAACAAAGGGAAACCGCATAAAAGAAGCCAACCAACGAAAAAAATATGTATCTCAAATGTCACTTGGTATCGATGTCTTCCATTTTAATGCCACCAACACAGAATAAATAAATAAACCCCCCCTCGCTCCCCACCGTCATAACATATCCCACAAACCATATGAAATCAATGTGTACATATGTACATATGTTTGTACAGACAAAAATCCATCCCCAATCCAAAAATTCAAAATGTTATTGACATTGAACCGAAAAACTACCGAAAAAGATATGAAGATGTTTTAGCATAATTCACCTTTCTATCGAAAAGTGTGAACACACCGAACACACACGTTCACTAGAGAGATACACGTGTTTGCTAGGCCATTCAGCGAATGCCACATTCGTAATCTGTTTTTTGTTTCGTTCTCTGTACATAACGCACGCATACAAGCGTGCTGAAGTCCACATGACTTGTTGGTGCGGTTGTGTGAGTGCGTGTTGACACATAAAAACGAAACTCAAAAGGAAAAATCGAAAACAAAGTAAAATAAATTAATTAGAAATGAAAAGAGACAGCAAATAAATTGCCATTATCACAATTTTCATTTTCATAAATATTAATTCAAATTCAAAAGAGAAGAAGAAGGCAGAAAAAGCAACGGAAAAAAAAGAGAAAATGAAATACAAAAAAGTATTTGAAAAGAGCAACAACCCTCATCCGCTACTACTGCTGCCGCTGCTGCTGCTGCTGGCCAGCACCGAAGGGGCTACAAAACGCTACAACAAAGTCGACAGCGACGTCGACGAAGGCAACGGCGATATGGTCTCGTCTGGTCTGGTCTGGTCCGAGTAAGCGGTCGGGCCGGCAGGCAGGGGGTGGTAGAGAGCATCTAGAGGAGTATAGTCAGCTTTCGCCACATGTGAACGCAAAGTATGTGTGTTTAGCGTGTTTGTGTATGCATCTTGTTCAGCATTTTTCTTTTATCTCTCCATTCTCCACCGCCACAACAGCGCGAACGAGATTGGTAATGAGGTGCACATATAAAACAAGATAGCAATCACACATAGAACGGGCAAACGAAGAATTACAAAAAAAAAACGTAATAAAAAAAGGAAGAAAACCAAGAAGAGAAAAGAATGACGTTATAATTGGAGTAAATCGCATATAAATTGTGCGTATATCAGAATTCATGGTTGGATGATGAGGCTTTGGATTAATGTCTATGTACACCCCATGTACGCACCGCGAGGGAAAAAAGAAATGTTAACAGAAATGACTGATGATGATTTACTTAGAATCAAGTCTGGTGTTTTCTTGCAGTCTCATCTTGGCTGACAGAACTTTCAACTTTCATCAGACATATGCACACTTTTTGCAGCACGTCGTCTGCAGTGGTCTGCCAGATAACGCTTAATTAAACTGCCAATATTATATTACTAATGCCTGTCATTATAAGCGACAATAAATTAATAACAATATTCAGTGCAGATAGCAGGAACTCACTGATAACCTCAATCGATAAAAAGTTCCATTGATATGGCATTGAATTCCCGCGAAAGTGGGTTGAGTTATTTTTTGACAAGGAAAGCCTGCTGTGAGACGTTTTTCTTTTCATACGCAGGTTGTATCAGTAATTTATAATGACGTAGAGAGTGGTTTGTTTTTAAGTTATGACTGGTCATGTCAAGATTAGTGCATATTCGTTTTGTTCCAGAAGATGCGGTCATTAGTTGGCCCCCCCGGACTGACTTCATGCGTCGGACATTGAGCCAGTGACTAGACTGATGTTCACTGAAAACCAGGCTCTTTTATTCGCTTCTTTGAGATTGAGATCAAGCTTAACTGGAAAAGAAGTGTAGTGCCATAAACCCTTGTGGTGTAAGATGTGGTTAGGTAACGACCTTGCAGAGACAATAAATGCGAAATAATTTTTATTATAAATGTGTTACCAGCTTAAAGAGGTACGCCGATTTATAAATGTGTTGCCAGCTTAAAGAGCAACACAATTTGTGCTTGTAGTTTCGTAGAAAGAGGGTTTATGATGAATATTTTTACACTTAATAGAAAAATGATAAAATAGAGGCCAATGAACTTGACCTTACAAGAAATGCGGCATAAATAGGAGCAATGGCCTATAACGGGTCGAATATGGAAATATATATTTGTGTTTAATAGGTTTTCGTTGCAGGGGGAAAAAAAGAAATGGTTGACAATTTTATTGCACAACAGATTGACTTGGCCGATCAATTATTCTTTTATGCCCTTAAGAACAATGCGACTGTATGCAATGCTTGTATAATTGTATGGCTCGATTTAATTTTCCCTAATATACATAAATGTATGTCATAATCTATTTATTTGCGTAGACTTTACCTCCCTGAGGTGTTCCTTTGTTGGCAACCGTTGGTTAGTACATGTGCATGTTCTTTGGTTGCTACTCACGTGTTCAATTCCTGAGAGAAATACCGAACGAAGCATTTTTATTTGCCGTACAACTTCTCAGCAATCGCTGGAAAGTCAGTTTGGTACGTGTAACACTTTCGAGTGAGAACAATCAGGACATCGACTTTGTGGTATTTCATGAGATCGAAAAATTACTTTTGAGCACATCTGACTTCATTTTAAAACTACCGTACTGAGTTTGTTTGTTACATTTAGAGCAGCTTAGTTCTAGTTGTTTTCCTATTCTCAAGATATACAAATGTTTGCATGTTTAGAGGTTAGGTTAAGTTAAGGGTGACTGAAGAGCGCACTTAGACCAGGATTTATCCTTTGTGCCGCTACATGGATTGACTGTTTTCAATTTTAGAGGTATTCACTAGCGATTCAGTAGTAGACGTAAAAACCATCGCGACTTCGAAAACCAGCCGCAGCTGTAGGTATTTCATTATCTTCGCTTTTTTCCCCTTCCGATTGATTATTTAAAAATTAATTTTGTTATCACGGAGAAACCCATTGAATTGGAAACAATTCAAAAACTAATATCGTCTTACCACGCATGGGGACATAAATTTTCATGTTGAACACAAGCAACGTCGTCGTCCCTTCATTATCCAAATCGATATCCTCGTGGGGTTGTTACGCGTCCCTGCATGTACATACACCTTATATAAATACTTATATGTAAACGAAAAGGAAAGCAATACCGCTTAAAGTCGCGTTGTTTAAATTCACCTTGCGCACACTCTTAAGGGATGCGTTGTTCATTCAGTAATCCCACACAATCCTCATAATAATTCAACCAGAAGCCATTTCAAAGAAAAGAAGAAAACGCCAACTCTTTTATGACAGACGGACCACCACTCATTTTGTATCCTTTTAAAAGTTCTATCTTCCTTTCCACTACAGGAAAATTCAATATAAACTTCATAACAATTGTGTACGTTGTTCTGTCTGTTATTGTATACATTTCAGCAATCAGGGTCGGCATCTTCTGTTAATTGATATAGCAAAGACTTGCGAGTATTCCCCCTTGCGAGTATTCCACCTTGTATGTTTAGCGCAAACAGTCCATTTAAAGCCAAGGCCACTCTTGAGGGTAGGTCAAAAGGATATCGCACATTTTAGGTTAGGTATTAGACATGCAATGCTTTTAATGACTTTGAAATTATTGCTTTTCCAACTGCAACAACAACACATTTGGAAGTTAAAAGTAAATAACAAAGTAAAGGGAAGAGAGAGAAAAACAGAAAAGCAATATTTCTTGTCCACTACACTGCATGGTGTCCCCCATTTTGATTGTGGCAAGGAAAAAACAAAACAAAACACCCCTAAGTGCGCAAACACTCAACACACAACAACTCAATACAACTCTACTTTGCATTCTTTTCGCCTCAGTATGCCGGGCAGATGTTGAAAACGAAAACTGAGAAAACAGAAAAAAAAGCAGAAAAAAAGCGAAAACTCAATTCAAACAATAAATTTAATAGTTTTCTCATTTTCTCCACGTTTTTGCAGGGCGTCGAACCGCAATCAACTAAATGGCTAAAATGGACGTGGACGATGTGGTGGACCTGAGTTTAGGTTCCGGAAGAGATTCTCTAACAATAACACAAGCCACTGTACGGGATTTGCGCGCTCTCACCCAAAACGCTGGCTTAACTGTAACACCAGCACCACCACCGTTGAATAATTTTGTTGAACAACAAGATGAAAATAAGGTGCAACGTCGTGTATTACGACCACGTACTGAACCTAAGTCATATGCCGAAGCTCCGGATATAGTGTTATTACCAGCTCGTGTTAATGGTAGAGCACAAAATGGTAATATCGATTCAGAGACTGATGATGAAGAAATGCCACCATACTATCCAATAAAGGAATTAACACCAGCCGAATTGAGAGAACGTGAGAAGGGATTAAGAAAATTACGAGAGGATTTGCGTAATGAAGAAACCAAATTGGTTCTGTTAAAGAAACTGAAACAATCGCAACATGTGATGAAAGAGAATTTAGTCGTTACACCGACAAACGTCTCACCAACTAGTAATAATAATAATCCGCTATCAGCTATTCCTGCTGCACTTATAAAAGGTTCTTTAAGTGTTACGCCAACGAATGCAGTTCCACTTCCTGCCCATTCAAAAAGTCGACCTTCACCAGGTCTAAGGTAAGTTTTTGATTATTTCCTTATTCTCCTAGCATAACACAATTCTTTTTGTTTACAGTAATAACACAAGTAACAGTCGTTGTCAGACACAAACTGGAAGGTCGAATACAACTATACTCCCGCCACCACGTTCATCGCTGCCAGGTGGAGCAACTCTTACCGCTGGTAGTAGCTCATCAGCACATCGAACAAGTTCAATATTGCCACGAACCGGGTCGAATCTCACCATAACACCATCAGTGACAATAACGCCGACATCGGCACCGCCTTCGGGAATAAAACCACGCAATGTGAGTTATTGTAATGTATTCAACCAGTTCGAAGGAGAATTTCTTTTTTGACTTGATTGTAAAAAAAAAAAATAAGTGAACTAACATATTCATTCATCACATTCTCATTCACTCACAAAACAGTAACAGTAATTTAATCATACATTCTCCATCGATACATTCATTCAATGCATCAAAGATTAGTTTGAGGTTAATGTTGAACGTATATCCTACATGTTATGGCACTTGACTCAAGGCGAGTGTGTCAATGAGTAGGTGGAAGGGGCCTAAGAGAGTGTGCGAAGAATTTAGTTTCATTTAGCCGATATAAATAAACTTCTTGTACTCGTAGTACCCAAGGTAACCTCAAAAGTGCACCCGTTTTTCATTTGAGCTTCAATTCACTTCATCACTGCCGAATGACAGATGATTATTTTCTATTACTAAATGCCCCAACTCATAGAGTCTGTTTTGTGCGTCCCGTTATGTCAAAACGGTGACAGCTCATAAGCACTTATGAGAGAGAGGGATATGGGAGTCCACATGTGGAATCTAGCGCACTACTTTTGCTGCTGCTTTTGATCAAATCCGTTATTCCTATGACTGAACATTGAGTACATTTTCTCAACGTTGAGTTTACATGAAGCTCATTGAATTTCTAGCAATAGTGATGCATTATTTTGGACATAAATCCTTCCCGAATGTCGTATACGTCTCTTGGCAAACACACATCATAAAAAAGCACCAAACACTCAAATCAAACAAAAACTCTACATCTCTACATTCACGATATACCATCCAACATTAAAACAAAACAGTCTTTCATTACTAAAATTGCTTTTCATAAAACATTCATTTCATCATGCCATCATCTTGTTTTGCCTTTTTTTTTTCTTTACTAAACTTCATAAATATAAACAATACGCAAGCAGCTAAGTGTTTCGGATAATTCAAAGGTACCTGGATCCATAAGCAATTCAGTGTCCATTACCCCAGCTCCTCCACTGTTATCACAACAACAGCAGCATCAGCAACAGCAACAACAGCAGCAGCAACATAATGAGCTCAAGGTAACCTCAAAACGTCACATTCTTTTGATATATTCTAATCACAATTCTGTTCGTAGAATGATCGTTCATCGACGAGAGAAGAAGTCCAAAGTCCCGCACAGAGACAGGCAGCCGCCAAATTAGCATTAAGAAAGCAATTGGAGAAGACACTTCTTCAGGTACACTCTATAAAAATGCAATCAAACAAGTCAATCAACACTTAATATCCGTGTTTTTTTTTATAGATACCACCCCCAAAACCTCCACCACCAGAAATGCATTTTATTCCGAATCCAAGCAATACGGAATTCGTATACCTCCTGGGCTTAGAGACTGTTGTCGATTACCTTATGACAAAGGAAAAGAAACCATCGACTGTTCTCCCGCCATTTAGGTGTGCACAGTGTAAGATTGATTTCACACCTGTCTGGAAATGGGAGAAACAAGGTAAGACTCACTAATGGACGCTGCGTTGAGCAAATACCTGACCATATACGCTCTTTCACAGGTAATAAGGATCCTAAAGTCATTTGTGAGCAGTGCGTGACGACAAATGTGAAAAAAGCTCTTAAAGCGGAGCATACAAACCGACTGAAACAGGCTTTTGTCAAAGCTCTGCAACAAGTAAGTTCCTTCGAAAGTTTTCATTCTCTCTTTATCATAACCTAAAAATATGTGTTATTTTCCATTTTCAAGGAGCAAGAAATTGAGCAAAGACTAGCCACACAAAGTAGTCCATCGCCAGTAGATTCTCATGCATCGCACTCATCGACACCAGTTCCGCCCCCACCATCAACAGTTATGATACCTACAAAATGTCAAACTCCAACACCGGCGGCAACACCAACACCAAGACCAACACCACCACCACCCAGTCAGCCGACACCACCCCCACCGCCACCGACAACACCGAGATCGTCACGGCAGCACATTGATCTTAGTCCCAGCACTCCATCACCCAGTCCGATGTCTGTGGCAGCAGCGGCGGTGGCAGCTGCAGCGGCTGCTCAACAGCAGCAGCAGCAATTGCAGCAACAACAGCAACAATTGCAACAACAACAGCAGCAATTGCAGCAACAACAACAGCAGCATCAACAACAGCAGCAGCAACAGCAACAACAGCAGCAGCAGCAACAACAACAGCAGCAGCAGCAACAACAGCAACAGCAGCAACAACAACAGCAACAGCAGCAGCAGCAACAGCAACAACAACAGCAGCCACAGTTCTCGGCAGCAGCGGCTGCAGCTCAACTCAATGCACTAGGTAGCTTACCGGCCCTCAATAACTTGGCTGGCTTAGGAAACCTGGCAAACCTGAGTAACTTAGGTAATTTAGGTAATTTGGGAAACCTAGCCAATTTGGGAAGCCTAGCCAATACGTCACCTGCTGCCACAGCGGCTGCAATGCAAGCCTTCCAACAGCAGTTGTTTAGAGGTAAACATTTTGCATCCCAAATCCCATAGCATTCTCTACATACGTCACTTTCGTTTTTTGCAGCTCTGGCAGGCTCTAATCCACACAATATGATGCAGTTCACACCTCTGCTGTACTCATACCATATGGCGATGGCGCAAGCCCAAGCAGCCGGTAAGTTTGCACAAACAATTATTAACGCATATTATTGACATTGGGTAGGTGTCGTGTACACTGCATGCTGGGAATGCTTAAATGTGACAAGCGCCTCTCAGGTCTTCATTCACACCTTTTACAAGGAAAACACTCACAGTTTCGGAATATTAATCGCGAGCATTTTTATGTGGAGCACATCCTACAGAGCAATTGTTAAGAATTGCACACAAGTTCTCGTTTGGTTGCCGCACACAAAAACTGGATGTTTGATTATCAGTCTCTGTCGGGAAATACATTGTTGGCGGATGTTTTTGGCACAGTGCCAGACAATCGGGACAGAATCAATTGGGTGTGGTCAGTAGCCACTTCATTCAGTCAAACAGAACTGTAAGTCACTTCCGTTACGTCGAGCAAGCGTCGTTGCACTTTTCGAACATGTTGTTAGATATGTTGTTAGCCGTGGCTTAGTGATTAGAACAACACGAGTGGTTGCCGTAGAACCTAGGTCCAAGTCTATCTCGGACTGTAGCGCCCAAATGGTACATACGAAGAGATCAATTTTGAGTTACTTTTTCAAGCATATTAGCTGGTATTTCGCTTATAACACGTGCAATGTTGTCTTCCAAGTTTGCGATTTACACTGCGTTATCATCACAGACGAGTCATTTGACGTATCCCAATAAATAAAATATAGTCTAAAGGCCTCAATTTACAAGGTCTAGCAGGTCCGAAGTGAGAGATAAATTGCTCAACGAACTCATTCCGCAATTGGTTCATAGATTCGCCTTACTAGAACCACATGCCGACCAGGTCCAGATCGTGCCTTTTGGGCAAAAAAAAATTCGAAGTCATCGAACAATAGCGAGGGCCATTAACGGTGACGTTGTTCACACGATCATCTTTGAAAATATATGTGCCAATGATTCCGCCGGACAGTAGAGTGCACCAAACAGTAAATTTTCTGGGTGCATTAGCAGTTATTGCATTGCCTGAGATTCCTCATCGGACCAAATACAACAGTTTTGCTTATATGTAGCTGAAGACAATTTTTCGCTAGAAAAATGGATCTTCCTTCAGCTATTCTAAGGCCCACTCACCGAGAACTCGACGCTGTTACAGGTCGTTCGCATCAGTTCTTGCACGAGCTATATTTTGCAAGATTTTAGACCAAGAAGATTCTCGCGTAAAATCTTCCACGTAATCGAGTAACACAATCCCAATTGTTTAGAGGAGAAATTATGTTCTTCATTAACACTGAGGGGAACAGCAGTTATATTTTCCTGTGCATGCACTCTACGCACGCTATGTGTCTTGATGTCCAGTAGCGTGAAATGGGTGCGAAATTTGGTCACTATGGCTTGAATTACTTACTCAGTAGATCGAAGTGCCTTCATTCACTGGAGCACTCAGACTCAGAACTGGTCCATTGTTCTGCCAGGTAGCAACCTACTCCAGTGCCGTCAATTTGATCCCAACGGCAAATGGTGAGTGGACCAGATTCGATTTCACTGGGATTCGAACCTGGGACCCCTCTAACTTCAGGCAGGCATCCAGTTTGTCGTTCGGGTGTAAAGAGTAAAACCCATAATGGGCTCCTGAGAACTACAAGTTACACTTTCGTCATGTAATGCTGTACGAATTTGGAAAAGGAGTGAGTGTTGAAACTGCAGCATAAATCATTCAGAGCGTTTATTCGGATTGTGGTCCTACTCTTAGGACCGTTCTCTGATTTTTATCTTTTCCTAATATTGTTTTTAACTCCATGTGCGAATTCTAATCCGATTTACCTTTAATTTTCTTACAGCTTTCAATAACAAGAAGAATGTTTCCTCCAGCAAAAATGCACCTAGCTTAGCTGACATACAGAGAGCGGCTGAAATGCAGAGACAGTATTTGCTCGAAATGATCCCACCACAAGCACCCGGACCCAGTAACAGTCGTCAAAACAACTGGAAAACTTAAAGAAACCATTCAAAGCCAATTCGATACACAAAAAGCACAACCTCCCAATCGCAACATACAGAAGCAAGTGTGAATTTCAAACAAAACAAACCTTAAATCGCGCCACAACTATTTTCTTTTTTCTAAAGGACAACAATACAGCAGGACTCTGTTTTTTTTTCTTAGAATATTCTTAGAATATTAACACGAAAAGCATTCTTAGTTCTAACATAAAGTGAATAACAAGACGCCAAGACTAATTGCAAGACAAAAATGAAACCGCAACATATTGCAATGAACTTATGTTACGAAGGAAATATGATTTGTCTAAGAGTGTGAAATTGTGTCTCTCATTTTCATTAAAATTAATTTAATTATCGTTTTAATCAGAAACGAAACATCTATAGCTCAATTCAGATGCAAACAAAATCAACTACAAAATACACACGAAAAAGAAACAAAAACAAACAAACAAAAAAAAAATGAAATGCAAGTGAAAAAAAATTAAGTTTTCTACGTAATGTAATAATATTGATAGAATTTTATATTTATATGTAAATGTATCGATATGTACGAGTATGAATGAGTTAAGGTCTTTCTTTTCATAGTTTTATTTTTCTTTTCGCGAAAGAAGAGAACGAAAACAACAAACAAAACAAGCAAAAACAAAAGAAGGTGAAAACATTAAGCATAAACTTAGTTGGTAAATAATTTAGAGAATAAACAAAACAAACTTGCACTGTATATTATTTTTTTTTTAATTAAATTCTACTTATTAGTATTTATTTAAAAGAAAACCACAACAAAAATAACCGTAAATTTATGTAAACAAACCCCACAAACACAACAGAACAAGCTTCTGCTGAACGAAATGTGCGAAGTGAAAATAAGAAAAAAAAACAAGAGCGGGCTTGCAAGTTGCAACGCAAAGCAAAGCCAGACAACAAGCAGAAACAAACAAAGCAAAACAAAAACTTAAACAAATGATAAAGAATATTGAAAGAAATCTTAGTTAATATTAGTTATGTTTTTTCATTACAATGTAATTGTTATTTCTTTTTATGTAAATTATTACAATTATTATTAAAACTTAGTACGATAAATAATAATTTTTGTCTTAAAAAAAAGTCTTCTTTCTTCTTGATCGTACAAATTAATTTTTAATATGCTAACAATAGACAAATGTTTTATTTTTAATTATTAAAATAGTGACATTAATTTAAATAAAATAATTTTCTGATATCCGATGAAAAACAAAGAAGAAGAATGAAAAAACCTAAAGCAAAAAAAAGAATAAAAACAAAATACAGTGTAATAGATTTTTAGAAAATATAATTACACAAGTCAGCCGACATATGAATATCCAATCCATATATACATACACTCACAAAAGCAAACAAAAAAAAAAGAACAAAATCCCTTTTTTCAATTATTTCTCTACACACACGACTAACGGTAGATACCACCACGACTTTGAATCGCTTCATCTTCTGCATGACCGACCGCATGAAGAATGTAACGAATGTAATTTTTTCTGTTGTTTTCTTTTTTTTATTTAGTTTTTTCCTGGACAGAGAATATAAATCAAATAATACTGATATTGACGATGCCTTAGTTTTGTTCTTTTTTGTGTTACGTTTAACTGCCTTGTTTTGTTAAAATGAATGAAATGAAAATGATAAAATTAGATTAGATTTTACTTTTGTTTTCTATTAGTTTATGTCAAAATGAAAATGAAAACAAAACAATTGATAGAGATGAGGATGGTGTTTTGTAAAAAAATGCCATCAGCGATTGATATAGATGAAAAGAGAGAAGAGAAAAAGAGAAAAACTATATTTCAATGTTTATTTTCTTAATTTTAATTTAGTCTTAGAGTAGTAGTTCTTTTTTAAATGTAAATAAGCAAATACCGGTGTTTAAAAACAATAAATATAAACAAATTTATCAACATAGTTCATTTTGATTTGTTTTACTCCTCTGCTCGTCTGAGATTCGCCCCCTTGCCGATGCAGAGGCGATGATACTGAAAAAAGCGATGATCTGTCATTCATGTTTAGTTCTGTTGCATTATTTTTTTCTCAAACCCATTCGTGCTACTAAAAGTGTCTCCTCCCCCTCCTCTGTTGCATTCTATTCCCAGCCCATTTTCCTTTTCTGCGACACACAAATAACTCTTTTTTTTGTTCATTTCACACACAATAGTCATAAATCGCAAATAGCCATAAATACCATAAATGTATTCTTCAAATAAATTTCAAATTAATTTTTTTCATAAAGAAGTGAATTGACTAGGAGTACATAATTGAAAATATTAAAACTAATGAAAAAAAATAAACGTTGTTTAATGTGTCAATTATAATGAAATAAATAAGTAAAGTTAAGTAAGAACAATGAATAAAAGTTAATAGAACCATTTTACTTCAGATTTTGTGATCAGATTAGCCACTGATGACATTCTAATGTGATGCATGTATTTGTATTTTCGAAATTTTAGTTGGAAGACCACAAGACATTGTATTAAAACTTAATTTATTCACCACACGTTTTGCATTTCGTCTGAATTTTGTATGAGAACATTCACGAGATAGAACAATTGTGTCGCAAACAGCAAATACGTGCACCAATATAATGATGTTCATAATCTGAAGGCATGCTAGTCGTGCTTTTAATCGACTAAGTCTACAGCCAAAATTATGTGCAGCTGTGATCTGAAATTCAATTAAATCACGGAAAGACACCACTTCAGGGATGTAGAAGCAGGATTAAATTTAAAGACACCACCTTAGGGATGCAGATCTAGGATACACATAAAAAATTAATTTGGTCAACCAGAGGCGTCTAAGTGCACCATCAAGCTATTTCAGCCAACCATCCAGAAGTGTCTCTTACTAACTTAGATGAGTGAAAATGAAAAGCAGAAAGAATAGAAAGTTGAAAGTGAGCGTTCATGTAAACTTCTTCCCATTTTTGTGTTCCAATTGAATCTCAATCTTATCTTATCAGATATGATATCGTTCAGTATTACAAGATTTTCGCTTTATACTGCAACAATACGTAAGCACTAGACATTTCTTCTTTTTTCTTTGTACGGCTCTACAGTCCAGGGTGAACCTGAGCCTCAGCCAACATACCTCTCTAGCTGGCACGATCCTTCGTTAATCGTCTTCAATTTCGCACATCATGTTCGTTGAGGTCCCTCTCGACTTGTGTGCGCCTCTTTACACGTGAACGTACTTTGTTGCGTTGTCTCACAGACTCAGAGTTGCACCAGCAATTAATTTACTGTTAGTGTATTTTTCTTTCTTCAAAGTTGTAGTTGTACACTTCGGATGAATTCATAAAAACAGTACTAAAACGTCAAGCGTTTCAAAACGCAACATTTTGGCAGCGATGCAATGCATTTTTAAACGTTTTTAAACGCAGTTTTAGTTTAGGTGATACGCAAATAAACGCAATCCTTGCAAAACCAACAGTTCTGATGCAAAATTCGATGTTTTGCAGTAAAAAAGTTATGTTCCAAAGCGCAAAACAGAAATCATTTACTAATCATATGCATTTTTGGACGATTTTTTACATTACATTTTTATAAAATATAAATCGTAACTTATAACGGTTTTTGATTTGAACTAATAAAGACCGATGCTTTTTGCATGAGAAAAGCCCTTTTTAGACGAGCAATTCCGTTTCTATAATGACCCGTTTGTCTCTTTTCTTGTGGCGTTACAGTCCGAGGTAGACGTGGGCCTCAACCAACAAACCTCGCCAGCTACCATAATCTTTTTCTAGCTGTCACTAATTACGCACACCAAGTTGGCTGAGGTCTTTTTCCACTTGGGTGCACCACCTCAGACGTGGACGTCCTCTGTTGCCTTATTCCACCGGTTCACAGTTGAAGACGGTTGCTTTATGCTTCTATCTTCATCTATCTGGATGCAGCGAATTTAGTTGCGGCAATTCTTTTCTATTCTCTTTTGTTGCTGCGTCATGTATCATACAATCCTTCACAAGAAATTTTTATGTTTTCATCTCACTCTTCCACAAAATTTCAAGCAGTGCATCTGCACAGGTAACTTTGGCTAGCCCTAGCAGTCCTCGCCCAGCTTCCTTACACCTTGCAAGTTGCTGCTTCAGAATTGTCAAGGAATTACCTCGAGTTCGTCATTCTCTGTAACGGTTGTCTGATATTTTTTTCTTCTCCAGTGTGGTAAATTCCACTGGAAAATACTGGCAGCACTGTTTGAGAGCTATCTTGAGAAACTTGATGACCACCCTAGAATGAATGTTCCGATAATCTATTCCTGTTAAGGTAGTTCTGTTCATTACTTTAATTCTGCTCAGATTTGGACACTCGACGAGAAGGTGTTTCATAGCTTCCTTTAATAGTCCGCAGTGTCTACAGTTTTCTATGTAACCCATTTTGTGTAGGCGGTACTTACAGAAATGACCCACACAGTAACCTTAGGTCAAGCTTGTTCAGTTTTAGGGCTTCCTTGGTTCTATTGGGATCGAGCTTCATCCATTTTTTTAGAATTTGCAAGTCCCTCTTGACTGTCCCAAAATGGAATGCAGCATTTATTGATCAATTGTTTAAACGTACCACATAAACAAATATCAGGTGACTGTCATAATATTGTGCCTGTTCGAGTTATATCTAGAGTCCGACATTCGGCTTCGGCTTCGGCCGAAAAACTGCCCTTCGGTCGGCCTCTGGATATATCTTGCTACAGGATTTTGTGAGAGCCAAAAAGTCTTGGAAGCTTGAACAGCCAATTTCTGGTTCGTGATACTTAACACTCACTATTGAAAGTAACTGTCTCCTCGTTAACTGTTATAATATCTTGAAGCGTAATTAAACATGAACGCCTTCGTTTTCCTAGGCTTTCAGTGTCAATTAACGCAGTGATCACTCGCATCAAAAACAATGCTAGTTGGAACCTGAAGAATTGAGTTCTTGCCGTTTCTTCTCCATATTGTGGCGCTATAGTCCGAGGTGGACCTGGGCTTCAACCAACAAAGCTCGCCAGTAAGCACGATCTTTTGCTAGCTGTCGGAAATTGGGCACATCAATTTGGTTGAGATCCCTCTCCACTTGGGTCCGTCACCGTAGACATGAACGTCCTCTGTTGCGTTGTCCCACTGGTTTAGAGTTGCAGTTTTTGCAGTTTATTTTATTTTAATTGTTACTTTGAGATGTGGATCAAAAATATGTATGTGGTCTTTCAAGTATCAGTTCCTTTCTTTTGCCTTCTACTTTTACCGTTTTTTTCTGAAAAAATGTCCTTATGAATCACATTTTGCATTCTGTTTTCTGTTATAGTAAATCTGTCTCGTTTCACACTTCAGAACAAAATAATAAATCATTGGAACTAAACAACACAACAATTTATTCATAACCTTATAAAAAATAATCAAAAAAAAACCTAAAAAAAAGCAAATTTAATAAATTTTAAGCATTAGAGCATACATAAAACCAGACTAGCGCCTAAGCGATTTTTCATTAATCCGCATATTAAACTGTAAATATGCTGAATTAAAAACCAAAAACAGAAAATCATTTAAAATTTTACATTTTTGAAAACAATTATTTGAAATAAGTTGTTAGAATAAAAACATGTAAATTTTTAAATGCGAGGCTTATTTAAGTTTTTAAATTTAAATACAAAACACAAAAGTTATATAAGAGCAGAATAAAAAAAATGAAAAGTAGAAAAAAACAAAAAAAAAACGAAAAAGCATCGAAATGTAAATAAACTATTTTGTATTTTGACTGAAAACAAACAAAATTTTGAAACAAAATTTATAAGATAAAATATCACACAAAAAGCGAAAATGAAAAAAAAAAAACACAAATTTCTGAAACCGAAACAAAAAAAATAAAAAAACAAAAATCTTGTATATCGTAAAAACAAAACAAAAGTATATATATTTAATTTTGATTTTTAGGCCCTAATGGAAACATATTTTTGGATAAAACTAAATTTAAATTCAGGAATGTTGGTTGGTAAATGAAAAAAAAAAAATAAAGTAAAATGGAAATGAATCAATCTGCGGAAACGATGGAAAATTTTGTGATCATGTAATTTAGGCAAAACAAAACCAAAAAAAAAACAAAACTAATAGAAAAGAAGAAATAAATTAAGTATTAAAAACTATTTGCAATAAATAAGAAAATGATAAGTTCTTTTATTTTCCGATGATTTTCGTTAGACATTGATATTGTAATGATATTTTAAGATAGAACAATTTATGTTATACATAATTATTATCCGATTGATTTTGAAACTCCATTACATGCGCAGTAAGCGTTCTCATTATCGACATTAAATTAATATTAATGTTTAACTTAAAAATTAAAATATTTAAACCAAAATGAAAAAAAAAGAAAGAAGAAAATCAAATAGTAAAACAACTACAAACATCTCTGTGTGCTATTTTAAATTTAACTGTAGATGTTATTGTACATCATCAACATAAATTAAATAAAAATGAAGTGAATGGATATTGAAAAACAATAAAAAAAAGGTATCGTTTGTTTTATTTTATTCTGGAGATATGATATCAGCTTCATAAACTTCAAGTCTTCAAAAAAGGCAATCCTATTTCATGCAACAATTGTAAATGTACATATATCCCTGCTCAATGTCGCCTACCAGATCTCATCCTGTGTACTTTGTGTACGTCTAAAGCCCTTTTGCACCGCACGTATCGGCACGTACCAGTGCGGCTTCCGGCTAGGCAAATGGACTACAGACCAAATTTTCATCTGCAAAAGACCAGAGAGATTCAAATCGAAACGCACCATACGACAGCACTCATCAGAAGGAAAAATGCAGTGCGATGGCCGAATTCGGGATTCCGGTAAAATTGATCCAGATGTGTCACCCAATTTCAAAAAACACGCGATGCACTGTGCAGAATGGTGTCCAAACCGTTTCAAACCTGCACCGGATTTTGGCAAGGAGATGCATTTCCCTGTGAGTTCTTCAACCTAGTTCTGAAGAAGATAATGCAGTGGTAAGTGTAGATAATGCAGTGACAAGAGTCTATCTTCTACACATCGGTCCAGCTGCTTGGTTACGCAAATGTAATAGACATTGATGCACTCTTGCAGAAACATTCACGGCGCTTGAAAAACAGGCGAAACAAGCTGGCTTTAGTGAGAAGAAGACAAAGTATATGCTGTTAAAAAAAATCGATCTGTAGCCCATCATCTAGAAAAAAAACACGTTACACTCGTCAGCTACAATTTTGAGATAGCTTTCTACCTAGGGGCAAACGTGAACTCTACAAACGAGGTCTTGTTGAAGATCTGACGTAGAATCGCTCTGGGCAGCCGCTGCTAGTTCGGTTTATCGAAACAACTGCGGCTCGAAGGATCAAAATCTTGCTTTACAGAACTCTAACCCTACCAGTATTTCTATATGAAATCGAAAGCTGGACGATAAGCAAAACTGCAGAGCTTACTCTTTGTGCCTTTGAAAGGAAAATCTGCATCAGATAGTTGGTCCAAACTGCGAAGGAAGAAGAAATGGAGCAGAAGATACAACCGCGAACTCTACGAGCAGTGCAAGGATGTGGATATAGGCAGATTGTAGATCTGTAGACCAAACTGAAAACATATAGCAACATTATTCATCGTTCGGTGTCGAATTTTGTTGAGCACGAGACAGTGAAAGATCGTCGACATGCCAATCATCAACGCTCAAGACTTTCCAATGAATTGGTTAAAGTGGTAAGAGAGAGCGTTGCCGAGAACCCACATCTATAGTATCGTCACCGTGTTCAGCATTTTGAAGAATGATTTGCATTTGTTTTCGGATAAAGTGCAACTGACTTAAAGAATATTGTCGAAAGACCATCACTGTCGCTTGTAATACGGCCAAACAGTCGCATACTGACATAAAAGATGACAAAGATGGCTTATTATGCACTTTCTAGTGCGAATTTATGATGACGATAAATTTCCATTCCGTATTGCGGTCATAATGTATAGGATATAGGTGCTAAAATCAACTTTATTTGAAACAAATTGAAGAAGAAAGCTTAATTTTTGCATTTTTAACAAGAAACCATAAGATTTACCGAATTTAGTAAATCAGTTGCTCTAATACGCAACTAGGCTTTTATTTCTGAACGGCTGAGAAGATTAAATCTATTTACAATGATTTTGATGTACAATCTTCCCCAGGTTTCATGTGGTATCTGCATTATTATGCACCACACAGGCATGATTGAAACAATGGGCGCAATTGGTGAAACCAGACACTTTTGTAAGTTAAATTTAAATACGTAGAAACACTGATGTCACTGTACCCGTTAAATTTGAATAATTCAAAATTCATTGAACAATGTTTCTATATGGAAAATCTGCTTATAAATATCTACTACTGCAAGCACCTTGGTTACTGCGCTTTTAATGACATCATGAAATAGTAGATGACTTCGAAAACAACCGCAACGGATCCATACAAATATGCATTGATCCACATCGAATATTTACTTGTTTGCCCTACTCAAATTCTTGAACTTGAATTCTGTGACCAAACGGAATCATTATATTGACTCTTGCTCCCCATTTCATGCACCAAATTAAACGTCTTTAAGCCAATTTCGACAATCGGTCTTTTGGTCTTAGGTAAATATTTGCTATTGTGAATGGTCAGGGTTAGCATTTGACAGTTCGTCAAGAAAACTTGACAGTCTTTAAGTGGTTTTATAAAAGTTGGCAATTGCTGAGCAATTTGTTTTGTAAATATATTAATGATATATTTATCCATAACATAGCTTTTAAAAAAACTATGTTCATTATATTCTGATTAATCTCCTCAAAGTGTTATCAACTTTGACAAACGCAAAAATCCTCAATTACCTTGTCGAAGTCAGTGCGTTTTTGTGTTTTTTCGTCATTTGTCATCAACCGAAAGCACTTTCCACTGTGCATTGTGCGTTCAGCGATGCCTCGTTATCATCGTCGAAAAACTAATCGTTGGATAAATGAGGATTATATGCAATCAGCAGTTGCGGATGTCTGCGGTGGACTTGAGACTCCTTCAACTGCGGCGCGGAAATATGGACTCAAGCGAACAACGATTATATATCGAGTGGAGAGAAAACAGAAAATGGAAAGTCTTGAACTGGAAAAAATGCATGCCCCGCAACCATTGCTGTCGGAGATATTCTCTGTGAAACAGGAAAAGGAACTTATGGACTTTCTCAATCGTTATACTTACTTACCATATGATACCAGTAGCAGTTACAAAGCAGCCAGGCAACTTGTCTATCAATTTGTCAAAGCACACGATATTAAGCATCCCAAAATGTGGGACATAGAACAGCAAGCTGGTGTCGATTGGCTGATGGGATTTATTGAGCGAAATCCGCAGACTAATCTTCGAAATCCTATCAAGCAGATTACTGATGGTTTCGAAGACGATGAAGTGACTTTGAAAGATGCGAAATTGAAAGTACCTTCTGCAACACAAAACTATGAGACTGAAATCGATGCATCGCCACACGTTAAGCTTCCAGTGGTGAGGGAATACAAAAAACATTTTATTTAACGGGAATTAAATATTTTTTTCTCCTTTTTCCAGCAGGATTCGATACGTAATAATGCCTCGGTTGAACCAAAACAAGAATCTGATATGCCACACTCCTATTCATTCTCACATTTCATGGATGACCATCCACCCGAACAAAAGAATCATATAAAGCCTGATCCATGTGGTGAATCGAATCAAAATTCTGAACCAGAGACCGACGACTTTGATCACAATTTAATGATTCCCATGGTTAGTATTAAGCAAGAATCTGATTCAAATACTGACATTCATACTAGAACAAAAACCAGTATGTCAGAGAGCACTGCAGAGCTTCCAAAACTGGATACAATACCAGCTGATGACGATGTTTTTAATAGTTTCGGCAGAAATATTGCATTCCAGGTTAAAGAACTGTATAGACTTAGTCGAATAGATGCCTACGAACTTATGCACGAAGTTCAAACAGCGGTCAACAGATGCTTGACCGATAAGTTAAGACTGATGAAAAACGATGAGAGTAGTAATATACAAACTAATTCAATACTATCACCGAGAGTTATAAAAATTGATGATGACGATGATCTTTAGTGGTTCACATGCTTTAAATCAAGAGTTAAGGGGGAGGTTTTTATTTTCTATAAGCATGACATGCGCTAAGTGAATTGTTATACCAGTGGTAGTTAAACGAAAGCGAATATTTGTTTAAAATGGTAGAAAGGATGTAATAAAACTAAAACGGCGTCAAAAGTTAAATGTGTTTTTTTATTATTTCATAGATGGCTACACCAGAATGCGTCGTGATAGAGACGTCATTGAACTTCAAATATCAACTGTTTCCTTCCTCTTATCGGTCCGTGATACATTTCCAAGCCAAAGTTAGACTAAGCTCTTATATTTAAATCAACAAAACAAAGTATAATTCACACGTAAAATTATTAACAACAAACACAATCAAAGGTTAAAAGTTTATCGCTGGCTGTGGATTTTCATTGAGCACTCCATTACGATGATAGATCGATTCTGATATACGAGTACATTTCCCGTGTTCCTGCTGCCTTCAATCGTTCCTAAGTGAATACGATTTGAAGTCCAATCCTGTAGTCAGACCCTGCCAATGTGTATCCACAATCCAATGAAATGATACAAGTATGTTAATTGATCATTTCTTGCGATAATCGTGTCGCAAGTGAAATGACGCAGAATATTTTGTTTTACCAGACGACATTGAATCGCTGCGATGAATAACTCTTGCAGTTCCGTCTATTTGCGTATTCCTGTCTTGGCTTTTCCACAATTTTGCAACAGCTTCGGCAACCAACTCCGTGCCATCGTCATCGTGTTCTGCGGATACGGTGAAGTCAAATTGTCTCTTCTGACGGCTAACAATGTTTAGGCGAGGCAGACACAATCCCAAGGAAAATGTGATGAAAAAAATCATCAAAACAAGATGATTGCCGCGAAAGAACAGCATTTCGAAAGATTTTTGCTTTGCAACGATTAAATTTCAACTGAAGCCAATTTGAAAATTGTAAACTTGATAAGGGAGGCGATAACAAAAGCTTGAAAAAACCGCGCTTAAAAAGAAACAGAGAGACCATGTATAGCTTCAAATAAGCTTTTATTTAGTGTCGATGCTAAGTGAATAGAAATAAATTAGACTTTTGGATCCTTAACCTGAGCTGGTGGCCAATCCCATTGTCTTTCTGGGGCTTGCTTCAACAGTGGTTCCCATGGTTTCCAACCGAGCATTTTACGAGCAAGGATCAATTCATTTTCTGCTTGTACAATCAATTCTTCAACTTGTCCACAACCAATCGCTTTCTCTACAGCTGCAATATCCTTTGTCTAATGGGAATACATTGATTTTGAGTGACTATTGAGAGGGATGTCAATTGTTTGCTTACTTTGCTGATGATATTAGCACGTTGAGTAACAATTTCCTCAGTGTACCTTCGATAAGCGGCGTCCGCTGGCATCTTGGTAAGGGCTCTTTGAATTTTGGCATAAAGAACAGAGAGTGTGTGATGGGGATTTTGTGCCACCGCCAATCCTGTTAGCCCAGTCGACTGGGAATGTAAAAGATGTGAATTAAAGACTTGTTCATCGTTATTTTGATGGAAAAAGGTTAAGATACTTTATGACATAACATCAACAGTCAAATGAAAACAAATCAATTAAACGATTGTGCAATTTAGGTAGGAAATCTCATAAAGTTAGATTTGATTTATGTTTACCTTTTTGAGAATTCTCGACATTTTGCTGGATTTCTCAGTAAATGAAGATGGTTTGTGGAAATCCTTTGAAAATTAATTTGCACCACAGTGGAGGCAGACAAGTTTCATTCAAAGTTGTCAAGTGTCAAAAAAATAAAGTGATGCCAAATCTATGAAAGATGAGTTAGTGTGAAATTTAGAAAACTAAAAAAATCGGAACTTATCTAGTCTCTAGTCTTTGAAAACTTTTTAAGACGTGACTAGTTAGTTTTATTTAAGAAAATCAATAATGCAGCCGATATAAATACATGTTCCAAGAGCCAAGAACATTCCCAAAAGAGAGATATGTCTGCTTAGGTTGAAAATGTCAGTCTACCTCCTATAAAAAAAAAGTCATTAACTCTTGTTTAAAGGAATAAGTTTTTATTTCATTTATTCAACTCATTTCAATATCAAAAAAGTAGATTCGTCATCGATTTCAGCATTTAATGAAATCACTTTTTTGGTAGGTTGCATACATTTCATACATGCACTGTAAACTTATAAATTGTCACCGCATTAGTAAATAACAAAATTACATAAAAACAAAAACATAAACAAAATCATTGGCTCGAGGGACCTATCGGGCAAAAACAGATTAGCCCATGCATGTATAAATGCATAGTATGTATGTATATAGGTGTGGGTTAATTATTTCAATTTAATCCCAGGAAGACAACTTAAAATTCAGCTCCACAATTCGTGCAACGTTTGTTCTTCATGGCGAGACAGCACAAGATGCCAACCGGGAAAAAGAAGATCGCACAAAACAATCCCAAGCACGAAAATTGATCCTCTAAGAATCCAATGCGACAGTTAGGACAGCCTCCAATAACAATGGTCACGGGTACATTCACGGCTGGTGGCATATCAATAGTTCCATACGTTGGCACATATCCAGGTATTGGTTGTCCCACCGGCGGTGGTGCTGATGCTTGGAATGAATCTTGATATGGTCCTGCAATTGAGTAGATACGTAAAATCATATGGTGAATGGATTATCTCTTATCACTTGACTTACCAACCGGGGGCGGATTTGGTGGAGATGTGGGTGATTTTATAGCCTCCGTGTATGATGGAGGATGGTCGGAAATTTCTTTGGACATTGTGTTAGTTTTGTTAGGCAAATGGAATGTGCTGCTCTAGAGTTTTGTCAATTTACTGAAATCAACAGGAATTATTTTTTGGGACAAATTAAATGCTATGACTCACTTCACCTTTTACAGTTCAGCACTTGTTTGTTTTCTAATTTCTTTTGTTTTGAAAGGTGGCCAGCTGACAAGTGGTTGAATTCAGGGCATTCGGTGTCGGTAATGTAGCGCTGCATTTTTCGTTTTTTTATATGTTTTGCAAAGTACTTTACTCAAACATAACGGAAAATATTTCCCAGACTTTTCTGTGACCTGTGTTTAAGATTTGTAAGGTCAAATCGCTCTAAGCGTGAAGAATTTAGGAGATATATTTTTTGTGAATAAGTTGCACTACCATACCATCACACTGTCTGTGCCGATAAGGGCTACCAATCTTCAGGTGCCACAAGAACTATACGTCAAAAGCGTTTTTTAATGTTTTTGTTTGTCATCAACTTACTAGGAATCGTAGAGTAGTTCTACACTCGAAAAAGTTCATCCTCCAAATCTTCCTGTTACGTATTTTTTACTTGAATAACTTTAAGAAAATCTTAATACTATTTCCAAACATGGCTAAAATGGCATTTCAGCACCAGGCCGGCACGGCTATGGAGTGCTTAAGTGTGAGTAGTATATTCATATGGAATAGTCCATTACGAACGGTTCTATTTGCAAAAAAATTTAGCTCCACCCAAGCATGAAAATTCGTCAAATAAAAGTACGAATCATTGTTAAAATGTTTGCATATACATTTCACTTTAGATTCCAATAACACTGCACAAAGAGGTGGACTACGATCAAGAGGGCCGTGAAATACTTAAGTGTGGCTTCAAAATTGGTGGCGGCATCGATCAAGACTATAAGAAAAGTCCGCAAGGCTATACCGACTATGTGAGACAATTGCATACGTATACACCCCCCGATTGAATGTCACTAACCTATCACAAACTACTTTTTCAGGGCATCTACGTGACTGAAGTTCACGAAGGCAGCCCAGCTGCTAGAGCTGGTCTTCGAATTCATGACAAAATCCTTCAGTGCAATGGCTACGATTTTACAATGGTCACTCATAAAAAGGCGGTGAGCTATATTCGTAAGAATCCAGTTCTAAATATGCTCGTTGCTCGCAAAGGTGTCACCTCGACGTAATTTATTCTAACTAACTGTGGCCAAACCACATCATAAATTATGAATTAATGCTTTGCATATCACTTAATATGACAGAACATTGAAATTACCTATTGAAAATGGAAAGTTTTAAACTAGTTTTCTCGCTTTGGCATAGTAATCTACATTGTAGGCAAAATTATTGTTTAATTGATAAACGGTTGTTATACATTTAATTTTCATCGTTCCAATTCTAGTTCTTCACACATAGACACTCACTTCTTACTTAACAAAGCAAAACAAAAACGAAAAAAAAAACAATATGTAAATGAAACTGCCAAATTCTCAAACAATCAAATACATTTAAGCAACAAAAGTGAAGAATGAAATAAATAATTTTAAGTGTAAACGGTATAAATTAATGAAAATATACAATAAATGTGAAAGCTTTTTATATACAACAAAAACATATTAACGTAATTGAATAGTATTTCAGAACTAATTAAGAAAGAGAAAGGAATTTTTTTAAAGAACGTAAATGAATACCACAAAGGATCATTCCAAATATATATTAAATAGTTTTTTGTTTGTGATAAGAAAATACATTTTTTTTGTTTGTTACTTTTACATAACATCTTTTAAATAAATGTTTGTATTGAATAACAGTTGGTCATTCATTTATTTTTCGAATACATTTAATAAGTGGTGGGAGTGAAGATTTGGCAGCACTGTGAGGAGTACTATCACTCATTCTGCGTTCAATAGAGGGTGGATGAGTTGTTAATCTGACTAAGTAGCTCTGGAGTCCATATCCGAGGTTGTCTGGACGACGTTTTTGGATTAAAGCGTCTCATTTAGACAATGCGACGAATGAAGTCGGCGACACTACTTGCCAACTTTCGTATGACTATATCCATGTTCAAAACCCTGAGTGCGGCTCCAGAGATCTCAACTTTTTGCCCAGAAATCAGTCATATAGTTGATTACTGTTTGTACCCTACTTCTGTACATATAAAAATAAGCGTTAACAATTACTCTTAGATTGAAGATAATTAAAAGGACACAAAAGTTTTCAGTCCTAACCTCAAATCAGTCGTATGTTGAAGATGATTTCTGGTCCTAAACTTGTGGCGGCCATTTCACTGTAGACCGAAGTACAATTTAAATAGGCCGCTCGGAGTGTTCTTACAAGATCGCTAAAACTGAAAATTAAATAAATCCTAGTTGCACCCAGGAAACTAAACCAAAAAAATCGAATAAGTGTCAAAATGTCATCTGATACTATTAATATCTTCAGGTACTACTCCACAAAGTCTTGAAATGATTTGAGGAGTTTATTCCTTCGACCAGATGTGAAGTGCAAGCTGGTTAATTCTTAAAATGGTTATTCTTAAAGCAGCGAGTGTAGCGATTGCATATCCTCAACTTCCACTATTGGCCGCTAGGTGGACTGTCATTAAATTGCACAACAAATTGAAATACGTCAAAAACATATCAATTGCACAAAACATGTACAGAGGAGTTGTTTATATTCTGGTAGCAATGAATGAATTTTCGCAGTATCTTATTAATTCAAGTGTAGTGACATCATATCTTAGAAGTTTTTTTTTCAAGCGTAGGACATCTTTGGAGTATGTCAGTTTACGTTAATTATCCCCATGACAAACCTACACTCACCAGTTACAAGCCAGCAGAAAGTGAGAAGAAAATCCTCGATTTTTGGGCCCAATATGAGGCAAAGCCGCCTCCGGAAGAGCCATATTATTATGAGGAAAAAGTAGGAACAATATCGTTTGCTTGGGGTCCTCCATTTCCAACTGGAACCCCTCACTCTGGGCACATTCTGAATGCCGTCCTTAAGGATATTTTCATTCGCTATGGGCATCAAAAGTATTTAGAAGTGAAAAGTAATTTTCATTGGGACTGCCATGGACTTCCGGTGGAGCATGAAGTGGACAAGAGGTTGGGAATCAAGTGCCCAGACGACATTCACAAGATGGGTATATCAACATATAACGCGGAGTGTCGAAAGTTTCTGTTGCGATATGAGATTGATTGGAAGAATACATTGAAACGAATTGGAGCTCGGATAGATTTCACCGATAACTGTTCTGCCATGACTACGCAAAGTATGGAATGTGTTTGGGACGCTTTTAAGCGACTCTATGACAAGGGACTTGTGTATAGGGATACCAAAGTGTTGCCTTTTTCAACTGGATGCTTCACACATTTATCAGATTTTGAAGCGGAACAGAAATCGTCGGATGTCACCGAATTGGGAGCAACGATTGCTCTTGATATTGTTGGTTCCAAGGAGAGACTCTTAGTTTGGGTAGTCGGTCCTTGGAGGTTGGTTGCCGCTGCAGCAGTCTGTGTGAATCCAAATGCAAGATATGTGAAAGTGAAAGTGGTCAGCAGTGGAACTGTTTACATTGTTTCCAAGAGTCGTCTGAGTTTCACTTTTCCAAATCCAAATGAATACACGGCACTAGTAGAATTTGATGGCAAAATGCTTAAGGACCTGCACTGTATCGGACTGAATGAGTACTCCCAAGGGGTGGAGGTTCGATTCAGGGTGGTCACAGATGAGTCTATCCCAGACGACGTTGGAACAGGGATCGTGGCGTTATCACCTCATTTTGGCGAAGTTGACTGTCGGATATGTAGAGAAAACGGAATTAAGTTTGACGAACATTCGTGTCCGGTGGATGATTCAGGTCGGTTTAAGGAATATGTTCCTGAGCTTGGTGGCCTGTCGATTTTCGAAGCGAGCACAACAATCGTTGAGGCACTTCAGCGCCGAGGATGCTTGTTCTATGTCGAGAATGTAAAGCATAGGCGTCGTTGTTGTTGGCGTTCAGACACACCACTGATTGACAAGTTAGTTTCAACCTGGTTTGTCCGAACCAAAGAACTAAGTGAGGAGATCTTAGAAAACAGGGCCAAAGTCAATTGGATCTTCAATGGTGGTGATAGGAAAATGAAGGAATCTTCAAAAACATTCAACGATTGGGCAGTTGGTCGGACTCGCTATTGGGGAACACCAGTTCCCATATGGTCATCGCCATCTGGAGATGAGGTCGTTTGTGTTGGAAGCATTAAGGAGCTTCTCGAACTGACAGACTTGTCAAGCATTTCCGATCTGCACAGAGAGTTCGTAGATGATTTAAAGATTAAATCGAAGGTACCCGGTAATCCACCTCTTCGAAGGGTGACAGAGGTGTTCGACTGCTGGTTTGAAGCAAGTGTATTCCCCCGAGAGGATGAAGATCACCAAATGGATTGCATTATTGAAGGTTCGGATCAATTCAATGGATGGTTCCACACAACGATGGTCTTATCAACAGCTCTCTGCCTACCCCCACTTTCTAAGAATATCCTAGTCCATGGTCTAGTTGAGACATCGAAAGGAGAAAAGATCTCAAAGCGGAAGCACAACCACACTGATCCACTCCACATTATAGAGAAGTATGGTGCTGATGCCCTTAGACTCTATTTGCTTACAACTCCCTTGGTAAGTGGTGGCAACTTCACTCTCCAGGACCAAGATGTTTCGCAAATGGAATCACGAGTACTTTCACCTGTTTACGAAATCTTCAAAGATATTCTACCGCGTTTCGGAAAAGCCGGAATCGTTTCCTACGGAATCATTAATTCTGACAATTACATACGTAACGTCTTTGACCGGTGGCTTCTTTCAAGGACAGAACGTTTGATTCAATTCTACGACGAAGAAATGGGGGCGTTTCGTCCGCAAAGAGTGATTCCAAAGATCATCGAACATCTGGAAGTTCTTCTAGGCGTCTACATGCCCCTTCGACGGGGAAAGTTTAAAGAGAAAAATGAAGAAGGCGTCAGCTTCGTGCTATTTGGTGTTTTCTTCAAGTTCGTCATAATGCTGTCGCCTTTCGCTCCGTTCTTCACGGAGCATATCTATCAAATCCTAAAGCCCTGGGTTGTCTACTATAAGAGGGATTTGATGTACAAAATTCCCCTCATCGAAAAGGCGACAGGTCTTATTGCAGATGATCTCGAGGAGAAAGTAGATTGCTGGCGGATGGTCGTTGAATTGGTTCGTGAACTGCGAAGAGTACATGTTATTCCGATCCAGTATAGAATCAGTGAACTGATCTTAATAAGTCCAACCGAGATAAGCTTCAAAGAAGATGAACAGCTGAACGAAGCTCTTCTGGATATAGTCAACGTCCATCGAATATCACTGACAAGTGAGAGAAGTAAGTTTGGGGTGGAACTTAAGGCTGATCTTAGAGAAGATTCTTTACTTCATCAAACACTGAGTCCAGCTGAATTTGGGAAAATTGCGTCGACGATTCAACAACTGAACGATGAAAAGGTCGAGGAATTGATACGAAATAAGTCCTTCACTGTAAATGAGGAGGTGATTCCCTTTAAGGACATTCGGATATCATGCAAACTTAACAAAGAACTGGATAAGAACCAAGCAATCAGTAGCCAGAATGAAGTTGCCGTTGTCATGCGAATGAATAAGGATTTGGATTATTATGAGGAAGGCACACGCCTGGAGTTAGTTAATTCAATGACGAAATTTAGAAAGAAGTGCAAAGTGTATCCCAGTGAAGAGGTGACTGTTTGTTACTCAACAAGTGATGGCTGCATGCTAAATGCCTTTGAGAAGAATATAGATCATTTGAAAAAGTCCACGAATTCGATTGTGAAGCCTTTAAACGATGATATGAAAAGCAAGGAGGGGTCTACACAGATGGAAGTTGACATTAAGGGAGTGATTGTGAGTCTCTGTTTATACAAGGAAGACCAGAAGCTGTGATATTATTGTTTAAGTTCGATACTAAGTTTTAAGTTTATATATTCCGTGAGATAGGAGGTTATCTCTAATAAAAAGTTTCAATATTTTGTTTATGAATTAATTGTTTCAAAGATAGTTCCATTATTGGTTCTGGGAGTCATTTCACATTTTTCAAACATCACGAATATTGTCAGTGGAACATTCCGTCGGCTCGGATTCGAAGACTTTCTTGGTTGAGGCATTGGTGTTCACTCGTTTGATGCTGCCGAGCCAGGTTAGTCTACAAATTCGTGCCTTCCGAACTATGTACAGCTCGTAGAGTTGGCAGATTCAATGACTCGCTGGGAATACGCGACAGTGTCAATGTCATCTGCGTAACCCAGCGGTTATAGTCAAAAGACCGAAATTCCCCTCTTCATAAAAAAAATCCCACATATTGACCCCCCAGGAACCAACGATATTAATTTTGTCTTTTCGAACACCGCTACATACCAGGGAAGCTTAGTTGAAAAGTTCCAAACAGACAATGGTGTCTTCTTTTTGACGCCCTGCGGCTTCCTGACGGCTACAGTAGTCGTGTTTCATGCAGAGATAATGACAATCCGCGAAGCTTTGTCCTGTCTCCGATGTAACTTAATATCCGCTCGCGATATTTACATTTACTCTGATAGTGAGGCAGACATCAAAGCCTTGAAGCTAGTCTCTTTAAACTCAAAAGTTGTAAATCCTCTTAATAAGGTGGCCGAACGTTTAATATTTGTTTAATATGTGCATGAGCGTCCAACCGCATTACTACTTCTTGGCGACGTTAACAATGCATGCAGGCTATTGTTACGAGAGGTAACAACTCGAATGTCAAACAACAGTCATACCTCTAAAATGATCTGGCCTAAGTTAAATCCCAAACGATCTAAAAGCTTTATCTCTCCTGATAGATGTCAAATTGGCAGTATGACAGGTGTCATCGTGGGATGCAGCCGCCTAGGTGAGCTCGCCAGAAGACTTGGAGTTCTATCTAACGACTTCTGTAGAAACTGTCTGGACAAGGAGGAAGTGGGAAATGCACCAAACATTCTCTGTTTTATATACAGCCTTGGCCAAATTAGGCATCCTTATCTTTTTGTCTTTGCTGCCAAATCACTTATCCAAAGCAACTAATTAGTTTGAATTTTATGGTTTTCGGCGACACTATCTGAGGTTGTAAACGATTTTTATTTTTTCCTCATTTTTTGGCAAAGGCTTTATTACATTTTTCGTTTACGGGGATAATGTTTCAGACAACCTTCACAAGAATATTTAAGTTTTCTCCGATAGCCTTGATGTCCGTCAACTCAAGCCAAATCAGATCAAAAGGAGCATTGTCTCTAGATGTCAGATATTGCTAATTATCACTCTAGAAAAAATTCCGACTCTTCAAAGGACCGACGACGCCATCCTGCGGTATATCATTATCCGTGGCTAAAGAAAAGGTATTGGGCTCAATATTGAGCCGCAGCCAATCTGAACTGGAGTTCAAACAGATGCAGCAGGCAAGTAAGTCACTTCCCCAAAAGGACGTCTGAGCTCCTATTTTTAAATACGACAAAAATTCGTTCAGTGCCCATGATGGGACTGCTGAACATTGCTGAATATTTGAATTTTCCATTGCGTTATCCCTCTGTTTGTCGTTGGATTATACGCCTTAAATTATTTAATAACGTTTATTTTGTCTATCGCATGCACACATTTACGTAATTTTTGACTTAATAAAACAGAGCCGGACAAGGACAACTATTTACGACATTTTCTATCATTTTTCGGAACTGGTTTTCGTTTTTTGCACGAATCAGCTTGCATTTTAATTTCCTTGCACTGCGTCGAATTGCTGGGGTCTGATTTCTTTGATTTTCCCTTCTAACTCTTCTTGCACTCTGCTTTTGTACTCTTCTGAGCCTGAGAAGAACCTGATTTTTCTGAGTTTTTCGTTGCATTCTTGCAGATTTCTGGTATTTGTTTCTTTCTGTCTACTTTGCGTTTGCAAGGATTTGATCCCTGTATTTTGGGCTTCCTTATTCCAGCTCTTGTGCAAGGGTCAGTACTTTGAGACGCCTTTTTTCTGTCTTTCTTTGAAACATCCGATTTAGTCACAGTTTCCTTTGAGCTTTTCTCTGACTTTTCAGAGTAAGGTTTGCTTTTATTTTTATCAAAACGACTTGGATTTTTCGAGATAACTGCTGTTGATGTTTTTGATAATTTCTCTTTCGATGATTTAACAGCGTCGCGCTCATTCGTAGCCCCCGCAGTTGCGTTCTTTGTTGACGTTTCTTTCTTTGGCTTTGGGTTCTTCGCCACCTGTTTCTTCGTTGCCTGTTCTGTAGCTGGTTTCATTGCTGATCGCTTTGCCTTCTCTGCTGACTTTATAAGGTCAGGTTTCTGCAGTTCTTTCTTTGCAGGTTTTGATCCTGTTGTCTTTGAGGATGGTATTTGTTTCTGCTCCCATTTCGCAGCTGATTTGTTTGCGGCAATCTTGTCAGACGGCTTATTAACACTCTTAGTAGCTGCGGGCGGCAATTTTCTCTTACGTTCATCTATCAATCCTGATTTTAAGGCTTTTTGCGGATCAATGTGCGGTGGAGGTCCTTGTGGTCTTGTCTTTACAACCGGCAATTCCTTTTCTCCCTTTTCTAAGTGAATTATCTCACGGATGCCGCAGTACAGGTCGCTAACTGCATCGAACTCAGTTAAGCCCAACCGTCTGCTGTTCGAAATCTCACAAAATCCACCATCAGTTTTCCCATGTTCTCCATCGGCGCGGCGGACCCGTAACTGATGTCTTATGGCGACATCTTCAAGAACCGCCTTATTTGCAGCAAGCTTGGGAATCGTTATATGAACCGAAGCACGAATCCCTGTTCCTAAGTTTGTTGGGCAAAAAGTCAAGAACCCTAATCGGTCATCTCTTACAAATGGAAGGCTTTCTTCTATAGCACACAGACCTCCAATCAGTCGAGCAAAGACCTCCGCAAAGTTCCCACCCCTCTGCATGGAAGTAATACTCAGATGGTCTTCTCCATTACACCACACCACGAAGGTTCTGTCGAAATTGTGAAAAATTCCCCGACCCGTTGGCCAGTACTGACAGGCGTTAGCCGCTACTAAAAACCGATCATCAGGTGTGATTAGACAGTGATCATCTAAAAGTCTCGTTCGCGCAGCTTTGTCCAATCGACACAGAGAACGAAACTGTCCTTTGTATTCGCCTTCGAAATCAAACGAGATGCAATGCAGTTTGTCTTCGATTTCGTTGTAGTGGTCAACCGTCATGACTGGATTAAATGGATATCCTTGCAATGAACGCGCACATCGTATGCTAGTTGAGGCTATGAAGTGGCGGTTTGGGTCAATGTCTTCAAATACACTGGGATCGCCGAAGTCCACTGGAGAGTGTTTATCCGTGCCCTTAAATCCCAAATGATAGTCTTCAATGATTGGATCAAATAGCTCTGCAAAAAGTTTGTAACATCCCGGGCATGCAGCGTAGATGCCACAATCGGAATCATGATGAATCAAACCCGACTGAATGCAGTCCAGAAGTGTTGAGGTTTTAGTCCGCTTCGTTTTCAGCTTTTCAAACAATTCTGGGGTTAGGTGCTTTTTGAGTAAGGATCTTGAGTCGGATTGCAGGAGCTTGGCGTATCCGTCATCGAGTTTTTGAAGGATTTCGGAGTCGATGGCATCTCTTATAAGAAATGTGCAGAATTAAGGAGGTTTTCGAGAATGGGGACTGTTCATATTTACCCTTTGAAACGTTTGAGCACACAGAAGGTGTTGCTTCTGAACTTTCTAAGAAGGCCTTTAAACATGGTTGGAAATAAATATAAAGATTTCATATGAACTTGTAATTTTGTTGACAAATAATTTCACAGCTACATAAAAGTACGATAGGGCAATGACTTTTTAGTCAGAAAACACCACGATTCGTAGAAACCGCTAGAAATCTATTTCAATTGTTTGACTTTGCAAAGAAACGCTGAAGATCACAAAATGGCTACGATGACCAATAGTAAGATTGCATTTGTATGATACATTTGCAGGTCTGTTCGTCAGCGCATCTTCTCATATCTTATCAATTAAGCAACATTCTCACATTCTTTGCTACGCATAAGTTAACGCCATCCACCTAGAATGGGAACCGAATCACCAAAAATACGCGTGTTTCCCTTTAATTTATACTACATATTCGGTCTTCCTCTGGGCGCCATGGCGTAGTGGGTAGATGCGTCGACTCCTACGCTTGATGTTGTCGGTTCGATTCCAGAAAAAACACCAAACATTTTTTCACGGCTCCAGCTCTTTCGAGTCACTGACAACGCTCAAAGTGTATAACTGTCTAGAAAAAGCTTCTCAATCTCACCGTTCGGAGTCGGTATTAAACTGTAGGTCCCCTCCCCTCGTTACTGAGCAGCGAAAACTCCCCATCATCGTTTTGACAAGTCACAAGAAATGTTGGCAAGAAATGTCAAAACTGGACATTTCGATGTATAGCTTGCTGTCACCTCCGAACGAAACTGAAGCCTATCAAATTGTTGACGAACGATTTTAGATGTTTACACCAAGTAATCTTGTCGATGAGGTTCATCTCTCGAATTTGTGCAGTCAAATGGATGAGTTCAACACAAAACAACATTTAACACGTACTTCAAGTGTAAATTCAAATTTGTTTCTTTATTTAGTCTTCATTAATCAAAAGCTTTAGCACATAGGTATCCTTTTTTAATAAAAACCTTTTTCATACTTAACTGTAAAACTTATATACGTTCTATTTACTATTTGTTCCGCATCGAATAAAAGCGAATAAGTGATAAAATCTTACTTTTTACAATAGAAGTTATGAAACAATCAAAATAACAAACCAAAGCACGTCCTTGGATGCAGTAGTGAGGAGGGAAACATATATTAAACAAACGCTTATCGTAGACAATAATTTCTTCTTAACAATTTCAATAGAGACTCTAAACAAAATGTAAAACCTTGTGTGTTCTTTTGGTAGTTAAATAGGTAGGTACACGGTTCCTTTTTTTAATTCTTACTCTAGACTTTGTTTCTTTGTATTCATAATGTGAAATATACAAAAGCTAAGATTACAACAGTTAATGTGAAGAACTTCCTTAAACAACTTCAATACTTTAGTTAATTAATTTATTTGTTACAAATAACGGAGAAGAATTGTACTAAGTAAAATTAAAAAGTAATTCACTAATACGCTGGTAGCGTCGCCGCACAACTCGATCGCGCTTTCCTGCAGAAAGGGAATCAATGATCAGAGAAGTTTGAGGGATGTGTCCGTAGGTTGGAGTACTTACATTCATGTGCTTGTTGATACAACTGACTGGACGTATCCGTGAGAGCTCACGGTCCCGTTTGTAGCAGGCCAGACTGTAGTTCGCATCGTAGTCGTACTGGATTTCAATTGGATCGACAGTGAGGCGGAATGCCGATTCCTTTGGACACATGACGTCCACGATCAGCAAGATCAGATTGCTCGCTGGTATTGGGAGAACGACAAATGGCCGCTCGCACGCATGTGATGTCATGTTGTAGACAACGTTACCTTTTTCATTGTCTAGCGTGTACAAATGACGCCTGTGATCGCATGACTTTAGCCGCGTTCGACGTAATGTTACCCTATGTAGCCAATCCTTACTGTTTACCGCATAATCGGTCATGTTTTCATCGAAGTAATGGTCCATTACGTCGGCAGCGGCTGCATGGAATTGCACAACATACCACAGCAATGTATGTATGAGCCATTTGGCCAGGCGAAGAATGTGAATAAATGGCTAAAAATAAAATAATTCAAAGATAAAAGAGAGACTCGGAATTTGGACGAGCTGATGACCCACCGAAAATAAATGACTGGATGAGTTGTAGTCTCCGGTGGCCTCAAAGCACACCGCCTGGTAGTCGTAAATAATGACTTCTTTGTAGACTTTCTCTTCAATCAATCGTCGCATAAGCGCGCCATTTACTTCGCCAAAGAATTTTCCAGTCTCCGGTCGTCTTGGAGATATAACAACGTAACCGTTGTTATCCAAGATGTAGCAATCGATCTCATCGGACGTACATGTTTTTGGGCAATCAACGCACTTTAAGATATTTGAGATGTTTTTATTCATATTTAAACTGTCTCTATCGTCTCCTCTTACAGTGCTTGTAATATTCTTGAAAAGTGTGTAAAGGGCCTTGTGCTGAAACTGAAAGCCGACAACTGCCGCTGGGGCAGATTTTCCTCCCTCGGTGTGGAAAATTGCATGACTTGCTGTAACTATCGTTTCGGCGTTGGATTCTTTAAAAAAAAACAAAATTATAAATTTGAATCATTTAGTGACTAGTGGGGAGTTTTGTGGAGGGTACCTCCAGCGTCGAAAGGAACTGAGTACACGAAACTCTCCTCGCGAACAAAATGCTGCTCCACAGCTCGTTTGTACCAAACTTCATCAATGGCCCGTCGATTATTCTCACCAAATTGTTCGCTGAAAATCATAAAAATTGCATAAATTTATGGAATATAAAATATATCATAAGTTGATGTTTAGATCATTTGATCATAATTTCGACGGCAGCACTTTTGGATCATTTAAGTGTGGCATATAATAAAGAGGGTATTTTCGACTAAAGGGCTAACTAAGATAACGACTGGATGGCGCAGTTGGTTAAGTGCCTGTCCCAAGTAAGAGGGGTCCCAGGTTCGAATCCCAGTGAAATCGAATCTGGTCTAGTCACCATTTGCCGTTGGGATCAAATTAACGGCGCGGGAGTAGGTTGCTACCTGGCAGTACAATGGACCAGTTTTGAGTCTTAGTGCTCCAGTAATGTTTCAAAAATCCTCCGAAAAAAAAAGATAACTTAGGTTTACTTATGTCAAAACCAAACGAAAAATATCATCCAGAAGCATCTTCAAATTGCAAAGTGTCCATAATTGCTTTTAGAAACTTAAGGAGAATTTGGCCGTGAACTGACATTTGCAAACATAGAGAGTGATTCATTGCGTTCCCGCGTAGATACGCAAAAGTGAACGAACTTGTCGAAACTGAACGAGGAATTTTTTTAGTTCGCTCATTAGCTTCATTTCTTTTAAATTTCCGTACGGTCACTTCAGCTGGCCCTGAAAATGTGGTCCGAATATTGATTAGCCTTCATTGTCTGTAAAAAGATCAGTTCGAAAATTCAGGACGACTGAATCAATGAGTGGTCTCAGACATTCCGGCTGTCCTTCAACAAGTCGATCAACACAAAAAATTTAAACAGTTGATGCTCTGAGTTGTTGGAAATCCAAGAACTCTAACTCGGCACAGTGGTCAAGAAATGGACATTTCGGGGAGCTTTCTATAGCGTATTCCCACGAAGGACTTGCATGTTGTTGTCTACAGAGTGTAGCACTGAAGCCTACTCACCACGCAAAGCGATCATTGAATTGATTATGGAACAACAACAAGTGAATGCTCTTTTTTTAAACAAAACAATCTTCAGCGATCAGGCTCATTCCCAGTTTGGTCGCTTCTCTAATCGTAAAAATTGTCGAAGTTGTGGTTCATAAAATCTACGAGAAATTGTTGAGGAATTAACGTATCTATAAATTGCCAATGTCTGTTGCGTATTTTGGCTGGATGCATCCATTCTTCTTCAAAAATGCAGCCAACACGGTAGTTAAGGCCATGTGTGAGCGGCGTTAAAATTGTATGTCCGAGTGAGTATGTCCGCAAAGCAGTAGAGTTGATTTACCTCGGTGCTTGTTCAGTAGCTGAGTCTCGAAAGTTAAAGAAAGGTTTTAGGGACAAAAAGGAGAACAAAAACTACCGTAAATTTCAACTGCTTGAAATATGAAATGAAATAGAAGAGAATTAAAAATGTCCACAGTTTTAGGAAGTTGCCCGTTAAAAACACTGCAAGGCCCGTTCAATAATTGGTAACAACAGCCAATCTATTCTGCAAAGTTGTCTTAGATTAAAAATTTTGTACACATTAAATCCTAGTTAATCATTGGTTCAAAAGTACAATAAAACACTTACCCAGAATGTGCTTCTTCGGCAACATTTGAATGAAACTCTTGCCATCGGGTCAGGCCACTATGGGTTGCCAAAAAGGCTACAGTGACACCAAAACGCTGCTTAAACTCATTCCTACACAAAAAAAAAGAACACACACAAAAAAAAAGAAAATACAAGAATTCAATTAGATTCGGAACACAAAATTCGCAAAGAGAAATACATCTGTGCAAAGTTGTTAAAATAATAGAACACCATTTGTATTGATTACACATATAACACTTAGACTTCTTTACCTTGGCAACAAACCCATTAAAACCGCAATTGGGCTTGAGCTATTCCATAAAAAATGGTGCATTGTGCAATTTTCGATTGAGTAAATAAAATAGATTGTGCAAAATGAAGAGATTCAAAGAATACATAAAGAGAATGGATGAAAATAAAGAACACAAAATTAAGAGAAGTCCTTATTTAGACGGCTCGCAGAGAGTTTAGTTAAAAAAAGTGTGTTTTTTAATTTTGATGTTGCAAAAGAGTATCGTTATTAATCGGTCACTGGTATGGTTGCAATTCCCAGTGGGATCACTTACCCCTTGTTGTCGTCTTTTGAATTGAAGCTGGTGTTCTTTGAAAACCACTCGGTAACGCGGGCATCAAAGACCAACGATTGCATTAGGCTACGGTCACCTAAAATGTCAAAATTGAACAGTTGGGAAAAATTAAAGAATCAATGGCATGAATGGTTGAGGGTGTTGGCAGGTGCATGTTCAACAAAATCACCCATCTTGCTGGCGAACAAGATGACGGAGGTGCAGGTGGCTTTAAGGTGCGATATAGTGACATGCAGAGTATCTCTCAGATATACACAGGTGCGTCTAACAAAAGGAATAATAAAAAAGGCTAAAACTGCGGTGGTTATCGCTGTGCAATTCCTCAGCTAACTTGATGTTTGTTTGTTGTTTTTTTTTTGCATTGAATTAGATATTTACAATTGGTAAAATTTAACGTGCTGTAGGCTGCCCAAAACTTGTCTGTGGTTGAATGGTGCCAAAGACATTACTCTACTTGTAAATAAGGTTAAGAGAGATGAGTCAAGAGATGTGTTTGTGTATGGGAAATAAAGAGAAACAGAGTGTAAAGATGTTAAAAAGAACTGACTGAGAAACTAAAAAAAAATGTTTAAAGTCTGAAAAGAAAGTGTTGAGCATTTCAACGTCACTGTTTTCAGGATACCACAAGAATGCCACATTTTGAGGGGGTTATACACAGGGAATGTGCAGTGAAGGTAGGGCGCCTTCGTATACGTCTAACAAAAATCTGCGTTTCTTGTGTTCGTGGACTCAAATTCAAATTGAAGTAACACATGCCGACCGTGAACTGCTTTGTTCGGAAACGTAAACAATATACAGTTAATCTTTCGGCGTCGGGTAAGGGCCTTTCATATGAGGCATAAACTGCGAACGGACATTTTTCGAAATAACCATATTTCAGGAAATACAGTCGATTCTGTATTTCTAAGTCTCTAATTCTCAAGTCGAATTTTTACGGGATATCAAAATTAGTTCGAGTTAGAGGGAAATTCGACTTAGAGGGAGTCGACTGTATCAGCAAAAATGTATAGAATATGCGTTTTGAATTATCGAATTTTTTCCTGAAGTAAAAACTCAAAAAAATATTTAAATAAGAAAATTATCGATTAAGTTTTTTTCTGCGAATTCAACAATCTCTTCGCGAATTGCCGAACTGAATTCACGCTCCACAATGAGCCGTTCGCAATCCCTAGATTCAGGAATAAAAAATTAGCGAAATCTCTGGCGACGAACATTTTAAATTTTAAATTTTACACTGACAATTCGCGGTTAATTTTATGTGAATGAAGTGTCAAAATTCGCGAATTTCGCAGTTCGCAGTTCGCCTCTCATGTGAATAGCCCTTAAGATTTAGCAAAAGAAAAAAAGGGCTTTAGGAAAGCAGAATTTTTAAGTTCGCTACAAAATATGGGTAATTTTTTAATTATTTTTTAAATTATTATTTAACTTTTATTGAATTTTAATATATTTATCCCACGGAACAGAAAAAGTGGAATCAATCATTAGTTTCAACCCGACAGGCTTTGGAATAGTAGTGTGCCGCTAAGAGGAAATAAACAAATTCATTCGAGAACTGTCTTGGCCTTCCAGTAATTTGCCTTTTCTAAATATTCATAAAAATGAAGAAAGCAGGCTTGTTGTCTGACTTTTGCAAATGACTGCGTTTATGAAGATACTCGTAACCTGGCATATGTGTCAATTGCACAGTGTCCTGTTTCAACTCATGTGTCCCAAGTCTGATTATTCTGATTAGACCAAGGAGGTGCTTAAGGTTTAGTCGGGACAGATTTGCTTTGTGGTGGTGTTGCTGGGTCTTGATGGAACTAATGTTGCATGTTACAGAATTTCCGTGGCCCACTAAGACCACGAATGGGTCCATTGTGATAAGACACATAGTCGGGATCGGGCTGGAGGTTACCAAATCCAAATTAGAAATACATATAGCAATAACGTTTCTTAACTTTCTTGTGTAAGAACTGGTTCAAAGAATCCTGCGTTTCTATGAGTAATTGGTAAGGCCGTCCAAGGGTCACCCATTCTTTTTGCGTGATATCCTAAAGGGCCATCTATAATGGCCATACGGAAACTTAAGAGAACTGAGGCAATCGAGCGAAT
The DNA here is from genome assembly GCA_930367185.1 of Myathropa florea. Classification (NCBI taxonomy): domain Eukaryota; kingdom Metazoa; phylum Arthropoda; class Insecta; order Diptera; family Syrphidae; genus Myathropa; species Myathropa florea. The sequence goes on along the minus strand of OV884004.1, from coordinate 99,437,073 downwards.
ACACGAAAATGGTACACTGTGACTATAATAACCGTTACGCTCAGTTTCGGTAAGTTTGTTCATTTTTTGTCTACTTACGCGGGAGCAAAATGAATGTTAGTTGAGAGCTGAAATCTCTATAAGCAGCTATTGAATTTGGCCTCGATAACTTTTCGGTTTTGAAATAAGGTTACGTTTTCGTGCGTCTATTATAATTAGCCCTCAAGAGGCTACGTCCAATAACTACACAGGAGTTTTTTGTGTTATTTTTTTAAGTTTAGCGATGCCATATCAGACTAAAAATTGAACCAGACTCAATGCTTAGAGGTTTTTACTGCAAGGGTCTTGACAGGTAATTGTGATTTGATTGCAAGATAGTGTTGATTCTACAAATTTTTAACCACGATAGCTTTTAAAGATAGGGTTGCAGTGTTTAACCATTTATGATCTGAAGCCTCAAACCAGGTATTTGGAGACTCAATTTTTCGTTTGCAATATTTTTTTAAATTTGAAACTGTACTCTGGCGGAATTTAAGTCTAGTTTATTGTTTATTGTTAAAAAGTTCTAATATGTCGTTCAGGTTAATATAAACAATAAAACAGAGCTCAGAAATAGAACAATTATAAATGCCATTTAGAAAGGGCCTCTTCTCGTGTAAGAATAATGACACGTATCAGTTGCTCAAGAATCTAACCAAAGACTCTTCACTAGCTGTAATGGCCTGATTTATTAAATGCATTTGTAGACTGAAGAGTCAATAATTATTAGCTTCATGAAGTTAAAAATCGAGCTTAAATCTGGAAGAGATTGCACGAAAGCATTTTGAGACTCATTGAGATCAATTTTGAACATGTGTTTGCTTGAATTCTGCTCGGAGGTGGTCACTGTAAGAAAAATAGACTCAAGCCATAGTTTGGAAGTCGTGTATTCAATGCGTAGAACTGTGGATGTAAAGAATCTTTAATTTTGATCCTGAATCACGGATATTCCCTAGAAAACTAATGAAATGCTACCTTTACTATCGTCACGTGGCTCAAATTTTACAAAAATTATTAATTTTGTTGAAAGTTTGAAACAGCTTGCACGGCAGTGGCTACAACAGAAGACATAGCCCAGCTGAGGAGGACAGGGATGACATTTTCTAGAAGAAGTTGAAATGTAAAGATTAAGAAATAAAACAAGAAAAACTGAGAAGAAAACCAACACATAGAAAGAGTATTTAGAGTATTTGTGAGAGAGAGATAAAAGGTTTTACTGTACAAACTCTTCGTATATTTACAAGAACTTATTCGCATCGTATATGTATGTTTAGGTACTTAATAAACAAACTCAAACAAAACAGTGCAGTTGGTAAGGACCAAAAGAAAATCAAAGGAAGACGTCTAAATCTGAATAATACCAAGTTGCAAGGATGCATGGAGTACTCACAATAGTACGATTCTTTTTCAGTTAGCGACGGTATACGCCCAGAGCTTGTGTTAGCTGTGGATTTGCATTGTATTGAAATGAAGAAAAAAAAAATGAGTCCAAAAGAGAAGTATTAAACCATAAGTAGACAAGTGAAATGAGAAAACAGGAAAATAAGTACGAATACACCTGAAATATGGCTTAGAAAAAAAGAAAAAAACAAACAAATTATAATCCAAGACGAATACCGAGTCAATCCGCGCCAATTCAAGGATTCTGCGTCGAGTCCTTGCTGATTTTTCAATTTTATCAAAATTCTTAGACAAATGCAGAATGGATGTGAATGAGGCGATTTCGAGGAGAAAACTTTGCTTCAAGGCAACTATAGTATATCGCATGCGCTCTTAGCTGCAGCGTTAAATAGTCAAACATTTGCGTTAAGTGAAAAGTATAATCAGCCCTTAGCTTCGAGCGAAATGGCTTAAACTGTCAATTTGATCTTTTCACAAGGTCATTGCAAACATTTTTTTTATTGTTAAAGTAAGTAAATGAAAGTAGTTATGGCTAGAAGAGATGTGAGGGGAATGAGGAATGAAATACTTACAGTAAATTGCAGCGGTGTGCTCGGGAGGCAGTGAACTTCTGCTCAGTGGCCACTTCCACCCTGGCCTTGACATTTTGCCCAGGAAGTGTAGGAGTTCTGCTTCCGGACTTGTGAAAGTTATGTTGCTGTGCTTGCAGAATAGCCTGTAAGCGATTGAGGGCAAATTGAGTGTGTTTGGTGGTGGAAATTCATTGATTGCTCACCAGTCAGGGTGGATTTTCCATTTCTTGCCATCGAAGAAGCTCGCGGTGTTACTGCCTTTTATGCTGAGCCGGTGTATCTCGTCTTCAGCGCGAATCTGTAAGCGATTTACACCGTATTGCTCAGGGTATGTTACAACCAAAGTGAATGGCGTGTTCTGAACAGCCGTCCAGTAGTATTGGCGTCTGATTCGGGCTACACGTTTCTGAAAATGTAAGGGATGGTTGATGGGATGTCTTTTCTTTTCTTCAGTGATACGTACCATCTCATCGAAATGATTTTTCGTCATCATCCACTTGCTGCCGGTGGACTGATTTATAATTGCATCCCGAACCTGTAAAGAAATTTAAACAAATACATTTGTAAGTTTCTTATGGGAACCTAGAATATTTTTGTCCATTTTTTAGTTAATTTCTGCGGTTTATACTTAGCATTTCCGACACGATTGAATGACTGGATGAATCAATTACTGGGTGCCCTGTCAATTTCGTAATCCTTTGACAACAAATGTCCATCGAATTTTCGTTGCTGAAACTGCCTTGTTTGACTTGCAGTGTGGCACGCATGACGCACCATGTTGTTAACTCCGGTAGCAAGATCTTCAGATCTTTTCATACATTTGTGGGCAGATATAATGAGCCAACACGCACCGATTCCGATTCCCATCAACTGTTTCGCTTTCTCTGAAGAAAAAACAGCCCAATGATGGTTTTGGCCCACACTCCGTCTGAAACAAACACTTATTGGTCATGCAATGGTGATTCGAACCTGCCCCAAGTTCGAGGGGTCCCAGGTTCGAATCCCAATGAAATCGAAGCTAATCCAGTCACCATTTGCCGTTGGGATCAAATTAACGGCACTGAAAAAGGTTGCTACCTGGCAGAACAATGGACCAGTTTTGAGTCTGAGTGCTCCAGTGTAGTGTTTCAAAAACCCTCCGAAAAAAAAGATGGCTCCACTGGCACCAAAATGCTTAGCGCGGTAACGATACGACACACGTATGTTCTCGGCAACTCTCTGTCTTACCGCTTCAACCAGTTCAATGGAACGTCCTCGGCGTTGATGAACACAATGTCGACGATCTCCCACCGTCCCGTGCTCAACAAAGTTCGACATCAAACCGTGAATGGTATTGTCAGGCAGTGCTTGTTGGCCACGATTTTTTTCGACGATATGCACGTTGAGTTAATACAACTGAACGACTATTTTCAATGTACAGTCGCTATTTCGGCGAGTTGTTTGAATGTGAAGGGATTCATGGTTAAAATTGTCTACTCACGTCAATCAGTTGATAAATGTCAAAGTTATTCAATGTTTACGTACCAACAAGATGGCGCACCCTGTATATACATGTGGAACTTGACAAGCAAGCCAACCATACCGTCGGATACTTCGACATAGGAACTGTCAAAAGTAATGACCTCAATTGTCCGTCCAGAACGTTCGTGCTTGTGCGACATATTTTTTTTAAATTTTGCGAAAGTCTCCTACGGTTGTGTGCATTGAATAGCTGCTAAATACAGACTCAAATAAAAAGCGAAATCCGTCAAGGACTGCATTAAAGAGCTTAAAAGCCAGAACCGCCACAAAATCCTTCTGTGCTGTTTCGCTGGACACTCCAGCATTAAAGGAAACGAAAAGTCAGATGAACTGGAACGGACAAGTTCAAGTTTAGTCGCAGAATCGGGTGACAATACTATCCACCCTACTATTAGCTCAGCCAAAAGACTCATTGAGCAAGAATCTGTGTCATCAGCAAACGAAAAGTGGCAAAGCCACCCAGGCTGCGTCATGTCCCACTGCTTATGGCAGAAATACGATATCAACAAAACCAAATCCCTCATATCCAACAATAAGAAAATCATACTGACCCTGCTGCTCATGCTGATCATTCTGACCCTGCATTAATTCTCGGAAAACATGCAATCCCTACAGGGCATACACAATGGACCTCTGCAGCGACGTGTCTGTGTAGTGTATAGTGAATTTTGCACAGACTAATGGGAAAATTCATATCCTAAACATGAGTAAAAACACGGATAGATAATTTTGGATCGAGTTTGTGCAAATTTATGCCAGGAACCCTAAACTCAACTCCAGCTTTTTTATTAATTTGCTAATAATAATAAATTTTTTTTCTTTGGAAACGATACAACTAATGTCTGTACGAAGGGATGTTTGCACAGACTTATGGTTGCTAAAGGTTTGCAGCGATGGGTCTGTGTCGTGTTTGGGCCCTATAACGAGGGAATTTCAAAAAGTCATGGACTAATTGAGCCGCTCTAGTAAATATCAAAGTTATTTTACTGCAAATCCAATGACTCTGTACCCCTGGGTACGTAAATATACAGTGATTCAAGGAAACGAAAGAGCGGATATTCAGAGTAAAAAAAGTATTTTTCTCTACCCTATATAAGTACAACCTTAAATCATTTTCCAGAAACGACTTTCTACTTTTCTACTTTACAGACGCATTCTAAGTCTCTCCGACCTCCAAAATATCAGATTTAAACCTGGCCAACTTCCTGGGCTGTGTAAACGACCCTTTTAGCATTCGCAACTACAAATTTGCTCGAATTTTCGAAGCAGAATCTCAATAAACTATCGGCTTTCAGTTTGTTATTGCCTCATTTTTAGAACAGAATATTTTGCGTTATCCCAGTATGGCTTAAAAGGAAATCCATGCTTAAGCATTAAAGAACGTTTGATAACCCTATGTGTAAAGTTGCATCATTTTTCTGTTGGAAATCTAGTAGAATATGTAGACTTAAACTTACGCCAATCAAAACCGTATTGAATTCCCTCGGCAGATGATCATCATCCAATAGTTCAACTTCGATCATATCCACGCTATTGTATGCCGGCTTGAGAATGTCTTGAAACTGCAAAAACAAACAAAAATCAAATCAAATCAACCATCTCAGTTGATTCAGGAGATTTCCCGAACTTACAATTGGACGAAAATCTGGATGGAATAGTATGTAACCGTTGTTGGTGACAATAAAAGCGTATCCGTTGACTCCCAACTAAAAAGCAAGCAAATTTTAGTTAAAGTCGTCTTATTTAATACCTTCTCATTACCAGATACGGGGACAGCAGTTTCCTTATGTCTCTGATCGGTACGTCAGTTCCAGCGACTCCCAACAAATTAGCGATTCTAGTCTGCATTCCGGTGTGATGGGGAAGATAGAGAAAATAAATTTGCATTATAATTTGATCCCATTTTGCAACAAATTTGGCATCGATTACACTCGCTACGTCTAAATTGAAGACTAAATGATAATTGTATCTAGCTAATTTCAAAATATCAACAATCAAAGTTACAAAATTTACGGCAGTTTGAATACGTACATTATAAAATATGGAACACAAATTTTGGAAACATTTATATTATTAGATATTTTGTTGTTTAAGGAATCCGATAAGCTACGGATGTTGTGTATACAGCTTTTATTTAAGATATTGTCTGCGTTATATAAGTGTATCTTTTCTATGTTACACTAATATAAGGACTAAATATACAGACTCTGAGGATATAAAGGCCAGCTAAATAATATGGGAAGAAGCATTTCAATTATTCGAATTTGAAGGATTATCAATACAATTTCGTTTACTAAATAAAATTCAAACAAAATTACAGGGGGTATATCTAATTTGAGGGGAGATTAAATATTTACACTCAACAGCACATTCAAATAGGGGAACGAGGAGATCTGGCAACGCCGTGAATGGGATTTATTGGCCAAAGGTTTCCCCTAACCGTTGTTGAGAAGAGAACACTGGAAAAATTGGTTACGGTTTTAGGGATGAGAAGAGATTTATGTAAAAATGCACGTAACCAACTTGTTTTCAAATTTTTAACATATGAAACATTTGCGTGCATTTTGACACTTCCCATAGAAATTGAGAGTTTTTCGTGTGATTTGACATTTCATTGTAAACTTAAGGAAATGGAAAAAGCTAAAAGCATATGGATTGTCATTTCAAAATATGTCTGAAGGATTGACTGCCTATGTATGGAACGTAAAAATGGTAGCACATCATCAAATGTAACGTTCGCTTGATCAAGCGTGTATTCTTGAAGTTACATTTGTTGTTGTCACTTAAGAGCCTATTGTTTTTACTCCATCATCATTGTTTTTACATCCACAGCAGCGCTCGAGGTCCTACTCCATCTTACTCCATCTCTTGACATCTTCTGTAGTAGCAGAGTGGCTATAACCGCAATGAAACTCAGGGCAGTCAAGATGTGGAAAGACAAGCTATATGGGCACGCGTCCATCCTCTCAAAATGGACAGTATCACATAGATACAAAACATCGGATTTCCTGGCACCAACCCTGACTACCATGAGGAAGTTCTTTACCCGAATTTCAGACAGGAGTGGTTGGGAAGTGCTATCAACAAACAGCGGCGAAGATATTTCCCTATATACTGATGGCTCGAAAACAGGGGCAGGGGTCTTTTGAGATCTTTTTGAAAGTTCCCTAAACCTAAGCGACGAATGTTTTCCAAGCAGAAGTGGTAGCAATAAATGAGGCGCCACTTACGCTTAAAGAGCTTAGTTTGACTGAAAAAACGATAACCATATACCCCGACCGCCAAGGGGCTATAAGAGCCATAACGTCGGATATTGTAAAGTCGAAACTAGTCAAACTATGCAGACAGAACGTCAACGAAATCTCCTGTCTAAACACGGTGACTCTCTGCTGGGTACCAGGACACACAGGAGTTCAAGGAAACGAGAGAGTGGACGCATTAGCGAATGAGGGCTCAGAGTTAGATAAATCTCCAGCACTACCTTATGTCTACACGCCGTTAAGTTTCCTAAGGAAAGAAATAGAGGACGAAACCTTAGAAAGAGCAAATGAGCGATGGCTGAATCTGGATATTGGGTCAACGTCGAGAGCCCTATGGCCGGCGTTGAACAGGAAGAAATCATTATCACTGATTAGCATAAGTCGCAAGGATATAAGGACGGTGGTAGGAGTTCTCAGCGGGCATTGTCCGATAGGCACCCATGCCAGAAGGTTAGGTATCCCCCATAGCTGTAGATGTTGCAGAACCGAGGAGGAAATAGAGCCCCTCCGCCACCTGCTATGCGATTGTCCAGTCCTACGGGGAGGGAGACTACTGACACTAGGCAGTAACTTCTTCTACGAGCTGGAGGATCTGAATAAAATAAAGCGGAAGCACCTCCTGGGGTATATACAACTATCTGGGTGGTTTTAATCAGCATGCCCACACCCAGGGCACAATGGACCCAATTGTTGGTTTCAGTGAGCAGCGACCTAGACGCAAGGGCACCCTACCTACCTACCCTACCTACCCTACTCCATCTGTTAACACACGACCGTGCAAACGCCGTATTTTAAGTCTTATGAAGCTACTGTAGTTCCGCGTCATTCTCATTTACCACTTCTCCAGCCTTCGACACAGTGGGCGCCATGGCCGTGTGGGTTCGTGCGTCGACCCATGCGCTCTAGACTTATACAGTCTAGGTTCGAATCCCAGTTCTGACAAACAATTTTAAAAAGAAATTGCTCCACCTCTTTCGATTCACTGACAATGCTCAAAGAGTATAACTGTCTAGAAAAAGCTTCTCAATCTCGCCGTTCAGATTCGGCATTAAACTGTAGGTCCCCTCCACTCGTGAGAGAACAATAGCACAACAACACAACACGAATGGCTGAAAAGTTTGGCCCAGGTCCACCTCGGACTGTAGCGCCGCCATTATTATTATTATATGATTTGTAGCTCGCTGTTCTATTCTATCTAGTAGGTGCAAAAAGGTCTTGGGGGCACCATACCAGATATGAGTGTTAAACTAAAGATTAGGGTGAATGTGGGCTTTATAAATTGATGCCAAAATCGAGTTTTCTAACAAAAATTACCTCCGCGTGTTTTCTAGGACACGCTTTATATACACATGTGAATTTCCAACTAAAACATACAAATAACATAAGAAGAAGAGAGAATGTTCAGATGTTTTCACTTTCATTGGAACTGTCGAAAAGTTCTATCAAGTGTTTAACTTGTAGAATTTAGGGTGATTTCTTCTTTTCACAAAAAAAGATTTAAGTTAGCCAAGATGTTACGAAAACATTTAAACTCATTCAGTTTTGTCAAGTCAAGTTGTCAGTCAAGCTCAAACAGTTTTAATCACAGAAAATCACGAAAGTTCAACAAAAAGAGATAAAAGAATGTGCAGTTGAGAGTGAGGTTTTAAAAATAATTCATACTTTCCAATTTACAACACTAAATAAAGTCTCTAATTTTGTCAATAAACTTTAAAAAAAAGTAGGATTTTTGAAAACGTAATGCGAAATAAAGTTTAATTTCATGGCTGAGACCAAAATGTAAAACTTATTTTCATATATTTATTCTTGATTAAATTGTTTAAAGCGCGTATGCTAAAGAATTGGCCGTAACTATAGCGCTGATATGCATATGTATGCTGCAGGCTAGACAATGCAAAGTTCCACTTATGTATGTACAGATAGCTGAATGAAAAGAAATTGCTGGCATATCGTCGTTGAAATTGAAATTAAAAAAACAAAGCTTCATTTTGAATTGGAGAAGGAGAAGAGATTATTTATTATCCATAAAATTGATCTTCTTTGGCTTGATCGGATTGAATCAATTCTGGAAATGAAAATAAGGGCAACCAAGGACCTATTCAAAGAAAAAAACCTGTTTGCATTCTTTTTTTTTTGTGTGTTTTCATGCGATCTGAGAAGGCCTGAGATGGTCTTTTGTTTGAATCTTGATGGATTATAACTGATTTCTTAGGCATCAACTGTCAGACTATGTGGGAGATGTTCGATAGGTCAATGGCTTTGATGCAAGATGGCGTTCGGATTGCATAGAATATTTTTTTCGGACATTTTTGAACAACTGCCTTTCTTCCTATAGCTAGGAGTGTGGAAATGTGATGCAGAACTTCGTTAAGAGTAAAAGTTTGCAAAAGACATGAATGCCCACATCAATTAACTTGTTACGCGACATAATTTGGTTTTCCTCGAAATAATGAAACTAATCTTTCGAAAATCAAGAACCGTTAGAGAAAGCCTAATCAGGTTGGGCCTAAACGAAGCCTACACTGAAAATCTGAACAAAGGAACAACTAAATAAAATGAAATGACGTCTTATTTGTTTTCTACTTTTCACTCGAAACTAAAGAACTCTAATCTATCTATTCATCTATCTAGGTTTGTGTAAATGTGAGTGTATATGTAACAAGCAGAAATCAACTATACTCCTGCACTAAATTCAAACCAATTTTATACATTTACATTATATAATAATCCACGTTTTGTTTATTTATTCTTTTTTTTTGAGAATTCATTTAAATATTACATCCAACCAAAAATAATATGTTAACATCTAAGAGTATCTATGAATATATATTTGTATCTATAGCACTAGATAATACGGTTATATATGTATACAGCAGCGTTAATGTTCGCGTATGCTAATAAATCCAACCATCGGGATGGTTCTCGAAAACACAACTACAATAGATTTCTATGAATATATTTTGTCAACCAACCAAAAAAGTATCAAATTTATTTATATTCTTAAGAGAATTTTGTTTTTTGTTTTGTTCTATGGTTTTTTTTAATTATTTGTGTTTTTTTTGTTTTATTTAAGTAATCTCTAAACGTAGACTAAGTTAGTATTATAGCGCAAAAAATTAAACGATTACTTTTGATTATTCGTTCGTTAGGATTTTATTTTTGAAATACCTCACGAGTTTGGGATTCCCAGTACGCTTCGTTAATTAACACTTCTTCGGTGATATTCTATGATATACGAGTATTGTACAAGTTAACGTTTCAGTGATACAAATACATTGAATGTTTTTTTTTCAATTTTTCAAATTTTTGTTTTGGAATTTTGTTTTGATTTTTTTTGTAGGTATATGATAAGTAAAAGAACACATTTGTCATTAGTTAATTTTTATAAGTTCTTTGATTTTTTTTTGTTTTTGAGGAAAAATGTTTGCGTGTTCGGGAGACACTTACCGCATTTTCACGACGATCGTACACCGGCATTGAGACTGTGGTCATGAAGTGGTACTTGTCCGTTTCGAGGGGTTGAATCCAACTCTGAAAGGGTAATAAAAAACTTAAAAACTTTCAAAACTTATGGTTTGTCCATTTTTTTGGATGAATGTTTAGGTTATTCCAAATTTTAAGCAAAGAAATTTTAGATTTTCCTCCTTCCTTGGATAGCGCTACGATCCGGGGTGGAACTAGGCCTCAACCAACAAGCCTCTCCAACTGGGACAATGCCAAAATCCAGACAGTTTGAGGCAGTTAATCGGAAAAAAAGGACGGGGAATAAGGGGTTTTCTACAGGTCACCAATTGAATTCTTTTGCTGATAGACAAATAATAGATGAAACTAATTGAGGAGCGAAAATGGAAATTAGATACAACCAAGGAACACCCTTCTCTTCTGAGTCTATGTTGGATACCGGGAAGTCCTGGGATCCAAGGAAACGAGAGATAAAAACTGCAAGAATGGAAAAGAAATATAATTTGTTGTTCGAAGACTTGGAATTGCTCAACTCCAAGGGGAAGAGATTGCTTTTGGGCAAAAACTTATTCAAGGAAGATCTGAATAAGATCGAGCTGCAAAGGAAGGGCCAGAAAAGGTTACCTACCGTTGAGATCATTTTAAAAAGGGTGCCCTAAGCGCAATCAATGAATTTACCAATATTCCAGATAAACGTTACAGGGCAGGTCTTCTATGTTATTAAAGAAGCATATTCAAAGTATGTGGTCGCGTGGCCGTGTGGGTTCGTGCTTCGATCCATGCGCATTAGACTTTCACAGTCTAGGTTCGAATCCAAGTTCAGACAAACAATTTTGCAAACAAAAAAAAATTGTTCGCGGCTCAAAGAGTATAGTTGTCTAGAAAATGCTTCTCAATTTCGCCGTTCGGAGTCGTGAGAGAACAATAGCACGCACAACACCAGTGGTTGCTGAGAAGCTAGGCCGAGGTCCATCTCGGATTATAGCGCCGCCATTATCTAACCTTAGCCTTAAACTTTCTCATCTAACTCCTTCTTGTCAGATTTTTGGATTCTGGAAAAAGGTGCCCGTACGGTTGCGTTTAGAAACCGGCATTTTGGACACCACTATGGATCTCAATCTTTTCCGTGGCAGCTGATCGCACCTAACCTAATCTAAGGCACATGAACATGGAATATAACGTAGACTTGCACATAGGAAAGGTTCACTTAGACTTAAGGGCCAACTGTAAAACACATTCGAAAACTGAAGCGACTGTAATGAAAATCACAAACATTTCGTTAAGCATGTGCGAATTTAACGAAAACAAACAAATGTTTCGTTAAGCATGAGCTAGTGGGCTCTGAACGGCACCGCGCACATTCGAATTTGACAGATGGCACACAAAAGAACAAAAATCCCAAAATGGCATATAATTGAACGAAATTTTTCAGTACAATGAAACAAAACAAGGGAAGAAATTCTGACAGATGGTTATGCACGCATGCGTTCATTATGGCTATGCGTGTGTTTTGTGCAAACTTGACTAAACATTTCGTTAAATTTTCACACTCGACCATGCTTGCTCATGCCTATTATAGTTGGGCACTAAGCCGATACGACTGGACGGCGCAGTTGGTTAAGTGCCTGCTCCTAGTTTGAGGGGTCCCAGGTTCAAATTTGCCGTTGGGATCAAATTAACGGCAGTGGATTGTACTATCTGGTAGTACAATGGACCAGTATTGAGTCTAAGTACCCCAGTAGTGTTTCAAAAATCCACGGAAAAAAAAAGTCGAAAAAAGTGAACGAACTTAACGAAACTGAGTGAAGGGGTTATGGCTGAAACACAATAGTGCGCTGCGCTAGTCGACTTCACGTTACGGAGGGTGTGCGTTGACGCACTGCGTTAATAAGCTCCTGCCCCTCTCTCTCAAATACCAAAAAAAAAAATATTCCCTCAGCTGTTTTAATTTCTGAAATGTCAAATCAAAAAATATTCTGGTCAAACAATTCAACGTTAAAGAAATTAATTGCGGAAAATGAATGCCAAGAAAGTAAAAAAAATTAAAAAAGTGATTCTTGTTGCTAATTTGGCGTATTCATTCAAATTAGTTTTGTCGTTGAAATAATTGTAGTCAGCTGTTTTCATTTCTCAAATGTTAGTTGCCACAAAATGTTCTCAATTTGGGAAAAAACTCTCAATTTGGGAAGCATTTCTCAATTTCGCTCTCACAGCGCATCCCTCTGTCAAAAAAATATCCAACATGTTGAATAATGACGTGCGTTGGGATTACGTTTTACGTTTTATTACGATCCTCTCATCTCTCTCATTTTTCATTTACGTAGCTTGCTGCAGTATTGTGTGCATGGCCATTGAATCGTGTGCGTTGAAAGACAGCGCTGACTCTGACGCACTATTGTGTTTCAGCCATTACTATGGTCACAGTGTATCAGTTTTGTGTATGCGCTCGGTTGCTTCATATCTCCTTGTAGACCCTTAAGAATTCTGCAGTCGCGTAAAGTCTTCTGATACGTTTACCTACACGTCCATTTATAGAAACGAAACGCAACTTTCAATACAGCGAGGAAACCTTTTCATGTATACCTAAAGGTAGCCCTAAACGACGAACACAGGTTAAGTGCTGTCGTCTATGAGATGCTAAATCTGCAATGATGCAGAAAAAGTGGAGAGCAGTTCTCTCCTTTTCTTCCTTCAAACAACTCCTGCAGTTAGAGAAGATGCCTCATCGTCTGGCACGACATAAGAAATGGCACTTAAGCTTGAAAATACAGCACAATCTAAATGCATTTAAGCAAAATTAGAAATATGTCTTTAATAGATTTAATAAACCACCTAGAGAAGCCAGACAATGGCTTCACTTTAGTCGCCATCGAATTCAGTCATTCTCTTTGGCTCCCACCTTACCTTTTTCATCCGTTTCCAGTAACGACGTTCCTCCTCTTCCTTCAGGAACATTTTGTATCTATACAATCGAAAGTTTTCAATGTCTTCCTTCTGCTCTTCACACTGCTTCACCTCCCACAGCCAATCTGTCATTTTTGGATCCTTCAAGAGAGTTTTTGTAGAATTTGATAATCAAAAAAAAAAAAACAATTCCCCCCCTCCGACAAATGCAACTTGTTGAGATATCACAACACTCACCACCTCATCGGCATACACCTGCGTCCAAACGACCGGATGATCGTGTCGCCCCAAGACCAGCGGTCTTGCCATAACCGGGATATAGTTCAAGACCATCTCCCGCACCTCCGCCAAATCACTCAGATGCACATAGTACCCCTGGTTGGCACACGCCATCCACTTGATCTCCTTCACATCCGCCACTTCCTTGCCAATCAAATACGTGAACACCCTTACCGGCATGAACGGCAGATTCTGCCAGTTGTACTGCTCAAAAATCTCTCGATAGCTGAATGGAGCGCCATCGGAAATGATCATTATCGCTTGATTGCAGTGCGCTCCACGACTGTCGGCGCGATACGTTTCCAACACTTCGAACGCCTTTATCAGGGCAGCGGTAAAGTTTGCAATGGATTCTGTATGGACCAGCTCCATTGCCTCCTTAAGCTCTCGTATATTACCTAGAGTTGCCTACGTTTTTTTTTTTTTTTTCAAATTGCGAACGGGTGTGTTCAGAAGGTTAACCAAGAAAACATAAGCGCATAAAAAAAAGAAAACAAATTAAATAAAAGCAAATTAAAGAAATTTGAACAGAAATGTATACTTGAACTAGTGTGTCCTCAAAACAGCGAACCACAGGCTTTACTTCCTCTCCAAAGGTGAAGATGTTCACAAAGTCATTTGTACCTAAAGTATCTAGAATGGTATTGACAACATGCTTTGCGATATCTAGCCTCTGTCCCGTCATAGAGCCTGATCCGTCCATCAGGATAATGATATCCTTAGGACTTGTTGCGGCCTCAATATACCACGAACGCAACCGGCAATCGTACAGATCGACCGGATCTTGTTTCCATTTCGACGCTGGAAATTGTCGCATAAAACCGGTCGAGCTGCCATAAAATTGCCACGACAAGGTCGGATCATTTTTGTAATTATCCCGAAATATTTGATCCAAATTCTCCGACCATTTTATCGCTTGTATCACTTCGACAGCTGTTTTTGAGCATGTGTGTTGTATTTTTTTTTTTGTGTGTGTATGTATAAGAAAAAGAACAACAAAATCAAATGTTTTCAATTAGAATTCATTCATCCGGCGGTTTTGGAACATAAATTTGAACGGTGGTCAATGCGTGCAGCCGAGACAATTTAGATAGTCACTGCGTACTTCTGAATTCTGGCAGTTGTTAAATTGTAGCGCAAACTGTCTACCTAACATTCCTCGGATGTGTCGCATTGCCACGGCTACGATTTCCGAGAGTTTTTCAAAATCATTCCACACTCTCGAAAACGGTCGGAAATCGTATGAGTTGAAGGACGGAGGTTTGGACAAAACAAAATCTACGGCAAAACGAAATAAAAATGGACTCAAACCTCGATCGAATACGTTCGTCGGAATGTGAACGGAACTGACGGTAACATTAACGGGTGTATCGAAAAATTCAGCTTTTGGCTTTAAGATGATCTCCTTTGGCGGAACTATGATCTTTTCCACCCCGACGTCTTCTAGATCGAGTGGTGGTTCGGTTGGTGGCGGCTCACCGGGTTCGAGCATTTCTTTTGCATTGTAATATGAGAACGCCACGTCTGGAGCTTCGTTTTGATGGGATAGTGCTGTGTTTTCAGCCGTATCCATTATGCGCTAGTATATTTCAAATTTTTTGAGTTAAATTATAATTTTTTTGGTTTCATTCTAAAAGATGTGTTCAAATGTTTGAGTGGGTGGTCTTTACTTACTCTGACTGCGCTGATCTTGAGGTCCATCATCATTTTGATTTCATTCGCCATGTTGTCGACTATTTTTGGTCCGGATCGCGGCACAACTTGGGCCTGCTTGAAGCTCTAAGGCGTTTTGGGAAAAGATAATGGAAATTTAGTTATTTTTTTGTTGACTAAGACTGATTAAGAATTAAATCCGAATTTTACAGAATGGAATCGAAACCTCCTAACAGTGGGTACTCACTAAAAGGAAGAAAACTGTATAATAGATTATGAGTATTCAGGAGATCTTTAGGGTAGGAGATGAGCAGGGAGAGAGTATAATTTTATCAGTAATGGGGGGGAAACAATGATGGAATGATTACTTCGGATGGGATACATGCTTATGCGTTGGAGCAGTTGAGCCATACACTGTCTTCGTCAAGAGTGGAACACACTCGAAAACTATACAACGCAGTGGCCGATGTTCAAAGAGGCCTTTATGATGACCACGGAAGAGTACCTGTACACCAAGCGACAGAACATGATGCGACTCCAGAAAGCTGTCAAGGGCAAGGCGAAGGAGGTTGTTGAGTGCCTACTCAGCAGCAACGTACAGCGGACTATGGACACTCTGGAAGAACGTTTTGGCCAACCCGAACAGCTAGTTAAAAGTCAAATACGTCGTGTACGCCAACTGCCGTCCATTTCGGAGCATCGAGTGGACCTACTACTGCCGTTTGCTACCAGAGTTCAAAACCTGTCGTCGCTTTATGGGCTCGGCGGAATATTTGGCCCGTACTTTTTCAAAGATGACCACGAGAACTGTGTTCCCATCAATGGCGACCACTATTGTTCAATGATTTCGCGTGCAGCGTAGAAGTGGAGAGCAACCTCAACGAACTTGGGTGTGCGCGGTTGGTGGCAGTTGGCGAAGAATTGTTCTGACTGAAGAGGCTTGTTGGTTGAGACCCAGCCCGGACTGTGTTGCCGTACAAAAAATAAAAGGAAGAAACGAGAAAGACATTTCGTACTCTCAAAACATTGTGCTAAGGTATTTGAACATTTTAAAATTGAGCATCTGTAAATAAAGCAAAAAATACAATTGAGCAAGAAAATGAAGATCTTTCAGCGAATTTGGCAAATATCCCAGAAGATGTTTCACTTGTCGCGCAGAGTATCTCACTGCACATCCTTTTAAAAACAGGGCTTGTGTTCAATACCTAAACTGATGTCTATGTAATTAATCATCGCTCCCAAGCTTTAGTTCAGTCCCCATCACTTTTCCACCAGTGATGCTGAGAAGATGTAAACTTCACGCAGGCTGATGTCATGCATTTGATTGAAACCATCAAAATAACTCCCCCTCTTACAAGCACAGCACGTAAAAGAAACATTAACTCCCCCATCCCTGCTCTGCGTGTTCATAAATCAAAGCAATCTAGAGCAGATGTGTCAGCAGCAGTGCATCCGTCGCATTTAAAACACACTTGCCGAGGACATGCCAAGAAAAAACGATAACCCATGTAATAATGACTCGCCACGACCTAATTCCCCATTAACCTATATTAGACGTGGTGAACTTTTCGGGAAAAATCAATAAATATCAATATCCCCTTGTGGGGGATACTTACATCTTGGACTTCTTTTCTCCTGGTTATGAAATCTCCCAAATGAAACAGCTCCATCCCGAGTTTATCAGCCCACGAGTGGACCCTGAAATGCAGTAATCATGACCAGTTCCGGTTTTCTTCCGAGTGAGCAGAGATATGTGCTCGGTCAACTTACACATTGTACTTGATGTTCTCTCCGGCCAGGAAGTCGTTTCCACTCGGAAACAAGACCAGAAATGAGACTATCGTCAACTGGACCTGGTTCCTCCATCTTTCCATTGTAGCTCACGGTTTAATTTTGTTTTTATTTTCACTTAAAATCTAAATCTGTTGTGCGACGTGGGAGCATCGTTTCTTTTTCACTTTTCTCGGCTTCAACTATTGCGAGTGCATAGCGAATGTGCTCGGGCCTTGAAACCTCCTTCAGAGTTCACAAATTTTCTATGAATTTTGTAGCTAATCGTAGTTTTCAACGGAATATCTGAGGACAGAGATTTTTGGGAAAATGCTCGTATCTACACTTTTCACAATATGGCGATTTCCAAAATGTCAGCTTTGTGGTTTTTTTTCTGAAATTTCATAAGTCAGCGTTGGTCAGAGGGGGACACTGGGTGGCTTGACGTATGCCATCAAGTTGTCCCCTTCGATGGATGGAGTGCGACTGCTCCAGGAAATTTCTGGAGATGCGCATTGGTTTTGTTTATGAGCTAGGGACACGTGCACGGAAAGCTGGGACATGTGCTTGCCACGTGTTGATGCGGGGTGAACAACCAAAACAAACGGTTTTCGAGTTGCGCTGTTTGATTTGTTGATGTTTTCTTGGGTGACATTGCTGACCTGTTGATATGTTGATACTCGTATCTTATCACTTGGGGATGTGGAGCGCTTTGTGTGCACAAGTTCGAGGCATACTCGCAAGTGACTGGGATTAGTTGAGTTTATTCATGCACGCAGAGAGACATGAACCACTTAGTTGACAAATTTAAAAATTATCTTTTCGAATTATCTCTTGTGTGGGGTTGCAGTACATTCTTTCGATGCGAGGAAATAAATTGGGAACAAATAATTCTCAGCCATTGATGAGCTGAATCTTAGCTAAAGGGGGCACCATTTAAAAGGCAACAATTTGTAAGGAATACCGTTAGATCAAAAGGAAAACAAAGAGTGAGAGAAGAAATTTCACTTTTGTCTATACGTGTATTCGTACACAAATTGTGTATGTTGCACTTTAGCGTCAAATTGGGAGTGTCTTTCTCTAAGATCCCCAGTAGACAGTTTTGATATTCTGACTATATTTTCTGTTGTAGACACGTGTGTGTCTCAATGAATACTCCAGTTTCAGTACAGCGTAAGGCATTTGTCTTACCTTGCTGGACAGAATAAATAAGAAATCATTCGACTTCTTTCTATTTCGGTTTGCACCATAGACTTAGACTGTAGCATGATCTCTTGCCAGCTGTCTCCAGATGCACACGTCAAGGCAGTTGAGGTCCCCTACACTTCTGTGCGTGATCTTAATTTTGAATTACCTGATCTTGCGATGTAGTCTTGGAGTCGACCAATATTTGTAACGGAACTGGGTTGTCCATTGACACAGGATTTATCGTTTAGTTCGTAGTTAAATCTCCTCCTTTAATCGCCATCAGCTCAAAACAGGACCTGAAACCAAGAAGGTCTTTGGGACTTTTCAAAACTTTTCTCTCGAAACAGTCAAGAAGCTTCATCCTTAGCCAAGTACCCTACACTATTGTAGCCGGATGTTTAATTTACTTGAGTTAAACGAGTTTAAATAACGTCTCATAACCTGTTTTTAGAAGAACTGTAGGGGCAACACAATTCTGTAACATTTTTCAGTAGAAAGCAGTTAAAACTTTAGACTGATTTTTGATTTGTACTCAAGACGAGTAGAATGAGGTTTTGTGACTGTCTTCCAAATAGAATAATAATAATGGCTGCGCTATAGTCTGAGATGGACCTGGGCCTAGCTTTCTCAGCAACCACTCGTGTTGTGCGTGCTATTGTGCCGGCTGGAGAGGGTTGTTGGTTTAGGCCAAGGTCCACCCCGGGTTGAAGCGACATACAAAGATAACGGTGTATACCCAGATTTGTACTTTGAACTGTCTTATCAACCTTTCCCTTTAAAAACCAATAATAGCATTCGATCAAGTAGATACAACACCTTCGCCTAATTCAGTAAAATAGAAATTATTTATTTGGAATTATTTATATTCACATACATGTACACAACAAGACATTAAATTTAAATTATTTTACAGTAAACTGGATTGGCTTTGTTTCCTATAGCACTGTACTCAGACACGAATTCATCTCTAAATTCGATGCGAGCAACCGTAAACAGAGGAAACAATATCCCCGACGTCGATGGTCCGCGAACATTTTTGATTCCAGTCCACTTTTCTTACCATTCCGACACAACATACGCATGTGTTCAATCTGAGATCGTTTAGGTCATCAAACAGGTAATTTCTGAATGACTCATTGTTGTGACCTTGAGGCTCTCTCGGCTTAAGTCATACATTCAGATCCAGCCTCTGTGTCATCCCCGTCCACGATGCCAGTGTTGAACATTCCATCCATGCTGCATAAATGGAGGATGATGTAGAATATTGTTTTCTCTGAATTATAGAGAACAGAGCCAATCCAGTTCATGCAACTCTGAAAGACGAGGAAATTAGTACATCGCATCCACAGAGTCTGGCTGAATTTGGGGATGTGTAATAAGGCCAAATGAAATAACGCCAAATTCGAAAAATTAAGTATTAGTTTGTTAAGGTCAAAAACTCAGTTTGGCGTTGTTTCGATTTAAAGGCGTAAAGCAACCTCCAACGAAATTTGCTCTTATTTCAATACCAAAAGTGAAATAACACCAAATTAAGTTGTAATTGGAAATCTTGCTTTTGTTATTTAAAATTTTTTGGCGTTATTTTCATTATTTTCTTGGCATTATTTCTTTTTGTATATCGAAATGAAGCCGTCGTTTTGAACAACAAACTGGCCTTATTTCATTTGGTCTTATTTCATCTGGCCTTATTGCACGTCACCGCTAAACTCACCGAAAATATAAACAAACACGTGTACAAAACCTTGGCCGAAAGAGCGATTACTAAAGACAAGCCAATTAAGATACCGAGAGCCGAGACGAGTGCCAGGAATTCGACCAAGTGGACGGCTACAACCATGATTGTGATTTAAATTTGAAGGAGCATTAAATTTAGACTTTTAACATGAATTCAATCAAAACAAGGACTTAAATCTTTCTTCCGGACAAACAATTTTTAGGAATTTGACAGATTAAAACGTTTGAAGTTTGACTTGATCAAGTGAGACGACTTGGCCTAGTTTATGAATGAAATTTGCTTAAGTGTCGAGGCTCTCGTCTCTCAGTTTCTCTGGTCTTTTTTTTGTTTTTTTTTCGGAGGATTTTTTGAAACACTACTGGAGCACTCAGACTCAAAACTGATTCATTGTACTGCCAGGTAGCAACCTACTCCAGTGCCGTCAATTTGATCTCAACGGCAAATGGTGACGGGACTAGATAAAAGCGTTTCCTGACGGAAACTGACATCGACGGATTATTCTAGAATAAATTTCAGTCACCTATGCTCAACGTCGACTCCTACGCTTGAGGTCGTCGGTTCGAATCTCGAAAAAACATCAAACATTTTTTTCACGGCTTTACCTCCTTCGAGTCACTGACAATGCTCAAAAAGTATAATTGTCTAGAAAAAGCTTCTCAATCTCGTCGTTCGGAGTCGGCATTAAACTGTAGGTTTCCTCCACTCGTGAGAGAACAATAGCACGAATGGTTGCTAAGAACCTAGGCCCAGGTCCACCTCGGACTTAGCGCCGCCATTAAACCTACTTTTGCTGGAATATTTTGGTCTTCCAGAGTAAGACCATCAGGCGCTTCTGTGATGAGGAGCTTACATCATCAGCACCGAATAACTGCCACTTGATCCGAGCAAAGGCGGTGCTCTGCTGCGTTATCGTCTTCTCCACAGGCGTCGCAGAGGGTGAAGATTCGACTACAGTCCTGGAGTGGGACAAGGCAACAGAGGACGTCCAGGTGGCGCACCCAAGTGGAGACAGACCTCAGCCAACATGGAGTGCGCAATTGCCGACAGCTAGCAAAAGATCGTGATAGCTGGCAAGGTTTGTTGACTGATCCACCCTGGACTGTATCGCAACAAGAAGTTGACTTAATGACGGTTTGCGAAGGAGTTATGAGTCTTGCAGTTATCCTGATGACACTACTTCTACGACACTCCAGAATTTACTCTCCGTCATCTGAGCTGCTGCTGCAAAATGGATGCGGCAAATTAAGCGCTTTAAGGGCGGTTAATTGGGGAAGAAGATACAATACTTTGTGGTCTATAGTTTAAGGGAATTTCACTGGTTTCTAGCTTGTGTCCAGGTGGTGGTTATTTCAGTCGGAGGAGATGAGGATTCAGAGAGTGGCAGCGCGAGTCCTTAGGTTAGGTTAGGTTAGGGGGCTATTAGTGGATTTGCCAGCCCACTTAGATCATTCTGGTCCATTGTGATATCCACAGTCAGACTACTACCTCTGATCCATCGCTCCAGTGATAATGCCGTTAATTTGATCCCAATGGCAAATGGTGACTGGACCAGATAAAAGCGTATTAACTTTGCTCTTTACTGGTATTCGAACCTGGGACCCCTATAATTTCGGTCAGGCATGCCATCCAGTCGCCTTGATCTCTATGAAGGGGTACAGTATTTTTCTTTTCTTTCTCCAGGAACCTTAGACCGAAAAGTTTCTTTAAACGTTGAGCGACTAAAACCACTGTAGACGATCTGTCTTCCACATCAACGTCTTCATTCAAGCCTACCATGCGACATACACGTCTTTGTACATCTCGTAGATTGATCTTTTGTCTTCTCCTCTGCCCACCATTTCCTTATTGTTTCTATAATTTTTGCATAATTGACAATGGACTCCCAGGAACAAACTTCCAAAGGATGTTTTTCTTTTGCAAATCCAATCACAATGAGCAAGATGTGCAGCGATCATGTTCAAGGCAGCCATTGGTTCGGTGTTGTCGTGAAATAATTAAACACAAACAATTTATTTTCTAAATTAAATATTCTTCTCTTATATTTATTCAGTTCCAGCATAGCATAGAGTTCGCCCCGGCGAAGTTCCATGCGAGCGTCTGCTATGGCCGACTCGAGTCCTACATACATATGTCCTCGAACACTATTCGATCACTCCAATCCAATCGCCGCGCGAATTAGCATCAATAGAGTTTCAGCGATTCTCACCTAAAGAGAATATATGTCTTAGTCAGGATTTTCAGAAGAACAATGTGCTCCACTTACGCTGATTGTTATCCCGTTCTCTACTGCGTGTATTAGGAATTGCGATAAGCTTGTGCTGTGTGAAAACAGGTAAGTTTGTGCCAATGTGAAGAAGATTAACGGATAAATCATGGCTTTTGCTATTTTAAACACTATTTTTAGTCCTATGGGAAGGACGAATCGAAGGAAGAGTACAACAAAGACCCAAACTATTATAGTGGCCATGGCATCATTAATTGGTTCATCCTAAAAAAGGGAACATAATTTAAGTTAGCAATTGAAGAAAATACAATAAATTGCAGGTGTCTTACATCGTTCTTATACTCGTCTCGGTGATCAAAGGCATTTTCCATTTCCTGTTGACAAGGAATTTTGATAATTTGGGTTAGATCATTTTATTTGAATTCATTTGGAATGTGTACGTCTAATTTGGCTAAACTTGGCTAATTTTGCATCGTCACTTGGGGGTGCACCCGTACAAAATTGATCTGACCTAGGAGCTGAAGGTGAACGACCATAGACAACGACGTGTGTTCGCTGAATAGGCTGTGATGCAGTTGGAAACTGACCCTAATTTTCATCGAAAAATTATCTTCAGCGATGAGGTCCATTTCTGGATGAATGGGTACGTCAATAAACAAAATTGTCGAATTTGGGACAATACCAATCCACATGAGATCCAAGAACGTCCAGTGCATCCCGAAAAAATCACTATTGGGTGTGGATTTTGGGCTGGCGGCGCGGCGTCATCGGTTCAGATTTCTTTGAGAACGACGCAAAGTTGGTTAGACCATCACCGTCGACGGTGAGCGCTACAGTTCGATGAATATCAACTTCTTTTGGTCTAAATTGGATGATATGGACACCAACGACATGTGGTTTCAACAGGACGGCGCTATGTGACACACAGCTCACGCCACATTGGAAATTCTACACGAGCGATTCGAGGACATGGACGTGGTGGTGCTGTGAACTGGCCTTCGATATCGTGCGATTTGACCCCGTTAGACTTTTTCTTGTGGGGTTTTCTGAAGTCGCAGGTCTATGCGAATAAGCCACAAACCACAGCGGCCATAAGAGCCAACATAATCCATGCATCGGTCAAAATGTATGCGTCAGAGTCATGTAAAATTGCACACTTCGGATGCGCGCCACTCAGAAAAGCTGCGGCGGATATTTGAACGAAGTTATATTCCACACATAATGGCATCGATATGCCTTTCAAACGAATACAACATTTTGATGATACCTCACACACACTTTGTTTTATTTAAATTGAAAGATAGGAAGCACTTAATGAAACACCCTTTACTATCAGAGCAACAAATACAGTCACCAGAACCATCGCTTATTCTCAGATTCCTGACGGAAACTGACTTCGAGGGAATATTCTAGAATAAATTTCAGTCACCTATGCTTAACGTCGACTCCTACGCTTGAGGTCGTCGGTTCGAATCTCGAAAAAAAAACATCAAACATTTTTTTCACGGCTCCACCTCTTTCGAGTCACTGACAATGCTTAAAGAGTATAATTGTCTAGAAAAAGCTTCTCAATCTCGCCGTTCGGAGTCGGCATTAAACTGTAGGTCCCCTCCACTCGTGAGAGAACAATAGCACGAGTGGTTGCTGAGAAGGTATGCCCAGGTCCACCTCGCACTGTAGCGCCGCCATTATTATTGTTATGCGCAACTGAAGTCCATAACCGTCCGCATTTAGACTTTGTTAACGAACTCCTACTCTTACTTCCGTGTGGTGAAATCAGAGAGCCTAGTACCTTCGACAGAAAATGGGGTAACCAACCCTCGTAGGGCGTCTGGGCGGCTCCAAACGAGAGAAGGAGGCGAGTGAGCCTACCAGGGCTCATCGCTCTTTTAGGGTGATGGTGGAGAAGCTGATCAAATGATTGGCGGCATCCACAACTCCAATCAGCGGGTGCTGCCTGGTTTCCATGATTACGTCGGAACCCTGGAATTGAGACGACGGCAGATGAGCACTTCTCCTAGGGCGGCACTGTCGGAGCTCACAACCTGCCAGCGGCTACCGATAACAGATCTTTCCAGACCCCTATGTCCAGGGGCAAAACAAATGTACCTGTCCTCCCAGTTGGAAGTTGGTCGTGGGGTTAACTTCCTCACCAAGTAAAAAAAACAAGTTCAAAGGCAACCACAAGCCTTGGATATGGACGGATCAACTGTTGACCACCCCAGGGAATGAAGGACAATGAATTTCGGTTTTGCACGTGGAATGTAAGGTCCCTTAACTGACCTCGTGCATCCGATGAAATTTTGGAGGCCCTCGACTGGTATGAAGCAGACGTTAACGCGATGAGATGGGTCGGGTAAAAGAAGGATGAAAAACTGCGACCTCTACTACGGCGATTGCTACAGAGAGGGAAGGCGGCGCTTATTTGGATAGAGATTTGTTGTTCGAGGCAGAATTAGCCAAAGTCTTGTTTTAAAAATGTAAGCGAACGCCTCATAACAATCCGCACGTCCCGACAGAGAAGAAGTATGATAGCGAGATCACTTCTATAATCTCCTAGAAAGAACATACGATCAATGCCCCAACTACCACACAAAGATCATTCTAGGAGATTTCAACGCACAGCTGGGAAAAGAAGAAATCTGTGCTGGAGTCTGCGGAAAACACAGCCTGCACGACAATACACTCGGAAACGGACTTAGGGTAGTGGACTTTTCATTGGGTCGGAACCACTTTGAAGTTAGTGCGCGATGCCCACACCAGAAGTTACCTGGCGGTCACCCGATCAATCAACCGTCAACCAGATTGATTACATTGCGATCGACGTCAGACACTCCTCCAGTGTTCTCGATGTCCGAGCCAACATCGAATCGGAACCTTGACGATGTCCGCTAACAATGAAATAGAGTGCAGTGAGTCATTGTTTTGTTTTTGCCCATGATCGGATAATAAACGTGTCTCTACATGTTGTCTTCGACTCTGAGCCTGTGGGACAACGCAACGCAAAGGACGTCCACGTACAAGGTGGCGCACACAAGTCGAGGGGGACCTCGGCCGACTTGGTGTGCGAAACTGGAGACAGCTGGCGAAAGATTATGCTGGCTGGAGAGGCATGTTGAGTGAGGCCCAGGTCCACCTCGGACTGTAGCGCCCTAAGGAGAAGAAGAATTCTACAAATCTGAGAGAGCTCCAACTTTGAAAGAAGTGGACACAAGTGTACGAAGCACAAATCAGTCACATATATCACAGATATGACTGATCGGAGGTAGGAAGACAAGTCAACTGGTCGAGGAGGCTACACAGAATTCCAAAAATAGCACTACACAGTCAATATGTCTTCCAACACAACACAACAATGCTCTATTGGCTTCACAAATCACTCACATACGTTTGATATCCGATTGCCTCTGTAGACGATAAAAGATTGCAAGGTTTGAAGGTTCCACAATGGACGTCCCTCTTGAGTATATTTCATCACTTTTTGCATGGAATCAAAGAGAAATTGCACTCAACCTCGCTGGAAATGCGTTAACTCTTGGATGGAAAGGCGACAGTTCAAAAGCGTTCAAAATAAGCGTCACATTTTCAAACAAAAAGTAGAAGTTCCTCTTTGAAGAAACGAATTTTCACAAAACACTTTCATTCTGCAGCAATGTAAGTACTCACGATAGAATATATTTGCAGCACGTTCTGGTTAAAATTCACTGTCCACTGGAGACAAAATTCGTGTACTTCTAATGTTCTTTGTAAACAACTGCACACCGCACAGTTCTTCTCGACAATAAAATCACGAACGAAATTCTCAAGTTTATATTAACCTCACTTCTGATAAGAGACAAAAGCCTGCAGAAGCACGTACAGTGGTGGAGCTGGTGGATCGAATCGTGGGGATCCCCAAAACTAAGGGGCACACACGAAATGCATCCAGAAATAACGAAAATATGGAGGGAAATGTTTACATCATTCATTGGAAACACAGGGTGGTGCTGTTGCTAACATGCAAGTTGATGGAATGAATGCTTGTCTATAGCAATTGCTTTTTCAAGACGCACGATGATCGAGTGTATGCTTGTTTAGAGCAAATTGCTTTTTCAATTTTCGGTAAACCTGCTGCATAGTGAATGTCAAGCAAAACACTTAATAGAATAAAAGGCTTCAAATCGGCGGTAGAAAGACACTCATCCGAGAGCCGTTCTTCTTCAGGAGAAGAAGCAGCCATGGAAGTCTTTCTGTGAATTTTAACCGATTGATCCAAGAAACCGCTTGAAAATAGCAAACAGCGAGGAATGTTCCATCATTCCTTCTTCGATGCACATTCAGGAATCTCTGACAGAACCAAAAATAGTTCTCCACATTGGCATTGTGTTCATAAATGAAGCAATCAACTGGTGAAGCATGTTATGTCTGCACCTACGTAACTACCAAAGTTCAGGTGTTCCCTTGATTCGAACTAACACTTGATTTTAACCCAACTGACTCAGAGCGATACGACCACGCACAAATCGAACAGAAACACGTTTCAAATGGTCGACGAGATAACAAGAAGATAAGATACCATCTAATCTCCGTCCCAGCTAACTGTAAACACCATGAGGCTACATCTGCAACACTTTCTGTTGCCAATGAAATTACTGAAGTCCTCGGCGTGCAATCTCCATCCACCAGATGGAACACATTTCATGCTCATTGCCCGTATCAATTCCTCATCTTGCGTCAATGCAAGCTCACAAACCAACCATGAAACGATGATGAACGACATTACTGAGTTTCACCAATCAATCAGCCACAGTCAACATTCTATGCGTCTCGCACCATTTCGGCTGCCTATTTATAGCGGCTCGCGCATGCGACAAAACGCTTTCTTTGTTTACTTTAAATCTCACACCTGTCAAACGCCATATGTTTTCACTGCATCACTGAAGAGCACTTGTCAACTTGTATCAGCGAAGTTAGCCAAAACAAATCCATCCTTGACCTCATTCGCAAATGAAAGAAAAAAACAAAAATATGACGCAAGAGCACACATGTCTGAAGACAAAGCGCACCTTTGAGCCAGAGCCAATAAAAGAACAACACCTGGGACATGTATTAAAGGTCAAAGTTTATTCTAAATGTCAGCTTCAACTGCAGTTAAATAAATAAAAACTACTTCTCCGTGTCGCCTCTTCCCAGCATCGGGCACAGCATCCCACTTCTACTTGTTCAGTGACATCCGTTCGACACTTGCTAGAAGTGCATCGGCTTCCGCCACTTGATCTTTAGTGCTGAGATTCTTTAGTCGAGCCTCGAGTGCGTCAAGATCGTCGTTGTCCTGCTTCTGTATACAAAGATATCGTAGCATGAGACTGATGAGGAGACACATGTCTTCGAGAATTTTCTCTTTTTCTGGCGTCGGGTTCTGGTAGCGTAGCTTCAGCAGCCGCCACTTGCTTTCGGCCAATTCAAAGGGCGTCTTGCCGCTCCGGTCGTGGATGTGTACGCTGGCTCCGCCTCGGAGTAGGATTCTTACCACAAGATTAAAGTTGTTCGAGCTGGCGGAAATCACGGCCAAATGCAGGGGAGTGTTGCCCAGTGAGTCGACTATGTTCGGATTCGCTCCGTACTTTAGAAGCTCAGCGACAACGTCCGCGTAACCGCGACAGGCGGCCAAGTGTAGTGGGCTCCGTTTGTGTTCATCCGAGCAGTTGGGGTCGGTGCCGTTGTCGAGCATCCTTGTGAGCAGCTCAATATTGCATGTTGATGCGGCAAGACGTAATTTTCTGCCATTCGATTCGGCCAATATGCTTGGAAAATTGGTGTTGCGGAGGCGATTCTTTAATTTGTAACGACGACGCATCTTTAGTGTGCTGCTCCCGGACGGCAAGCTGGACGGACGCATCAGTGCACCGATGTCGCATGGTTTCGCTTGTGGCTGTGCAAATGGGTTGTCATCGCTGGACGCATCATCCAATAGATTGATTTCCAAAATGCCCGGGATTATGAGGGGTATTGGGAGTATAAAATTACCATCGTTGCTGTCGTTGCTGGTGTCCACTCCAGAGTCGTTCGAAGCCATTGCGACGTGTGTCTCACTGTGTGTATTGGAATCGTGGGTGAAAATTGATAATAATTTCACCGCGTGTCTGTAATTATGGCTGGCGGTATGATTTTTCTCCTTTTCTTTAACTATTTCCAGGAGGTACGCACAAATTCTTTGTTTGTTTTTGTTTTACTTCGTTGTTTTGCTTTGCACTTTGAATGTTAAAAATAAAATACGCATGACAGCTGATGGGTGTTATTGTGTCACACTGAATGTTTTCATTTTGTCATCTGTAGATTGCACGAGTGTGTTCAGCTGTTTTATTATGAATAAAATTTAGTGAGACGTTAGATGAGCAAAAGTAATGCCATTATTAATAAATTTTATAAAACTGAACATTTATTAATTTGTAAGGTTGAATTGTTGCAATAAAATGGTTAATAATTAAACCTTATAACTGTGATCGAAAATTGCAGTTATATTTTGTTAAATCTATATTTATTCAAAAGTTTTAAACTTCAAATCAACAGAAGTATGAACACTTGAGGAATGATCTGACGCTAAGTGTCTTAAATTATATTTTTTTAAAAGACATGGAGCCTAAAATGATGGATGACATGAAACAGATATGAAAGCGTCTGGCCAATGAAACAATGTTCAAGAATTTGTGATTGTCTTTGGCACAATTTTTCTTGCATGGATCATCTTTGACAGATGTCAAATAAATGGTTAACGGCTGTCAAAATGTATCAGGAAGATTCACGATACAGAACTATAAACGTGGAGAGTTTCACAATCTACACTAGCCGCCTCGTTGAGGTAGACTGAACAGACTGACGCCAAAATGCATCTTTGGATTGATGGTTGTCGATGGGTATGTCTGACGCCAAAAAACGTCTTTGGACAGATGATTGCCGCCACTGACACAACATGTTGACAATGATAATCGATTTAACCGATTTTTCTCCAAGTTGGACTTGCAGCAACGTTCGCAGTTCTGAACGTTGATTAATTCTTTATAACCTTCAAATCCGGTTTAAGTTTTCACAAATAGCCTCTGGAACCTTACTAAATTTCGAACATCTTTAATCACCAGACAGTTGTTCACAGCTGTCATTAATCGATGATAAGCTTGTCCAAAAAATCCATAAGATCCCCCTCTGAGAAGCCTTCGACATTCACTCCGAGTCACAGTACATTCATGTGCTACCGTTAGATTGAATGTGTTAGGCTTTAAATTGAAGATAAATCCCCTGACAAACATGTTGATCCATACATCGTCACGAAGTAACCCTCTCATCGGTGAACAGTGGTAGGGTATTGGAAACCGTTTAGATACTTTCGTGCCGAATTTCAAACGCCACAAATCCGATTTTTGTTCCCTTTACCTGCACAACGGTATTGGTGTAGTGTATGCCATCTCAGCTGTTGAGTATGTGCGGTATGCGAGCATTAGCGAGCGTCGGTCTACGAACGTCAAATGTCAACAAGGGCTTACTTGCGCTCCAAGCCCTACGTCTGTTAAGTATCACTACGAGCACGGTGAGTTCGCGTATATCCTTATTTTCCGATATGTCACCCATTCATCTATGACTGCAACCACCGGAAGGGTATGTGCATGCATGTATGAGCACAACGGTGAATGGGTGCACGAGGAGAAGCCCTCAAACAGGAGGGAATGAGTGAAAAAATACTAGATCCTGCTGAAAATAAGGATAAAAATGTGATTTCCTTTTTTCAGCAAAATTGATTCGACTGAGCAGGGAATTTATTTTATTCTTCTTTTAAACATATTTACAGTTATTTTGTGTATTCGGTCAGTTCTTTAGGAGGAATAAAAGAAAATGAAGGACCTTTGCTGGCTCAGCAAATAATATATCACAAGAGTGTAGAATAGTTGGGAGGAGGAAACGAAGGAAGGGGGCAACACTGGCGCTAAGGATGTCACCTAATCTCATCGGTTTCAGTCAGTTGAAGGGTACCATGTGCACGGAACGTAGATTATCGCTCATTTTGGACGTTTTGCTTGGCATTTGCCAGCGGAATATGTTAGCTGGTCTTTTACCTTGATTCTTTTTTTTATTTCTGTTTCTTTTTTTGTCTTCTTTTCTGCCACGACTTGTCAGGTTAAGAGTGATTCAGGATCAACAGCATTTCACTCATAGTCAACATGCAATGGCTTTCGAACGGACGAGTGCCAGAACAAAGAGAAACGGACGCCTGGTCTGGCCGATGATGGGTGTTTGTCATAACGGTGAGGTCTTGAAGAATATTAAAAACTTTTAAGGAAGTTGGATGACATTTTGTTTGAGATGTTGGTGGGACTTGAGGGTGGTGAGGTAGCTTTGAGAACAGAAAAGCAGAAATTTGTGACAAGTGTCAGAATTAGTTGGAAGAGGATTAAATAGGCAACGCTGGTTCGTTTTCGATGACGCTACACTTTATGGTAAACTTAGGCCTAGAAGGCACTACAGATTTTTCCAGAGGCATATCCAGTGCTGAATTTGAGCATCATTCAGAATCTTATCCAGCGATTTATTCAGCCCTGTGTATAACGGCTACGGCTACAGGCCGTGGTAAATTTGAGCTTTATTCAGAGTCTTATCCAGAGGCTTATCCGATTCAGTGTAAACTTGGACCTAGAAGGCACTACAGAGCGTGATGAATTTTAGCTTTGTACGGAGTCTTATTCAGCGGCTTATCCAGTCCACTGTAAAATTGGGCCTGGATGACACTACAGTCCGGTGAATTTGAGCTCTATTCAGACTTTTATCCAGTACTTTATCCAGTTCAGTGTAAACTTTCGTCTAGATGGCGCTACAGTCTGAAAAATTAGAGTCTTATTCGGAGTCTTATCCAGGGGCTTATCCGGTTCAGTGTAAACTTGGCCTTAAATGGCGGTACAGTACATGGTAAATTTATGTCTTATTCAGAGTCGTATCTAGTGGCCTAGATGGCTCTTCAGTCTGTGGTAAATTTGGGCCTTATTCGGAGTCTTACCCAAAGGTTTATCCAGTTCAGTGTAAACTTTGACCTAGATGGCACTACAGTCCTTGGTAAATTTGAGCATTATCCAGACCCGCGTGTCAAGTTCCTTCTCATCCAGTTGTATGCACCTCTGGCGGTCACCCTTTGTTGCATTGTAGACAAGAATCCGTCGACTACATTGGCTCGGCCACATCGAGCTCATGAACAACAATGCTCCAGCGAAGATAATCTTTGAATCCGAGCCTCCTGGTTCTCCTGGAGAGGGAGACCGAGCCTCCGGTGGTCTAGACGACTGGAAGCAGCGTGCCAGGGACTGCCATATATGAGAGACAGCTATAGCTCAGGCCCAGTCCACCATTCCTAGGACGTAGGCCAGATAATTAAGTAAGTAAGTAAGCAGAGGAATCCTGCTGAATCCATTGACGTTTTCTGAAATAGCTCTTTAGTTTAAGTTTTGCGACGGGGCTTACTCAATGACTTTGCAATTCGCAAGCTTGGTCCTTTGGTGTGGAAAATCTTTGGTCCCTATTTTTTTTTTTTTTTTGAAAACGATTCTGGGGTCAAACTCTGCATCCACTGAATAGCTTAAGGAGCCATGAAATCATTGCTTTCCGAGGAATCACTTGAAAGACAAAGGTCCGCCACAAAATGAACAACTCATAGAGATCAAGAAGCGGCCTCCAAATGTCACCAAATAAAGGCCTAGCATTCGACAAACAAAATGGGTCTCAAATGTCACTGAATCGGTGCCCAACATTCGATCAACAGAATTAGCCTTATTTCGTTGTCTCTCAAGGCAAAGACCTACCTCATCTCCTTCCTTTTCGACTGCATTCGACAATTTTAACAGCGTTGAGATGACAAAACACCTGAGAGTATGCAACACAAATTTACTTCTTCACCGATGCAGAAACAACCACCAGCTGGATGTTCCTCGGAGTGATACAATTTTTCGAGATAGTTTCGGATACCCGGATATCCGAATAGCCATTATCCCATCGAACGTCACAGCACTATTCTCTATATTTTACCTCTTCACTGGCCTAGGTTTTCCCAGTTTCTCTACGCCACTTTCAAACGCACGCTCTGCTGCCTGATGTTTGTCTCTGTTCGAGCCCAATTATTACAAGGAATCATTTCTCTGCTAGTAATTCGGCACCACGTTTTTTTTTCTTCCTCAAGATACGACATTAATTCCCCTTCAAAGTGCCAATTCCGTGGGTAAATTCAGTCATTTAGTCGCAGTTAATCATTTAATTGCACTCAAATCAAACCATCACCAGATCCGTGCTTATCGATCCGATAAGCCATAAAACACAGCCACCACTAGAGCGGGCAAAATTTCAAAAATGTGTACGTGCATGTGTGCGGCACTCAGTAAACCCCGATGGATATCCATTAAAGGCTTATAAAATGCTAAAATCCATTCGAATCCTTTGGCACCGTTGTTATCTGTGAAACATTCCACCGCCGCCGCAGCTCCCCAATCGTGTATCCGCGATAAATACCCCAATAAAATCCCACCATAACCTCCGAAAAGCCAAAAACAGAAGAGTCCTTGCAACGGGATGAATAATAATAATAAAAGCAAAAAAAAAAAATAAATAACAACAAAATATTCACATGCTCGTACAATACTAGATAAATTGGCAGCCATTAAAGACGGATTTAAGGACCCGACAAGGGATACAGAGCGGGAACCCAGCAACCCATGCCGGGGATTGAGACAGTGCCCCCCGACCGATGGATGCGAGGAGTAAACGTCCACGTCCACATCCACATCGAAGGCCCAGCCACCCACAGAAGAAGTTAATTACCGGAGATGTGCTTTCCAAAACGAAATTGGTTAGCCAGCGAATGGCATCCCATTATCCTTCAGCAACAAGCGCCAGGCCCCACCGCAGAAGGGACGCCGAGGAATTTTTGGCCCAACGTCATGATAGTTCTCCAAAATATCGCCCCAATCAGTGACAGTCAGTTAAGTTCCGAGGCAGAGATAAACAGCGCGGCCGGCGGGTGGCAGGACATGCAAAGTAGCGACCTGCCAAGGATTCGGGGGTCCAACCAATTAAGACTCTTGGCAGCCGAGGGTATCTAAAAACATTTCAAGCATATTTCGGTGTTGCAATCTTAATTATGTCCTCGATAAGCGGACAACACCGTCACCGTCACTGCTGCCACCCTCGCTGTCGCTGGCTCACGCTCGGGTGGATGAGTCAACTCCATGTGGCCAGATGTCTCCTCATTTCCTGCATCAGTGCGACTGGGAGGCAGACATTTTTTTCCCGTGAATCCCGGCCAATATGGCGAATTCCTTCGATATTGCTTATCGTCATAGGAAATTCCTTTAACGTATGCGTCGTCAGTTGTTGCTGCGCTACTTTGCCATCATCAACGTCGGCACACGGGGGCGAGGCGGGAGAAAACTTTTCACAGCCCTACAGGGGATGCCAGATGGGGCTGAGGAAAAAAGGCTAACTCGACGGGGAGGAGAACGGAGGGCGAAACTGTATCGAGTATGATTTTTTTTCCTGATTCTTGGCGCTCCTTGTGGCACCGATTTTGCAGGCTACTTTGTAATCTGTCCGTTCTTCGGCACAGCATGCCGGGGTGGGTGAGCAAGCAGGCGATCTACACCCTCCCCCGGGTTAGATTTGTTTCGTATTATTGAATCGATTTGAAAAGCACCGTAAAGTTTGCTGGTAGTTCTGAGGTGATGTCGAAGGTGAGGCATTCAATTCCAACGGGTGCCGATTGTCAAGATATCGGTGATTGATTCGCTAAGGTGCTTATCTGGGCACTCTAAAGAACATCCAGCTGGTGGTTGTTTCTGCATCGGTGAAGAAGTAAATTTATGTTGCATATTCTTAGGTGTTTTGTGATCTCAACGCTATCAAAATTGACGAATGCAATCGAAAAGAGTAGCCACTAGCCAACTGGAAATGAAGGCGTTGAGGGAGGTTTTTGAGTTCCCATCAAATGAAGAACTCCCTGAGAGACAACGAAACAAGGCTCATTCTGCTGATCGAATGCTGGGCCTCGATTCAGTGACATTTGGTCCCATTTTGTTTGTCGAATGCTAAGCCTTTATTTGGTGACATTTGGAGGGCGCTTCTCGATCTCTATGAGTTGTTCATTTTGTGTCGGACCTTTGTCCTTCAAGTAAGTCCTCAGAAAGCTATGATTTCATGGCTCCTAAAGCTATTCAGTGGACGAAAAGTTTGACTCCCGGATTGTTTAAAAAAAATAAAAAATACTGACCAAAGTTTTCCACACCAAAGAGTAATGTGGAAGTAATGAAATCTAAGAAATGCTCAAGTTTGCGAATTCCAAAGTCATTCAGTCGCAAAACTTGAATTAAATAGCAATTTTCGAAAGACGTCAATGGATTCAGTAGGATTCCTGGACCTGGGCCTAGCTTCTCAGAAACCACTCGTGTTGTGCGTGCTATTGTTCTGTCACGAGCGGAGGGGACCTACAGTTTAATGCCGACTCCGAACGGCGAGATTGAGAAGCTTTTTCTAGACAATTATACTCTTTGAGCATTGTCAGTGACTCGAAAGAGGTGGAGCCGTGAAAAAATATTTGATGTTTTTTTTTTCGAGACTCGAACCGACGACCTCGAGCGTAGGAGTCGACGCACCTACCCACTACGCCACGGCGCCCGCGCCTTGGAGCTAACAGGATGATAAGTCGATGGGAATTAAAGGCTGCTTCAAAAATGTTCGTTGTTTTCCTAGCAGTTAAAAACGTTTCCCAGACAAAGATATTTTTTAGACCGCCCATCTTTTGGTTCATCTTTAAAAGATTGACTTTATTGGATGAATCGAATTTTAGATTAATTTCTGGAATCCGCTTATCAACGCAATCGCTTACACGCCTCACGCAGGAGATTCAACACATTTCCCAGAATCCTTATAGTCCAGATCAAAAAAATGTGTCCTCAAGATTAATTCCAAGCAAAAATCATTCCACTAACCTTCGATCCTCTCATTTTGCGCTTCACACGGGAGTGAGAGTTTCCTTTGAAAGGTCACCAATAGTAAAACACACACACACAACTATATCGAGTGTCCTTTGAAGGGGGCGAACAAAAAAAAATTCATTGATTCCAGTATCTGTTGCAAGGAAGGACAATACTCTCATAGTGGCCAACGAGGGGTTTAGCAGCAAAGCACAAGAAACAGAAAATCATTCCACGAGATAGTTCCTTGAACGGGGTGATAAAACTTTAAGACATTCTCCCACACACAAGGACGCACACATAAATGCCAATGTACATCCTTTCTCTGGGACGGCAGTGGAATTTAATAGCGACATCTTCGCTTATACTCGTACATACGTTCATCTGGAGACGTTCGTTTTTTCCCGCCGTATTTTTTTTGTGTTTATTTTTTTCATTTTGCTATCTTCCCTGATGTCCCTGTGTCCTGCAATTCCAATAAGTAAAGTCCCTCTATTTCCTCGTTTTCTTTTTGAGTCGTCCTTTTTTTCAGAAAGAGAACATTGTAGCCACATCCACGGTGAAGTGGAACACTTTGTCCAGCAGCAGTGTCTATCTGAAACTCCACATCGGATGCAATATCTCCGTTGTTGGCCATGTGTGTGCTTAACTCCTGCCGCTGCCGCTGCACTGATGCACTGTTCGTCGGCGAGCGTTCCCGCTTGAGTGCCTCAATGCCTCACGCTGAATGGATGGCGTATTGATGATGGATCGTTTTTCATCTTCTACTTATACACGTACCTAGTGTTGGTTCTTTTCAGCTTTTCCTTTTTCTTTCATTCTTCCTTAACCTATCGCCGTCTGCGTCGTCCTTGCTGACGGTTTGTAGCTTTTTTCGTTTGCGTTTTGTATCTAGAGTCTTTGTTTTAATATTGGCAGGCACACACACATGGACACGTCCATCCCAAGCCAACACACACAAAGGCAGACTCACTTATAAGCTCTAACGTACTCTAAAGTACTTTTAAATTGTAAGTTATCCGGACGAAATGTGTATCTTTGGCTTCATCTTGTATCCCAGCCACCGGTGCGCTGCCAGCGAATGGATGTGCGATAATA
The DNA here is from genome assembly GCA_930367185.1 of Myathropa florea. Taxonomy (NCBI): domain Eukaryota; kingdom Metazoa; phylum Arthropoda; class Insecta; order Diptera; family Syrphidae; genus Myathropa; species Myathropa florea. The sequence continues at coordinate 99,401,017 of OV884004.1, read as the reverse complement.
TTCGAGCACAAATTTTCCAATAAGTGAATGATGGTGAAATATTAAAGTCAGTAGATCTTATCGTTAAGTAGTTGTAACGTAAGTAATGCGGGGGATTTTGAAATGATGTCTGTGGCAAGTGCGGCAAATCGAATTTGTTGTTGAAACGTGAATGATTTTTCTTGACGTGTTCTCCAAGGAAGGTTTGCAGACTTGAGGAGGGTTTTTCCTGAAGAGGTGTTAAGTATTGATGTAGCCTTTCAAATGCATCCGCGGAAGAAGAAAACGTTTGTTTCACCGCTGAGATATCCGTTGTAGATCATAAGTTAAGATTACGTTCCACTTTTGCTTTAATGCCTTGATCTGAGACTGAACCTATTGTTATGCAGTCTATATCCCTCTAAGAGGTTGAGTGAGCACTAAATGCAACCCTTCAGCAAAACAGTCAGCAAAAAACCCCCCTCAGTTCGTCACAGTCGCCCACTCCCTGACCACACAAAAGAATAAGTCCACAACCGACATCTTCATTCAACCGATGATGACATAATTGTTGGATCACACTGGTAACCCAGATACATCCATTTGCCTGCAGAAAATGGCAATAGCTCAGCTCCGAGTAACCAAAACGGAAATCAAATTAAAACCGTTAATTAACTTCCACCAGTGGTCTGGGTGTCCGGTATCGTGTTCTATTCCATTATCCTTCATGCACTTACGCACTTCTTTCGAAGTTTTATTGAGATGGTTTCTGGGATTTCGCCATCATCTCATCTGTCTGCGTTCTTTGCGTTGCGGAACCGATGTACACAAGGTAGCCACTAGCGAGTTGATACTTGATAGCCACATCCCTTTGCCAGAAGTCACACGATTAATTACGTTTGCTTAATTGAAATTTGTCCATTAAACAAGATCCTGAACAACGACAAATGGATGAGTGTATCGATGTCCTTAATCCAAGATACAACTGGGTCTGGGTTTTGTCGCTGTTCTTTTTTGTTCCCGTTCAATCTTCGCGTTCCTGCGTAGGCATGACGGAGAACATTTCTGGGAAGAAAAATGTGCTTTTCAAAGGCTGTGCGTGCAGGAGGATAACTCGTTGGTTCAAGAGAATTCTTTAGGGAATCATGACATGGCATATAGAAGAACTTAGAGGGAAAGTTCTTCACCGATTGCTTTGAAATCTGTTTTTATCATTAGCCGTCACTTTTCTCATTCTTAACATTTACAATGTTTCCAATTGCATTCTTGTAATTGCACTTTCATAGATTTCGATGTTGATTTAATTATTTCGTGTCACATTTTGTTGAAATTTAGCTGCGTCGGTGACTATAGCATTCATTAATTCATTAAGGCCATAGTTTTACAGAGAACAAGCCGACATGGTGAATTTTAATGAAACATTGAAATGCTTTAGTTTTTCAGTAAAAAATACGCCGAATACGTGTTCAAATATTTCCCACAATAGTTCAACAACATTTTTATTTGATTTTTTCTCGTCAAATGATAGAAAACATTCTCTAAATCAGTTCACTCGGTTTGCATGCAAAGTGGACATATTTTCAAGGATTTCTAATGAAATTCCTGATTGAATTAAATTTATTTATCATTTTCACATCCAGTTCATACAAACATCTGCCTAAATACAAAGAAAACCTTGTTTCTAAAAACACTTACACATTTTACACGAAATAATGCAGTAAATTGTAAACACTGACAATTTTTTTTACCGAATTTGAACCAATTTTTGTCTTGAGTTGATGATTTCAGAGTTCTGTGTAATAAAACGACTTTCTCGACAATCAGGACGAAATGAAGGATGTGGGATACCAGATTCGACAGAGAATTTCTTGTTGAGATATTTTAACGGCCTTAGTTGGTTATTTGGAGGTAATTTTTGTGAAATCTCTTTTTGGGATATTGCTTGAGTTTCCATTTGTTTCTTAAAAATTAAGTCAGAATTAATTGCTTAACTGAAGTCACCCAACTGGACACCAAGACCAAGCCGTTTAAAAGGTACTTGAAAGGGTCTTTTATTAAGCGCTTATATAATAATAAAAATGGCGGCGCTACTTCCGAGGTGGACCTTGGCCTAGCTCCTCAGCAACCACTCGTGTTGTGCGTGCTATTGTTCTCTCACGAGTGGAGGGGACCTACAGTTTAATGCCGACACCGAACGGCGGGTTTGAGAAGCTTTTTCTAGACAGTTATACTCTTTGAGCATTGCCAGTGACTCGAAAGAGGTGAAACAATTTTAGGTGTTTTTTCGGGAATCGAGCGTAGACGTCGACGCACCTACCAACTACGCCACGACGTCACCGCGCAGACCCATTAAGCGCTTACTATCTTTAAATTGAAATAAAACAAAGTGTATGTGAGGTATCATCGACATTTTTTATTCCTTCAAAAGGTCCATCGATGCCATTGTGTATGAAATATAACATTGTTCAAATGTCCGCCGCGGCTTCTGTGGGTGGCGTGCATCCAAAATCTCCAATTTTCCACGAATGTGTTGTTGTTGGCTTTGTGAGCCGCTGTAGTTTATGGCTTATTCGCAAAGATCTGCGACTTCAAAAAACCCTCCAAAAGAAAACGTCTAACTCCATGTAACACTCCACGTGAGATGACCATGCCGCAGAACTTCCAATGTGGCGTGGGTTGTTTGGCACGTAGCGCCTTCCTATTGAAACCACATGCCTTTGGTGTTCATATCATCCAATTCAGGCCAAAAGAAGTTGGTAATTATCGACCTCGTGGTGACGGTGATGGCCTGGTCAACGCCATTCTCAAAGAAATCTGGTCCGATGACACCGGCAGCCCACGATCCACAACAAACACTGATTTCTTAAGAATGCATTGGACGCTTTTGGACCTCATGTGCATTGGTATGTCTCGAATTCGACAATTTTGTTTGCTGGCATACCCTTTCATTCAGAAATGGGCCTCATTGCTGAAGACGATTTTTCGATGAAAATTAGGGTCAGTTTCCAACTGCTCTAGAACCCATTCAGCGAACACATGTCGTTGTCCATTGTCTGGTCGTTTACCTTTAGCTCCTGGGTTAGTTGAATGTTTGTACGGATGCAGGCCCAAGTCACGATGCAAAATTTGCCAAGTTGTGGTCTGCGAAAAGCCGAGTTCTTGTGAACGACTGCCTCGAATTCTCCTGCGCACTGTCACGGACAGCAGTGATGTTTTCAGCAGACCTTGATATACGGGTGTTAGTTTATCGTTTACTGAATTAGTGGAATAGACGTCTCGGTAGGACGATTATGGCAACCGTAAAATGAGCGAAGCGCGCAGATTGTTGCTGAATAGAACTTCTTCTTCTTCTTCTTAGGGCGCTACAGTCCGAGGTGGACATGGGCCTCACTCAACATGCCTCTCCAGCTAGCACGATCTTCCGCCAGCTGTCACCAGTTTCGTACACCACGCCGGCCGAGGTCCCCCTCGAGTTGTGTGCGCCACCTTGTACATGGATGTCCTCTGTTGCGTTATCCCACAGGCTCAGAGTCGAAGATTTTTTTTTGACATTGAAGGTCTCTTCTGAAATTTAGAGCGTTCTTAAAAATCTACTTTTTCCTCTACAGTCTGAAATGGACCTGAATTGACCATAGTAACCGCTTTTCCATCCATAATCCAAAATTACTTCTTTGATGAATTTCAGGGCACATTTTATCTTCGATTTCATCAAGTAAAATTTGAGACAGAGAACAAAATAACTATCCTTTAATCCAGGAGAACATTCTCTGAATATGCTCTCCATCGCACCTAAGTCCGAACACTACACGAAAAAAGCGACAAAACCAAAACAAAACAAAAAAAGATAGAAAGAAAGGAGTGAGAAAAAAAAGCATCTAATGGATAACTTTTACTCGCACACTCCGTTTGCTTTTATAATTTTTTCTTGTATTTCGCTCGCATTCTCGTATTACTCTCCCATCCATTCGCTCAACAAAGTTATCCCGATAGCTAACCCCATCATCGTCCGGCCAAGAGTTAACGCCCATCCACACTCATCTGGTGTCGTTCGTCCTGCAACGAGGCGTCGGACACTCGCCTCTCACTTGTCCAGGCCACTTACAAAGCAACCACAAAGCACGGGAAACAAAAAACAAAAAAAAAGACGAAAGAAAAGAAAAAAACACACCAACGATAAGCTGGGGGAGGAGAGGTGAAGAAGAATGTATCGAATATCGGAAATTTACTTTGCATTCTTTGAGAACATCAGTGCGCCGAGATGTATAGAGATTCTCTGCCCTCTGCACCGACGGATAAATCAGCCAATCCATTAGAGATCAGATGTTGTGGCATTGGTTACATAAATACACATTCAGCACTCGAGACTCCAGCTCCTTTCTGGCGCGCGAACCCGCACACACTCGCACCCGCTCGGGCTTAATCATAATGATGGGCGCTGGAAGGATGTGGGGGCGAGGAAGTGTTGATTTCTGCGATGAGAGCGTGGTCGCTGGTGGCTGGTGGCGATGTATTTATGTATCTCCCTTCCGTCGGATTCCGACGGTGGTGCTCCCGGTTGATTTCAAATAAAATACGCTCGCCCGTACGGGTGGGTGCTCATGGACTTTGGTTATGTGCGAATCTTTAATTAGAAATCTATGAGGGCCAGTGGGAGGGGGACGGGGCCACTGATTGGAATGCAAAACAGTTGGGTGAGGTGATGATTCGTTTAAAAAGTTGGCAGACACTCGCTGGTGGAGTTGGCCTTCGCTGGGGTTTCAAATGAATGCTTGTGTGGTCTTGATGATTGACCAGCGATAGACAGTTGGACGATGACGAGACGTGTCGTGTTGTTGAGGCAGAGTGCAGTTGAAATTTGTAACAAATTGGTATAGAATTTGTGAAACAAAGTGTCAAGGCGGTCACTTGTGATGGGCGAAGGAGCTGGCGTGGAGCTGGCAGCGCAACAGTGTTTCTGTGGATCACGGATCCAGAAGGGGTTATGCAGAGGTCCTTTAAGAATGACTCAAGTTGTGTGTGCTTCTGTTTTTGCGATTGGGAAGGCTTACTGTCGGGAGATTGTCAGAGACTCCCGCTTTGTGCTTCTTATTCTTTTCCTGGGACAGACTGATGTTGATGAGAGTTTATTAAATGCAGCTGCCAAGTTTGAATGCACAGTTGAAGCTTCGAAAAATCAGGACCAGCCAGTGGATAATTAAAAGTAAAGAATGTTAAGCTGTATTTTCGGAGCTATAGGTGCCAGCAAGTAGTTTCCTGGATGTATATGACGAGAACATCCTTCAACAACTTGGAATTCTGGCCAAGTCACAATAGCCAACTATAACTTTGAGGCCGCCAAGGACTGCGTCTATATTAGGTCCGCTGTAAGCTGACTTAAGTACATCAAACCCAGAAAGATTCTTGCCAATTGTCTTTTGGCTCAAGAGGCAATTGAGTAGCAGAGACCTCTCTCGAAAGACCAAGGCGGTTGTGTACAAGACCCTGGTGATCTCAGTCTCTGCTATCTCCTAGAGGTCTTATCGATCACATCTGGTTGCTATACAGCAGTGGTGCAGATAAGTCTTGGGAGCAGCAGACCAGGTACGAGGGTTGCATTCAAGTTTGGGGCAAATGTAGACCTTATAAAATAAGGCCAAATCGGAGCTTTTACATTATTTGGGAAGAACAAGATATTTCGTTGCGAGGTTTCGCTTCAGTGACACAAGTAGAGTAGGGACCTGAGTAATGGAACGAATATGAGAAGCTAAGGATTGTGTCGTCGGCGAAGAAGTGAATTGGATTTAATTGAAGGCATCAGACAAGAGATCATTTGTAAAAATGAAAAAGAGTGGCGGTAACAAAGCAGACCCTTGAGGGACACCAGAGTTTATTTGGTGAATATGAGGTTTGAAACAGTCCAAAATTACTTGAATTGAAAGGTCTGAGAGATAATTTCAATTCCAAAGAAGAAGAAATTTATGGAGACCACAAGGACGCACATTTGACATAGAAGACGTTTGCCAAATTCTGCAAAAGGCCATCGTCAAGATGGCTCCAAGATTAGTTTCACTATGCGGTGAAATTCGTACGGCTATTGTAGTTGGCATCTTAAACCAACGATTTATCAGCGTTTTTATCGTCTTGGAAAAAAGGGCATCAGTTCAATGGGCTGAAGGAGGAGAAGGAATAGAAATTCTGTGAACAGCTCAGTTCTAGGTTGACGAATTCTTGACTCCAAGCCTGTGGAATGACGTAACAGAGGTTTTTTACGGTTTCTCTATCTCTCTGTAGCCCTGCTGGTTGTTAGTTCAGAGATTTTTGTTTTCAATGTACCTATTGGCACAGAGATGTTGCTAATGCTTGGGTCACTGATTGTGGTACCCCTTTTAGCTAGCTCGTCTGCTTCGCAATTACCTGGTATATCTCTCTCTACCTGGCATCCAGCTATCAATATACTCGGTAAGGATTGCCATTTCACTATTCATCGATTCACACCTGCCGAACGTTCTGAAATTATTAAAAAAATATTATCGTAATTTAAGCTCAGTTGTAAATATGCAACGTAAATTTCGTCGTGAGGTTGGTTGTCATCGTTGCTTCAGTGTGCAGGCAATTCTTCGCATCGTGGGAAAGTTTAAGCGTGAGTACATTCTCTTGTACCTTAAGCCATCAACCAGACAGAGATTGGTGAGAAATGGAGAAAACAAAGCCCCCGTAGCGGCCAGTTTCGAAGACGACTCAGAAATGCTGTTTCGGCGCCGATCGAGTCTATTGGGCATTCCCAGAGAGTCAATCCGGCTTATTTTGCAGTTCGATTTGGGCCTACTTCCGTAAAAGATCGTGTTAATGCAGTAGTTGAAGCCAGACGACCATAGACAACGCCGTGAGTTTGCCAATTGGGTGCTAACCCGGATTTTGACCAATAATCATCTTCCAGAGGGAGAATCATTTTTGGCTCAGCGGCTATGTCAAAAAGCAAAATTGGCGTTATAGCAAAGAACACAATCCACAAGTGCTCGATCAAGCATCAATGCACCCACAAAGACTGACTCTTTGGGGCGGTTTATGACAAGGCGGCATCATCGGACCCTATTTCTTTCGAAATGAGAAAGGAGACAACGGTACCGTCAATGGTCTCAGGCATAAAGTGATCTTTTAGAGCAACTTTCTGTGGCCAGAGCTCGACAACAAAGATAAATCCCAGCTGTGGTTCCGATATGATGACGCTACATGTCATACAAGCGACGCAACACTCGAAGTTGTGAAGGAGAAGTTTGGCGACTGGGTCATCTCACAGCAAGAGTTTATCAATCGGTCATCGCGATCATGTCACTTGGCGCCACCCCTGAAGTTGTTAGTCTACGCTAACACCTTTGAATGAACTCGAGGCTAAAATTTGAGACGCTGTTGTCGGAATAACGCCGCACTATTGAACCGAGTCATCAAATATTAGATCGACCGCTTTATGCACTGTCAGCGAAGCTGAGACGGTCATTTGAATGAAGTGCTATTTCATATGAAATGCCAGGAATAAAGCTTCAAAATAGAGTCAAAAACTATTTTATACCTCACATCGCTGTTGTTTTCTTTCAATTCTTTTCCTATCGTTCCTATCTGGTCACCCTGTACAACCATTTTTTCTAAGAACAAACTAAGTCTGCTGTGTCACGACTGGATGGCGCAGTTTGTTAAGTGCCTGCCCCAAGTTCGAGGGGTCCCAGGTTCGAGTCCCAGTGAAATCGAATCTGGACCAGTCACCATTTGCCGTTGGGATCAAATTAACGGCACTGGAGTAGGTTGCTACCTGGCAGTACAATGGACCAGTTTTGAGTCTGAGTGCTGCGTTGATTTTCGAAACACTGTTCAGAATGGCCTCGTAGGAGCTGATAGAAAGTAAATTCGGGGAATTAAATATCTTGTCAAAGAAGCGTCAATGATTGTTGAAGGAAGAGGTTCAACGACGAATGAATTTTGCATGTGTCACGGTTAAGCCATGAAGAGTGCACAAACCCCATAAATCTGCTCCAAAAATGTTTGATTCCGACATCGGGAATCAATGCAAATGATAGCGATCAGGTTGTGTGCTACTGATAGCAGCTGGTCTTCAAGTAGACAAACTAACTGGAAAAGATTGGTTCCTTCTTGTGTTCAAAGCATCGGAGCCAATTCACCCTGATGGGCTTGTATGACGGATACTTGGTGTTAATCTTTGAATGCTGCGTGTGTCAATTGACTGCATGCCCAAACTTTCATTCGGACTACGTGGACTCGTCACCACAAATTTCTGCCAGATACCAGCTCACCAATAAGATACCCAATGAGAACAGACCTCTAGTCCCCCTCATTCCGGTGAGTCCTTAAACGAGACGAATGCTTCCATTTCCGAATCACAACCATCAGTGAAACCATTCAGCCTAAAACAAACAAAAAAAAGACGGACCACGGTTACAGCTGCACTAACATCACGGCCCCACCGAATGACCATCCGGGAAATTATGCCACTTTTTGGACAGGAATTCCAAAAACTATTTTCCTGCATAATATGAAGGACATTATCCGCATTGACTCGAGCTAACTGCTCACAGAGGAGGGCCACCAACAAAGTGCCATCAGGACACCCGCTTCATCAGTGAGCCCTGCAATGTGCTACCGAACCCGTCTCAATCTAAAACTCCCCATCTGTGGGCACCGCTTTTGTCTAGTGGTGCACTGAGTTTGTCGTGCCGTGTCGTCCACGCGGTTGAAGCACTACCACTCGTCGTGGCCGTCGTCCTTGTCATCGTCATCATTGGGAGACATTGCAGGAATCGAACCACTCCAGTGGGCACTCTGTGTGCCCGCCACTGCATCAGTCCACCCGCCCCAAAAAAGCGGCCAACTCGTCTCGACAGCGGAAAATGAACAAGAATCGCCGCCGAAAGCGGGCGAATGGGGAGAGCATAAAAAACAAGGAAAAAAATCTCGCCCACCAGCGGAACTTCCTTTATACACGTAGAATTGCATAGGACGACACCACGACACCGGGACACTTAATTGCATACAATGTGTACATAAATAGTCGCTTCCGTGTAACGAGACGGTTTTAGGTTCGCAAAAACGAGCCCCCCACCCCCGGCGGGCAGACGACTGGAAATTGTTTGCCCGATGTGCGAAGGAATATTGAAATAATTTCGATAGTTTTTCCAGGTCCGGTCGGACCGGGGCGGACGGAGCGAACAAAAAGGACACGGCAGTGGAGTGGAGTGGAGTGGAGTTCAGTTGGGATTCGTTTAGCGACCTCGAATGTGTTTGTCGATTTTCGGGGAGATTTTTTGAAGATTTCGGAAATTTGGACGGCTGCCAAAATACTTAACATAAAACATGTCCCGGTCGGGGGGCGGGGGTGGCCCCGTCTCTGAGGAAGATTTTCGACTATCTTCCCGCGGGGGACACTGTGCATTTGAAATATTCCTGCTGAAATGCATTTTTAAGTGCATGTCGAAAGTTTCTCTGCCGCTGTCGCTGTCGCATGTAAAATGTTTGAATTTATTGATCCCAAGGTGTGCTGGAGTCCGCTTCGATTTGATAAGCAATTTTTGACTGCATTAGACTCATTGACTGGGAGAAGATATGTGTGAACAGAGAAGGGTGTTGCTTGGGAAGGATGCAGCATTAGATGCCAGCCATGGTCAGAGGTTCAAGAGCGGATGTTGCAGAAATAGAGTCTCTCCTTCCGTCCTTCATCAAAGCTTTTACGGCAAATTTTGCGGTCGTCATCACGAATTAGAAGGCTACTTGGGCCACTTTTGGTAAGCAGAACTGGCGCTGTGTGATGAACCAAACGTAATGTTACGGTGCACAAATCACACGCTTTCTTCCATCTGGAACTGGAGAGGATATGCGGAGGGACGACGTAAACGCACAAGGGGCTAACTTCCTTAAACCGGTCAGACTGCTGCTGGAATACGTATATGACATTGACACGCGTTCCCAGGTTGTGGAGGTTATGGAATTTTAGAGGGAGGCTGAAGAACAGACGTAACCAGCTGGCTTTAGGATAAATAAAGAGGAGACAAAATATATGCTGTCGAGCAAAAATCGATCCCTCGCTCATCTGGGGCAATATGTCACTATCGGAAGGAGGAAGTTAAGCAGTTTGTCTATTTTGGGGCAATCCTTAACTCCACAAAAGAGCATCTTAGTGGAGATCCGATGCAAAGTCGACCTCGGCAACCGCTGCTACAGCCTTGGCCAAATGTATTAGGCAACACTTAAGATTCTTTCTATCTTCAAAAAGCAAACAAATTAATGAAATGAGAGGAAAATATAAAAATCGTTTACAACCTCAGACAGTGTTGCCGAAAACTATACAAATTGAAACTAATTACTTCCGATAAGTGATTTGGCAGCAAATACAAAAAGATGCCTAATACATTTGGCCAAGGCTGTACTTCAGTTCTTTGAAAAAAACTTGAAAACAGTGACGCGAAGGACCAAAATCATGCTCTACAAGACCCTTACCCTGCCACTCGTGCCGAAATAATAATACTAATGGTGGCGCTACAGTCCGAGGTGAACTTGGACCAAGCTTCTCAGCAACCACTCGTGTTGTGCGTGCTATTGTTCTCTCGCGAGTAGAGGGGACCTACAGTTTAATGCCGACTCTGAACGGCGAGACTGAGAAGCTTTTTCTAGACAGTTACACTCTTTGAGCATTGTCAGTGACTCGAAAGAGGTGAAGCCATGAACAATTTTTGGTGTTTTTTTCGGGAATCGAACCGACAACATCGAGCGTAGGAGTCGACGCACCTACCCACTACGCCACGGCACCCACTTTTCAACCGAAAGCTGGACGGAGAGTTGTTTCTGTGTGCCTTCGAAAGAAAAACTCTGCGTTAGATATTCTGTCTTGTCTCTGAGCAAGGCGAATGGAGGAGAAGACAGAAACGCGAATCTTATGAGCTGTATGAAGATGTGGATATGGTCCAAAAGGTAAAGATCCGTTGACTAATCTGGCTCGCCGAGCAAATGAACAGTTCCGGAGTGCTCCGGAAGACCGAATTTTTATGTAAAGGGTGGGCCATCTAGTGGTCTTTTTTAAAATCATAGATTATTTTGACACTGACAGCTGTTTCCCGCTAGAAATCTTGACAGAAAGTCAGTATCATACCTCCGCGGAATGAAATAAGTCGCTTTAGGTTTGAACAACGTTGGAAAATATTGAAAACTTATTTCCAAAGTGAGTGCTGCATAGCCCAAACAGTGCGTTTTTTGAAAAGGAGTTTTGACCGAAATGAAGCACCCACCGCTACTTCTGTACGCAAGTTTGTGCAAAAAGTTCGTGACACTGGTATGCTAGTGGACAACACTCATGGTCCCCGTCGTCGAACGGTGCGCACAGATGAGAATGTGGCTGCTATGGCCAAGAGTGTGAGACTCAATTTACGAACATCAACTTGCCATCGATCTCAACAGCTCAACATTTCACGCACTAGTCTGAGCAGAATTCTGCACAAGGATCTCGGGTTCTACGCTTACAAGGTCCAATTGGCGGGCGCCGTGGCCGTGTGGGTTGGTGCGTCGACCCATACGCATTAGACTTTCACAGTCTAGGTTCGATTCCAAGTTCAGACAAACAATTTAAAAAAATTATAAAAAATTGTTCACGGCTCAACCTCTTTCGAGTCACTGACAATGCTCAATTGTATAGTATAACTGTCTAGAAAAAGCTTCTCAATCTCGCCGTTCGGAGTCGGCACTAAACTGTAGGTCCCCTCCACTCGTGAGAGAACAATAGCACGGACAACACGAGTGGTGGCTGAGAAGGTAAGCCCAGGTCCACCTCGGACTGTAGCGCCGCCATTATTATTATTATTATAAGGTCCAATTGACTCAGCAATTGAAGGCGCGTGACCATCCGCTTCGTTATCGCTTCGCAGTTTGGGCCTCAGAGCAGCTTTGATTTGGACAACGATTTTGGGCGAAAAATCATCTTTTCTGACTTTCTGAGGCGTATTTTCACCTCGGCGGCTACGTTAACAAACAAAATTGCCGCATCTGATGCTCGAGCTCGGAAAACCCGCACGTTATTGTCGAGAAGCCAATGCATCCATAGAGAGTGACAGTTTGGTGTGGATTGTGGAGTGGTGGCACCATTTTTCTTCGAAAATGAGGCTGGGAACAACGTTTCGTCCAAGGGTGGGCGTTACAGGGCAATGTCAATCGACTTTTTTTTTTTACTGAAATTAAAGACATGGATTTGGATGACCTCTGGTTCATGCAGGATGGCACGCCATGCCACACAGCCCATGCCGCAATCGATCTTTTGCGCATCAAATTCCCAAATCGTGTTATCAGCCGTCTTGGCGATGTCAATTAGCCGCCTCGGGGCTGCGATTTGACACCTTTAGACTTTTTTTTTGTAGAGAATCGTGAAGGACCGATGTTATGGCAACAATCTGGAAACGATTCAAGCACTTAAGGTCAATTTCATCCAAGTACTCCGTGAGCTACAGCCCGAAACCATCAACAAGGTCTTGGAAAATTGCGGTGACAGAATGCGCTACTGCGAAGCCAGCCGAGGCAGCCATTTGAACGACGTTGTATTTCATAATTAATGGGAATGTCTGTTCCTACTAATAAAGTCATAATACATGGAAAAAATCTAATTTTGTTTTTTTTTTGCATTTTTAAAAAGAAACCTGTATTCGGCCCACCCTGTGTATCAGCAAAAGGAACTTGTTATCGGCCCCCCCTGTATATCAGTTTTGAGAGTCAGCAGAATAATGGCTGAAACACAATAGTGCGTCAGCGTCAGCGCTGTCTTTCAACGCACACGATTCAATGGCCATGCACACAATACTGCTGCAAGCTACGTAAATGAAAAATGAGAGAGATGAGAGGATCGTAATAAAACGTAAAACGTAATCCCAACGCACGTCATTATTCAACATGTTGGATATTTTTTTGACAGAGGGATGCGCTGGGAGAGCGAAATTGAGAAATGATTCCCAAATTGAGAGTTTTTTTCCCAAATTTTGTGGCAACTGACATTTGAGAAATGAAAACAGCTGACTAAAATTATTTCAACGACAAAACTAATTTGAATGAATACGCCAAATTAGCAACAAGAATCACTTTTTTAATTTTTTTAACTTTCTTGGCATTCATTTTCCGCAATTAATTTCTTTAACGTTGAATTGTTTGACCAGAATATTTTTTGATTTGACATTTCAGGAATTAAAACAGCTGAGGGAATATTTTTTTTTTGGTATTTGAGAGAGAGAGGGAGGAGCTTATTAACGCAGTGCGTCAACGCACACCCTCCGTAACGTGAAGTCGACTAGCGCAGCGCACTATTGTGTTTCAGCCATAACTCTTTCATCCGCTGTTTCTTTGGGCTTAAGGGCAATTGAGTAACAGAGCCCTCTCTCGAAGAACCAAACGGACTTTCTATTGTACAAGACATTGATCATCCAAGGCTGGGTTTTCCGGGCAGAGTTATGAACAAACCGGATGAAGAAGCTCCTAGTCTTTGCGAGAGAAAAGTTTTGCATCCGATCTCTGCTCCTGTTTGCGTTGATGGCGATTGGAGAGAGAATAGTCAACCACGCACTGTACTGGCTGTACAGGGACATGAGTTTAGGCAGGGGTTTACGGATCCAACGCCTAAGTTGGCTGGGTCATGTAGAGCGTATGGACAACACCGTTCCGGCCCGGAGAGTCTTCGACTCTGAACCAGTGGGATGCAACAGTTGTATATATAATGCAGTTGTATATATAACAGCAACAGTTGTGGCCCTCACAAGTGGAGAAAACCCTCAGGTCTACCCATGATTGTAGCGCAATAAGAAGACGAAGAAGGCTTTGAAATTTTGCCGTTTTCCCCTTCGCCATCTTCGATGAAAAATTTTTTTTTCAAGGAACTCTGAATCAACTCTTTCGTCGTCACTCTTCGAATTTGAATCAGGAAAACAACGCAACAGAGGAGGTCCACGTCTGATGTGGCGCACAGAAGAAAAGAGGGATTTCAAGCAGCTTGCCGTGCGCAGTTGGGGGCAGCTAGCAAAAGATCGTGCCAACTGAAGGGTTTGTTGGTTGAGCCCCAGATCCACCCTGAACTGTATCGCCATAAGAAGAAGAAAAAGGAAAAGGAAAGGAGTGTTCCCAAATCGAAGTTGTGTCTGTCGATGATCAGTACCGATCGAGATGCCAAGAGATAGATCGTCAGTTGTATTCTCCTCTTCATTGCATTTCAGATACAGTCGACTCCCTCTAAGTCGAATTTTCACGGGATATCAAAATTAGTTCGAGTTAGAGGGGACTCGACTTTGAAGATGGTTTTTGTATGGAAAATGAGGGAAATGCCAAAATAAATATGGCGAAAAAATTCAAGTTAGAGAGGGAGTTCGACTTAGAGGGAGTTCAACTTAGAGGGAGTCGACTGTAATTGAATCGTCATGACGAATGACGCGTCAATACGAATTCAGAACACTTGGAGCATTATTCTCGCGACAGCTACTAAAATTATTTAGAATATGTGGCGACATCTATTGCTCATCTGTTGGAAATTTAATTTGTCAAGGAAATCATTGGCGGAGGTATTTGCTTCCAACATCGATCTTCAACAGATTGCCATCTTTTCCAAATCAATTCTCCATTCCTCGAGCCGTCAATAAGTGGGTTCCTTTTCAGCGACATTGGTCAGCATCAAACTGTCAACGAATCTGTGCGAATCGTCCCCAGAACTGCATAAAAAAGTAACGACACCGGCTTTATGACAGCCACCGAACAAAAGACCCCGAATGTTGCCATCAGGTGCTGCATCGTTGCCAAAAACAATTCCAATTCATACCCGTCCTTCCTACCGCACCCAATCAGTGCGTGCAGTAAAAACTTCCCACTTCCATTCAAGGAGACGAGATGCGAATATCAACCGAAAACCAACGTCCTGATGTGTAATTAATTCAACCGCACAACTGCAATAAGATCGACCATTGCTACAGCAACTTGGATGTCGGCCAAACTATAACCGGCATACGCATCCCATTCACAGAAGTCAACCCCTAGACCACAGCCGCACTGGGTCGCGGATGTGAGGATACGGTGTGGATGGTGATTGCTTCGCCGTCGGTTCATAATTGGAAACTGGTCAATACGACTCGGTGAAGTCCTCCTCATCGCACTCCTCGTCCTCTTCGTCCTCATCCTTCGTCTATTCACTCAAATCGACTTTATTTTTGTTCTCTCTTTCAGTCTCTCCGCCCTCGTGTTGCACGCAAGGACTGTGGGCAGCGACTTACAATTCGAACACCTATCGAGCGGGTAGGAGTATAATGGCTGCCCACGTCGTCGTCTAGATCATGCACATGGTACTGCACCAATTGTGGTTGAGGCGGACATCCCAGCCAAACAACCATTAACTCTGTGGGCAAACACGCTTCGACTCTCGTGCGCGGGCGAGGGGGAGACTCTCCGGGCATGTTGCGCTTCCAAGTGTCGAGTGCAGGCTGACTTCTGCAGACTCGGCTCTCCTTAAAGTGCTACCGTCCGGTGGATTAGATTCGGCAAACATTTTATTCACGCACCGAATGCCAGTCACATCGACGCGCCATCCGCAAGTCAATCAATTGGGGGGAAAACTTCTTCGAATCCCCAGCTCAGTTCGGTGCAAATATTTGCAACAATCTTTCACGTGCCTCCGAAAAGTTTCACCCCATCCAACGGCCGCCACTGCGCGTGGATCTATGCCGCCTGCGGTTGACCAACCTTAACTCCAACTCAGAGGATTTTCGGGTGTATCTGTAGCCCGTGTCTACCTCAACCTGTTTACCCACGAATTACGGGCGGAAAGTATCTGGAGGTGCTTGTATATTACAGCCAACAGATGAAACCGAGCATTTTACACTTTGGCCTCGTCGAAACTATACGCCGCTCATCGCGGCCCCAATGCAAGCAGGCGGCGGCGGGCTACACTCCCGAAGCGTGAAGCTTACACAAATCATGGCGGTGGCGATGTGGCATGAATTTGTGGCGGAGGATCCATAGAATACTGCGCCTGGGCTGCGTTAACAAACTGCCAATGGGCCATAAATTGTGCTTCCTAATATTTATTCACTCCACAGCATTATTGAGAGGATATTTGCGATATGTTCCTATGGAGCTACAGATGCTAGTACTGTTCAGTGCAATTTATAGCATCTGAGGGTGACTGTGGGAACAGAAGGGTGGCTGCGATGTTTTTGTGTCGTTGAAAGCATTTCGTGTGAGCCAGATAAATTAGGGTACACTTGAAGAAATTTTTTGAGATTTTGGCAAACATTTTTTGACAGTTTAGGGGTTCACTTGTGGAGGAGGGATCAATGAAGTTTGTCGTTGTTTCTTCAGCAAGATGTGGTTAAATGAAGGCGGGATCAATGAAGTTTTTTCGCGTTTCTTGAGCAAGATGAATGCTTGAGGCCTCGACAAAGCTCTGGGACACTTAAAAAGCACGTCAGGATTTGCTCAGGTCTGAAAGATGTGCTCTGAACTTAAATTTGTTCAGAGCAAGAAAAACAAAACTGACCTCTGGACCGTCTACATCCAATTAACTGCAAATATTTTGAGAAAGCTATACTCTTTGAAAAATGTCTATTCTTTCGCATTCCATTCCATTTCAAATAACAAAAATCCATTCAAAATGACGCGACTTATTTCACTTTTAAACTGTAACCACCTACTGAATCACACCTTACAGCGACACCATCCACCACGGACACAAAACCACTCGCAGAGTTCCGGTAGCAAATTCTTTCCGTGTACCTGCCGCCTGCACATCACTGCAGCCACCAAAATTCAATTTGTGACCACCCGCTCTGGCTGAGAGCGGCGCCCAAAAGTCATGTAGGCGCAATAACCACCCCCCCCCACGCAACTGCCACCCACTGCCACCCACTGCCATCAGCCGACATTATTTATTAAATAATTAATTAATAATTAATAAACTCAACCCTTCGAGCCTGTGTCGCCACAGTGCCAGAGCATTTTAACACATCACCAGTCAGCGTGCCCCCATCCCTCCCCCGCTCGGGATCTGGTCAAAGGATACACACTGCGGGGCAAAACTTAATTATCCCCACTATTTATTATGGGATAATAATTAACACACTCCCCCCGCACATGTCCTGGCACCGGGAGGACGGGCAAGTGACGCAGTAAATCTTTGGCCCCCCCCCCCACACACCCACACCCGGCCCACAGTGCGGCCAACTCAAAAATGGCAAACGGCAAACATCCCATTCTGTGGGGGTGCTGCAACTGTGCCAGAGTGGTCAATTTGCAGCGCGCCACGGACAAAGGACGAAATTATGGTGAAAGGTGCCATCGTGTGTGTCGTGGAGGGGGAGGAGTGGGTGCCTTTTGAGGACTCGTGCGTCGAACAATTTGTTGGCATCCCCTTTGACTATGGCCACTTGATGTATTGCAAGGACTCTAAATTTGCTTTATTATTGTATTAGCCAACGACGTGGCCCGGTGCGGTGGCCAAACACAAAGAGATGCTCCTTCCAGCCGAGGTGTTGTTGGCCGCTCGGTGGCGGGGTGACAATGGCTACACTCCGATGGCACCCTGGCTTGTGTTCATAGATGTCTCGGCTGATTGGCTTCGTAATTTATTGACCGAGGAGCACATGCAAGCCAAACCGATTCCCGATCGGCGCACACACGCACACAGACACCGTGCCTGCACCTTATTGTCGGGTGATAAATCTCTCGATTCCTGTAATGGGTGAGCATTACAGGGTGTCGGTCATGAAATTTTGAGGATTTGACTTTGGCTCTGGCTTTGGCTCGTGGGGCGAATGAAAACAGGGGCCGCAGGTGGCTGGCGGAAGATCCATGGCCCGGGGTTTGGAAAAATTGAAAGCGAGCCGTCAGTAGCGGCGAGACTGACCTGGATTGTGTATGATTTATGCGGAGGAATTCGCTTGCAAAAGGGGTAGTGGCGGTCCAGCTCACGTTCGCAGGAGTGCTTGAGAAAACATAAATAATGGCGGTGGCGGCGGTGTGCTGTGTTTACATTTTGCTGCGGCCTCTCAAGGAAGTGTGGCTGTTGTGCCCCTCAGTCGGTCATTTGAAACTGGTTGTTCGGATTATGTGCTCCAAAGCGGTTGCAGGTGTGGGGAACCTATGATGGGTGCGGTGTTGACTGCTTACGCAAACCATGTGCACAGCTGGCAAGGTACACAGTCTCCCGTGGATGGCTGAGATGGGGATGGGGAACAGCGAGCAGCCTTGGGAATTCGGTCTGGGCTGTGGAGTGGTGCGGTGAACTGCGATGACTTTAGGTGGCTTTCGTGCTCGATTTACCAATGAATACTAAGTCGGATATTAAGTTGGCTCAGGGAGGGAGGGTGCTCGAGAAAATCCCGTGATGTGTGGAAACGATATGAATTTAAGGCGGAAAGGAAATGAGGCATTTTTAAGGGCTTCAGTGGGGAGAGGAGGAAGAGGTTGGAAAGGAGGGGTTGGCAGAGGCAGAGGTATATGCTCTAAATGAGACAGAAGGCATCAAAGATGGAGCCTGACTGCAGTCAAAATGGTCAACTTTTGCTAATTTGTCTTTAGCTAGACTCCAGATGGAAAAATCAGTCAAATCCTTGGGACATCAGCATGCATTCAGTGAGTACATCGTTGGTTTCGTGTGCTTTTTGGGTTTTCATGTGGATTTCTTCAGCGTCGGTTTTAAGTTTGGCCTGCAAAACAAGAGATAAAACCTCCAAAAGTGTAAATTTGGTGGCTCTTAACTGGAAGTACTGAGATGAGTGATCATGTTTATTTATTTATTTCTGAGCTCTGGTGGTAAATGAGCGCAAAGCGAAGCATTTGCATGTGCCTGCCTGCACTCGTTGTCAAACCAGGGGGGTTTTTCCTAGATGTATTGTGGATGCCGTGGCGTAGTGGGTAGGTGCGTCGACTCCAACGCTCGAGGTCGTCGGTTCGAATCTCGAAAAAAAAAACATCAAACAGTTTTTTCACGGCTCCACCTCTTTCGAGTCACTGACAATGCTCAAAGAGTATCACTGTCTAGAAAAAGCTTCTCAATCTCGCCGTTCGGAGTCGGCATTAAACCGTAGGTCCCCTCCACTCGTGAGAGAACAATAGCACACACAACACGAGTGGTTGCTGAGAAGGCCCAGGTCCACCTCGGACTGTAGCGCATGTATTATTATTTTTGTAAAACCTAGCACATCAGTAGCGGCTTTTCTGACGGCTTTTTGACAACGTTTCCATTCTTCGTCTATTGTTAGTGCAGGCGTCGTCGAACTTTCGGAGAGTTTCAGGGAGACTCGATCGGCAAAGTTCCTTGCAGTTTGTTGCGATTGTTGCTTTTCGACGTCAAACCGTGGTTGTCTTCCTCGACTCCGTTGTTCTCTCGATATCCGTGTCCTTACTGCCCTTAGAGTAGAGTTCCAAATCATCCGAAAGAAAAATCCACTAGCCTGAGTCCATTTTCGGACGTGCAGGCGTATTTACCGATGACTTGAGCAAAGATGTCCTCTTTATCCACCTTGACGTTAAAATCTCCTAGAACGATTTTGGTGTCGTAGCTGGGACATTGATCGTACGTTCTTTCTGGGAGATCATAGAAGTCATCTTTGCTATCGTCATCTTTGTTTTCCGTTGGGGCGTGATGCGGATTGTTATGAGGCGCTCGCTTATGTACTTAAAGCTTAAGACACTTTGCATAAGTCTGCCTCGAACAACAAATTCACATCCAAATAAGTGCTGCCTTCGCTCTCTGTAGAAATCGCCGTAGTAGAGGTCGCAGTTTTTCATCCTCCTTTACTCGGCCCTTTCCATCGCACTTCCTGGATTGCGGTACCGTTTGCTTTATAGAAACCTAGGGCCCCCGCGATTTCATTGGATGTACGTGGTCTGTGAAGAGACCTCACATTCCACGTGCTGAACCGAAAGGCATTGTCGTCAACAGTAAATCCGTCAATATCCGAGGCAGGTTGTTGTTTCTGAACTCGTTTTTTTTTGCGTGGTGAGGAAGTTAACCCCACGCACAACCTCAAACTGGGACGGCAGGTCCACTTGTTTAGCCCCCGGACAAAGGTGTCCGGAAGGATCCGGTGTCGGTAGCCTCTTGCAGACTGTGAGCGCCGGCGTTGGCCCTAAGAGAAGGGCTCATCCGCCGCCATCTCTATTCCAGGGTCCCAACCTTACCATGAAAACAAGGAAGCTCCTGCTGACTGGAGTTGTGGATGCTGCCGTTGGTCAATCAGTTGATCTGCCGCCATCTTAAAAGAGCGATGTGCCTTGATAGGCTCATACTTCCCCAGCAGTAATAGGTTTTGTTAGATTTGAGCAGCAGCCCGCGTTTTCCTTCTTCCATATTGTTATCGGCTCCCACACCTCAGCATCCATAAAAGGACCTAGTGGTGCCCTGATCATTCAACCGTCAACCAGTTTGATCACGTTGCGATCGACGTCAGACGCTCTCCCAATACGTACCGAGGCGTAAACAGTACAAACAACATCAGTACCGAGATCAAACGCAGAATAACTCTTGCCAACCGGTGTTTTTTTGGGCTCAAAAGGCAATTGAGTAGTAGAGCCCTCTCTCGGAAGACCAAGCTGACTCTATACAAGACCTTGATCATCCCAGTCCTGCTGTATGGCGCCGAGGTATGGACAATATTCCAAGCGGATGAAGAGTAGGTATCTTGGTATTTTCGAGAGAAAAGTCGCGGATTCGAACCCAGGGCTGTCGGAACCGGT
Organism: Myathropa florea; assembly: GCA_930367185.1. Taxonomy (NCBI): domain Eukaryota; kingdom Metazoa; phylum Arthropoda; class Insecta; order Diptera; family Syrphidae; genus Myathropa; species Myathropa florea. The sequence continues at coordinate 99,380,338 of OV884004.1, read as the reverse complement.
GTCAACGCGCATGCCGACTACGCCACAGGAGCCACATTGTTAAAGTTAATAACTGCTCGAAGCATTCTGAGCCAGAAACTCATTGCTGGTAGATTCTTAATAAGACAGCGCTTTAGCGCCTTTTAGCGATTTTATCTCAAAATTTCCATTCGAACTCCAAGCTATTTCGGCGAGTCTGCTTTGAAATCAGCATAGATCCACACCTTCCATCAGCCCCTTTCATGAGCGCCGTGGCGTAGTGGAGAGGTGCGTCGACTCCTACGCTCGAGGTTTAAAGTTCGAATCTCGAAAAAACACCAAACATTTTTCACGGCTCCACCTCTTTCGAGTCACTGACTATGCTCAAAAAGTATTACTGTCTAGAAAAAGCTTCTCAATCTCGCCGTTCGGAGTCGGCATTAAACAGTAGGTCCTTTTCACTCGTGACAGAACACTAGCACGCACAACACGACTGGTTGCTGAGAAGCTAGGCCCAGGTCCACCGCGGACTGTAGCGCCGCCATTATTATTATTATTCATCAGCCCCTTTGAACCAAAACTCACTCTCAACTTCAATAATCTTCACGCTCAGCACCCTTTCCCTGTCCAAACCTGCCTCACTGTTAGAGTCGACCCACTCCAACCCCCCAAGCTCATGCGAATCCATATCTAAACAACAATCATCAAACAGTCGCCTTCGTCTCCTGTTTCCGTTCGAAATTTATTTCCCATATCGACACATTACTCTTAGTCCCCGGCCCAAGGACCTAAGCTGACAACGGTTCTGCCCCGATAAACATCATGTCTACTCAGTCATCACGTGCTTGACGCGTAGGCGGCCAATTCCAAATCCACATCATATCTAAATTGACTGTCCTCGCCAAACGTGAATCCTTAAAGTTCACCTCAAAACTTAAACCCCATCCGCCCGACAGCGCCAACAACAAATTGTCAATGGGAGCAGTCAATATCGCTTTCACCCGATTCAGAGGAAAGCAAAAAAGGAGACAAGGAGAGGAAACCGATGAGAATGTGATGTGAAAAATGGTTTAACAAGGATTTTAAAAGCACTCCCCACTATTATCCCTTCCTCGTCATTATGCTGGCCCTCCATCCATCCTCTCGGTGCGCTCCTCGCATTAGTCGCACACACGAATAAAGGGCGAGTACAAGTGTTTTGTTTTTCTTTCAAAGCATTCCTTCGACAGCGCACCCCACCCGTGTGCGAGTATAAGAGAGGGTTCGCTCTCTCACGAGACTCGAACGAGGCAAGGCTGCGTTTGACGCTGCAGACTCGTGCAGACTGAGCCGGTATGACGGGGAGCTTTTCTGTTCGGCCACCCCGGTGCGCCCTGTAGTGGGTGCAATGCAAATAAATTTAATTATACCACCTAGACGGAGAAAGAGAGCAAGCTGGAGTGACTACGGGAGAGAGAGGGAGAGACACAGTCGCAGCAGACAACGACGATGTGGGTGATTGTCCTTTGTCTGTGCTGCCAGCTAGAAATGTGCCAAAAAGCTTGACTGTGCGGCATGGGATGTGTGTCGTCCTCTTTACGGAATCGAACTGAATCACGTTTCGTCGTGAAGCTTTCTTCGCACCCTGCCACCACACCACTGTGCACTTTGTGTCCTCCTCCTCGTCCTTTTTTTCGGCGTTTTTAAGGGCTTTGCCTTAAATTTTCTTTTTTGGTTGTTGTTGGCTGGCGCTGGCTTTTATCGTTCGGTTTTCTTCTTCGTTTGGCATCGTTCGTTGGTCCTTTTGTTGTCTTTTCACTCAGTCCGTCTGGTACTGCAGAGGAGCAGCACACTCACACGCACGTACAGAGACACGACCACACCAAATGAATGGCATTTCATTTCCCTTAGCTGCATTTAACCTACACGAATGCACACCATTCGGCTGCATACACGAGCGTGTGTCTGTGCGAATAATTTAATTTTTTAACTCGGCGAAAGCTCATTAGTGATCCCGATCCCAAAAGGATGCCTGCTGATGCTGCTGGTTTGCAGTAACTATGGCATCCTTGTTTTTGTTATTTTTTTCGTGAATAAAAAGAAATGTCCCTGTGCCGTTGGTTGGGCCGCTTCTGTGCCTTCTTCTGATTGCGCCGAGTTAAGGGCGAGTCGGTGTGTCGGTCGGTCGGTCGGTTGGTTGATCGGTCGTGATTACAACGTCCCATCAAGCTGCCGCCGTGCAGGAGGGGAAATTAATTATTTTCTGCCAATAAGTTGAAGTTGTCCACTGATTGTCCGTCGTCTCGCTCCCAAAGCGGAAGGGCGCATATATATTTTCAACAAACCCCCAACAGCCACCACCCACCGATGGAGGAGTACGAAGATAAGGACGTCTTGCCGCTCGGAACTGGGCTTCAGTGTGCAGTTCGACAGCAAATTTCTAGGCAACGCCATTAAGGACATTTAAGGTTTGTAAGTTTGTCCTTTTTTTGGCCAAAACGTGGGGACATAAGTAGGTAATAAAACACGTAAATTTAATAGTTCAGGAAGGCGTGTATGCACGGTGCCGGGCGTCCATACGGGAGAAATCCGAAAATTGTCGCACGAAGGCCAGACAGACGAGTTGCGGCAGGGGGTGACGGCGGTTGACGGTGTTTGGTCGGCCGGCTGGTGGCATGACCTAGCACATGGATGTTGCAATCGGGAGGGTCGTAGCCGCTCTGAAGATAGGTTGTGGAGCAGTGGCACTAGCACAGATTGAGCGATGGTTAGCGAATGGGGTGGCATAGAAAGGGGTGTGCACAAGGGGCCGTCGGATATTTTATTATGGCACACAAGTTTACTACAACACACGACGACGACGACGGTGGTTGGTGGTTGATGACGATGACTACGACGGCACAGCAACGAGGACGGCGAGCACCACTGCAAGGACGTCCGGGACGGTCGAAGTGCGGTGCAGCGCTGTGAAGGACGTTTTGTTTCCTGTTTGGGTCGAGTGGGCGCTCCACCACTCAGTCTGACGTGTGGGTACATGTGGGAGCGAGCTCATTTATGCTTTCGGGTGCAGGTGGGGTGGTTGATTATGTTGATGCGGTGCTGCAACCCTCTTTATCGTTGCGTGAAATATGCAAGGTAGTCAGTCGCATTGTGAAGCGTATGTACACTTCGACTGAAAATGGTGATTTTTATTTTGCCCCGAATCCTTTATCCAAACATTTTCGACGGAAAGTGTTTTGAGTGTAATGGGAAGCAGTAAATTTTTAACTGCACGTAGCAGTGGTGAGACGGCGTATGGGTAATGGCAAATGGCAAATGGCAAATGGAAAGAACCCGAGGACATCTGGGAATGGTGTCGTCTGTGTGGACTGTTGCAGCCGGGTCGGGTGGTTTGTTGTGGTTGGTCCTCTCGCGTCGTTTTGACGGTGCAAGCGGTTGATCAGAGAAAGGGTTTCAATTGTATTTCAAATATCGAGGAACTTTTGATGACATTAGTGTGGTTCAACAATGCCTCATCGTTTAGGCATCCATGCCAGAAGGTTAGTTATCCCCCATAGCGACTATTGTAGAAGATGCAGGGACGAGGTATCAAGGAATTTGGCGAAAAATTCAAAACAGGACCTATTACAATTTTGAAAACACCTTCCCGTTGATCTTAGATTGTCTTGGTTCAAGTGCATCCTCCCCTTGTTGGCAACAGCAGCCCTAACCTAGTTTCGTGCAAATGAAAATTCGCAGCAAATTTGATTGTCTAGACGTGAACGGTCTTGTTCGGTTCAGTGGACAGCTAATCCTGAATTTCCAGTTCAACTTTCTTTTCATCCAGGGGGTGCTGCTTCCAGATGACCGGTCTCACTCGTCTGAGAATGCATGTTATTAAATTCAGCACAAATCTTGAATCTGAAGGTTGGGGCACAACTTTTCAAACCTCAAACCTCAAAACCTTGACCGAATAAATTTTAATTTTTTTTAAAGGCTCATGAATTTTCGAATACATTTTAGACGTTATGTAGCTTGTTAACATTCTTCTGTTGTACAAAAACACAGACAACTGATATTTGGTGTCTGAATAATATTTTTGAATGATTTCTAGATTTCCTTAAGAGTATGCAATATGTGGCAAAGAGCAGTAAATTAAATTAAAGAAAAATTTGAGAACCAATTTTACTACCACGGAAAGTGTGATTCAATGGAGGTGACAATACAATAATAATAATGGCGGTGCAATAGTCTGAGGTGGACCTGGGCCAAGCTTTTCAACAATCGGGGTGACAATTGAAAACTCAAATAAAACTAAGTTTTTATATCGAGCTATTGGATGAACGCTAAACTATGCGTGTTTTTTTGGAATCAAATTTATTGTAGAATTTTATGGGAGACAAAATTGTTTTGTTAAAATTAAATTTACTGATTTATTGATATCCTAGCGGAGCCATGCTTGCTTGAAAATAATATTTTAATTATAACACAAACATTTAAAATATGTTTTGTTTTGTAAATGGAATTGCTGTCCTGAAGTTCTTGTTAATAATTCATAAATTAATTTAAAGATTATTTTCTAAATAATTAAATAAAAAAATAAATAAATGTTTTGATTGTTTTTATTTTTTAATCAAATTTATTGTGGAGTTTTGTGAAAATGAATAATTTTGTGAGCATGCAAGATGGAGTTGTCCATTTGAAAAGACAGGATGCTCTAAACTTATTCTGGAGCCTGGACCTCAATGTTGTAAAAGATTTTACGCGAGGTGATGCAAATCATCATGTTTTCAGCAAGAAGAAGAAGATTGGGGTCACATCACTGGCCAACACTAGAGGAATCAACTTTCAGAAGTCCGACATAACCTACACGAATGATATTCATGCGATTGACCGCATAGAACTGGTCCTTAATTACGCGTTTGCAAGTCCAAGTCAGCCAAGTCAGCCCTATTCTGACATTCAATACATAAAAATTTTCAGGAGTTTCATTTTAGAAAATTCCTTCCCATTAAATCCAAATCAAGGCAGAAATTTCTTAATTTTCAGCAAAAAAATTCTTTTTGCTTAATTTTTTGTACGGAAAGCCGAATTTTCAAAAAACTCGATTTTCTTAAAATTTTCATTCCAAATTCTTGAAAATATAGGAAAACTGAATTATTAATTTTTCAGGGCCCTCGAGTTGAACTCGATCAACAGTTGCTAGAAACATAAAAATTATTGCTTATCTGGCAATGCCATGGTTCAGATTCGAATTGACTGTTTTATTTAAGAAAATATTGAAATTGTTGAATGGTTGTGTGACATAATTTAACATGTATTCGGGGTGTATTTCTTTGAAAAATCGTTTAAGTATTTCTCGTTAAAATGCACCGTCCGTCTTTTCGCTGCAAAAGTATGGTCTTAATGAACGTTATAGTTAACGACACGACTGAATTCCAACACAATGTTGTACAAAATAATTAAATCAAAGTGGAAATAAATCGAAAAAAAAAAATGAAAATCCACTCTGAAACATTGTGAAAGTTAAGAAGCTGATGAACAGGGCGGGTGGGCTAGAAATCTTCTTCTTCTATTTTAATGGGGAGAAGCCGTACATTTGCTACAATAAAACTTTCAATAAAATTCTACGCTGCAAGTTCTTTCGCCCGCAGGAGGCTCTGCGTACGTTATCATCAAACAATCCCAGTCGCTCTATTTAACCAGAATGAGGAGACCATTAATTGGGACGTTTTTTTTCGGAGGATTTTTGAAACACTACTGGAGCACTCAGACTCAAAACTGGTGAATTGTACTGACAGGTAGCAAGTAGTCCAGTACCGTTAATTTGAAGCTAACGGTAAATGGTAACTGCACCAGATTCGATTTCACTGGGATTCGAACCTGGGACCCCTCTCATTTGGGGCAGGTACTTAACCAACTGCGCCATCCAGTTATGTTCATTAGAACGTTACTACTCATTTTTACGCGTGATTGTATGATTGAAAGAAATGCGTCTAAATTGGGCATCTCCTCTTGTGACTTCTGCCGAAGATGATGGGGATTTGGGAGGAAAAAGCTCCTCACCACTTGTAGCAGCTTAGTTTTCACCCTAAGAACATTCTTCTTCTTCAAGTGCCAGCACTATATTTTGCTAGTTACTTATGTACATTTTTCCAGCCCTACACTTAACATGCACATGAGCGCCGTGGCGTAGTGGGTAGGTGCGTCGACTCCTACGCTCGAGATCTAAGGTTCGAATCTCGGAAAATCACCTACCATTTTTTCACGGCTCCACCTCTTTCGAGTCACTGACAATACTCAAAGAGTATAACTGTCTACAAAATGCTTCTCAAAATCGCCGTTCGGAGTCGGAATAAAACTGTAGGTCCGCTCCACTCGTGAGAGAACAATAGCACGCACAACATGAGTGGTTGCTGAGAATCTAGGACCAGGTCCACGTCGGACTGTAGCGCCGCCATTATTATATTATTACACTTAACAAGACTGACTTTGGTTAAAGCCTGCCTCCATTTATGTACTCCAGGTCTTTCAATGGATCGTCATCTGGGGCTTCAAAATGCCCTGGATTTCAGGGACAATGTGGTAGGCGTTAATGTGATTGTACATTTCACATTTACAATGTGATCCTTCTCCAATCTCTTTGATTTAAGCAAGATCAGCAATCATTTGCAGTATTTTTTCCCTGAAAAACATTAAGGATACTCCACAATGTTTTTGGCGACGGTTTATGTCCCGGTATTCTGCTCAGCTCCATGGAAGACTAATCTTTACTTTACATGCAAAGAGGTCCTCAAACATTCATCATCTTTAAATCCATCTTCCTAAGAGTGGATTCGATGATAAACAAAATTGTTGGTTCAGTCATCCAAAGAGCAGGAGCTTACCTCAACCTGGTGCGTAACTTTAAAGACGTCCATCTTTCGTTGGGCGCCAGTTTAGGGAAACGACCACCGTCTCCCTACGGCTCCTTTCCGGAGTGTCCCAGAACAAAATCTCTTACGGTGACTTCATTTCCCACACGAGCAGAGGCCGACCCACAAAACCGAATGAAATAGTTTCCCGAAAGCGGAACGAGAAGATTTTTTTCGTTTCCCCCACAGCAACAATAACAAAAAATGTTTTGTTGTTACAAAAAACCTCAAAAAATTAATAAAACCATATGGCTCCATTGTGCACGTCAGAGCTTATGCTAAGGGCCCGGCCTACGAGTAGGGTGCTGCACCCAGAGGAGGGCCGCCCGGCCGGCCGGCTCTTCCTCTGTGGGGCATGGATTTTAAAATTCATAAGGAATACGGAAAAATATTTTAAATTATGCATTTCCGTAATTTTATAACGAAACTGTGCGTTTTTTGAATCCATCTCTGCGTCCCGCCCGGCGGCGTGTGTTTGTCGTTATTTTTTTCTCGTTCGCTGCTGCTTCGAGTCCCGTCGGAGGGTTTCATTTTTTCTTGCCTTTCTCATTTTTGCATGGTTGCCCCCTTTTTCGGGTGAGGTTCGTCCTTTTCTCCGTGCTCGTCTGCCTCCGCCTGACACCGGGTATTCAAATTAATTTCTCGGTTAGATCCTTGCGCACAAATATTTGCCGGCCTGCGTGTGGGTGTGCGGTGAGGCGCTTGTGTGTTTTGTTCAAAATTCCAAGTGCATGACATCGATGAGGGCAGGCGGGGGGGTAAGGCGGGTAATTTTTGAATTAATGGCGACGATTGGTGTATGCTCTGATCTGCACATGTGTGGCCACCCAGACGGCACACGGTCGACGACGACGGTGTGTGCGTGTGGGGTTCGCAATTCTTCACGTCTAGTCGTACTTCCTTCCATTGAATCATCGTGGCTGTTGTGTCCTGTGTGTCGTCGTTGTCGTCCGTGGAGCGGTTGAAATCCTAAGCGCGAAGAAGTCGGTTTGGGCCTTTTTTTCACTCCTCCTCCCACTCCCACTCCCACTCCCACTCCCCCTCCCCGTGGTTATTTTGACGACTTCATGTGCTTGTTGTGCAGCGGCATATGCAGACACATAAAATTTGCATAAAAGTTGGAAAAAATGTTTGTTGTCCTGGGACATTGTGTTGTCGGCGTTGTTATTGTTGTTGTCTCTGGCTAGGGGCCTGCTGGCGGAGAGTTATGGGGGAGAAGTTCTTTAATTTTGTGGGAAAGTTATGAGACTGAAAAATTGTTGCATTCACGCAGACAGTTCGGTTACAGGGACTTTTCCAGAGAATATCAGGGATTATTGAAGTCGTTGGGGGATAAGCAGAGAGATGAGCCTGCGAGCAGCTTATTCGGGGATTAAATGTTAATGCGTGGCGTGTGTTATTCAGAAGTCAGGACTAAGTTTTCCGCAGGAACTATCGAAGGATCTGCGAAGAATGGGATACAGAGAAAAAACATGTTTCCAAACTGAAATTCGAAAAAAATTACTGGTTGTTTAATGCCTGCCCCAAGTTCGAGGGGTCCCAGGTTCGAATCCCAGTGAAATCGAATCTGGTCCAGTCACCTTTTGCCGTTGGGATCAAATTAACGGCACTGGAGTAGGTTGCTACCTGGCAGTACAATGGACCAGTTTTGAGTCTGAGTGCCCCAGTAGTGTTTCAAAAAAACCTCCGAAAAAAAAGACCACTTCTTTTTAATCGGAAGGTGGCCTTGAGTATGCGCCCCATGATGTGGCTATCAGGGAGGGGGGAGATTCAGTCGTGCATCAAGAGCAGAGCTAGGCGTACTGGGGAACGATTTCGATGACTACAGTAAGATACAACAGATCTAGCGATAAATGGCGAGCAAATAACTTTCACTATGGGTGCGAGATGGATTTCTATGAGTTTCGAAAAACTGACGCATCATCTTCCTCAGTTTAATTTGAGGCCATTCGTGTGTGTCCTGGCCTGGAGAAGCATACGCCAACGGTCACGTTTTAATGCTCCAATAATGCATGTGGCAAACCGTATTGCTCTCGGAGGTACAACAAGAGGAGGAGGAACTCGAAAACTTTACGACACACTGCCACGTCTCAGAGCATTCCAAGTAAATGACCGCCCGTCTGTAGCCGAGATTGGGCTACCAAAACATGCAGCTCCCCTCCACCGACAGAAACGCTCCGGCATTCAAATCGAGAGGCATGAACATGAGTGGCATCCCCCATCCGCACGTTTAATTACATGCCGTCATTCGTAGCCCGTCCATCTCCAGTTGATTCCTTTCGGCAGTATTCTCCACCGCTTAATGGGTGGAAGCTAGTACTCATAAATCGAAAAGTTATGAGTGCTATTAAATCCCAAAAACATAACCTCCCCAGAGTACCGACAGCCATCAAAAGCAGAATACGACATGCTCGTAGGTTTGACAATCCCTTCCGGGACCTCTGTGCAGACAAAAGGACACGCTCCCAGGCCCACACACAAAAACCTTCCGAAAACCAAAGGTTGAGCGGTTTTTATTTCACGAATCCCCAGGCTCTCATCATCACTTCTCTATTCTCGAATAAAAATCTCCTCAAACTCGCCCCGTGTGCTTATGGCCGCCGAGGGAGAGGTTCAACTGGCCGCGTCAGTTGAACTTTGCTGATGTTCACAACGAATCGGGATTTATTAATATTCATGAGCTCATGGCGCCCTGATTTGAGTGAGTGTTGTTCTCCTCAAGACAATCCTACACCGCTATCGATGGAAATTGATTCACCGGAGTCCTATGAATAGCCAAGTGCTCAACTAGGTGGTACGAGTGGGCTTAGCTTTGGTCTGGAGTGGGATGGTGTACGTCGGTGTGTCGGGCCTGGTGGCAAAATTTTGTGTTTCAGACATCGGGCTTGAACTGGAATGGGCATTCTGGGTGAACATTGTGTGTCCATAGTTAAGAACCACTGATTCAGTGGGCGGTTACAACTTTGACTTGAGACTGACGAATGGATTGGCACAAAAAAAACACGTCTTTATGGACGATGTCCTTGTTTTGCCTTCAAATTGGGAGACGAATCTCAGTTTTCCTCATCAAATTACGGAAGAATGTACCCGCGACTGGAATAGATGCCACTCGGCAACTAGCCAACACTCGTGTGGCCAGGCACGTCTCCCTCTCATTCGATATCACGCCCGTCCTTACAACCTGATTAACACTTTAATTCCCCCCATCGTTGGCAGATATTTATTGGGCCTTCGCACTCCTGAAGAGGGACGATTCCCGGTCGTATTTCACACACAACCAGTGTAAACACTAAAAATTTAATAACTCCACGGAAGAAGTCTGAAGCGCTATCACGGGAAATAATCTACTCCGCGGAGCTTCCCCGCCATAAACAGGACACTCGCCGGCGACGACCAGAGCAATTTGTTACGCTGCAAGAGAGCATATGTGATGGTCTGTGGGGTGGTTGATGGGCAAGCGGCGTTGGCAAACGGGATACGAAGATAATAAGTCCTCAAACAATAAGTGTTTTCAAAAGTTAAAATTTAATTTGTGTCACCACCAGTCGCACAGCCGTGCAACTAAAACTTCTGCCTCGCTTCTCGCCTCGGATAACAGGACCTTTGTGTGTAATTTATTGTGAAGTATGATGGTGGCTAACTTTTTTGTTTTTGTTGCCCCCGCACCCGACTGATGGGTTGGAAAGTTTTTTTGTTCCCTTCGATCTGGCGGTCGGTGGCATCGCCACCACGGCCACCCTCTCAGGAGCGGCAGCAGCACATGCCAAAACCGAGAGGGACCACATATATTTGCGGTCAGACACCCGATCGCATGGGACGCCAAACACCAAGCACGCAGTAAATCCTTGAATCGAATATTGATTTGAATGGGAAGTTGGCAATAAATCTGCACTGCAAACAATTAATTTAAACAAAAACAAAAAAAAAAACTATCCCCCCATCGACCCCACGTCCACGTCCGTGGGTAGAAGGCAAGAGGCGAAAAAAAAGGATCCTTTTGGTCCTCGGTGCGGCATTTAATTGATTATTGTTTTCAGCAGAACGCATTTGTCATCGCAGTCGTGGCACTGTCGTGAGCGACTCACGCGTACTTAGAACCATAATGCCTGCGGGTGAATCTCAAATCAAAAGGGATTACCGCCAGGATCCGCGTTCAACTGGCATGTGACACTCTGTCTGAATGAATCGCTGGCCCCTTCCCCGTCCGTTCGGTTATGAATGTCCCTTAAAGCTGTTGCCTTGCGGGGTATGAACGCAGACCCCCTCCCGCACACCATGAGTGCGTGATGTGTTGAGGTTTTGCCTTTTGCCAGCGACACGACAGCAAGGATTCGTGTTTTATTTGAGCCAACCCGCCGCGCCATATGCATTCATATTCACTCTGACAATCAATTAAACGGCAATCGATTAAATTTTAACAATTAAAATTACATAAATTACGAGACCGATTATCTTGTACATTTGTCTTGTGCTTGTCATCCTCGCGCTCGCACTCGGCTGCGGAAATGTATCTGAGCGTTGATATGAAATTTGTATTATTTTCCCTTTTTTTGTCCGTCGTATTGTTGTTTTCAGGGTGAATTAATATAACAACAGGAGCGCACAGAAAACATTTTATCACTTTAAAATTAAATTAAAGTGATGGATGAGTGGCGGACGGGCGCGCAAACTGCACGCTGCACAGAAAGAAACCAAAAACACGGAGGAGGAGAATGGACTCGAAGTTGAGTCTGGATGGGGGAGGGAGTAATGACGGCGAAATGGCGGCATGAATTATGTGATCCTTTCGCAGATAATGAACACTTTTAATTGAAACAAAAGCAGGAACGACAGCGAGATACGCAATCGTTATGTTTCGCATTGAGGTTGAGCTTTTATTATCTGATTTTACAGTTGGCAGGAGTCGGGACATTTGTTCCTTTTTTTGGTGGACACTCAAATGAAATGAAATGAAATGAAATGAAATGAGATGAGATGACATTGAGGACAGCAGTTTGGTTGACACAGTTTTATCCTTGTCTGACGAGTGCTCCCGCAGGAATGACGGGCAAATGATGTGTGCATAATATTTTTAGTTAGCGTGAGGGGAGATATGTTAGCCCGTATTTTAGCTATTCAGGCAGTGTTAATGATTGAGTAGAGGATTGTAGTTACAAAATGGTCACTGATGTGCTACGAAGAGATGCGGTGTAATGTAAGATTTTCGACCAGCTGCTGTTTCTATGCACCAAATCTATGGAGAGCTTTCGGGACCTGAAACACGCATTGCTTCAACCAGTTTCAAGGACTGATTTTACCCTGATAAAACCCATCTCTCAAAAGCCTATCAGGCAACGCTGCATCGAACTGCAAGAGCTGTTCATGAGCTCTACGAACAGAGAAAAAGGGAAGAGAACCGGCTTCTCAGGAAGAAAAAGAAAGAGCACCAGAAGCGATCGAGGAGATGGAGAGGTGTTATGGCAGGAATGATGTCCGAAAGTTTTACCAAAGGGTAAAACTTTTATCGAACGGGTATAAAGGTCGGACAGAAGCCTGCCGGGATGAGAATGGACAACTAGTAGTAGATTGGCAGTCGATACTGAGAATTTGGAAAAATCATTTCTGCAGACTGTTGAACGGCGATGAGGAGACAAATACCGCTGTCAGGCAGAATGTTCCACTCAACACAATGGACGATGATAGAAGAGAATACCGTCCCCCCGACCTAGACGAAGTCAAGATAGCGATATCGAGACTGAAGTCTAACAAAGCTGCTGGTGCAGATAGTCTGCCCGCTGAAATGTTTAAAGCAGCTGGAGAAGATCTGGGGGCGCATGCACCAGCTCATCTGTAAGATATGGTCGGAGGAAAGCATGCCCGATGAGTGGAATCTCAGTATCGTTTGCCCGATCCACAAGAAAGGAGACCCCTTTGACTGCGCCAACTATCGAGGGATAAGTCTCCTTAACATCGCCTACAAAATCTTCTCTGCCGTTTTGTGTGAACGCCTGAAACCATTCGTGAACAAACTGATAGGTCCTTATCAGTGTGGTTTCAGGCCCGGGAAGTCCACCATCGATCAAATCTTCACACTGCGGCAGATCCTGGAGAAGACCCAAGAAATGTAAACTGACACACACCATCTATTTGTCGATTTCAAGGCCGCATATGACAGCGTGGATAGAGACGAGCTATACAGCGCCATGTCTAGTTTTGACATTCCTGCTAAACTCGTCAGACTGAGCAGGATGACGATGGAGAACTCTCGCTGCTCCATCAAGGTCGGTAACGAACTCACCGAGACCTTCAATGTCAAAAAAGGTTTTAGACAAGGCGACGCGCTGTCATGTGACTTCTTTAACATCGTTCTTGAGATGATCGTGCAAAACTCACTGGCCAACACAAGAGGCACGAACTTCCAAACCTCCGTTCAACTGCTAGCTTACGCAGATGACATTGACGTGATTGGGCGAACACAGCGAGCCGTCAATAATGCGTTTGCTGGCATTGAAACGGAAGCGGCTAAAATGGGTCTGGCGGTGAACGAGGCAAAACCAAGTATATGCTGTCATCGAGAAAGGACGCACAACATTGACGACTTGGCCAGAACGTCACCATTGGCAGCTATAACTTTGAGGTAGTTAAGGACTTCGTCTATCTTGGCTCCGCGGTAAACAGTACAAACAATATCAGTACCGAGATCAAACGCAGAATAACTCTTGCCAACCACTCAAAAGGCAATTGAGTAGTAGAGTCCTATTTCGGAAGATCAAGCTGACTCTATACAAGACCTTGATCATCCCAGACCTGCTGTATGGGGCAGAGGCATGGACAATATCCCAAGCGGATGAACAGTGTCTTGGTCTTTTCATGAGAAAAGTTCTGCGTGCGATCTTTGGTCCTGTTTGCGTTGATGGCATTTAGAGGAGAATGTTCAACCACGAACTGTATGGGCTGTACAGCGACATGAGTCTAGCCAGGCGTCTACGGATCCAGCGCCTAAGATGGCTAGGCCATGTAGAGCGTATGGACAACTTAGCTCCGGTCCGAAGAGTCTTCGACTCTGAGCCTGTGGGACAACGCAACAGAGGACGTCCACGAACAAGGTGGCACACACAAGTCGAGGGGGACCTCGGCCGGCTAGGTGTGCGAAACTGGAGACAGCTGGCGAAAGATCGTGCTGGCTGCAGAGGCATGTTGAGTGAGGCCCAGGTCCACCTCGGTCTGTAGCGCCCTAAGAAGAAGAAGAAGAAGACGTTCCAACATCGACCATTTCATAGTTGTAGCCAAGGTAAGGACGCGGATATCGAGACAACAACGGAGTCGAGAAAGACAAACAGGGTTTGACATCCAAAAGCTACAATCGCAACAGACTGCCAGGAACTTTGCCTGTAGCCGTCCAGATGTTCCATGAAGGTTGCTTACTCCGTCTTCTGTCGAGGGTACTAGGCTCCCCGATTTCACAGGCTAGGTGCAGACGCTTGTGTCTGCATAGTTCGCCTGTCAACCCTTTAAGAGTTACCCGGGGCCAAGAATTTTTCTATGATACTTTTGATAATCTCTATGAGTCTCGATGATGTCTATGAATCTGGGGGCTCATAGACATTGACGAAGCTACCAATACCGTATTTTCTAAATCCTTTTCTCAATGGGCCTTTACTCGTAATTAGGCCCTAGCTCTTCAGGTTAGGAGTAATGTGGGAATACCATTAGTCCGTCTTAAAATTAGCCAGCCTACGCTCCTAGACATTTTCCACGACTCCCCAGCACTCGTTGGGGCCCTCCTCTACCGTCTTCATCTGTTCCGAATCGGATCTCGAATGGAGACCATCGGAATGAGTAAGTGGCCGTGAATAAATCATGGCTTGTGGCAGAAACCACATGGGGCATGAAATGAGACCCATAATTTGATTCTGGTAAAGGACTCAACATCAGGGCTTGATAGGCGACTTCAAAAAGAAAATTCTGTATCCACGACCTTTGCCTTTTTACAAAAGAGTGCTGACCTTAATGCCTTCCAGGAAGCAGCCTTTTCTTCTTTAGGTTGTGGAATTTTTAAGTCTCGTTTCGAGTGAAAAATCCTGAACCTCACCAGACGCTGAAGTGTAATGACGACAGTACACTTGTGATAATAGATCTCCCTTTTTCGAATCCTCTGCTCATGGTTTTCGAATGAAAATCTCTTGATTATTCAGAATTCCTTTGAAGATATTTAGAACTCTCTCGTTCCTTGAGTGAAAATTGTACGAGATGGTCGGCTTTGGCATCTAAACAAGCCTCTTTTTCCATCACAAAGGCCCCTTAAGAGCCCCGTCCCATGTCGAGACTATTCCGCTTCTCCCTCCGGCAAGTCAGACGCATAAAAACTCGTTGATAAATATAACCTCATTCTGAATGCAAACAATCGATAAGAATCTAGCACCCCACCCGCGGCTGAACTAACGCCAATTCAAACAAAAGAAATCTTCCTCAAAAACCACTTTCCATTCCCGTCAAAAAACTGAAATCAGTTTAATTTCCCCCCCATCACCACTGGAACGCACCTTAAACATGCACAAGGACCTCCCTGCATGTCCCTATTACGCTCTCTCCGCACTCGTATTTAGCCCGACACGTGCACCCTTAAATACGTACTTCCTTTGCTAAACAGATAGACACGCAATTCCATAAAAAAAAACAACAATCGCCTCCTTCCCACGATCGGAACCCATCACCCATCACCCATCACCCACCAGCCATCAACCACCACCCACCGTATAGCCCATCAGCCAAAAATAATAAAGTAGCCGATGGCAATGACGGCGGTGCTCGGTGCACGGAGCGAAAACAACAAAACAAAGGGAAAAAAAAGGCAAAAGCAAGCAGAAGACAAACCGAAAAAGGATATCGAAAGAGCGAAAGCAAAATGTTAAATCGGGATTATTTACTCCCATGGATATCCCTAAGCTCTAAGGACATTTAACGTTTGAGCTTTTTATTCAACAGCCAACAAAGTGAACGCAATTCATGTATGCATGAGTGCGGTACCCACACACGGGGCGCGCCGAGTGTGTTCGGCAAAGTCGACCGGACGGCCGAGAGAGAGAGTGAGATGAAGAGAGTCATTGTGTGTGACAAAGTTTGATTGTTTTTATCGAACCCAAGGGGGTGTCGCTGTCTGTGGCCCGTGTTCGGGAGCGCACATTCCACGGGGTTTTCTCTTGGCGCGACCTGGTTTTTCTGTGCAAAGTTTGACAACACCGACACGGTTCGGTGGGTGGGCCGGAAGGACATTACTTTGTTGCGTATAACAGTTTGAGGGGCAGTTTGTCTGCAAAAGGAGGGGAAGCCTGTGGACTGGGTGCGTATTCCGATCCCATCCCCACTTGACATGTCCTTGTTGCTTTGACGTTAGACAAATTTCCTTCATCACACCGGAACAGAGAGAGAGGGTAGATCCCAATTTATCCTTGTTATACATCCTTGCAGTAGCATAGACCCCACGTCCCCGTTTGGGTGGTTGCCGTTTCATTCCGTCGTCCCTTGTGCAACGCACACACACACCCATGCACACCCATGCACACCCCCATCGTTCTCCAGCTTCGTCCTGGTGTGTTCTGTCGCCTGTGCGCTCTTACCGCGCACACAGCTACTTCCCGGCTGGGACTCCACACTTGTCCTGCCCGTGACGAGCCGTGTAGCGATGGTGTTAAGGGAGCTTTTAGTGAATTGGTTAAATTCAGTTGAACAGAGTAACTCGTCTGGAGTGGTCGTGTTTACTTTGATTACAAACCAGGATTCCGTTCTGTCTTTACATTCATTCTTTTTTTGGTTTTTCCCTGTTTGTGTGTTGAGTCTTGTGTGAGAATATAGGCGCAGGATATGAATTGAGAAAGTTGATTGTCCTGAAGTGTGCTTCTTCTTTTTTTTTCCTCCATGAACCCTGCTCATTTTTTTTTCGAACACCAAATGTGGGACATAGTGTTGTAGTAACAGTTTCTGGGTTTTATTCAACTTGTGGTGTGGTGGTGTACACTTGTAACAGTCCGGTAACAAGGATAACTTAAACCTAAACAATTTTAGTTGAATTTTTTTCATGGATTTTCGCCACCGTATGGCTGTGAATGAGAATTTTAAAGTGCTGTCGATGGATTTAAACAAAAGTTGCAACGACTTAAGTTTTTGTTTTCAAATTTAAGTGAACTTCTTGAGTGGGTTTTTGGGTTCGATTAAGCGTGAGTTTTGAAATTTTGAAGCAAAATCTGACAACAGCTTGAACAGTTCTCCCATGCGGAGGGTGTGTGATGGTGGACGGAAGTTTCCAATTCAGGTGAGTGAACTTGAGATTTGTTTTTTTGAATTTCTTTCAGTTTCTTTAAGTTTTCTGACAGTGTTTCAATTTTTTGAAGAAATTTTGACCATTTTTCTGAAGCCTAAAGTTATTTTTGATCCAAATTCTGACATACACTACATCAATCCAAATTCAAATTCAATTTCTGATCAATGCTAGCTCATGATTGTGTTCAAAAAATGCATTCAATTTCGTTTAGGACCAACGGAGATTTGAGGATGTACAATTTTGAACATCTTCCGCAAGGGAACATACTTCGTCTAGGGCGTGGCAGCCTTGACATGGGTGACTTGCTCGCAACAGGAAATGATCTGAACACACTTTTGGTCATTATTTTTCTTTCTTCAAAATTCTGTGTATTACAGATTTTGGAACACTCTTAATGGAGCCAAAAATAAGAGCGATTTTCTGAGTGAGTTAAGGAACGGGTTTGTGTTCGCCAACCAGTTCTGTCAGAAAATTCTTTTCGTCTGAACTTAAAGACTTCTAAAAACCTCTAAGGAAATTCTTTTTGGTCAAAAATGTTCAAAGTTTTCCTGGTATTTAGAGTTTTCTGGCCTTATTGTGCTTGCGGACATTCTTCAGGGGTCAAAATGTAATTTTCTTTTGAATTTAAACTTCAACCAAAAATTAGGCCAAAATTAAGAGGCTTATTTTTGCAAAATCTTCCTCTTCACCTTCTTTCGAATTTTAGGGATCAACCAAAATTTAGGCCAAAACTAAGTATTTTATTCTTCCAAAATTTAGGTCATAATAATTTATTCAAAATTTAGGTTCTTATTCCTCTTCATTTTCTTTTGAATTTCAAACTTCGACCGAAAATTAGGGAAAAATTGAATGGCCAAAATTTAGGTAATTTTTATTTATTTAAAACTTAGGTCTTTATTCCACGTAATTTTTTTCCGGAATTTAGTTCCTCATTCCTTATCAGCGATGGGTAAAAAATGTCTGTTGAGGAGGACAAGCGTGCAGAGTCTTTGTCTTTCTGGCCTTAACCAGAAAGTTAGTTCAAAACAATTGTGATGGGCCTCAAATGCCAAAAAGCCTTTGTCCGTCCCTACTATCTAACTGTTGTCACCTCTAGTTTTTGACTTAAGTCAAGAGCTCTGTTTCTTTTCACAGGGCACATTGCTCACTACTTGCTTATAAGACCTGCGACACCTGGAAACCTTAAGAAACTTAAGAAAATGCAATTTCTTTGATATTTTTGGCAGATTTTGGCTACAAATGTCCTAATAGAGGAATATTTCAGAAGTTTTGTTTAAATGTGAAATCGGGCCTTGAGCCCAAACCAACTACTAATCTTATTTACTGTCGCAGAAAAGAATTCATTGAAATGTGAGCTTAGATAGTTTTCAGTAAGATTTGATTTGCATGTGGAAGACTTGGTTAACTTTCTTCTTTCTTCTTAATTTTTTATATAATTACATAAATTAATTGATTAATATAAAATTTAAAAATATTAACCAGCATTTGAAGACGGATTGCTTGGTTCTGCTTAAGGTAAAGGAGACTAAATTGAGTATGCTCTCATAAGCATAGCAGCTTCAATTTTCGAAGATATTCAAATCGCACCAACTTAGTGGATGGGAGACCCTTCTAATTAATTGCAGTCACTGGCTCATATAGTTTTTAGTTGAGAGCTCCGTTTAGCTTAGGTTAGATTAATGGGCGTCCTTGCTCATAAAAACATGTCAGCGGCTCACTTAGACCAGTCCATTTTGTCCGAAAACGTTGAACCGTGGAAAACGTAAACTTCTATGTATCGACAGCTAAGTTAAACCACGCAGATATAGATATGTATCCCAGGAGTTTAATATAATAATATAATAATGGCGGCGCTACAGTCCGAAGTGGACCTGGGCCTAGCTTCTCAGCAACCACTCGTGTTGTCCGTGCTATTGTTCTGTCACGAGCGGAGGGGACCGACAGTTTAATGCCGACTCCGAACGGTGAGATTGAGAAGCTTTTTCTAGACAGTTATACTCTTTGAGCATTGTCAGTGACTCGAAAGAGGTGGAGCCGTGAAAAAATGTTTGATGTTTTTTTTTTTTCGAGATTCGAACCGACGACCTCGAGCGTAGGAGTCGACGCACCTACCCACTATGCCACGGCGCCCACATCCCAGGATTTTGTTAAGCTTCATTTTCCCTAGATCATTCAGCTCCGAAAAGAAGAATCTTCCTAGTGTTTCCTTCCTCCTAACGGCTAATGCAGGACAATCGCACAGTAGGTGTCGAATAGATTCTATTTCTTCTTCGTTTCTGCAGCTTCTACAAAAGTCGTTATGGGGTATTCCCAGCCATGCTGCGTGACTTCCTATCGCGCAGTGCCCCGCCAAGACCCCAACGCGCAGTGCCCCGCCAAGACCCCCAAGCTCCGTGGCTTCACGCGGCTTGCATAGTCCAGCACCTATTTACTTATAAGGATTGCGAACCTTGGATGGTCTAAAACTGAGCGATTCCCGCCTTCCATCCGGTTCCGGACACACTGCTTCTAGTCATCAAGGCCAAGTTGTCTTGCGTCCGTGAACACTTTGTCTTTATACGGGAAGTTCGGTCTGTCTAGCCTTGCTGAGAAGCTAGGCCCAGGTCCACCTCGGACTGTAGCGCCGCCATTATTATATTATTATTATCCTTCTCAAAAAAGGAGGCTAGGATTCGATGACTTTCTGGGCTGAGGCATTGGTGTTCATTAGCACGATATGGCCCAGTCAGTTTGATCGACGGATTTTTGCTTCCACATCTTCGCGTAGCTCATAGAGTTGACGGTGATGTTTTTTGTTTTTTGGTTGCATCCAAGGACCTTCGGAAGACCATGAAATTTCAGCAAAAGTAGGTTGCTGCCTGGTAGTACAATGAACCAGTTTTTAAGTCTGAGTGCTCCAGTGTAGTGTCACAAAAACCTTCGACAAAAAAAAAGAAGGATGTGGCAATCTTCTAAAGATACTAATAGACCGGGCTATCAGCATGCACGATTCGCAAACCCAAGTACTCAATTTCGGGAATACGACTACGTACTAATCGACACCCTGCACTCTTCTACCGCTCTCGGCGCGGAACTGCCTTTAGCTACTACTTCGCGGGCTGGTTAGCGATTTGCGCTATAGTCTGAACAGTGGTCTCTTGAGAATTTCTTTCTGCTTTGACCTGCCGTTGTTTCATTTGGACTGTCGCAATATACGAGCATAGGTCATTCCAATTTTCTACAGATCATGTTTTTTGGCTGTGGTGTCTTCACCTCCTTTCGCCTTTCTCGCAGATGTGATCAAATACCCAGTACACGCGGCGGTTTTTCGCACGTACAATTTAAAAGCAATTTTTCGACTTTGAACAGGAACTTAAATTTCGGATATTTAAATCTGCTCTTCTATTCTCATATTTAAATATATTTTTATATTTAATTTAATTTTTTTTTGTTTTTTATATTTTATTATTTTATTATATTTATTATTTAATTTTTTTTATTTTTATATTATATTTTTATTATTTAACCTAGGCTTTTTTAAATAAATAAAAATGAATAGATCCATAACTTAATTTAGCTGCATATTAAGTCAGTTTTTGTGATCCATCCTTTTCACTGTCCTGCTTGTTTAAATCAAAAAACAAATTTAAAAAATACATTTCATCTCAGAAATTAATTTTTTATTCATGCATCTCCTACAAATTTTTTGTACAAGTTTTTGTCGACGGGAAGACAGCGTATGGACTATTTAGTTCCAGAATATTCAGCAGAGAGTATATTTGATCTCATTAGAACAGAAATTTGTAGCTTAGTTTACCTTCTGAAGCCGGGAGTGAATTTTTCAAAAACTGTGAAGTGTCATGCCCTCTATTTGGAGCTAAAATTCCTGGTTGATGAACACATGTTTTTAAGTGGGATCCGCAGAAAATTTTAACTCAGAAAGGAAGAAAAGATGCTCAATATCTCTGGAACCCTTAAGGAAATGTGAATGTCTCCGAAAAAATGTTTCGGAAAAAATGGTGGCGGTACAGTTCGAAGTGGACTTGGGCCTTGCTTTTCAGCGGCCACTTGTGTTGTGCTACTGTTCTCTCACGAGTGAAGGGGACCTACAGTTTAATGTCAACACCTCACGAGAGTGAGTGGTTTTATTCTTCAGTAGCCCTTAAACGTCCGATTCCTCGTGTGGGATTACCAAGGGTCCCTGACACGCCACCGACAGCAAACTCTGATTCCTGAAGAGAAATTTATGGACTACCCCCCTTTCTCCCTATTCCCCGCCAACCCCCTTTGGACAAACACAAATTTCCACTGACCAACTCCTTGTGATTTCACTTAAAATTCCTCACATGAATCAGCCTCCTCCTTTGAGCACATCGGTGGACATTACATGCCATCGTACATCGAAACATTTCAATCACCCCTTGTCGCATCTAATTAGTTCCACTTGAGTTATCCCCAGCATCGATCCGAATGCATTTTCGCACACCCACTGCCGCACAAAAGCCTTTTTAAGTGCAAGCCCAGCTAATTTCTGTCGGATTCACTGCGCAATAAATTCAAAGACCAGAAAGGATCCACTGTAACGCACTAAAATCCTTATGCATTACCTCCTTCTTCTTCGACACGCCGACAGCCGTCTGGCCGGCTCAAATACCACCCACTGTCAACTCTAATGGCCTTTAGCCGTGTTCATAATTTACGATTGCAAGTGATACTCGAGGATGGGTGCTTCGCACACGAGCGAGGACTGTACAAGCAGCAGGATGCTCAATTTACTAGCGAATCACCGCGCCACCCGAGCACATGTATAGTTCCTGGTCTTTCTTCGCCACACAAACACACGCCGAGCAGCAGCCATCGTTGGCAACGTCATCTGGCCATAAAACCGATTATTAAGGAGGGCAAGGAAATCACTCCTCGCCTCCCTCCCCCACTCGCACCCATCCGAGCTCCTCTCCATTCGCAATCAAAATCGCAGTATAAAATTGTGATCGATTTTTGGAACGCTTGCAATCGGTCCCCCCGGTGCGGCGTGGATGTTGCGGGACGGAAGGTTATGTCGGTACGAACGGAGGAATCCCCTACAACACTATATTTCCACTAAATTTCGCCCATAAAAGATGCGCACACACATACCCGCACACATAATCAGGACAAGAGGACACATTGAACTGCCACACAGCACCCAGGGGGGCGGACGGGTGTGTCAAGGCGGAGGTAGGTGGGAAACTATTCCTGTTGGCACTTTATGGACCTCGGAAGTAATCGATTGGCATTCTCGTGTTTCATAAACGGTTGTAAATCTGAAATTAAACGAAAGCGACTTTGTGATCCGACAGTCGGTGAGTGAAGGAGGATGTGTGAATCTCTGGTTTATGGTGGTACTTTTGGGATTTATGCCGAAATGAGCTTTCACCTTTTCGATTTATGTGATTCCACAGAACTCAAACACGCCCGCTCACCGCACGGCCACCGACGACCGGGCTCTGGCTGCGACTCGTTCGGGATGTGAGCTGCGCCGGGCTGTGCTGTGTTACATGTCAGGTGATTGACAGTGTAATTAAGGTGAGTTGCTGACATGGTCGTCAGGAGTCACACAGGCTGCCTGGATGGTGATGGACAGGGAGAGAAATTTGCTTTTTTTTGCTTTTGCTCGAAGATGGGGATGGGGACTTCTGCTGACCAAATTGGATTGGCTGCAAAATGGATGCGGCAAATTAAGCGCTTTAAGGGCGGTTAATTGAGAAAGAAGATACAATACTTTGTGGTCCTTAGTTCGAGGGAATTTCACTGGGGTCTAGCTTGTGTCCAGGTGGTGGGTATTTCAGTTGGAGGAGATGAGGATTCAGAGAGTGGCAGCGTGAGTCCCTAGGTTAAGTTAGGTTAGGGGGCTGCTAGTGAATACACCAGCACACTTAGACCGTGTTGATCCATTGTAATACCCACAGTCAAACTACTACCACTGATAGTGCTCCAGTGATAGTGCCGTTAATTTGATCCCAGCGGCAAATGGGGACTGGACCAAATTTGAAAAACCGAATAAAGGCGTATTAACTTTTCTTTCACTGGTTCGACTGTCGACTGAGGCCCAGGTACACTCCGGACTGTTGCGCCAGCTGAAGAAGTAGAAAAAATGCTTGATTTGCCTTCAGTGGCACAGAGAGAGCTTAAAGCTGCTTTAGAATGCACTTAGGCCCGAGTAGATCCATTGTGTTCTCACGCAGTTCGTCCAAGAGCTTATCCGCTTGACCACTTGTGGTAAACTAAATTTGAGTTTCCTACATACCGCAGTAGACTACTCCTCGCCAGAAATCAACTACAGAGAGATACTCAACTCTCGAGCTTTTTTCGTCTCGCCTATCACCGTCCATTTCCAATATTTTTCCAGATTTTCCAATATTTTCGTTAAACTTACGCATACTGCCTTATTTTTACGCACACTGCCAAATTTTTACGCACACTTCCACAGAGTTTAACGAACTCCCGTTATCCTGGGACATTTGCCCACGAAAATGGCGGACATTTGCCCACGATAGTGTCATTTTTTGTCGAATTTGCCCACTACTGGAATAATGCACTGGTTGTGTTCATGAGGCCGAACATTTTTCAAATATTAAAAAAACGTTGGATATTGTTGTAAAAATGTTGCTTAATATATTGACATTAAAAATTGTATATGTTGTATATTTGGATACTATTTAATTGTGTAAGATGATATTTCATAATTATCACTCCGTATTTATTCACATTTACACTGCATTGTTGTATATAAATAACAAAATTAATTCCTCAAATAAAAAAAACACGATTGCAGAAGTACAAATAAATTAAAAAAACAAGTTGTATACATAACTGCATATACTTATATAGATTCATGCATATTTAATTTCATCCGCAGTTATTTGTGAATATAGCCTTTGAATTCCTAAACAAAGGAAAATATAAAAATGTTGGAAATAAAATTGTCTTTTTTAAGGATGTTTTGAAACATTAATGCATTATCACGAAAAAACTAAAATAAATGCATAAATCCATGGAATTCAAAATAAAAAAATTTTCTGGATTTCAATATTAACGTAAAATAAAGGAACACTTTGAAAAAACAAACCAGTTGTTTTCTTAAATCTGAAGACCACAAGGAGATACTTCGGTCATTTCAATACTTAAGGATGAATTTAAATTTTGTTAACTATTTTATTTGATTTTCTCAGGTTCAACGTCAATAAGTACATTTATCACTTATCTCTCTGATTGTTTCAGTATTTCCAATGAAATTAGAATAAATAAAAAATATATCAAACCTATTTCCATATATTTCATAATATAATAATTTAAACTTCAATTTAAAAATAACCGATAATTAATAGTTTCCAATAGTCCTTCCAGTCGTAATTATTTATGTAAAATGAATGCTCTTACTGAACATTTCGTTTTCGTTGAACTTCCCCTTCTTTTCGTGGTGAACGTATTGCAAAGGATTTGTGATAGCGTTTGGAAAAAAAGGAGAGTGGGGGTATGGCCAACCCCCTGATAGATTTCTTCCCATATGTATGTAGATAAGGAATGCATGTTTTGCATGAATTTGTTTGGAGGGGAAGTCAATCAGCTGTTCAAAACAAATCACACGTATTCACGGATACTGTATGAAAAAATGTTATAAAAAACGCTGTCAGATGACGTCATGAGGGTAGAAGGGAAAGAGTTGAGTATCTCTATGTAGCTGATTTCTGCTCCTCGCTAAGGTCGCAGATGTTGTCGAAGAAGTAGGCTCTTAAATCGTTTGAGGGACACTAGGGCCGCGCATGTACCTAGGATGTGAAAAATATTTTCAACTCTACTTTCTCCTCCTCCAGCTCCTACAGAAATCGTTTAAAAAAATCCGTGTCTTCTGGCATGCTCCCCTAAGAAGTCGTGTTCTGTTTTGAAGCCTACAACAGAGTGACCAGATAAGAACAATAGGAAAAGAACTTTAAATAAAACAACAACAGTGTGAAATATCAAATTGAATCTGGCTTTATTTTGAACCTACATTCATCTCATTGTGTACACCATACAAATGGCTGCCTCGGCTTTGCCGGCAGTGCTTCAAGCGGTCAATCCAATTTTTGATGACTCAGTCCAAAATCTGCGGCGTTATTCCGGCAATGGCTTCTCGAATGTGGGCGCCGTGGCCCAGTGGGTAGGTGCGTCGACTCCTGCGCTCGATTTTGTCGGTTCGATTCCCGACAAAAGAAAAACACCAAACATTTTTTCACGGCTCCACCTCTTTCGAGTTACTGACAATCCTCAAAGAGTATAACTGTCTAGAAATAGCTTCTCAATCTTGCCGTTCGGAGTCTGCATTAAACTGTAGGTCCCCTCTACTCATGAGAGAACAATAACACGCACAACACGAGTGGTTGCTGAGAAGCTAGGCACAGATCCACCATGGATTGTAGCGCCGCTGTCGAATGTTACCCTCGAGTTCGTCCAAAACTAGTTGGCTCTTTACCGTAGACTAAGGACTTTACGTAAACGACTGGATAGCGCAGTTGGTTAAGTGCCTGCCCCAAGTTCGAGGTGTCTCAGGTTCGAATCCCAGTGAAATCGAATCTGGTCCAGTCACCATTTGGCGTTGGGATCAAATTAACGGCACTGGCAGTACAATGGACCAGTTTTGAGTCTGAGTGTTCCAATAGTTTCTCAAAAACCCTCCAAAAAAAAGGACTTTACGTAGGCTCAGAGAAATTAAGTCCCATCACCGTGGTGGTCAATTGATGAATCAGTCGCCAAATTTCTCCTTCTCTTTCACATCTTCGAGAGTTGCCGCGCTTGTATGGCATGAAGCGCCACCTTGATGGAACCACAACTCGAAAATTTTGATGTTTTTGAGCTCTGACCACAGAAAGTCTGTTAACATTACTCTGCACCTCAGCCCATTGATGGTAATGGAGTCCCTTTCATCATTTCGAATGAAATAGGGTCCGACGATGCCGCCTTGCTATAAATCGCACCAAAAAATTGCTTTTTGGACTGCATGGCATACAGTTGGGACCAAATGGAGTCCACATTCACCTTGGAATTGAGGCACTAAAAAGTGGATCATTAATTAGACGACAGTGTAAAATCCGGACCAAACATTGACTCCGCAATTTTTCGTGAACAAACATCCCTGGATTTTTTGAAGCCATTTTAACGATGAACCATCCATCAATTTTCCTGAACAAACATCCCTGGATTTTCTGAACCCCAAACTAAGCCATTTTAACGATGAACCAAGCAATCAAGTTTAAAATGCTCCTCATTGCTGAAGACAAAATTGTGAACGCTTCCTTCTTTTTCAAAAATTGTTCGGCCATTCAAACGTCTTTTCTTTTCATGCAGAGCTCAATTTTTAACAACCCTGATCTGTCAACTGTCACGCTGTTTTTTTTTTTTCCGTTTTTAACAAAACCATTAAAAGAAGCCTCATGGCTGAAGACGAAGATTGGGAACGCTTCATAAGTTTTAAAAAAATTGCTCGGTTGTACAAACGTCTTTTTCTTTCGTGTCGCGCTCAATTCTTAACAGCCCTGAACTGTCACGCTGTCGTTTTTCTTCTTTTAGCAACACTTTTCTCCGCAAATGGCGGAAAATTGAAACAATGCGTGAATTTGGGACAAGATGAGAATGAGACTCGCCGGGATAGAGTGAAAAACACGGCAGTGCGAGAGGAACTTAATGTTGAGCAGCTGCTCTTCGAACTGAAGTGGCTGTACTTCGATGGTTTGGTCACGTGGCACGAATGTCCCCATCATCACGACTTCCGAGGTGTGCCTTGAATGCGATTCCATCAGGTAGGCGACAACTTGGCAGACCCAGGACGAAATGATTGAACCGAGTCGAAAAACTCGGCTGGTTGCGCTTGCTCCTGATGAGTTAGAGTCGATGGCAGAGGATCGAGTGGCCTGGAGATCTCTCGTGCGTGCATTGCACTGAAGATGAAATGAAAAATAAATGAAATGAAGTATTTACAAAAATTGTTTAGACATGTAAACGCACCGTTTTTAACAACCCTGATCTGTCAACTGTCAGTCTGTCTTTTTTCTTCCATTGGCAACACTGTCCCGCACAAATGGTGCACCATTTTGGCACACCCTAAACAAACCTCTAATTGCTCCTCATTTCCTCATCTACCTCCTCATTAAGCTCGTCCTTTAGCTCTCGAATTATTGCTCATAGCCATCGACTTTTCAGTAAAAACTCCCACGACAATTGATTCCTCCAATCATTCGTTCGTTGATCCATCCACACGCCACGCCGCACTAACTGAACTATCTCCACTTCCGAGCAGCATGTATGACTCTGGCATTAACAAGTGACTGGCTCATCAAAACACTCTCGTCCACCGCAGTGTTTGCTCTCCACACACCGCAACAACACCAAGGACCTGTCCTTCTCGCATTCCCACTTCCCGTGGTCCCATTAAAATGAGATTGCCAACGATACCATCAAATCATGCAGCACACAATATGCTAATCATTCGATTCATTGAGGTGAATTTCCTTTCTTCCACCCGTCGGTTAACCTGATCCTCCGCACAACGAGAAGGGATTTCAGCCACCCCCCCTCTCATTTCTGCATTTCTGCCGTCCGCTTGACCAGACCTCGCTGGGAGTATGTTGCAATCATAACCCTGTTGCTTGCATAAAATTTTAAGTAGCTTTTTGTTAAACTGAAGCGAAAACACTCCGAAATACAAGGTACACTCGCAGCAACGAATCGACTCCGGGGAATCTCGAGGTTTGGGTAGAAAAAATAAATAAGGGGAAAAAAAGAACGAATTTCCCGTTGTTGCATCTCATGAATACTTAATTGAGAGTTTTACACTGGCAGCGAGGCTGCAGCGGAATCATCATCCTCATCGCCGTCATCATCCGTGCATTGTGCAATTTTATGGAAATGCTCTTCAGGAAAAAGGGAAATTCAAGCAAATTGCTGTTTAGATAAAGAATTTAAGGCGAGGGAGACGGAGCGATCCGAGAGTCTCACCGTCGAAGACTTGGGGAATTTTAAACAGTCTCACCGGCGCGAGGGCTTAGAGGGAAGTGTTAATTAACTGGTCGCATTAATTTTATGGGATCTTTAGGGCGCACGTTGCTGGTGATTAGGACGACCGGTGATATCTGAGGAAAGGCACTTGAATGATTGCCGGACTGTATCCGCGAGGCGGACGCCAGTTCTCTTGGGACGCCAACCTGCAAATGATCAAAGTGAGATGAGAAATACGTATCTTCGACTTTTGGCAAAGAGTCAGCTTTGCATGCTAATGATGGGCACGATTTCTTTGAATTTGGCGAAGGTTCTTGCTGAGTGAAGTCAGCTTTTGGCGTTCTCTAGGGAATGAGATGAGTGATGATGAAGGAGATCGTGGGTGTTTTGAAGAAAGCAATTCTGTGAATTATTTTGTGGACATATGTCCTTGTCCAGTAGGCACCGGGGCCGTGTGGGCTCGTGCGTCGACCCATGCGTATTAGACTTTTACAGTCTAGGTTCGAATCCAAGTTCAGACAAACAATTTTTCAAAAAAACATTGTTCGCGGCTCCACTTCTTTCGAGTCACTGACAATGCTCAAAGAGTATAACTGTCTAGAAAAAGCTTCTCAATCTCGCCGTTCGGCGTCGGCTTTAAACTGTAGGTCCGCTCCACTCGTGAGAGAACAATAGAACGAGTGGTTGCTGAGAAGCTAGGCCCAAGTTCACCTCGGACTGTAGCGCTGCCATTATTATATTATTATTATGTCCTTATCCCGGTCGTCGTGAAGTTTCTCAATATCGCCGCTAGGAGTCGGCACGAAACTGTTTGTCCTCTCCGCTAGTGGGAGAACAACAGCACGCGACAACGCGAGTGGTTGCTGTAAAAGCTGGGCTCAAGTCCACCTCGCACTGTAGCGCCACAATATGCATATAAAGGGTGGGCCAAGTACAAGTTTATTTTTAAAAATGCGACAAAATCATCAAAATTAAATTTTTGCCGCGTATTATGACTTTATTAGTAAGAACAAACATTCCCATTAATTGTGAAGTACAATGTCGTTCAAGTGGCTTCCTTGGCTGGCCTCGCAGTAGTGCATTCTGTCACTCCAATTTTCCAAGACCCTGCTGA
Organism: Myathropa florea; assembly: GCA_930367185.1. Lineage (NCBI taxonomy): Eukaryota > Metazoa > Arthropoda > Insecta > Diptera > Syrphidae > Myathropa > Myathropa florea. Next base: position 99,351,108 of record OV884004.1, on the reverse strand, counting down.
TGATTTCGGGCTGTAGTTCACGGACTGCTTGGATGATATTGGCTTTAAGTGCTTAAATCTTTTCCGAATTGGTAGCATAACATCGCCAAGACGGCTGATAAAACGATTTGGGAATTTGGTGTGCAAAAGATCGATTGTGGCATGGGCTGTGTGGCATGGCGCGCTATTCTGCATGAACCAGAGGTCGTCCAAATCCATGTCTTCAATTTAAAAAAAAGGAAAGTCGGTTAATATGGCTTTGTAACACCCACCGTTGACCGAAACGTTGTTCCCAGCTTCATCTTCGAAGAAAAATGGTCGAATGATGCCACCACTCCACAATCCCCTCCAAACTGTCACTCTCTGTAGATGAATTGGCTTTTCGACAATAACGTGCGAGTTTTCCGAGCCCGGGCGAGATGCGGCACATTTGTTTGTTAACGTAGCCGCCAAGACGAATGAATGAATGCGCCTCGCCAGAAAACAGGATTTTTCGCCCAAAATCGTTGTCAAATTCAAGCTGCTCTAAGGCCCAAATTGCGAAGCGACGCGATAATGAAGCTGACGGCCGCGCGCCTTCAATTGCTGAGTCAACTGGAACTTGTAAGCGAATAATTCGAGATCTTTGTGCAGAATTCCCCTCAGGCTAGTGCGTGAAATGCTGAGCTGTTGAGATCGATGGCGAGTTGATGTTCGTGAATTGAGTCTCACACTCTCGGCCACAGCAGCCACATTCTCATCTGCGCGCACCGTACGACGACGGGGACCATGAGTGTTGTCCACTAGCATACCAGTCTCACGAACTTTTGGCACAAACTTGCGTGGGTGCAGTCGCGGTGGGTGCTCCATTTCGGTCAAAAGTACACAGCACTCACTTTGGAAATCTTCTTCTTCTTCTTCTTAGGGCGCTACAGACCGAGGTGGACCTGGGCCTCACTCAACATGCCTCTCCAGCCAGCACGATCTTTCGCCAGCTGTCTCCAGTTTCGCACACCAGGGCGGCCGAGGTCCCCCTCGTGCGCCAACTTGTTCGTGGACGTCTTCTGTTGCGTTGTCCCACAGGCTCTGAGTCGAAGACTCTTCGGGCCGGACCTAAGTTGTCCATACGCTCTACATGGCCTAGCCATCTTAGGCGTTGGATCCATAGACGCCTGGGTAGACTCATGTCGCTGTACAGCCCATACATTTTCGTGGTTAACCCTTCTCCTCCAAATGCCATCAACGCAAACAGGACCAAAGATTGCGCGCAGAACTTTTCTCTCGAAAAGACCAAGAGACTGTTCATCCGCTTGGGATATTGTCCATGCCTCTGCGCCGTACAGCACGACTGGGATGATCAAGGTCTTGTATAGAGTCAACTTGGTCTTCCTCTCTCTCTTCCGAGAGAGGGCTCAACTACTCAATTACCTTTTTAGCCCAAAGAACAGTGGTTGGCAAGAGTTATTCTGCGTTTGATCTTGGTACTGATGTTGTTTGTACTGTTTACTGAGGTAGACGAAGTCCTTAACTACCTCAAAGTTATAGTTGCCTATGGTGACGTTCTGGCCAAGTCGTCGATGTTGTGCGTCCTTTCTTGATGACAGCATATACTTTGTTTTGCCCTCGTTTACCGCCAGATCCATTTTAGCCGCTTCCGTTTCAATGCCAGCAAACGCATCATTGACGGCTCGCTGTGTTCGCCCAATCACGTCAATGTCACCCGCGTAAGCGAAATCAGTTTTCAATATTTGCTAACGTTGTTCAAAGCGTAAGGCGACTCATTTCATTCCGCGCAGGTACGATACTTGATGATGGACTTTCCTGGGCTGAAACCACACTGATAAGGACCTAATCGGTTGGTGACGAAAGAATTAAGACAGCTGTCAAAAAATTAAAAGCCCAAATTAAAGATATCACTCTAGGAGATCACTCGACCTTCGGATTAGAACACTCCACACTCCTTAATCCGAAGTGATTTCAAAAGGCTTCGCTGGGTCTTTGATTTTCAAACAATTCTTGTTGGCAAGACGTAAGGAATTTCACATCTCTTCAGTTAGAGTAGCCACTTATGTGTAGTCAGCGGTGAAAATTCACGAACAAAACTTTCGAAACGCACCGAGTTCTCAAGCAAAACCCTCCTCACTGATGAAGCGGACGAAACTTCAAGCCACAGACGTAAAACACCCCCAATGAGTCACCGAATACCTCACCAAGAATCTTTCTTCTTTTTCGCTGTTCTTTTCAAAACAAGGACCCAGCCTAATTAAATCAGCAGCAATACATTCCCAATTCATCAGCAGATCCCATCGCATCACACATGACTGAATAAAAAATAGTACTCCACTTACGCCAAATTTAACTCAATTCCAACCGACCTAAGCCTTGCCATCCCACCACCCCCCATCCGAAAGCCAAGGCGTTGCTCTAGACAACGCAGACTTATTCTCGCCCGAAAATACATCACAGCCCAGTGAGCACATGGTGCTCGATTCCTCTTGGATCAAAGAGAGCACCATTCATAAATATCAAGTGCACTAGAGGCACTTCCTTTCAGCAGAAAACTTGATCCAGACACGGAATGACGACCGAAAAACCATGCACACGTTCCCTCCGCACAGTCACTTAAGATGATTCGCTTCTTCAGGACCTCCTTCCTTCTCCTGCACGCCATGTGGTGTGGGTCTATGAAAAATGTTCGTGAAATAATAAATTCTAATGAAGTGGATCATAAGTGGAAATAAAATGTTCTCCCACCCGCCGCCCTGTTTAGGATCCCTAAAAGCCAAGCACATTCCGGCAGAGCAGGAGCAGGAGAACAAGCAGATGGCTGCTTCTAAGTTGGCAGAGTAACTAGACGCGATGCGATAACTTATTGCATTCGACCGACCGACCCCCCTTCACATTAGACATCCCTGCAAGCGCAGCAAACATTCAGCCAGCCCGCCGAGCGAGGACAGACAGACACTCCACCAGGCGAGAGTCGGTGCAGCATCAGAGTTCCTTTGCAGCGGAACACAAAGTTTAACTAAAGGATAACGACGGTGGCGTGGGGGAGAACGAAGAAAAACAACTTCGAGTGTAATACTATCACAATGCTCCGAGGATATCATCGACGGTTACGCTTCCCTAAGACTTCAGAACATCTGCCAAGAAGGCGGTGCGGCGGTGCTGGAATGTTGTAAATAATGTAAGCTTCCCAGAGAGATGCAGGAAGTCCTTTCGAGCGTGTTCCTCACTCACCTGCTCCCCCACATCATCGTCGTTCAAAGGTGCCGCAGACGATAAGTTACAAACAGGAATATGAGCGGCTTCTCGGAGTCGGCAACCCCCAATCGGTTTTGTGTAGCGGCGCTGATGTTAAATTGCATCCCCTAACGGAATTGATTGAGCTTTAAGGGTTTTCAACAATTTTCGGGAAGCTTAACACTTCAACACGGCCAAGAAATATCTGCGCAGACAAAACGTGTAGCGCCACGGTTGTGTGTTCACTGCGGGGTAACCTAATCCAGGTGGCAGTTGGTCGGATGGTGGAAATCCATCGGATGCACTAAATGCATCGCAACCAGCCAACCATCGGGACGGCACCAGGATTATCGGGTCGATGATGGAATTCAGAGTTTTGTTGGGCGGGGTGATGTTTCGTTTTGTGGTTTTCTGAAGGAAACCAGTAAATTTGTGGTGAACTCATCCGGTGGCTGCGAGCCCGGAACCAACTGGATCGCAGCTGGATTCAGTTGATGATGGGACACAGATGATTGCCGGGCTGCATTGAGGAGATGTGGGCTAATGGAGGATTTTGACACAAACCGTGTACGGCATGGTCGTCGGAGTGGAACGCGGCATGACAAGTGGCTTTGATTGGACAGGGCACACCATCGATCTTCTTTTAAATTTCCAATCAACTTAATTGGAACCATTTCAGACTGGAGATTAGAGCGAGATTGGGATGCATTTAAATATTTTTCGGTTGGGGCTTAAGTTGATTCGAAAGTTTAAGAGATGCTTCGGGAAATCCCTTCAAAAGAAAGATTGGAACTTTCGTCGAGTGCTGAGTGGTTTAGGAAATGACAACGCGATGGCCTGCAACACAGCCATTTAAGCTCAATAATAAGTGTGGAGCTAATAGCAGCCAAAAGGCTGGCATATTCAAATGTTCTTCTATTAGCAAGCGCCAGATCGTTTTTTTTCGAAGGATTTTTGAAACTCTACTGGAGCAGTCGGACTCAAAACTGATCCATAGCAACCTACTCCAGTGCCGTTAATTTGATCCCAACGGCAAATGGTGACTGGACCAGATTCGATTTCACTGGGATTTCAACCTGGGACCCCTCGAACTTGGGGAAGGCACTTAACCAACTGTGCAGCAGTAAATTTAGAGTCTTCTTAGAATTCAGCACTCATTCCGGCGCATAAAAGAGACATTGTCGTTCAGAGGTCTACAAAGCTGACCGTGGGATTAAATAGAATCAGGATTCATCAGAAACCCCGAACCCCCGAAGGAGACAGAATGAAAAAAAACGCTTTCCTTTGAAAAATCCAATATTTCCCCACCTCCCTCAAAAATGCAACGCCACGCATTTCGGGCGCCATAAGCCGATGCTTCTCCCCTAAAACCCATCATAATTTTCAAGCGTTTCTTAATCAAAATTCCATAAATTATCATTTACTGCCGACGTCCTTTTTCCCAACCAATCAGCATATCCCTCCTCACTCACTCAAACAAAAGCCTCGTAAACAAAACGCAACCTCGACAGACGTCAAGAGACAGCATTCCATTAGCCTAGATTCCATCAGAACCGCCGTAGCGAACACCCAAGCGAATTCAATCCCGCCTAACATCCTCGAAACATGAAACCATCAAAACGGGACCAACTCTAAACGTAAGCACATTAACCTTATGATTCGATTCGACAAAATCACAAAATCACTTTGTCGTCTTCCATAATTCGATGTCGCTGCTAGACGCCGTTATGGTGATGTTTATTTTATTCGAATCTCAATAAAAACCGGATTCCGTTGAACGTTGACGTTGCCACGACGGGAGGAAGGGAAAAAGAAAACACAGCCACACACAACCACCCCCAGTGGTGCCCTGAAACAAGCCACTATCCGATGTCTTCCGGCCTCCTGTAGACATACGAGTCCTTGTGCTTGGCATATCCAAGCATATTGATCCAATCGCAGACTGTGGCATTATCCGTTCTATTCTTCGGCGGAACAGGAGGGCGGTAGCGAGGCGCACTAACCCCAGCAGACTGGTGCCGGTGGCATGTCATTTTCCACAACACCGACAGCGAGCATGTTCGACGGTGGGCAGTCCTCCTTGGCGAGGGGATCAACAAGAACGCCCCGAGGCCGCCGGCCGGTGAAAGGAACTGAATTTATTTCGATATGGAAAGTGCCACGTTGAAAATTTATATTTATCTATTTTGACAGGCTGCTGTCCGCCCCCCGAGCAGCCGTCGAACGGAGCACCTTTTGAAGGGCAATGCATTCGAGGGAAGTTTATTAATTATTAATATCCCTGAGGGATGGGGGGCGGGATCTTTTCCAGCGAATCAATGGGAGACCACGGGGAAAATTTAATTTCATTTTCCAGGCGCCCCGCAAGCCCTGGCAAGAGTCACCCGTTTGAAGTGGCGCTCGGCTTTTCCCCGAAGCGGCAAAGAAATCAATTGGGTTGATTGAAGGAGATGAAAATGCAATTATTCTTTTTCTCTCTCTCTCTCTCTCCGCCACCAGGGCTCTTTGAGGTGCGAGGAAACGGGGTGTCCTGTGTGCGAGGCTGGGAGAGAAGTTTTGATTAACGAGAGTATCCATCGAAGGACATTGCGTTAAGTTCTTGACCACGAAATGAAAACAGTGGGGAAGGTTTACGTGCTGACAGGGGGGAAATTCGATTGCAAATCGATGTGTCCTTGATACGTAGCTAACCAGGATCAAGCCTCTTGGTGGACTCTTGACGCGTTCAGTGTGGCTGCTGGTGGGGAGCAAATGAGAGGAAAAAAAACTAAAGAGGTTGGGTGAAACGTTTTTTGAAAAAAAAAACCACAATCCAGAATCTTCACCATCATCATCGGCACCACGTCAGAGAAGAAGATGAAACTTTGGGAAGCCCGCAAGAGGCCTCTAGAGTCGTAAATAGCTAGGTCCTAGGCCACCTTCGACAGCAGCGCCCTCCAAAAAAGAGAAAGAAACAATTTTGGGGAGACCCCAAGAGGCAACGAAAAAGTCGTAAATATCTAGGCCCTATGCCACCTTCAACAGCAGCGCTCTTCTAAGAAAGGAAAGAAGAAAGTTTGAGGATCCAGCCTACGCCTCTCCAACCATATCGATCGCGAACCGATGGCCAGTTGGGTACTACTTCGAGCGGCACATTCTGGACTAGGGTTGCAGCGCGTGGAAGGTCTTTCCCACTGCCGATCACCAGAAAATCCTCTTCACCCATCATCACTTGGCTTCGAGCCGCTCAATTTAGATTATCGATGCAGCGCGAGGAATGTCTTTCCCACCGTCGTTCACCATAAAATCCGCTGCAAAAGGACCTCAGCTCTTCTTCGCTCATACGGGTGTACAAGTCGTGGTCGTGGAAGCATACAAGTTGTGGTTCTGATAAATGATCTGAAAAATACGGGGCCAACAATTCTCCTTGAGACTTTTTTTCAAATGACTCGGACTCAAGCGCGAAGGGATTCAAACCACTCGGATTCGGTCCTATACAGCAGTAGCTACCAAATAATGGATGTCTCTGGATTCCTAGAACCTTGTTAGATTGAATAAGAATAGGCTTTGTTAAATGGTGTCACAGTCCGGGGTATAATTTCTTACTTTTACAACAACCACTCGTTGCGTGTGTGCTCTTGATCTCTCACGAGTGGAGAAGTCTTACAGCTTTATGCCGACTCCAGACAACGAAGTTCGAGAAGCTTTTCTGGACGATTACATTTTCTGGACATACTTTGTAACTCGAGAAAAGAATAAGTTGGTATGTGGGGATCGAATCATGAACCTTCGCGTAGGAGTCGACGCAAAACATTGCAAAACTTGTATAATTATGAACTATCCCGGAGCATTAACTCCCTGAGCATTTTCAGTGACTCGAGAAAAATATGTTAGTGTGTGGGGATCGAACCACGCACTTGCCTACCAGAAAAACTCTGCTAACCCCATAAAATCATTGACGTTTCCTGAGAAGCTTCTAAATAGTAATACTTTTTGAGCATTTTTAGTGGTTTGGGATAAAGAATTTGATGTGTGTGGATCGAACCAAGGACCTTGAGTTAGTAATCGACGCACTAACCCACAAAAGCACTGCTAATCCTGTAAAATCATTAACGTTTCTTGATTAGTATTCTAAATTCTCTGAGAATTGCCAGTAACTCGAGAAAAAATATGTTAGTGTGTGGGGATCGAACCACGGACTTTCAGTGTAAGACCCGACGCACTTACCCACCACTCCGGCAGCCACAAAAACATTGGTTACTCCCTATAATCATTTACGTTCTACGAGAAGATGAGATGGTTCACTCTCTAAGAATTGCCTGTTTCGAGAAAAAAAAATTGCTGGGCCTAGCTTCTCAGCAACCACTCGTGTTGTGCGTGATATTGTTCTCTCACGAGTGGAGGGGCCCTACAGTTTAATGCCGACTCCGAACGGCGAGATTGAGAAGCTTTTTCTAGACAGTTATACTCTTTGAGCATTGTCAGTGACTCGAAAGAGGTGGAGCACTCTCTAAGAATTGCCTGTTTCGAGAAAAAAAAATTGCGGCGTGAGGATCGAACCGTAGACCTTCAGCGACGCACTTACCCATCACTTCGGCAGCCACAAAAACATTCCTTATTTACGTTCCCTTAGGAGTTTTTTAGATGGTTTTACTTCCCAAGCAATGCCTGTGATTTGAGAAAAAAAATGTCGGCATGGGGGTCGAACCACATAGCTTCAGCGACGCACTTACCCACCACCCTGACGGCCACAAAAAAACGATGCTAGCCCCTTGCAATCATTAACGCTCCCTGAATATCCTTCAAAGAAAAACATGGCGACCCTTTCTTGAAAACTTCCCACCAAGTCCCGATACTTTCAAGCATATCGCTGTATTTTGCAATCATCAGCACGGATACAAAAACATCCATCAGAAGCTCTTCGGCTAACCACAAAGCGAGAGTGACTTCATTATAATTTCACTAGATCATTAGTGCCTCAATCCGTTCGGGACTTCATCGGAATGATGACAGGCGCCCTGAAATCTGATGCATATTCAATGAAATTCATTCGAAAACCGTAGGAGTCCTGTTAACACAAAACCCCCCGTACATTTTTTCGATGAAGGCTTTTGCAAAAAAAAACTACCAAACAATTTCCCAGAAGCAAGTTCCAGGAAAATGAATACATTAAAGTGAATTTCCACAAAGCCACCGCTTTGACATGGATCAGCTGTGCCGCCCCGAACCACCGTTCGTTGTGTGAAGCCAATTGAATTTAAATCGATCGCCTTTCAAGCTAAACACACAGAATTTACTGAAACAGATTCAATTTGAAAATGCCGAGGCCAACGTCGGCGGAGGCAGGGACAGCGTTTATCCTTCGCCTACGCCGCCGACGGCGAATTGTTTTAATTCCACTTAAACCGTAATGAAAATCCCCTCTCATTATCCACTCAATAATTAATTCGTTTTCGGTTTTGTATTTAACTAATGGCGCCCATCCGGCCGTGCACGGGCATGACCGAAAAATGGACCTGTCCTCGTCCCCCACGTGGCACTCAATCCCACATGACAGACTGCGTGTGTGTGCGGGCATGTCCTCTGGCGAATTTCATTAAAGTGTCATTAACTCCTTATGAAAATCATTTCGCAACCATTAATTTACCCCCGAGGGGTGTGTGTTCCTTAGACCCTCCTGTGGAAGGACCAGCACTTCACATTCACAGCTCGTGTGTGTGGGGCCGTTTGCCGTGTCTCGGTTTGGGCGACTTAACTTTCAGTGCCTGCGGCGATGTTTAACACCCGGCAGGACCTCGACGGTGGCGTTACCTAATTATGTTTGTTCTTTTCATAGCTGCCGTTTACAGTCGGGCCCTCAATAAATACAACCCTCCCACTGCCCATAAAGAGCATGGGATGCATGTGTGTGGAGGAAGGAGTTTGTTCAGCGAAGTATGTCGTTGTTTGCCTTCTTTTTATTTTCACTTCTGCTGTGTCCTTGCTGTGTTGTCCTATGCAGCAAGGAGATAGGCGTGAAATGGGCTGTCTATCTGCCGGAGCTGCTGCTGTTGTCGTCGTTGTTGCGAAACTTCTCAAGTCGTTCGTGTATTTGTGCGCTCGCGGCAAGAATGTCATTAAATATTAATTGAAAGGATATACGCGATACGCTTAAGTGTTATTTAATGACGTGCAATACAATTTGGCCCTTTGAAATTTAATCGAACGCACTTGACTGGTGCTCGGGGCTCGACTGCCGTTTGAAACATTGATACACATTTTTTCACTTTTTTGTTTTAATTAATTGTCCTTTTTCGTTCGTTTGAAGTCGCCTGCCCGATCGATTGACGTTTGAGTACGCATCGTCGATTAATTTGTTTTACCTTAATCCTTTCGTGTTTTGAGTGGTAACGTGAGAGCGCAAGGGGGTGAGAGAACTTTGAACAAAAGGGTTGGCGGTGGAGGTGTTAACTTGTAGCTGGGAAAATGAGACTGTGGCCAGGGACAGAGGACCAGGAATTTTGGGCGCGTTTTAATTGATGGAAAGTGATTCATTAAATTTGAAGGAAATTGTTTGCGTTTGGCTTGTATCTGGAAGAGGATTTTTGAAATTTTTGAAATTTTTGAAATTTTTGTTGACGCGGTTTTTTTTTGTCGTAGGTTTTTATCACACTGGAGCACTCAGACTCAAAACTGGTCCATCGTACTACCAGGCAGCAACCTACTTTTACTGAAATATCCTGGTCTTCCGAAGTCTTGACGCGGTTTACTCTAATGTTCAGTTGGTTTATTCAACTTCCTTGTCCCTCCAGCAGTTTCAAGGTCTAAAACTGAAGTCAATTTGACCATCGAGTTTTGCTCCTGTTCGCTAAGACCTAAAGATTTTTTTGTACCTTAATTTGAGGCGCTGCTCTTTAAATGCCCTTAATCAAGTCGCCTTTCAAGCCGACAGATCACAAGGAGGGGAAAATCTGGTGAACCTACTTACTTATCAGGACTGCGACCACTGAAAGGTGTGTGCCTGAGCTAGTGGTGCTTCCATCGCTGACGATTCCGAACAAGCTGCTTTCAGTTACCAAGCCCAAGTTGTCTTGCGTCCGCCGTCATTTGATCGCTATACTAGAGGTTCGGTCCTCCTCTCCTTCTTGAACCAGGAGACTCGGTATCGAAGACTCTCCTGACTGGAGCATTGGTTTTAATTTGCTCGAGGCGGCCGGGCCAGTTTAGTCTGCAGATTTATGCTTTCCGGACTATGTCCACATCTTTGTACACCTCGTGGAGTTCACGGATGTGTCTTCTCCTCCATTCGCCTTCCTCGCATACAGGACTAAATATCCAAAGGTCCTGTTGGTTTGAAATCTGACTTGTGAGTGGGAAATATTGGAACGGGATGAGCATCCCATATTCACGTAGCACGACGAAAGGGTACTAAGGTGGGTAGGTATGTGGGTGCGAATATAATAACCTTAGGCAGTGTTTCGAACGAAGGAGTACACTGAATTGAAAATAGCAGACAGGAGATCATTTATAAATATGAAAAATAGTAGAGGTGACAATACACAGTCTTGGTAAAGTAATAATAATAATAGTAATGGCGGCGCTACAGTCCGAGGTGTACCTGGGCCTCCACTCGTATTGTGCGTGATATTGTTCTCTCACGAGTGGAGGGGACCTACAGTTTAATGCCGACTCCGAACGGCGAGATTGAGAAGCTTTTTCTAGACAGTTATACTCTTTGAGCATTGTCAGTGACTCGAAAGAGGTGGAGCCGTGAAAAAATGTTTGATGTTTTTTCGGGAATCGTACCGACAACATCGAGCGTAGGAGCCTTGGTGAAAACCAGACTTACGAGTAGAACCATTGAAAACATCTTAAAGTGAACACACTGAGAATTAGTTTCAAATCCAATGGAGAAGGGACTGATTCGGATCTCTCAGAGTGTCAGTGACTCGAGAAAGTTGATGCCGTAAAAATTAAAGTTGGGATTTGACCCACGGGCTATTGATGTAGGAGTCGAAGCACTATGCCTCGGCGGAAAAAGTTTCTGGTCTTCGTCATTTGTTCTGCACTTCTTCTGATGGTGCTGCAAACCGGAATGGAACAGCAAACCTCTCCAGCTGTCACGGTCTTTAGCCAGCTGCCTCCAATTAACATGTGGATGCCATCGGGTTTGTTGGCGTCGTTAATGGGGATGGATGGAATCGAACATTGTTATCCATGCGCTCTATATGGCCTAGCCGTCTTAGACGTTAAATCCGTTGACACTTGCCTAGACTCATTTCGCTGTACAGCCCATATAGTTCGTACTCTCTCAGTTAAAATTTCACTGAGCTCTGCCTTCTGCAGTCCTCTGTTTCCTCATCCACTCAATTTTGTCGTTTTTCACAGAATGTTGTGGTCTGCGGGCATACATATTTCCAATGGTTGCTTTGTTCACTATTGCTCTCGATATTCAGGCTTCGAGAAGTGGAATAAACTTGAGTGCCCATATGTCTTATGAAATGTGTTTCCATCTGGCTTGCCACATCACCAGCGATAATGGCTTTCATTCGTCCCTTATACGTTTATTCTTTTCCCCATCAGACGTTCAAGCAGGGTGCACACTTCCAGCAAACACACTCTGATAGCTTTGATTGGATAGAGCCTGTGCTTACAACTAACTATCATTTACAGCAATTGCTGCAGCCCAGATCAGGGAATCTTATAGGAAGATCGAGTAATGGATGATGATATGACGCTGTCTGGCACAGACTCTTACAGCAGAGTCAGAAGCCAGAAGCAACACTTATTTCTACAATTCCGATGAAATGACTATCCGAGGATGGCTAGACTCTAAGCAGTAATGACGCAGAATTTTACTCTTTGTCTCTTGACCATTGTGGGCACTCTTCGCTGGAGTCTTAGTTTCTTCACAAAATAATGTTAAACCGTGATATTTCTTTTTTGTTTAAAGAAAGTGTTCCATCCATAAGAAATCATTAAGATGTTGTTCTATTAACCACATGGTATTGTCATTTGAATAGGAGCGAAACTAGGTCCGCCCAATGGAATTTCACTAGAAGATCAGGTCCTTCTTTTAAAGACCTCACGAAATTGAAAATCGGATATCCAAGGACACGCTGCCTGATCCATGGCGCAATTGGAAATCGCGCAGAAGTTTCTATCTCAGATATTCAGATATTGCAAATTTGTTATGAAGAATATCAATGTTGGTCGCGTGATCGTCCAATGGTTTGTAACCATAGCCATCGTTTTGAGACTCCTTCTCGAAATCAGTTTTTAGCAGACTCCCCGATTTGATCAATCGTTTATTCAGAAAAATTTGACATTTGAAAGTAATTTCATTCATTTGCAAGTGATCTCTTAAAGGTTTTGTGCTTTCTTTCACTTTTTAATCTTGAATCGGGGTCGTACCCTATAGGCGTAAGCCTTGTTGAAGCCTTGATTGGATTATTGATACTGTAAAATATTCGGAGTTCGTCTCCATCTTCGCCTTAAATCCCTTTGATGTCATGGACCCACGCCGGGCGCCATTCCTTGCAAATTGAATTCCACTCCAAATGTCTATTCTTCTCTTCGATAAACCCCGTTGCAAGGGCGTCCCTAAAAAAGGCTGATAACTTGAAATAAAAGAAAGCGAGAATATAACACTTTAATTGTTTCAGCACCCAGCAAGTGTTCGCTTGTTTTCTCCAAACGTCCCTCCTCTACGCTTGTCAATTGAAACAAGACACCCTGACACTTCATCACTTGAAATGTTTGTCTCCCTTACCCCCCACCCCCACCCCCACCCCCACCCCCACCCCCACCCCCACCCCCATCCACAAACACACACACGACTCCTCGCGCATAATTCCATCACATTATACTCGTACCTTAGACATGCGGCTTCAGCAATGTCCTCCCGCTTGTTGCGAGACATTCGATCTTTCACACACGGAATTGAATTTAAAATAAAAGGATGCGTCGTCTTCTCATTAATTTCCTTGTCAATCCCACGCCCATATTTCGATTTCGTTCGAGGAATCCTATCGATTTCCACACACCCTCCCGATGCGAGCTGTGTACTAATTCTCCAAGCCACCCACACATTTTTTCGTCCTCATTGCCAACCCGAAGGAGGGACCGACCGACGGGGGAAAGAAAAAAAAATTAAAATTCAAACCCGATGCGATGGAGGAAACATTTGTAAGGATATCAGCGTTCAAATTTTGTCATTTGTTCGATTCAATAGCCCACAGCGGCATTCAAACTGACAAACTGCCGCATTCAATCAGCCGTAAATCATCTTTCCGTTTTTCCTTTTGAAAGGCGCCGTGTTTGGGGAATGCACGATTATGTCACAAAATTTCCGCCGCAAATTAGTTTGTTGTTTGCCTAATGAAATTTTCAGATGATGCCATTAAAAGCGCATCTCGGATCCATTTGATTCCCCATAACGATAACTTCATTATCGTCCCCCCGGAGCGGTGGGGTGCCTTGCGAACATGGGTTCCTTTAAAATTCATACCCGAGCAGTCGTCCTCTTGGGATGTAGTCATACGTGTCTGCTCCTGCTGCTGCTGCTGCTGCTGCTCATCAACCGCCTTTTCACCTGCCAGACACCATTACACGGGTGTGGGGGGGGGGGGGGGGGTTGTGTTTTTTTTCCCCCAGCCCGCCCTCGGTGAGGCGAGTCCTTGTGCATGCATACATTGAGGAAGGAAAGTTTTGTGTCAATAACGTGTCTCTGGGAATGTTTACCCAGCTGCATGCGGCGTGTGAGTGTGTGTCTCTGGCAACAGGATGTTGCTGTCTCCCCTCCCCCCCGCTGCGCCAGCCCAGTTCCACTTAATCCAGCCCAGCCCCCGTGTTTCGGTGGGAGGGCATTTTGCATGCGGTCTCAATGTTGAATCACTGATTAGATGCCAGTCCACAGACGACGACACTGTGTGATGGTAACAACCACTGAAGTATGATCCTCCTCCAAATTATTGCTCATACTTCATTGCGTTCAACCGCAAAAGCCAAACCTTGCCAACCGAGCCAGTGTTGCCCCCCGCTGCCCTGCTGTGTGTGCGAGTGCCTTTGTAAAATCGATACGAATTGGTTTGGGCGTCGGTGGTGGTGCGATGGTTGGTGGCAGTAAAAAGAAATTGGAGCAAGTTAAACTATTTCCGTCTCGAAGGATGTTATTACGGCTTGTCATTTGGACGGGAAGACAAACGAAATCGATAAACAAACACACGTTTGCCGCTGGGAATGGTTCTATAAATACCCCAGTGGGGGCGGTGGTGATGGTGCAGACGGCGGCGGCGGTCTTCGTTATGTCTCACTGACTGCACCTCGTTGGGGTGCCGAGTTAAAGATTAATGCTTGGCGGTGCATTAAGGCGGATCCTCCCGGGCGGTGGCCGGTTTGATGACTGATAATTAGTGCACTCGGAACTGGAGAGTATCGCGGAATTGGCAATCAGCGGTTTAATTACAAGTGACCGATGGCGGGTAGGACTCTTAGGGTTTTAGTTGACAAAGCATTCAATTACGAGCAAAGTGGACACTTAGTTGGCCAGTGTTTGGTTTTGCTCCTTACTGTTGACACACATTTTATCGTAATCGACTGAAACGGAGGCAAAGGACTGCCCGCGAGAAGCAAATTCATGGAGACTTCATTTTGCAGCCTGCATTTTTCTGCAGTCTCATTTTGCAGAAATCTCTAGGACGTCTCTAAACTTGTTTAAAATCGACGGGTTAAGTCTAGCTTTGGGTGCACTTCCCAGCGGGGTGTCCAGTTCCAAGTCAATGCCACAAAATTTGAGATTTTCGACAGCTTGCGATAGACTTTTTGTAGTCGTAGATATGGTCTGGTGGATCTGTTGGTTCCTGTCTGGTTCCTATGGGTAAGCTCCCTGCTTGCTGAAGCTGACAAACCACCAGACGGTTGCATTCGTTGACCATCAAAATCACGAATTAAAACTTTATGGGAATTTAGTCGGTAAATCCACTGCTGACAAGCTATAGTCTATTAAGGACGATCAGCTCAATTGCTGATAGTTTTGTCGAGACATTCACGGCTTATTGTTGTTTTGTGGGTAAAATTATGCTGAACCTGCTGTACGCTGGTGGTTCACCTGGTTCTCAACTATAGCGATGTGAAGGCCGACTCAGAGTTCAGTCTGTACGCGATGCACTTAAGGGAATTCGGCAAGCTCTCGAAACCCTTCAGTCTTCCTCCGGTCAAGCAACCGAAGAAGCTGTACGCAGTAATCAACAGACACTACGCAGTTATTGCAGCACTCACAAGGCATCAGCACACCTCTGCCGAAGGCGAAGACAGACAACCCCTCGATGATGGTGAGCTTCCTGGGGTTAGTGTACAGCCGGATCGATCCGCCCAAATTGTGGACCATGCAACTGGTGGACGACCTCATCAAGCTCGGGAGGCAGTACTACTTCGACATGATTTTTGTGCTTCAAACGGGGGCCATCAGGTCAAGCGGCGAACACCCCGAAGCCCAAAGCAGGGTGCTCCCAAATGCACCTGAACGTGGACTCCCTGTGCCGAGTCATGTACATGAACTTGGTCACATTGAAGCATTCCTCCACGCCATCCAAGGCAAGGCCATCAGGACATTCACCGTGAATCAGGCAATGGAGGGCCGAGCGGTCTTCGGGCAGCTCAGAATCAAGTACCCCTTCGACTGCGACAAGGCCAAGGTCTCGGGAGGGGAAGTCTCGGACGAATGCCATGCAGATGGTCAGAATCAAGTACCCCTTCGACTGCGACAAGGCCAAGGTCTCGGGAGAGGAAGTCTCGGACGAATGCCATGCAGATGGTCGGAAGTCCGGCCCAGCGCGGTACAGTCTTGTGCAGTGCCTGTCAGAGTTGAGCGTGCGTCCTTGCGAGCGGACCTGCTGTAAGTAAAACATGCCTTATGTAAAGTCTTCGCGGGATGATCAACTAGACAATCGGAATGAGTTCCTTTTGGGGTGATGACCCGGATTCGAACCAGAAAACCTCTGGTCTGGAGTCAACGAGCTTATTTACTAGGTATGCTCTCACGTTTTCACGGTTGTGGGAATATGGTCCTTCGCAACGAGATCCTTAACCGAACTTCTGCTTTGACAGATTGAAGTTAGTGAACGACGAAGAATATGGGCGTAGTCTGAAAGAAAACAATCCGTAGATTAAACTAGATCGGACACATCGTGCGAATGAATGCCAATGCTCTAGCTAAGAGAACTTTCGTATCCGAACGTCCTGGTTCGAGAAGGATTGGAAGACCGAACTTCCAGCACAAAAACCAAGACAAAGGTGCAAACTAACTGATAAATGGAAGCAGCGTCTGAGACCGTCAGCGATGAAAGGAGGCATTAGCTTAGGCTCAGACCCTCCATGGGTCGAAGCCTGATAAGTCAGTGAGAAGAACGACACACGACTGGATGGCGCAGTTGGTTAAGTGCCTACCAACTTCGAATCCCAATGAAATCGAATCTGGTCCAGTCACCATTTGCCGTTGGAATCAAATTAACGGCACTGGACTAGGTTGCTACCTGGCAGTACAATGGAACAGTTTAGAGTGTTCCAGTGCAGAGTTTCAAACACTTTTTTTTTTTAAAAAAATTCAGATCTTATGGCGGAAGAGCATTCACCAGGTTCGTGGTTCTCTATTCCAAATTTGTTAAGATCACCGTTAATTTATTTTGTTAGATAATTAAAACACGTCTGATCCGCTTAAGCGACTTTTCACGACTCCTCTCAAAAGTAGTTCGAAAATGAGGTTCAGGTGTCGCATGTACGATGAACCAGACACTCGTAGTTGGAACACTGGAAATATTTTCATCACACACTATGTGTGACTTGCAAAAGTTCTCACGACGAGCAAATTCAAGCGATGCATTTGTCTTCGGATCGAAATGCGTTGACACCTTACACCACATAGTAGCTCACAATGAGAGCAGATTAGGTTAGGTAAAAATAGCAGACTGCTGTCATGCAGCCACGCTCTAACCCATTTTCCATTTAAACAGGTTTAATGCAAAAGGTATTTATTCTGTGAAACCAGAAAGAAAAGGAACAAAACGTACAGCGTACGCACCCCTTTTTACCTTACAATTCCGGCATTTTTTGTTAAAGAAGACCCCGACTGTTTGTAGCTTGCCAGTGTGACAGATTGTGTACAAGCTTCATTTGATGTGGAAATTTGGAAAGCGAATTTTGGTATAAATGGTCTGTAACAGTTTTTAATTGAATAAACGGTTTTTGGAGAATTTTTATTCAACAGCTCCTCATTCTTTTTGACAAGTTTTATCTGTTATCAGTTTTTTTTTGGAAGATTTTTGAAACACTGCTGGAGCACTCAGACTCAAAACTGGTCCATTGTACTGCCAGATAGCAACCTACTCCAGTGCCGTTAATTTGATTCCAACGGCAAATGGTGACTAGACCAGATTCGATTTCACTGGGATTCGAACCTGGGACCCCTCTAACTTGGGGCAGACACCGGCCATGTCATCGGTCATCAGTTAGTCGAAACATATCGCCAAGTAGTTCCATGTTGCTTACCCTTAGACTGAAACGTCATCCTTATTTAAAATTTTGAATGTAATTTTCTGCAGTCCCTTTTTGGTTATTGAATAGCTTTCACTGACAGGGGATGTGTTCAGCAGTCACTGACCAAGACATATTCCAGTTTCCGATGATTAATCTACCAGTAAAAAATCCTGTAAAAAGTCACATTGTCTTCTATTCAACAATAGGGGGTCAGAGGACTTTGGAAGAAGCGACATGTTTGCCCGTTGCCCTCGGTGGTGCTCCAGTCCAGGCTAGCAGCAATTCAATGTTAGGCGGGATTCACGGGAGCAGAACGGTGTTGGCCAGATGAATCGAACTTCAGGACGAAATAATCAGTAAATTTCATTGTCTGCAATACCCAGTGGATATCAAAATGAGTGCGACAGTGTTTGTCTAGAATAATGAAACCTGCCAAGTTGGCCGCCACCCTTGAGAGTTGGCCATCTCCCAAACTTGACCAGAAATGCATAAACCCCGGGTGGGCAACTTGGAAAGGTTTCACTGTACCTCATTGAAGGCAATCCAGTACTGGTTTGGATACCGCTTAAGTTGATGGACATGAATAAGGTAGCGGAGAGATTGTAAATTTTCGTTCTTTTTCGACTCTCTGCATGAATTGCTGTGATTAACTGGTCCAAGCTGACATTTATGTACAGTCTACGTCGCACTTCCGGAGTTGGGCCATCATTATACCACTCTACGCCTTCTGGTTCAAACGAGGGTTGTATGTGGGCTTCATAAATCAGCTAATTTTAATAAGGGTGCGCTGATATGTTAGAAAATAGCCCATAGATAGCAACAACCTCAAAAGTGTTTCAACAAGTCCAAAGAAACGTCAGATAAAACTCTAAATGTCAAGTAAACATCCAGAAGTGCTGCGAGGCTTCCCCCAGCCTCAATTGAATTCCACGAAAATCGCAGAAAACATTAAGGATTCCAACTCCACTGCTCAATCGATTCGCATTCACCTGCCAAATCCACGAACGATTTCGCCGGAATCGGTATAAATTTGGCCAAAGTCTGTCTCTTCCTTCCCCCCACCCTTGTCGGCATCGTCCGGTGAATTTAAAACAGAGCAATTTAATTAAAAACAAAAGGCTGATGGGACAACGGAGCAGGAGAAAGAAAACAAAACATAATCCACTTTGGAATCCGCCCTTAAATCCGCTTTTCGTGCAAATGCCACTTTGACAAGCAAGCTACAACCGGCAGCAGAGCTTCCGTTGCTGATGCTGCCATTCCGTAGCCAAGGTAGTTAATCACTCAACAGTCTTGCTGCACAGCCATTCCCATCCGAGCCTTGGCACAACTGTCACGGCATGTCGAACAGGAACGAGCGAGCGATGGAAATTAAAATGGCGGCTTTAATTGATTGCAACTGCCATTACCGCAGCGCTAATAGGTGGCATATCCGATTTAACGAAAGGATTAAAGTCCTTCTGTTTTAGAATCTGTCATCGTTGGCGTGCCGTTCCGTTGTCCCGCCAATTAGCGCGCCGCCAAAGGATCAACTGCTTGCTGCCTGACGTCTGTTCCCGGTCATGTAATATTTTTACCGAAACGCAACCCACTCCGAACGTGGGTACGCCTGCCGGTGTGTCGGGCACATATCCTTTCGGTTTTGCGAAATCCTCCGGAGTACGCGTCTGTGATCCGCATCACAATGGCCTCCGTCCATGTGTGTACGGTGTGTGTACGTGTATTTTTATGACAGCATTTCACCCAAGAAGACACGACAGGACACAAGACTGGCGCTCACTCCGGTGGCGGTGGTGGCCGGTGGGGGTTGTCTGGCTGATGGTTCTTAAGCACACATCTGCTTCACAGTGTTGTCGTTGCAGAGAAGCTGATTCGACGGCGGGTTAGCCCGTAGGCTATTGTTTGTTGTCGTTGTTTGGAGATGCCCTGAAATCAGGATTAAGCTGTGAGTCCTGCAAGACTGCAGTGCAGGACTTTGATTATATCTGACGGTGTACGAGCACGAGAGACAGGGATGTCCGCACAGACACACGTCCGTTTGACCTGGCTTATCGGTATGTGCGGGCATGCAAGCACCGGTTGGGTAATCAATTCCTCAGAAGTTAATTGGAATTATTGAACGAATTTTCCAGATAAATAGAGAGACAAAGAGTGGCATACCAGCAGAGCCGTCGTGCTTGTCCGTAGCATCATTTGCGCCAAATCAAAGTGTCCTTTATTGAAATTCGTTGGGAAAGACAAAAACCGTCCTGTTGCGACATCGACGTGATTCTTTTAAAGAGTCGCTGGATTAAATCTGCCCACCGGGCGGGGGGTGGGCTTCTGTGGTAGGTTTCTATGCGCTCTGTCCGCACGTCGAACTAATCACTTTGATTGGAATTTTTGCATGCACCTCGGAGAGGAGAATTGTGCTGTCCGGCGAGGACACCCGGTTGTGTGTGTTGTTCTCGTTGTTTGCGTGTTTTTTCCTGTTTTCTTTTTGGACTGCGAAATGGATGCTCTCCCGGGCGGTGTTATTTGCAGAAGGCTTGTTCTTTTTTTGCCGGTTGATTCGCCGGCACATAGTCTTCGTCCTGGCCCCCCGTCCGCATCGTCCTGGTTAATATTTCAAATAAAATAAACACAACGAATGTCACGTTTTTAATAGATGGATGCAATTGCAGTTGCAGCATCGGTGGCCGGGGGCGGCGAACAAAATCCAGGAGCTTCCGGGGCGATTTTTCATGGTTTAAGTGGACGGCAGTGGGAAAAACTGGAATAATTGATGTGAAAACATTTATTTAACACGACGGCGAAGTTATCGCTTCATTTGCGGGTTACACGGTACATGATTCATATTTCATATGAATTGGAGGCGCTTACGTTCAATATTTGGTTGATCACTTTCGCGGGCAGGATATCGCACGGTTGAATGAATACCACAAGGACGACGATGCCGCGTGGTGAAAGTGGTTATTGACTTTGGGGGATGGAGCTATGAGTTTGTGGATGAGTTTAAAAAATTTGGGCGTGGTGTTCATCATTCATTCGGAAAGGGGCTCGAATTGAGGAATCATGGTGATGTCCTGGCGCTGGGTAGATGCTTGGATTCGGGTTAGCTTTGGACACGCAACTGAATGGAAGTTCGAAGACGGGGCAGGGGATTGCACTGGCGTTGGGTAATTTCCTGGATCTGCAAGCAACTGAGCTCTTCAAGATGGAGAACGGTATTGTCCTGGCGATGGGGATTCGAATGAGTTACGATATTGCCTTGGTTCTGGAGAAACGAAAAAGTAGCGGCATAGCTCTGGACCTGAAGACGCAAACGAAGAGACATTCGGCAAGATGAGAGCACTTGCTCAAGTCACAATCTTTAGGAAAATCCTCGGGGAATGTCAATGTTTTAAGACCATACATGAACATGAATAAATTCTATTTCCATCAAAGTTGATACCCACAGTTGAGCGTAGGCACAGTCGCTCCATGTCAAACCCGCTCACTTTAGAAAAATGTTTGGTTTTTGAGTTAAATATTGTTAAAATTAAATAAAAAAATGTTTAAGCTAAATATTAAATAAATAATGTAATTTTTAGAAATACTGTATTTTTCATTCAGTACTTTGTTTCAACATTTTTCGAATTTGCATTTTTATTTTATTTTTGAATCGAGCGAGCTTGTCTTTGAGCGACTGAATGTCTTCCCATAAATGTGGACCCATGATTTAATTGGAGGTTACATTTTCATTCTAAACAAGAAAATATAGAATTTTGATGAACTGCTGAGATTTTTAGTTTTTGTAAAGTGGAAATGTTGTCATTAAACTTAAAAATTTACGCAATTTATAGCCGAATGCACAAATCTTTTAATAATTTAAGGAAAACTGCACGTCTTTCAGCTTACTTATCAGGCCTGCGACCCTTGGAGGCTTTGAGTGTGATCTATTGCCTTCTTCCTTCGCGAGCTACTACCAATCATCGTGGTCAAGTTGTCTTGCATTCGCGATCTTCCTCTTCTTCTTGTGACGATAAAGCCCGGGGTGGACATAGGCCTTAACTAACAAGCTCCTCCAGCTAGCACGCTCCTCCATATCTTGCTATCTGCCTCCAATTGTGCACGCTTAGTTGAGGTCCCTCTCCACTTATGTGTTCTACCTTATTATTGAACGTCCTCTGTTGCGTTGTCCCACTGGTTCGGACTCGAAGACATTCGCTATCACTTTTTTTTTTTTTTTTTTTTTATAATTTGCGCGTACAAAAGGGGTTACGACTACCATTAAGTGTCCGGAATCAAGACACAGCACGGGCCGAAGGTATACAGTCTTGGTCTTTATACCGGACGTATAGTCTTCCACATCTGCGTCCTCAGTGTTTTTTCTTCCTCTTGGGTTGATGAAAATCTTCACCGTGTACCGTGACAACTGAGTAACAATTCCTCTCCCCTCTCTCGATTACTACAGAGTGACCAGATAAGAACAATAGGAAAATAAATTTAAATAAAATGTCAACGGTATGCGAAATAAAAATAAGGCTTGTCTTTATCTTGAAGCTACATTTATGCCATTGTATATGAAAAAGCACATTATTCAAATGCCCATTTCGGCTTCGATGGCAGTGCTCCAAGCGGTCGGCCGAATTTTTGTTGACTCGGCTCAATATTCGTGGCGTTATTCTGGCAATAGCGTCCAGAGGGATTGAGGTTGTCTTGTTAGTAAAGACCAAATACTTGACGTTGCCCCCGAGTGGTATAAGATTGCATAACCGCGACGGCCAGTTGATGAACACTCGTCTTGAGATGACCCAGTCGCTAAATTTCTCCTTTACCTTCACAACTGCGAGCGTTGTTTCGTTGTATGACATGTAATGCCGACTTGGGGGAATCACAGCTCGGATAAATCTATTCGGTCGATTTCTGACCATAAAAAGTCGGTTAACATCGCTCTACAATAATAATAATAATGGCGGCGCTACAGTCCGAGGTGGACCTGGGCCTAGCTTCTCAGCAACCACTCATGTTGTGCGTGCTATTGTTCTCTCACGAGTGGATGGGACCTACCGTTTAATGCCGACTCCGAACGGCGAGGTTGAGAAACTTTTTCTAGACAGTTAAAGAGTATAACTTTGTCAGAGACTCGAAAGCCGTGAAAAAAATGTTTTGGTGTTTTTTCGGGAATCGAACCGACAGCATCGAGCGTAGGAGTCGACGCACCTACCCACTACGCCACGGCGCCCACATCGCTCTATCCCTGAGAATATTGACGGTAATGGTGTCTTCTTCTCCACTTTGAAAGAAATAAGGTGCTATGATACCGCCTTGCCATAAACCGCACCAACAAGTCAGCATTGATGCTTGATCGAACACTGGTGGGTTGTGTTGATTATGGTCGTCCAGCTTCAATTCTTGCGTCGGCACGATCTTATATGGATATAGGCGCAAATGTAGACCGGGTGGACTTTCAGAGTCTTCTTCGATACTTATCTCTACAGCGTCTTTGTGTTCTTCTTCTCGCACCAATCTCTATCTGGTTAATGGCTTGAGGTCCAAAAACGCTCAAACTTTTCCACGGCGTGACGAATTGCCTGCACACTAAACCAATGATGACGACCGACCTCACGACGAAGTCTTCTTCTTCTTCTTCTTCTTAGAGCGCTACAGTCCGAGGTGGACCTGGGCCTCACTTAACATGCCCCTCCAGCCAGCACGATCTTTCGCCAGCTGTCTCCAGTTTCGCACACCAAGCCGGCCGAGGTCCACCTCGACTTGTGTGCGCCACCTTGTTCGTGGACGTCCTCTGTTGCGTTGTCCCACAGGCTCAGAGTCGAAGACTCTTCGGGCCGGAGCTAAGTTGTCCATACGCTCTACATGGCCTAGCCATCTTAAACGTTGGATCCGTAGACGCCTGGCTAGACTCATGTCGCTGTACAGCCCATACAGTTCGTGGTTGAATCTTCGCCTCCACATGCCATCAACGCAAACAGGACCAAAGATCGCGCGCAGAACTTTTCTCTCGAAAAGATCAAGAGACTGTTCATCCGCTTGGGACGGATGTCACGACGAAGTCTACGATGCGTATTTACAACTGAGTCGGAATTTCGATAGTATTTTTTAATAATATTTAATTATATATGATATAATAATTTTTTTAATTCGATTGTATTTTTTGCGCACATTCGGCAAGTAGCGCATGATGAAATGGTGAATGTTACTGAACACTTTGAAAGTTGATTGTCATTGGAAACTTTAACAGCTACTCAAAGCTAACATTGGAGAAACTATCATTGCTATCTGGTCAACATTATCATCGGCCCAATATCCGGGGTCCGGTCGGAGCCTCTTGCACCAATTATTTCCACCTATCCCGAACGCTGGCCGATGCCATCCAGTTAGGCACCCTAAGGCTTTGAGCGTTATGGTCTACGCCATCCGTCTGCGACGCTGCCTTCTATCGTGCTTTGTACCGCACAGATCTTTCCGAGTGGGATCCTCTTCGCTCGTACGAGTAGGTGCCCAGCCTACCGAAGTTTACCGGGCTTTAGTTTTGTCTTTATATCTGCTTCGCGGTATATTTCACACAACTCATGATTGTATAGTTGTATATAAGAATCACATTAGTTGGTCGCTTATTTTTAAAATTACCGATAATTGTTCAGCGGAGAAGTCAAAGCTATACTCCACTTTCTCAAGTTAGTAGTCAAGTATTTTTGCTACGTCAGATGTCCAAAGAGTCGGTTTCCCTGACGAGTGAATCAGGAACTTGGAATTCCATACCGACTTTGTATAGAAGTCTCTATCGTTGAATTTGTTTCCAAGCTCCAGCGATCTCGCTGAAAATTTTTAAAAATTTTGTTTGTTTCAAAACGGGCTCAAATTGCTATTAAAGTCGTAAAGTGGCAACACTGACTCAAAAAGATTTGTTTTGCATTTCATTCGCATCCTCATTCCACAATTATGGCATCAAATATTCAGACATCAAATGTCTCCAACTCTTTTTGCTTGAAGAATTTTTGTTCAGCAAACTCTTGTCACATTTCACAAGTTTTCGAATGGCTGTCTTTATAAGACTACCAACTTTCGTTTTCAGTCTATTAGCAGTCACAGTTATTCCCCCAAATTCCACAATTACAGACCCATCCAGGGTTCGATCCCCCGACTTCGAACTCCTTCGGTTGACATCAGTTCCTAAATTAAACCAACATCTGAGCACTTCCCAACCCGAAAGCAAACCCCTTAGCTGAAGCCTGCTCCGTTCCCAAAAATAACGCCCAACACTTCGCTTTCTAATTGCATCGTCAAGCTAATTGTGTCGACAACAAGTTCCCATGGCAATCGAAAGGGGCTCCTTTTCTACACCGTTAGCAACTCTCCACAGTAATTTAAAGTCTTCCAAATATTTTCCCCTCGATTGCCCCCAGAAGTGCTTCCGTTTCCTTCACCCAGAGACAATTCGATAAATTTAATAAGAGATCCTTGAAGAGGAAATTGTAAAATTGCCATCCTCTTTTTCCATCCCCCCCCCCCCATCATAGGAACAACCACGCCCGCATGCCGTTCAGCTTTTCAAAGAAAAGGCTCAAGTAATTGCGTTAAAGAAAACAGTTCAGTTAGTCACCACCATCAGCGACGTCCTTACACATTACCGTCGCCGCCATCATCATCGTTGACATTGTTCCCTGTCATCGTGATCTCTCCATCCATCTATCATCAAAAGGACTAACTGTCGTCTCACTGTCGCTTTATGTATAATATCACACTTGAACTCACACCAAGAAAGGACGCGCCATCCCCATCGTGACCTGTGTGCGCTCGTTCTCTCGCCTCTGCTCGCTCACCATGAACTTAGAACGAACATCATCAATGTGCACCTGAAATTAGAATAAACTGAAAGGACGAGAGAGAGAGAGAGAGAGAGAGAGCAGGACAACCGAAAGTTCGGAGCTTACTTACTTCTCAACTTTAAATTATATTAAATGTTATTTCGTTTAAAATTTTCTCACCCATCAGCTCTGAATACGGTTCCAGCCCAGCGCCCTGAGTGTCCTGTGCTCCTTTCGGGGGTGCCCTGTACTATTATTACTCAATTACCTCGAAAACAGATCTAAAGTTAGATCCTACATCTTCCGTGCCATCGCCGCCCACTAAAGTTTTGTCGGAACTCTGCCGTGTCGGGGAATGGGGGCTGAAATATGGCGAACATATAAATTTCACTATCCTTCCTCTTCGATACGAGCTGCGTTCACGGGTGCCGGGAATATCCCTCGACACAGGCACACGCACACCCGGCAAGAGGGTGCTCCACTCGGCAACGGTAGCCCTCAATGTCATTTCAGCTATTATGTAAATTTGCCAGACACTGCCCGCGTGGAGATGGCTGGGCTTTGTGGTGGGACGACGGATTGGCGAACCAGTGGTTCGTAAACAATGTGCTTCAGCTGGTTGGAGAGGGGAGGGAGGCGGCTAAGCCAAGCAATTTACTTCAATAAGGACGTAAGGATGTTTTCATTTTTATTTGTTTGCGCTCCCGCACAGACTCTCTCCAGATGATGTATTAAAGCCTACCCGACCTCATTACTTTAACCAGGGGTCAGAGTGGGCCCCCGTCTCTCCTCGACACACACACACTTGACACCACATGTGCTCGCACCCGTCGGACTGGATCAGCATGCTCGAGAGTGCGAAAAGTTTCCGTGAAAGGATGAGGAAAAGGCAAAAAAATCTGCAAAGAAACGAAAGAAGATGTCACTCGAGGAAATTTTAAAAAAAAACCGGCGCCAGGTAGATGCGAAGCATTCCCACACCGAGCCGACACTATCTCCAGGCGATGTGCCTCTGTCCTCGGTCCTCCTCCATCAAAGAGTGTGGGATATTGAAGTTTTTCCTCGCGTCGTCCTCGCCCTCCTGATGGCTGTGGGGAGTGGATTCATGAAGAAAAAAATCCACCTGCCATGAAGAATCCGTTATATGGGGCATACAGACAATCTGTCGCTGGTTCAGCAGGATTTTGCTTCTTCTTTTTTCTGCCTACGATATCTAACTTTGAAATTGATATGGGAACCAGCAGATTGCGGGTGTGACGTGGGGGAGGGGGAGGGGAGGACTTGGCAGGAGTAGTTTGTTCTTTTCCCTCGTCGATTGATGATGCAACGGAAAAAGTTTAATTTATGTGCATAAGTAATTTATAATGGCGGCCTGTCGTGGGCCAGGCTACTTCAAGAGGTCATGTGAAGAAAGGCATTCAGGGGCCGTGAGTGGGAGGGGTGGCCGGTGTAAGGCGCCAATTAGATAAGTAGATGTCATGCGGATGATGAAGAATAACGTGCAAAGTGTCTAACTTGGCAGTAGTTTCACGGCAGGACGATGGGATAAGAAAGTAGGTCTTTGTCTAGGAGGAAGATGTGACAGCTGCTGATGTGCAGTTGAACTGGAAAAAAACTGATGTGCTCAGAAATAAAGTATTTGATTGGCTCTGGGGGATGTATAAGCAAGTACTGCGAGCACAAACAATTGTTTTCATAAATGTCGACCTCTTTCTGCGGTTTAAATCCATTTTTCCATCTCTGCAACATTTGTGAACTGCAGTAGTCTCTCCCAAACAAAAATATGGCAGCTGCTAATTTTTTTTTTTCGGAGGATTTTTGAAACACTACTGGAGCACTCAGACTCAAAACTGATCCATTGCCAGGTGGCAACCTGCTCCAGTGCCGTTAATTTGATCCCAACGGCAAATGGTAACTGGACCAGATTCGATTTCACTGGGACTCGAACCTGGGACCCCTCGAACTTGGGGCAGGCACTTAACTAACTGCGCCATCCAGTTGCTTTTAAGAAGGGGTTTGCCTCGCTGGACTGATTCATTTTTTTAAGAACCTGAGTGGGGATGATATGAGTGCCTACACATGATAACCGTGAGGGAATCGATGCCAAATGGGGACAGAAAACGAATCCTCCCTCATCAAGTCAAATGCGAAATGCTCGATGCAGATCTGGAAAAGCTAGGAGGGACTTGGACACCACAAAAAAGTTAGGAGATACTGTCTCAGACGAGTGTGGGCGCCGTGACGTAATGGGTAGGTGCGTCGACTCCTACGCTCGATGTTGTCGGTTCGATTCCCGAAAAATCACCCAAAGATTTTCTCATGGCACCACCTCTTTCGATTCACTGACAATGCTCAAAGAGATAACTGTCTAGAAAAAGCTTCTCAAACTCGCCGTTCGAAGTCGGCGTTAAATTGTAGGTCCCCTCCACTCGTGAGAGAACAAAAGCACGCACAACACGAGTGGTTGCTGAGAAGCTAGGCCCAGGTCCACCTTGGACTGTAGCGCCGCCATTATTATTACTAATCTCAGACGAGCACATTACGCTGTAAAACTAACAAACTAAAGTTACAGAGTGTTACACAAACTGACTGATGTTCATGCAAATTCTCTATATGGCGCTACAGTCCGGGGCGGACATGCGCCTCTACCAACAAACCTCTTCAACTTTCACGAGATTTTGCCGTCTGGGTCTAGCTGTGTACCCTTATCTGGTTGTGTTCCTTCTTCACTTATGTGCCCCAACTTAATCATGGACGTCCTCTATTGCGTTGTGCTCCAGGTTCAGAGCCAGGCTACCAACTAAACAAAAAATTGGTCATAACAGAAGCTATGGAGCATCTCCTCATTCTCCTCAACACAGTGGATAAAACCACTTTAACAGTGAATGACTATCGGCATATCCCATCTAGGGGATAAGAGCAGTGTTGCCAATCAGTGTATATTTAGTTTCAATAGGTAATTTAACTATCGGGCTGATCAGTGGGCTTTCGAAATGATTTTGATCATCCCAGTCCTGTTTTATGTATAAATGAGGAAAACAGAGCACCTAAATCATCAGTTTCCTAATCGTCTCACGCCAACTGGGCAAACATTCCGGCGTTTAGCCGGACGGGAACCACAGGAGACCAGGCAGAGCGTGACCGCCACCGGACTGGTGGTTCGGTAAAGAATATTTCGGCTGTAGCCGCTGAGAACGAAGAAACATTAACCAGACGACGGGAAACGTAATTGGGCATCACAAGACGGATTCTACAGCGACTTCTTACTGCCGGAATTGGATGAGCGGTGCTTGGTGAATATATGGTTTCAACAACGGTTGCACCACACAGCACGAGCCACAGTGGATATTGACGAGAAAGCGTTTCTTGGTCGCGTAATCTCCCCTTTTGGCGATTTGACATGGCCAGCAAGATCACCCGATTTAACCATCCCTGACTTCATTTTTTGGGGCTACTTGAAGTTGCGGGTTTATGCCAACAAGCCTCAGACACTCGCAGCCCTTAAGGAGAATATTCGATAGGAATGCGAAAAGCTACCACCGGAGATCTTGTGGAAAGTTATGAAAAATGCGATAAAACAGGCAAAAATGTGTACCAACACTGGGGGCAGCCACTTGGCGGATATCATTTTTCCACTTAGCAAAAAGGTCCAGATAAAGATTTTCATCACTCAAAATTATTTTTTTTTATTTAGTAAAAAAGTTATTAAAAAATATAATTGGATGATTAATTTTGCGCCACCATGTACAGTCTTGGCGAAAAGTATTAGGAACCCTTTAAGATTTGTTGTATCTTTAAAAACAAACAAATTATTGAAATAAGAGGAAAAACTAAAAATCGTTTATAACCTTAGATAGTGTCACCGAAAACCATAAAATTGAAACTAATTACTTCTAATAAGTGATTTGGCAGCAAGGACAATAAGATAAGGGTGCCTAATACATTTGGCCATGGCTGTATTACGCTAGCTTGGTCTTTCGAAAAAGGGACCTACTAAGTAATTGTATCTTGCGCCCAAAGAAACAACGATTTGCAGACGTTCTGATATCTCCAAACTGGCATTTTTTGTGCTGTTTACCACGGAGCAGATGCAGACGTCCCTCACGGTATCGCAATCAAAAGAAGAATATGTAGATGAAATTTTTGACCACCTTGAAGTTGAAGCTGCCTATTGTGACAGTCTGGCCATGTCGAATTATGAATATGGTAAATTGCCTCTACGGCTTTCTCGGCACATGCGTGCTGTTAATGATCGTTCAAAAGCTGAACGGCCATTTTGACTACTAACAACGCGATCGCGTCTAAAATGGGACTCATCGCAGAAGATGATTACTTTCTTTACTTATTTATTATCCCAACGAGCCTTGGAGCCTGAGCAATTATCGTTTTCGACGGTTGCTTACGTTGTTTTCAGTCATCAAGACCGAGTTGTCTTGCGTTCGTGATCACTTGGTCTTTATAACGGAGATTCAATCTTTCTCTTCTTCTCAAACCAGTAGGACGGGATTCAAAGACTTTCTAAGTTAGAGCCCCATTGCTCATTCGCTCGATGTGACCGAGTCAGTTTAGTCAACGAATCCTTGCCTTCTGGACTATATCCAAATTTTTGTACATCCCATAGAGTTCACCGTTGTGTCTTCTCTTCCATCCGCCTTATTCGCATATAGGATCAAATATTCGATGAAAAATGTATTTGCAAGAAGACAGACACATGAATTAGCTCTACAGTCCTACTTATCGTCCAGAGTAAGGATTTTTTAGAGTAAAATATTGGTCCTTAGAGTCAGGAGTTTTGACAAACCAAAGTAGCAGCGGTTTGTAAAGTTTTTGATGCGTCGGATTTCCACCAAGATGTCGTTTGTAGATTTCACGTTTTCCTCGAGGTTTCCTTAACTACCTCAAACATTTTGCTGTTGATTGTAAAGTTTTGCTTCAAATGATGGGCTTGGTCGATTTTTGCTCGACAGTATATACTTCGTCTTCTCCTCACGTTGCTTCGCCTGTTCTTCAATCGCGGTGAATGCTTCCTCTTCTACGCTGAAGATAATTTTGTTTAAAAAGTCAGCATCCTTCGCTGGATGTGGTCAGTAAAGTTAACTTCTTAAGTCAATTGGATTCTGATTACTCCCAGTTTTATGAGAAATTGGCAGAATACGTTATCGAGAGTCTCTCGAAATGCCTCTCGGTAAAACTCCCAGAAACTTTGTTTGGTATTCAGCGACACTCGCAGTGTCTGAGATCACCAATCCATCCAGTCTCTCTAAGATTGTGAATAAATATCTTCAGTTGATTCATTTTAAATCATTAGTGTCGGAATTTTGCGAACTGGAGCTGTTAAGTCCTCATTTTTTAAAGTATTGCTCTACATTTAACACGCATTATTCTTTCATGTCGCGCTCCATCTTAAATATCCCCAAACTGTTATCTGCCACGCTGTCTTGTTTCTTCCATTGTCAACACTCTACCGCACAAATGTCGCAAAATTCAAATCTTGCGTGAATTTTGTGCCACAATTTAAAGCCATCGGCGTATATTGAAGCATTCATCAAGTGGCATTGTGGGCAGAATCTGTAATCCTCTTAAGCCGCCTTCGCTTCAACCGACTTTGTTGTTGCCCGAATTAACGCGAAGTGGGCATCGTCTGCAATCACTTCATGGAAACCCCTGCTGATTTTAACAAAATTATGCGTCGCTAATCAAAAAACAAAAAAAACTCGCTCCGGAAGTCACTTTAAAAAATAAACGCCCAAGCAGAGTAAACAATTTGTTTTCTCATAAAGTTAAGACCGCTTAAGGACGAACTCCAAGACGAACCGGGGGCGGCGGTCACGAGGCAGACCTCCATCCTAACGAAGCACTCGTTTGATTAAATTCTAAACTTCACTTTCCCCCTCCCCAACCCTGCGACGACGACCAGCCATTGTTTGCTTTATTCAAAGCTTATCCCTGGGTGTCGCTTTTTTTTCCTCGGCATGTTTTTCTTCTCCCAATACCCGCATCCTTCGCAACAGTGAACACAAGTTTGCCCGTTTGTGTGTGCGTGGGTCTTTTTTTTCCTCCGCCTGTCGCACCACAAGGGTGCCCGGGTGGCGGAGCGAGACACTTTCACACCAATTGATTTGCAATACTCTCGTCCTTTTCTCCGGCGTTTCACTTTCAGTGGATACAAAGTTTTCCACTTGAGCGCATCCGAAAGCGTGCCCCCACAGTGTTTATCCTTTAAATTAGAATAATTTCATTTCGCCTGGCGCCCAACGGTGGTTGCCACTTTAATTCCCATTCGGATATTACAACTCAATAAACGAAATGGAATTTAACCCGTTCAGCGCGGCGGTGGAGGGGGCGGAAAAGTTGTCGTCCTTTGTGCCGGAAGTCGAGACATACCGTCTATTATCCTTGTTTGCTTATCATAATTCACCAGCGGGCCGCAGCTCATCCCGGGCGGCTGCAGGAGATAACAATTCCCACTGCAGAGGGATGTGGGCCATCCAACAAAAAAAGGGAACACCCAAGGATGCACTGATGTAGGAAAGAAAAACAAAAGAGAGCGGAAGTTATTTGTTGAGTAATTATCCTATTCCCGGAACGTTATTCGGTTTTTTCTTTGCCTTTCGTGCGCTTACCCTACTCGCCGTTGTGTCGTGGCTGCTTCTGTCAGCCAGCCGATGAAGTAGAATTACATTTGAGTGTCTTATCCTTGTTGCTTTTGCCTTCTGCTGTTATTATTCCGATGGTGGCTCATTTTCCTTTTTTTTTTGTCCTTTTTGTTTCGGCATTAGGCCCCATTTGTTTCGTCATGTTTTGTTTGCGCCAAGATGTTGAATGTTTGCCTAATATATCTCGAGATCCGTTGTGTTTTTGTGTGTGTTGTGCTGCTCTCTCTCTCACAGCCGCAGTTGAAGAAGTCCTTCGCCGGGGAAGATAAATGAGGAAAGGAAGAGCACAAAAAAAGGATCAAAAGCTGAAGTTTGTGTTGCGTTTTTTTTTTTGTCGGGTGCCTCTGCCGTAAGCCTATTAATGTACAAATTGGGTCGAAGTAGGCTTTGAGGGATGCTACAAATTTCATCTCATCAGTTATTTTGGAGGGATTTTCCGGTGATGTAGTGGGGGCTAAAAGTCCCTGCCCCACTGCCGCCGCCGCCGCTTTATTTGCCTTTGTGAATAATTTTATTAACAGCATATAGCGGTTATTTTGGGAGTTTTTTTCTGTTTGTGCTCCTTGGGGGTAAGTGGGATTTTTGAGATTGGACCTAATCTAAGTTCAATTTGGATAGCAGATGCTGATCGGCCGGATGGAGCTTTACATATCAATTAGTCGGGCGGTGGGTGTGGTGGCGTATTTTAAACTGACGGCGAACTGTCAAGCGGATGAGAGGTCGAGGGGCTTTATGAATTGTTTCGAACTTTCGAAGATTGACAAGATTATCACTGAGTTGATGGGGGGGATTCCATCAAATGGTCCTTCGAGCCGAATATCGATGGTAATTGCGATTAGTTTTGATTCCGTTAAGTCTTTTTTAAATCCCCGGGTGGTCGGATTGGATAGTGACGTATGTCTATGAATTTTTGTGAACGGATGTTCGAAGTTGTAAGGACGGTCTTTATTCTTTGTCCTCTGCTTTTTGTCTACTCCAATGCGTTTGGACATAGACAATGTCCAAATCGAATAAAAACTCTTGGTCTGTTCGAGATCTTAGGTTCAGTTCGCGTTGGTGATGATATGATGGCGAATGGAGGGAGGAAAAGAACTAACCGCGCAACTGCATAGACTTCGAAAATTCGGATGAGCTAGTGGTATCCGTTGTGGGCGCCGTGGCCGTGTGGGTTTGTGAGTCGACCCATACGCATTTGACTTTCACAGTCTAGGTTCAATTCCCAGCTCAGACAAACATTTTTTCAAAAAAAATTGTTCACGGCTCCACCTCTTTCGAGTCACTGACAATGCTCAAAGACTATAACTGTCTAGAAAAAGCTTCTCAATCTCGCCGTTCGGAGTCGGTCGGAGTCGCCGTTCGGAGAACAATAGCACGCACAATGCGAGTGGTTGCTGAGAACCTAGTTCCAGGTCCGCCTCGGACTGTAGCGCCGCCATTATTATTATTATTTATTATTAGTGGTGTCCGTTGGGGAACCTGCTGATCCAGCCAGAAATTGGACAGAAACGACGGACAATACTATGCAGCGATGTGTATGACAACTAGCAAAAGATTGTGTAAGCTAGAGAGGCTTGTTGGTTGAGGTCAAGGTCACCAAGAAGAAGAAGATAAGACCGCATTTGGTACTTGCACTCTGTACGACATAGACAATTTTGAATAAGATGTTGAATGCTTCTAGGATAGGTACTCAGTAAAACTGTCGTTAATTTTTTGTGTTAATTCAAATACCACTGCAAACAAACGTTCGTTGGTCTTTTTGGTACATAAATACAAACACAAACAATCTTCATGATTCTTGAGCTACTTGTTACAAAGACTACATGATCTTCAAATTATGAAACGAAAAAAAAAGTTACGTATACGCCCCATGTCCAGAGTCAATTGCTTCTTTCTCGAAAGCGAATACAAAACTCAAAGTACCAAACGTACTGTTCTTAATCCTTGGGAAGTCAACGAACATAATACTTTCGCAACAATCAAATCTGACTGCCCCCTCGTCTGTTACCGAAGTCTGAGTGACGCCCCTGCCTTCTAGAGTTGCCCCTCTTTCATTTTGTGTGCATTTCTGATAACATCCCTTCATCCCCTACCTCCCCCTCAACTTCTAATTACACACAACGTCCCTTATTGTCTCATTCAGTGGATTTTAATAATTTTTCATTTTTCCTTCTCTCTGCTTTCAGGTAATTTGCTCATCCTGCACTCATCTCCTGCTGATCCTCCTCGTCATGACTCATTAGTGAGGTGAAAATGAGTTCTAACGAGCGCCAGCCCAGAGCTCCCCGAACCAAATTCGGCTCCCTCCACCCGCCCGTGGTAGGGAGGGCCCCACGAGATGACTACTTCATTTGTTTCCACAACAGCATCGTGCGCCGGTAAGAGGGTAGACGAAAAAAGAAGAACGAAAAAATTACTTAAGATTTCAATTAGGTGAAAAGTTTTCCATTCGAATGACTGCAATTAACTTTATGCCTCCTTGGCGCACTCGACATGCGTGTCCTTGTGTGTGTTGCCACGCCTAATTCCGAAAGTGTTCATGTGTCGTCGCCTTTTGTCTGCTGTCATTAATGTCACTTTAAGAGTTTCCGGTGAGTGACGAAAGGAGCAGTCCTTAGACGGAGCAAAGACAAGAAAAAACCGAAAAAGGACTCTTCTTCGCATCCTGCCGAGATGATGTTGACTCATTATGCGAAGTTGTTGTCTCGACTATGGGCAAAAGAAACGAGCGTTCAGTCACATCCTATGCGGCTTGGGGAAAAATTTTGTTTTGTTTTCGCATTAATCAGATGGAAATGTCCTTGGGAGGGGAAGACGGGCATCGTTAATATGAAATTAATTGAAAATCACTGCGAACGTGATTGCACAGGATAATGTGATTGATGGCCGGCCGGGGGAGGGGCGCAGGAACGTTGATGCCATCGGCGACAGTCACGGAAGGCAGGTTTCTTCCCTTCGGAAGTGAGTAAATTGAAGTGTTGTTGTGTGCGGCGGTGGGAGGCGGTGTGCTGCGATGGATATTCGAGGCAGATGATGTGCCGTGATATGATGGACGGATTAACAGCTTATGAGACTGCTTGAATGGACGGTATTTTGTCACTTTCACGAGCCTCTCAGTCAACGCTTTAAAAATTGAAGCATTCTTGCTGGCAGCAGATGCGTTGGGTGTGAAGTGTGGTTCAATTGAAGGTTAAATGTAAATCTGTCATTAATTTCATTAACTCGTATCAATTCGTACTTAAGATTGTAGAGAAGGTGACCATTGTATCCAGAAGAGTGGCAAGCGAAGGTTTGATAGCGAGCCAATTTGTCTTGGTCAGAGTTGTCATTGCTTAAATTATTTGTCAAAAACAAGTCTTTCAGAAAATTAATGCATGCCTCTAAGCTCAGATTTAGGTAGGCAAGTAGACGTTGAAAGCCTCTCCAGCTGGCACGATATGTAGCTAGTTGCCTCCAATTACGCACGACAAATTGGCCGAGGTCCTTGTCCACTTGTGCCTGCCATCGGTCTCGTGGGCGTCCTCTAATGCGTTGTCTTTTGGGCTGAGGCAGTGTTCCTCATGCAGTCTATATGACCTAACCATCTTGACGTTGAATCTGTAGACGTCTGCCTAGATTCATGTCGCTGTACAGCTCATTCTTACATAGATGTTGACCAATCTCGGGTAATAATATACCAATATACAGGGTGGGCCAAATACAAGTTTCTTTTTAAAAATGCAATAAAATGAACAAAACTAAACACTTTCCATGTATTAAGGCTTTATTAGTAAGAACAATCATTCCCATTAATTATGATTAATTATGAAATACAACGTTGTTCAAGTGGTTGCCTTGGCTGCCTTCGCAGCAGCGGATTCTGTCACCACAATTTTCCAAGACCTTGTTGATGGTTTCGAGCTGTAGCTCACGAATTCCTTGGATAATATTGGCCTTAAGTGCCTGAATCGTTTCCGAATTATTGACATAACATCGGTCCTTCACGGTTCCCCACACAGAAAAGTCCAACGGGTTCAAATCGCAGCTCCGAGGTGGCCAATTGACAACGCCAAGACGGCTGATAAGAGAATTTAGGAATTTGGTGCGCAAAAGATCGGTTGTGGCATGGGCTGTGTAGGATGGCGCATCATCCTGCATGAACCAGGGGTCGTCCAAATCCATGTCTTCAATTTCGGTAAAAAAGAAGTCGGTTAAGATGGCTCTATAACGCCCACCGTTGACCGAAACGTTGTTCCCAGCCTCATTTTCGAAGAAAAATGGTCGAATGATGCCACCACTCCACAATCCGCACCGAACTGTCACTCTCTGTGGATGTATTAGCTTCTCGACAATATAGAGAGGGTTCTCCGAGCCCCAGCTGCGCAGGCGGCAAATTTGTTTGTTAACGTAGCCGCCGAGATGAAAATGCGGCTCATCAGAAAAGATGATTTTTCGCCCAAAATAGTTCGCCGATTCAAGCTGCTCTAAGACCCAAACTGCTAAGCGGATGGTCGCGCGCCTTCAATTGCAACTTGGTGGAAGTGAATAATCCGAGATCTTTGTGCAGAATTTTCCTCAGGCTAGCAATCAGGCGTGAAATGTTGAGCTGTTGAGGTCGATGGCGAGTTGATGTTCGTGAATTGAGTCTCACACCCTCGGCCACAGCAGCCACATTCTCATCTATGCGCACCGTACGACGACGGGGACCTTGAGCTTTGTCCACTAGCATACCAGTCTCATGAACTTTTTGCACAAACTTGCGTTCAGTAGTCGTGGTTGGTGCAAAAGTTCGGCCAAAACGTCTTTTCAAAAAACGCATTATTTGGGCACGGCACACGAAACTCACTTTGGAAATAAGTTTTCAATATTTCCCGACGTTGTTCAAGCGTAAAGTGACTCATTTCATTCTGCGGAGGTATGATACTGACTTTCTGTCAAGATTTCGAGCGGGAAACAGCTGTTAGTGTTGATGCACGATCTGTTTGTCGATCTGATACCTCTCTCCAGTTTCGAACGCCAAGTAGCTTCAGGTCCTTTTTTATTTCTATGTGTGGACGTCTACAGGGTCAGAGTCAAAGACTCATACTGTCATTATACAAAGAACAGATTGATCTAATTTTAAAGTGACTCTTAATGATTTCTAAGCACCCGCTGTTAAAACCACGTATTCTCGTTTGGGGTTATGGTTATAACTCTGATGTGACGGGAAAGCACAGCATGGCTGCCACCAAGAACAGCCGTTTAGTCTTCACTCGCAACAGTCACAACAGCGTGTAGTCATAGTCGTAACGTCCACCCAACACCCGTCTCTTTTTGATCGAACTCAAAGCGAATTTCCCATCTTTTCGATGAAAGCCCGATGACACGCTGAATGCAGGATTACCATCAATTTTGTCATACAAAGCAGTCAATACCCAAGCCAGTCCATTTGCGAATTCTCAATAAATTGCAAACCTTGAAGCGAGTATCGTAAACTATTGACCAACTGTTGAGAAATGGATTCCACAACAAAAAAGTTACGTATACGCCCAAGAACTCGTGGTTCGTCAGACCAAAACTGAATCACATCTAGAGAATAAAATAAACGTGTCTCTCGAATGCACTCCTTGTTCAATCATTTAGCAAAATCCCATGACTCCTCAGCCACCTTCTCGACGGTTTCGAGTCTCCCTCCCTCCCCGTGCGGATTGTACTAGTAAAACGCAATTCAATCGATTTTCTTAAACTGCCACCCGCCACCGCCTGTGTGTGCATCGATACCCCCGACCATAACTCATCCTCAGCAACAAATCGATGCAAGACAAACCGAGGACACGCCACAAAACACAAAACCGAACAAAAGCGACTGAAAAACTTCATTGAAATAAAAGCGAAACAAGGAAAACAATAAAAGCGGGAGACAAGGAGACGACGACGATCAACTGGAATCGATATACACACTCGCAGCTATAAATCTAGCCGCCCACTGCAGCCACCCCCGAGCGAAACGGGACCAGCCAGGAGTAAACAGAGAGGCAAAACACAAAAATAAACGAAGAGTTGCAAAACGAAACTGATAACCTCAATTACATGGACGAATGTGTTAAGCACTTCGCCATCCTTGGGGGTGTAAAGTTTTATGGTTGGGAATTCTCGGTATTCGATGGATGATTCTTCTCGTCGCTCGCAGGAGTGGCCTGTGCACTTGTTCCTCTGCAACTGCTGCTGCCGGTGCTACCTGCGTACACACAGGACTCTCGGTCGACTCCTTTTGTCTTCTCTTTCGTTTTTATTAAGTTTCGCTGTGTGCTTTTTTCCCTGACCTGCAATGGCCCTTCCGTTCATTGCGGCGGGAGTGTGGGGTGGCGATGGCTGAAGAGGACGACAAGCATTTTGTCCTTCGTTGTCTGCGCTGGTGTGGAGTTGTTGTTTGCGCTGGGAACGAGGTGCAACAGAAATACCGACCCGCCAACTCAACCTCAAAGCCTGAGTGTGGCGGCAGCAGCGGCGGCGGCGGTGGCGGTGGCGTCGTCTTCCTCATCGCTGTTGTCGTTGGCGGCCGACGGTGAGAGCCGCAAAGCCCGGCTAGTGGATTTTTAAAACTTTTTGATTTATGTGGCAATTCCTGGTCGGCCCCAAAGGATACCGGTTTCGGTTGCAGCGCAGGACGGGGGGATCCTTATCAAAATGTGAAATCGATTAAGGCCCGTCGGTCGGTTGGAGGGCGCTTGCATGTACTCGCCATAAATCTAACCGCAACCGCAACTGCTCGTAAGCGGAAAACGCTTGCTAGTTACAACTGCCCTCGCTGCTGCTCCCGCTGTTGCTGCATATTCCGCTCGCCGATCGGGGCTGCGTGGGTTGTGTTTATTGTTGTGACCGTCGGCATCTACTTTTTTCTGCCAAATTTTGTCGGTCCCGTTTGAAGATATGAAAACGATTTGTCGATGCGGAGAGGAAAAGATTGAAAGTCGTTTACGTGAAAATACTTTATCGGGGAATTTTTTCTCCCCCGACCAGAATTCCATGGTCAGTGGTGGGTGAAGTTTTTTATTCCTGACTTTTCGCAGCGAGATTCCTTTGAAACTTGAGACTTGCGAAGTTTGTTTGTGTTTAACTTGAAGTTGGTTTTGAAAAGTTTGAAGTGGAGTCTCGTTAGGGAAGGGTTGGCCGAGAGACCGGTGTTTTGAGGGGAGAGCTAACAGATTGTCTTGTAAAATTGTCACCTTACAAGGGCGAGGTGAGTGGAGATGGAATCGATCAATGGTGTTCCGGCAAATTGCAGTCAACCAACGACATCTTTCGTTACGGATGAAGGCAGATTGGAATTAAATTCCATTTTAATTGGTCTCTCTGTTGATCTTGACGTAGCCGGAATTTCACGTTTCACCGAGTTTTCACAGTCATTTCGCAGTTGTCAACTACTACAAATTGCCATAAGCAGCGCATGTCTGTAGCTTACAGTTCAAAGTGTCAGGAGATTAAACTTACACAACCTTCAAAAATTTACTTGCGTTAAATTTCCAATTTTCTAAGAATCAAGTTTTTAGTATATACATTTTTAAGAGAGTTTGTCTTCAACTGTCAGCCGAGACACAGTGGACAATCACTATGCAGGGTGGGCCATCTAGTGGTGCTTCTTTAAATCATAGGTTATTTTGAAACTGAGAACTGTTTCCCGCTCGAAACCTTGAAAGAAACTCTGAATCATACCTCCGCAGAATGAAATGAGTCACTTTACGCTTGAACAACGTTGGGAAATATTGAAAATTTATTTCCCAAGTGAGTGCTGTGCTGCCCAAACAGTGCGTTTTTGGAAAAGAAGTTTTTGGCTGAAATGAAGCACCCACCGCGCCGCGACTTTTGTACGCAAGTTTGTGCAAAAAGTTCGTGAGACTGTTGTGGTGTGCTAGTGAACATCACTCATGGTCCCCGTCTTCATACGGTGCTCACAGATGAGAATATGGCTGCTGTGGCCGAGAGTGTGAGACTCAATTCACGAACATCAACTCGCCATCGATTTCAACAGCTCAACACTTCACGCACTAGCCTGAGGAGAATTCTGCTCAAAGATCTCGGATTATTCGCTTACAAGGTCCTATTGACTCAGCAATTGAAGGCGCGCGTCAATCCGCTTCGTTGTCGCTTCGTAGTTTGGGCCGCAGCAGAGCAGCTTGAACTGGACAACGGTTTTGGGCGAAAAATCATCTTTTCTGACGACGCGTAGCGTATTTTCATCTCGGTGGCTACGTTAAAAAAAGGACAAAATTGCTGCATCTGGAGCTCGGAAAACCCGCACGATAGTGTCGAGAAGCAAATGCATCCACAGAGAGTGACAGTTTGGTGCGGATTGTGGAGAGAGGGCATCATTGGACCATTTTGCTTCGAAAATGAGGCTGGGAACAAAGTTTCGGTCAATGGCGTGTGTTACAGAGCCATTTTCACGCGGCTCTTTTTTACTGAAATTGAAGACATGGATTTGGACGACCCCTGGTTCATGCAGGATGGCGCGTCATGCCACACAGGCCACGCCACAATCGATCTTTTGGGCACCAAATTCCCAAATCGTGTCGTCAGCCGTCTTGACGATGTTAATTGACCTTGTAGCTGCGATTGTCCCCTTTGGACTGTTTTTTATGGAGAATCGTGAAGGACCGATGCTAAGCCAACAATCCGGAGAAGATTCAAGCACTTAAGGCCAATATCATCCAAGCAATCCGTGAGCTACAGCCCGAAACCATCAACAATGTCTTCTAAAATTGGGGTGACAGAATGCGGTACAGCGAAGCCAGCCGAGGCAGTCACTTGAACGACGTTGAATTTCATAATTCATGGGAATGTTTGTTCTTACTAATAAAGCCATAATAGATGGAAAAAATTTAATTTTGTTCATTTTATTGCATTTTTAAAAATAAACTTGTATTTAATCCACCCTTTGCATCATTATGGGTCTGATGACTGACATATGTACGTTGTCAGTGGTCTGTGGGTGACAGTAGTCCCGTCATGCAGCTTCCTCCAGCAGTAAGGTGCGGTAATGGTTCTCTTGGTCCACTCGAAAATATTGGGTTCCTAGCTTAGCTTTTGAATCGATTAAGAGATCCAAGAGCCCTTTCGGATTTTGTATTTTCTTGTAAAAGGAAGCAATTTACTATTTTGCGAGTTAACTCCAAGTAAACATTTTTTTCTGCTTGTCATGTTTCTACCGTTACAAGGCGTTAAGATAATTTTGCCGGAAATGACTAGGCAATAATTCTACAACTAAATTTTTCAGCAATTCTACATCAAAACCCTGCAAGAAGTCAATGGACATGACAGAAAGACTGTACAGAAGAGGTGAAAGCATACAACCCTGCGGTTTACCTCTATTTACAAATCTGCGTATCGCAGTTCCGTCAAGTTTGGTGTTGGCTTTGGCTTTGCCAAAGGCTGAGTCAAAGGATTAGAGGATGGGTCTAGAGTTGCCGACATTATAGTATCAAGATAATACTTGAAAATGCGGGCACTGGGGTACCAGCGTATCCGAGTAATCGGGGATCCGGTGTCAAGAGCTCTAATTCTGACTTCTTGTACATTGTTTCAGGTCTTTCAAGAGTCAGTATTCATTCAATTCTGAAAGAGAAAGGTTTGTCTTTCGACTGCATTTCAGTTGTGACTGATTTTGAATGTAGCCTCCAACTGACTCACTGAATGCTTAAGGGCAAGTCAAAATGTTGCTTGAATATAAAACGAGTCCAGTCTTCCACTCGTCTCTTTTGTAAGTTAGTCTCCATTTTCGCAGGCTGATTCAATGGCCAATAACAAACTTCACAATATAAGCAAAAATGAGACTAGGTTAGAAGCAAAGCCGTGTAGTTGGCCTAGACACTTGCCGAGGCTATTGGCTTGCCGATGGATTATACGTTTGTTCCTCTATAGAATCGAACTGAGCACTGTTGTGTTGCCAGTGGCTAGGGATAGGATCATGGTATTTTGCTTCATTTCACGCGGCTGTGAAACAAGTTGACCGTTTATGGTCCAAGACTAACCTTGCGGTAGCTCAGAAAACCTCTAAATCAAGAGGTCTTATAAAAGCTTAGTCAAAAAAAAAAATCCCTCCATTCCATCAAATCCAAAAACCCCATTCATTCTGCTCAGGACCCCTCCATTTCCTTGTGAAAATCCCCACCCTCCCAACAGAATATGCACTTCTTGGAGAAAAGATAACATTACCGACCCATATCTCTTGACTTGATCCTAATTTGTACCTTCTTTGCATTTTTCATCGCTATTTTGCACTATCCTCGAGATGCTCTCCGTCTTCCATCATCATCCCAGCGACTATCGCTCGCACATATATTATGCAAAACTTCCGGCATACAGCGACGACGACGAGGACGACGTCTAGAGAGCTCATTGTGCAAATTGGTACTTTGTGCGGCCCACAAAAGGACACACTCTGCGAGCGAGTGTGAGAGGGCATTTTGCCGATGCTGCAAGAACCAAATAAGGAAATCCAGCACGTCTCTGCTTCTCGTGCTCTTTCGCGTAGTCATCTCTAATCCAGCCCATAAAACGCAGGCCAACTTTCACACACACACACGCCGGGGGGCGACACAGCCTTGTGTGTGACACAGTCAAAGTGACACCAGTTTTAGGAGATGACTCCAATAAAAGTGCACATCTGCACGGGGGAGGTGGGGAAAGAGAGCACAGCAAAAAAGAGAGCGAGGGAAAGAAATCAGAAGGACCAAGACGATGCTCACACTCTGGTGGAAATTAGAAGTGAAGGCTGAATCGAGGTTGAAAGTTAAATCGGAACAGAAAGCCCGAGAACAAAACGTAGAATGTGCATGTAAACGGAGGCAGAGAACGTGGTCCTTTCTCGCAAAAGCCAAGCTGCTGCACTCGGCTCAAGGACTCGGTTTGATATAATAATGAAGAGTGCTCTAGGCGCAGCTCATTTCTGCTCCTTTGAGAGACAACTGTGGCGACGGTGGGTGGTACTTTGTAGTGATTATGTTTTTTTTTTTCTTGTCCTTTCTTCTCCTCCTCTGTGTTCTCTTTGCGTGTTTAGTTGGGTTTTCGATGCAGGATCTGTGCTTTTCCTTTCGATTCTTTGCGTTCGTTTGAGGTGCAGAAGTGGTGGTGGCTGCAGCAGGGTGGTGCACGATGACATGCACATCCCTTGGAGGAATAATGGAAATGTTAAGTCCTCACGATTGAGGCTGTGTCTCTCGTCCTTTGTGCTAAATAGAATTTAGCCAATTGCGTGTTTCACCTCCCGCCAGTGGGTGGTGTTCATTCTCTGTCCCTAAGTGCGTTGGGATGCTTTGTAAGCTCTTTATGCGCGCACAAAATCCTTAATGAATACTTGAGATGTCCTTGTAACCTTCCCGCCGCAACGCCGCCGATCGGGGCAGACGGTCCTCGAGCAGGCGGGGTGTTTAATTTCACACTTCTAATAGTCATTAATATTGTACCGCAAAAATCTTTCAACAAATCTGAACGAGAGAGG
The DNA here is from genome assembly GCA_930367185.1 of Myathropa florea. NCBI lineage: Eukaryota > Metazoa > Arthropoda > Insecta > Diptera > Syrphidae > Myathropa > Myathropa florea. The sequence goes on along the minus strand of OV884004.1, from coordinate 99,307,519 downwards.
GTGCGGGAGGATGGGACTCTCCCCGGAGATCACAGCACGAGATGTGGGGGGTGGCCGGCTATCGTCGGATTCGGTTGGACGGCTTTCGGTGGAAACTTTTAATCGCTCCCGACGTGGCAGACCAGGATTCTGCTGGTCTTATGGTAGATTGAGTTTGGCTTTTGTTGTCTCCCTTCGGGTAATGTGAGAAGTTATTGAAGGGGATCGAGGATGGGTGTCGACAAGTTTCTTCAGTTTTGTGGAGTTTTTCTTTTTGCTTCGTCGATTGTGTGGGATTTGAGGAGCTCTTTAAGGAATCCCAATTAGGGTTAGTCTGAGTCGTTTGCTGTGGCTCTCTGGAATGGACCGCGGATGGTTGAACTGGATGAGGTCTCTTGGATGGACGATAATGAATGGGCTTTGGCTGACTAAATCTCTGGGTACACCTTCTGGGAGGAAGCGGGTAATTACTCCAAAGCACTGGTGCTTAGTTTTGAAGGTCGTAGCTGTGGGAAATCATCAGAGAAATGTTTGCGATTACGTTGAGTGATTGAATGTGTGTCACAATTGGGCTTTGAATTATGCATTTGGAACCTTTATTGGTTTTGATGTTGGCTCACCTGGGATTCTCCTCTCTGGGTGATGGCGTGAAACTCAACAGCAGGTGGTTTGTTGTGCTTTAGAACAAATTTGATAGAGTAGTGTCCTTCAATCTCGCTTTGAAGCCCATTTTGCTGGTTGGGAGTTCTAGGAAGACTTGATCTTATGCCTTTGTCCCCTTTTTGAAAGCACCTGGGATGACAGAGAACTCTGGGCAGGTTTGAGTCTTAATGAATTTCCTACAATCAATGATGACAATGACGTTAGAAAAGCATGTCTTGCCATGATCACTTGCTAAAATCACTCGACAAGAAAAGTTGCTTTTTTAAGGACTCACCTGATAACCAAACACGGTCAACTTACAAGTTTTTTCCACATTCTTCGTCTCCAGTCCAAAGGCGTTGATGGGAGGGCGTCTTTCCTTGACTGCTGTTGGTTGGTTCTTCTGCTGTGGTCGTTGTTGATGTTGCCGTTGCTGCTGCTGCTGTTGCCGTTGCTGTTGTTGCTGCAACCGCTCCGCTGACTTTGAAGTAGACGGCAGCTCGTCTGCCTGCGGCCTCTTAGACTGCGGTCTGGTTGGGGCCAGCGGTTGCTCAGATTCCTGCTGTTGTTGCTTCTGCTGCTGCTTCTGTTTCTGCTGAAGTTGTTGTTGTTGTTGCTGTTGTTGCCCCAACCGCTGCGTTGCCTTTGGGGTAGATGGCACGTCGTCTAGCTGCGGCCTCTTCGGCTGCTGTCTGGTTGGCGCTAGCGGTTGCTCAGATTCCTGCTGTTGTTGCTTCTGCTGCAGTTGTTGTTGCTGTTGTTGCCGCTACCGCTGCGCTGCCTTTGGGGTAGATGGCACGTCGTCTAGCTGCGGCCTCTTCGGCTGCTGTCTGGTTGGGGCTAGCGGTTGTGCAAATTGTTGCTGCTTCCGCTGTTGTTGCTTCTGCTACTGCTTATGTTGCTGCTGTTGTTGTTGTTGTTCTTGTTGTTGTTGCTGCTGCTGTTGTTGTTGCAGCTTCTGCAACTGCCGCTCTTTTTCCGCATTTTGGGCCGCTTTGCATGAAGCTACCTTTTCGGCGAGGTACTTAATATGGGCGTCTAATTCTTCCCTCTCTTTCAAACTCTCCTCCAGCTCCTTGCCGTCCGCGGCCATGTCTTCCGTCTCAGAGGTGGCGAAGAGCTGGAAAGAATTATTGCCCCCCTCATAGGAGAAGCGGCCTTCGTTGCCCTCCGACTCATATTGGAGGGCATTTGATTCATCTACGGCTACTTTCGCAGCCGATTTTTTTGTCACTGCTGCTGCTGCTGTAGCTGTTGTAGTTGTTGTTGCTGGGATCGCTTTTGTTCCAGCTCTTCTACGGCTGGGAGCCACTGCTTCCTCGTCTGACGTTATTGCCGCCGTGGTACGCCGCCTAATTACGTTCGGCTGGGGCTGGAGTTTCTTCCTCCTCTTCCCCCTCCCGTCGTCGCTTGATTCCAAGTGGCCTGATGTGTCGACCACCGGTTCTTCAAATTCATCCGATTTTTCGAGCTCGGGCCTCGCTTCGCTCCATTGCACTCACTGCCTGACTGGTTGATTTAAAAAATAAAAAAAAAAATTGCTTTGTGATTTTTCGGGATTCGAACCCGCCTCGAAAGGCTTCCCTAACATCGCCATCGAAGTCGACCTTAGACTGTGGTTCCATCCAAAAACAGGATCATTCACAAGATGAGTAGTTCTTAAACAAGCCAGCTAATGGCTCTACGTGCGCTTTAGTTGCCAGGGGTTGCAAAACAAAAATGCAATCATTTTTGGAGATGAATAACGTTTTTTTAAGTTTGACGGAGATTCCTTTGATCATTAAGCGGCAAATTAACTCACTTAGCGTCTGTCTCCTTAAGAGGTCTTGAATTTTGCTTCACATCGAACTGTATCCGAATTGAACAGTGAAGTGAACGCCTGTAGCACAAGGCTATAAGAATTGGAATAGTAGTTCCAGTTAAGTTTTGTTACTCGATTGCTTGTCAACTTAAAGAGCTTTAGGGGGATCATCTTTGGTCCGACCAAATTCGCTGAGAACTGTTGTCGCCAACCGTTTACGATCTGCAACGAGAACAGCTTCTGGTCAACTCAAAAATGTTTTTTAATCCGGAAACACATTCCTTGTCCTGATACGTATTCTCGGTTAATCCGGATGGGTATTCTTAATCCGGATTTTAATTCACGTTTAATCCGGATATCTAGTGATTGGTATTCTGTTCTCATTGTAACAGAAAAGCCGGTTAAAGCCAAAAGAGCTGTTAATGAAAGATGTTTCCTGTAACAGATTGTTGGAAACCCGTCCATCAGCTTCTTCTTCTTCTTCTTCTTTTTCTTAGGGCGCTACAGTCCGAGGTGGACCTGGGCCTCACTCAACATGCCTCTCCAGCCAGCACGATTTTTCGCCAGCTGTCTCCAGTTTCGCACACCAAGCCGGCCGAGGTCCCCCTCCACTTGTGTGCGCCACCTTGTTCGTGGACGTCCTCTGCTGCGTTGTCGCACAGGCTCAGAGTCGAAGACTCCATCAGCTTCAAAGCAACTTTTTCCGAGGAGTAGACGTGTTCACATTCGTTTTTTGTGTATAGCCAGAAGGACTTCATAGAAAGACGTTCCAGACTAAGGTCTCCCTTGGGCATAATGAAGCCTACTCCCGAAGTTGCCAAGTTGACGGCCACAGAAAGTGTTCGTAGTCTTTGTCTTTTAACATCGATTTGACCACCCGTAAGAGAACAATAGCACGCACAACACCAGTGATTGCTGAGAAGCTAGGCCCAAGTCCACCTCGGACTATAGCGCCGCCATTATTATTATTATGATCAATGACAACATTGGCAGTGAGCCAAATTAACAAACGTCTCCAAAACGATCGGTCTCATCAAATTGGGATCGTTTCCTTTCCTTAGATTCTACGGGGATCTAAACAAGATCTTCGAATACATTCTTAATTTTCTGTGAAATAAAGCTGTTACTAGCCTTTTCCCTAAAGTCTGTGTCCCGACAGAGTTGACAACAATGTCAACTTTCTCTCCAGACAAGCACAAACTAGTCAATCTTTAGTGCCTCAACGCAAAATCCACCAAAAAAGTGCGGCTCCTCAAACAAGTCACAAGCCAACGAAAAGTCCATCTTCAAAGCCATACAGACAGTGAATCAACTTAAACCTTAATGACCTTCCAGCACCAATCCGAGTTCAATTTGTTGCCCAGTAACCGCACTCACAGGCAACCGCCCCACCCCCGTGACGCAGTCGTTTTGACATTTATTGTCATCCACAACGAGAATAAGTGAAGCCCCTGACATGTGTGTGCTCGTAAACAAGCACCTAGTCAGTGTCATCAATGATTTTCAACAATTTTCAAATCAATGAAAATTATAGCAGATGCTGGTGAGGGTGGTGGGGGTGGTGGGGGTGGTGGGGGTTGGTGGTCCTTGGCAACACGGGAACGGAAGCCATCTAATGACTGCCACCGAAAACAAGTTGTATCACTCAATCTCCAGGTGGGTCTGCTGCTGAGAGCCCGGGTAGGGGGTGGCACATCCTGAAAAGTTTGCTTCGATTGATCACTTGGCAGGACATATATACACACACTTACCCTGATTGACAGGCACTTGTGCCACGCCCACATACGGTCTCCTTTTCGCTCGAGTTTGCCTTCCCCGAGATCGAGTGGATGTGCAGGAGGGGGCTCCAGATACCATGGATCTCAATTGACAAATATATCGTGCACAGGGAGATAAGGACAAAGGGAGTCCTTGCTACGACTTCCGAGAGGTTCTTCCAAACAAAAATAACACGCCGCCAGTGATGAAGGAAAATAGAAGAAAAAGAAAAGTTTTTTTCTTTCTTTTTGATTTTTGTCTTGCAGCGCACCCGTCGCTGCTGGGGGGGGTGGAGACACACCCCCTCCCACCTAATCGGAGAAACTTAGAGGGAAACAAGAAAACGTATTACACTGCTTGACATTCCAGGCAAGGACTTAGTTCCTTCTTATTTTGTCCTCCTTTCTGCTTTCCGGGGATTTCTTGTGTTTTTTTTGCTCCGCTCGGACCACCGCCCCTTGTCGTCGGCGTGGCTCGTTCTGGTCCCGGTTATCTCTGCTCCTTTCTGTGTTTTATTGAAGAAAAGCCAAATTTAATTGATAATTTCCTTTCACTTTGTTCCTCTTGCTCTTCGTCGCCACCTCCACCGCCGTGCCGGTCGTCTGCCGACGACTGCTGCGTCCTCTTTCGGATTTCTGTTATTTTTCCAGTCCTCACCCTGTTTATTCGATGCGAGGTTAATTTCTCATAATAATGTCGGTCACGTATGTCAAATAAGGTAAAAAGTTTGTTCTTGGGAAGTCCTGTTCGTGTTTCTATTTCGCTTCCCTCCCCCACTCGTTCGTCCTTGTTGTTGATTTTTTTCTGCCTGCCGTCTTTTCTTGGTTTGTCCTGTTGGCATATGGCTGATGAGACTCGTTGGCTCTCGACGTGTGTGTGTGTGTGTGTCTCGAGGATGTAATGTGCTTTATGGGATTTCTAAGGAAAGTGGAAGGAACTCCGTTCGTCTTCTTCGGGCGGTGGAGTGGCGGTTTTGTGACTTGCGAACGACGGAAGTTTATTAATATTCTTGACATGGTCATGGTGTAGCAAAAGATTTGGCTCGCAGTTCATTTGCGGATGGCGTATGGACCGATTTGAAGGGTGATAATTTTTGTGCAGCATCGAGTCCGGGATGATTATTAGCTCGTAAAAAAGTTTATCCTCCGTGCATGTGGTGCTTCATTTGGCACTACGTTGGCAATGGCAATGTCTTGTAGGTGTGCCGGAATTTGTAGGGATCCTATGAGGGGAGACTGTCGGGGGTTTTAAATGGAAAATTCTTCGCATTGCGGCGGATTTCGTGTCTTTTGCAGCTAGACAGGGCCTAAATGGGCTGCAATTTTGTGGTACGGGGGGCACAGCCCTCATGCCGGTTCGGTTCGGTATGATTTAAAGATTCCATTTAACACTTGTTTACTCTGTATGGATCACTGAGTCGCCTTCAACCCAATGATCCACTCAAGCAATGACCATCATGTGGAAATGAGGATCACCAGATTGAAGGCACAGCATAGGTTAAGTTAGGTTAGGGGGACGCTAGTGAACTTAGACAATGTTGGTTCATTGTGATACGCACATTCAGTCCACTACCATTGATAGTGCCGTTAACTTGATCCCAACGTCAAATGGTGACTGGATCAGATTTGAAAGAACATTGACAGTGCCGTTCCCAACGGCAAATGGTGACTGGACCAGATTTAAAAAACCGGATAAAGGCGTATTGACTTTGGTTTCACTGGAATTCGAACCTGGGACCACTCTAACTTAGGGCAGGCACTTAACCAACTGGTTCATCCAGTCGTCGTAGACAGCAGGGACAGCGTAGTGTTCACTACAGTCTAGAGAAATGGGAGTTCGTCAAGAACAACTTTCTTTTGGACCCCTGTGGTAACGATTTTTAAGGGTAGCAGTAATTTGGTCTTTGGATATTTAGTAAGTCACTAGAAGAAGTCCCCCAGATGCCAGTATAAAAATAAACAACTAATTACTTTATGGTTCTACTGTCCTCTTTCAAATTTGTTCCACAGACGCTTGGCCGATTCTCGCTTTTCATCATTATCGTTGATCGGCGCTAAAGAAATGGACCGGTGCCTTCGCCTACATGTGTCATGATTCTCTTAACCGGTCGATTAAACAACATCCATCACTAGGTTTTATTAATTTTTTGAATGAAGATGAAAATGACATTTGACTTTCATGTGATTTTTCGTACCATGATTCACTTAGAGGTGCCGATTTAAATTTGCTGTAACTTATATAAATCTTCCAAATATTTTGAACTGTTTCCAACGATTTTTATGCCAAAAAATTAACATTTAATTTACTGGACAGTTGGACTCATCTAAGTCTACAGTTAACTTCACAAAACGTCCCCATTTTGAAATACAATTTCATTTCGGTGTGCATTTTTCAATAATTAATTTTAAAGGGTGGGCCAAATACAAGTGTCTTTTTAAAAATGCAATAAAATTAACAAAATTATATCTGTTCCATGTATTATGCCTTTATTAGTAAGAACAAATATTCCCATTAATTCATGAAATTCAACATCGTTCAAGTGGCTGCCTCGGCTGGAGTCGCAGCAGCGTATTCTTTCACCCCAATTTTCCAAGACCTTGTTGATGGTTTCGGCCTGTAGCTATTGGATTGCTTGGATGATATTGGCCTTAAGCGCTTAAATTTTTTCCAGATTGTTGGCATAACATCGGTCCTTCACGGTTCATCACAAAAAAGAATTCCAAAGGGGTCTAATCGCATCTTCGAGGTGGCCAATTGATATCGCCAAGACGGCTGATAAAACGATTTGGGAATTTGGTGCGTAAAAGATCGATTGTGGCATGGACTGTCTGGCATGGCGTGCCATCATGTATGGACCAGAGGCCGTCTAAGTCCATGTCTTCAATAGAAAAAGTCGGTTAACATGGCTCTCCACTGACCGAAACGTTGTTCCCAGCCCCATTTTCGAAGGAAGATGGCAAAATGATGCCACCAATCCGCAATCCGCATCAAATTGTCACTCTCTGTGGATGCATTGGCTTCTCGACAATAACGTGCGGGCTATCCGAGCATATGGGATGCGTCAATTGTTAACGTAGCCGCCAAGATGAAAATGCGCCTCGTCAGAAAAGATGATTTTTGACCTAAAGTCGTTGTCCAATTCAAGCTGCTCTGCTCCAAGGCGCAAACTGCGAAGCGACAACGAAGTGGATGGTCGCGCGCCTTCAATTGCTGAATCAAATGGACCTTGCAAGCGAATAATCGGCGAATGAGAGTTATCCTCAGGCTAGTGCGTGAAATGTTGAGTTGCTGAAATCGATGGCGAGTTGATGTTCGTGAATTGAGTCTCACACCCTCGGCCACAGCAGCCACATTCTCATCTGTGCGCACCGTACGACGACGGGGACCATGAGTGCTGTCCACTAGCATACCAGTCTCACGAACTTTTTGCACAAACTTGGGTGCAGTAGTGCATCATTTCAGCCAAAACTTCTTTCAAAAAATGGACTGTTTGGGCTGCACAGCACTCACTTTGGAAATAAGTTTTCAATATTTCCCAACGTTGTTCAAGCGTAAATCGACTTATTTTATCCCGCGGAGGTATGATACTGACTTTCTGTCAAGATTTGGAGAGGGAAGCAGCTGTCAGTGTCAAAATAACCCATGATTTAAAAAGAAACCACTAGATGGCCCACCTTGTATAAAGAAGGAAGAGCTCTGCTACTCAATTACCTCTTGAGCCCAAAGAAACAACGGTATTCAAGAGTTATTCTTCGTTTGATCTCGGTGGTGATTGAATTCCAATTCCAAGTCGTCGATGTTGTGTGTCCTTCCGTGAAGACAGCATATACTTCGTTTTTCCTTATTCATGGAAAACTAATTGCTGCCACAGATTCAATGTCCACAAACCTCTTATTGACGTCCCGCTGTGTTCGACTAATAACGTCAATATCGTCGCCGTATGCAGCAGTTGTACAGACTTTTGAAAGATCGTGCCTCTTCAGCTGTCCACTAAGTTCTTCACGATCTTCTCTCAAGAACGATGTTAAAGAAATCACATGACAGCGCGTCGCCTTGTCCAAAACCATTTTTGACATTGAAGGTCTCGGTGAGTTCGTTATTGACCTTGATGGAGCTGCGAGAGTTATCCATCGTCATCCTGCGTCACACGACAGCGTGGACTAAAATTAAGGTCCTTTTTTTTCACTGTGGGCCCTTTCGCCTTTCTCTTGCTTCATCATCTTTTCCTGACCATTTTTGATTGCCACCATTGATAGCTCTGTTTCATTTGTCTCGCAATTGCGAAGAGTTACGTTTTAATCACCCCGCTCTCTGTATGTCTGTTCGTCAGCAGTAAAACTCCCACTCCACAGTCATTCATTTGCAACCGACCATTCTCCTCACTGGAAAGTGCCCATAAACTATGATCTTCACGTCCATCTGCGGTCATGTTAAACTTTAATGCGAATTTCAAGAATCAATTCAACAGCCACTAGATCTAAACTCTTTCATTTTCATTTTCCCCCCCACAACCGGAAGGAGCAACCAACGCCTTGAGGTGATAAAAAGAACTTCTGCTCTCCACCCAGGACGTGCTCTTGGCGAGCTTTACGCTCCTCATGCTCCTTCCGCAACATTAACAGTCATAAAATCCCTGCCCTGCACAGCTGAGAACAACACGACTGAAGGAGAAACTTTCAACTGAATGAGGACTCCTCGCCGTTTTTATATGCAACTCCTTTGCAATTCACTGCCGTCCCTAAACAACGCCACGAGATTAAAACTCTCAACAGTTGTGCTACACAAACAAGACCCCACGAGATAGGAGTGCAGTTCCGTGGGAGTTACGTAAAAAACTACACGCCACCCGCACGCTACTCGAGATCACCTCGACGTGGGTTAGCCCACCACACAAGATGGCTTGTGTGCCGCCCCCCGCGGAGTGCATAAATTATTTTACGATTTTAATTGCAACGGTAATGGGCTCCGTTCGCATTGTCCCACACCCACCCACCCGGCGGACGAGACAATGGCGCGCGTCTTCGCAAAAAACATCTTTCGGCGTCCTGGTCCTCTAAATCCAGTCATTGTTTGGCCAAACAAAACCGCGATAAAAGTTGCACGAGAGCGCCGCGGAAAAAATTCGACCCCAGCAAAAGTTTCCTCGGCTGCAGGGAAGCATACGCGTTCGGGAACAAGTGTCAACGTTATCGCAGTCCTCCATTGTTCGGCGGTAGTTCTCGAGATGGTAATTCAGCGCGGAGGACCTCTCAGGATGTAATACCGTGGAACAGCATTTCACCGATTAGTGTACCAGTGCCTGTGGGTGCGGTGGGGGGAAAATTATATTCTAACGATGTGATTGTCGTTAACTGCTCGAGTGAAAATCACTCGATAGCTACTATGGCAGCCATTTGTGACAGCAACTGTGAGTGCTGGCTGCTGGCTGTTGGCGGTGGTTGTTGGGAAAAAGTCAAAAGGAAACTTCAAAAGAGCAGTTAGACAACTTTTTCATTGGTGGTTACTGTTGCCTGTCCTCTTTCTCTCCCTCTCTTTCGACGACTGCCCTGGTCCCTATTTTTATGAAATTTAATAACGAAACTTTTTCGTTTGAGATAGATTCGTCGCTGTCGACACAGCAGACACGGCGGCAGTCTCCCCCCCCGCCATCCATCCACTGCCGACTCCGTTACAGTTGGTCCTTGTCGTTCATGCTTCGCTTTGAAGTGACATCTGTTGGGTTGTAATAAAAGTTATACGCGTTATTGTTTCTTGTTTCTTCAGTTTTTCTTGCTCCCGTTGCCTACCGTTTTGTGTGGGGTGTTGATTGGGGTGGTTGCTGGGAATTGATACTTTTTTGTCGCCTTCGTTGGTTTCTGCTTGTCTTCTGGTGTTTTTTTGTTTCTTGCCTTTTTGAACGTTTTGGGCGTCACTCTCGCCCTCCGTCTTGATTCCATTTAATTTGATTCTTATTCTTTGAAGTGCCATTTGTGAGGACAGATGTCTCGGACTGGTTGTTGGGAAAAGTTTTGATGGCTTTAAAATTGTTTCCTGATGTACTACACAAAGTGATTATGTTGATTGTTGTTTTGGGGACTATAAACTGAGTTTAATAGCCGCATCGATCATTTAATTTCGACGACGAGTGGGGGATAAAAATCGGATTTTTTTAGGGTTGTTCTTGGGATGGGGCCACAGCGATGACCAGTCGATATTTTGAAGACTTCTCTGTTGTCGATTGGGATCTGGGGCTGATGTTCGTCTACAGATTCTTCAATTGTCTTGAGAGCAATTTTGAGTTGGACAGGGCAGGGAGATAACGTCTTCATTTGCATAAGCACTTGAACTTGGGGTTCCCCTTCTGTTGAGACATGGTCTCAACAAGGCTTTTACATTCGAACGTAAGTGAGACAAGCTTAAGTGACGTCCAATATTGCTGTGAGCTCTAGAGTCAATATTTTCGCCAATATTACTTACTTACTTACTTAGCAGGCCTACGTCCCATGTAGGGTTTGAGCCTGATATATCGCTGCCTTCCATCGTTGACGGTCCTGGGCACGCTGCCTCCAGTCATCAAGACCAAGTTATCTTACGTCCGCGATGACTTGGTCTTTGTACCGGCGGTTCGGTCTTCCTCTCCTTCTCGAACCAGGAGGCTCGGAGACCCTCTTAGCTGGAGCGTTGTTGTCCATGCGCTCGATGTGGCTGAGCGAGTGCAGTCGATGCATTTTTGCCTTCCGGACTACATCCAAATCCTGGTACAACTCATTGAGTTCGCGGTTGTGTCTTCTCCTCCATTCGCCTTCCCCGCAGACGGGACCATATATCCGACGTAAAATTTTTCTTTCGAAGGCACCAAGAATCAGCTTCGCAGTTCTGCTTAGTGTCCAGCTTTCGCCAATATTCCACACTTCATTTTCGAAAAGGTCTGTGCAAGATTTTTCAACTTCAAAACTTGGTGTTCAACTCAGTCAACGCGCATTCTTCGAGACGAAGCTGTCACGTTACTGCGGCTTACTCTTGCTGGGGATTGACAAATGTCCATTTTGGAGCCCTTAATATGGATGTCGACCGAAGAGGGCTGATGTACACATTTTTTTTTTCGGAGGATTTTTGACACACTACTGTAGCACTCAGACTCAAAACTGGTCCATTGTACTGCCAGGCAGTGCTGCCAGTATTTTTAAGTAAAATTTACCACACTGGAGAAGAAACTGCTGCCAGGTAGCAACCTACTCCAGTGCCGTTAATTTGATCTTAACGGCAAATGGTGACTGGACCAAATTCTATTTCACTGGGATTCGAACCTAGGACTCCTCTACTTTGGGGCAGGCACTTAACCGTTTAGGTGGGGTAGGGTAGATTAGGCTAGGTTCAGGTGGCTGATTACAGACTTCCAATCAGAGCTTTCCATGAGGTGAAGGAGATTGTTTGTGGGTGCCTCTCAAAACTCGTCGAGGTTATCAAAAAGTAGGGTCCTAAATGAAAGGTACTACAGAAAGCCAGAGCCGGAAGCCATCTTTTATGTCAGCATACGACTGTTTTGCCGTATTACAAGCGACGTGGACGGTCTGTCGGCAATATTCTTTGAGTCAGTCGCACAAGTTGGTTCCACTGACTCCAAAATGCTTAGCGCGCGGACGATACAACAGGTGAGGGTTCTCGCCAACAGCCTTTCTTACCGCTTCAACCTTCTTCTTCTTCTTCTTCTTCTTCTTAGGGCGCTGCAGTCCGAGGTGGACCTGGGCCTCACTCAACATGCCTCTCCAGCCAGCACGATCTTTCGCCAGCTGTCTCCAGTTTCGCACACCAAGCCGGCCGAGGTCCCCCTCGACTTGTGTGCGCCACCTTGTTCGTGGACGTCCTCTGTTGCGTTGTCCCACAGGCTCAGAGTCGAAGACTCTTCGGGCCGGAGCTAAGTTGTACATACGCTCTACATGGCCTAGCCATCTTAGGCGTTGGATCCGTAGACGCCTGGCTAGACTCATGTCGCTGTACAGCCCATACAGTTCGTGGTTGAACCTTCTCCTCCAAATGCCATCAACGCAAACAGGACCAAAGACCGCGCTCAGAACTTTTCTCTCGAAAAGGCCAAGAGACTCTTCATCCGCTTGGGATATTGTCCATGCCTCTGCGCCGAAAAGCAGGACTGGGGTGATCAAGGCCTTGTATAGAGTCAGCTCGGTCTTCCGAGAGAGGGCTCTACTACTCAATTGCCTTTTGAGCCCATAAAAACAGCGGTTGGCAAGAGTAATTCTGCGTTTGATCTCGGTACTGATGTTGTTTGTACTGTTTACCGCGGAGCCGAGGTAGACGAAGTCCTTAACTACCTCAAAGTTATAGCTGTTTCAATAGTTTCAATGCCAGTAAACGCATCATTGACGGCTCGCTGTGCTCGCCCAATCACGTCAATGTTCTTCCCCGGCCTGAAACCACACTGATAGGGATTGATTTCAGATTGGTGACCTATCAGGGGTTTCAGGCGTTTACACAGAATGGCAGAAAAGATCTTATAGGCGATGTTAAGGAGGCTTATCCCTAGATAGTTGGCGCAGTCAAGGGGGTCTCCTTTCTTGTGGATCAGGCAAACGATACTGAGATTCCACTCATCGGGCATGCTTTCCTCCGACCATATCTTACAGATGAGTTGGTGCATGAGTGTTATTTGGCAATGCGTGGAGATGGAAGCCAGAACTGCAATTTGGCTGCGCGCTTCTTCTCAGTGTTTCAGCATACCCTTCGAAGACTCTAAGATAATACTGCATTGCACCACAATCCTGATCCCGGCCAGTGGTTTATGGGAAGGCAGTTGTTTACTCTTCATGGTCAGATATTGCCACCGTCCAGCTTCTGCAAATTGTGCGAGCGATGGAGTTTCAGAAGCATTACGAGCGAATTGTACTCCTAGAGAAATGTCAGTGACTTTCTATAGACGATCTTGTGAAAACGAAAATTTTGTTTCACCCGAAATTGAACCAAAGACCCTCTGCCTTGAAGTCGACCCATTTACCAGATCTGCAACGGCGACCACGGGTTCATTTGGTAGCAGCCTTATCCACAATTTCCAAGCAGTGTCCACGTCCGTTGTTTGAAAATTTCGGATGAATTTTATCCGAATTTTGTGTAAAATTGCCCTTAGAGCAATTGTCCTCCAGTTGGATAAGGTCAGCACTGAACCAAGATTCAATCCACTGCCAATCAATTTGTCTGACTTAAGCTCCCAATTGAATTTAAGAATTACCTTCATCTTCATTTATCAAAAGCTCCCGTAACACAAATGAATTTCGTTCTGCAGATATCCTTTGAGTCCTTTGAGTCCGCTTCGTCGCCCGCAAACCAACAAGCGGAGATTTCATTCGAAGACACACCAATTCCCTTTGAACCACAGAATACAACATAAAACCCCAAATAGCATCCTTCCCCCGTGCAATCACGGCAAAGTGCAAGAATTCCCATTCACGGCACGCAGTGACAACAAACCGAGAAGGAACCGAAAGGAGAGAAGCGAAGAAAAGCGGAAACCGCCAACAGTCCTCAAATGGCACTCACACACAAAACCGATTCGACTAAAAAAGTTCATTCACCGTTCAGCACTCCGACATAAATCGACGACTTCCTTTATGTCCTTTGCAGTAATTTCATTGAATAGAGCACGCCACCGCTTCCCATCCACGTCCGCGTTCACGTCCGCAGACGGGGAAGGCAAAAAGGGACGGACACTAAATCAATGAATTATTAATCGGGATGCGGGTGCAGTGTCCCACCCCCGCAGCAGGTATCAGCAACTCAGCAAGGACTTACGCCACTATTAGCGTTTTAATTCCATCAAAACTCCGCAAGAGACGGACGCACACAGTGCCTGGCGAAGCCAACTGTGACAGCAGTCGCGGGGACGTTCAAAACAATGCCATTAGTCAGGAGCTGTACCCACACACAGCCAGCATGTCTGGGGGAATTTATTTATCCTTTTTTTTGCGTTTCGCTTCGTGTTTTGGCAGATCGCTGAGCTGAATTCGAAAGAGAAAATCGACGGCGGAGGAGCGCGTTCGCGTTTTAAAATTCACATCCGGTAGAAGACGTCCTCCGCCCACGCGGTGGCTGCTCCTTTCGATTTCTTATGAGTGCTTCCTACGAGTCCTTCGCCAGGATGTTCGCCTTGTTTCGACAAGCAGCTTTGCCGCGATTTGAGTTATTGAGTTATGCCGTTTCTTTTGAAGCCCGCACGCTCATTGCGAGCTCCTTCCCCCCGTCGGAGTCCTCAACTCCGTCTGATAGGATAAACAAACTGTAGTTTGGGTCAATTTATGTGCGATAATGAAGGTGTCTGAGCACACGTTCAATTCCTCACTCGCAGTGCATACCAATGCGATGCTCCGGCGTTGGCCCCACCTCCACCCGTTCGAGTGGCATGGAAACGCGGGAACCTGTTAAATTTTCCGCTTCATTGCAGGAGCCATTTACTTATTATCACCTCTCCTGCTGCCTGTTTCAAGGATATTGTTAATAAAGGTGAGCTAAACGGAACTTTGTTGAAACTTTTCGCCGTGGCGCCCTACTCGCGCCCTCCCGACCGTAATCACGTCGTCGTTTAGTGGAAAACGTTCAAGCAGCAGCAGCAGCAACAGCAGCAGCAGATCCTTGTGCTCCTCGCTGCACGTGTGCACGGGTGGGGATGTGTGTGCTGCTGGTGCGACTGGAAGCTAATATTTGGTGCTAATTGAGTTGTCGTTACCGGATGTGCGCGAGAACAAAGACATCAGGCGGAGGGAGGAACGGCAACGCAATATGTTGCTTGATAAACAATAATTAATGTTTAATTGTAAAACAGTTAATTGGGCCGGGGGTGAAGTCGAGTCGGGCAGACAGTGGCAATTTGTCACTGGGGATGGAGGGAGCGACACAGGCACTTAAGGAAACGCCAGCAGCCGGTGTCTGTGAAGTGAGTGAAGTGAACATGAAAGTGGATGTAGGCGATTGTAGTCAAGGACGGGTTTGGGAGTGACAGTGAATTTTTTGGATGCACTGGGTGGGGAATTTGAAACCAGTTCAACTTTGAATTTCAACCACATGGCGCTCATGCTTTTGCAAAAATATCCTCTTGACCATTTAAAAAGAGACATGAGTGAAGAGGAACCTGCACGGACATTTTTCATAACCGGACAAATTTCTTAGCACCGTCAGTGTCCGCTCATGAGAGAGTTCCCTGTACTTTTTAGTTTTCCAAAGAAAGATTACAATTTTATGAGTCTCGTGGTGTAAGGCTGCAAACAGGAACTCCAGATTTTTGCATTTACATGCGAAGGATTCAAGCGGGTTGCCCAACTGAATTTCTGCCTAAACCTGATGCTCGTCCTGGGCACAAATTTCGGACTAGGTGGCTTCTTCACATGCCACTTAAAAAGGAAGTTTCCCTGCTCCCCATAAATTCTTGTTGAGTCCCCTTCGCGCCCACTCATGGTAGTGAACAATTTCGCGACTGTCCCAACTTTATTGCACCTCCTACGCCAAACAAAAAGGATTCTTTTATTGATCGTCCGGAATGATTAAGGTTCTCATATCCAACCCCCAGTCCGGTTCTGTCAAATCTCGTATTTTTTTCGCCAGCCTCAAATCATTCCTTTGTGCGAATTGCAAACCCAAATCCATTTGAATTCCGTTTATGCTCCGCTTGACCCTTTTCCCCATCAGAAGGCGAATCAAATTTTATGGTCTGCCGGTTTACAATCGACGCCATTGGCTTCAGTTGGTGCCTATGGTGACCCTAAATTTAAAATAAAGTCAACCCGGCACTTTCCCTCAAGCACCGATCGACCCTCTCAAGTAGCCCGCCAGCCCCCTTCCAATGACAATCGTAAAATTGATCCCAATAGGATTTTCTTTATTTGCCCGACATTCGAGTCGAAGTCCATCAATTGTCCGGATGGCGTCTTGCTCTGCGCGCTTCGAGTGCTACGCGTGCAGTGTCTTTATTCCCTTAACACTCCCATGAGTAGTGTGCCATTAAGTCTCGCATAATGAAATAAGAGGCCACGCACGCAATCATCGGCCGGAACGAGTCCGTGGGAGTGAAAGGACTGAAAGGACTCACATACGGTGCGGTGTAAAGTCCTGTAAGTAACATAATCTCGTTAGTACCCAATAAAATGTCCTTTTCTTTTAATCCATATTTCATGCTCGTAAAGTGCGCGCGCTAGTCGTCTCCGAGGGGGTGGCATTCGAGTCCTTTCCCCCTGAACGCGTATCCCTGACTAAATGGCATTGTAGCAACCCACCGCCGTCGCGACGACCCCTTGTAATAGCCCCATCGGTTGGGGGACTGCACACCACCCCAGTGGACATTTGGGTCCTCCATCGAATCCTCATCGGGACCATAAACTTTCCACATCATAAAAAAGTGGGAGCAACAAAATTTTCTGTCATTCCCCGCAGAAAATTTTCGCCAAACAAGATAAGCCTCCAGTTGGTTGGATGGTGGACTGGAGCGTGAGGAGGAGGGGGGTGTCCTGGGGTCCTTGTGGCGATTGCCTGGGCACACAAGTATCTGCGATGTGATATGGGAAGGATTTATTATTCCTCCGTCTACCGTTCGGTGAGTGTGTGTTTATGACAGAGGAATTTTTCGTTGTTCGGTTGGAGGTGGGCGCGCTATCGTTACATCAGATATATCTGTTTGTGCACAGGCCGGGGGAGAGTGTGATGCTCACACGTGAACCTGTGAGTCTTGTCGCACATTCGCACGGATGGGAGATGGGGGCAAAGGGAGCGCTCTCACGAGTCCTTGGCTGTGCTTTGTTTATTTGACAAAGTGTCACCAGCCATAAATTATGCCCAAAAGGAGACTGATAATGACATCACAGATGTGGGAGACAGTTGGCTCAGTCGAAAAAAAACAGAGAACAGACAACCGACAGGACATGCAGGCTCAGTCAGGCTGAAGACACGAATTAAATGCAATGTGGCAGATTCCTGTGGGGACGTGCTTGTGAGTGGCTTACTGACGTCGGTGTTGCTTTTGAATCCTTTGGCGTAATCGATTGGAAAAGTTAGCCTGGTGGAATGTGCGCTAGTGGGAGTGCCTGTCGCAACCAGTTGCCAACACTAGGTGCACACGAGCTGAAGGTTTCGAAGGAACTTTACGCGGCACTGCAGATAGTTCTCTGGTTGGGTGGCAATGTCAGGACCCATGGGGATTAAGGACGACTGGAGTGAAAGTTGGATCCTGGGATAGACAACTGAAGCTGTTCTCATTCTCATTCCTTTCCCTAATCAGTCTGCTGACAGCTTTCCTCACTCATTACCGTGACAAGCGTCTTTCCTTATCCGCTCCAATCGCGATTGAAAATTGAGTTCCCCACGCCCTTTCCTTTCCATCCTCTGATCTGATCTTCTCCCCTCACAGATGCAATTTCTCTTAATTTCCCAACGAATCCTCCATTCAGCCGGCACTCCTCTTCCGGGTGGTCCTTTCAAATTTCGGCGACCATCTGCGTTCGGTGGTTACTTAAAATTCCATTGGTCTCCGGCACGACCAAAAGTTCATGAGGACCAGTCGCTGTCTATTGTGCCCTCGACTAGCTCCATTGTCCGTGCGATTTACGTTTCATTGAATAATAATAAGGACCGAGGACATTTCTCTATTTCGCTCTCGATTGCCAGGAAACTATTTCAACTTATTCAAGAATCTCTCCCGAAAAAATAAACTGAAAAACTTCTTCAAAAGATATTGATTTATACGTACTCTGTTCGGGGGGTTGAGGGGACATGAACTGAAATTCGAATGCATTGGGAGGATGGGGGATTTGACTTTAGTAAAAAAAAAATGCAGGCTTTGCGGTGACATTTCACATGTCAGTTGGAATAATTTGATTTGTCGTATAGGCTGCTTGCCAGGAAACTTCCAAACTCTCAGCGAATCCTGAAAAAAACTTCAAATTTATTCGGAGAATAATTTCGACAGACTCTTATTCGTGATTTTCTTTCTCGTATATTTTCAGGTATGTGACAGATGAAGAACGCATGGGATATGATCAAGAAGTGGAAAGGCTGGAGAGATGTTTGCTTTTACGGTCAGACATGTTCAGAAATTTTGAAACTTTTTGCCATTTTTTTGGTCTTTGGAGTCTCTCAAGTCAAGTTTTAAACGCAGAAGGTCTACATTTTGAGCCTTGTGGTACGCTGTTACCTGTGAAACTGCAATGCAGTCGTTGGGCTTAAGAACTCTAAGAAATATTCGTGGTTCAGGAACATCTATATAGAGTGACCCAACAATAAGTGAAACTTTAAATGTGGTGCCGTTGCTGAACTGTTTTTTTGGAGGATTTTTGAAACTCTACTGGAGCACTCAGACTCAAAACTGGTCCATTGTACTGCCAGGTAGCAACCTACTCCAGTGTCATTAATATGATCCCAACGGCAAATGGTGACTGGACCAAATTCGATTTCACTGGGATTCGAACCTGGGACTCCTCTAACTTGGGGCAGGCACTTAGCCAACTGCGCTATCTAGTCGTGTTTTGCTGAACTGTTACTGAACATTCAATTAATATAATAATAATGGCGGCGCTACAGTCCGAGGTGGACCCGGGCCTAGTTTCTCAGCAACCACTCGCGTTGTGCGTGCTATTGTTCTCTCACGAGCGGAGGGGACCTACAGTTTAATGCCGACTCCGAACGGCGAGATTGAGAAGCTTTTCCTAGACAGTTATACTCTTTGAGCATTGTCAGTGACTCGAAAGAGGTGGAGCCGTGAAAAAATGTTTGATGTTTTTTCCGAGATTCGAACTGACGACCTCGAGCGTAGGAGTCGACGCACCTACCCACTACGCCACGGCGCCCACATTCAATTACCAGTGCGATTTTGATGAGTAAAAGCTAAGAAATTACAAAATGCAACTAGGCGGCAGTATTTAGCACAAAAAAATAACTCGAGACCAAATTTGATCAAATTTGATCTGGTTGTGTCGCGACACCCGAAGAAATACACGTTGTACCGTTCAATACGGTTCTAGGATATCTTAACCGTTTGAAACAGCAAATTTCAGCAAGGAGATGCACTGTTCTTGTAACTTCTTCGATTTAGTTCTGGAGAAGATAGTGCTGCGGCAGCCACTATTCTTTACAAGTCGGACCAGGTCTCGGGTTTTGCAGATTACAGAGACTTGACGTGGGAGATTTGATGAAGATTGAAGGACAGACAAAACCAGCTGAAGAGAAGGGAAAATATATGCTGTCCAGCAAAAATCGATCAAAAACCGACAGCTCCGATTTTTGGGTAGTTAAAGATTTTGTCTATCTCAAGGCAAATGTGAACTACACAAACGACATATCAGTGGAGATCCGACGAAGAATTGCCCTTGACAAGGGTTTAGGTGTAGTCTAGGTTAGTTAGCTTAGCTCCGCGATCTCCCTTCCGGTCTCTTTGGATACCTTGAACACCTTTCTTTTCCTCTTTCCTGTCTCTTCTTTCTCTTCTCTTTTCTATCTTTTAGTTGTCCGTCCGTGGTCTGTTATGGTATTAGGCTTCCTTCTTTCTCTATCCTTTCACCTCCATCTATCTTCCTTTAGCTAGTTTTAGGCACGATATTTTTTTTGTTTGCAAACTGGTGGTGTACGAGTGGGAGGACAAGAACCGCCCCGTCCGACGAGCTAAACCGTGCAACCGCAAGCGTGCCGCCATCCTACTCACCGTCACCGTGGCCAAGCCAGCCTAGTTGCAACAACAGTTGCTGCTACCTCGGTCTGTCGAAACTACTCCTGACCCGAAGGACCAAAATTATACTCCACCAAACCCATGTTTTGACAGCTTTACTATATGTAGGCAAACACTGCACGATAAGCAGACTGAAGAGCTGATTCTTGGTGCCTTCGAAAGAAAACTTCAAAGTTCTGTATAACTCAACCATAATCCACTTAGATCCTGATTGGACCCATTGTGCCATTGTGCCGTCAGTTTGTAACACTGACTCCTCGTTAGTCGATAAATAAGTTTTTAACTGAGGTTACTCACTAAAGTTCAAAAGAGGAGTCAGTGTTAATAACCATGCCTTGGAATTTGGTGTTCGGCAGTTCTTCTATGCTGCTGAATTAGTATTTGTTTACCATTCTTTTTCTAGTTACTGCAGGAGCTGGATATGTCCCGAAGTAGTGTAGGATTATCCCGTCCACTTTCTCTGCAACTTTTACAGAAGTCATTGTAGGGAGCTTCAATCCTTCTTGTATGTGTTCGTGGGAAGCAATGACTGGTTATTATGCCTACGGCACTGCTGATTTTTTTCCTACGAACCAGCTAAAACAGTCTTCGAAAGTCTCCAGGTTCGAAAAGGAGAGGAAGATCGAACTTTCGGTTCAAAGACCAAGTTATCGCGGGTGCACGGGAAATTGGTGTTGCTGACTGGAAATGGACAGTACTGAAAGTGGATAACGAAGTACTTGATCGTTCCGAGAGTAGAGTTCGCAATCTTTGGTCCTTTTTGCGTCCTCCATTCCGACTGGAGGAGGAAATTCAACTAGGATCTAGTATGACGCCTCAGCTGCTTAGGACATGTAGATTGTGGACAAGTTAGCAAAGTAACGTTTGTCGACCGACTCGTCGCCTAAGCGTTACGCAGTGCCGCAAGTCGATTTGATTAAACGAATTCTTAACGTCCTATTCTTGGATTCGTAAGAAGCAACCCATCAATGAATAGCCTCATCATTTGGGAAAGAATGCAAATTCAAAACAAGCAATTTTTGGACAATTCCTTTCCACTTATAGATGTACCTTAAACTCCATCTCAACCATTCTGATTCAGCGGAATTCAAAAAGCCTTAAATGGGTCAAACCCTCTTTTAAAAGGCTGTCCTCCATTGAACTCTGCAGCCCTTAAGTCCCTTGGTGTTTCCCAAAAAAAAAGCAATCAGCTCCCTTCCCATCAAACGTTCACAAACAAGGGCCAACTGCAAAAGTCACAGCCTGTCACAATAGAATCAGTTGTCATCGTGTGCGGTCAATACGCTCTTGGCGCTGAGAATGCTCAATTCCAGATAATTCCAGTAATGACAACGATTCCACTTCGAATCCGCAATAATCTGAAAATCAATCAGGGATCTTATCCCTAAGCAGAATAATTGACACCACCAGACGACGACAATGCGCTGACGACGATGATGACGACGAAGACCGCACACGCACACCCACACCCACCGTCTCCCGGTGCCTCATAATCAGTGCTGAACGCCAAGCACTCACTCGTTCTCGTGCATCCTGTCCCGTTGAAAAAGTAAATCAACTGGACTAGACATTGTTTGACGTCCTGCCAGAGGGAGGAAACCAAGCGAACAGGACAAAGCAAAAAACTGAAGAGAAAAAACACAAGAATAAGTGAAAAGGAAACAGAAAAATTGGTGTCCTGAATGGATGTGGTGAACACGAGCAAATCCTTTTCTTTTCTTTCTCGTGTCGTGTCGTGTCGTGTCACTGTGGGACGACGAATGGGACGTCGGTCGGTCTCTGGGCCTGAGTGTGCCAGTGTGGTTTGCGTTTGGAAACCCATTAAAAGTTATTTCTCCCTGCTCCGGTTTCGGAAATGCCGGTTGGACAATTGAACCAGTTAACCAGAGCATTACCTTTCATTGCTCTCAGACATTGTTCCTTGTTTCTCTCCTCTCTCCTGCAGACGGGGAATTCAATCGTCTGTGTGTGGGAGCAGGGGGTGTGCCTATGCTAACATATAACCTGGCCTAAATAGGGTTTCCTGTTTCGATTCAGTATCGGCCAGGAAAAGAGGACACCTGAAATTCTCCTGCACACACACGCACACACAGGCTTTCGGGAGTTCAAAGTTTCACTGCGAAATGACAGGATATCGGTGGAAGGAGATGAACTGAAGTTCAGAGAAGTTCCATGCAACTCCATGGAATACCCTGTGGTTAGCCAATTTCACAGGCACCCTCCCGCACACCCCCACACCGACGCATGTGAGGAATTGCACAAGGAACGGTTCGGAAAAGTGGCGCAAAGTTTATCTGGTCAGGAGTTCAATTGCAGGATAACGATGTGTCATCCGGGCCAGAGTGTGTGGGGCTGTGTTCCCGGTCTTAAATTTAAAGTCAGAAATTAAGGATCTGTTTGCTTTTCACGAAACGAGGAAAAAAGTTCAGGTTCCAGTTCGTTTTCGGTTTTCATCTTTTCATTTCCAGTGGCTTCATACTTTTTGATTTGTTGCTCAGAAACTTCGAGCAGAGGTGGAAAGTCAAAAGTTTGCTTAGCAGTTGTTTTAGGGAATCCTCGAAAACGGTCGGGACTTGCAGGGTTTCCCTCGAGGAAAAGTTGTGAAGAGACGCTGACGAGTAGTTTATGTGGAAAGGCGGCGAGGTGGTAGAAACTGGGGAGGGGACTTCATCGGAAGCTGATGAAGTCAGACTCGAATCAGTGTCTGAAAAGCCGTAGGAATTGATTGGTAAACCTCATTGAATCGTCGTTCCCCGCATGTCATTGGACTGTGGTGATGGATGAGATGATGACTGATTTCGTCGTCAAGCTTTTCAGACACCCACATCACACAATACAACCGGAAATCACCTGTAAAATGTTTTCAAAACGATGTCGCTCAACGACCAAAAAAGAAAACCGCGGTGGAACTCAGAGAGCAAGAGTCCCAAAGTGAAATTCAACTTGTTACTTGAGACACGGAAGGGAAGCACAGAAAGGCAGACATCTCCTCCCTCCATCGGAGATACACAGCTCCACTTCGAAGTTCCTGCCAACTGCCGCCAACTGACTCAAATCGCTGACATAAATCAAATTAAACTGTCAGCCTTCGCTTCGTTTTGTGTTTCTTTCGCGTTGGCGTTGGCGTTGGCGTTGGCGTTGGCGTTGGCGTTGGCGCGTTTGACTTTCGTTGGTTGGGTGTTTTTCTCAAGTCAATTTCTTGCCGTTCCTCCATTTTGTGTGTTGTGTTGTGCTTCGCTCTGCGTTTCCGTTTCGCATCCACCGACAGTCAGCAGTCGGCAGTCGGCAGTCGTCAGTTGGTTGTTTCCCATCCAAAGTGGGCGGTGGGCGATGGTGGTGGTTACAAAAATGAACTTCGAATAAACTACTTAAATCCGCCTTCGTAGTTGAAACATCACCCGTCACCCATTTCCCTCCCCTGTATCTGTATCTGCAACCACTCCGTGCAGAGTCATATCAGAGAAGCACTTTCGGAGCGTATCAGAGAAGCAGACACGACGAGGCAGCAAACAACACCGAGTGGTGGGAAGTCGAGCACAGGAAGATCCTCGGGCGGAGATAGACTTGATAGCAAGAAAAGAGCGCCAAAGTTCTTGTCTACAAGGGCATTAGATTATAATATAACAGTCCTTGGGAAGTGTCTTTCCGTCTCAGCCAGCACACAGTGCGCGCCTTCGGGCATCCTTTTTGTTCCGCTTCAAACCGACACGACGCCAAGTTCTGCTTTCGCCATTCGGTGCTCTTGCCGAAAGGAGGATCGAGATGACGTCCCCGTTTTTTCACCCTCCCCTCGAAGGAGTCACGGATCTGCTGGGGGATGCGTCGCTTTTTATTTTCATTGGCAGAGCTTATTATTCAATTTTACATTCGTACGGAAAATTGAAAAACTTAATTTCGTTTTATTGATTTCTATTTATTCTCTCCCCGGAGCGGACGGACACGGTGACTGCTGGATGACAGCAGAAGTTAAAATGTTTACGCGTGACACTTATGAGTGCTCGTGTCAGTCGGTGGACGGGGGGCGATGTTCACTCTGACGTATGGGTAATCATTTTTCGAGTTTTAGTGATTTCCATCGATGTGAAGATGGAGAGTGCGACATGTGAGAGTGCTTCTCCCAAGTGCCATCGAGGCACTCGGTTATACATCGCATGCTTCAGCTGCAGATCCGGTGGGCGGAGTGATTAAAGAGAATTTTATTGGGCCATCGTGTCAGCTTTGATGTTGATTTGGATGTAAAGTTAATGGCCTCCTTCTAATTTGAAGACGATTGGGAATCTCCTTGAGAGAGCCAAATTAATGCGGAATGCAGCACGCATTTAGTGACATCTATGTGACAGTTGTATTGCGGACATCAACCAATGGTTTATGTGGATTGCAAGTAGATGGCAATTGAGGTTGATGAGTTTCTCAGACGTTTTGGTGTAGAAATTTGCTGTTAAACTTGAATTTTACGATCAGTTATGCACGAAATTAATGCGACTATTGTCTGATCACAATCTGAGCAATTTTATGTAATTGGTGGAAGATTATTGCAAATTTTTTCAAGAAGTATTCTTACACGACGTAAGAATTCCTCGAATGCTTCAGTCTTTGAGTCTTTGGAACAAGACATCGTCCAAGGTGATGAGATGGCAAGTTGAACTGGAACCACCTGGTCGTGGGTAAATGTAGACAGGTTAGCAAAGAAAGCTCCAAAGCCTTTTTTGAAATTCTAGCGACGCCCAAAAAAGAAGTAGAAGAAGAAGTCCATATTGCCTTTGAGCCTATTCATCAAAAATTCGCTGAAAGTCTATAGACTTAATCATTAAAGAAAAGGAGAATGTTGATATGCGCTCTTTTAACGTTAAATACCACAAATATCCATCTCCAACTCCAACACTTCTTCTTCTTCTTCTTCTTCTTAGGGTGCTACAGTCCAAGGTCGACCTGGGCCTCACTCAACATGCCTCTCCAGCCAGCACGATCTTTCGCCAGCTGTGTCCAGTTTCGCATACCAAGCCGGCCGAGGTCCCCCACGACTTGTGTGCGTCACCTTGTACGTGGACGTCCTCTGTTGCGTTGTCCCACAGGCTCAGAATCGAACTCCAACACTAAAGCTAAACAAATGTGGTCGCAGTTGTACAAAGGTTAATAGTTTGCTCCACTTTCCTGAGTTCAATTCACCAAGAGACCATCATCACCACAATTGCGCGACACTATCTCTAAAAGGTCAGTTACAAATACAGTCGACTCCCTCTAAGTCGAACTAATTTTGATATCCCGTGAAAATTCGACTTAGAGAGAATCGACTGTATTGGGGTGAAGCAAAATAATTATTGGATGTGCTTAATGAAGTGCAGCTGCTGTTTATCTACATTACCCTTTGATCAAGAGTATCATCAGACTTATACTTCACACTTACTCGTACTTTCCATACCTAGTTTCCATTTCGATCTTATTGATGTGGGTCTCTCATCTCATCTCATTTTCAGTGACCCGCATGTTCCACTAAAGGGGTGGCGGGGGCAATGCATCCACGAGAGATCTCCAGGTCACTCGATCCTCTGCCATCGACTCTAACTCATCAGGAGTTATGCTCAAGCGCAACCAGGCGAGTTTTTGGACGTGGTCCAACCACCTCGCCCTGGGTCTGCCAAGCGGGCGTCTACCTGATGGAATCGCATTCAAGGCATGACTCGGAAGTCGTGATGATGTGGGTCTCTTTCCGAAAAAAAACCCCTTCAGCTGAAGTTAATACAATGTCTAGTTGCTATGCATCTTCTGTTAGCTGCTGATCCTTTGGGATGAGTTGATAGAGGACCTCCACTATAATGCTGACAACGTAAAGAGATTGTGCTTCCTTGAGAGGTTTGCTGCATGAGACCCAGAACATGGCACTTGGTCATCGTTGTGAATTCATTCATCCTCCTTTGATCATTTTTAATCTGAATATGAATTCACTCTTGCTAAGGTTCACATCCATAGGTCAGCCATCCCATTGCACTTTGTCATCTGCACGTAATAAGCTTTACATTGAAATCGTGAAGTCCTCTGAGGTGGTCGCGGATACCATTTAAGTGCAGAAGGAAGAGTACAGACGAGAGCAAACACCCTTGCCCTACATCGGAGTAAGTCGGCAGTCGGCAGTCGGCAGTCGGCAGTCGGCAGTCGGCAGTCGGCAGTCGGCAGTCGGCAGTCGGCAGTCGGCAGTCGGCAGTCGGCAGTCGGCAGTCGGCAGTCGGCAGTCGGCAGTCGGCAGTCGGCAGTCGGCAGTCGGCAGTCGGCAGTCGGCAGTCGGCAGTCGGCAGTCGGTAGTCGGTAGTCGTCAGTCGTCAGTCGTCAGTCGGCAGTCGGTAGTCGGCAGTCGTCAGTCGTCAGTCGGCAGTCGGTAGTCGGCAGTCGGCAGTCGGCAGTCGGCAGTCGGTAGTCAGCAGTCGGCAGTCGTCAGTCGTCAGTCGTCAGTCGGCAGTCGGCAGTCGTCAGTCGTCAGTCGTCAGTCGGCAGTCGGCAGTCGGCAGTCGGCAGTCGGCAGTCGGCAGTCGGTAGTCGGCAGTCGACAGTCGTCAGTCGTCAGTCGGCAGTCGGTAGTCGGCAGTCGTCAGTCGGCAGTCGGCAGTCGGCAGTCGGCAGTCGGCAGTCGGCAGTCGGCAGTCGGCAGTCGGCAGTCGGCAGTCGGCAGTCGGCAGTCGGCAGTCGGCAGTCGGCAGTCGGTAGTCGGTAGTCGTCAGTCGTCAGTCGTCAGTCGTCAGTCGGCAGTCGGTAGTCGGCAGTCGTCAGTCGTCAGTCGGCAGTCGGTAGTCGGCAGTCGGCAGTCGGCAGTCGGCAGTCGGCAGTCGGTAGTCAGCAGTCGGCAGTCGTCAGTCGTCAGTCGTCAGTCGGCAGTCGGCAGTCGTCAGTCGTCAGTCGTCAGTCGGCAGTCGGCAGTCGGCAGTCGGCAGTCGGCAGTCGGCAGTCGGTAGTCGGCAGTCGACAGTCGTCAGTCGTCAGTCGGCAGTCGGTAGTCGGCAGTCGTCAGTCGGCAGTCGGCAGTCGGCAGTCGGTAGTCGGCAGTCGGCAGTCGGCAGTCGGTAGTCTTTCGGCATTAAACAGTTGCTATGTGAACTGAACGAAGTGTGACACCAGTAAAATGATCTAACCAAAGCTGGATACTAGGCTTGTGCATTTTAGTTTAGTCCAGACAGCGCTCAGCTTTGTTCAGATCTGTTTATTGAACTAGTTCATTCATCTCGTTCATTTAGTTCAATGTAGTTCACTGCTCAGGAAATTAGGTTTTGTCCGATTTTCGCCGGTTGGTCGTGACGCAACGCAGCGATGCTCGATGTGCTTGTGCCGCGGTAGTTAGAGAAAAACAAACCTGATGTACACAATGCCCATACAAACACAAAGCAAAGTTCTCAATTTAGTTGAGTTTAGTTCGGTTTAGTTCAGTTATTCTTACTGAATACATGTACTTCATAGTAAAGTGTACCTGAGTTTGTTGAACTACTGAACTAATTGAACTAAAATAAAATGACAGTTCACAGTTCATTTAATTCACTTGTTAGAGGTCTGTTTTTAACAAATTCGTTCGTGAAGACCGCACAAACAATCTGATTCCTAGTAATAATAATAATAATGGCGGCGCTACAGTCCGAGGTGGACATGGGCCTAGCTTCTCAGCAACCACCCGTGTTGTTCTCTCACGAGTGGAGGGGACCTACAGCTTAGTGCCGACTCCGAACGGCGAGATTGAGAAGCTTTTTCTAGACAGTTATACTTTTTGAGCATTGTCAGTGACTCGAAGGAGGTGGAGCCGTGAAAAAATGTTCGGTGTTTTTTCGGGAATCGAACCGACAACATCGAGCGTAGGAGTCGAAGCACTTACCCACTACGCCACAGCGCCCACCACTACCATTGATAGTGCCGTTAATTTGATCCCAACGGCAAATGGTGACTGGGCCAGATTTGAAAAACCGGATAAAAACGTATTAACTTTGCTTTCACTGGGACTCGAACCTGGGACCACTCTAACTTAGAGCAGGCATTTAACCAACTACGCCATCCAGTCGTAGCGGCTGCGTTAATAAACAAAATTGCCGCATCTGAGGCTCGGAAAACTCGCACGTTATTGTCGAGAAGCCAATGCGTCCACAGAGAGTGACAGTTTGGTGCGGATTGTGGAGTGTCATTAATCGTCACTGTCTGAGAGAACCACGTGACAGAAGACTGGGCTTCATCCGCGATGATCGCTTGGACGAACCGCCAGCTCTTGTGTCTCATAGCCGAATATACTTTTTTCGCAACTTCTACTTACTCAGTGAAGTACCTACCGTAGACTACTCTTACTTCATTGAAAATTCTAATTTAGTGAATAAATGAATGAAACTTCTCGGAGATCCGTGTAGCAGCACTATAGAGCCTCCTTGATCTGAGTGTGTCCCTCCTTTGTGGGAGAAGGCCCCATGTAGCTATTTAGGCTTTGTGACATCGAGCGTTCTGTCCACAGTCTAGCATGTCAGAAGGTGCTCTATACCTCTTAATCCCGTAGAAAGAGTGGTCGGCTTTAAGGTGACTGCATAAAGAATAGGACACCAGGAAGGAAAGGAAGGAAAGGAAGGAAAAAGGAAGGAAAGAGTGGGCCAAAGATGAATATCAGCTGTAATAAAATCGTACTGCTTCTACAAGTACCGGGATGTTAGATGTTAGAACACTTCTTCCCTTTAATTGAATACAAATCGTTTTTTAAGGAATCTCGAATTCAAATAAATTAAACATAAGCTTCAGGGATGTTTATAGTGTTCGTAAGCGCAGTCCATTATCTTCTAGGAAAAGGAAAACATAAGATGCTAACCTCTTCAGTTCTGGGTTTTTCCCTCTATTTATTCTTCTGTACTGTCAAGGGATAATTAGTTCTTCGGAAGCTCTGGATTCAGTCCGAGTACAGAAAGCAGTTTAAGGGAATTCGAGACACTCCAATAACAGGCTTCGTTAGGAGCAAATCCTTTGATTCGTCCACTTATCCGGGTCAAGTCGAAATGCTCAAAACTCACTCACTTACTTTTGAAAACCCTTCACTCCTCCTTATCCCTCCGAAGTTCAATCAAGAAACAAGAAAAAAACAAAAGGCATCCCCTCCAACTATACCCCACTCAAGAACACACTCTCAGCCCCAACTTATAATGAATATCTTTTTAATTCTCTTCCAGAAAGTGAAGCCAACCGAACGAGGGGCATCCCAATCCGAATCGAAAAAGGTAACATTTCTCACTCGTCTCACATTTTTCAATCAAACCACCAGACCCCCCGTCCTCTTCAAAGGTCAACTCCAATATAAGACTGTCCCATGCATGGCAACGTCGAGGACATCGCTCCTTACGTGATATTCGGATTTATGTTCCACTTAAACTTATTTGTTGAATTTACGCCCCTTAACCAAATGGAATTCGAGTTTTCAAATCCACCCGAAAAATGTAACTCAACAGACCTGAACTTATCCAATAAAATAGTGCTTAAAGCCAATCCCATATCCTTTATGCTTATTTGAGTTTAGCATATTTTATTTTGTACGTATTTCTGCTCTGTGGCGGGGGTGGGTGGCGTCCGACCACCCGTATCCTTGCGATTTTTTGCGAACGGCACAGCCTTTCCGTTCTTGGAGTTAACTGCGAGGAAACAACCGAAAAATGAAAACGAAAACGAATTTATGAATTCAAAGGGAAATTGCTTTTGATATCGCATCCATTCTCCCCCCCCCCTCTCACGCATTCCACACGACGTGTGTGTGTGAGTGTGTCTGTTCAAGCGGTCACAATGCATTCTAGTGGCTGTGGGGTGGGGCGACGCCCGCTTATCGAATGAGATACAATTTTCGAAATTATAGTAGTCAGTGCACATGAGTGCATTCAATGGAATAAATTTCAAAAATAGGCTGGCCATTGTGCCGCACACAAAGAAGAGAGGGCGAGGGGAGAGAAAGCGGATAAGTAAGTGCATTCCGCACGCCGCATTGGAACTGCGTGTGCCATTTGTGCGACCGAGCGCTACAGTCCTGCGGCTGCATAATTCACTGAAAGGGGGTGCGGGTGCATGCGTGGGCGGCGATCTGGTGGATTGAAGAAAACCCCAATAACACTTGGTTATGGAGTGAATATATAATTAATTTAATTGTCTCTGAGTTTGTGGCTTTCCGCAGCGATATCGGAATTAATTGCCGCTTAAAATGAGAATTCAATTTGAATCGATTCGAATAGTTGGAGTTGTTTGCGTGCGTGTTTCATTCTTTTGTGTTCATTTGGAGCTTAAGTTGAATTTTGTGGAATCCGATAGAGCTCAGCGCTGAAAGAGATCAGATAAAGTGCAACAAAATGATTCGACGGACAGGAACGTTGAGCAAAAACTTGATCAATTTAATTTTCGGAAGTTTGAAGGGATTGAGTTTATTAACTTTTTCAGGTGAAGTAAGGTCAAGCGAAATAAGACCAATAAACTTTATTTCGCTTCCACAAAGCGAAATAATATAGTACATTTTATTTCATGAAATTAAAATATTATTTTTGTTAAAATTTTATTTAATATAGAGCACCCTGTACTCGTCTGAATGATGTTATGAACTCATTTATGTTTCTATGTAACTCATAAGAATGATTTCTAACTGAAACAAGATCGAATCATAGAACAGTATGCCCTTGTTTTCAAGTCACTTTTGGAGAACACTTTATATGACACTTACGGTGCTAGGGTATGTAAGTAATAAACACGACTGGATGGCGCAGTTGGTTAGGTGCCTGCCCCAAGTTCGATTCCGAAATCGGTCCAGTCACCATTGGGATCAAATTAAAGGCACTGGAGTAGGTTGTTGCTTGGCAGTACAATGGACCAGTTTTGAGTCTGAGTGCTCCAGTAGAGTTTCTAAAAAATACTCAAAAAAAAAAAAAAAAATAAACAGTCGAAACGAAAACGTCTCCTCTTTTATTTTGTTGTTTATGTCCTCGGGGTCCTACAATAAGACCAAATTTTGTGAGAACATTTGGACCAAATTTTACATTTGGCGTCGCTTGGCCTTATTTCTCGGCGCATTTTTTAATACACACAATCGTTCATTCTGTCGTGGAAATAAGCATTTATCTTCATCATTATAGTTACAGTTACTCGTTTGACTTGAAGACTGATTCCTTCTCCCTTCTTACTGTTGACCATACGTAAGGCCTTCGTAAGTTGTTAACAGAGGATGATCACGGATGATCCACCTTTGAGCTGAAATTACTAGGACTTGGAGCAATTTTCTGTAGCGTTTTGAGTGTACATAATTGTTAAAATAATGCAATTTTCAGCTCCGGCTCAAGGCTTAAAGATCCTTTGGGAGTATAATAAGTCGACACGCTCTATGTTTCAATTCGACGTAAAATAAAGGCCGAAAAGGTGGTAGCTGTTAGGAACTCCAACGCGCCTAGATTGAGTAAATATCCACTACTTGGAGGCCAATTTCGATGTTAACTAAGCAACATTGACCACTCACCTAATGTTTCTTTTAACTTTATTGTGGCGCCCGTTGTACTATATTTTGCGCGTCTTCATTGAACTCGTAGAACGTTCACATCAGTGTCAAAGAACTCTTCTTCCTTTTTCTTGTGGCGCTGCAGTCCGGTGTGGGCCAAGGCCCCAACAAACAGGCCTATCCAACTAGCACCGTCTTTCTCCAGCTGTCTTCAACTGCGGGTAACAAGTTGGTCAAAGTGCCTCTCTCTGTATGAGCTAACAACCTTAGCCCTGGATGTCTTCTGTTGTGTTGAACCACAGGCTTAGAGTCGAAGATGCCAAACAATTGAAGAACAGAAATGGTGCTTTCAATTAAATTTAATAATCTGGCCGATACTATAAGGTCTTCTCTGCCGTTTTGTGTGAACGCCTGAAACCATTCGTGAACAAACTGATAGGTCCTTACCAGTGTGGTTTCAGGCCTGGGAAGTCCACCATCGATCAAATTTTCACACTGCGGCAGATCCTTGGGAAGACCCAAGAAATGCAGATCGACACACACCATCTATTTGTCGACTTCAAGGCCGCATATGACAGCGTGGATAGAGACGAGCTATACAGCGCCATGTCTAGTTTTGACATTCCTGCCAAACTCGTCAGACGGAGCAGGATGACGATGGAGAACTCTCGCTGCTCCATCAAGGTCGGTAACGAACTCACCGAGACCTTCAATGGCGAAAAAGGTTTTAGGCGAGGCGACGCGCTGTCATGTGATTTCTTTAACATCGTTCTTGAGATGATCGTGCAAAACTCACTGGCCAACACAAGAGGCACGATCTTCCAAACCTCCGTTCAACTGCTAGCTTACGCAGATGACATTGACGTGATTGGGCGAACACAGCGAGCCGTCAATGATGCGTTTGCTGGCATTGAAACGGAAGCGGCTAAAATGGGTCTGGCGGTGAACGAGGGCAAAACCAAGTATATGCTGTCATCGAGAAAGGACGCACAACATCGACGACTTGGCCAGAACGTCACCATAGGCAGCTATAACTTTGAGGTAGTTAAGGACTTCGTCTACCGCAGTAAACAGTACAAACAACATCAGTACCGAGATCAAACGCAGAATTACTCTTGCCAACCGCTGTTTTTATGGGCTCAAAAGGCAATTGAGTAGTACAGCCCTCTCTCGGAAGACCAAGTTGACTTTGTATAAGACCTTGATCATCCCAGTCGTGCTGTACGGCTCAGAGGCATGGACAATATCCCAAGCGGATGAACAGTCTCTTGGTCTTTTCGAGAGAAAAGTTCTGAGCGCAATCTTTGGTCCTGTTTGCGTTGATGGCATGTGGAGGCGAAGATTCAACCACGAGCTGTATGGGCTGTACAGCGACATGAGTCTGGCCAGGCGTCTACGGATCCAACGCCTAAAATGGCTAGGCCATGTAGAGCGTATGGACAACTTAGCTCCGACCCGAAGAGTCTTCGACTCTGAGCCTGTGGGACAACGCAACAGAGGACGTCCACGTACAAGGTGGCGCACACAAGTCGAGGGGGACCTCGGCCGGCTTGGTGTGCGAAACTGGAGACAGCTGGCGAAAGATCGAGCTGGCTGGAGAGGCATGTTGAGTGAGGCCCAGGTCTACCTCGGACTGTAGCACCCTAAGAAGAAGAAGAAGAAGAAGAATCTGGCCGATACATTTTTTTTTAAATTTAGATTAACAATGTACAGGGTGGGCCATCTAGTGGTTTATTTTTAAGTCATAAGTTATATTGACTCTGACAGCGGTTTCCCGCTCGAGATCTTGACAGAAAGTCAGTATCACATCTCCGCGGAACGAAATGAGTCGCTTTACGTTTGAACATCTCTGGGAAATACTGAAAACTTATTTCCAAAGTGAGTGCTGTGTAGCCCAAACAGTGCGTTTTTTGAAAAAAATTTTGGCCGAAATAAAGCAACCATCGCGACGCAAGCTTGTGCAAAAATTTCGTGGGTCTAGTAAGTTAGTGGACAATGGCCGTCGTACGGTGCGCGCAGATGACAATGTGGCTGCTGTGGCCGAGACTGTGAGACTCAATTCACGAACATCAACTCGCCATCGATCTGAACGGCTCAATATTTCACGCACTAGTCTGAGGACAATTCTGCACAAAGATCTCGGATTTCGCTTACAAGGTCCAATTGACTCAGGAATTCAAAACGCGCGACCATCCGCTTCTTTATCACTTCGCAGTTTGGACCTTAAGGCAGCTTGAATTGAACAACGATTGGCGATGGGCGAAAAATCATCTTTCCTGACGAGGCGCATTTTCATCTCGGCGGCTACATTAACAAACATAATTGCCGCATCTGCAGCTGGGGCTCGGAAAACCCGCACGTTATTGTCGAGAAACCAATGCATCCAGAGAGGGTGACGGTTTGGTGCGGATTGGAGAGTGGTGGCATCATTGGATCATTTTTCTTCGAAGATGAGGCTGGGAACAACGTTTCGGTCAACCGTGGACGTTACAGAGTCATATTAACTGTCTTTTTTTTACTGAAAATAAAGATATGGATTTGGACGACCTCTGGTTCAAGCAGGATGGCGCCCTATTCCACACAGCCCATGCCACAATCCATCTTTTGCGCACCAAATACCAAAATCGTGTTTTCAGCCGTCTTGGCGATATCAATTGGCCGCCTCGGAGCTGCGATTTGACCTGTTTGGACTTTTTTTTGTGTGAAACCCTGTGGATCGATGTTATGTAAACAATCGGTCTTGGAAAATAGGGGTGACAGAATGTGAATTAATGACTTCCTATCTTCTCTCTATCATAACCAGAGAATCCACATGAAGTTCAAATTTATGGGGCAAATTAACTTCCAACATAACTGCAGCTTCCTTGCTTCACAAAACATGTCTCTCATCTTCGCGATAGCACAGGTTAACTTGATTCCGCCCCGAGACGTTGTAAATTCTTGTCAAAACGTTAAGAGGATTCATTTCTTTGGAATTTGCGTTCTGGTGAAAAGGAAACCACTTCTCCCCTGGAGATGCGATATTTTCTTCATAATTGCACCCAATTCGCAATCTGGCAGTCAGCCTGGAGGTGGAGCTAATTTTTTATTCGCCCAAACTTCACTTTGACGATGCACAAGGGCATTTATCGCGACGCTTCATAAGCCGATGTCTGTGCGAGCGGAGTCAGTGCTGCTCTTATGCAAATCACACGCCACAGAATCACTGTACAAGTTTTAAAATTCCTTTAATTGGCTGCATTTCCACACCACCTTCAGACGTACTTCATCACAAAGCACAAAGCCCCACCGCGCTGTCTCGTTTTTAACCGCGAAAGCTCCAAACTTCACCGTTCATCGTTCCGCCCTGACAATTATTCAGTCTCCCACAATCAGATGAATGAACTTCTGACTAAAATCGACTTAACAGCGAGTTGCACTCCTCCAAGCGCGCAACTGAAGGACTCGACTGAAAACAGAGCACAATATCCAAGGCAAACGGGGGAGAAAAAAAAAGGAAAAATAAATAAATTAAAATAATTTACAACAAATTGTGCTTCCTCTGGCAGCGGCCGTCGCTGTAGTGCGCTCCGCACTCCATCGCAGCCTGGGAAAGTTTTGTAACAAAACACGAATTTCTCCAGATAAACAGGACGCTGGCGGCGGCGGCGGTGCCGTGTTTTTTCGCCTATCCCCCCGTTCGCTATAAATTCGACTCCTGTTTCTCATTTGCACTTTGTTACCAAGTCAACCCCCGGGCAAACGAATCAAGCGTAAAGATACACCATCAGCCGCCAGCCACCCACTCGCGCGGATCTAACTGTGTGCAGCAGCTAACAAGAGCGGAATAGACATTATCAGCGCCCGGATCCACTGGCGGGAGGGGGTGGTCGGTGGGCGGTGCATTTAGCTCCTTGGGTGGGTGGCTATTATTTAAACCGGGGACCACCGAAAATCGGGGGATGACAAACTTCGCCCAAAAACTCCACGTGCCAGGCGAAGGATGAAGAACGGAAAATACGATGACAGTCTCCGAGACGTCGAGGGTGCCAGGGCGGCCGGCTGGGGGGTGGCACAACATTAATGGCCGTGCATTCATTAAAATAAATCATTTTTACTGTCAACTGAATAAATTCGCTGCGAATAAATCAGAAGCTGTGCCGAGCATCGCGACGGAATTAGTTCCTCTAAATGTTGGTGACTGCTTTGCTGGTCGGTGGCGGTGGTCCTTATCTGGCTGGGGGGGGACTCTGTGGTGGGGAGTCACTGACCTATTTGTGTTTTGCTGGAAGACTTTCCGAGATTTGGATGCACACCGATGGGAGATACGGCGAATTGGATTTTCCTTTTACGAGGGCTGAGTTGGCACCCGGGGAGCTGAGAAAGAGAGGTAATGGGACACCTTTTTGACAGAGCTCAGGTCGTTCCTTGTGATTTCTGTCATTTCAGTGGCACTGTGCCATGATTGGAGTTAACACTTTTCCTGCCAACTGCTTTCGATGGTGTCTTGCGATGCCTGATGTTTCACGTGAAACAAATTGACAAGAGGAAGGATTTTGGGAAGCCATTGCATTTTTCACGGAACTGAGAGTCGGTGGAGGAGTTGAAATCTTAGAAGCATCTGGTGTTGGGATGCAGTACTTCGAAGATAGAAGTCATGATCAGATGAAGATTGTGTGACAGGACTAGAAAAACGAGGCAGTAAAGTGGTGTGTTGAGTCGAATTCAAGACTGACACTTGGAACTAAACCAGTTTTTTGTTGTGACTAAATTCGTACCATAAACCACCCCCGTTCAGATGCTGAGATCTTTTAAATTGAAATCTCTCCACTTATGTGCGCTTGAACATGGACGTTGTCTGTTGCGTTGTCCCCATGGGCCCAAAGTCGAAGCTTCATTGGATCGGAGTTAAATGTCCTAGTCATCTAAGCCGTTGTATCGATAGACGTTTGGCTACACTCATGTCGCTGTACAGCCCGTATAGTTCATGCTCGTGATTGAGTCATCTCCCCCAATCCCCATCAGCGCAAACTGGACCAGTGATGGCTCGCAAACCTTTTCTCTCGAATAGACCGAGAATTTCTTCATCCGATTTAATTATTGTTCTGCGCCGTAAAGCAAGACTCTGATGATTAGTGTCATATACAAAGTCAGCTTGGTCCTTCGAGAGCGGGCTCTTTTACTCACTTACGTTTTGAGCCCAAAAACAGCGGTTGAAACTGATGTTTCTCGTACTTTTACTCTTGTCAGGCGTACAGTCACATTAAAGAACAGAAAGTGCAAGACCAGTCACGGTTGGCTCAAAAGGCTGCGCAAAATGGTATGCGGCTTCGCCGATGCCAAGCGTTTAGTTCATCGACACTCTTTGGTGTCTATTTGATTAAAAAGCACAGGAGCGTATGTACATATTTGCCACATTCTTAAATGAATTTTAATTCACCACTTGATCTCAAATCTTCAACCGTAGAGGGCCTTGGAGAATATTAAGAGCATTCAAGGAGAAAATGGGGACCATTTTGTTAAATCGGTCGCACTCCATCAAAACTGAAAAAGTGGAGGTCCAAATAGAAACTTTGTTGATTTTTTGAAATTTTCACACAGCAATTTGGAAGGACCCATCATAAATGAACTTTAAAAGCTTAAAATTCTATTCTTAGAGCCCATGGAGATGGAAATTGTCCAGTTTTTTTCGTTCTGCTAAGCGGCGATAAAACGAGGATGGTACAAAGATAATTCCGTCTCATGTTGAAATATAATCGATTACAAAGGTTCACTTGTAAAAAAGTATGAAGGTGCTGTTAATTTTCTATTTTGAAGTCTTGCCGAGAGAGACTGTTTGCCGTCCCGCAGACCGGTGCAATCTAAGAAGATTCTACAAAGCATGATGAAAAATGCTACTGAACTTTACTTCGCTTAATCTCATTTTCATCTTCCACTAAAGGGATCGCGGTGGCAATGCACGCACGATAGATCTCCAGGCCATTCGATCCTGCGACGTCGACTCTAACTCATCAGGAGCTAAGTCCGAGCGAGTTTTTGTTCTTGGCCCAATCATCTAGTCCTGGGCCTGCCAAGCGGTCGCCTACCTGAACTTTACTTCTCATCTCATCTCAGCTCATTTTCAATGACCCGCATGTTCCACTAAAGGGATCGCGGTGGCAATGCACGCACGAGAGATCTCCAGGCCACTCGATCCTCCGCCATCGACTCTAACCCATCAGGAGCTATGCCCAAGCGCAACCAGGCGAGTGTTTGGACTTGGTCCAACCATCTCATCCTAGGTCTGCCAAGCGGTCGCCTACCTGATGGAATCGCATTCAAGGCACGCCTCGGAAGTCGTGATGATGGGGACATTCGTGCCACGTGACCAAACCAACGAAGTACAGCCCTTTCCGTTCGAAGAAGCAGCTGCCGAACATTGAGTTCCCCGCGCACTGTCGTGTTTCTCACCCTATCCCGGCGAGTAATTCCCACAACAGCACGAAGAAATCTCATCTCGGCAGCTTGTATTCGCGATCTTATTCTTTCGGTCATTACCCAAATTTCATGACCATAGGTGAGAGTTGGAACAAATACTGCGTTAAAAACCGCTAAATTGGCTTTGACACCAAGCTCGGCCTTCCTGATTACAGATCGACCAAGCTGTTTCAAAATTGAGCCAGCTTGACCAATCCTACAGGAAAGCTCGGCATTATTCCTCCCATCACTCGTGAAGAAGACCCCGAGATACTTGAACTTCTCCACCTGTTTCAATGGGACTCCACTAACATGTAGAGTGCATTGAACAGGGGTTCTGGAAACTACCATAACCTCGGATTTGTCCACGTTAACTCTCATCCCAGCATCAGCACATACGGCCACAAACCTATCTAGCGCGCGCTGGAGTTCCATCTGGGAGGATGTGAGGATGACTAAGTCATCTGCAAAAAGAAGATGACTGACCCTCAACTCTCCCAATGTGAAACATTCCTCGCCTCGACTGCGCTGTAACATCCAGTCCATATATATAATGAAAAGGAGAGGTGACAAAACGCACCCTTGGCGAAGTCCAACGCCCACGGTGAAAGGTGTTGATTTACTACCGTTAACCCGAACGCAGCTACTACAGTTT
Organism: Myathropa florea; assembly: GCA_930367185.1. Classification (NCBI taxonomy): domain Eukaryota; kingdom Metazoa; phylum Arthropoda; class Insecta; order Diptera; family Syrphidae; genus Myathropa; species Myathropa florea. Next base: position 99,269,106 of record OV884004.1, on the reverse strand, counting down.
GTGTATAGAGACTGAATGGCCCTCAACAAAGAACCATCAATCCCATACTCCTGCAGAACACTCCAGAGTTTACCGCGAGGAACTCGGTCGTATGCCTTTTCCAAATCTACAAAACAACTGTAGATCGGTTTGGCGTACTCCCAAGCCTTCTCAAGTACCATTCTTAGAGTGAAAAGCTGGTCGGTTGTACTTCTGCCGGGACGAAAACCGCACTGTTCATCCCCCATCCTGGATTCGACCATAGCTCTAGAACGCGCCTCCAACACCTTAGCGTAGACTTTACCTGGGAGACTTAAAAGAGATATGCCCCTGTAATTGGAGCACTCTTTCTTGTCCCCCTTTTTGAAGAGAGGGACAATCACCCCAGTCTGCCAATCACCAGGTGTTTCACCGCGTTCCCAAGCCACCTTAATGACACGAGAGAGCCATAAAACTCCCTCTTTACCCATAGCCTTAAGCATTTCTGGCCGGATTTCATCCACACCGGCGGATTTGCCAACTTTTAGCGATTCAATCGCCAAAATGACTTCCTTCACCGTTGGACTATTCTCCGCCCTACTCAAGACTACAGGTCTGTCACCCTCAGTGCCCTGTTCGGGATTGAGCAGCTCCGAAAAGTGCTCGCTCCATCTGCGCAAGATGTCCACCTCATTGGAAAGCAACACGCCATCTTTGGATTTGACTCCTTCGATGGTGTTGTATTTCCTCCCTCTGAGCCTGCGAATGGTTTGCCAGAACACGTTTTTCGCAGATCTATGGTCGCTTTCCAACTTCTCGCCGAACTCCTTCCAAGTCTGCTCTTTAGCTGCTCGCACAGCCAATTTGCAACTTCTTCGCGCCTCAGTGTACCGGTCACGAGAATCAGAGTTCCCCAAGAGAATCCAGTCTCTGTAGGTCTTCTTTTTCTCTCTGATGGCTTCTTGAACTCCGGGTGTTTTAAACCACGCAGTTCTTTTCTCACCACCAGCCGCCACACCAAGCCGCTTCACCCCACAAACATCACGTGCAGAAGCAATGACAGCTGTTGAAAACAGTCGCCATTCGTCCTCTACATGCGATGGAACAGTTGGAATTTGCTCAAACCCTTCGGATATGCGCCGTGCAAAATGTTGCTGCACCTCACTGTTCTGTAGTTTCTCCCACCGTATGCGTGTAACCACTCTTGGTTTCCGCCTTGGCAGAAGAGGTACTTTATCAGCAAGATACAGCGTACACAACACCAGGTGATGATCAGTTGACAGTTCAGCCCCTCTCAACACACGAACGTCACAAACCATCCGTTTCACACACGATGGTACCACAAAGAAATCTATCAACGATTTCTGTTGAAGACTCCGACGGTACCATGTGTATTTATGGATGTCTTTGTGTGGAAAGAAGGTGTTCATAATGGACATGCCATTTGCACAGCAAAAATCCAACATCTTCTCTCCGTTCATGTTTTGATGAGGATCACCGTTCCTCCCAATCACACTCCCCCATGTCGTTACATCCACACCCACGTGAGCATTGAAGTCACCCATCAGAATAAAGGAATCCATCTCAGCCACCCTGTCAAGGGCAGCATCAACTTCATCCAGGAAAGCGGCATACTCTGACTCTAGATTCGGTGCATACACCTGCACTAGAGCCAAAGTTGATCTTTCAAGCTTGAGCTTTAAGATCCCGACTCTCCCTCCTAACGGTATCCACTCCAATACCCTGTCTGCCAGCCTGGGACTTGTGAGTATCCCCACTCCCGCCTGTGCAGACATTTGAGGTGCCACTCCCGACAGGAAGAGTTTCCACCCGTCCGAAAGATCCACAGTTCTAGATCCTCTTTGCTTGGTCGAAGAAATGCCTACGATATCTAACCGATATCTGGCAGCTTCTCCAACCAGCTCGAGATCCTTTCCTGTGAGCGATGAGACGTTCCATGTGCCTATCCTAAGCCGATGCCGTTGTCTGTTGCCTTTTATTCCTCGCACGCACTGGTTAGTGCATGGCGTGATCCCCCTCCCACCCCCGTAGTGGCTCACGAGGCCACTGCCGGGTTGCTCGTAACTGCTTCGGGCTGAGCCCGACCGGCTGCCGAGCGGGACAGGCCGGCCACCAGACGCTCGCATACTGCCACCATTCAGGCCTGGCTCCGAATGGGGCCCTGGCACACCAGGGTAGGCGGTATCCGAGGCTGTCTTAGGTCTTCTTGTCATCCGAGAGGGTTGCGCTTCGTTAGCCAGGCTTGTGGCGTACAATATGCACACCACAAACCTGTTGCCCGCCCCCCACCACGAGGAGGTCAGCTGCCGGGGGGGCCTGAACTTTACTTTGCGTATAAAAATACAAAAGTCTGAAATTCTTGTCTACAAAGCCACACATTAGATTTTGTCGGGGATATGCTGGCCGCCGTAATCACAAGACTTGGTCCTGCTAGACAGAACACAAATATTTGAAAAATCCAAATCAGGTGTCCAACCAAACCCAAATCCACATTTTTTTTGGAATGCCATGACTTCGGACATCTTGGTATAAGGGATTCCCTTGGCTCCATATGGCTTTCCCCCTTCCGAAAGGGTCTCTGGAAGATCCAGGTGTTCGGTCAAGAGTCGATGTGCCTAGTGAAACGCATGATTCATAAAATGGCTGCCTCTGTTAATGTTCGAAACAAACAAAATACTGCCCCATATTTTCGAAGGACAGCCGGCCTTACATGTGGACTAGGCTAAGAAGCAACTTCTAGGAGGATATTCTCAGATAACAACAAAGAAGTTTGTAGGGGACGATCGGAGAGTGATAAAGGTCCATAGTGTTGCGACATGGAATAAACGATGTTCTAAGGAGAGGCTGCGCAGATATCGCAGCAGTAGCAGCAATCAGTACAAGTCACACATCGATAGGCGATCACGCAGGCAGATTAGGTACCCCCACAAAACACACTGTTGCAGCTGTGACGATTTAGCAGGAAGGTACTAGATCTTGGCTCACGGTATTCACAGCAATCGCCTCAGCTGACCTTGGCCCAAGGTAATCCCTTTTCTGATTGTCTCGACAAGACCAAGTAGTTAGGTAGGTAGATGTGGTAGTTCACAATAAGAACGGTGGAGTGTCAATTTGATGCTCCTTGATTGGACTCGTTAAATTGATGTCCAAAATTACTGAAAATAACCAAAGTTCAGATCTATTTACCGGAATTTCGATCAAGTATAATTTCAATGATCCTTTCCTTAGCAACCTTGGTCTAGTCGTTGAGGCTTGAGTCATCAAGAACACCCTGCCTCGTCCTTGTCAGAGCCAGCCACCAGCATAGAGGGTAGTTAAGGCTATTCCTCTCGTTGCATTCCACACCATGGCCTTCTCAATCTCGCCAAAAAGTCATCACAATCACGTTACGGACACAAATTGCTAACTGATGTCTTATCCAACTCAATGTGAGTCGAAAACTTTAACTTGACATGCCCTCGAACCCCGATCCCAGTCTGCGAAGAGGTCTTCCCTTGTATCCGTGCGTGCGAACATCGAATTCACACCAAATTCCACCTCAAGACATAGTCGAGAACAGAATTACCCTGCCGCCAGAGGCAGCTGTCTATTCTCCACCGTTCGAAAACCATTTCTCTCTGTATCGTCGTCTGAAGCTCTCGGCAATCCTTTGATACCCCGATTAAGATCACTTCCTGGCATCAGCTCTAATGCTCATCCGCATATTGATGAACTCCCCACTCCGCCCATCGCACATGTGGATCCTGATCCCGGCACTCCCACACGGCTGCTAAAGAGCCGGTGCATTCACCCCACTTAGCAAGCAAATAGCTTAAAACGCTATAATCCATTATTAAGCTGCTCCGCTGGGTTCTCGGAGGATTTCCCCGCACGTAGCTCGTCCGCGTGCATCCTCCGCGTCGTGCTCTTCCGAATTGGATGTGTGTGAGGCCACACACACACGCCCGCACACAGGCACGCCGCATACTCATCCAATATAATAATTATCCTGTTTGCGAAATTTTCGTGTTAATAAGGCGACCTCCACCGATAAACGTGCGCTACACCATTTGTGCCGGGATTAAATTATCCTTGCAATTTCGATTCGAATAATTTAATTTGCGCGTGTGTGCGGGGAGTCGGTGTGAACGTGTGGGCTGAGCCGAGTCGGCTTTGATTAAAGGGGATGTGATGCGGGCGGATGGCTTTTTGATGGATGAAGGACGGCGTGCATTTTATTTGTGTTCGTGTGGATTCTGTTCGGTATCCATCGACTCTGGCGGCGATGGCCTTACATGAGTCGATACGTAAGAGAGAAGCCTGGCAGTCATGGAGGGGCGTGCGAGTCCCCGAAGTGGCCGTCAGCAGTAACGACACGAGTGAAATGGTTATGTGTGGCATAAGTGAACATTAGCCGGTTCCTTATGAGTTGCGTGAGACCAGTTAAGTACTTGTTCGGGGAATGACTTGCCGACGGAATGGTCGCAGAGATAGGTGCTGTGTGGGGGGAAAGGAAGTGAGTCCTTGGTCAGCATTGCTTGCGTTGATGACACTCGAAGTAGTTTGGCTCAGAGACATGGACTGTGCTGCCGGAGATAATTCTTATGGCCGAACCTTAAAACTGCAGAGAAACGCCGATAGTACGCCTTCTGATTATCTCGAGTCTTTGAAGAAGTCTGTCTGTGTCTGTGGCTGTGGCTGTGGCTGTGGCTGTGGCTGTGGCTGTGGCTGTGGCTGTGGCTGTGGCTGTGGCTGTGGCTGTGGCTGTGGCTGTGGCTGTGGCTGTGGCTGTGGCTGTGGCTGTGGCTGTGGCTGTGGCTGTGGCTGTGGCTGTGGCTGTGGCTGTGGCTGTGGCTGTGGCTGTGGCTGTGGCTGTGGCTGTGGCTGTGGCTGTGGCTGTGGCTGTGGCTGTGGCTGTGGCTGTGGCTGTGGCTGTGGCAGTGGCTGTGGCTGTGGCTGTGGCTGTGGCTGTGGCTGTGGCTGTGGCTGTGGCTGGGGCTGTGGCTGTGGCTGTGGCTGTGGCTGTGGCTGTGGCTGTGGCTGTGGCTGTGGCAGTGGCTGTGGCTGTGGCTGTGGCTGTGGCTGTGGCTGTGGCTGTGGCTGTGGCTGTGGCTGTGGCTGTGGCTGTGGCTGTGGCTGTGGCTGTGGCTGTGGCTGTGGCTGTGGCTGTGGCTGTGGCTGTGGCTGTGGCTGTGGCTGTGGCTGTGGCTGTGGCTGTGGCTGTGGCTGTGGCTGTGGCTGTGGCTGTGGCTGTGGCTGTGGCTGTGGCTGGGGCTGTGGCTGTGGCTGTGGCTGTGGCTGTGGCTGTGGCTGTGGCTGTGGCTGTGGCTGTGGCTGTGGCTGTGGCTGTGGCTGTGGCTGTGGCTGTGGCTGTGGCTGTGGCAGTGGCTGTGGCTGTGGCTGTGGCTGTGGCTGTGGCTGTGGCTGTGGCTGGGGCTGTGGCTGTGGCTGTGGCTGTGGCTGTGGCTGTGGCTGTGGCTGTGGCAGTGGCTGTGGCTGTGGCTGTGGCTGTGGCTGTGGCTGTGGCTGTGGCTGTGGCAGTGGCTGTGGCTGTGGCTGTGGCTGTGGCTGTGGCTGTGGCTGTGGCTGTGGCTGTGGCTGTGGCTGTGGCTGTGGCTGTGGCTGTGGCTGTGGCTGTGGCTGTGGCTGTGGCTGTGGCTGTGGCTGTGGCTGTGGCTGTGGCTGTGGCTGTGGCTGTGGCTGTGGCTGTGGCCGTGGCTGTGGCAGTGGCTGTGGCTGTGGCTGTGGCTGTGGCTGTGGCTGTGGCTGTGGCTGTGGCTGTGGCTCTGGCTGTGGCTGTGGCTGTGGCTGTGGCTGTGGCTGTGGCTGTGGCTCTGGCTGTGGCTGTGGCTGTGGCTGTGGCTGTGGCTGTGGCTGTGGCTGTGGCTGTGGCTGTGGCTGTGGCTGTGGCTGTGGCTGTGGCTGTGGCTGTGGCTGTGGCTGTGGCTGTGGCTGTGGCTGTGGCTGTGGCTGTGGCTGTGGCTGTGGCTGTGGCTGTGGCTGTGGCTGTGGCTGTGGCTGTGGCTGTGGCTGTGGCTGTGGCTGTGGCTGTGGCTGTGGCTGTGGCTGTGGCTGTGGCTGTGGCTGTGGCTGTGGCTGTGGCTGTGGCTGTGGCTGTGGCTGTGGCTGTGGCTGTGGCTGTGGCTGTGGCTGTGGCTGTGGCTGTGGCTGTGGCTGTGGCTGTGGCTGTGGCTGTGGCTGTGGCTGTGGCTGTGGCTGTGGCTGTGGCTGTGGCTGTGGCTGTGGCTGTGGCTGTGGCTGTGGCTGTGGCTGTGGCTGTGGCTGTGGCTGTGGCTGTGGCTGTGGCTGTGGCTGTGGCTGTGGCTGTGGCTGTGGCTGTGGCTGTGGCTGTGGCTGTGGCTGTGGCTGTGGCTGTGGCTGTGGCTGTGGCTGTGGCTGTGGCTGTGGCTGTGGCTGTGGCTGTGGCTGTGGCTGTGGCTGTGGCTGTGGCTGTGGCTGTGGCTGTGGCTGTGGCTGTGGCTGTGGCTGTGGCTGTGGCTGTGGCTGTGGCTGTGGCTGTGGCTGTGGCTGTGGCTCTGTGGCTGTGTGGCTCTGTGGCTCTGTGGCTCTGTGGCTCTGTGGCTCTGTGGCTCTGTGGCTCTGTGGCTCTGTGGCTCTGTGGCTCTGTGGCTCTGTGGCTCTGTGGCTCTGTGGCTCTGTGGCTCTGTGGCTCTGTGGCTCTGTGGCTCTGTGGCTCTGTGGCTCTGTGGCTCTGTGGCTCTGTGGCTCTGTGGCTCTGTGGCTCTGTGGCTCTGTGGCTCTGTGGCTCTGTGGCTCTGTGGCTCTGTGGCTCTGTGGCTCTGTGGCTCTGTGGCTCTGTGGCTCTGTGGCTCTGTGGCTCTGTGGCTCTGTGGCTCTGTGGCTCTGTGGCTCTGTGGCTCTGTGGCTCTGTGGCTCTGTGGCTCTGTGGCTCTGTGGCTCTGTGGCTCTGTGGCTCTGTGGCTCTGTGGCTCTGTGGCTCTGTGGCTCTGTGGCTCTGTGGCTCTGTGGCTCTGTGGCTCTGTGGCTCTGTGGCTCTGTGGCTCTGTGGCTCTGTGGCTCTGTGGCTCTGTGGCTCTGTGGCTCTGTGGCTCTGTGGCTCTGTGGCTCTGTGGCTCTGTGGCTCTGTGGCTCTGTGGCTCTGTGGCTCTGTGGCTCTGTGGCTTTTTGGTTCTGTGGCTCTTGCTCTTGCTCTGGTTGAGGCTTAAGACAAGTATGACGCCTTCCCCGAAGCGAGTGCATCCTCTCTGTACTCGCATGCACTTATCTACTGACTCTACTTCCAGACTCTCGTAGAAACGAATGCAATGCAACAGCATTCCTCTGCGCGAAAGTGACGAGACATCCATTCACTGGCAGCCATTAAATTCTCAGCGACACTCCTTAATCCCAGAATTCCACAACGAAAACCCGTGGAAATTGAAAGAAACTTTTCAGTTCTACCCTTTAACTGCAGCCAACCCTTCCTGGCCCCGGGCAGGGTTAATAAAGAGTCGCATTCCCCAAGCCCGTGCGCATACACCATCCAACACTTCATTGCATGCGGAAGGACAATAAAATTCTTCCGTCTGCGCCCACTCGGGCGATGTTCATTCGCACCAGAGTCCCGTCATCGTCAATGGATGCACTCCGAAACAAAGGCAAATGAGGGGACTGCACGGATACCCGATCCGAGGATGTCTCAGTGCAACGCAGCAGTTTAAATTGAGGGCGGGCGAGGCGCCCGCGCCACCCCGCCAGCTGCACATGTATTGAGTTGACTTTTTATGACACCGCCACATCGCATGCTGCACACACATATCCTGCCACATGTGCAGTTATTCAGGTCCCCCGCGCACCCCCTCGCACCGTCCCTGCGCCCTCGTGGCACGCAGCGAAAAAGGAGCAACCTACACCCATTCAGCCAGGGCTAAGCGATTTCTAGCTGTTAAGTGCGAAAAAAGATGCCAACCCAACAAAAGGACAATGGAACATGCTTCATCCTCTGCACTCTCCATCCGCCGCCCGCCCCTGCGTCGCCCAGCGTCGCTAAGCCACAATGTGGATTTAAAGTTGCATAGTTTGGTGGTTTGGCTTTCCCCAGTGCACCGCAGGACCATGGGATCCTTTCTTTAAAAGTCAACCCGTTCACTGCACGAACAATGAGAGAAAAGCTAATATGGTCGCACTGTGCGCCCGGTTGTGTTTGTGCAGATGGGCATGGAGCCTTGCGCCGCACACTGCACGAGGCGGACTGTATGCGGGAGCGTCCTGGAGCGTACTTTGGATTGTGCTTGCAAATGACACATGCATTGTGCGGCAGGATGTACAAAAATGCGAAAAATAAATTCATATTCCGAAGCCATCTGGTTTGGTGTGTGGGTGGAGCGACGTTGTCGCTGCGAGAAACCACCGAGTGTCACCACGCAACACCCACCCACTCCCAGGCCGGCCTGCCATGCCAAGGCTATGCCGCCAGTGTCGTGAATGGTGACGGCAGTGGCTTTATGCATTCTTTTCCGCCCCTGCCCCTCTGCCACGAGCTTGTGCTGCTTTGATGGAGTAATAACCGCTTCTGGCGCATTACCAGTAGTGGTGCTATCATTTATGGAGCCAACTTGAGCGCTTAATACGTCTGCCATTACCAGGACCCGTGCGGGGAGGGGGAGGTGCGCAGTAAGGTGCCTGGTAGGGTTCCTAAATTCTCGCCGAAGTTGAGGTAGTTACCTGAAGTTTATAGGCCAACTGCGGTTGGCTTTGGGGGCCATGCACTTTGCAGGAGATGCTTCGGTTGCGTCGAGATGAGCGACGGCGGAGGAAAGTTGTTCCTTGGATTTTTCGGGTCTAGCCGACAAATGTGTGATGTCATTAGGATCTCCTCGCTAATGGCTCTGCAGGAAGGTGTGAAATGCATGCGGGTGTTTGTGTGAATGGAGGAGTTTAATGAAGTGAAGTCGTTGTGGCGCTCAGAGGGGCGCTCGTTTGTGGCGGTGTAGACAACGAAATAAAGGTCAGGTAGTGAAAAGCGTTGTTAATAGATCGTAACTTCGTTGAGCTACGGGAGTTTTGTGGGGATTTCGTGGACAGTCTGGACTGAATTATGTATTTTTTGGATATTTTTTTCAATCGGATCCCATGGAGTCCTTGTGTGAATCGGGACTCAATTTACGTCTTCCTCTTGGTTGAAGGCTGAACTACGCACATGCTTCCACGTCTGTTGTTAGGTCCGTGGCTATTTTTCTTTCTCAGTCCGCTTAAGTAGCACAGCCAGATCTTAGTTTTTAAGTTTAGACCCGTCTTTCTTTTCTTCCGGTGGCACTGCTGTTTGACTCAAGAGTGGTAGTGTCGTAATGGAAGTTGGAATATTGGTCTGAACTCGAACCATGGGCCTGCGATATATAGGCTTGTGTAGTTCGTGAACGAACTAGTTCAAAAAAGAGTTCTAACAAGTGAACTAAGTGAACTAGTTCACAAAATAGTTTTATTTTAGTTCATTTAGTTCAGTAGTTCAACAAACTCACGTGTACCTTGTTTTTTTCCTGAGGATTTTTTGACACACTGCACTGGAGCACTCAAACTCAAAACTGGTCTATTGATCCCTACGGCAAAATGTGACCAGATTGATTCCACTGGGAGTCGAACCTGGGACCCCTCTACTTTTGGGCAGGCACTTATCATTATTATGGTTGAGTGTATGTTGCACCGCGACCTTTAAGATCTATTGTGCCCCCTTTTCAATACCTTAGCACAATTACGAGTTCCCCTCAAACACAGGCAGGCAGGCACTTAACCAACTGCGCCATCCAGTTCACGTAGACCTTACTCTGCTTACATGTAATTTAGAAAAAAGTTACTGAACTAAATCGAACTAAACTGAGCTAAATTGAGTGCTTCGCTTTGTGTGGTATGGGCACACCAGGGTTTTTTTTTGTTTAACTACCGCAGCACAAGCACATCATTCGGTTGCCGGTGGTGTTTGTGAAGGGAATTTTAAAAAAATAAGTGCACGAACGTTGTGGGCGCCGTGGCGTAGTGGGTAGGTGAGTCGACTCCTACGCTCGATGTTGTCGGTTCGATTCCCGAAAAAACACCAAACATTTTTTCACGGCTCCACCTCTTTCGAGTCACTGACAATGGTCAAAGAGTATAACTGTCTAGGAAAAGCTTCTCAATCTCGCCGTTTAGAATCGGCATGTAGGTCCCCTCCACTCGTGAGAGAACAATAGCACGCACAACACGAGTGGTTGCTGAGAAGCTAGGCCCAGGTCCACCTCGGACTGTAGCTCTGCCATTATTATTATTGTTATGTGCACCAATATTTGTATATGGCGACCAACCGGCGAAAATCGGACAAGACTTAGTTTCCTGAGCAGTTAACTTCATTGAACTAAATGAACTGGAAGAACGAACTAGTCCAGTAAACAGATTCGAACTAAACTGAGCGCTCTCTGGACTGAACTAATTTGCACAAGCCTGGTATAGAAGTCAACGCTGTATAGAAGTCAACGCTGTTGACTGCATATACCCAGGCTACTACCTGTATTAAATTTCGGCACATGGGCTAAGTTAATATACAGGGTAGGCCAAGTACAAGTGTTATTTTAAAAATACAATAAAATGGACAAAATTAAACTTATCCCATGTCTTATGGGTTTTTTTTATAAGAACAAACATTCCCATTAATTATGAAATACAACGTCGTTCAAGTGGCTGCCTCGGCTGGCTTCGCAGTAGCGCATTCTGTCACCTCAATTTTCCAAGACCTTGTTGATGGTTTCGGGCTCAAGCTCACGGATTGCTTGGATGATATTGACCTTAAGTGCTTGAATCGTTTCCAAATTGTTGGCATAACGTCGCTCCTTCACGGTCCCCCACAAAGAAAACGTCCAAAGAGGTCAAATCACAGCTCCGAGGCGGCCAGTTGACATCGCCAAGACGGCTGATAACACGATTTGGGAATCTGGTGCGCAAAAAGATCGATTGTGGCATGGGCTGTGTGGCATGGCGCGTCATCCTACATGAATCAGAGGTCGTCCAAATCCATGTCTTCAATTTCAGTAAAAGAATAAGTTTGTTAAGAAGGCTAAGTAACGTCCACCGTTGACCGAAACGTTGTTAACAGCGTCATTTGGTCCACAACCCGCACCAAACTGTCACTCTCTGTGCATGTATTGGCTTCTCGACAATAACGTGCGGGTTTTCCAAGCCCCAGATGCGGCAATTTTGTTTGTCACCGTACCCGCCGAGATGAAAGTGCGCCTTGTCAGATGATGAAAGATGATTTTTCGCTCAAAATCGTTGTCTAATTCAAGCCCCTCTAAGGCCCAAACTGCGAAGCGATAACGAAGCGGATGGTCGCGCGCCTTCAATCGCTGAGTCAGTTGGACCTTGTAAGCGATGAATCCGAGAGCTTTGTGCAGAATTCTCTCTCTTCCCAGGCTAGTGCGTAAAATGTTGAGCTGTTGAGATCGATGGCGAGTTGATGTTCGTGAATTGAGTCTTACACTCTTGGCCACAGCAGACACATTCTCATCTGTCTTATCTGGACCATGAGTGTTGTCCACTGGCATACCAGTCTCACGAACTTTTTTCACAAACTTGGGTACAGCAGTCGCGATGAGTGCATCATTTCGGCCAAAACTTCTTTTCACAAAACGCACTGTTTTGACTAAGCACTTACTTTCGAAAGAAGTTTTCAATATTTCCCAACGTTCTTCGAAAGTTGGGCGACTCATTTTTTTCCGTGGAGGTATGATACTGTCTTTCTGACAAGATTTTCAGTTTTAAAATAACCTATGATTTAAAAGAAAACCACTAGAAAACCACACCTTTTACAGCTCAGCGGTACAGCGTATAGTCGCCATAGATGCAGGGCCTATGAAAGTCTGGGAATGACGTCGATGGAGGGTCTCCTTCATTCGCTGTATAGAATATTCAGTCATAGACAACACACTTCTCTTGAAGGGCGTAAAGATTATTCATCCAGAGCTATGCCTTTAGTTGTAATCAGACTTTGGTTAATTGGACTGGGTTGGACAGCAAATGCTTCTTAAGACCAAAACCACAAGCAGCAGTTGACAAGTTGAGCTCTGTGTTTAATCAATCTTTGCCTTGTTTTTAAGCAAAATTTTTTGTGACAGGCTGAGCGCCGCTGTCAGTGAATTCCTTCCCTCTTTGTAACCGCTTACACTTCCTTGTGACCTTCAAGAAAAAATCAACGGCTCTGAAAACAAATGTCTTTCAAATCAGTACCAACCGGTGTTTCAAAATTTAATGCTTCTCGAAATAGATACGTCTATGGGTTTTGGTCTCCACGAATCCAAAGGTCTCCTTTCGTCTCGAAATTTTCATTCGTCTGAAGGAGAAGATCATAGTCGTATTTTGTTGCCTTAGTCCTCCCCCGTGAGTTCTTCGAGTGTCAAAATGTAGTCACAATCTTAAGAAGCTCTTTGGAGTTTGTCAATAGGATTCGCCTTCACACTTCAGCTGTGGACATCTCTCACAAACAGAATGGACACTAAGCCAATTTAGTTGCAAATCCAAAGAATCACCTCACATCGCTGACAGTACACGTTGAGAAACAGTTGCACTCCCTGTAAACTGTCTGCCATGAATTGCTCCCCCAAAAAAAACACCCATTTTCATATGAAACTTAACTAGAAAATCGCTTTCCTCGCAACCCACCCCTGTGAGCCCTTCCAGTTGTTTCTTTTCACCCACTCTCCACCACACGGTGCAGTGCATTCAATGAAACACTGATTCTTCTAACGATTCGCGTCAATTCAGACCGTCGACAAGTGGAAAACTAACTTTCAAAAACTGCCCAACGGGTTTGCACGAGAGCACACACCAACACAATCCAGCTAACGACCTCGGCTGTAGTTCCACGAAACAAAGTAACAAAGTACCGGATGAAATTTTATTCCTTTCACCGTCCAACGATCGACCACCCCACCCCTGCTCCGGCCAACTCCTTTTGTTTTTGTGTTTCAAAACAGAATTGCAAACCGAAAACTTTGCAGTCTTTGTGGTCGAAAGTTGGAACAAGAACTAAGTCAGCAATTGCAGCCAAACGACGAAACGGGGGGCAGTGGGGCCGGGGGTGGTTTGGCAAGCTGCAACCACAACGAAATAATGTCCTTTTTTGGGCAACACTTTGGGCGAGGCACCACACAAGAACTTCGGGGCCGTCGTCATCATAATCATCGTCGCGTCAGTCGTCATGATGTCCTCGTCCCGTATCAAATGTCAGCCTCGATTTATGTGAAGTGTCATGTTCGGGGGACCCCCTCCACGGGGCAAAACAAATATCTGTGTCACTTTGAGCATTCCTTACACTTCCGCTTGGACTGATGTGACCGAGGGCCCTTTGAATGACCCTCCGCAGGGTGGCAGGACGGCCAGTCGACTCTGGGCTCTGAATTTTTGGGCAGAAATTTATGCCGCAAGGATATTTGTGTTGGAATTTTTGTCAATACAACAATCACTTTGTTTCCTGTCAAGCACACACTCCCCACTCCCCACTTCCACCCCACTCACGTGAACGTGTACGTGTCCGCAGCTATTTGACGGGCAGCCAAATCGACGTACACTTCAATTACAATCGAAACAAAGCCGTTGTGTGTATGCGCACCGCTCACAGGGAGCAATAACTTCAAACGCAAACGATAACAGTTACAGAGGATTGTAACTGGAAGGATTCTCTGCCATCAAAACCAAACCCATCGTCGCCGCCGAGCCGCCGCCAACCATCTGCAGTGCACTACAAGAATCGGTTTAAAATGTTTTTATCCTGGGAATAGTGGCAATTGTCGGTTGCGAACTTGTTTAGATATCCTGTTCGTGTTTTTCTATGTATTTCGCTGATTTTCCTGTGCAATAACGGTAACTGTGTGATGAGGTGACGCGCGGCGGGGCCGGGTCGGTTGGTTTGAAAATTCCAAACTCTCCTTAGGGCGAAATTAAAACGCTGAAATAAATGTTTCTCGTTTCAGTGATATCCTCCACCAGTCAGCCCCACCCTCCCACCGTCGTCGGTTGGTTGTGCAACGAAGCCAAAGCGTCCCTCTCTGCTGGGGGTGGCCGGGCGCCGAATGGGCGATGTGCACGTGAACAAATTCGCTGATAGCTGCTGAGATTGTTGTGCAATTTCTGTGTGCAAAGTTGGAAATTATTTTCCAATCGATTTTTGATCAGGAACACAACACGTTGGATTGTGCAGTCAGGAAGCGGGGACGGACGGGCAACCGAGGGGCTGAAGCTATGTGCAATGTAACAACTATGCGCCTTTGATTATGGGTCGACGGTTCAGGCGGGGATGAGGACGGTTTGTAACTTGTTGGGTTATTTCTTTTTTTTTTTCTCGTTTTGTTTTTGCCTCGTTGCAATGACGCAAGAGTCGAGCGGGGGATGGGGTGGAAAACTTATTAATTTTATCATTTTCCAATCTAAGTAGATGTCGTTAACAGAATTTAAATGGTTTCTCTTTTCATTTAAATTGCGGAGGACGCTCTGGGTGAATGGGTGCTGAGGAGCGGGTGAAGTTCAATTTCGTCAAGGATATTCGTGGGGGATTTGTGTGTTGACTAGTCATTACCTTTTTGAAGTCCTTGTCGCGTGAGTTTTACGTCCATTTTTGCTTTGAGTTTCTTAATCTTAAGTATGGATGGTGAAGGACTTAATGTGTACCCGTCAGTCAGACGACAATCGGTCAGTGAAGGTCTTTATTCCTTGCGTCCTATCCACTTGTACAGGGTGGGCCATCTAGTGGTATTTTTTTTTACAATCATAGTATATTTAGGCGCTGGGAGCTGTTTCCCGCTCGAAATCTTGACAGAAAGTCAGTATCATACCTCCGCGGAACGAAATTAGTCGGCTGACCCTTGACCAACGTTGGGAAATAGTGAAAACTTATTTCCGAAGTGCGTGATGTATATCCCAAACAGTGCGTTTTTTGAAAAGAAGTTTTGGCTGAAATGCAACCACCGCGTCTGTTGTACGCAAGTTTATCCAAAAAGTTCGTGAGACTGGTTGTTAGTGGACATCACTCATGGTCTCCGTCGTCGTACGGTGCGCACAGATGAGAATGTGGCTGCTGCAGCCAAGAGAGAGAGACTCAATTCACGAACATCAACTCGCCATCGATCACAACATCTTAACTTTTCACGCACTAGCCTGAGGAGAATTCGGCACAAAGATCTCGTCTCGGATTACTCGCCTACAAGGTCCTATTAATTCATCAATTGAAGGCGCGCGATCATCCGCTTTGTTATCGCGTCGCTTCACAGTTTAGGCCTTAGAGCAGCTTGAATTGAACAACGATTTTGGGCGAAAATCATCCTTTCTGACAAGGCGCATTTTCATCTCGGCGTTAACAAACAAACATTATTGTCGGGAAGCCAATTCATCCACAGAGAGTAACAGTTTGGTGCGGATTGTGCAGTGGTGGCATTATTGGACCATTTTGCTTCGAAAACAAGGCTGGGAACAATGTTTCGGTCAACGGTGGGCGTTACAGAGCCATGTTAACCGACGTCTTTTTTATTGAAATTGAAGACATGGACTTAGACGACTTCCGGTTCATGCAGAATGGCGCGCCATGTCACACAACCCATGCCACAGTCGATCTTATGCGCACCAAATTCGCAAAACGTATTATCAGCCGGTCTTGGCGATGTCACCTCGGACCTGTGATTTGACCCCTTTGGATGTATTTTTGTGGGGAACCGTGATGGACCGATGTTAGCTTCTAAACAAAGCCAGAATCAATTTCCTATCTCACACTGTTTTTCTTTTATTTAAATTTATTTTTCTATTGTTCTTATCTAAGATCTGCTGGGAGTACATGACTGTAGTAAGAGCGCACGAAATATTTCCTCTTCAACCAACATGTCTCTACAATCAAGATGATCTTTTCCCAGCTGTTATTCCAGCCCAGCATTCCAAATTGATTGGGATCGTGTTTCGTGGCGGATCGTGTTTGTAGTCGTCAGCCGTTGCGTTGCTCTTTCGGTAAGATCCGTCTTCTTTGGCGTTGGATATGCAAACGTTAGGCTAGACTAATGTAGATTCACATCTGATTGCCTCTTCTCGTCCATGTACAGTCTACTCAAAGATCAAGCGCAGTAACTTCTTCTCTCACCACGGCCTCCCCACTTTTGACTAGGTCCATGCATTGCACCATAAAGCACGAGCGCGATCATAAGGGTCGCATATGAAGTCAGAGTTTGCTTGCTCTTCTTTTCAGATAGCTCTTGACGCCAAAGAAGCAGTGATTAGGAAGATTGCTTCTGCGCTTGATCTCTGTGCTGTTGTCGTTTCTAGACGAAGTCGTTGATTAGCTTGAGGCATTCTATACAAGGCGTCAATAGAGCGCGTCCTTTCTTGATCACAGCACATAGTTCGTCGTGCCTTCATATACTGCCACAACCGTTTAGCCGCCTACTATTACTGTGAGCGCCCCATTGATGACTTCTTGCACTAGTCAAATCAATTATACGCTTACGCAAGCGCATTGACATCTGGAGCCTCTTGTATTAGCCAGGGATGTCAAGGTGGTTACAAAAAAGTGCATCCTTTCGGCAGGATCATCGCCAAGAAACTCAAAAAAATTCGTTATCAAAAATCCTAGGATTTACAAAAATCTTCGTTTAAAACGTCTCTCAAATTTCGCCATTCCGAGTCGACTGAAACTGAAGCTCCTCTTCACTCATGAGAGAACAATGGCAAGTACAACATAAGTTGTCCCTACAGTTGCTGAGCCAAAGTCAAAACTTGCTGTAGGTCCACTTAGCAAAGAAGAGGAAGAATCCTCTTTCTGTCTTCGCGGAATGCTTGGCGTGGGACTTTGTTGTTGTTGAAGCTAGGCTCAAGCCCACCCTGGACTGTAGCACCACCGGAAGATGAAGAAGAAAAACCAACATGTGACCCAAATATTTTAAACGCTTTTAAAGCTTGTCTCCTGTTAAAGTGAAAACATTTTCACCATTTTCCTATGACCGATAAATGATAGCCCAAAAACAATTCCTGTCTGAAACAGATTTCGGAAAATTTTTTGAAATTTACTGATTTTTGGTTTTTTTTGTCGGTTTTTAAAACACTACATTGGAGCACCCAGGCTCAAAAACTGGTCCATTGTACACCATTTCAACGAACTCACCAGTAGATTATCAGGTAAACTCGATCTGAAAAGGCCCAAGTGAACTTCACTTGAATTCAACCATGAAAAGCTGACGCAGAGCTCCTCCCCCAAACTGACTCCCCACCCTCTCCCCAGTCCAGACCCCCACCCCCGCTTTCATTGTTTCAAAAAGCCTTCCACTTAATTCATTAAATTTCCGCCGCCAAACTCTCTGCCACGCAGTAATGAAAGTAATGAAAATCATTTCGAGGATTTCAAGGAAACACGTGCACTCCACTTCCAATTAAACGAACAATATCCAATTTTATCAGCAAAAATGAATTATTCCCCAGAGTGGCTTACTCCCCGGGGTTGCCCTTGGCCATCACGTAGAGACCTTCTCCATCATCGCCGCGTCCGAGACTTTTGGTGCGATTTTTTTTTAATTTTTGTTATCCGCTGACTTGAGCGAGACAGCGTGTTCCAACCAATCCCGCCCGCAATCGATTAAATATCGAATTTATTTTTTTTCCATGAAATTCCAATTCCACCCGCATGCGGCAATCAAAAATCCACAAAAGTTGCCTCATCGGGTCGCCGCCTCCCCCAGACTCTGCTTATCTGAGGATTCATAAATTTTCCAAGCGATTTCGAATTTTTGAACTTTTTTTTCTCTGTTGTTTATCTGCGTGAAAAGTTCAATGGGAGGGGAGGAGGTGGACGGGGGTGGTGTGTTTGTAGGTAAAGGATTCCATCGTGCTGCCATGCTGTGTACTGATTCATTTCACCTTACACATCATCGAGGCGTCGAGGAGTTTTGTAGTTCAAGTATCCCTTTACGGCGTGAAAAACGACTGATGTGGGTGGGGGAGGCGGGGGTGGGCTCCCTAAGCGCATTGGGGTAAGTTGATTTATGACACGATTGTAGTTGCTTTCCGCGATAAATTTTCCAGTTGGCGGATTTAAACATCTGTGGCGGATGTTCATAGAGCTATTTGGACATTTTTCATTCCTCCTCCTTATCCTTGGGCTCCTTCACTTGGCGGAAGTCGGGGCTGAGATTTTTATTGGCTTTTGATTGACAAAGTACCAGGGGTGAGGAGTGAGGGTGACTTTGAGTAGGCGGAGAATGGACCCTTGGTCTTATTGAAGTTGGACTAAGGTTAGCGGTATGATTGCACTACTTGGGAAGGTGTCGGCGCAATGGCCAGCAGAACAGCTATTCGTCTTTTCGAACACACAAAATGATTGTAGCGGCCTAGTTACATGAACAAGTGCCTGTAACAAGAGCTCAGGTTGGAGAAGTCTAAACACAAGCGATGCACTAGTCGAATGCCAGGGAGGGGCCGAATTAAGACCTCATTCTCTAGGCAAAGTCATTATTTGAAAACTGCGTTATAGCAAAAACTGAGTAGAAGGCGTTCGCAATATTTTCAGCCGTGATCCACTTTTCACCTGACTTAAGCTCAGCTTTTCGCCACTTAAGACAACACCTCCAACACTTCCAACACTTCCAACACTTTCAACACTTCCAATACTTCCAACACTTCCAATACTTCCAAAACTTCCACCACTTCCAATCAGTACTTCCAACACAGACCATCATTAAAGCTCATCATGCTGTCGCGTATGCAAGCGCATTGACATCTTGAGCCTTTTGTATTAGTCAGAGATGTCAAGGAGGTTACAAAATACTGCATTATTTCTGCAGGCTTCTGTCGTAAAAAGCGCGCAACTTTCAACACTTCCAAAACTACCAACAATGTCCAACACATTTAAGACTTTAGCAAATTTCAACACGAACCATCGCTTTCTCAGAAAGTTCGTCGCTGAAGCCCCGGAACTTACAACCATTCCAACATATTCCACCGCTTCCTCCATTTGTAGAGAGCTCCACAAGCCAAGTAATCCTCGGTAAAACCAAGGCCTCCGTCAGTTTTACAACCGAGTTCCATTTTTCACTTTCCACAGTTTCAGCAAGCTCTTGCTTAAGGCGCTGTACTTCCAACACTTCCAATACTTCCAACACTTCCAATGCTTCCAACACTTTCGAAACCGAGAAACTAGACACATCCAACACGGAATGCTAAAGGAAGCAAAAGGCCCTGTACTTCCAACAATTCCAACGGTTCCAACACATAGCTCCGCTTCCTCTATTTGCAGAGAGCCCCACAAGACGAGTAATCCACAGCAAGACCAAGGAATTCGTCAGATTTTTCAACGTGTTCCACTTTTCACGACTCGAGTTCAGCAAGTTGTAGCTTAAGGCGCTGACCTTCCAACATTTCCAATACTTCCATTATTTCCAACACTTTTGACACCAACCAATACAATCGTCTCCCATAGAAAGCCCTTCAAAACCGCGAAATCTTCAGCGAGACCAAGACCTCCGTCAGTCATCCACCCACCAGCACGCGCTGTAAACTCACGACACTTCATCGCACGAAAATCTCCTGTCGCATGTCCTTTTCTTTTCACCGCTATCAGCCATCCCGTAAATTCACTTGAAAATCACAAGGAAAATTTATGTAAATAGGATCACACGCATGTACCAGCAGAAAATGCTCTCGTGGCAGCAGCAAAAAGCACGAATCCACTCCCGCAGGACCTTCGGTTCAATTTCGATAACACGGCACAAGGAACTTTCAATTCAAGCCATCCATCTATCCACTTCGCAGATAAGATTTCGAATTTCCATATCTTTAAGCAACAAATCATAACCTCTTCTGGGGAAACTTATTCAATTTCATATCCTCGGAGCGAGTTGAATTGATTTATTTACTTGTGTCCTATCCGTGGATCGTCCTTTTTGATTCCCCCACGTCCAGGCCGCTGGCATTGATTTGTTGCAGTCGATGGATGAGGACGGGAGTCCTTTCTTTCAAAACGTGAACAAGCATCCTTCAGATGTTCCTTCGGTCCTCTTGTTTGTCTTCACATTTGGTTTAAGTGAAGTGAATAATAGGACGACAATGGAAGGACCTCGCACACCACTTGCGAGATGGATACGATTACAGTGTTAAGTTCAAATGCTGCCCGAGGGGGCTGGGGCTGGGTTGGGATGTAATAAAATGCTTGATCCTTTTCATTTTTCGGTTTTTGTCGGTCTGTTTGTGTCATTCAACCGAGGAATTTCTCGAACTAGATTATGTTTCAGTGGACACGGAGCGAGGACATGATGAATGATGACATTGAGTGGTGTGATAAGGACTTCCTTCAGGAAAAGGACGAAGTAACGTTCTTTTTACTTTTTTTCTTCGTGTTCTTTTTGATTTCGGTGGAAAAGGTTTTCCCGTCGTCTCCAAGGGATCAGGGGGATATCCTGGGGCTTGGGGTGGCCTTCAAAATGACCGTCTTTTGAGTGAAAACTTTTCAATCTTCTCAACCGACGTGCTCATGGTAATTAAGAAGGTTGCTGACAGCAAATTCATTTCGAATTTCCGCGCTGAAAGGAGCTGCGTGGAGCTCTAGCTCCAGAGGTGACAGTTTCTTCTGATGGAGTGTACAGTGAGTTGCTGCCGATAAGAGAACTCTTATCACTCGAACAGGGAAACAAGAAAAAGCACTTAAGTCGATGACGAAAGCACCTTTAAAATAGGGGGGTTTTTGAATGTGAACGAGACTGATTCGTAACTTCTTGGCCTATCCTGAAAACTGCAGATATTCTTGTCTTTGAGTGTGTTTATTGTGACCATCTTATTTCCTTTTTTTGTTTCATTTTTCGATTCATTCCGAAACCAAATTTGACCATTTTCGAGAGACCGTTTTTCGAAAGTAGTTTTGAGTCGGACAATATTTGCTTTGCTGGAGTATATCCTTTGACTAGAGGCAAAATGGGTAAAGATTCAGAAACATTCACATGTCAGCACGATGCTCAGAAGGATTTAGTTGAGGCTGTATTGCTCCTCTTGGACTTTTTTGAGTTTGGCGTCACGGTTTCAATGAAAGAGTGTAAACTTGATTTTACTGGTTGAAATGCATTTTTGAACGATTTGAACACTTTTTTGCGACGATAGTTACTCACGATAAATTGCTATCGACCATTCTCTACGACTGTCAAATGCCATCTAAGCCGAAATGGCTGCTAAACAAAATCGACCTGGATCATAACTATGTAAAAGGTCTTCCAGTATGGACTTCCAAACTTTGACAGTTGGTAGCGACCATATTGTTGAAGTTTCTTCTGTGAAACTGGCTGTTGTTTATTCAGTCTGTTTTGCCAAATCACCATGGATGGACATAACGTTCAAGAACAGATGCAAACGAAAACATTTTTTTCCAAAATGAGCGTTCTATTCGAGAAACGTTCTGCGCGCTTCGCCTATTTTACGGTCGCCATAACCGTCCTACCAAGAGGACTACGAGAATTCGCAGTGCGGAGGACAAATGTGAGTCCACTGGTTCAGTAAACAATAACCCAGCACCCGTACGTCTACGAAACGCAAGATCTACCCAAAACATCACCGCTGTCCGTCGCTCACAAGAACTCGGCCTTTCGCAGACCAGCCACAACTTGGGGAATTTTGCCTCGTGACTTGGGCCTGCATCCGTACAAAATTCAACTGAACTAGGAGCTGAAGGTAAACGACCACAGACAACGACATATGTTCGCTGAATGAGATCTGGGGCAGTTCGAAACTGGCCCTAATTTTCATCGAAAAATTATCTTCAGCGATGAGGCCCATTTCTTGACGAAGGGGTACGTCAACAAATACAATTGTCGAATTTGAAACGATACCAATCCACATGAGATCCAAAACCGTCCAATGCATCGCGAAAAAATCTCTGTTTGGTGTGGATTTTGGACTAGCGGCGTCTTCTTCTTGTTCTTCTTGTTCTTCTTCTTCTTCTTAGGGCGCTACACTCCGACATAGACCTGGGCCTCACCCAACAAGTCTCTCCAGCTGGCACGATCGCTTGCCAGCTGTCTCCAGATTCGCCCAAAAGTCGGCCTTAGGGCTGGCCTCGTCACCGGTCCATATTTCTTTGAGAACGACGTTGGCCAGGCCATCACCGTCAACAGCGAGCGCTCTAGGTCGATGATTACCAACTTCTTTTGACCTGGATTGGACGATATGGACACCAACGACATGTGGTTTCAACAGCGCGGCGCTACGTGCCACACAATTCACGCCACATTGGAAATTCCGCACGAGCGCTTCGAGGGCATGGTCATCTGACGTGGAGGTGATTTGAACTGGCCGCCCAGATCCTGCGATCTTACACCGTTAGAGTTATTCTTGTGGACTTTTCTGAAGTCACAGGTCTCTGGGAATAACCCACAAACCTCGTCGGCTCTCAAAGCCAACATAACCCATGCCATCGGTTAAATTTAGCCTGATTCATGCTCCAGAGTCATGAAAAACATTGTCATTTCCGATGCGAGTCACACAGAAAAGCCACGGGAGACATTTGAAGGATGTTATACTTCACACATAATGGCATCGATAGGGCTTTCAAACGAATGAAAAATTTCAATGATATCTGCCACACACTTCATTTTATTTGAATTTGAAGATAAGAAGCGCTTAATGAAATACCCCTTAGTTGAAGCTGTGTTAGATTAGGTTTTGGGTGACTGCTAGTGAATTCAGCAGCACACTTAGACCATGTTGGTCCATTGTGATACCCACAATCGGACTACGGATCGCGGATCGACCGCTCCAGTGACAGTGCCCTTAATTTGATTCCAACGGCAAATGGTGTCTGGATCTGATTTGAAAAAACCGGATAAAAGTGAATTAACTTTGCTTTCACTGGGATTCGAACCTGGAACTAATTTAGGGCAGGCACTATTTTTTTTGTTCTTTTCGGAAGATTTTTGAAACTCTACTCAGACTCAAAACTGGTCTATTGTACTGCCAGGTAGCAACCTACTCCAGTGCCTTTAGTTTGATCCCAACAGCAAATTGTGACTGGACCAGATTCGATTTCACTGGGATTCGAACCTGGGAGCCCTCTAGCTTGTGGCATGCACTTAACCAACTGCGCCATCCAGTCGCTGTGTTACTTCTCTGGAACTTTTTAGAGCTAGCCGTCACGGCTTCAATGAAAGCATGCAAACTAAGATTTGCAGAGGAATTAATTCTTGAAATGGATATTTGAATAATTCGAACCCCCTTATGTGGCAATACCTGCTCCAGGATAAATTGATGTCGACCATTCTCAACAACTGCCGAATGCCAGTTCACAAGTGTCATCCAAACCGAAATGGCGGCCAAATGAAATCGGGGTGGAACAGAAAAAGGTGCCTGCATTTCTACCAGTTGTGCTTTGTCACCTCCAAGTGAATCGGTCCTATTTTTCTCATTAACTTCTTGTAAGCTTGCAGCTAGGACATGATGTACGTATTTTAAGGACCACTTCCATTCAGTCGTATGGACAATAAGTTGTCAAGAGGAACAGTGTGTCCCTCTGATGGAAGCAATAAACTTTGGATCACAGCCAATGCATCACGGAACTTGATTCCAAAAAATATTGTTCCCTCAGTTCCTGGCACTGCATCCTGACGACACAGAGACTCTCACCGACCAAATCATTCAAGAAGTTGTCTCCTTCATGTTCATTTTGTCGAACTGCTCCCAATGCGGCTATCAAATCTTCTTGATAAATAATGGCATCGATGAACATTTCAAACGAATAAAATATATTGATGATATCTCACACATACTTTTGTTTTATTTAAATTCAAAGATAGGAAGCGCTGAATGAAGTGCCCTTTAAAGGCACGTTTGATTTGTGTTTTATTTTTCGTTCACGAGCGTGCCCGACTCTCATTCAAATGCCGGCCTAATTAAGTGGCAGACTCTAAGGACAAATGAAAAGCCTTGGTTGTGTTCGTCGTCACGCATCTCTGATCCCCCTTTTATTAGCCGCACGTGGGCGCCCGCAAAATTGTTTAACAACAAAATCACAGAAAAGCCTCCAGCATGGCTGCCCGGTACCTCGGTCATCGATATTCAGCGGTAATTATCATAATTTTATTGATTTAACTGAACTGCCAACATCTCGACCGCAGCCCTCTGCCAAATCAAGTTTACCTAATTCGCGGAAACGCGCATCGCATCAGAGCTCCTAAGTGAATTCGGCCGACGGTGCCCCACACTCTCGTGGGGTTCAAATCCAATTTCTTGAATTTTCAAAAATTTAATTTACAATTCCGATTGTGTAGTACTAACACGTTACACGCCGAATGGCAAACGGCGCGGCGGCGGCGGGCGCAATGTGACGAAAGGCAGGAAATAAGGAATTCGGAATTCCGTCGGCAACAACAGGGTGAAGCATAACCCAATTATTATCATTATTGTTATTATCGTGCTCCAGCGGGGGGCGGGGGGGGGAGGTAATGGAAATTACTTGCAAATATCCTGGAGTATCCCTCAAAGGCACGGCCGCCTGGGCGGGGGCTGGGGTCGGCACATTAACATATTTTTGTGTCGAAGAACAAGACAGAGAAAATGGGGAGGGAAGAAAAAAAAGGATACCGCATTCGGCACATCTCAGCATCTCGGCATTTCAGCGTTTTAGCACTTCCGGGGAAGGGGGATGGGCGAGAGCCTGGATTTTCCATTTAATTGTATGCAAAGTAAAATCGTATTTAGTTCTCCATCGAGGAGGCGTGGGGGGTTTTCGAATTTATTCCGGTCCAGGGACTCGCCCCGCTTCGCTTTGTCCGGATGCTGGGCCGTGTCTTGTCGGGGCCTCCAAAGAGCAGCTCTAATAGGTTTTATGTGTCATTAATGGTGATGGTTTGGACTTTTTTTTCCCCGTTTTTCTGTTTTATATTAAATTTTGTTGTCCGTTTGTTTCCTTTTTCTGTTGTTGGTGGTGTTTAGTGCTTCTTGGAAAAATAATTAATATCAACCCCCATCCCCCACTTTAAGATACGACTACATTGTGAAACAATTGCCTCCGCTTGCCCGGGGGAGGGGGGGGTGGCCTTTGAAGTGGGTGCATAAAAAATAATAAAATGATATTCAGACGAACCCTTTTAAGGTGCACCCTCACCGGCTGGCTGATGATGGGGCGAGCTTTTAATTTGACTGTAAAGAGGGGTGCGATGCGGCGTTAGCTACCGTAAAGAACCACAAAAATGTGTTGCCTGTGGTTTTATGCGGTGCTTTCCGGTGCCCGGCGACTGAGCGAGGGATTGGGTGGGAATGTGTTTCCAAGGTGGCCTCTCGGAATGAATGTTTGTGGATATCCTTTGAAAATGCCTTAAGTGGCAGTGATGGGAAGTCATTCCTGGAGGAGATAGTGCTTCAGCAGTTATCTCGGCACAAGTATCATCGAAGACGTTCAAGAATCCTTAAAATTTGCTTCTTTTCGGTGGAGCAAGGTAGACATTGAATGGGGTTATTCACTGATTTTGCAAAAGTTCAAGTGCTTACTTCAGGTAAATCCGAAAATGGGGGCAAAAATAGATAGATCGAAAGATGAATGACTGTTTAAGAAGCTCGCAGCATAAACCCAACCTCCACTCACATTATGGTTTGCAACTTTGACAGAAACACAAGAGGGAGACCATTTTCAGAGAAAAATCAAACAAGGCATCTGTTTACGTACTCAACAGAAAAGTATAACCTTCCATGTAAAAATTGGGCTTTCTTGACCTAATTGAGGCACTCTTCGGGAGAGATTTTCACAATAAGCTAGAATTTGAAAAGGTGTCGTGAAATAACGCCGAGTGAAATAATGCCGAATTAAAAAACTCGGCGTTATTTCACTCGGCGTAATTTCACTCGGCGTTATTTCACTCGGCGTTATTTCACTCGGCGTAATTTCACTCGGCGTTATTTCACTCGACGTTATTTCACTCCGAATCCCAAAACTCAGCGTTATTTCACGGCGTTATTTCATGGGCGCCGTGGCGTAGTGGGTTGGTGTGTCGACTCCTACGTTTGAGGTCTAAGGTTCAAATCTCGAAAAAAAACATCAAACATTTTTTCACGGCTCCACCTCTTTCGAGTCACCGACAATGCTCAAAGAGTATAACTGTCTAGAAATAGCTTCTCAATCTCGCCGTTCGGAGTCGGCATTAAACTGTAGGTCCCCTCCAC
Source organism: Myathropa florea (assembly GCA_930367185.1). NCBI lineage: Eukaryota > Metazoa > Arthropoda > Insecta > Diptera > Syrphidae > Myathropa > Myathropa florea. The sequence goes on along the minus strand of OV884004.1, from coordinate 99,243,012 downwards.
TCATGAGAGAACAATAGCACGCACAACACGAGTGGTTGCTGAGAAGCTAGGCCCAGGTCCACATCGGACTGTAGCGCCGCCATTATTATATTATTGTTATTTCATTCGGCGTTATTCCACTCGGCGTTACTTCACTCGGCGTTATTTCACGTCAACTGAAACTGATTTCGAAAGCATTCGCAAGAAAGTTGAGTATGCGAACGTTCACGTGGGGAACCAGACAATGAAATCCAAGGACACACAACAATATCTCGGTGTTTTGCTTGAGAACAAGTTTTAAGTCAGAACCCATATCAAGTCCGTCCGTAGGTAGCCATTGCTAATGCAAGCAGTGCTCTCTCGAGTGCTGTACACAGTTGGTGCTGCTTGATTCAGAGACCTTCGGTGTAGGAGTCGACACACTTGCACGCCGCTACATCGTCCACCCCCTTTATTTAGTATTCACAAATTTCAGTTTATTATCTCAGATCTTAAGTAAATTTGTAGGCAAAACTCGTTGTGAAAATCAAAACGCCCAGTCCCAGATGAAGCGAACAACATTTTCAATTCCTCGCTAAAGTTCCCTCCTGACGATGTCGCAGATAAGTCTTCTCCCACGTCCAACAGCTCTAAATCAAAGTTGAAATTGGAAAGTCAAATTGTCCACCTTTCGATTGAGGACTGGCAAATGAGACCCATCCCCCGCGCACCAGATTGCAAATCAACAATTCCAGCACCCAAATGATATGCACTTCATTCGGTCCCCGTTCGAATCGTTTGCATATCTCCACCGGCCACACTAAGTAACACGGTCGTTTCAGATCAATCTCATCTCAGTCCAATTGCAATGCAAAACCAAAAGCCCCATGTTCTCAGAAACTACACGCTGGCAGTCCTTGTTTAATAATTACCAATGCATCCATTCCCAGGACAGGACACAGAGTATCTCCCGCATGTATCTGGTCCGAAACGTTGAAGTACGAATTAATTATCGAGAACAACTCATGAACCTCACCAGACCACAGATACACAGATTTTGATCTGAAATTTTGTGATACCAATGAATCATGAGCCAGGACATGCGTCCCTATCTGCGTCCAGGGTCTGCTTTGTCCGTGTCGGACATACCCCTGCATAATGCACTCGCAGTCATCGGCTCTGATTGTATATTTTATTGAATTATTTTATTTTGTAAATTAACAACAAAACAAAAGTACATACGTGTGGTGGAGGTACGGAGGTACGGAAATAGGCGCGTGGGGGGGGAGTGTGTGGGTCCTTTCATTTATATTTCGAGTTCCAGGATATTGGTAATTAATTTGTGTGCGTTCTTCTCTGGCCATGTGATTGGTCTGCTTGTATTCCGGCAAATGAGTCCAGTTGTTGGTCGGTAATAGAATTAGGATCTGTTTACTCTCTGGCCACGGGGGCGGGCAGACTCGGCGGGCGGGTGGTGAATAATTGAATTTCTGCTGGACCAACAAATGTAAACAATTTCTGTTTTGTTTAAAATAATAGGGCAGCACAGAGTGAAGGGTCGCTTCGGTGCATGTGCTCGTTTGTGGGGAGATTTGATTAAGGGCGAGTCTTTTGCCTTGAATGTCCATGCAGCCGGGAAAATTGTGGAACAAAATTCATCGAGAAATGAACCAATTCCCTTGACGATGGCAGTCTTTTCGGGATGGGTTCAGACATCCTGAATGTGGCCTTCTTGAATTGAACCCTTCCCAGAATGTTTGCCGTGCAAATTTCGGTAAAATGCCGTTGAAAATAAAAGGGTTTTTTTTTCTGGGGGATTTTTGAAAGGCTTCTGGAGCACTCAGACTCAAAACTGGTCCATTGTACTGCCAGGTAGCAACCTTCGTGCTAAGTGCCGTTAATTTGATCCCAACGGCAAAGGGTGACTGAGCAGATTCGATTTCACTGGGATTCGAACCTGGGATCCCTCTCACGTGGGGCAGCCACTTAACCAACTGCGACATCCAGACGTTTATGGAAGGGGTTTAAGTCTGAATACGTGGGTGCCGTGGCGTTGTGGGTAGGTGCGTCGACTCCTATGCTCGATATTCTTGGTTCGATTCCCGGAAAAAACTCCTAACATTTTTTCACGGCTCCACCTCTTTCGAGTCACTGACAATGCTCAAAGAGTATAACTGTCTAGAAAAAAAGCTTCTCAATCTCGCCGTTCGAAGTCGGCATTAAACTGTAGGTCCCCTCCACTCGTGCAAGAACAATAGCACGCACAACACGAGTGGTTGCTGAGAAGCTAGGCCCAGGTCCACCTCGGACTGTAGCGCCGCCATTATTATTATTTTTAGTCTGAATACAACATTTGTCCAGACTATTCAGCAGGTACTCAATTTTGACGTTTCTGCAGTCACCAGAAGTATTCAACGAACATTAGACTTATGCCGACATAAAACAGCTATTTTTGAGAGTTTTACTTGAGTGTGCCCCCATCTTATGTAAGACAGCTTGGTCTTGATGACTGGAAGCATCGTGTCCAGGACCGTCGAAGATAGAAAGCAGCGATACCTCAGGTTCAGACTCTCCATGGGTCGAAGGCCTGTTAAGTAAGTAAGTAAGTACTCCATCGCAGCTTTGTCAATGTCTTCCAAGGCGTTAGGTCTTTCAAAAGAAAGGCGACAGAAATTGAACTTCAGACTCCGGCAAAGCAGCCAACGCACATAAGAGTTACGGCCGGACAATCACCAATATTGTGTTTAGTTAGGAGTGAAACTTTCGGCTAACACTAAATGACCGCACTTGGACATGGCATTTCAACGGTGAACATTTCAAAATCTTTCATTAAGATTTTGATTTTTCCGATGCATGAAACGTTATTCAATTGTTGTCCCTTACAGACAACTTTTCTTCCTTAAGGACCAACTATCGTATAACGACCGTACGGAAACTTAAGCGAACAAAAGTAACCGAGCGAATACAATACACTGTGACCACGGTAACCGCTTCGTTCAGTTTCGTTAAGTTCGTTTACTTTGGCCTGCTTACGCCGGAGCGAAGCGGGTCCCTCTTTAGGTAAATAAATTCCAGTTGACAGCAGAGTTCTCGTAAAATTTCCATAAACATGATGGACGATACTTCGGGTTACTTTTCGATTTCGTTTGACATAAGCTTAAGTTTTCGAACAGCTATTTTAGTTGGCCCTTTACTTTAAAAGGCCTGCGACCCCTGGAGGATCTGAGCCTGAACTATTGCCACTATCGCAGCACTTAAGACCACGTTGCCTTGAATATCCTCGATGGCTTAGGTTAAGTTAGGTAACTGGGTGCCCTTGCTGACATAAAAACATTTCAACGACTCACTTAGACCACTGTGAGGCCATTGTCCACAAAAAGTTTGAACCATTGGAAAACCTAAACTTCCACGTATCGATAACTATGTTAAACCACCCAGACCGAGATATTTATCTGAGGAGTTTGTTAGGCTCTATTTTCACTGGATGATCAGCTCCGAAAAAAAGAATTTTCCTAGGATTTCCTTCCACCTAACGGCTAGTGCAAGACAATCGCACAGTAGGTGTCGAATAGATTATATTTCTTCTTCGCCTCTGCAGCTTCTACAAAAGTCGTTATGGGGTATTTCCAGCCGTGCTGCGTGATTTCCTATCGCGCAGTGCCCTGTCACGACCACAACGGCTGTTCGTCTTCCTTCGTCATCCCTTCGACTTAGTTTTATGTAAATTCGGTAAATTCGGTTTATGTTCATCGGTAAATTTCCTCTTGTCGTAGACTGGTCATAAGGATTTACCTGTAGCGCATGTGTCTAATTGACACCAGCGTTTATTAGGTGCGTCGTTAGATTCAGTGTCTATTTCCTCGATGGCTTCGTCTTTATACCGGAGATACGGTCTACCTTTTTTTCTCGAACCAGGAGGGTCGTTTCCAAAGACTCTCTTGGCTAGAGAATTGGGCTTCATTCGAGTCAGTTTAGTGAACTGAATATTGCCATCCGAACCATGTCCGCGTCTTTGTACAGCGTTCTCGGTAATGTTTTCTACTTCAGTCGCCTTCCTCGCAGACAGGACCACATATCCGGCGCAGATTTTTTTCTTTCGAAGTCGACAAGAACGCGCTATGCAGTCCTGCTTCTCGTCCAACTTTCGGCTCCATATTGCAAGACTGGCAGGGTTAGAGACTTGTAGAGTATGGTTTTAGTCTTTAGAGTCTGGAGTTTTGAACCGGTAACACTGCGATTCTAGATCAGATCTCCACCAAAATAAAGTTCATGTTTGCCGCGAGGTAGACAAACTCCCTGCCCTTATAATTTTATCTGTCAATTGTGACGTTTTGTCCTTCATGAGGAGCAACTCAGCTGCTCGTAAACTGAAGAATGGACTAAACTCTGATTGACAATCGTGATAAACCTGAAATTGGGATGTTGGAGTGAAGAAAAACAAGTGCCAATGCAGGGATGTAGGCTAAATGAAGAGGGGAAGGGGAAGCTGCGATTGTTGTTCAAGATTAACTCACTTAGAATACTCGATTTCCCCATTTGTCCCTAAGTGTTTAAGTGATTTGTTCGTTTCATACACTCACTTTGCACGCAGCTCATCCATCCCACAGCCCCCGCGTGATTTCATCAATCTCTGTTCGAGACTACCAGACACGCAACCCATCGTTCTCTGTCATCTCAGAGTTGAGCTGATCTAACAAGATTGATGTCGTCAATTTGTAAGACGAATTCCCGCTGAAAAACGAAGGCAACACAAATTAACAGTCAACCCTTTCACCAAGGCACCCCCGCCAGCCCCCACCCACCAATGACTGATTGATTAATCCGCACGCAAATTAAAATTTTTCATAAATTAATCAAATCCAACTTCAAGTACCAGCCCAATGATCCATCTCAAGTGCTAACGCCTCGCTTCCTCCGAATCGTCCCCGTCCCCGAGTCACCGCCACCCTTCAGTTAACTTCGAGAAACGATCCATAAAGCAAATACCATAGCCGTCAGCTCTTCATCTCAACTTCATAACTCAAATCGTATTCAAAACCCATTCCAAGCCATCGCCTTCGAGGACTCGTTCGTCGATAATAAATTGCCATCGCACGCAGCCAGCCCGCTGCAGACCAAAGCTTGACATCGAACATAATTTTTTGCCGCCGCCTGACTTTGTGTTGTTCTTGCGTGGGGAGGGGGAGGGGGGAGGGTCGAGGAAGCCCATCGGATTCAATCAGAGTATCTGGCACCAAAGTGTCCTGACGCATCGCCGGCATAATTAATACACGTCCATTCCATTATCAGTAATATTCAATCTTTTTGGCAAATAACTTTCGCGGCACATTAAGTCCTCCCCGCCGCAGCAGGACGCCCTGCTGCTGGTGTCTGGAGCGGCACTCTGCGCTCTGCAGCAGCCGTTATCCGTTTAAGATCGGCGGGGAGAATTTATTACCCATTACTGGGAGAAGATAATGCCCGTCGCACTAATCCTTATTATCATTCGGGGAGTATTACGGGCGAGGCTCCATAACTAACGCCCGGGCGTATCCTAACTGCTTCATGGTGCTTAGTGCCACTTCAAGCACCACCACCGGCCGCAGCCCACACGTACGACCGACGCGCCGGGCCATGCATGTGTACGTGTGTCCTCGCCCGGGTGTTCCATCATAGAAAATTCAAAACGATTAATCATGGCAATTCATTGTGAATTACGCTGCCGGAGGACATTTTCATCATTCGTCATATTGTTGAGGTCCTGTGCTGGTAATGATGCTAAAATGCTGATGTTCCCCCACCCACTCCCAGCTCCAGCTCCAGCTCCCGCTGGTCGGGCTACTTCTGTTGGCCGTCAAAGTTGTCGTCCAAATGAATGGTTTATCATCAGCATACAGAGCTCCCAATCATGGGGTATTTGTTTATCCTCGGATATTTAACTGTCTGTCCCTGAGAGTGTATGCAGGACTGGGAGACACCCCCCGTTGATGTTGCAGAACTCATGTTGTGGCCGGATTGTGCGCTCTTGCAGTTTCTTAGCCCCGACTGCGGTTGGCTTCATTTGTCTTCCTGTCACATTTGTGTGGATAGTTTTATTGTTCTGGTGTTTTCATTACCTACTGCTGATGTCTTTCTTCGGTTGGCAAGTGTTCTTGTTTGTTGTGCACTTGCGAGTCACTTTTGGGAGCGCTTTGGTGGAGCAGGAGAATTTATGTGAGAGTAGATTTCGATAACATTAAATGGGAGTTTATTCAAATGGAAGACTGCTTTGGAAGACGGTGGCTGGCTTCTCGGTTTGATAGCCGCATTGGGAGCAGTTCGACAAAGTGAAAATGAAGGAGACAACTTCTTGAATGATTTGCTTGGTGAGTGCCTCTGCGTCGTCAGGATGCAGTGCCAGGAACTGAGGGAACAATATTTTTTGGAATCAAGTTCCGCGATGCATTGGCTGTGATCCAAAGTTTATTGCTTCCATCAGAGGGACACACTACTCCTCTTAACAAGTTATTGTCCATACGACTGAATGGAAGTGGTCCTTAAAATACGTACTCGTATATCATGTCATAGCTACAAGCTAACAAGAAGTTAATGAGAAAAATCTGACTGATTCACTTAGAGGTGACAGAGCAAAACTGGTAGAAACGCAAGCACCTTTTTCTGTTCCACCCCGATTTCATTTGGCCGCCATTTCGGTTTGGATGACACTTGTGAACTGGCATTCGGCAGTTGTTGAGAATGGTCGACATCAATTTATCCTGGAGCAGGTATTGCCACAACAGGGGGTTCGAATTATTCAAATATCCATTTCAAGAATTAATTCCTCTGCAAATCTTAGTTTGCATGCTTTCATTGAAGTCGTGACGCCCAACTCTAAAAATGTTCCAGAGAAGTAACACAGCGACTGGATGGCGCAGTTGGTTAAGTGCCTGCTCCTTGCTCGAGGGGTCCCAGGTTCGAATCCCAGTGAAATCGAATCTGATCCAGTCACCATTTGCCGTTGGGATCAAATTAACGGCACTGGAATAGGTTGGTAGCTGGCAGTACAATAGACCAGTTTTGAGTCTGAGTAGAGTTTCAAAAATCTTCCGAAAAGAACAAAAAAAATAGTGCCTGCCCTAAATTAGTCCCAAGTTCGAATCCCAGTGAAGGCAAAGTTAAGTCGCTTTTATGCGGTTTTTCAAATCTGGTCCAGCCACCATTTGCCGTGGGGATCAAATTAAGGGCACTATCACTGGAGCGGTCGATCAGTGGTAGTATTCCGACTGTGGGTATCACAAGGGACCAACATGGTCCAAGTGTGCTGGTGGATTTACCCCTAACCGAGCCTAACACAGTTTCAACTAAGGGGTATTTCACTAAGCGCTTCTTATTTTCAAATTCAAATAAAAGAAAGTGTATTTGAGATACCATCGAAATTCTGTATTCGTTTGAAAGGCCCATTGATGCCATTATGTGCCAAATATAAAATAGTTAAAAAATCTACCGCGGCTTTTCTGGGCGGCGCCCATCCGAAATGCCCAATTTTCCAGGACTCTGGTGCATAAATCAGGCTGAATTCGACCGATGGCATGAGTTATGTTGGCTTTGAGGGTGGCTGTGGTTTGTAGCTTATTCGCATAGACCTGCGACTTCAGAAACAGAAACAGAAACAGAAACCCCACACGAAACAGGGTCTAAGGGGGTCAAATCGCACGATCTCGGTGACCAGTTCACATCACCTCCACGTGAGATGACCATGCCTTCGAATCGTTCGTGCAAAATTTCCAATGTGGCGTGAGGCGTGTGGCACGTAGCGCCGTCCTGTTGAAACCACATGTCCTTGATGTCTACATCATCCATTTCAGGCCAAATGAGGTTGGTAATCATCGACCTATAGCGCTCGCTGTTGACGGTGATGGCCTGGCTAACGTCATTCTCAAAGGAATATGGACCGATGACACCGCCAGCCCTTATGCCGACTTGGTGTGCGAAACTGGAGACAGCTGGCAAGTGATTGTGTCGAATGGAGAGGCTTGCTGGGTAAGGCCCAGATCTACGTCCGACTGTAGCGCCCTAAGAAGAAGAAGAAGAAGACGCCGCTAGCCCAAAATCCATAGTAAACAGTGATTTTTTCGGGATACATTAGACGCTCTTGGTTCTCATGTGGATTGGTACCGTCCCAAATTCGACAATTTTGTTAGTTGGCGTACCCTTTCGTCCAGATATGAACCTCATCATTGAAGATAATTTTTCGATGAAAATTAGGGTCAGTTTCCAACTGCTCCAGAGCTCATTCAGCGAACACGCGTCGTTGTCTATGGTCGCGTTGTTTACCTCCAGCTCCTGGGTTAGTTAAATTTTGTACGGGTGCAGGCTCAAGTCACGACCCAAAATTCACCAAGTTGTGGTCTTCGAAAGGCCGAGTTCTTGTGAGCGGGGCGAAATCGACTGTCTCGGATTCTCCTGCACACTCTCACGGATAGCGGCGATGTTTTAGGCAGATCTTGCGTTTCGTCGACGTACGGGTGTTGGTTTATTGTTTACTGAAGCAGTGGACTCACATTTGTCATCCGCACTGCGAATTCTCGTAGTCCTCTTGGTAGGACGGTTATGACGACCTTAAAATGGTCGAAGTGCGTGGAACGTTGCCCGAACACTCATTTTGATAAAACAATTTTATCATTTGCATCTGTCGTTGAACGTTATGTTCATCCACGGTATTTTGGCAAAACAGACTGAATAAATGACAGCCAATGTCACAGATGTAGCTTCAACAATATGGTTGCTATCAACTGCCAATGTTCGGAAGTTCCCATCAGAAGACCTTTACTTTACTGACCTTTACTTTTTGTTGGAAGACTTAAACGACTGATGCTTTTTTTCCAAATCGATGATCAAAAGTCACGTTCGATTGACCACCAATAACATGTCTCCTTTTTAAAATTCCACTGACTTTATGACAATTTAGGATTAAATTCCAAAAAAAAACCACAAAGCCACGTCCATACGTAGCCCAGAGTTGTTGTTGCACCCAACTTCATACCCGTCGCGCCGCATAAGGTCAACAACAACAATTTATTCCAAACTAACAAAACAAAAAAGGGAATAATTGCATTGGGTCAATATTTCCACAGCACACAACCGTCGCTTCTGGTGCAGAAATCTAATTTCCAAAATACAACTCATTTCCGAGCACACCCCGGCCGGCAACGCTCCGTCCCCGTGCTCCTGCGGCGATCTTAAAACAGAATTTATTCCAAGCTTATGCCGTGTTTGCTTAAATTAATTTAAACAAAATATTCGAAATCCCCACAAATATGCATATGCATGCGATTGCAGCCGCCCGTCCGGCTGAGCGAGCACGAAAAATAACCGGGACAAAAAAACAACAGATCGAAGGCAAAAAAGGGAAAAAAATTACAAAAACGATCCGAAAACAACATTGTTTCAATCTGAGTAAATAGCACCCGCGTGCCCACGCCCCGGCCACTTGAGTGTCACGGCGATATCCTTAAACACGGGCACACATGGGCGTCCGGTGGAGGGGCGCTCGTAGATTTTTATGCGCCATTTGCATATTTACTTTGTCCAAACCGAATCAAAACAATTTCAATTGATTTTGTCGGATCCACTCGTGCACACAAAATGATGTCCTTTTCTGTCAACGACCCGCCGCCCACGCCGCTCTCGGCGACTGAGACGTGGTGGCCCTCTCGCTTCCCATTTTTGAGTGCACACTCGTTTCTCTGCTCGTTTTTCGGTCCGATTCGTTTTTGTTTTTCCGCGTTTTTGCGAGCGCGATAATGCCGAACTGATATCTGTCTCCGAGTAATGATGGCATTCCACGTGATATATGACGCCAAATTGATATTACACTGGAAAGGCCCAAAGTCCACAGTCCGGCAGCGCAGAGCCCAGAGCCGAAAGCCGAAAGCCGACAGCCGATTTCCCATTAAGGATGAAAAATGCTGAAATAAACTTTGGTCATTGCTGGATGAGAAAACGGCACAAAAAAGCACATAACACAAAAAAGGGAAAAAATTAAAGTCGAAATAACAGCAGAACGAGAGGAAAATTGCAAAATTGCGCTGCCCAGGGGATGGGGGCTGGGGGGGTGGCATGCAATCTGGCACGCTCGTCCTTGCAAATGGGAAATCGCAATCATTCGATATATATAATTCGGTGACAAAGTAAATAAATCTCCGAATGCAGTTACTGGCTGATGGGCGCTGCGGACGCAGAGGGTGCGAGGGTGGAAACAAAACAACAACAAAATCTGATGATTTGGCGCTGGGATTGTGTAACCATTGCAATTTAAAATTGAACAGTTAATGATTTCAGGCTTTACGAGGACTTAACATTTCGTCATCATCGGCTCGGTGTTAATGTTGGGAAAAAAATGGCGGGTGACAGTGGGGGTGAAGGGTGACTTGCTTGACGCTGATGGAAAAATGTCGAAAACAGATGCACTTGACACGGGAAAGGAGAGTCGGGTTAAAGCAGCTGAATAGAGCGGGGCATTCGAGAAAAGGAGTGGTCGAGTTGCCATTTTTGTGTTACAGGTCGACTTTGTTTGGGCGCCATTTTGGGTTGGATGACATTTGGCAGAGGTACAGAGTGCTTCTTCAAATCGGCTCAGCAGCTGGGTTAAGCGGGCGACATCGACATTGTCGCTCTTTCCCAGCGACCCCAGAGTGCTTCTTCAAATCGGTTCAGCTTCTGGGTGAAGCGGGTGACATCGACATTGCCACGCTTTCCGAGCGACCCATAGAAGACTCATTCACGGCGATTGAAGACAGGCGAAACAAGCTGGTCTCAAAGTTAATCTGGGGATGACAAAGTATGCTGAAGAGTAAAATTCGACCCGTCGTCTATCGTCTAGGAGAAAACGTCACAATTCATAGCTACAATTTTAGGTAGTTGTGGGAAGTACTCGCCGGGATAGGGTGAGGAACACGGCAGTGCGCGAGAAACTCAATATTGGGCAGCTGCTTCCTCGAACGGAAAGGACTTTATTTCGTTGGTTTGGCCACGTGGCACGAATGTCTCCATCATCACGACTTCCGAGGCGTGCCTTGAATGCGATTCCATCAGGTTGGCGACCGCTTGGCAGATCCAGGACGAGATGGTTGGACCAGGTCCAAAAACTCGCCTGGTTGCGCTTGGGCATAGCTCCAGCTGAGTTAGAGTCGATGACAGAGGATCGAGTGACCTGGGGATCTCTCGTGGATGCATTGCCCCCGCGACCCCTTTAGTGGAACATGCGGGTCACTGAAAATGATGGTGATGATGATGATGAAGGAGTTTGTCTCGGGGAAAAAGTGCAATGGACTCAAATTGTTCGTCTAAGTGAGCCGCAACACTAGTCGCAAGGGAACCCTTCAATCCAGCTACCTACCTCGGAGTGAACATGATATGCTCAAACCGCATCTTTGTGGAGACCCGATGAAGAATCGCCCAAGACAACCGCTGCTACTACTGTCTGTCGAAACAACTAGGGTCAAAACTCCTGACGCGAAGAACCAAAATCATGTCTTGCTATATGAAGCCGAAACCTGGAGGATAAGCAGGACTGCTGCAGCAGGCTCAGCCTGGCACAAGACCGTGCTGGATGGAGAGGTATGTTGGGTAAGGCCCAGGTCCACCCCAGCGTTTAGCGCCGGTTGTAGAAGAAGAAGGAGAAGAAACTGGCTCAGTCACAACAAGCGAATGAACACCAATGATCCAACCAAGAGAGTCGTTGAATACGAGCTTCTTGGGTCGATAAGGAAAGGAAGACCAAACTTTCGGTATTGCGACAGTCAGCCAGCACTAAAAATACTTTAAGGAAGCTTAGGAGAACTGAAGCAATCGATAGAATACACAAAAATGATACACTGTGACTATTAAAACTGCTTCGTTAAGTTTCGTTAAGTTCGTTCAGTTTCAGTAAGTTCGTTTAGTTTCTTTAAGTTCTTTCAGTTTCCGAAAGTTCGTTAAGTTTCGTTAAGTTCCTTCAGTTTCAGTAAGTTCATTCAGTTTCAGTAAGTTCGATCAGTTTCTGGAATTTCGTTAAGTTTCGTTAAGTTCGTTCAGATTCAGTAAGTTCGTTTAGTTTCAGTAAGTTCGTTCAGTTTAGGTAATTTCGTTCAGTTTCGTTCAGTTCGTTCAGTTTCGTCAAGTTCGTTCACTTTTGCCTACCTACGCGGTAGCGAAATGAATCGCTCTCTACGTATTTAAATGTCAGTTGGTTACTGAATTCTCAGCTTCTTTAAAAAATCATTAACAATTTAAAAATTTACCATGCTTTCGGTTGCTTTTCGTTTAGTGTTGACATAAGCTTATGTTTTCTTGCTGCCATTATAGTTGGCTCTTACATAAAAATTGCCTTGCAGATAGCGTCAAATGTTTGAAAAGGAATCCACTCCAAAGTCCTAATTCACTCAGACATACAACTTTACTGGCTACAGAGAGAATACCCATCATTTGTCGGAATCAAAAGTTACCATCCGTTGACATCATCCACTCAAAAGTTCGACGCCACCAAAAAAAAAAACTGAGCATCATTAAATTTTGACCAGAAAATCTGTCTTCATCCAGCGGATTCGCCGTAAACCGCCAACGAGCGATTGCGGACTTCGATTTATTGCCTGTCATTCCTATTCACACACAATAACATGTGCGAGTTCCAAGCCACTCATCCTCAAATCAAACAAAGGACCAAAGTCGACCACGATAATGCGCATCGGTCGGTGAAATTAAATTGATTTAGGGCAATCATTTTGTCGGCATTACTGTTCGGTCAGCCTTGAACGCTTCTGCACACAACAAAGCACACTCGCTCGCCCACATGTGTGTGTATAGTCGTCCGCTCAGTCCTTATCCCCCATAAGTCCTCATCCATTCATCGTCTGCCCAACTGTCGTCCTTGTCTTCGTCTTCATTGCCGTCGTCATCGTCCTTCTCTGAGTTAGATTGCAGTTGGCTAGCTCCAGTTAACCGATTCGTAAAATACTTAGTCCGCAGGACGACAGTAATACCCCAAAGAGTTGTTTCTTCCTCCTCTCTCAGATTTCCTCTTTCTGTTTTGTTTCCCTCCTCGAGGATGATCCAACAAAGAAGGAACGTCGGCAAAGTGAATAAATATGATAGCCACTCTTTATTATTAAATGTATACCGTTGTGAATATCCTTTTAACTCCGCTGAACTTTATCAACAAACGACAAAAGGACAAGAGGATGATGATGCTGATGCTGATGCTGATGCTGATGATAGTGACGTTGATGGTGATGTTGATGGAAGTGGCAAGCCACTAACCGACACTCCTGCAGAAGGAGGGAGGGGGCGTTTCCAGCGAAGGAGTGAGTATCCTTCCGTGAATGGAAACATCTCAAGTTTGTGCAGTTCATTCGAAAAGATTCGGACTCACTTGGAAATTAATTATTGCAGCTGAAGTTTTCTTTCAGTTTCTGATGAAGTCTGCCAACTTGAGTGGTGAGCAGCAGTCAGTCTCGTCTGAAAGGAATCCATCAGCTTATTGGGCTCCTTGTTGACTGTGTGTGGGAATGACCAGATGAGACCATGAGTTTGGCGTCATTTATCTTCGCTCAAGGTAAAGCCATATTGAGGCCCAGGTCCACACCGGGCTGTTTTGCGAACAAGGAGAAGGCAAAGCGGATTCAATGGATTTTTGCAGCGTCATTTGGATAAGTTTGATTTGAGGAGCATCTCTGACACCTTGGCCCATGTCAGATGACTTTCTATGGGAGCGTGCTCAGTGGATGGTGAATCATAGGAAATGTTTGTATCCTGGACTTCTTTTCGTGGGCATCGAAGAGATGCTTGACGTGTAAGTTTCAATTCGAAGAAACCTGAAATTGATCTTAAAAATGTGCCAAGTCATCTGCTTGGCACATTAACGTGTAGTAACTTTAAGCGAAGTCACTCCTTGTTGACCTGAAGAACTGTAAGTTTTAGACTTCTGTAAAGAAGACCTCTTATGGATGCTGACGCCGCTATCCTTTTTTTAAAAATGTAACTTAAAATTGAAAGTTCCAGTTCCAGTTCCCTAGGAATTCATCACCAGAGACAAAGAGACTCTGAGCCATCACTTAAGCTCACAGTTCCTCAAAGGCTGCCTCAGAAACTCCCCGAGATTTAAGTAGTTCCTCTAAGCCCTACTTTTGCATTTCACATCCTTCCCTCGTAATGCATTAGAATTTCACCACTCCGACTGGGAGGCACCCATTTTTCAAACCCATCGCCGGCCTTAACCCGAAGTTAACGTGCAACATAAAGTGATGATCCAAGCAAAATGAGAACATCAGAAAAAAATCGAAACAAAACCAGTGGAAGCAGTGAAACCGTGCACAGTGCATAGAGCACTTTCGGAGTCTCTCGAGGACAACCCTTCTGCTGTATTTTTCTGTCACATCTGCGGAACTTTTCTTTCCATAAGTGAATTAAACTTTTGCCCAAGGAAACCCGAGCAGAAATAAGTGGTTGTCCTGGGCGACGACGACGACGACGGGGGGATGAAATACAACAGAAACTGAAAAACTATGCATTCTTGTGGTCGGAGACGTGTGTGTGTGTGTGCTTGGTAAGGGATGCGAATGATTCATTTTCCTATGGAATCCTCTGACGGGGGTCTTCATCGCTCTGAGACGTGCAAGGGTGTGTGGGGAAAGTTGTAAATTTAAATTGCAATGAAATGTCATGTTAGCACTCACACAAAGGAACACCGAGTCGGTGTGAGTGATAAATTGTAACTAAGAAAATTTTCGTACACACTTAATCATATTTTCAACACGAATGCATGCGAGTGGGGGATGAATGGCCGAGAGGCGGCAAAGTTTTGCGAACACTCGTCTCGAGAGTGATGCTTTGGAATCATTTGTGTCCCGAGGAGCTAAGTGGGGGATCTTAAGTGCGTCTGAATGTGTGCTGTCGGCTTTTAAGGTGGGAATTTAGTTTTCATCTCAAGTCGACGCCCCAGTTCAAAGACTTTTTGAGCCGCGCTTAAGGCTTGAAAAAAGGGTTAATTAGGCCGGCGTGTTAAATGTGTTTTGGGCACGCTTGTGTATGACGTCCAGCTCAACCGGCGTTTTAAATGAGGGACGCCTGTGAAGCCTTAAGCGCGGCTTGCGAAATAATGTGAATTAGGCCAACGTATTATACGGTTGTGTACGAGGCCCCAGTTCAACGGGCCAATTGAATGAGTTTCAGGCACAATTGTGTACGATGTCCAACTCAGATGAGGGATGACTGTGAAGCCTTAAGAGCGGCTTGCGAAAAAATGTTAATTAGGCCAGCATATAATACGCTTGTGTACGAGGCCCCAGTTCAACGGGCTAATTGAACGAGTTTCGGGCTCGCTTGTGTACGACGTGCAGCTCAACCGGCATTTTGAATGAGGGACGCCTGTGAAGCCTTAAGCGCGGCTTGCGAAATAATGTGAATTAGGCCAACGTATTATACGGTTGTGTACGAGACCCCAGTTCAACGGGCCAATTGAATGAGTTTCAGGCACAATTGTGTACGATGTCCAACTCAGATGAGGGATGACTGTGAAGCCTTAAGCGCGGCTTGCGAAAAAATGTTAATTAGACCAGCGTATTATACGGTTGCGTACGTGGCCCTAGTTCAACGGACTAATCGAATTAGTTTTGAGCACTCTTGTGCAGCCTTAAGCGCGGCTTCTGAAAACATGTTCGAATTGCGGTGTTTTTCGTACAAAAGCGTGCCCGAAGAGGGAGTTTTTTGGATCTCTCACGTCGTTAATGTGGCTTGACACCTGGCGATTGTCAGACTGGAGTGATTGTACCTCTTTTCATAAAGGGGGACAAGAGAGAGTGCTCCTTCAGGGGAATATCTCTTTTAAGTCTCCCGGGTAAAGTCTACGCTAAGGTGTTGGAGGCGCGTTCTAGAGCTATGGTCAAATCCAGAATGGAAGATGAACAGTGCGGTTTCCGAACAAAGGTTCCGTTTTCCAAACCACAGCTCTCCACTTGAAAGCAAGGATTCTCTGCCGTTGCTAGCTCCCACAGTTCATCTTCGCAGTGTTTGCACTCAGCGTCGGTCATACTGTCATCATTGCCAGCTTTCCCAATTCGGAGCGCCAACGAGGAGATAGCAGCTCTTTTGTAGGGCCGTAATTCTCGCTCCTTGCGCTCGGTTCTTTTCTTCTTCCTCTTTGCGGTTTCTCCTGCATCGGCCAACTTCCATCCACTGGAGCTACAGCCTTTGCTGGTTGTAGCCCCTGTTTTATTTGGATCTAGCGCGCAGGAGGAGTCGCCAACAGGAGTTGGGACACTTCTACTGGTGGATATTCCCGCGTCATTCAACCACCGTCCGCCAGAACTGCGTCCTTTGAGGGTTGCAGCACTAGATTCATCCGGACGTTGTGCGCGGGGAGAGCCATCAGCAGAGGGATCAGGAACGCTTGAGACCTTCTTCCTCTTGATCCTGTTCGTATCAGCAGAAGAGGAGGCAGCGTTGGCTCCAATAAACTGATCGGTTTCGGTTGGAGTTACCTCTGCCGACCTGTTTCTTTTTGCCGTCGCCACAAAGGGGGTGCGACTCTCAGCACTTGCGCCTTCAACCTCCTCCGGAGTTTCTTTGCGCCGTGCGATTGTCGCTAGCCTTTTTCTCCTCTTCTTTTGATTCTTAGTCAGGGGCCATTCAGAGGCTGCCTCGTTTGGAGCCCGTTCAACCTTTTCGGCATTCCGGGACGTACCATCAGAAGCAACACTCTGATCAGCCACTTGACTATGCGGTTGGAGATTAAGCGTATCAGACAAAGCCTCTCCGCTACATTCTCCAACTTTACAACTCAGTCTATCGAACTTGTCGTAGAGTGAGTGGCAGCGATTCCTTGGTCAGCGTCGGGGGTGGAGGGAGGTTAAGTGCCTGCCCCAAGTTAGAGGGGTCCCAGGTTCGAATCCCAGTGAAATCGAATCTGCTCCAGTCACCATTTGCCGTTGGGATCAAATTAACGGCACTGGAGTAGGTTGCTGGCTGGAGACGCTTGTTGGTTGAGGCCCAGGTCCACCCCGGACTGTAGCGCCACATTAAGTAAGTAAGTAAGGAGTAGGTTGCTACCAGGCAGTACAATGGACCAGTTTTGAGTCTGAGTGCTCCAGTATAGTGCTTCAAAACCCTCCGAAAAAAAAGAAAAAAAACAAGTCGTCTCAACTTGACAACCAGCATGCAACAGAGAACAGATATGTCCTTTCAATCGTATGATCGTGTGACCCAACTCGGGGGAATTTTTGTATTTCTGTGGGGTCCTAGGGAGCTACGCCCGAGTCCACCTTGAACTGTAGCGCCTCCATTGTTATTACTAAAGCTGATGGATGTCTTTCAAGGCAGCATACGCCGGATCTTTGTTCATACAAACTCACAGCTGCTCTATAAATGATCGAAAAATCGTGTTCCGTATTCAATCTGTACTTCGAAGCTTCTGTTTTTGAGCCCTTGACCCACGTATGAACATAAGTCCTCCGATTTCGCATTGATTGCCTTTTTTCCTTTAAGTTAAAGGCTGTTCAGTTTTGGATTTAAGCATGTCTCCCGTCCTTTGTTGCGGAAAAATCTGCCGCGCTCTTTGAAGATTCCTTGGTATTAAAGCATTCAAAACATGCTTCAGACACTTTCAAGCAGAAACGAAGGAGAAAAACCGCATAAATTCACTTCCAGTTCCTTTTCCCCCTCCCGTGCAGTCACTCAAACTTAAGCTTCTTTATTTTCTTTCAGCAAAGTAATTAACATTTTTCATTTCATATCCTTTCAGATCAAAGCAAAACCACAAGGACCCTCATTAGAGCTCATTCACATGTAGTCGCCACCGCCACCGCCACCGCTGCTGCCAGTTTCACTGATTGCAGATGAGAACATTAATTTTTCTCGTCATCACTCACAATATCTCATCAGATTAATCCACATCCATCCCCGCCACCAGCAGCAACCAGATCTTCATCACGAAAATTCCCCGAAAGAGGAGACCAATTCTCCAAGGATACACACCCCGCATACGCAGAGAAGGTGAACGGGGAAAAAAACCAATCCCGTGGATACAGAGGGGGTGGGGGGCGAAAAAGACGGACGTACAATAAAATCTCCAATAATTCATCTCTCCCCTGATGAACATCCGTTCTCGTCCTGCCCCGCCAGCATTTGATAAACAACTCCTCCTTCAATAAACAAAGAAGCGAAACCCGAACGAATGACTGACAGAGCACCTAACTACTGTATCCCGCTGTATCCCATTCAACCAGAAGCAAAAACGGGGCAGAATTACATATCGCCGGATGCGGGCGAAACTCTAAACCGACGTTTCATCAATCAACTCGGATAATTCGGGCATTAATCAAACTCGATGTTTTCGATAACTCCCCGCCGATAGACAGACGGCAAAGTGCTGCCGGCGATGAAGCGTATTCATCACGGGAACTTACCACTTTCACAGTTGCACAGTGAGTCCTGTGGTTCGCAGTGAACTGGGTTTATCCTCGTGCAAGAGTTGACATAAAAATGGAACGCCTTCCCACCCCCCCTCCCCCAGCCACAGACGAACAATCGCAAAAAATGTTTCCCCCATAAATTTGCCCGAAAGTGTGCACAGTCTCCTCGGCGAAGGGATAACAGATTTATATGAGAGCGCAGCAAGTTTTTGTGTCTGTTTGCATTTTTATCCTTCGGTTGTCTTGCGAACCTCGGGCGGGGATGGGGCCAGGCGGTCCCGGCGACCTTGGGAGTGTGCTGCTGGCTGCGTGCAGGATATCCGCACCGAGGATCGCCTTACACTCGTCGATTGGAAAGTATTAGCGGTCTTATTTATGACATGGGAGCCCAGGCTATTACTTCTCGGGTAAGTCTCCTCTCGATGCTCCCCTCTGACTGGGCAAACAAATTAAATTTTCTTCTTTATCCTTCGTCTTGCCTTCGGTGCGATGTGCGCTGAGTTCTCGATGCAGTTCTCGGTTTTTATTGGAAATTGGTTTCTCCGTTGCGGGACAAAGGATGAATGGTGTTCTTGTTGCGATACTATTGGCTGCGAATTGGAGATTTCGTTTTTAGGGGAATTGTGTGATTGTTTTGAAATGGAGAGGGGAGACTGAAGGGATGTTGCCGCAGCACTGCAAGTTGGGGATGTTCTGGGAGACACTGGCCGGGGGTCCAGATTTAGAGCGGATAAGTGTTTATTCCTTAAGTGAATTACAGACTTTCTTCCTCTTTTGGTTGACAGACTGACTGGGGACTTGTCAGGACTTTTTTTTTTGAGTATTTTAGAAACACTACTGGAGCACTCAGACTCAATACTGGTCCATTGTACTGCCAGGTAGCAACCTGCTTCAGTGCCGTTAATTTGATCCCATTGGCAAATGGTGACTGGACCGATTTCGGAATCTAACCTGGGACCCCTCGAACTTGGGGCAGGCACCTAACCAACTGCGCCATCCAGTCGTTCTGTCAGGACTTGATGCGCCAATTTGCTGCCTCTTAAAGAGCTTCGATCTTAAAATAATTTTAAATTAGGCCTTGAGCTCGACGGGAAATACAGTGGACTCTCCCTAAGTTGAGCTCGCCCTAAGTCGAACTCTCCCTAAGTCGAATTTCTCTCGACTTAGTTTTCGCCTCAATCCATACAAAAAACTATCCTCTAAGTCGAACTAATTTTGATATCCCGTGAAGATTCGACTTAGGGGGAGTCGACTGTATAAGGAACTCTGCGAAGACTGCATAAGAACATGCTTAACATCGGATTTTATTGGAAGGCAGTCTATCAATTTTGTTGAAGAAAGGACTCCCCTGTCGATGTCGATGTCGATTGTGATGATCCTTTTTTTTCGGAGGTTTTTGAAACCCTACACTGGAGCCCTCAGACTCAAAAACTGGTCCATTGTACTGCCAGGTAGCAATCTACTTTTACAGACCAGCAGGTGGTTCTGTGATGAGGAGCCTACATCATCAGCACCGAATAACTGACACCAACGACTGGATGGCGCAGTTGGTTAAGGGCCTGCCCCAAGTTCGAGGGGTCCCAGGTTCGAAACCTAGTGAAATCGAATCTGGTCCAGTCACCATTTGCCGTTGGGATAAAATTAACGGCACTGGAGTCGGTTGCTACCTGGCAGTACAATGGACCAGTTTTGAGTCTAAGTGCTCCAGTAGTGTTTCAAAAAAACTCCGAAAAAAAAAACTGCCACCGGAGCAAAGGCGAAACTGAACGAACTTAACAAAACTGAACGAACTTAATGAAACTGAACAAACTTAACGAAACTGAACGAACTTAACGAAACTGAACGAACTTAACGAAACTGAACGAACTTAACGAAACTGAACGAACTTAACGAAACTGAAAGGACGTAACGAAACTGAACAAATTTAACGAAACTGAACGAACTTAACGAAACTGAAAGAACGTAACGAAACTGAACACAGTCACAGTATTTTGTGTTTGTGAATTCGTTCGGCTGCTTCAGTTCTCTTAAGTTTTCGTACGGCCATTATAGTTGGCCCCTTAATCATCCAAGGGGGACACCAAGATCAGCATTCGCGAGAACTGTTTTTGCAGCTCTTCTAGATCATGAAATATAGCGCGCACACATTCTCTATTTAATGTTCCTATGCACCGGTCGACGTACTCAAAATGTCGCAGTCCACATTGTGGCAATTTTGCGTAAAGATCTTGACCTACCCCTCACTGGATCAACGCTTGTGGCTTATTCGTATAAACCTACGACTTCAGAAAACTTCACAAGAAAAAGTCGAACGGGGTAAAATCTTACGATCTCGGTGGCCAATTCACATCACCTCCAAGTGGGATGATGACCATGCCCTCGAATCGTGCAGAATTTCCTATGAAGCTTGAGCTGTGAGGCATGTAGCTCTGTTCTGTTGAAACCACATATCGTTGGTGTCCATATCATCCAATCCAGGCCAAAAGAAGTTGATAATCATCGACCTATAGCGCTTGCCGTTGACGGTGATGGCTTGACCAGCGTCGTTATCAAGGAAATATGGACCGATGACGCCGCCAGCCCTAATGCCGACTTGGTGTGCGAAACTGGAGACAGCTCGTAGGCGATCGTGCCGGCTGGAGAGGCTTGTTGGGTGAGTACCAGATCTACGTCGGATTGTAGCGCCCTAAGAAGAAGAAGAAGAAGAAGAAGAAGAAGAAGACGCCGCTAGTCCAAAATCTACACCAAACAGGGAATTTTTCGGGATACATTAGACGCTCTTGGTTCTCATGTGGATTGGTATCGTCCCAAATTCGACAATTTTTTTTCTTGACGAACCCTTTCGTCCAGAAATGGGCCCCATCGCTGAAGATGATTTTTCGATGAAAATGAGGGTCCGTTTCCAACTGCTCCAAAGCCCATTCAGCGAATACACGTCTTTGTCTATGGTCTGGTCGTTTACCTTCAGCTCCTGGGTCTGGTTCAGTTGAATTTTGCATGGGTTCAGGCTCAAGTCACGACCCAAAATTCGCCAAGTTGTGGTCTGCGAAAGGCCGAGTTCTTGTGAGCGGGGCGAAATCGACTGTCTCGGATTCTCCTGCACACTCTCACGGACAGCGGCGACGTTTTCGGCAGATCTTGCTTTTCGTCGACGTATGAGTGTTGGTTTATCGTTAACTGAACCAATTGACTCAAATTTATGCACTAGACTGCGAATTGTACACTCGGTAGGACGATTATGGCGAGCGTAAAATGAGCGAAGCGCGCGGAAAGTCCCCCGAATAGAACATCCATTGATAAAACCATTTTATCACTTGCACGTGTTATTGAACACTATGTCCATCCATGGTGATTTGGCAAAACAGACTGAATAAACGACAGACAATTTGGCAGATGTAGCTTCAACAATGTGGCCGCTGTCAACTGCCAAAGTTCGGAAGTCCCCTTTGGAAGACCCTTTAAAGCGTATGCTTCAAATATCGACCACTTACTCCAAAAAAATTACGGTTTTAATTTTCAGATTTAATCTGCTCCCTCTCTCTCAGGGAATCGCCCCGCTCCGTGTTCATCGGTCGTGTAAATACATTTTTTTCCACATTTTCCCTGCACGACATCCTACCGCTATGACAAGCATTTTATCCACCCTCCGTTCATTTATCCTGTCATGCCGTGCCCTGCCGTACGCACTCATCCCTCCACTCCTAGATCCAGATCCTTTCAAAGCCCCGAACATCCCATTTGGCAGAAAGTCATCAGTTCCCACGGACGGGGCACCCACTCCACTTCGCACGAAAAAAAAAGAACACAGAAAACACTATTAATGGATGAAAGGCACTTTGTCAACTCCTGTGGCAATAGTGGCACTCCCACCCCACTCGGTGCTCTCTAACGACCACCCCGTCCCCCCATCGGCGCGAGCACAAAAGTCGCCCGATGATGAAGCGTCATCGCCATCAGGAGATGGATAAAGACGTGAACAAGTCGTTCCGTTGCACGCATTTTTCATTATGGATTGGCCCTGTCAAAAGAGCTCCAAAGTCTCTCCCTCATTTCATCACTCGCGGAGAAAAAACTCCGATGCACAGACCCGCCACCGGTGAGGGTGCGAGCAAAAAACACAAACACAGCAAGAAACTATCGCAGCTCTTATGATATTTTTCGCTGCTCGCTCATCCGTGTTCGAAGGTACAGCACAGGCTTTGTGCCGGGATGGGTCCTTGTCCCATTATTGAAATTAGGGTGCAGCGCGGGGCAGGGGGCTGCAGGAGAGGACTCATCTTCTGCTGATTCATTGCAGTAATAGAGCAGTGCTTTGGGTTTCGTTTTCTCCGTCGTCCTCCGCCACTCCTTCAACTCTTGGATGACTGCCATGACGCAGCTTTTCAATTCTGAAAGGGGCGTGGTGGTGGGATCCATCTCTCGGATGGATCCGGCCAAGTGAAGGCCATTGCCGTTGAACATCATAATTTGGAAATTATTTTCCATTGAGCCGAGAGAGGAGATTCCCAGCTTCATCCTCAACGCACGGATGAACTTTCTCGTTCAAGTTATTCATTCTGGCGGCTCTAATGCGAGCGAAGGTGCACGGGCAATCTAATGATGTACAAATGAAGGCGTCTACCGCTGGCTGGAAGATTGCTTTCAGAACGACGAGGGACAAGTCGATGGTCAGGCGGAAGATGCTACTTTGTGCCGGGGGGTATTTTGTTTGCGTTGTCACGCAACGATCGTGGGGCGGGATTGGGGCGGGCGAATGTTATTATATTTTCGGATGGAGGACATGATACGCTTTGCTGGTGGAGATGTAAAGATGATGATGTGTGATTAATGATGACTGACCGTTTGATGTGAAGCCAACGGGGGAGCGTGGGCATTGGACAGGGGGTCGGCCGCCTTTCGGAATTAATTATCCCTGTAGTCAAAGTTTGAAGACATCGCTGCGGGGGAGGCGTTCTTCGCAAAGAGTTCCTGTCATGGAAAGACGGGGAGGTGTGGTTGCCACCAAGAGTTGGTCATTCTCGGTGGGTAGGTGCTGTCGACTCGTTGAGGCATCCACTCGAGACGTGATGAGGGGTAATTAAATTTGGTCCATGAAATAGTGAGGCTTCGCTTCTTTTGCCAAGCGATCCTAGTCCTTTCGGATATTGAGTTCTTTAGGCACAGACGTTGACTGGATGAAAGTGATGAACTGAAGTCAAAACTGAAGCCACTCTCAAATAAAAGCTAAATTTGAATTGCGGAGAGAAACTCCGTACTAAACAACAAAACTTGAGGCTTGGGTTCGTTTTCCTCTTCACGTGGCGCTTCAGTTCTGGCCCTTAAGGGAAAAGCCTCTCTAGCATCGTTCAGTAACTGTCTCCAGAGACGACTGGATGGCGCAGTTGGTTAAGTGCCTGCCCCAAGTTCGGGGGGTCCCAGGTTCGAATCCCACTGAAATCGAATCTGGTCCAGCCACCATTTGCCGTTGGGATCAAATTAACGGTACTGGAATAGGTTGCTACGTGGCAGTACATTGGACCAGTTTTGAGGCTGAGTGGTCCAGTGCAGTGTTTCAAAAAATCTTCCGAAAAAAAAAACTGTCTCCCTGCACGAGATGGTTAAGGTTCTTCTCCACTTGTGTGCGGCACATCAGTTGTGGACGTTCGCTGTTGCGTTGTCCCATAGGCTCCAAGTCGAATATTCTTCGGGCTGGAGCTACGAGGTCCATGCGCACATGGAGTAGCCATCTTTGGTGTTGGATCAATAGACACCTGATTCGACTCATGCCGCTGTACAGCTGGGGTGGAACCTTCTCCTTCAATCTCCATCCATGCAAACAGGACCAAAGGAAGAGCACAGAACTTGTCTTTCGGAAAGATCAAATGTTTCTTGATCCACTTTCGATAGAGTCCGCGCGTCTTCGCAGTTGAGCAGGACGCAGATACTTATTTACTTAGCGGGCTCCCGACCCGTGAAGGGTCTCTGCCTGAATCACGGCAGCCTTCCATGCCCTGCACGCTGCTTCCAGTTATCCAGACCAAGCGCTCTGGCATCCGCGATAGCTTGGTCTTTGAAACAAAGGTTCGGTCTTCCTTTTTTTCTCGAACCTGTGGGCTGGGATTCGAAGATCCTCTTTGCTGGAGCGTTGTTGTCCATTCGCTCGATGTGGCCGAGCCAGTGTAGTCGTCGTCTTTTGGCTTTTTGGACTACATCCACATCTTTGTACAGCTCGTAGAGTTCGCGGTTGTATCTTCTCCTCCATTTGCCCTCCTCGCATACGGGACCGAAAATTCGACGAAGAATTTTTCTCTCAAAAGTACCCAAAATGTGCTCTGCTTTCCTGCTTATCCTCCAAAAATCGGCTCAATACAGTAGAACTGGCAGGATTAGCGTTTTGCAGAGCATGCATTTTGTCTTTCGAGTTAGGGGTTTTGACCCCATTTGTTTCGCCAAACCGAAGTTGCAACGGTTTCCTAGGGTAAGTCTTCGTCGAATCTCCACTAGGGTGTCATTCGTGGGGTTGTTATTTACTCCGAGGTATGTAAACTCCTTAACCACCTCGAAGTTATTGCTGCCAACAGTGACGTTGGACCGATAATTCTTTGTTTGTTGACAGCAAATACTTGGTCTTGTCCTCATTTACTTCAAGACGAACTCGTTTCGCCTCTTCTTCAATCGCCGTGAAGACTTCTATAACGGCTCGCTGGGAGCGACCTATGATGTCAATGTCATCTGCGTAGCCCAGCAACTGTACGGATTTGTTGAAGATAGTGCCTTCTGTGTTGACGCCTGCCTTGCGCACTACCTGTTCCAGTACAAGGTTGAAGAAGTCACACGACAGCGCATATCCTTGCCGAAATCCGGGTGCATGTTTGAAATAGTTCGGAGGAACTGTTTCCAAATTGCACATTGCACCGCGTGTTTTCCAGCGTGACACGGCACAGTTGGATCAGTTTTCCCGGGATCCCGAATTCGGCCATCGCCTTGTAGAGCTCAGGACGATGGATGCTGTGGTATGCGGCTTCGAAGTCGATAAATAGGTGATGAGACTCGACTTGTAACTCGTTGGTCTTTTCCATGATTTGTCTCAGTGTGAACATTTTTACGATTGTCGATCTGCCAGGCCGGAACCCACTCTGGTACGTGCCGATTAGTGTGTTGCAGAAAGGTTTCAGACGTTCACGCAGTACGTTGGATAGAATCTTGTATGCGACATATAGCAGGGCTATGCCTCGGTAGTTCTTGCAAGACATAGAATCGCCTTTCTTGAAGATGAGGCATACAGAGCTGATACTCCAGTCATCGGGCATGGCTTCATCCACCCATACTTGGTTGATGATTTGGTGCATGCACCCTACCAAAACATCACCACCATGTTTGAAAAGTTCCGCTGGGAGGCCATCAGAGCCGGCGGCTTCAGGTTCTTCAGCTTTTGATGGCCGAGCTGAGCTCTTCAAAACTGGGAGGGGGGATGGCTTTTTCATTGACTGGACGTGGGTTCTCTTCTTCCCTATCACTCTCTCTACGTGATGCCCACTAAGAAGCTGCTGGAAATGTTCCTTAAATACATTTGCTATTCCCTGCGCTTCGGTGACTAGATTTGCGGGACGCAGATGGTCGATGTCAAAATCAACTTGATCCTTCGAGAGGGGCCTCAACTACTCAGTTACCTCTTGAGCCCAAAAAACAGCGGTTGGCAAGGGTTATTCTGTGTTTGATCTCCTTTAATATTCGTGCTGCATACCGCGGAGCCGAGATAGACAAAGTGCTTGAACACCACCAAGTTGTAGATGCCTATTATGAGATTCTGGTCAAGTCGTCGATGCCAAGTCGACAGCATACACTTCGTCTTGCCCTCGCTTACCGTCAGGCCGTTTCCATTTCAATGCCAGCGAACACCTCATTGATGACTCGCTGTATTTGAACGGAATTGTACAGATTCGTACGTCTAGTGTTGACTAGTGAGATGAACTGAGTGAATCTGTTCAAACTTCAGACGAAAAGATGACAGAGAAGTGACACAGGTCGCCCCTAGAATGGTTTCCTGCCTCTGTGACTGTTGTGAGTTTCTTTCAAAGGGTCTGAGCCATTTTTGCTGAAAAGGATGTCCATCAATGTCTCATCACTTGATGGATGTTTCACTATAGTTGCAAGATTGAGCAACTGATGAAACAAGCATACAAAGGGGCCTAGAACCTATCCTCCAGTCAATGGCTTGCTTAGCCATTGAGTTGTATGTTAACTCAATAATGGATATGAGAGGTCTACTAAGCATCAGCCAGCAGAAGCGGCATTCCACCGCCCCAGCAGGTCAGAAGTCGTTATAGTCACCATCAGCTCTGGCAACTTAGCTGCATTTCAAATTATCATCGTCGCCGCTCGATCGGAAGATGTTGGGCGTCAAATACGAAATTTTGCAACATGATATCCTGAAAAGCGGCATGATCTGCATATCTTTTGAGTGCCACAAGATGAGTCAATGTACGTTTCTGTCCAGAAAAGTGCAGAATATATTTTGCTGACTGTTCAGGATTATACAGGACACACAGCAGTGTACAGCCTTTGCCAAATGTATTAGGCACCCATATCTTTTGATCTTTGCTGCCACTCTTCACTTATCGGAAGTTATTACTTTGAATTTCATGATTTTCGACGACACTGTCTGAGGTTGTAAATGATTTTTAATTTTTTTCTCCCATTTCATTAATTTTTTGGCTTTTTGAAGATATAACGAATCTTAAAGTGTGCCTAATACATTTGGCCAAGTCTGTATATGTGGTGTTCAGTTTTTCGGTAGAAAACTTTGTTTACCAGTCTTTAGGATGAAACCCACAATTCTCGTCGGAATTGACTTGGCCACATCGAATGGATAACAAAACCGAAGCCGGAGATTCACGAACGAGATCACGATGCCAAGACTCATCTTCTGCCAATAGACCATCTGCCAATAGAAACGAAAGAAAATGGATCTGATTGGACACCTTTAAGTGTCCGGAATCAAGACCGACCGAAGGTATAGATGCAAAAAAGGAGAGAAGGGATCTGTGCACATTGGTCTTAAATGCCTGAGGACTGTAGTGAGTGGGAAATATTGGGCTGGGAGTCTTCTAGACTGGTGCGGCATGTGAATAATGAATAAACTTGGATTTACAAAAGTGAAACAACATCCTTCCTTAATTTTTGCTAAATTTGTGACTTTCCATTGAATCACCTCCCACCTTTGGGCTTTTTAACTTCCATCACTGAAGTAGTCAGTCCATCGTCAGTCTGAATCTCATTTCATAATAATACAGTCTCGAAAATGATGTCTTGTGGTACTCTTTGTTCAACTATTTCAAAGTCTCTCGCATATCGTTTCCCATGAGATTAGGTACAAAGCGATGAACTTGTTGCTTAGCTATAATCTCTCATGAATACAAAAGAAACTCCTTCGCAAGCACCTCACATCATCCAGACGCCGCAGAGAGATGTATCTTCCTTCAGAGCTCTTAAGATTGACATTTCAAACAAGTCGTCTCCGAGTACATTCCGCAAACTATCTCACTTCTCCGCACAAAGCAGCATCTCCAGTCCGCATAAAAATAGAAAGGAAAGCACACCCTCACGTCGAAAGAACTCCGCTCAAAAGGAATCCACCAGCTCAAAGCCACAGGCGTCGTCCTAAGTGCATTCACTTCAGCACAAACGAAATGGAAAAGAGAGGATATAAATTCAAACGCATTACACTTATCCGCTCTTTCATCGAATTAGAATATGCAGTCAAAATGACAAATCATCCGCCGAGCACGGGGACGACTGCACATCCAGACGACGGCCATGCCATAGAGAGCCACCGACATGTCTCATTTGAATGACAAAATCCCAATCATATAATGCAATGAAAACATTTCAGGACTCCTCGGTGGATACCTTGCAGCACTTACCTCACTTGCACCGGGACGGGTGTGTGTGCGTGGGTTTTTTATTCGTTTAGCTCCTCTGCAGCGTCTGTGGAGTAGATTCAAGCGAAAGAAACGCAGATATCGTTGCCACCGGCCGGCAGAGGCGGTGGCACACGTACACACGTCTACGTGCACGGGATACATTGCCTTCGTCTCGTATCCTTTGAATTTTCAATTCAAGCGTAAAAGCATTCCGATGATGTCTGCTCACATCGGGGAATGTGGCGCTGAATGGACATACTCGTATGAGTTCGTGTCATGTTTACAAGCAATTGAATGAGTGAAGGCGGAGGACTCTTTGCAGACGTCAGATACAATGTATGCCATCCAGTTTTGTTACACTGTCAGTGATGCATATCTCCGAAACGTTCGTGACACTGACAGTCTATGACTGTCTCAGGGAGCGCCCATAATGGATCTGCTAAGTGGGTGGGCTAACTTCTTCGCCGTGGAATGGAACATGACTGACGATATCGGTGTTTGAGTCGTCGTTCCTCGGATAACTTCGCTAAATTCGTGTAAATTTAAGGATAGATAGCGAAGTGAGTCCGTGGACTGGACTGAAAAGTTTCAGGCAGACAAAATCCGATGGTGTACCGCAGGGCAGTCAACTTGTTCGTCGAAAATAAACTCGCCTCTTTCATGCATCCATTGCAACCTTCAACTGAATCACCATTCTCAAAGCAATGTTTCTCTATAAATCCCCAATCATCCGGAGGAAGTACCCCTAAACCTTGCTCCAAAAATGCCTCCATCCAGCGGCCTAATCTCAAGACCAATTGGCTCATAAAGTGTTCCGGTTCCCAATAGCAACCCACCGCCTCCATTTCAGACCCCAGCAGAGAACAAAGGTTCGCAAGAATTTCATTAAAAAACAAAAAGTATTCGAATTCGAACACATCCTCAAGGACATTTGGTATCCTCCCAATTGATGCGTTGACATGATGTGTGCGTAAATTGTTTCCAATCAAATTTATGGAGCTCTCAACTGCGCCTCACAGGGACAGTGATCTCATTTAACGCAGCCACCCATGCATGCGCCTCACCAAGGAGACGTACGTTTGCATGGATTCGAGGAGGAACACATTTGTTGTCTGGTTTTTAAGGGAGATAAGACCGTAAAAAGCAAAGGGACGGGAGTGAACAGATGAAATATGTAAAATTCTGTTCCGACGCAACAATTACGATGTTCGAGAAAATATTGTTTTCGAGTGTGGAAACGTCTTTCAGGCGAACAGAGCGAAGTCTTGGAGTTGGAGGGACATTTTCGTGGAGACTACCAGAGATGGGTACTGAAGCAGGTAAATTGGAAGCAATTTTCGGAAGCACATTAAACTATGGAACGACCAAGGTGGGGTGGAAATTGAGGCGCCAAGGCTTTTGAGACGGAAATTTGGACGAGGACAAAATAAGAGCTGAAGTTGGCACCGGCTTTGATATTTTATTAAAACAGACCAGGAAGGCAGTGGAAGCTCGAAAACACATGCAGTGCCTCAGGCTGCCAGAGAGATGCTACATTTTTCAAGCCGAAGTCCGCTTGGGAATCGAAGTCAATGAAGTGGCGGACTACTTAGCAAAGAAGGGGTCAGCCTCGGAGCTAATTTGTTCGGAACAATTTGCTGCTCTATGCAAAGGAACCCCAGTGAGAGTGTGCAGTAGAATCAGAGGAAGTCGATTTCGCGTCGCTCACAAAAACTCGGCCTTTGGCAGACCACATCTCAGCGGATTTTGCGTCGTGACTTTTTTTTCAGATGATTTTTGAAACTCTCCTGAAGCACTCAGACTCAAAACTGGTCCCTTGTACTGCCAGGTAGCAACCTACTTCAGTGCCGTTAATTCTATCCCAACGGCAAATGGTGACTGGACCAGATTCGATTTCACTGGGATTCGAACTTGGGACCCCTCTAACTTGGGGCAGGCGCTTAACCAACTGCGCCATCGAGACGGGGGCCTTAATCACCATTATTTCCGCCTGAAAGTGTGGCCTAGAAATGAATCAGAAAATGATGGCTTCTTTCGAAACTGAGACAAGATGTTGTTGTCTTTTGATGCCAGGGATGTTTAGAAATGTGAGAAATTCGTTCCTAACTCATTGTCTTTCTCAGAATTTCTTCAACTATTGACGAGCTCAGTTTGCTTAACTTCGAAAACTCGAATCCGACGTTAGCACTTGGTTGATCTCCGCCTATCTAGCTAGTTCCCCCGGCACTTGAAATGAACTACGAATGCGCTTCGATGGTGTCCAATGAAAATCAAGATCTAAACCAAAAGTTTACTCAATTCGAGCTGCGTTTCAAAAGGCTCTTAAGTTTCGCATCCAGTTCGAGGAGACGTTTTTATCCAACTGGCGCCCAACACTGAATGACGCCTTTCATCGGAGAACCCAAAACGAGGCTTCGGGATTTTGTTAGGGCACAGTTGGAAATCGAGAGCAAGATTTCAACATCACAGAATTCAGAGACTCAAATTCAGCCTAACTGGCGGAACAAATGTTTATGTCCTGTTGTGGTGTATGAATGCAACAGCAGCGCCTCCAACCAGCTACAATTCATTATTATTGTTGTTGAGGGTACATAGCACCGCGACCTTCAAGTTCTATTGGACCTTTGCTCTATTACGAGTTCCCCTCAAATATAATTCTTTTCAGAGTTGTAATGAGGCTAATGGACTCCTATTGTTCACAGGTGAAGAAATCTTCTCTAGAGTATTCTCCCTAATCCAGTTGCCTTCAGGAATCTGAGAATGAGAGATGGTTCTAGTGATTGCATTTCTTCTTCTGATAGTAGGTACTTGCCCAGACATATTTTTCTTTTGTGGGCTAGTGCCTCACAAAATCCCAGTATGTGTTCTTGAATTTCATTAAATTCTCCACAAAATCTACAGAGACCTTCTTTTGATACTTTTAGTTTCCTTGGATGCTCCTTGAGTCTACAGTGCCCCGTCAGGAAGCCTGTTAGGATACGGAGATTGTTCTTGCTCATTTTGATGCATACCTCGAACCTCTTTCGGTTAAATTGCCCTAGGAGTTTCTTGGCCTGTTCTATCCGATTCCTTCTTTCTAGTTCCCTGAATTCTTCCCTGAAGAGATGGTCTCCTACAGCGCAGAATGATTCAGGGCCTATGAAGGGTTCTGATGCACCTTTCCTTGCCAGGGAGTCGGCCATTTCATTGCCTTCTATCCCCGTATGGCCAGGTATCCAGCAGAGTTTCACTCGGTTTCTCCTACTCAACTATTTGAGCTTCTGCAGGCATTCCCATACAAGCTTGGATTTGAAGATGTAGGAGTCTTGTGCGATAATAGCTGCTCGACTGTCCGACATTATTGCTATGTCGCAGTCTGTCTGTCTGTCTATGGCATAAATTTCCGCTTGAAAAATGCTGATACATTTGCCGATGGGTTCAAAGTATTTTGTCCCGGGTCCAAAGACTCCTGCTCCAGTTCCTTCATTAGTTCTTGATCCATCTGTATAACATTTTAACGTGTTGCTGCTCAGTCTATGGAGCATGAATTCATTGCTCCAGTCCCTTTTGGTGCTGAGCTTGCTGGTAAATTTCTTTTGGAAATTAAATTTCCTAATCACGTCATCCTTCGGAATGGCCAGGAGTGGTAGCTTTTTGTCTAGTGCGTCAAATTGCCTCGCTGTAATGCACCTGTCTTGTCCTATCCCTTCTCTTGCCAACCAGCTGCAACCGGAGGGAAGTTTTTAAGAGATACACTGAGGTAGACACTTAATCCCACCCAATCCCAGAGTCAACTCAATTTTTTGATTCAGATGAAAGGGGTCATTCTGTGTTGGGCGCCATTTTGGGTAAAATTATTTCCTCGCCTCTAAAGAAGTCAAGTGGCCTCTTTAGCGTCTGAGGACTAGTCTGTGGAATGCTGCTTGTGAACGTTTTTTTTTTAACGAAAAGGTGGTGGGAGAGGGCCCTTCGAAAGAAGCTCGAGTTCAAAGAGCTCAACAAACGTGGAGAGCTTCCAGTCCAACCGCTGTACAGTCCACCACCTGTCTATCGCATGTGTCCACAGGGAGTTGACATGTCCAAATTCAAGTCGGCTGAACTAGTTTTCTAAACGACGGCATTGACGTCCAAATACCGATTTGACATAATTTTTTCATTCGAACTCAATATTTCGTCGCAGGCATCGATTTTGCATAAAAATTCAATCGAAAAGCCATCAGACTTCAGGATTTGGGTTTTTTCACCATTCACCCAAGTATCTGTACAACCCCCTGTCATGCCACTCGTTCTCTGGCTAAGCATTTAAGACATTCCCTCTGGCATTTGCCTTCTTTAAGAGACTCTCCGTCACAAAAAAAAGAAAGACATCCAAAACCTCATATTCGGTTATCCCGATGGGCGGATCGGAGCAAGGACTTATAACGGATGCCATGAGTTGCACGCGTCCCGCAACCCACGACGCTCTTCATAAACTAAATACCACACACAACGATCACGATGATACGGTATAAAACCACATCCTTGCCATGGACAAAATCACCATTATCTTGAGCATTTAACTATCAAACATAAAAGCTGGAATATCATAAAACCACCACAACCATACGCACCCCGGGTTGCGAAGACAAGGGGGGGAGGGACACAAAAAAAGAAAACTCGTACACGAAATAAAGGAACCCTCCTCGCACTCGAAGGATCCCTGACGTTTTTCTGTTTGTTTCCTCTCAGCATAAAAGACAATCATGACAGGAATTAAGTTTATAGTAAACAAAGGACAATAGGAAGGCACAAAAATGTGCCGCGCCGCACCCCGCCCGGCGAAATCTCGAAAACCTTCTCTGCGAAGTCAAACGCCGACGATGAATGTAACGGACATTTTGAGGGCACCGCACAACAATATTTCATCATCTTCGCAAATACTCCACCGCACTCCTGTGTGAGGATAATGTGTTGCCACCATCCGGCAGGGAAACTGAAAAAAAAAACCCTCCCACACACACACACGCACACGGGACACGAGAGGAAACCTCTGCTCGTGGGGTTGACGACGGCAACGTCTCTCCGGGGAGGCAAATTATAAGAATGCGACGACGACGACGACGACGATGACTTCCTTTTGTTTTCTGTTGTTGTTGTTGTTGCTGTTTGTTGTCTATTATCCCGAGCCAAGGATAAATATACTTAATGGTCCAGGAAATAAGTGTATACCCAAACATGTCGCAGACGCTCCGGGCCCACCTCGCCGCCCGAGCCACGACACAGAATTCCGAGACGGAAACTTTGACAAATGACCAGGGATGTTCCCTCCTGTTGTCGATTTAAGTGACAGAATCTGCTCCCAGATACACGGGATTTTCAATTCGACATCCAGGGGGGGATAACGATTTCCAGTCAACAACCCGCAGCCCCCCTCGCCAGCACGTCGCCTTCGGTCCAAAAATTCAAGGATAATGCTGTTAAATGCTGGAAAATGAGATTTGCTTGAGCTCGCATGTTGTTGCTCGACCCACCGCCACCCCACCGGATTCAATCATTTTTTGCGACGGAAGGAAGGATCCTGTTTAGATGTTCCAAATGTGCAGCTCATTTGCTTCGCTCGTCCTTCGACTTGCCAATGCACAGGGCGACTACATTCGTTCGCGCGCGCCAAAATGAAGAACGGAGCAAATGGCAGCTTAATGGGGGGTGCGAGATCAAGACGAATACGGAAATTCCTTTTTGGTATGTCAGCTTCCGTGCCACACCCCCCGCTCCGGGCCCGCCTGTTTGTGTCAGTTATTATGTGCATATTTCAAGTCTGCAGGATGTGTTTGCTTTGGGTGCCTGTGTGTGCCTGACGGGGAGCAGAGTAATAATGCGTGCAGTTGGCTGAGAGTATGTGCGCGACGTCTTGAGTCCTGTCCTTTTTTTTGCGAATGAAAAATATTTTGATAGTAATGCCTTTCCTGCCACGAGCGGGAGAAAAAAATTAGGTAATTTGCCATACGCTCCCGGGGCGTGCACAGTAGTTTTGAGCCACGAAGGGTGGGAGGGGGCACATCGCGACTGGGTGGCTTTTATGTGTTCGCCTGGAACTAAATTAGGAGACAATTTATTCATAAAATGAACTAAGATATGACTGCTGGCAAAGACGACGAGCACGGTCGTCGGCATGGGATGCGATAAGAAAAATGCAATAAACGTTAATGGCTTAGAACTTTACGTCTGGGGCAATTCATTATCGTTAATGGAACAAGAGCATTAAGTCTTTCCTCGAGGACCGAATCTGAATGAATTCGTTGAGGCAAATATTCTCGTTTTTGGACTCTGCGATGAAAGGGGTCATTTCGTGTTGGGCGCCATTCGGGTAAAATTATTTCCTCGAAGTGGATGCGAAACTTTGGAGTCTTTTGAAACGGAGGTCGAGTTGAGTAAACAGCACAACTTTTGCTTTAGTTCTTGATTTTCATTGGACACCATTGAAGCGCACTCGTAGTCCATTTTAAGTGTCGAAGGAACCAGCTGTTTGGGCTGAGATCAACCGAGTGCTGACGTCGCATTCGAGTTTTCGTAGTTAAGCAAACTGAGCTCGTCAATATTTGAAGAAATTCTGAGAAAGACAATGAGTTGGGAGCGAATTTCTCACATTTCTAAACATCCCGGCATCAAAAGACAACTTTATCCATTTAACATCTTGTCCCACTTTCGAAAGAAGCCATAATTTTCTGATCCATTTTTAGGCCACACTTTCAGGCGGAAATAATGGTGATTAAGGCCCCCGTCGGGATGGCGCAGTTAGTTAAGTGCCTGTCCCAAATTAGAGGGGTCCCAGGTTCGAATCTCAGTGAAATTGAATCTGGTCCAGTCACCATTTGCCGTTGGCATCAAATTAACGGCACTGGAATAAGTTGGTAGCTGGCAGTACAATGGACCAGTTTGAGGTAAGAAAGAGATGGAGCAGTGAAAACAATTTTAGATGTTCTTTTTCGAGTTTCAAACCTTAGACCTCGAGCGTAGGAGTCGACGCACCTACCCACTAAGCCGCGGCGCCCAGGTCGTCCTGAAGGTTTCTTAAAAAAGTGTTGTTGGTCCTTATTTTTCCTCTAACTTTACCAACGAAATTGTTATTCTCTGCAAAAGCTTTATTTTGACACAAAATTTTCTAATTTTAGGCCTAAAATTGACTTCAAAACCCGCTGCTGAATTTGATCTGCTCAAAAACAGAGTTCATCTTCAATTCAAAGCTGAAAATCGCTTGAATCTTCTGGCTATTCTCTCGACTTCATTTTGTCTAGAAATTCATTCAAAAATTCCGACTTTGTTACAAAATTCTGATCAGTTTTTCGTTAGTCACAAAGTTCAGAATTTCATTTCGGTTCCCCTTCCGATTTTTACAAACTTTTTAAACAGGAATTGTCAACTTTTGAGTCCGCTTAAATTAAAGCATCGCATGCCCCACACACGACTCCCATCAAAGACTGCCAAAAAATGAAAAATCCTAATTACCTTGCCTAACCACAATTAAGACCGAAAAAATCACTGAACAATCTCCGTCAAAAAAAGTCTTCAAAGCACAAATTTATTTTCCTCATTCGCAGGTTGTCAGGTAACGTGTCAATCACAACGAAACACATCCATTTCCATGCATCAAATAACACCTTCTCGCTGAGCACTTGTCAGCAGTAGCTCACTTTTTTGTCAAGATATTCGTTTGATCAACGCACCGAAGTTCCAAATTGCTTCGCACTGTTTCTGAGACGGAAACAATGACTTTGCACATGGAATGATTTTCTAGGTCCCATTCTTTTTCATGTGGTGGGAGAGGGGGGGAATGTTGGTGGGGGTGCTTGGTGAGAAGACATTTATTTGACATGGAAAAGGGTTCATGCCTCTGAGAAATCCCTTGTTCTTGTGCAGGAGATATGAGATGGCATTCGAGCAGGGAGACGAGAGATAACTTTCAGAACTCTTTTGAGTGGAATTCGTGGGAAATCAGCAACAAGCAATAGTCAAGACACAAGACAGATATGGGCCCATCAGGACATCAAAAGAATTTGGAACTTTTGGACAAAATGAAGACCAAAATGCTACCGAAGGGCACCAAGGCACTGTCAATTCCCTGTTAAAAACTCGAAAGATTCACGGTTCACATCAACAGCTTGTGATTCAAAAATGTTGTCCAAAGTATTTCTCGGTTCCAATTTTCGGGTCAAATCATAAACATAAGAAGCGTCAGCCCGCAAATATTGTATATCCTGCGTACAGAAGTAGGCCCTTTTGCTTCGTTTGGGGCTCGGTGGCGTCATTGACCCGTGGCAAGCTTCGGTTGGGCGCCACCGGCATTCATACAGGGGACGCCGTTCGTGTTTTCATCCAACGTCCTTTGATTAAAGCGATCAGAAGTGATCAGAAATTTTACATATTCCAATTTTGGGCCTACTTTTTAAAGGTCGTTGTGATGAGGCCCAATCATTTGGTTGTCTACCGTTCACAGGAAAACTGAGAATTGAACTGAATGAAGGTCAAAAATGTCAGCGAACACCACTAGATTTTGGTCAGAAATTTCACTTCTAACCTAACACTTTTTAATGGTCGCTGTGATGCGGCCTAATCGTTGTGTTACCTAACATCCACGGGAACTCTGAACTGAATGAAGGTCAAAAATGTCGGTAACCAACACAAAATTTTGGTCAAAAATTTGATTTCTTCCAAGTGTTGGGTCGACTTTTTCATGGTCGATGTGATGGGGTCTAATCGCTGGGTTAGCTGATATCCACGGAAACACTGAACTGAACGAAGGTCAAAAATATCACTGAACAACACTAAATTTGGACCAAATCAACACTAAATTTCAGTCAGAAATGTGATTTCTTCTAAGTGTTGGGTCGATGTGATGCGGCCTAATAGTTGGTTTAACTAGCATCCACGGGAACACTGAACTGAACAAAGGTCAAAAATCTCAGTGAAAAAAACGAAATTTTGACCAAATCATTTTGTGGTCATTACATGTCATGAGAAGTTTTAGCTTGGCATCTACTGCAACCACTCGTGTTGTGTTATTGCTCTTACACGAAAAGAGCGACGAATCAGTTGTGTGCCGAATTTTGGCGTCGAAATTTCGGAGCCTCCTGATGGCAGTTATACCTTTGAAGTCTTGTCAGTGACTCGTGAGAGATGAAATGATAAGTTGGTGTATGCCCCATCGAATCGATTCAGATTTGAGTCTGTAGCGCTTGACTCGATGACACTTCCACACTACTCCACGGTGTTCACAGAAATCTGACCGAAATTTTGTTCAAAAGCCACATTTTTTTGACGTAGAGTTGACAGCAAAGTTAGTATGGGGTGTGTCAAGCAGTTTGGGGAACTCTCAGTCACACGGGTTAACATCTCCTTTATGTAAAAAAAAGGAGCCCGACAAAAAATGACAACCGGCAAAAATGGCACCCGGCAAAAAAAAATGGCGCTCGACAAAAATATGGCGCCCGGCAAGAATTCGAAGTGGAAATCAAAGGAAGGAGTTGGGATACAATCGAGAGCGAGTACCTTGATGTAGGAAGCAGAAGCACCGAATTAGCTTGTTACATGAAGTTGGTCCCTCTCGATTGTATCCCTATCCCTTCCCTAATTTTCCACTTCGAATTCTTGTGGGGCGCCATTCTTCTATGTGACATAAAAAAAGTGACAACCCGAAATCCCTCGTTTGTCAGAGTAACGTCTTCTAATCAGATATTTGCCGTTGATTACTATTTACCTGCTCCTTTCCAAGCAGCTACTGATGGTGATTTTATTTCAACACCTTCGCCGTTTAATCAGCCAAATGCTGTGCACCCCGCACACCGCTTCGCAGATCGATACACTCTCGTGAAAACCGAAACGACCTCATCAATCGAGACTGTCAATCCACCGATATCCCCTTCAGATTGCTTGCCATGGCACGCCTTGAGTACACACACAATTTTTTCCTCCTGCACACTCTCAATCCTTCCTTTTAGCTTTAATCCATTTAAATCCCTTTATTTACCGCTTGCGGAGATAACTTAATTGAATCCCTTCCCCAATTTGCATTTAGATGCCCTGCCCTGTCAATGAATCGGGTGGCAGAGCTTAAATATTGCGTGCACCACCCCACTCGGTGGCGGCCCGAGGGAGTGTGAGCGGGATGTGCCGGATTCCCTCCTGGTGGCTTTTTGCGAAATCTACTAAAGTCTAGACTATTAGCTCCGAGAACTTTCCGTATGAAATCGAAAATTTCCAAATCCACATCCATTGTTGCTGGATACACTCCGACTGGCCCCCGAAATGAAATCCCCCCACTCGGAGGCTAGACTCGAAATAGATGGCAATACAATGGGGAATCTCCCTCTCTCACTGGCGGAGTAAGTTTCCGCAGCCCCTGGCCCGACGGGGAGGCTCATACGTACCGAATCGAGTGATAACAGGGCACATAGATAGATAGACGGAGCAAAAGCCTTGGAGTTTTTGATTAAAAAAGTTTCAATTTCGTTTCTTATTGGAATTTCCAACTCGGGAAAATAATTGCACTGGGATGCAGCTTTAAGGCCAACGGTCTGAGAGACGTGATGCATTTTCGGAGATTTAAGATAGTCACACCATTGCGGGGCAACTGCACGCAGAGTGTATCCATGAAGTGTGTGGTTGAATTGGGCACCGCCTCCTCCTTTCTTCTTCGGTGACAAATGGAACACTGGGATGTGTGGAAGGGCTTGGACGGGGATGGGGAAGTGATTTGAGGTGAAATCTTTGAAATGTCCATAAATATCGACAGGCACTATCTAAATCGATGCTGAAAAAGCGCGCACGTGACGTCGTCCACATTAGGCGGGAATTTATTAGGTAATTACCGTAATTAAAACCAGTGTTGCGTAGTGAAAATATTACTTAACTGCACTTTTTATGCAGGCTGCAGGCTGTTAACGGGGTGGGAGAAGCTTTGATGGGAACTGCGTTTGCAAGGGGCCATCGAATTAATCAATTTTCGGGAAAATATTTGGAGCGTGCTTTTGTGGGATGAAGAGAGCATGGATGGACTCGGATCCGGTGTGATATGAAATCAAGGGTTCCACTTTAGACAAATACATTTTTTCACTCTTCGCTCAGGGGCTCAGAGCCTGTGAGTTAGTGAGCCAGTGAGCCAGCGAGCCTGTGAGCCTGTGAGCCTGTGAGCCTGTGAGTCCATGAGCATTTGAGCCTGTGAGCCCATGAGCCTGTGAGCCTGTGAGCCTGTGAGCCTCTGAGCCTGTGAGCCTGTGAGCCTGTGAGCCTGTGAGCCTCTGAGGCTGTGAGCCTGTTTGCCGTGAACCCGTGAGACTGTGAGACTGTGAGCCTGTGAGCCTGTGAGCCTGTGAGCCTGTGAGCCTGTGAGTCCATGAGCATTTGAGCCTGTGAGCCCATGAGCCTGTGAGCCTGTGAGCCTGTGAGCCTGTGAGCCTGTGAGCCTGTGAGCCTCAGAGGCTGTGAGCCTGTTTGCCGTGAACCCGTGAGACTGTGAGACTGTGAGCCTGTAAGCCAGTGAGCCAGTGACTCAGTGAGCCTGTGAGCCTGTGAGCCTGTGAGCCTGTGAGCCAGTGAGCCTGTGAGTCAGTGAGCCTGTAAGCCTGTGAGCCAGTGAGCCTGTGAGCCTGTGAGCCTGTGAGCCTGTGAGCCTGTGAGCCTGTGAGCCAGTGAGCCTGTGAGCCAGTGAGCCTGTGAGCCAGTGAGCCTGTGAGCCTGTGAGCCTGTGAGCCTGTGAGCCTGTGAACCTGTGAGCCTGTGAGCCTGTGAGCCTGTGAGCCTGTGAGCCAGTGAGCCTGTGAGCCTGTGAGCCTGTGAACCTGTGAGCCTGTGAGCCTGTGAGCCAGTGAGCCTGTGAGCCAGTGAGCCTGTGAGCCAGTGAGCCCATGAGCCTGTGAGCCTGTGAGCCTCTGAGCCTGTGAGCCTGTGAGCCTGTGAGCCTCTGAGGCTGTGAGCCTGTGAGCCAGTGAGCCTGTGAGCCTGTGAGCCTGTGAGCCTGTAAGCCTGTGAGTCCATGAGCCTGTGAGACTGTGAGCCTATGAGTCTATAACCCTGTGAGCCTACGTGCCAACAGAGGAAGTCCGCGATTGAGGTGGTGCATAAAAGCGGAGAAGGACTTCATCTAGAAAAGATCGGTCTAGCTGGAGAAAGTTATTCGTAAAGGCCCGTACTCTAAAAAGAAAGAAAGAATCTATAATCAACAGGGTTAGCAGCATTTTGATTGATATCTCAAGAGAAGACTTCAAGTTAGACCAGAAAGCTACATCTGTCAAATCTGCTAGCCTCGCAGTCTACCAAAAGAAGAACTGTTTGGTCTTGGAGTACATCTTTCGGAAAACGCAACTTTATTTTCAGTTTGAATGAACCACTGCAGTGAAAATGTTTGCAGGGAACATCTGGTCTTCACGGGAAAGCCGAAATTCTAAAGTATTTGCCGAAGCCTATGACGTGAATGTAAGTGGCAACACTAGTTACATTGATTCCTAAAGTTGATTGGTTTCGAATGTAAATTATTGCCAAAGACTTTTTTCGTGGCGAGATGATTTCATACATCAACAACCTGTTCATCGAAAATAAACCTGCTTTTAGTTTTCGGTACCAGTTTCATCACCATTATCGGCGCGACAACTGGGACCGGGTCCTGGCCTTAATTAACTATTCATTCCAACCATCCCGATCGCGCCTTCCTCCTCTACGCCATCTCTTCAGCGTAAGAATGGTCTACAACGCTGCCGTCTTTCCGGGCCGGTTCCTCTTCTCTCATGTGAGCGAGGTGTCCTGTCCACCGGAGTCTACCGAGCTTAATTTTTGACACTATATCAGCTTCGCGGTAGATCGCATACAGTTCGCGATTATAGTGTCTACGGAATCGTTCTCCTTCGTTACCGGTTTACTCGGGGTTGTTCACACTACAAGAGATGAAGGTTTCTTTCTGAGAAATGGCGCCCAACGAAAGTCACAAAAAATAACCAAAATGTGGGGTCATAAAAAGGATAATGATTGTTGCCTGGGAAGAACCAAGAACAGAGATTCGTTCACATTTTTGGTGGTGGTTCAGCTTAGGCTTAGGGTAGGTTAGTTAGCTTAGCTCAATGGAGCCACCTCCTGGTGTACCACTTTTTGTCCGCTTGCCTGTCTCTTAATTCTCCCCTAGCTGTCCTATCGTTTTGTTGTTCATCCGTGATCTGTTAGGCTACAACGCTTTCTTCTCTCTCTATCTTTTCACCTTTTTCTATCCTCTCTTAGCTAACTAATGGCACGAAAAGTTATTTTGTTTGCAACCAGGAGGTCGGAAATGTTTCTTTTTAACTTGCAGATGCATTCCTTATCACGGTTGTCCTATATTGTGTTGTCCCAGGGGTTCGGAGTCAAATATTCTCTGAGCCGATGTCATGCTGTCAACACGCTTCACATGCACCAGAAAGATAAGACCGTAGGTTAGTCAAGGCCTTTCAGCTCAGCTCCTGGTGATGACAGTTTACAACCATCCTGGTGATGTTCACGGCTCCACGCCGTAAAGCAAAAGTCCGATGGTGACTGTATTATACAGAGCAGTGGTTCCCAACGGGTGGGAAATGCCCTCCTAGCGGGGCTGGAAACCACTGATATAGTGCCAATCTTATCCTTTCTAGTGACGGCTCTGTATGGACAACTTAGTCTTCGACTCTGATCCTGTGGGACAACGCAACAGAGGACGTCCTCGTACAAGTTGGCGCACACAAGTCGAGGGGGACCTCGGCCGGCTTGGTGTGCGAAACTGGAGACAGCTGGCGAAAGATCGTGCTGGCTGGAGAGGCATGTTGAGTGAGGCCCAGGTCCACCTTGGACTGTAGCGCCCTAAGAAGAAGAAGAAGTGATGGCTCTGTTAATCAACAGACTCCTGAACCCAAATTAACAAAGAAGAGGAAGATTCAGTGTTTTTTGTACGCATTTCTTAGAAAATGGATCAACAAATTATGTGCTCTGGTTACTGTCATCGACCTGACTAAAGCCACGACTGGATGGCGCAGTTGCTTAAGTGCCTGTCCCAAGTTAGAGGGGTCCGAGGTTCGAATCCCAGTGAAATCGAGTCTGGTCCAGTCACCATTTGCCGTTGAGATCAAATTAACGCCACTGGAGTAGGTTACTACCTGTCAGTACAATGGACCAGTTTTGAGTCTGAGTGCTTCAGTAGTGATTCAAAAAACCCTCCGAAAAAAAACCCAGGTCGCATGAACGGAATAGGTTGCGATTTAGTCGAGTTCGGAGTGTTCCCCCCAGCCCAGAATGTCATTCCTGACAAACAAAGACATCATTCCAATCATTGGATTGGCTTTTTCTTGTCCGAACTCTTGTCTTTCGATTTTGAAAAGCACCTCGAAACCATCTCAATTTTGAATTGGTCCCGCTGTTTCCGTATCGAAGGACATTTCCGCCTCTGAGTGCATACACCCTCGGCCATCTCCCGCCTTCAATCAAACATAATTTAAAAATGCTTACAATTGTCTGAGAAAATCCTTAAAACAAAGCCCTCCCCCACCCGTGTCCTCATCCCCT
Source organism: Myathropa florea (assembly GCA_930367185.1). NCBI lineage: Eukaryota > Metazoa > Arthropoda > Insecta > Diptera > Syrphidae > Myathropa > Myathropa florea. The sequence continues at coordinate 99,200,243 of OV884004.1, read as the reverse complement.
CAGCTGGTGAAAGTTGTCTTTTATGGAAGAACGAAAACCAGTTGGAGCATAACTTTCGTCCTTAGTCTTAATTTAATTAAATTATTCGAGATTTTTAATTAAATTTATATGTCAGTTGACAGCACTTCATCCCGCTGTCGGTGTCGCCGAGAAGTAGATACATTTTACTTCATTTCAATCTCACACCGGGGTGCTGCCTTGACAGCACCAGAGCCGACCGACTCATGCGAACTTTACAACCGAAGAGCGCAAAACCTTCTTCAATTTATTTCCGACCGCAAAATGAAAACCATATTCCACTGGTGGATGTAATTGAATTTTCAAAATGCGGATCAATATTTTATTGCGGTCACGCAGATATTAATTTTACTACGCTCGCACCGCTCCTCGACTAAGCGATCCCGCCGTCACCGCCGCCGGCGTTTAATTTAATTGTTACAGTTCTTGTTTTTTCGCAGCGTTCCCCCGCCCACTCTCGGGCGGCGGGTGTGTGTCCGTGTCCATTGCAGGACATAACACAGTTACTGCAAACGTGAAATATTATGTTAATTTACGGCGCAAGAAAGCATACAATTCCATGACCATTTATCATTAAGGTCAGCCGCCCGTCCGGCGGGTGGCCGCCCCGGGGCCGGGGACCCGGTTGAACCCGACTGAAATCATGTAATTGCCATAAATACGTTAATTAATGTCCTTGTTGGCAATTGCACTTTTCGGTCTGTCAGAGCGCGACCCCGCACGCGCGCCTGTGTGTGTGTGTGTGTGGAGGCTTTTAATTCTGTTTTAATGCGTGACTATTTATCAGGGCTCATGCTCTCGCGTCCGCCGTCGGCCGCCGCCGATATGTGAGCCGTGAAAAATTTATGAAAATAATTGCACGCCTTTGTGGGGTACGGCGAGCCACCTCAAAAAATGATTTCCCTTAATTGACGTACATATTTCACAAAAAACGCTGCTCCCTTGTAATGGTGGTCGGTGCAGATTGTTCAATTAGTTTGTGAGTCCGTTGGGCGGGCGGCTGCGATGATCTGTTTGCAGAGGCGGCGTCAAACTCGATCGCAGTAGATAGTGATTTTGTAATTCTGTTCAAAGGCTCCGATTGTGTTCGAAAAAATGAAAAAAATCGGGGACAAAAAAAAAAATCATTTGAATGGAAAATTAATTCAGTAAAGTTCACTGTGGATGCGTTTATTAGTTGACGCCTCTTAATTGGAAATTTTTAATGAGATTTTATGCGAAAAGTAAAGAACGCGTAATTAGTTTAAACATGAAATTGTGAATTAATATCGTTTCTTAATTGGTATTTGTTTTGTTTCAGGATATCCGGTTAATTACTGTCTGCGCGGTGGACATGGTGAGTGTTTGATGTGTGACCGGTTGACTTCGATGTGTAGAATTATGTAGTTGAAGCCGGGGGGACTGATCCTGTTTTCTAAATCATTCAGTTCAGTCAACAGCCATCATTCGGTGGAATTTTGTGCTTTACGAGTGATTCAGTGAGGGTACACTTTTGATATGGTACTGGGAAAGGGGTTTCACTGATATGCTTAGGGTTTACGTCATCATTATCCTACAAATGTTCGCAGAAGCTCCGTAGACTACTCCATGCTCCTCCAACGACAATAACTGCTGAGGAGCAATGTCCCAGCGAGCACAGAAGAATTATCAGACCAGCTACCTTATCCAGGGTCTACAAAGCGGTCGCCTACCACTACATTCTGCACTTGATCTCTGCGCCGATGGTATTCTGCTGACGCTTGGCGTCATATTTTTTGTTTTCGAAATGATAGTTGCACAATATGATGTGCTAACCAATTTTCCGATGACGACTGATGAAGACGACTACAACTTAAGACGACTTGCTATGGCCAAACATTTTCTAAACCTCGATACGATTAGGTCTACCAGTAGATGGCTTGAAGGCACAATTTGTCTCATCTCAAAGCCAATCTGCCAGAAACATATCTTTAAACCTTCGCTCTGCTTAATCAGAATGGACAGACCAGGACTGATAAATCTCATCAGTGTTCCTATACAATAGCTTTTATAGAAGTTATAAAAGACGAGGAGAGAGAAAAATGAGAAAACTCTAAAACATCTCCTCTGCAAATGCAGCGTCCTTTCTACCCGTAGAGATGCCTTCTTCGCTGTGTACGTCCATCTGTCTAGATATAAACCAGCTGTCTTGGCACTGAGTGAAACACAGGTAGGTGAGAATACCGATTTATCGGATTTGAACCTGCCTGGATATAACTTAGTGCCTCTTTTCTTCTCTCACCGCGGTCTCGCCCTATATATACGTAGTGATGTAGCTTACCAACTTCAACCACAATACGGCCTCTGTTCCAATCCGGAATTTAATTTTCTGTGGTTAAAAATCCATGTCCGTAAGCATTTGATCCACTACTGTTTCATTTATAGAAGTCCAAACCTGGATAGCAATTCAACTTTTAATGAGTTTGATATGCTATCTGATTCCATAACAAGAATTGTATCCCTGTATCCTCACACCGAAATTGCCATTGCGGGCGATTTCAATGTACACAATTCTACTTGGCTTCGACATTCTAGCCAGACAACACCCGAAGGACGGTATGTTGAGATCTTCGCTGAGGTAAATAATCTGACCCAGCTTGTGAATGAGCCTACACGAATACCTGACATTGCAGATCATTCCGCCAACACCCTGGACCTGTTTCTCACCTCTCACCCTGATAAATATTCTACTGACATATTGTCGCCTCTAGGCTCGTCCGACCACTGTGTCGTATCAGCTAATTTCTCGTATTCACTCCACACAGTTAGAGAACAAATTCCTAAAAGAACCGTATGGCTATACGAGAAAGCCAATTGGAGCGGCCTTAACGACTTCTTTAGGAATTTTAACTGGTCTCTATGTTTTCTCGATAGTGACGTGGATGCCGCTGCTGATACGATCACGAACATCATTCTGCTGGGTATGAAATCCTTCATTCCCCATAGAGTGAAGAGTATCAAACCCAAAGCAAATGCGTGGTATGACTTGAGTTGCAAAGAGGCTATTAGGTTGAGGGAGTTGAGTTTCCGGACTTACAAAGCCAACCCTACTGAGGAAAACCGGAAAAAGTTTAAGCGGGCCAGAAATGACTGCAATGCACTAATAAGACGTGTGAAATTCGCATATGACCAAAAGTTGAGGCAAAAAGTGCTACAATGTCCCAAGGGTAGCAAAAACTTTTGGTCATTTGTTAAAAATATAAAGAATTCAGCCTCATCTTCAATTCCCACGCTCATTTGCAATGACATTCCAGCTGTCAGCTCTTTAGACAAGGCCAATCTGCTTGCTGCGCATTTCGCGGCCAGCTCAACGCTGCCAGATTCGACCTTGTCTCCGCCTGTACTTGAGAGCGTCAATCGTACCATGGGACAAATCCATTTCCGCACTCGTACAGATGCTAGAGTACTTAAAGATCTCAACGTGCATAAATCCGCTGGCCCGGATGGTATACCCCCCATACTTCTGAAGAGGTGTTCTTCTACGCTGGCAAAACCTCTGCGTAAGCTTTTTCATCTGTCCTACTCTTCTGGTCTCTTTCCGAGTGGATGGAAAACAGCATTTGTCCAGCCCGTCCCTAAAAAGGGCAAATCTTCGTCACCCTCCTCCTACCGACCCATAGCACTAACGTCCCTTCTTTCCAAGGTCATGGAAACGCTGATTAACCGTCAGCTTATGAAATATCTTGATTCGCGGAAGCTTCTTAATGACCGGCAGTACGGTTTCCGCAGCAACAGATCCACTGGTGATTTGATGGCATATCTCACCGAAAAGTGGAACCAATCCTTGCACAATGCTGGAGAAAGCAAGATCGTTGCGCTTGATATTTCAAAGGCATTTGACAGAGTTTGGCATCAAGCTCTCTTGTCGAAAATGCGTGCTTATGGCATCGATGAGTCTCTTCTTCAATGGATTAGAAATTACCTTTCGAACCGTTCAATTCAAGTTGTTTTGGATGGGTTCAAGTCTGATATTCACCAAATTAATGCTGGTGTTCCACAAGGCTCTGTTTTGTCTCCGACTCTCTTTCTCATTTTTATAAATGATCTCCTGTCTGCTACTTCTAATCCAATCCACTCCTTCGCTGATGACAGTACTCTCAGCTTTTCATATTCGTTCCAAGACTCACGACCCTATCCTTCGGCCGTAGAATTGGAGCGGCAGCGTATGTTAAGCACATTAAATTCCGACCTTGACAGCATATTTAATTGGGGTAAAAACAATAGAGTGGAATTTAATGCATCGAAGAAACCGGAAAACTTTCCATCCTCGGTATGTGTATCAACTCAACACTTAGTTGGAATGATCACATATTTGAGGTCGCCAAAAATGCTGCGAAATGTCTAGGTTTCCTAAAGCGATGCAAGAAATACTTCACCCCCTCTGATTTGGCTTCAATTTATAAGGCCTTCATTCGCCCCAAGCTTGAGTATAACGCTCATATCTGGTCTGGTACTCCTAAGACCTCCCTGCACCTACTTGATAGAATTCAACAGCGAGCGATAAAACTTTTAGGAGACAGTAATATCGCGAAGTCAATAGACTCGCTCGAACATCGCCGTAATGTCTCATCCTTGTCATTGTTTGATCGCTATTTTAACAAACGATGCTCAAGTGAGTTAGCCAATTGCATTCCTCCCCTCTATGAATACACCCGCAACACTAGTCTCGCCAGGAATGCTCATCAGTTCACCCTCAAGCCTGTTTTCGGACGTACAGTTAAGTTTAGAGAGTCGTTTTTTAGCCGCACCACACGAATATGGAATGCTCTTCCCAGCCTAATATTTCCCACTCACTACAATCTACAGACATTTAAGACCAATGTGCATAGGTACCTCCTTTCCATTTCTCCCTCTATACCTTCGGCCCGTGCTGTGTCTTGATTCCGGACACTTAAGGGTATTCGTAACCCCTTTTGCGCGCGCAAATTATAAAAAAAAAAAAAAAAAAAAAGATGCCATTTGGGGACTTGCCTCTTCGACGACTTCAACGTGTTGAGCAATATGAGCTTCAGTCAGTTCAAGCACTTCATAGAAAGTACGGAATAGATTAATGAATAAGAGATATCCGACCCGCGCGGATCATGTATTTCTGTTTTCCAGTCGCTCGCTTGGACCTTCTTCTGTCCAGTGCGTGTTGGTAGGTAGGCAGGTCGGTAGGGTGCCCTTGCGACTGGGTCGCGGCTCACTGAGACCAACAGTTAGGGCCATTGTGCCCTACGTGTGGAGGGGTGTACCCCGTGAGACCTACACGTTCACTGCTGATTAGAACCACCCAGATTGTTGTATATATCTCAGTAGGTGCCCCAGCTCTATTTTTTTCAGATCCTCCAGCTCGTCGAAAAATTTACTGCCTAGTGTTAGCAGTCTCCTTCCCCGTAGGGCTGGATAATCGCATAGCAGGTGGCGACGGACTCAACTTCCTCCTCGTCCATGCAACTTCTACAATAGTCGGTATGGGGGATACCTAACCTTCTGATACCTAACCTATTGGACAATGTCCGGTGTGAACTCCCGTCCTCTCCACCGTCCGAATATCCTTGCGACTTATGCTAATCATTGATAATTATTTAAGGGCTCTCATCGTTGACCCAATGTCCAGATTCAGTCATCGCTCATTTGCTCTTTCTAAGGCTTCGTCCTCTATTTCTTTCCTTGGTAAACTTAACGGCATGTAGACACAAGGCAGTGCTTGAGATTTATCTAACTCTGAGCCCTCCTTCGCTAACACGTCCGCTCTCTCGATTCCTTGAACTCCTGTGTGTCCCAGCAGAGAGTCACCATGTTTACACTGGAAATTTCGTTGATGTTCTGTCGAGTTTCACGAATTTTTCCATCGCAAAACTTTCATCTCAGTCTGAGAGTTACAGTCGATCATATTTTTTAGCGGCCGTGTGGTATTTGACAATGCATGACACCACTCGTCCAATTTCAATCGGTTAACTGGCTGACTTTGAATATACCCAATCTCACAGAATACTCTCACCATGTCCTTGGTCTAGGTATTCTCCCGCGGTTGCTGACAAATTTCGCACTCGGGCCGTCTACTGTTGGGCGCCACTTTTTTCTGCAGAGCTTGCCTAGTTTTGACTTAACAAAATCCGACGCTATGGCTCTTATAGCCGCTTGGCTGTCGGAGTATATAGTCTGAATGGCGCAGTTGGTTAAGTGCCTGCTCCTAGTTCGAGGGGTCTCAGGTTCGAATCCCAGTGAAATCGAATCTGGTCCAGTCACCATTTCCCGTTTGGATCAAATTAGGTTGCTACCTGGCAGTACAATGGACCAGTTTTGAGTCTGAGTGCTCCAGTAGTGTTTCAAAAAAAAAAACCTCCGAAAAAAAAAGAAATACAGTTTTTTCGTTTCTTTAGTCAAACTAAGCTCTTTAAGCGTAAGCGCCGCCTCATTTATTGCTAGCAATTCTGCTTGGAAAATGCTACATTCATCGCATAGATTCAGGGATCTTTCGAAGAGAGAGCAGAAGATCCCTGCCCCGTTCCTGCACCTGTTTTCGAGCCATCCGTGAATAGGGAGATCTCTTGCAGCCATCCGCTGATAGCTCTTTCCAACCTCTCCTGTCCGTAATACGGGTAGAGAACTACCTTGTGGTAGTCAGGGTTGGTGGCAGATAATCCGTCGTTTTGTATCTGTATGATGCTGTCCATTTTGAGATAATGGACGCGTGCCCATATGGCTTGTCTTGCCACACTTTGACTTCCCTGAGTCTCATTGCTGTTATAACCACTCTGCTGCTGCATAAGATGTCAAGAAGGATAAGGTAGAGTAGAAACTCTCTTACTCTCACTCTCTGACTCAATTGTACATCTAAAACTCACCTTCATTGGCTTCGATCACGTCCCCTGCCCGGGGGGGGGACTTGCCAGGCATTTTGCTGCGTTCCCAATTCACTCTATTCGCACGACGCAACCATAAAATTCGTTCTTTACCCACTGCCTTGAGAATGTCTGTCCGAATTTCATCCACAGAAGCAGATATGTCGACTTCCCATGAATTCTCAAACAGGCGCTTCATAACATTTTCACGAATTTTTCCATCGCAAAACTTTCATCTCAGTCACAGTCGTTGCATGTCTTTCAGCGGCCTTGTGGCACTTGACAATGCATGACGCCACTCGTCCAAATTCGATTCCCAGTTACCTTGCTGCCTACTCCAATACCCAATCTCACAGAAAAGTCTCATCATGAGACTGGCACAGACATTTTTCTCCCGTGGTTGCTGGCAGAAATTTCGTACTCAGGCCGTCTACTGTTGGGCGCCACTTTTTTCTAGCAGAGCCCAAATGTGTCTCAAGGTTTCAGGATTGAGAACGTGTTCCGAACACTGAATCTTATCGGATTTGGATTTTTTCTCATGCCCTAAACATTCCCTTAGAAGAACTGGAACTCGGAGACAGGCTGTCAAATGCCGTGAGTAGTTGACTCAGACTCAAAGTTAGCTAACGAAAGAGTGTCTGTTCTTTTCAACTGCCTCGCCTGTTACATGCAGTCTTTTCGGTCAACAAATGTACATCCCAGAGATGCGCAAATGTTCGTTAAACAGAGGAGATGCTCGTTTGTGTCCGTTCCACAGCAGAAATGTGCGTGGATAACCGAGGAGCAGGATGCTGAAGAAAATCTCTTTTACCGCTCAAGAAGTTGATCTCTTTTTGCTAAATCTATTTCCAAATAACACATGTTATGTCTCCCGGAATGATGACATGACTGAACCTCGTGTGCTCCCCCAAACCACCGCCGGCAGTCCATGACAACGGTTCAATTTAAGCCAACAACGTGAACTTTTCAAATTCAACCATTTTTTTTCCTCCCAAAAATCAAGCTTCACCAATCCGCCGTAATAAGGTCCTCGAACTCGTCAAGTGCCCGTGTGTGTGTGTGTGTGTTCGATATTTAGTCGAAAACAGTCTCCTCATGTCGAGTCCTCGAAGCCCCATCACTCCACGGTTGTTTCTTCGATAATTCATGCGATATCCTGCGCACGTAAGTAAGTAACCTCTCAACTACGTAACCAGTAACCCATGACAACACCCAAATAGCACCGCCAGCTGCTCCCACTCACATTTCCATTCAAGATAAACCAAATGACTTCCTCTTCGCATACGAATCGCACAAATCCACTCACAGGTCTCTACACACACACGCCACACTCACAGTGGCGCATGTATTATCCTTGATTGAAATTACTAAAAGTCACGTCATTTGTCAATCTCAGGCGCACATTTGAAAGAGTCTCGAATGAGCTAAGGACACCATCACCATCGCCAGCACCAGAGCCAGAGCGCCAGTATCCCACCCAAAAGTAATCTATTCGCTTCTGGCTCGTTTGTCGTCCTTTTCTGTTTTGTGCTTTCTGTTCCGCTGGTTTTCACTTCACTTACCAAAGGCACAGTGCCAGTGGCCAATCGGACAAATGGAAGGACAATCAAGGAAGCGTGAATGAAAACCCCCAAAGGGGCCGCCGAGAGTGAGTGAGTGTGTCATTCAAAGACACGGAGTCCTTTTGATTTTCATTAAATGTCCCTGCAATCAGGGATAGCTGACCATCTGCGATTTGTATTTCGTTCTGTTTTGCCTTCTTTTCCTTTTTTTTTTCTGTCCACTTGTCCTGTTTGTTCATCTCGTAAGGACCCCCACATAAAGGCATTGTATATGACACCGATGTATCTGAGGCGGAGACAAAAGCCAAGCGGCGTATCCTTCTCCCGGTCGAGCCGCCGCCGCCGCCGCCGCTCGTGTCCACTCACGATGACTATTGGTGATCTTATCGTTGTGTATTAGGCAATAAATCTAAATAGCCTTAGTCCTTGTTTCCGAACGGACACCACGTAAGCGGGGGACGTTTGACTCGGTCTGCACTTGATTTCGGGGTGCTACTTGGGTGGCCAACTGTTCCAAAAGACATTCCAATCACGGTCGTAAGTGTTGCTGCGGGTGGTTTGCTCCTTCGAGGCGAATCTCTGGGATTCGTGTCAAAAGGCATTTTGTCTCTTCTTTTTTTCGGAGGAAAAAAAATTCCTCCTTCGTCCTGTCGGAGATTTCCTTTTCATTCTCGTCTGCCGCTCGTGTGGCATGGCCCTTCCATTAGTCCCGTGTCTTGGATTTCCCCCCGAACTGTGTTCGGCACCCAGGACACTTCACACAAGTCGCCCCCGCCCCGAAAGATTTCGCAGTCGACTTGTACGAATTACACCGGAAATTTCGTCCTGATGACAGCAATTTGTAAGGGATTCTGATTTATTGTTTTGCACATTCGATGGCATTTATTAACTGGCCTGAGCAGCACTCCCACGTGCGGTGGGTGGCGCGGGGGTCGTGTAATTACGATTTCGTTAGCACTTTACGTGAGTGTACATGGCCGGCAATTAAGGATACTGATAGTATGTGTCAATCACGAGCCTGTGTGGAGCTCGGCAGGGGGGCAAATTTAATTTATCGAATTCATTGAATTCAATTTCCTGTTGTCGTTCCTTATTTTCTTCGCCGCCCACCCCTTCGGCAGGACACTCAAGTAATTCTCATTTGAAAGTGATTAAGCATGTTTGCCGGGGAGGATGGGTGGTGGATAAGGCTTGACATTAATTGGTCCGTAGTTTTCGTATCTTTTCTTGACTTATCCCACAGGGGGGCTTAGGATCCCAAATGTCAGCCCCCACAAATAATGTGTAACGACATTAGCTGCTGGGAGATGGGAGGCTGAGGCTATTAGCATATTTCGGGATTTATCGTCTGCACTTGTTCGGAGTAATTGGCGAGTCTGTCTGCCAACAAATTGGATTGGATTAGTCACGGAGAGTGACGTTCCTGAAATGAATTTTCTCAGGAATGTCCCTTTTATGAGATCGTCCTCTGCAGCTTGGGGTATCTGATACATTTCTGTGCTCTGCAGTCTAATAGTGTCCTGAAGATGATGTCTATCAGTGTGGTCGTCCATTTGTCCAAATCGCTGTTAGGGCCCCTATTTCCATTTGACAGCTAGTTTAGCAAATTAAATCGGATGAATCTTGAATTTTTTGATTCTTAAACTTGATTTGCTGGCGCTATCTTTGAGCTCTGGACAAAGTTTTGAGTAGAAACAGTTTGTCCAGAAAAAAGTTGCATTTTTTCCCGATAGATGGAATTAATTGCAAGCAACTCAGGGAACAAACCCTGAATGCTTGTTGGGAAGACGACACTTCTAACGTTTTTTTTTTTTTCAGAGGATTTTTTAAAAGTCTTTTGGAGCACTAAAGCTCAAAACTGGTCCATTTTACTGCCAACCTTCTCCAGTGCCGTTAATTTTATCCCAACGGTGAATGGTGACTGGACCAGATTCGATTTCACTGGGATTCGAACCTGGGACGCCTCCAACTTGGGGCGGGCACTTAAGCAACTGCGCCATCCAGTAGTGTTAGTAGAAACAGTTGGTCCGGAAAAAATGTTGTTGGCGTTTTTTCCCGATAGATGGCATCAATTTCGAGTAACTCAGGGAACACACCCACCGCGACTGACTGCTTGTTGGGAAGATGACACTTCTAACGTTACTCTGAGTTAATCTTGTGCATTTTACTTAAGTCCAGAAAGCGCTAAAATTAGTTCAAATCTATTTATTGAACTAGTTCGTTCTTTTAGTTCATTTAGTTCAACATAGTTCACTGCTTAGAAAATTGATTCTTGTGCGATTTTCACCGATTGGTCGTGATATACAAAATAATCATCCAATTTTGTTTTTGAACCACTTTTTTCTTCTTCTTTTTCTTAGGCCGCTACAGTCCGAGGTGGACCTGGGCCTCACTCAACATGCCTCTCCAGCCAGCACGATCTTTCGCCAGCTGTCTCCAGTTTCGCACACCAAGCCGGCCGAGGTCCCCCTCGACTTCTTTGCACCACCTTGTTCGTGGACGTCCTCTGTTGCGTTGTCCCACAGGCTCAGAGTCGAAGACTCTTCGGGCCGGAGCTAAGTTGTACATACGCTCTACATGGTCTAGCCATCTTAGGCGTTGGATCCGTAGACGCCTGGCTAGACACATGTCGCTGTACAGCCCATACAGTTCGTGGTTGAACCTTCTCCTCCAAATGCCATCAACGCAAACAGGACCAAAGATCGCGCGCAGAACTTTTCTCTCGAAAAGGCCAAAACACTGTTCATCCGCTTGGGATATTGTCCATGCCTCTGCGCCGTAAAGCAGGACTGGGATGATCAAGGTCTTATACAAAGTCAACTTGGTCTTCCGAGAGAGGGCTCTACTACTCAATTGCCTTTTGAGCCCAAAAAAAACAGCGGTTGGCAAGAGTTATTCTGCGTTAGATCTCTGTACTGATGTTGTTTGTACTGTTTACCGCGGAGCCAAGGTAGACGAAGTCCTTAACTACCTCAAAGTTATAGCTGCCTATGGTGACGTTCTGGCCAAGTCGTCGATGTTGTGCGTCCTTTCTCGATGACAGCATGTACTTGGTTTTGCCCTCGTTCACCGCCAGACCCATTTTAGCCGCTTCCGTTTCAATGCCAGCAAACGCATCATTGACGGCTCGCTGTGTTGGCCCAATCACGTCAATGTCATCCGCGTAAGCTAGCAGTTGAATGGACTTTTGGAAGATCGTGCCTCCTGTTTGTTTAGTTCAGTTATTCTTATCGAATTGTACGCATGCATGCAGAGTAAGGTATACCTGAGTTTGTTGAACTACTGAACTAAATGAACTAAAATAAAATTACATTGTGAACTAGTTCACTTATTTCACTTTTTAAAGCTCTTTTGTGAACTAGTTCGTTCGTCAAACAATTTTATCATCTGCACGTGTTGTTGCACGCTATATCCATCCATGGAAATTTGGCAAAACAGACTGAATAAATGTCAGAAAATTTAACAGATGTGGCTTCAACAATATGGCCGCTATCGACTGTCAAAGTTGGGAAGTCCCTATTGGAGGACCCTTAATATCGGTTGTCACCATAAGAATTTAAACTGATGATGGGATAATTATGTAAAGGATCTTTGGATTGTCTATGTCCAAGACGAATACCGACGGACAACTACTTGATGGCGCAGTTGGTTAAGTGCCTGCCCCAAGTGAGAGGGGTCACAGGTTCGAATCCCAGTGAAATCGAATCTGGTCCAGTCACCATTTGCCGTTGGGATCAAATTAAACGGCACTGGAGTAGGTGACGCATGTTGGTCAAGTCCATCCCGGACTGTAGCGCCACATTAAGTAAGTAAGTAAGGAGTAGGTTGCTACCTGGCAGTAAAATGGGCCAGTTTTGAATCTGAGTGCTCCAGGAGCGTCTCAAAAATCTTTCGAAAAAAAAAACACCGACAGACCATTTCCCTCGTCGGGCGCCACTTTTCTCATTTCAAAGCGCAATTCTTTGAGATGAGTGATGTCACCTTGGCAACAAATGGCCAAATTTAGACGAATTTAACGCTTCTATCGGCAACAAAATCCGCAGATTCTCTCTCGGCGCAGTCATTGGACTGCGGTTCATTTGCATCCACCAGTGATCCCTTTGTTTTCTCACCGAACCATTCTCAAGCGAAACAAATCGTCGAACCATTCCCAAAAAACTGACAAGTGCACACATCACCCAGCGAGGACGCACTTTTTCATACGACGCTACACTCCGGGGTGGACCTGAACCTCACCCAACAAGCCTCTTCAGTTGGCACGATCTCTTACTAGCCCCATCCATGCCGGGTAGAGAAGAGTTCGAAACCCCCCCCACCCAAACCAACCACTAAACAGAATCATTTTCTCAAATCTCCCCCAACTGGACTCAACAATGGCTTTGTTCCATTGACATCAAAGCCACTCGCAAATAGTTCCTTCAAACGGATTCTTTTTCCGTTTTTTTTTCCTCTGTCCTGTGAAAATTTAAATTTTACTTTGTGCACTCAGCGAGGGCCTAAAAGGATCTGCGAAAAGGATGCCGCTCGCAGCATGTGCGATACACTCCGCCCCCATCTGGCGTGACAGCGGGCGCTGCCATCCTTCAGTCCATCAACTCTAATAACACTAAAAGCCTGCCGAGCCGGAGAAATTCAAGTTTTCTGTGCGAATGTGTAAGCGAGAGTGTCCTTTTTTTTGTGGAGTCTCCGCAGCATTGTGGCTGGCGATGAAGGAGCCGGCGCGCCGGAAAGGGCAGCTTTAATCCTGACCATCGGAATGTGAAAATCCGATTCCTCGTCGGAGCAGGCTGCTGTTCCAATGGACACCAAAGGAGATGGCTATCTGCCTACATAATCCCGATCACGCCTTCGCTTCGCAGGCGAATCTGTGCATCTACATTGGACGTCCGTGTTCGTGGCGGCATAAATATGCCCGCAACAATTCGGTTATCTAATTCAATTCACGAATATCCATTTACGGGCCGGGTTACGAGGGTGTCGGGGGGGAACTGAACGTACGGATTTTGATCTGGGATTTTTGCATTTTAATCAGAGGCGCAGATGTGTCCGTGGATGGGGACGCAACATAGGCTGCAGATAACGCAGCGATGCTGAGAGGAATCCCATCTGACTTTTGCGGGCCATGGTGTGGTTTTAATTAGATTATTACATTTGATGGCTTAATGCAGATGCCGGAGATGGGGAATTAGCATGACTGATGCGGCCGGCCTTTGGGCTCGTCAAATTGGCGCACTTTTGAGAGGGTTTTAGGCCAGCCCTTGTTTGTGGGCGAGTCACAGGCACATTGAGGCACTTTTTTTGAAAGTTTGACACGGAACGAGTGTGTGTGCTGCTGTGGGGGGGGGGAGTGGAGCCTTTGGATGATGTAATCATGCCCGACGAGACAGAGAGCAGTTTGTGAATTTCAGATCCGCTCGGGCACCGGGTAATGGCTGGCTCTTTGATATGGCTGTCAATTTGAAACTGAAATGGGAGAGTGTATTTGTTTATCTTTTGACAGAATAACCCTTCAGTTTGTAACAACGCAGTAGCGTTGATGGTTTGTTAGCAGACGATGCCCGAGGACGAGGTTCTGGGGGGATTTTTGCATTTAATCTAGCAGCGTTTAAATTAAACACCAAATCGCGTCTGATTTGTAGTTCTACTGTCTGTAGGTGAGAAGATGGACCACAAGGCAACGAGTTTTCTTAAATGCTTTCCTCGAGCGCATCGGTACTGATTGGGCGCCTGTTTGACTAGCTACCAACTACAGTCGACTCTCTCTAAGTCGAATTGTCATGGGATATCAAAATTAGTTCGAGTTAGACGAAGTTCGACTTAGAGGGTGGTTTTTGTATGGAAAATGACTGTAATGCCAAAATAAATATGGCGAAAAAATTCGAGTTAGAGGGAGTTCGACTTAGATGAGTCTTTGGGACAAAATTTGCATTTCTGGGCCGTGATTGCCGACGGGACAACCGGGCTGATTTTTAGTTCCTTCGAACGAAAGATTCTCCCTCAATTACGTCTGCAAGAGTGTCAAAGAAAACCAGCTCATGAAAGAGTTGAAGGGGGTCCATCGACTTCACGGCTTGCGCCACGTCAAGCGCATGAACCGCTTTGCTCTGCCCAAGAGTATTGCCGAATCGCAACCTCGGAACGAGGGAGGGAGGCCTCATCGAGATTATGTTATCGAGGCTGAAAGAAATTTGAATCGGTCCACCGAAGACCGCCAAAACTTGATGGCAACCACAGCTAAGGGTCAGACCTCTCCTTGTGATTGGCTTGGCAGAAAAGGAGAAGGATCTAGATATGGATGGGCTCTTGATTTTACCCCATTTCATCGATACCCCGAGTAATGACCAAGGTTGACGGATATTCAATAATGGCTGCTACCGACTACCCGATATTAATAGCATGGCTCCTGATTTTACACGGTGACATTCACCCCATCAATTTTCCGTACAGCCGGGTACCCAGGCGATGTGAGTACTGACCAAGTTGACGGATACTCGATATTGATTGTTATCGGGTGCCCGCCAATAGCGAGTAGCGGGTACCCAAGAGACTATTGGTATCCGAAATTATGGTACCCGGGTAGTACCCAAAAATTCGGGTACTCAAATATCCGTGGAATAACTTGGGTATCCGTGTATAAAGAGCTTTCATTGATAGACGTCATGTTGTCGTACATTGCGAAAGAGTTCCTCATGTTGATTTATGCTTATTGCTTCTAACCCTCGTCGTAATTCTTTAAAAGTCACAAATCCTTCAGAATCCAGCCAAGACCTCCTTCAACCGGTCACTCAATTGGACTCTATTACAAGTCGTTGTGGTCATCCAGTGTTTGTGGCACACCAAGCTTCCGGGCACCTAGATCCACGCCATCCTTTCCACGTAAGTCTGGCTCGCCAACACGGACTGCTACATGCGAGGACATAAGACCGTCTCACCGAACGGAGCTGAGGATTCAGAGTCACCTCTGCTAAGGAACTTATGCAGAAGTTGCAAAGATTTTACGCTTTCTTTCTTTCTGATGTAAAAAGTCTCCACAGTACTTCCAATAGGGACTTCCGAACTTTAACAGTTGATACCGCCCAAGGTGTTAAAGCTACGTCTCATAAATTGGCTGTCATTTATTCAGTCTGTTTTGCCAAATCGCCACGGATGGACATAGCGTTCTTCGAGTCTCCGACTCTGAGCCTGTGGGACAACGCAACAGAGGACGTCCACTTACAAGGTGGCGCAAATAAGTTGAGGGAGACCTCGGCCGACTTGGTGTGTGAAACTGGAGACAGTTGGCGAAAGATCGTGCTGGCTGGAGAGGCATGTTGAGTGAGGCCCAGGTCCACCTCGGACTGTAGCGCTCTAAGAAGAAGAAGAGGAAGGACATAGCGTTCAAAAAAGGCGAAAAGTATTCGCAGTGTGGTGGATAAATTTGAGTCCACTGGTTCAGTAAACTATAACCCACCACCCGTACGTCGACGAAACGCAAGATCTGCCGGAAACATCGCCGCTGTCCGTGAGAGTGTCCAAGAGAATCCGAGGAAGTCGAGTTCGCGCCGCTCACAAGAACTCGGCCTTTCGCAGACCACCCACAACTTGGCGAATTTTAGATCGTGACTTGAGCCTGCACCCGTACAAAATTTACAACTGACCCAGGAGCTGAAGGTTAACGGCCATGGAGAACGACGTGTGTGCGCTGAATGGGCTCTAGAGCAGTTGGAAACTGACCCTTTCAGCGATGAGGCCCATTTCTGAAGGAATGGGTACGTCAACAAACAAAATTTGCGAATTTGAGACGATGCCAATCCACATGAGATCCAAGACCATCCAAAACCATCCCGAAAAAATCACTGTTTGGTGTGGATTTTGGGCTAGCGGCGTCTTCTTCTTCTTCTTAGGGCGCTACAGTCCCACGTAGGCCTTGGCCTCACCCAACAAGCCTCTCCAGCCGGCGCGGTCGCTTGCCAGCAGCTTCCAGATTCGCACTCCAAGTCAGCCTTAGGACTGGAGGCGTAATCGGTCCATATTTCTTTGAGAACGACATTGGCCAGGCCATCACCGTCAACGGCGAGCGCTCTAAGTCGATGATTACCAACTTATTTTGGCCTAAATTGGATGATATGGACACCAACGGCATGTGGTTCCAACAGGACGGTGCTGCGCTGCGTGCCACATAGCTCACGCAACTTTGAAATTTCTGGATGAGCGTTTCGAAGGCATGGTAATCTCTCGTGGAGGTGATGTGAACTGACGTGCAATTTGATCCTGACAGATCTTTTGTTATGGGGTTTTCTGAAGTCGCAGGTCTATGCGAATAAGCTACAAACCACAGCGGCCTCAAAGCCAACATAAACCATGCCACCGGTTAAATTCAGTCCGATTTCTGATCCAAAGTCATGAAAAATTGGACATTTCGGATGCGCGCCAGAGAAGCCGCTGTGAACATTTGAATGACGTTATATTTCATACATAATGGCATCGATTGGTCTTTCGAAAGAATGAACAATTTCGATGATACCTCGCACGCACTTTGTTTTATTTAAATTTAAAGGTAGGAATCGCGTAAGGAAAGACGCTTTAGACGGACTTATTCGATCTTAACAGAAGCCTTCACACTCTTGTTCTTTGGATGACGGTACAGTCGGCGATTTCGGCCCAGCTCCTACAGCAACCACTGTTCTCTCACGATTGGAAAGGACCTCCACTTTTATCCCGACTCAGAAAGGCGGAATTTGAGCCTGCAGAAGTGATGCTGTGAAATCGAAAGTTTGTGACTGGAATCGAACCATGGACTTTTTGCCAAACATGTCGTGCTTGGCACTGTTCTCTCACGAATGGACCTATACTTTTATCTCGACTCTGGAAGGCGGAATTTGGGAACCAGTTATACTCTGTGACCATTGTCGGTGGAGTTGATGCCATGAAAATGAGAGTTGGTGTGACCGGGATCGAACCATGGACCTTCAGCCTAAATGTCGATAAGCTTTCCCCCCACGGGACGGTGGCCAAGGCCTTGAATGCAATCAAATAATTGCCACATATCTGGACGTCAAATCTGTCGTCATCTTCTACCACAGACGCGAAGAAAATGCCTACCGTCGGAATGAACGCTCTTCAAACCGCCGCGGGAGACTACAAAACAAAAAACAATCTAAAAGATTATTCGAGAATCCAACCAATCCCTCCTCCAGATACCCCCTCCAGCCCCAGCTCCCTCCCCCGACCCTCGATAAAGTTCATTCCATCGCAAGATAACCCAAAAAATAGACAGCCTTGAAGTCTGCATTAACATTCGGATCATTAAAACGTATTCATTTGCATACATCCTTCCGTCAGAGCCTTTGGGGCATAAATAGAAAATTTTACAACCAATATACGGATAATGACTCAATGCCATGGCTCGTAAAAACTGTAAGCCGCTTACATTTCGCATGCCTTCACCGCCCCCCCCCCCCGCCGAACTATAAAAAACACCACAAAGATGGCAAAAAAACACAAATCTTCCGAATGTGTGATGTCTCGAGATTAATAATCTCAAATTCGCACCCAAGGTGCACGCCAACCCCCGTCGAAACCGCACGAAATCAGTGGAACTACAAAACTACAACCGGTGGCGGGGGACGGGGACGGGCTGGCTCGTAAAACTCAAGAAATCCATAAAAACCACCCCCCTCCGCGAGCGGATTACCGCCGACTGAAGCAAATAAACCACATCCACAGTCGCTGGCTAATAAAACGAGAGCACAGCATCCTTCCTGCTCCGGCCGCACAGGCGAATCCGTCATCGCACTTGCCACCGTATATGTGTCAGGATAACAAATTACCGATGCCCAAATCACTTGCGACGGAGGATAATAATCCCAACAAAAGGGGCTTCGGCTTCTCACGATTCTTTTTTTTTTGTTGCCTCCCCCAGCCGAGGGTTGGCCCACATCGCACCCTCCTTCGGTTAATATGTGCTTTTATTGCCTCCCCCCGGCGGCGGCGGGTCATACAAAGGCAACGTATTTGTCAAATGATGAACGGCAGGACGTGGGCATGTGTGTGCGGCGTCCAGACCGACTGAAAAGTTCTGGCGGAGTCCTTGAGCGCGCCGAGGACCTGAGTGATACGGCGAACGCCATTACAGCTGTTGTTTTTATTGCCCGAAAAGTTGCTGCAAATTGAGTGTGCGGACAATTTAAATATTTTATGACGGCCATTGTGAGTGAGCAACGACCGGGGGGGTGGTGACGCGCACACCCTCGAGCGGTGAAAAGTGCGGAAAGGATGTGCGGGGTTAGTGGAATATTTGGGGGTTTTTCGGGGAGGAATTAGTCGAAACGTATTTCGGGAATTGATTTGAAGATGGTGAGCGGAGGGTGGGGAGATTGGAGAGACAAGATAATTGAATTGGTCGGGCAAGCAGATTGACTCAGTTTGGAAGATGTCACCGGTCTGATCGGGCAAGTCGGGGGGAGGGGTTCCGTGGGAGCTATGCGATTGGGCAATTATGAAGATTGAGTGGCAGGATTTTCTGGTCAGAAAGGGCTTTAGAGGAACCAGCGAAGGAGGATGAGGTCTATTAAACGAGATGAAGAAAGAATTCTTCGTCAAATGACGGTTTATGCTCCTGAAATAGGATAAAGACAAGGTTTGCGTTTTGCAGCCATAAAAGACTTTAAACAAAATAGGCCATCATTTACCCAAGTCATTTAAGTTCATCCAGACAAGTGAAAGGTGAACAACCAACACGGAGAAAATACACGAGGCACTGAGCAGTTCGGTTCTGGGATCGGAACCTGTACAAGATTTCGGCAAGGAGATGCACCGTCGTGTGTTCTTAACTTGGTTTGGCTGAAGATAAGCAGGTGTAAGCATGGAAGGCACCACTTTCCAAAAATCGGTATGCGCTTGGACTACGAAGATTTTATGGCCATTAAAAGTTTCGAGACATAAGCTGATCTTAAGGAAATTGAGAAGAAAAAAGTTTATGTTGTCGAGCGAAAATCCACCTGTCGCTTACAACCTGTGACAGAACGTCGCAAAAGAAGTAATTAAATGACTTATCTACCTCGGGAAACACAGAAGTCCCTTAGCTTCCGCTGTTACTTCGGTTTTTCTAAACAACTTGGATCGTGACTCCCGACTCCTGACTCCAGATCCCGGCATTCTTTCTATTTTAATCTAAAACTGGATGATGAGCACGACTGCGGAGTTGATTTTTAGTGCCTTCTTCTGCGTCGGATATTTGATCTTGTCTGTGAAGAAGTCGAATACATAACCGACATGGATATAGTTTAACCGGCTAAACTAACTCGGCCACGTAGAGCGTATGAAAAGCAATGCTCCGGCTAAGAGTGTCTTCGCACAATGGTTCGAGAAGGAGACGAAGAGAATGAGGGAAAGACCGAATCTACAATATAAAGGCCAAATGATTGATTATTAGAAGCAGCGCGCCAGAAAAAGTCTAGAATGGAGGACAACATTAGTTCGGACTCATAGCCCCCATGGGTAACCGGCACTAAAAAGTACGTCTTGCAGATCTGAAATCCTCCAGGTAAACTGAATAAGACCTGCAAGAAGAATACATCCAAAAAATCTAATGATTTAGTAATTTTTTAAAGAAGGAAGGCCCCTAGCTTCGACTGCTGTTGCTTAACTGACGGTTTCCTTGACTGCCAAATTCTTCGCTTGAAAAACACTCCCGTAGTCAGAAAGTCTGAATGAGATGCGCATGCTTAAGTCCGCAGCGTACAGACCACCTTGTGCCCTTTTTCGACATATCCGTCTTATGGACAGGTTTTTCTTATTTTCTTGTCATGAATGAACCTTCTTCTAGCACTTTCGGTTAAAATAAAGGTGCATTCTTCGATATCAGGATCATTGATGAAGGTTTTCTTGGGGAATTACCACAAAGCTCCATCTTTTTGTCTAACTGACTATGGTCTTCATTGCGTCCTCAAGTAGCTCACTGATAGCTGGAAGGCATTTTTTCTTTTGAATCAAGACCAGATCTTCTACTCTGAACCTATAACTACACTTTTATGCCACTTGCCAACTGTCTCAGTCCTACTATTATCCTATGTAGCACATTGGAGATCATGTCTATCCTGGAATCATGGTTAAATGTATGTCGTGGTCCCTCAACTCATATTTCCTAGAAGTCGAAATATCGAGTTATTCCATTTGCACAGAGAAAGAACGAGCAGCACATCTGCAGCCCCAAGAAGTCCCAACTCCGACTCGCAGAAATACCGCTGCAGAGGATTTCATCTTGGGTTACATTTTTATTACTTTCTCAAGGTCTCAAGTTGCTCCCCTCACTTTGTGCCCTTACTAACGTAAGGACAACAATATTTTGTCCTGATTGACAATCACCCAGTGGTCAGGTAATTCTTTATCCTTCTCTAGTTTTGCGCACCCAGTTGGTTGTAATCCTTCTCCGCTCGTGTGCGCCACCTCACTCGAAAACGTTGAAACAATTTGCAGTTTTAAATCTTAAGAGTATAGGTCCTATTTGAAAATGTCTCACAATTACGGTTAACAAATGCTGCCCTTTAAAAGTCTCTCCTTTCTGTCTGTCTCAACTCTTTATGTCCAAATGAACCAGTCACTTCGTTAAACCAGATCTCCCTTCTCGCTGAAAGATTCTCCCATCGATTTGTCATAAGCCCACAGAAGCTCGAACGTTGGGCAGTCTGTTGTCCAGCAGAAAGCACGGCCGAACTGAATTTGACTTTTCAAATGAACTGTAAACCCAAGTCATTCCACGTCCATTGGCATAAACATCCAACTGTCCACTTGTCATCGAGTCCAAATATTTTGCCCCGTCACAAGCGCAACCAAAACCGCTTGCAAACTTCAAAACTTATCAAAACGATGAAAGCAATAAAATGCAAGAGCACATGCTTCCATGCACTCACTGCTCCCTAATTTGTTGTCCTTCCCCAGCACAACTGTCAAGGGACCGCGATTCGCCGAACAGGCAATACAATTTATCGCCCATCCAGTCAATGGCTCGCAGTTCGCTGGGCGAAAATATTTCCACGACCCAAATCAAATCGCAATTAAATCTAGCCCCCGGCGCCGATGTCAAAACTGGAGTCCGTCCTTCTCCGTCCGCATCACACACAGCGTCGCCCACCGAACTAGCCTCGCTGATTAATCATGCAACCGTTAACGCGCACACCAGAGATGTGGCACTAAACGCCGCTTTAGGCAGAGCATCAGTGTCTCGCCAGCTCCTGCCATGCGTGGCAAAATTCATTTCGCACGAGTTAACCGTGCTGAGGCACCGTTTAGCGGGAGTTAGACGGGCACTCGAGCTGGCGAATTGTTTTTTGCCAGCAGTTGCCGTTGCCACCGCAGCACACACGGAGCCACATGGACGCCCACCCAGGGGCGCGTCGACCGTGTCGAGAGTAGAAGAAATTAAATTTTCACAACTCACCCACCCCGCCCACCGCTGACCAGTGCGCATCCTGGTGAGCTTTGTCTCTTGCCCGCCGGGCAGGTCATCCCTATTGACGCAGGGCGCGGCTGCCGGGGCCTAGTGGGTCCTGTGTCCTGGCCCGCAGACTGAATTAAAGATGAATTAATAATGCGCAGCGGTTAACTAATTTTCGATAATGAATAAATAACGATACCGCCAATCGGAGGGGGCTCGCCGCGTGCACGCCCGACCGTGAGCCTGTCCGTAATCACCTGCCTTGGCGATGTAGTTCAGTGGAAAATTACGAGCTGGCGTGGTATTAAGCCGCGCCGAAGACTTTAATCAGCCAAAACGATCTTTGGTGGTGGCGATGGTGGTGCGGATGGGGGTGCGTTTTACATTTTATCACACAATCCTCCCCCGATGAATTTTAAAACGCAGCGGACTGCAGTTCGAATCGCGGTTTCGGGGCGTGGTATGATTGGAATTTATCAGCGCTTTGGACAGTGATTTTGGTGCTCTCGATTTAATGTGCTCCCTCGGCGCGACCGGCCAACGGCTGGTGGCGATGGCGGTGGCGGTGGCGGGGGTGCGGCTTCAGCGGGAACCATGATATCGGGTACGGTTTATTGCAGCGAAGTAATTGCATTTAATGAAGTTGTAAACGCATTTAATTATCGGACTTTATACCGGGAAGCGTTTAACCTGCGAACACATGCACCCGGGATATCCGTAATCAGGTGGGGATTGATGGCGGACGACGGCTTGTATTGAAAGTCACGCAAAAACGGAAGTCATTTAAGTGCCCCTCGTGGATGTTCAATTTAACATCGATACCAATTTGCGACGGCGACAAATGGAGAAGGACGAGATCCCCCGCCGATTATGTCATCGAGTTCAACTGACATGCTGTCCCATTTCACACCTTAGCTGCGCTCAGAGATGCGCATTTTGATCGGATCATATGGGAATTTGAGATGCTTCTCAAGATCCGTCAATTTGAGTGTTAAGGTCCAACTATAACAGCCGAACGTAGACGTAAGCTCGTGTCAAAACCGAACGAAAACCAACCAGAAGCATTGTCAAATTTCAAAGTGTCCATAATTGCTTAGAAATTCATTAAGCGCTTCCCATCTTTAAATTGAAATAAGATAAAGTGTGTGTAAGATATCATCGAAAATTTTCATTCGTTTGAAAGGTCTATCGATGCCATTATGTGTGAAATAAAACATCATTCAAATATCCGCCGCGGATTCTCTAGGCGGTGCCCATCTAAAATGCCCAATTTTCCATGACTCTGGTGCTTAAATCAGTCTGAATTTAACCGATGGCATGGGTTATGTTGGATCTGAGGACCGCTGTGGTTTGTGACTTATTCGCGTAGACCTGCGCCTACAGAAAACCTCTCAAGAAAAAGTCTAACGGGGTCAAATCTCACGATCTCGGTGCCCAGTTCACATCACCTCCACGTGAGATGACCATGCCCTCGAAACGTTCGTGCAAAATTTCCAATGTGGCGTGAGTTGTGTGGCACGTAGCATGGAACCACATGTCGTTGGTGTCCATATCCTCCATTTCAGGCCAAGAGAAGTTGGTAATCATCGACCTAGACCGCTCGCTGTTGTCGGTGATGGCCTGGCCAATGTCGTTCTCAAAGAAATATGGACCGATTACGCCTCCAGTCCTAAGGCTGACTTGGAGTGCGAATCTGGAGACAGCTGGCAAGCGATCGTGCCGGCTGGAGAAGCTTGTTGGGTGAGGCCCAGGTCTACGTGGAACTGTAGCGCCCTAAGAAGAAGAAGCCGAAGACGCCGCTAGCCCAAAATCCACACCAAACATAATTTTTTTCGGGATGCATTGGACGCTCTTTGACCTCGTGTGGTTTGGTATCGTCCCAAATTCGAAAATTTAATTTGTTGGCGAATGGGCCGTCTAGAAATGTACCTCATCGCTGAAGCTGATTTTTCGATGAAAATTCGGGTCAGTTTCCAACTGCTCCAGAGCCCATTCAACGAACACAAGTCGTTGTCCATGGTCTGGTCGTTTACCTTTAGCTCCTGGATCAGTCGACTTTTGTACGGGTACAGGCCCAAGCCTTGACGCAAAATTCGGCAAGTTGTGGCCGGCGAAAGGCCGAGGTCTTGTGAGCGACTGCCTAGGATTTTCCTGCACACTTTCATGGACAGCGACGATGTTTATGGCAGATCTTGCGTTTCGAACAGACACGTCGTTCGATGACTGTAGAAATTTGCAAAGCGACGTGGCCATTGGTGCTTTGAGGCCCATCCATCAGAACAAAAGTCCTAGACCATGAAGAATCCAGGAGCGTGTTACATGGAAACTCCCACACAAAACTTGACAAGCAAAATATTAATTGCCCTCATTTGGAAGCAGCCTTTGATGTGAATTTAGATTGGATCCCTCCCCAAAGCTAATGAAGCCCTTTGGTCAGCTCCTCATTTCCCTCGAGGAATGATTCAAGAGATCTCTGCTTCCAGAGGAAACTACAGCATTAGTCAGTCGCCTCAAGTGTTCTCCAAATTCTGGGAAAAAATACCAATTCCACGAGCACAAGTGTCAAAGAAACCCCCTTCCCCTTGCGCCAAATGGACACGCCTGGCGGGGGCACTTCAAATAATTCCCACGCGCCGCAAACAGTGATTATCAAGGATCTCATAAAACACTCGAAGTCCTTATGGAGCACTGCTCCAAATTGCTTCACCAGATCGCAACAGCATTCTAATTCAGCACCACAACTCGGCACACAATCGAATCCCTTCCCAATGACGGAATGAATAATTCAGAGCAGAAGTCCTTGTGCACAGCACCGTGTCACCACTCGGTCTCGCTCCTTTAATCAAAAATTCAAATCTTACCTGGTTTCCTGGCCCGAATTACAATATCCACTCGACCCCCCACCCCACCAAAGTCAACCTGTCTCCCAGAACGACCACATCCATGCCACTAATTCCGTGTGGTCCTTAATTTTATTTTTACGACACCCTAAGCCCGCCTCCCCTGCCATCACTTAGGCTGGAGTGATTAAAGAACCCTCAGAATGCACCCTTATCCCGCCCGCATACGTCCCCGTTGAGGGGATCGTCAAAAACGTAGAAAACTTCAGAGAGCCACCACCACCAGACCACCGACCATCAGCAGCCACCCACCACCAATCAGTAAGCCAGTCACTTGGCCCCCGGGAGGCGTCGTTGTAAAACAACGAACCTCTGGCAGGCTTCAAGCAAATTAATAAAGCAATTTACCGTTAGCACCTGAAATCCCAGTAAATTGTCGTCTGGAGCGAATTTAATTTGATTTTCTTCATTAGACGTCGTCGCTCAGTTGCCCAGCCGCTCCAGTTCAACTTCAGTTGCTCAGTGAGGTGGTGACTCTCCGGTACGTCGTACGGTCGTCATTGGCTGATGACTGCTGCCGTTCCATTCTTCGAACGTGCGGTTGTGTGTTTGAAGTCGATTTACGTTCCAACACTTAATGGCCCCCCATATGTCCTTAGGAGAGCACAGAACCGCCACCACAGTGTCATTGGGAGCATGGTGAACACTTTGTTCTATAGGCCATTACATCATGGGGTCTTGCTTACTGCCAATCTCTCGGCTCGCCTCCCCCTCAGTCACCCGATGGCTCAGAAGGACAATTTTGAAACAAAACAGGAAAAAGAATGAAGAAGATCCTTTGTTCGAGGACGAGAAAGACTTTACATCGAGTGGAGGCACGAAGACGAAGAGGCGACGGGCGGTCCTGGAGGGATAACAGATGTACAATGCGACGAAGGAAGTCACGAGAGCATTCATCCCATTCACGGCAACCTACATGGTAATCACAATAAATGAGGATAGTATTCATTGCTTTGTTGCCGGGATTCCTGCCAGAGATTGAGTCGAGATACGTACGTACGCGGCTGCCGTTGCCGGGCCTTGTGGCAACAAAGTACCGGGCGAGGAGTACTCCTACATCCACCAGCAAATATGTGCGAATGGTGTATACCATCAGTGACGGATACGATGACGACAATGTAACTAAGAATTTCATTTAAAGTGACTCGGCCCTCCCCGCCTCCCCCGCCCGACGGAGGACGCAAAAAAAGCGCCGGAAAAAGGGCGAATGAACACAGAAAAAGAAGGAAAAGACGACAGTCGTTTTGGGAAGCAACCCGGCTGACAAAATAAAGTGGACCGCACACACACACAGAGACACACACGAGGATTCACCGAAACGAAACAACGAGACCCGAAATGATTGGATGCATGAAATTGCTTCGCCATTGGGTGCCTCCTCGATGCCCCGGAATTTCGTCCTGCAGAACAGGAATGACAGGTATTTGCTATTAGGTAAATTGGAATCCACCTGTGTGCGATTTGAATTGGGCGGGCGATGGCGGTCGGGGTGAATGGCATGTGTTCCCTGGGAATCCATCACCATTTCGGGGAATTTAAGACGAATTTAATGTAAGGACGTGTGGTAATGGCTTCGATTTGGTCGACAATGGCACAATGGCGCCTCAATCTGGATGAACTGCTGATCAAATATGCCCCAGCAACTTCTGAGACAATGTCACTCACGAGCACCATCATCATCATCATCATCATCATCGCCGGCATCAGGAGCAGACGCAGACGTGCGAGTGATCGACCGAGGATAGTTTGTTGCCAGAGAGTCCTCGCATAATGAAGACATCAACATTTGCATTGGAAATTATGAACACGGCAGCACATCTCGCCCGATTGAGATGCAAATGCGATGCACGCTCGCATGTGTGCGCGTTCCCGTGCAGGGGAGTTCAGAGTTCAGTGTAAGAAAAATATTTGCGGAGTGAATTACAGTCATTCAGTTGCCCACTGACACAGCACTGGGTGAGGATAACGTTGAGGATGTGATGTGCCGTCTGACGGATCGCGAAAGTTTCGGTTGTGTTTCCTTGGTTGCCAGTGGAAATGATGAGAGGTTACCAGTGGTTTGTTAGGTGCTGTCTTTGTTCAAATACTCTCTTGGAGTTGCCAGGGAAGATGTTACAATAGGGTCTCATTGGCAAAGCACTGACTGAATGTTTTTCATTTTTGGATGCATTCTTTGTCGTCAAAAGAGGACGAACTCATTAGTGACCAGCCACGCTCTGGTAAGTGTTTGAATCAGAAAATGGTTAACGAAAGCGACATACAGTCGATGTTTCATTTGATGGTTAGAATTGACTGAAGATGTCTGGAACAAAAGTCTGAGGCTCCTTTGCCAATATAGGGCAGAGAGGTCAGAAATCATAGACTATTTCTAAGAGCTAGGGAATCCCTAGTCAAAGCAGACACTCTGGTTTGGAGTTGGGACAATGGAGTGATGGGCGTGTGCCTCTACAATGGTCTTTTGAATCTTGGGCATCAAAATTTGACAAAAATTTGATACTGGCCTTAAGTGTTTGAATCGTTTCCGGATTGCAGGCATAACATCGGTCCTTCACGGTTCCCCACAAAAAAAAAGTTCAAAGGGGTCAAATCGCAATTGACATCGCCAAGACGGCTGATAACACGATTTTGGAATTTGGTGCACAAAAGATTGACTGTGGCATAGCCCGCCATCCTGCATGGACCAGAGGTCGTCCAAAATGGATATCTTCAATTTCAGTAGGTAAAGTCGGTTGACATGGCTCTGACAACGCCCATTGACCGAAACGTTGTTCCCAGCCTCATTTTGGAAGAAAACTGGTCCAATGATGCCACCACTCCACAATCCGCACCAAACTGTAACTCTCTGTGGATGCATTGGCTTCTTGACAACCGACAATAACGTGCGGGTTTTCAGTTTTCCAAGCCCCAGATGCGGCAATTTTATTTTTGAACGTAACCGCCGAGATGAAAATGCGCCTCGTCAGAAAAGATGATTTTTCGCCAAAAATCGTTGTTCAATTCAAACTGCTCTTAGGCCCAAACTGCGAAGCTATAACGAAGCGGATGGTCTGAACTGCTGAGTCAATTAGACCTTGTAAGCGAATAATCCGAGTTCTTTGTGCAGAATTCTCTCTCTCCTCAGGCTAGTGCGTGAAATGTTGAGCTGTTGAGATCGATGGCGAGTTGATGTTCATGAATTGAGTCTCATACTCTCGCTCATAGCAGCCACATTCTCATTTGTGTTCAACGTACGACGACGGGGACGAGGACCATGAGTGTTGTCTACTAGCCTACCACTCTCAAGAACTTTTTGCACAAACTTGCGTACAGCAGTCGCGGTGGATGCTTCATTTCGGCCAAAACTTCTTTTCAAAAAACGCACACAGCACTCACTTTGGAAATAATAATAATAATAATAATGGCGGCGCTACAGTCCGAGATGGACCTGGGCCTAGCTTCTCAGCAACCACTCGTGTTATGCGTGCGTGTTTTTAGGTGATTTTTCGGGAATCGTACCAACGACATCGAACGTAGGAGTCGACGCACTTACCCACTACGCCACGGTTGCCTTAGAAATAAGTTTTCAATATTTCCCGACGTTGTTCAAGCCTAAAGCGATTAATTTCATTCCGCGGATATATGATACTGACTTTCTGTCAAGACTTCGAGCGGGAAACAGCTGTCTATGTCAAAACAACAGATACTTTAAAAATAAACCACTAGATGGCCTTCCCTGTATGTATGTAGGTCAGCTCTTGGTTGACGTGAATTACTTAGGCGACCGTAGAGCGTCGTTTGGAAGTCATCAGAATAAGAAATATACTATCGATGGCGAACTCATGGGAGTCAAGGCACTGGGATCCTTGGTCCCATTTGTATTGCTACGAACCGTAACGTACTATGGTTATAAACAACACCGCTCCGCCCCAAAGAATCATTAGCTCCCATCCTGAGAAAACCTAGCCAAATAGTGGAGGAACCTCTTGATTCACAAAGACAGACAGCATAATTCACTTTTTTTCCTGTCGATGTCCCTGAACCACATTTTTTTGAAGGTGATGCTGGTTCAACGCTTTAGTCAATCGACTGTAATGCAGACTTTTATTACCTGAAATTGATTACTTAGACGTGACTTAGACGCAGAACGCCACCACAAGCTACACCATTGGTGAAACAATGTCTCTATAGCGTGACAAATTTCCTGGGCGTGTGATTTCTCGCAAACGAAAGCTTCAATTGATCACTCAGATTGTGCGATAAAACCTCATTAGTTTTCTTTCTTTGGGGCTCTGTTCAAGATAGGGCCGCACTTCAAAGCGGGCACCAGCAATTTACGTACTTTTAGAAAGTTTTGGAGCTGTTCTTTGCTAAATATACCCGCAATTATGCGATAACCCGATGAAACATTTCATCAAAAAAAAAAATATTCTTTACAGGTACTCGTAGAGACGAGGCGAATATAAGGCAGCCAATAATACGTTATAACAATAATAGTAATAATAATGGCGGCGCTACAGTCCGAGGTGGACCTGGGCCAAGCTTCTCAGCAACCACTCGTGTTATGCGTGCAATTGTTCTCTCACGAGTGAAGGGGACCTACAGTTTAATGCCGACCCCGAACGGCGAGATTGAGAAGCTATTTCTAGACAGTTATAATCTTTGAGCATTGTCAGTGACTCGAAAGAGGTGGAGCCGTAAAAAAATGTTTGATGTTTTTTTCGAGATTCGAACCTTAGACCTCGAGCGTAGGAGTCGACGCACCTGCCCACTACGCCACAGCGCCCACGGCAATACTACGTTAGCAAGTTCAAATTTTGTAATTTCGATTGAAAAAGAAACATCAACACTTTTTCTAAAAGATTTGCAGTTGTCTATTAATTTAAAACGGCACCTCTTGTTGGATGGGCTGCAACTTTTTCTCTATGCTAAGGTCTACAAAGCAAGCAACAGAACGTCCACGTACAAGGTGGCGCACACAAGTCGAGGAGGATCTCGGTCGGTTTTGTGTGCGAAACTGGATACTGGCAAAAGATCGTGCTGGCTGGAGAGGCATGTTGAGTGAGGCCCAGGTCCACCTCGGACTGTAGCGCCCTAAGAAGAAGAAGCTCTACAAAGCTATGATCTGATTTCTTCTTTCAAACATTTTTTTTAAGCACTGCACTGGAGTACTTAGACTCAAAAACTGGTCCTGCCAGGTAGTAACATACTCCAGTGCCGTTAATTTGAACCCGACGGCAAATGGTGACTGGTCTAGATTCGATTTCACTGGGATTCGAAGCTGGGACCTGTCTAACTTGGGGCAGGCACCTAACCAACTGCGCCATCCAGCCACCCAGGACTGTAAGAAGAATAAGGATCGGATCGTACTTAATTTAGAACCTTTGCTCGAAATCTCGAGATCCTGAAGAAGAAGTCACTCCCATGAGAGTGATTTACTCTGCAGGAGCTGCTAAGTTGGGCTGGCTTATCGAGCGGAGACTTAAATTAATTCATATCTAAAATTGCCTTATTGCTTGAAGTTCTTAGACGAAATAGCATGTCTTTGACTCGATTTCACTGGCATTCGAACCAGGGACCCCTCTTACTTGGTGCAGGCACTTAACCAACTGCTCCATCCAGTGGCTGTTCAAATTGACTTTCCGCTACAGTAAGTCACTTCGAAACGGCATTTATAAAGAAAACTTCGTCACAAAAGACATAAGCCACCAATCTAGATCCAATAATCCTTAACCACCTAAATCAAAGCATGAAAAGAACAGGCCCGCTTTCATCAGCCTCCCACGGGACATTCTCCCTTTCCAGTTCGCAGTTTTCGTCCCACAAAATTAAACAGCCACCTCAGCTTGAAATTCATGCAGCAAGGACCCGCTTCCCAGCACTCCCCTTCAAGCAACACTCAAACTCCTAGGTCGTCAATATCACAAAAATAAAGAGAAAAACTCTCAAAATGTTGCCACTGCTGCACTCAATGAGTTCCACACTTATAAGCACACACCCACTCCATCTGCAGGACCCTTCATCTACAACATCATTTATTCAACACATCTGTGCAACCATTCATAGATATGAGATACAAATTCCATTTCGCCCTCGACCTCGTCCCCGCCCGCTGTTGAACAAATTTTCGCTTCGCACTCTTGCGCCACAACCACTGAAGTGCTCTCCTCAAGCATCCTTTTCACAAACTCTTCAGCAATTCCATCATCAGCACCAGCAGCAGCAGCAGCAGCAGCAGCAGCGGCAGCATTTACAACCAACCTCCGCCAATCGCCGCCGGGGTTAATTTAAAAACGTCTGCAGAGAGGAAAAAAAAACCCACACACACAACCCACCCCTGCCCGTCCACTCTGGCAACAAGTAGATCCTTTTCACACCTGTCTCAATAGAAACAAACATCAGAGCAGCAGATATACGAGTAGGCATCCTCGCATGCAGAGGAATTCAGATTTTCCCTCCGCACACACACTCGCCGGCAGTTGTTGCTGAACGATTGCGATTCCCACGAAGGACATGGGCGCCGCTCCGCAGCACACATCTGCTGCAGCATCTGCGCTCGGATCAAAACATTTTTTCCAAGAGGAAATTACATGAATCGAGTGAAGTGCCCGTAATGAACGAGTACGACGCTGCCAGCAAAAAATAAGGGCACCTATCCGGGCTGAACTCCTTAAATGCTTAATAATTGCCTCTCATTCGAAATGCACGGGGATGTGGGGCGCGCACCAGGGCGGTGGGGGTTTCGCCCCCCTGCCGGGCATCGTTTAGCATTTAATCGCGTCTATTTCGTGCGCAAAGCCGACTCCGTTTTTCACATGCCCCTTCGAAGAGGATCCCGACGGGACGACCGACTCCTTGTAGCATGACAGGCGGACGTTTAGCTTAAGTGCTGCAGACAGATTTAAGTCAATTAGTCGGAATTGAGTTCATTCCTTCAGAGCGGAGCAGAGGCCGCCGCGTGCTGAACGGCTTAACTCGGGCAATTAGTTTCCCAACGATAATTACAAGGTCAAAGTCAAATCGACGGGAAAAAAGGACCTCCCACACCACGGCGCGCCGCCAGCGAAACGGAATCCATTCGCCGACTTGTTCGTGTTCGCCTTCCGCCTGACCTGGTCCCGGGGACGACCTCTTTTAATGGGATTAGAAAGAAACAAATCAAGACATCAATCAATTGCCCCCGGAGGCACATCCCCCCCTCCCCGTGGACTTATGCAAAATAGTGATTTATTCGAAACGTCAACATTAATGCGGCGGGATTGCCATCCCTCACTCGTCGCCGTCCACACAATGGATTGCAAGGTAGATCGACCACCCACCCCGGACTGAAATCCGATAGCGGACTGGTGGACCTTTTCGGCCGACGGAATTGTGACTTTCTTTATCTGGCCCAGTCGTCCTTTTTCTTTGTCGGCTCATTTCGGTTATTTTAATTTGGTGACAACATCGTGTAGTTGGCCCTCCACGAAAGCGGGCCCTTTTCGGGCGACGCTCTGGGGGCGGGGTAGGGATTTGCATAAAAAAAGGAGAAAGGAGAATTTAAGGTTAGGAGTTCAGTGGCTCGTCCCTCGTAGATTACAACGTAACCGAGATTAGATTGGGTGAAAAGATCTTAATTGATGTCACGGGATACGACGAGGTATCGGTTATTGTGTGGGGGACGGGAGAAACTTTGTTGCGTAAAAGGCTTTTGTGTACTTTTGTGTCCAATTTAACGAGATTAATGTGGGCAACTTGTTTTTCTCTCTTTCAGATAATTCAAATCAGATTCCCGGCCGGATAATCTGCGGACGGGTGAGTTAATAGAGTTTTTTCTTATCTTTTTATTTGCATCATCTTTTCCTTTTGTTTGCTGTTAAGGAAGGGAAATGTTTCCGAGAGGCTATGCGGATGACTGGGCCTTGAATAAATCGCTTCATCTATCTACTTCGGTGGGTGTTTGGAAGAAATGGATAAATTGTGTCAGAGATTTTTTGCATTCGCTGAAAGGTACTTGTTTCAAATTTGTGCTTTCATTCGGTTCAACTGGAAAGTTTTGGTAACAAAATGAATGAAGAACTTAAGCAACATTTTTCTTCCACCGTTCATTTGGAAGGCACCAAGCATCAAGGACAAGCTACTTTTCGAAACATTCATTTCAAGTTGTTTTGGATGAGTTCAAGTCGAATATCCACCATATAAATACTAGTGTTCCTCAAGGTTCTGTTTTGTCCCCTCTTCTTTTTCTCATTTTTGGTGGGTGCCGTGGCGTAGTGGGTAGGTGCGTCGACTCCTACGCTCGATGTTGTCGGTTCGATTCCCGAAAACTCTTTCGAGTCACTGACAATGCTCAAAGAGTATAACTGTCTAAAAAAAGCTTCTCAAACTCGCCGTTCGGAGTCGGCATTAAAATGCACAGGGGAGGCCATCTAGTGTCCTTTTTTTAAATCATAGGTTATGTTGACACTGACAGCTGTTTCCCGACAGAAAGTCAGTATCAAACCGCAGCGGAATGAAATGAGTTGCTTTACGGTTGAACATCGCTATGAAATATTCAAAACTATTTCCAAAGTGAGTGCTGTGTGCATTTTTTAAAATGAAGTTTTGGCCGAAATGAAGCACTCACCGCGACTGCTGTACGCTAGTTTGTGCAAGAAGTTTGTGAGTCTGGTATGCTAGTGGACAACACTTATGGTCCCCGTCGTCGTGCGGTGTGCACAGATGAGAATATGGCTGCTGTACTGTGGCCGAGAGTGTGAGACTCAATTCAATTCACCATTGATCTCAACAGCTCAATATTTCACGCACTAGCCTGAGATGAATTCACACAAAGATTCGCACAAAGATCTCGCATTATTCGCTCACAAGATCCAACTGACTCAGCAGTTGAAGGCGCGCGACCATCCGCTTCGTTGTCGCTTCGCAGTTTGGGCCTTGGAGCAGCTTGAATTGGACAACGATTTTGGGCAAAAAATCATCTTTTTTGACGAGGCGCATTTTCATCTCAGCGGCTACGTTAACGAACAAAATTGCCGCATCTGGGGCTCGGCGCACCCGCTCGTTGTTGTAGAGAAACCAATGCACCCACAGAGAGTGTCAGTTTGGTGCGGATTGTGGAGTGGTGGCATCATTGGACCATTTTTATTCGAAAATAAGGCTGGGAACAACGTTTCGTTCAACGGCGGGCGTTACAGAATCATATAAAAATAGTAATAATAATGGTGGCGCCACAGCCCGAGGTGGACCTGGGCCTAGCTTCTCAGCAACCACTCGTGTTGTGCGTGCTATTGTTCTCTCACGAGTGAAGGGGTCCTACAGTTTAATACCGATCCCGAACGGCGATTTTGAGAAGCAATTTCTAGACAGTTATTCTCTTTGAGCATTGTCATCGACTCGAAAGAGGTGGAGCCGTGATAAAATGTTAGGTAGGAGTCGACGCACCTACCCACTACGCCACGGCGGCCAGAGCAATGTTAACCGACTTCTTTTTTTTACTGAAATTGAAGGCTTGGATTTGGACGGCCTATGGTTCATGCAGGATGATTCGCCATGCCACACAGCCCATGCCACAATCGATCTTTTGGGCATAAAATTCCCAAATCGTGTTATCAGCCGTCTTGGCGATGTCAATTGACCGCCTCGGAGGTACGATTTTACCTTTTTGGACTTTTTTTTTGTGGAGAACCGTGAAGGACCAATGTTATGCCAACAATCCGGAAACGATTCAAGCACTTAAGGCCAATATCATCCAAGCAATCGTCAATCCGTGAATTACAGTCCGAAATCATCAGCGAGGACTTGGAAAATTGGGGTAATAGTTTACGCTACTTCAAAGCCAGCCGAGGCAGCCACTTGAACGACGTTGAATTTCATAATTAATGGGAATATTTGTTCTTACTTCGTTCTTACTAGTAAAGCCATAATACATAGAAATTTAAATTTGTTCATTTAATTGCATTTTTAAAAGGAAACTTATATTTGGCCCACCCTTTACACGCGTCTCTATGGTTTTTGTAGGAAAAATTATGATAAAAAAAATCGCAAAAGCGATAATTTTTGACCGAGGAAACGCATACGAAAATATACAGTAGACGCTCGATATAGTGAACATCGATATATAGTGAACAATCCAATATAGTGAACACAAAAAATTTTCTACAGGCTATTCTACGAGTAAATAGTGAACAAAAAAAATCTCGTTATAGTGAACCTATGATTTTTTCTTTCTTTGAATCTTTTGTCATGCACAGACACGTCTAAAATTCACTAGTGCTATGCAATGGGCAGTATCTATACAATCGTCTTAATTTACCGTCTGTATATGGTACACAGTTGGGGTTGTTTGAAGCAAGTACAAAGTGCGCGTTGTTGTACGTGGAATGTATTGTTTTGTTGCGTTTTACATTTTTTACGTAGGAGTTGTTTTTGTTAAAAATAAAATATTCTTTCTTATAAATATTGGTTTCTTTGTTAGTAATTGCGAAGAAAAATTTCAATTATATTTTATTTTTGATAAATTGTACTTCAAAACATACGCATTTTGATAAAATTGGCTACAACCACTCCACGCTCGTCACAATGAACAGTCTCGATGCAGTGAACAGGCCCGGTTTTTATTAGTTCACTACATCGAGCGTCTACTGTAATTAATATTTTCAAGTAGTTCTTCTCTAATATTTCGGCGATTCGTAAGTCCAGGATAAATCACTTCTCCTAAAATGGAGGTTTTAGGCGTTTCACATGAAAGTTGACATTTCCTGACCCCCTTCAAAATTTGGCGAAAAACTATCAATCTCTCATGAAATCCTTCACTCTTTCACTCGAATATGATTTCACAAAGGCGTCCTCTTTTAGAAACAAGATCTCCAGGCTTCCAATCACACTTATCAGCATACAATTCATTTTTAAAACCCAGCAAGCTCTCAAAATCTCTTTTCTGCCTTTACAAAACAATTTCCTTGAAAATTAGGGATAATGACCCGATATTTCTCAAGTACTCCGCTCGTGAAACTCTCTTTTCTCACATTGTCCTGTCAGAATTCCAAGAAAGCTCGATCTCAAGCGACGTCTTCCAACGATTTACTTTGCGGAGCGGAACTCAGAAAGCGTTACATCTTCAGGAAGTGTTTATGGTTAAGGGCGCCTGTTCAACTCGCGCTAATTAGGATTCGCCAGAGAGAAGTGTGTATCAGCCATGATTCATCGAATCGTCCTTCCATTGGCTTTGACGTCAATTGGGGATTTACAGGATTCCATGAAAACTACCGTCGCCGTCTTGACACGATTCTCCGCACTTGTGTACAGTTCGCAGACTCTGTGTCCAGGTCACCCTTAGCGAACTCCTCGACACTGCCGTCCACTTAGTTAATTCACACAAAGCCAGTGCCAGTGTGAAAAACAACATCTTCTCTCCTTTTTTTTTCAATTTTGTGAATTTTTCTCGAGTTTTTTTCTTTTTTTTCAGCAAAAAACACAATTCTTCCGGAGAAAATATCCTTCGACACGAATTAGCTTCCTCTGCCATTTTCCGTATTTAGTGAAGCGATTTTAATTCCAATGAAGACACAGTCCCAAGGGATTGTGGAGTGGATGGGGGGGGTATAAAGTGCCCTCAGCACTAATTAACGTTAAAAAGTGGGAAAAACACTTAAGATGAACGTTTCACCGTTTCCCTGCGAGGGACAGAAACGAGGACGAGCGACAGAACGCCCGACTCAAGACAGTAGCCATGACAAAAGTCCATTGAATCATTAGTAATTATTCAGCATCTCAGCATCCTCAGCATCCTCAGCACATCCCCTGTCGTCATCTGGCATCATCAATCGGTATAATCCACCTGAATACACTTTTTTTTTTCAGAAATGAACGATTCCGGTCGACCCTTGAGCGAGCGCTCAGTCTGTTTTTGTGTCCCAGTGGCACTCCCGAATATTCTACACTCACCTAGGCGACTGCCGAGGACGGATGAAGTGTGTACTTAAGCCCTAGTCCATCCACCACCGCTCTCCACCGTTACATCACTCGAGGTGGCGCTGAAGGAGGGAGCACAAGTCAAGGTGCCTGTTTAAATATGTACACATCATCGTGTAAAACATCCCTCCAACCACTGATGGGGAGCATGGTAACCGGATACCTGGGCAGGATAACAGGAAAAAACAAAAAATGCTGGAGCAGAAGAAAAACACCGTCCCTCAATTTCTTAATTAAAAGCCCTTTATCCTCTTACCGTATCCGTTTTCATATCCCGCAGTACATTAGGTTGGCTGCTCGGGTCTGAGATAGTCCGGGGAGGGATCCACTTCTCCTTCGTTGTCGTCGTCGTCGTCGTCGTGTTCTTCAGAAAAGTCACGAGGTTGACTCGGAAGTTTCTTCACCTGAAGTCATTCAATTTTATTTTCCCTTCGCTTGCTCATTTTGGGCCCCTTCTGCTGCTCAGGGGTGTGCCAGAGAGTGAGTGTGTGTGTGTGTGTCGAGTTTGGCTGGCGCCACTTATGAAAATCGAGGTGAAAGTTCAGGTAGCTTGGAAGTTTTTTATGAGGTACCCAAGTCAAACAGACCGGAGAGCGAGTAGTGTGCTCGTAGTGTCCTCGACAAGGAGTTGAAGGAAGTGAATGAGGGGGAAGTTCATTGGTGCCTTGTTCAACTTCGGTTCGACTTGGGTGTTTAATTTTCACCAAAGGACCAAAGGAGTGTTTGTATTTTAAACTTGACAAACATATTAAGGGGCCCTAATGTCAAGACTGACGTTGGAACGGGTGTTAGTTTGATGTTTGCGCCTTTTTTGGGGGCGCCTCTCTCAAGCACACGTAGAGTGGCACGCAAATGCCAGAAGGTGCGGTGATGCGGGAGGTAATGTAAATTGTGTTTGGAAGCCACCTTTTCGTGGTGGCTTCTGGATGCCGACGGGGGCCGTGTGAACTGAAATGGGAGACGATGTCGGCTGGAGTGGCCCACTAAAGTGTCGATAATGGAAATTAGTTTCGTAAGGGGATACTTGGCGGAGTGGTGTAGGCTTTCGTTGATTTGAATTGTGCTCAGATGTGTCGTTTGGGTGAAGTGATGTTGGAGAGTGTCTTTCGATGATGACAGTTGGAGGCAATGTTCAGCGACGGCGTCTTAATTGTTGGTGACAGAGTGTGGTTACAAAGGGATTGAACCTAGGAAATTGGAGCCAATTGTTTTGAGGTGTTGTGGGAAACCCTTGGGACGACAAGGGCTTTTGAAGTAACCAATTAGTTTCATTACTTGGTGGGGGAAAGTCATCTTCCTCTTCACCATTTTGCCTCACCGTCGTGCATTCTTGTTCTTCTTCTTTTGAGTGGCGCTATAGTGGACTTGGGCCCAATTTCTACAATAATAATCGTGTTGTGCGTTGTGTCACAAGTGAGAGGATCCTACCATGCCTACTCCGAACGATCGATAAAGCTCGTTAAAGCTTGATAAAGCTTAATAAATCTTCACGTGACATTTTCACTCCCTGAGTACTGTTGGTGACTCGAGAGAGTGGTTGGTGGTGAGAAAAGAACTGCGTGGTTTAAAACACCCGGAGATCAAGAAGCCATCAGAAAGAAGAGGAAGAAAAGAGCTGTCTCTTTTCAAATTCCCTTAGCGAACTCTGCTTATCAAGAACTTGCAAATTGGTTGTGAGAGCAGCGAAAGAGCAGTTTTGGAAGTTGGAAAGCGACCAACTTGGTCGCTTCCAAGTTCTTCGTACTTCAGTGTAACGGTCATGATAAGCAGGATTCTTTAGGATTCGTTATATCTTCAAAAAGCAAAAAAATTAATGAAATGAGAGGAAAAAATAAAAATTGTTTACAACCTCAGATAGTGTCGCCGAAAACCATAAAATTCAAACTAATTACTGCCGGTATGTGATTTGGCAGCAAAGATAAGGGTGCCTAATACATTTGGCCAAGGCTGTATAACGACTTGAATACAGGCCCAAGTCACGACGCAAAATTCGCCAAGTTGTGGTCTGCAAAATGCCGAGTTCTTGTGAGCAACTGCCTCGGATTCTCCTGCATACTCTCACGGACAGCGGCGATATTTTCGACAGATCACCCCCACGTGAGATGACCATGTCCTCGAATCGCTCGTGCAGAATCTCCAATGTGGCGTGAGCTGTGTGGCACGTAGCGCAGCACCGTCCTGTTGGAACCACATGTCGTTGGTGTCCATATCATCCAATTCAGGACAAAAGAAGTTGGTATTCATCGACCTTTAGCGCTGGCCGTTGACGGTGATGGCCTGGCCAACGTCGTTCTCATAGAAATATGGACCGATGACGCCGCTAGCCCTAAGACCAACTTGATGTGTGAAACTGGAGACTGCTGGCAAGCGATCGTGCCGACTGGAGAGGTTGGTTGGGTGAGGCCCATGTCTACGTCGGACTGTAGCGCCCTAAGAGGAAGAAGAAGCCGGAGACGCCGCTAGTCCAAAATCCACACCAAACAGTGATTTTTTCGGGATGCATTGGACGCTCTTAGATCTCACGTGGATTGGTATCGTCACAAAATCGACGATTTTGTTCGTTGACGCACCCATTCATTGAGAAATGGGCCTCATCGCTGAAAGGTTCAGTTTCCAACTGCTCTAGAGCCCATTCAGCGAACACACGTCGTTCTCCATGGCCGTGAACCTTCAGCTCCTGGGTCAGTTAAATTTTGTACGGGTGCAGGCTCAAGTCGCGATGTAAAATTCGCCAAGTTGTGGGTGGTCTGCAAAATGCCGAGTTCTTGTGAGCAACTTCCTCGGATTCTCCTGCACACTCTCACGGACAGCTGCGATATTTTCGACAGATCTTGCGTTTCGTCGATGTACGAGTGTTGGTTTGTTGTTTACTGAAACAGTGGACTCAAATTTATCCACCACTCTGCGAATACTCGTAGTCCTCTCGGTAAGACGATTATTGCGACTGTCAGATGGGCGAAGCGCGCGGAACGTTGCCCGAACAAAACAACCATTTTAGTGAAAAAAAGTATCATTTTCGCCTTTTTTTGAACGCTATGTCCTTCTTCTTAGTGTTCTTTTTAGGGTGCTACAGTCCGAGGTGGACCTGGGCCTCACTCAGCATGCCTCTCCAGCCAGCACAATCTTTCGCCAGCTGTCTCCAGTCTCGCACACCAAGCCGGCCGGGGTCCCCCTCGACTTGTGTGCGCCACCTTGTACGTGGACGTCCTCTGTTGTGTTGTCCCACAGGCTCAGAGTCGAAGACTCGAAGAACGCTATGTTCATCCGTGGTAATTTGGCAAAACAGACTGAATAAATGAGAGCCAATCTGACAGACGTAGGTTCAACAATTTGGGCGCTATCAACTGTCAAGTTCGGAAGTCCCTATTGGAAGTACTGTGGAGACTTTTTACACCAAAAGGAAAGAAAGCGTAAGATTGGAACCTGGGTGTGCCATAAACACTGAATAATGACAACGATTTGTAATAGGATCCGATAGAGATACCGACAGAAGGAGGTCAAGGTACTGATTCATTGCTTCTATGCTCCATGACCACTCGCTGGCTATGTATCCATCCACCCATGCACACATCCAAACCAAACTTCACCTCTTCGTGTCGAGTGATTAAGCATTTTCGGACTCCCACTTTGCGCGCCCTCAAATTTCCCACAACAACGCCACCGCTCCTTATCCGAAAGCCATCAATACATGCACAAGTATCCGAAATATTTAAATTGTGTCAATTTGTCTTATCCGTGATATTATGAAAACATTTTTTTTGCACAGCAATTAATCACAGAAAATCGGTTCCGCTTATCCTCGGAACAACAGTCGGAAAAAATACACCCCCTCCCCCAACGCCACCACCCACGGGTACAACAATTTTTCAATAACAGTCCAAAACAAACCGAAAAAAAACGAGAAAATAAAGAAAAAATACCCAAAATGACAGCAATAAATCGCGAAATTACTCTCACGGATATTTATTTTGCTCCTCCCCCACCCCCCACCATCGCCGTCCAATGGTGGCGTCCATCTAGTCGGCGTGGGAGGTCCAGAGCGGGGTGTGAGTGTGCCACCCAACGACAAATAGATCATTTACATTCAGACGACATGATGCAAGAGCGAATTGGATTTCAGCTTTCGAATGGATGCAGGACGACATC
Organism: Myathropa florea; assembly: GCA_930367185.1. Taxonomy (NCBI): domain Eukaryota; kingdom Metazoa; phylum Arthropoda; class Insecta; order Diptera; family Syrphidae; genus Myathropa; species Myathropa florea. Next base: position 99,159,433 of record OV884004.1, on the reverse strand, counting down.
GAGACTGAACAAAAACGAAAAAAAAACAAAAATGAGGGAAACTGAACTGAAAATTTGCATAACTCCATTTTCGCCGTCGTGCTCAGAGCTGCACAGGGACGCTTCGTGCCATGCCCGTCGTTACATATCCCGGGCTCGTATCCTTCGGATAGTCCTTGATCTATTCGGAATATAGTGGGCTAACAACATTAATCTAGAATGATTGGGGCAAACCCGTTACGTGTCTATATTGCGAATTAAGATAAACTCGATGGGACAGTTGTTTCAGAGTGAGATACACCACACAGCCACACACGACCACTCGACAACGCACACAGGAGCGCCTGGTGGAAGATGCTCCATCATGAGCTGTGTATTGTTGTGCACCCGCATTGACATATCGCGATGATGCTGCCGAAGTTTATCCTCCCTCACACACACACACACACACGCACGCACACATCGTTCCCTTCCAGAGTTTGAACTGCAAACACGGGATTTAAGGATTTGGGCGAGCGTTGCAAGGCAAACAATTCTAAAAAGGATTTCACAGTTAACGCTCGATTTGATTTATTACCGTTGGCCCAACTCAGTGTCAGATTGGTTGTGGCCTGTGCTTGTGAGGGGGGGTGGGGTTCAGATGGCTTTGTGCAGTCGATAAGTTTTTTTTTTCCGATATGGACACCATCCTTCGGACGAAATATTAACTCACAAGGATGGAAGTGCTAGGAACAAGAGCTCGCTTAAGGGGGCTCTTGCTTTGGGCGTTGACGATGTTGTGTGCGGTTGTTGGGGGTCTTTTGGGCTTATCGGTGTGGCTTACGTTTGTTTGGGGAAGTCGTTGATCCTTTCGAAAATCTGATCGGGATGAGAACTGTGTGCCATTGATGAGGGTCGCCGTTCTCTGTAGCGAGTGAAGGAGTTCAGTTAACAGTTATAAGTAGGCTGCCATTTAACAGATTAAACTCCCATGATGCGAAAGTGTTCAAGGGGTGGGAGTGTGTGTCTGCATGATTTTCTTGATCTTCAATGTTCTTTTTTTGCTTGAAATTGAGTAGTACTGTATCACAAAACAAGTTAAGAAAGGCTCGAAAATTCGGCTGAAAATGAGGCAATCAGCCCAAATTGGATGCACACACCCGTTTTAAGTATCATTCTCGTCTACGGTACAGTCGTATAGTGGCCTGCGCAAAAAAAAACTCAACATTGGTCCCCTACAGTCAAGATGATGGCGTCTATAGGGAATAACGAAGCCATTAGATCGTGCATTGAGTGCTCCTCTAGTCACTCTACACCTGCTCCATCTCGATATATTCGTCAAAAATGCAGCACGATCTGTCTTAGAAAATTTGGCTTATGGACTAGTCGCCCTTACGTCTACGCTAAAGCCCTGAAGCCGATGTCAAGTGATCTGACTGCGTGTCCTACCTTAAACCCTAAGACAAAAAAGACTGCAGTAGTGAAACCATAACACAACAATTTATGCAGATAGCTCGAAGATTGACGGAGAATAAAGTGGGCAGTGGTGTCTACTCCAGTGAACTGAACATCAGTATCTCCTTTCGTCTTTCTGATCAGGCGGACAGAGATGATTACAATCCACGAAGAACTGTCCTGGCTTATTTGGATGTACTCGTATGTAATCTCCACTCGCGACATTTATATTTTAATTATTGATAGCCATATTGTAGCCAGCCAACCATTAAAGCCTAATAGTAACATCAGGCTGCTGCTTGTATCTTGATAAGATAACCTAACAGTTCAACATTCGCCCGTGCTGGGTTTCAGCCCATAGAGACACCCATTGCAACTGCAAAGCGGACAAACTTTGGCAAGCATGCAACCACATTTTCACTATTAGATGAAGTTTACAATGCGGGCATGCCACTTGCTACATGGAGGCTGTTATTACGAGATGTTACAACTCAAATGACCAACAACAGATGGGTGAAAGGCTAAACGCGCCACACCTCTAGAATGATCTGGCCTAAACTTGATCCCAAGCAATCCTAAAACTTGATTTCTCTTGATATATCAAAAATTTACATTACGTCATATGTCATCACATGACACTGTCTACTTGATGAACATGAAAAAAGACTTGAAGTTCTATCTAGTAACTTCTGTAGGAGCTGTCTGGATGAGGAGGAAGTAGAAAATGTCCTACACCTTCTCAGTAAATGTCCGGCTTGCGACTTAGCGAGGTACCAGTCAGTAGTATACCGCACTTAATAGAAATCTCCAAATGGCTTAGAAGTGAATAAACGGGTTAGCCTATATGCAACCCTCGTAGCTGAATAGACCAGCACAGGTCTAAGAGCACTATTAAACCACTTCAACCTATCAACCATCTTTTCAGAACAGATTTAAGTGTCAGGCTCCAGATCCACTGGATTATGCTACCGTTTTTCTGGCCGAAATTCTCACGATACACCTTTTTCCTGTATGGACTCTCGTTGGGCGCCAATTCATAATAAGACAATAATAGAAAAAGGGAGCCCTACTGTACATTGTTTTATTAACTTACACACAAACCTCGAATCCTACTATTTTTTTCGACATTTAAACGGTAAACAACTCCATCAACGAATCTTCCAAGTGTTAGAACAAAACCATCTAGACCAAACTTTTGCTCCCAATCGAACGTTACCTTTGTTCGGTTGCCTGGATATAACGAGTTTGAGAAGAATGAGAGAGCTGTTTAGACGATTGCCCCTAACATTAACCACGAACGGCTATGATTAGACCCCTTCTCTCCTATGCATCGGTCGTTTGGTGGAATAAGCTTTCGCGTAAATACGTAACTGCTGCTCTCACCAAGCTTCAAAGAACGGTCTGTCTCGGCTGCATGGGGGCCTTCCCTAGCACGCCTGGCTCTGCTCTTGAAGCCCTGCTGAATCTCCCCCCCCCCTAGATGTCCATATCATGGGGTGCACTCTCAAGGCCATCTTCCGTTTAAAAAGAAGTGGTTATTGGTACAACTCGCACTGGAGTTTCGATGACCTTGCGCACCGCATCTCCTTTGACCCCAGTCTTATGGATATGCCGTCTGACGCACGGACACCAGTACTCCAGCTGCGACGAATATACAAAGTCGACTTTCCGTGTACTCAGGACTGGCTCTGGCCAGAATCTGAGCCAGGAAAGGAATGTAGTCGAATCTTCACGGACGGCTCCAAGACCAGTGAAGGATCTGGTGCTGGTGCCTTCGTGGAGAGCGACAACTTTAGACTGCACACCTCGTTAGGCAAATTTGCGTCGGTTTTTTCCAAGCGGAAACCTATGCGATCCTAATGGCTACGAGCTATATTGTGAAGAATAGGTGGAAGGGGCGAAGTATTTGTGTCTGCAGCGACAGCTAAGCTGTGCTTAAGGCCTTGCTCAACCCTTTAACCACTTCCAGAATAGTTCAGGAATGCAAGTCTTCTCTGAATTTGATCGGTAGATTGAATTCGGTAAGACTTGTCTGGGTTCCCGGGCACCACGGGATCACGGGAAATGAGATCGCTGATGAACTTGCTAGGCGAGCATCAGATGAGGCTTTCTCAGGACCTGAACCTACGCTGGGACTGCCCGCGTCCTCGGTTAGGGCTTCCATCGATGGTTGGACTTTTCGAGAGCACAACCGCAGGTGGCATGACTCACCAGGATGTAGACAGACCAAGCGCATGCTCCCCAACGTCTGTAAGAAATCCGCGGCTTTCTTGTTATCTCTTAACAGAAAAGACTGCAGACAACTTATTGGCGTACTAACGGGGCACTACACTTTCGCCAAACACCTAAGTGTGCTTGGCCTAAGTGACGAAACCCTCTGTGACGCCTGTGGAGAAGACGATGACACTGCAGAGCACTTCCTCTGCCATTGTCCCGCCTTTGCTCGGATCAGGTGGCAGTTATTCGGCGCTGATGAGGTGAGAGCTGATGATGTAGGCTCCTCATCACAGAAGCGCCTGCTGGACCAGGAAATTTCAGTAAAAGTAGGTTGCTGCCTGGTAGTACAATGGACCAGTTTTGAGTCTGAGTGTGACAAAAACCTACGACAAAAAAAAAAAAAAAAAAAACCAGGAACTGCGTCCTTGACACTAGACCGCGATGTCTGAGGAGAAAGGGAGTATTGAACTTGAAAGCTTGAATATAAAATAGTTGTTATATCTTCAGAAAGAAAGAAAGAAAGTACTTCGTCCAAATGCTGTCACCTGTAAGAGTTTTCAAGAGAAACCAGGGGTCACAGTTTTGTGCAGTTTTCGACCTGGCTACAGTAGCTCTAAACCATACTCTCTCAAAAGGGAGTCTTCAGTTCGACGGCGATATCATGCGATTTAATGATATCTCTTTGGAGCTCTATTTAAAATGAATTCCACGCCATCGACGATTTATCCACTAGGAGATAACATAAAGGCAATTATTTTCTGCCGCAAGTATGAGAACGTTTGGTAACAAGTTTCATCAAAAGATCGACTTTTTGTAGGTAGAGGCCAGGAAAATATTTTGGTGTTATCAAGTGATATTAGGCGTTATTTAATTACTAACATCTGGAGTCGTTCTTTAAACTTAAAAAAAAAGCTGAATCTCCATAAAAATTTTGCATTTTTCTATTGACTCAAAGAGACAAAAAAAGGTCTCATTTCCTGCAACGTGTCCAATCGATTTTTATGCATAAAGGTAGGACGACTGGATGGCGTAGTTGGTTAAGTGCATGCCCTAAGTTCCAGGGGGTCCCAGGTTCGAATCCCAGTGAAAGCAAAATTAATACGCTTTTCTCCGGTTTTTCAAATCTGGTCCAGTCACTATTTGCCGTTGGGATCAAATTAACGGCACTATCACTGGAGCGGCCGATCAGTGGTAGCAGTCTGTGGGTATCAATGGACCAACTTGGTCTAAGTGTGCTGGTAAATTCGCAAGCAGCCCTCTTATCTAACCTAATCTAGGTAGGTTGGTGCTCTGGTGCCCGGCTCTTTTACACAGGATCTTCCTATTTTCTAATTTTTTTTTCAAACTTATTCTCGACCCGCTTGTACTGGGTCAGGGTGCGAGGAGGACTTTGCCTGAAACTGGATAACCCATAGATGTCCAGACTTCGCCGTTAGAGGACATACTAATGCTATTCGTCCCGAGGCACGATTGTATGTTACCCAGAATTGCGGGTTTTACGAGATGTTTTCTCTAGATCCGCCATATGCAGCAGAAGACGGCGAACTTCGTGCAAAGAGTGACATATGGACTGTCTTGGGGACAAGCCTACTGATTCAGCACCGAATCCTTACAGATGCTCGTTTGCGCATGTCTAGAGATACTCATTTCCACATCCGGACTCATTTTGAAAATCTTTCCTTTCCTTCGAGGACGAATGGCATTTAGCGGGGAGTTACGGTGATTATTCTCACAAAAGACACGGACTAACTCTCATTCCCTTCTTCCGTCCTTGACAGCACATTGTAAAGATAAGAAGGCTTCCCTCTCATCGCCCCCACCTCAAATGAAGAAGTATCAGTCCCAATCACCATTCGAAAGCGGGCATCAAACCCATTTCACTTACATCGAATTATGTCTCACAAAACTCATCGTAAGTACACTTAACAATCGAAATCCATTCAAAATCGCTCTCCCCCGCCGCCGCCCGGCAACAGTTTCCATTGGCAGCTCGCGCCACTGTCAGCCTATTAGGCGGCGGCCGAGTTCATTTATCCTCTGCTTGTGCCAGTTAAATTCACAATAAACGTTCACAAACAGCTAATGGAACTGACTTTTAATAAGGATAACAAAGGCACCACTCTGCCACTCTGCCACTCCGGCACTCCATCACAACAAACAGCCCCCACCGCCGCCGCTGTTATTGTTATTCATTTGTTCAAGATTAAATCAATATTTTTTTCCATTTCGTCAGAGTCCTACAAATAATTTTCAATTTATCCTCCTTACATTCCTGGTCTCCCCTTTGTTTGCTCTGCTCCTTGCCGTTGTTTCGTTTCTTGTTTACTTCGAACGCCGCCGCCGCCGCCGCCGTCTCTTGCGATGTGCCTGTGTGAACTTCCGGCGGTACAGCGTCTCCGCATTATCATCATCATCATCATCGTTGCTGTCCTTCTCGTCGAAGCCGGAGCAGGACACCGAGGAGAGTAATAACAAATAAAAATGAACAGCATCCCTAAACAAAGTGAAGATATTAATAACAGCAGCGAGGGGGTGGCAATTGGCTGCCATCCTGTCCACATGCATGATGTCGGACGGGGGGTGGTGGGATACGTGCCGAACAACTTGGGCCGGGGCAATTCATTTGGACACAAGTTTGTTTAGGCACTTTATTAGGCTTTGTGCGGTCCTCCAGTTGCTAATTATTTTCGTCGACTTTTTCCGCAGCACTCGCCCGTAGGGGTTGATTCGGTCTCGGTGTGTGCGCTAATAATTCAATTAAGACGACTTCAAGGGCCTTTGGAGGGCACTCGTAAGTGTATTTATGACGGGCAAGTGCCAAATTGTTTCTCCCCCCCGCGCCCATCCGCCGCAGGGCGTGTGGGGGATGTCTTTAATTGAAAATTAATCAACTCCCAGGCATAGGCATGCTCGTTATTGGCCTGGTGCTGTGTGTATTTGGGTTTATCGAAGATTGTGTTTTCCCGGGGCAGGGATGGCAGGCAATTTGATTAATTAAGGCAACAAAATCAGCACCTGGAATTATAAAGTGTGAAAGATAAAATTTCTAGGATTGTATGATTATCCTCCGGGGGGAGGGGTGTGTGCTCGTGTTTTCGTGTTTTCGTGTTTTCGGGAGGGACGACTTCAATTCAATTAGAGCGTAATCAGCACGCCGTGGTGGATGTGAAAAGTGTGACCGGAAAGTTATCTCATAATTACACTCCATAACTTTGTCATTCCATCGGCAGCAAAACAGATCCGTATTTCGGATTCGGGAGACGAGCAACAAATCTTTTTCTAAGGAGCTTCCTCTTGAGAGGAGGGACTTGTGGGGAGTGGAGGAAGATAATTTAATCCAATTTGAAAAGTTATTTTTTCTCTGAAGAGAGTTGCTGTTCAAAAGAGGGAACTGAAACTGAGGAGACGGTTTTGCAACTCCATTTAGGACTCTTTGTGGAAAGATCATAGAATTCAAAGCTTTTCGATCCACTACTGCCTTTCACTTCAGCTGAAGTAGGCAACGAAAGCGTACCTTCAAAGGAACTCGTAAAACTTAGAACTTATCTACATCGGCATCATTGTCTGCTGTCCGTGCAACTAGCTGCTTGACTTCAATTGCAGACGACAAAGTCTTCGATTGAACTGACTTTATAACGGGAAGACTAAGTTAAGGCCCAAGTTTCAAAAGCGAAGGATAAAGTGAACAAATGATCCAGCTTTAATTGTAAGTAGCCCGCATCTATTCGGCGAAAACTTCTTTTATGAGCTAGGCGATCTGAATAAGATACTGAAAACTGAAAGCCTCTTGAGATTCGGACAGACGTCTGGATCTGGATGGATGATGGAATGATAGAATGATGGAATGATGGAATGATGGAATGTTGTAATGATGGAATGATTGTCTCACGGTGATATCGTACTTTCTACAGGATACAATAAACCGAAACTTTCTGTTTTTGTCAGCCTTGGCTGTAAACCGCCTGGCAACCCTCATTCCTACGAACCTTGACTAACAGAGAAAAATACCAGACTGTCAAGGTCAGAAACTAAGTTGCACTGAGGGGTCCAAGATGAAACAGGCACGTGAGTCTTTACAAATTCAGACCGTCCCTGAAGCCACTGAAGTGTATTTTAGGCGGAAATAAAAGCAATTATTGAGGCAGCTTTCTTGCTGTCTTTTTTCTTTGGGCACAATGGACCCAGCTGTTGGTCTCAGTGAGCCGCGAACCAGTCGCAAGGGTACCCTACCTACCTACCTTCTTGCTGTCTATGCTTGCACTGAGAAACTATTGTACTCTACATAGGCAGTCAGATGGCAATCGAGGCTGTCAACACACCATCCATCAAATTAGGGATGGTAAATCAAAATTGTGGGAAGGTGCAGTCTTACGCTGTTTGGCTTTATCTTATGGTCTGCTATTGCATCGAAAGAGCCAATAGATTTGCTAAATCCGTAACCGAAAATTGGAACCACTAGTTGGACCTTTACTTCCAGTTAGTCTGACCAGACGTCCTCTTTTCTCTCATAAAAAAAATGTCCGGTATCTTTTAGGAAAAACATGCAATTTGTCCTCTTTTTTGGTTTTCTCAGTAAATTTTTCGACATTACAAAACTACAACAAAACTTTTTGTTCAACACTAATTTAGAAATTTTCTGCATCTTTCTGGTGCGAACACGACCTAATATATGTTTGTATCTAAACTCATTCGCCTCTGAACACAACGCCATTTTTTGTGTTTCCTTTAACTGTCGTCTGAACACACCCACTCATTTAACAGCTCATTTAATACCTTTTTTTTCTGTTTAAAAGTAAATACACCGTTTGCTTACCGTATTCGTGAGCGCTTTTCTAAAGAAGTTAAAAGAAGTGAGTCTCTTTTTCATGCTCATGGATCTAGTCATCCTACTTCCAGTGCAAGTCAGAGGCATCAAACTGCAGATGGAGAGTTCTTAAAACATGGAGAATATCTAAAGTAATTTGGTCAACACTACACGTGAACTTCTTCGACTTTGAGCCTGTGGGACAATGCCACAGAGGACGTCCACGTACAAGTTGGCGCACACAAGTTGAGGGGCACCTCTGCCGGCTTGGTGTGCAAAACTGGAGACAGCTGGCGAGAGATCGTGCTGGCTGGAGAGCGCCCTAAGAAGATGAAGAAGAAAACGTGAACAAAGCCAAACAGAATCCTCTCCATTCACAGGATATCACATGATACTGTGTCTCCTATCACAGGATACTGTCTTTTGGTGAATCACAGCAGAAGAAAGTGTGTGCCTCCTCTGTAGACAAGGAAGAGGGACAGCAGACTGTCGGCAGCATTGAAAGATTCATCAAAGCAACCAATTGGCACCAGGACTCTTTGATTTCACTTTTTTAAGGTTCCGTCTTCAAAAACGGAACCTTTATAATTTCGGTGTGTCCGTCCGTCCGTCCGTCCGTCCGTACGTCGTGTCTGTCACACTTTTTTATCTCCGAAGTTTATGAAGATATCGGCATGAAATTTTGGAATTAGGTACTTCAGACCTAGATGTCAATTCCTATGCAGCGATTTTAAAATGTGGGGCCATTTGGGGGTGGCTCCAGTACAGGTGAAGTTGACATTCATTTTGAAAAATTGTCGCACCCCATCGATATATATATCGATCGACAGATCTTTCGAAATGAGGTGGAGGTTTTTTTCGACACTTTTTTATCAAAAGTACCGTTTGGAAAATATGGAGCTCCAAAGATTTTCCCCCCCCTGCCATTTCTAAATCAAAGTGTTTAAAAATCTAAAAAAATCACAAAAACTTGACTTCATTGAGTACTTTCATTTAAAACTATTGCGAGCATTCTGGCCCTAATGGTTTTGGAGATATTGGCCAAAAACGGTCAATCATCGACATGCGAATTTTGAAGATCTGAAAACGCAGTTTTGAAGACATCAATGTAAGCATTAAGAAATGATAAATTTCAAAATATCGATTTATGTTGAAATTTTGAGATATCTAAGATTTAAAATGAAAACAATTTCATTTCCACACATAAGCGTTATCTTTTCGATCTCACCCCTAAATGCCCAACAGAAATGATTACACACACACCGCAGGCATGAGCAGTGTTGGGTATGTGTATGATGGAAGGGATTTTCTGTGTTGGATAAACTTGGATAGAGATATAGGTATATGTAGGGATGAACGTTTGTTTTTTTCGGATGTATAAATGTATGAATGAATAGTTAATTTGAGTTGAAGTTAGAAGAAAATTCAACTGAAATAGTTTAGAAACGTCGTTTGATCTTCAGAAATCATCCATCAATATTATGCGACGGAACCTTACCCGTGCGAGTACAACTCGCACTTGCCCAGTTTATTTCTTTTTTCTTTCTACAGGTTTCTAAACCCGGTAACTCCGAATTTATTAGAGCGAACATCTTCAAAGTCTTCAAAGTCATACTAACCGATGCATGATGCCCGTTCAGAGATTCTGCTTAGCTCAGTCATGTCAATCGATTGATATCACAATGGGCGTTACTTGGCATAAGTGTGGGTCTACACTTTTACAGCCTGCTACTCGAACCTAGCCGGTTGAATACTATGCGAACTCGTGCTATGCTGTCTTGTGACTACCGCAGGATATTGTCAAGCAGAATGGTATGCAAGATAAGGCGACTTATTTTGTTATTAAAGTCCAAGCTGACTATCTTTTTTGTCTTGTTTTTCTGTCCTTTTCTTTTTCTTACTTTTCTTCTTCTTCTTCTTCTTCTTCTTCTTATGACGCTACGGGGCGTGATGGTCCCGAATGGCCTCAACCAACAAGTCTCTTTAGTTAGCATGATCTTCCACTATCCACTTCCACATGTCTCGACTTCCGCACACCAAACTGATTGAGCTCCACACTCCGCTACCTTAAACTTGGACGTTCTCTGTCCCGTTGTCTCACAGGTTCAGAGTCGAAGAGCTGGCGGTCATGATTGTCTTCGTGATTGCGTGAGTTTTCAAGTGGACGAGTTTCAGCTATTTTCATTAAGTAGCAGAGATTTAGTCGAGATTACAAACAATTTTCAAGTCAGTCTTTTCCTATAGTATAGGCCTATAGTACTCAACCTCATTTGCATTAAAGGCATCAACAACCAATCTGCCGGAACGTGCAACAGGCGTCGACGACGGCATGGTCCATACAAGTCTTCCAGGTCCTTGAACTGTTGATTTTTCCCAATTAAACTTGTCGAATCCAGAAGATGTGCTTAATGCGTTACAGGTCGAAGTAGATTTCTAAATTGGCAAGCAGTCTTCTTGAGAAGCATTTGCGTTGATTCCCGAGACGTTCATTGATGTACGCCTCTGTTGCCTTAACACCCACTGCTGGGACCAATCCTTGGTAGTAGGCTTGCCAAATGTCAGGCCAACTCGATATCCTTAACGTACTCGATACTGCAGAGTTTTATGGGCCGTCGCATAAGGAGACAAATTCATTGCGATTTTTTTGTTTGACGCTCTCACGGATCGAAATTATGACTTGTCAAAGTGGGATTGAGATCAAATTGTGCACTCTAATGAACCCCTCTTGGGTTATAAGCGGTTTTCCTCTGGTACGGCATTTAAAAGAGGGCACAATGTGTGATGCACTTGATGGGGTCTCTCTCTATTTGCACGATGTAAGCAAGTAAAGTGTCATTCATTAAGCGCTTCTTATTTTTAAATTGAAATAAAACAAAGTGTGTGAAATATATCATCAACATTTTCTATTCTTTTGAAAGGCATATCAATGCCATCATGTATGAAGTATGTTCGCTGCGTCTTCTTTGGATGGCACGCATCCGATATGTCCAATTTCCCATGACTCTGGCGCATAAATCAGGCTGAATTTTACCGATGCCATGGGTTATGTTGGCTTTGAGGGCCGCTGTGGTTTGTTGCTTATTCGCAAAGGCCTGCGACTTCAGAAAACCCCACAAGAAAAGACGTTCATTACAATTGAATGAGAATAAAGCTTGGCTTGACGGTTTTGCAAAGACCACAAAATGTACAAAAAAGTGTCGTAAATCCACTACAAAGTTGCATTGTGACTTCTGCATGCACACGAACCAGCTAAAATTACAAGACGTGTCCTCCTTAAGACCAAGCTTCCTTAGGACGTTCAAAAATCATCCCCGCTTTCATCTAATTAAAAGACGAACCAAAAAATGAATCGCTGTGGTATCACCGAGAGTCACGTTTCCATGAGATCTCGTCTCCTTCTCGCAAAGAAAACCAATCACTGGCAGTGAACAGATGCAGAGCAGAACTTAACACCAACAAAACCACAAGCAAAACGAAACCCAAAGACGAACAAGAAAGACCAGCGTAACTTAGGCAACTTCAGGAGCACCATTCACCGGCTATCAGCCTCGTTAACACGTGACCGAATCGCACAACTCACGGGCCCCTCCACCGCCGCAGCAGAAGTACACGTAAGACTATCTAAACAGTGTTCGGTCTAAATGCCACGGCTAACCGAACAACTAATAGAATAATTAAAGCTCATAAATTAAATTGGTGAATCCTTACATCGCCAGCAACAGCCAACGTGCGCTCTGCATTAACGGTGCGCCATTTCTCTCGCTCAGCCGAACCGCAATCCTTTGGCAAGGTACTCCGCTGCCAACTTGGCCAACTTCTGCCACTGCTCCTTGTGTATATTTATTTTTCATTTAAATTATGTCTGAGAGGTGTGGATTGGACAGAAGGCACGTTCCGCACCTCACACCGTCGCCGACGCCGCCACCGAGTGGAGGATAGTTTGTGTGTGAGTCGGGGCTTCCGGTGCCGTGCACTTAGGGTTTTCTTTTCCACGTTTCGCTTTCCTTTCGGGATATTTTTTCCTCTCCCGTTGCGTCGTGTTCTTGTTGTTCTTTGGCCTTCTTCACCGTATTTTGGCAAAGTGCTAAAGTTTTCATTTAATAAATGAACAAATGAAATGCACGTTTCCACCGGCTGCGGGGGGTCGAGTGGTTGCTCCCCCGGAAACGGAGCACCCACACCCACCCGCACGGAGAGTCAAGACACAAAAGTGCTCGCAAAAGAGAGCAGGAGACCCTGGCTGGCTGGGCCATTGTGGAATTGTAATTTGAAATGAAGAAAACTTCGGTATCCGCGCACACACTGGTTCACGGAGCGCAGTGTTCGGTGCAAGGATAAATAAATAAATCCTTGTTCTTATGGCACAGCTTCTCGGGGTTGTTTGTTGCAAAGGCGGGGGGGTGGGGTGGTTGTAAAACACCAAACGGAATACAAGCGTAGTGACGAGGCGAACTATCGTTAGTTTTGTGGGGGCCAAAGTTACGACACACTCGCTGTGAGTGTGGGAAAATTTTTCGGCAAAAGTAATTATTTTGCTATGCAAAGGGTTTGACTTTGTAACGAAGTGCTTGACGGTATCCCACCGGGGCTTGGTTGCCCTGGAAGGCTGATGATGACTGCGGCGGGGAGCGGTGCGCCGGCTGACTGTTGAGAGTGTCTGATTTTATTCGGAAAACTTGAACTTTGCTGAAGTGGAGTCCTTGCGGGCGGCCGAGGGCGTGGAGTGGAATTGTCTGGTGGGATTTGTCAGAGGGAATTTAATAATATGTTTATCTGAAGGACTTGTACACAAATTGAAAACGTGTGTGTTTCCAGAGAGAGAGAGAGAGAGCGAGTCTTTAATTTCGCATGAAAGGTGTTTGCGAAGGTCTGCACACGGATAGAGGCACTCATTATGTTTTAATTACTCGTGTATGTGATGTGTTGCTCCGGGGGATGAACGGGGGTTCATTGCGTTTCTGAAAAACTCAAAACTTGTTGGCTATCCTTTTGAGTGAATCATCAGGAATGAACTTTTCGGGCGGAGTCGGACTTTGTCGGTTGCCAATTGGTCACAGAATTATGTGGAATTTTGAATAAAGTTTTCGGGGTTCTGTGGAAACATGTTCGCATCCTTTGGCTGTGCGGCATGCGATACAGGAATCCGGAAAATGCTACGCAAAGACCAGGGGTTTCACTGGGGAATTTGTTTGTCTGTTGGTATTCGAAATTGATACTGGACACAGGTTGTGCAACATTTCTCAAAAGACTGAGAGGAATTGAAATGGAACTCTGAAAAGAATTGTTAAAGGGAGTTGAAATTGAATGGGTGCAGCAGGTGTCTTGCCAGTTCGCTGTTTCGTATCAAATTTCAAATCTTTTTTCCAGAAGTCCAACAACCGGCACCCTATAATGTCCGGCATTCTTCTTCTTCTTCTTAGGGCGCTACAGTCCGAGGTGGGCCTGCGCCTCACTCAACATGCCTCTCCAGCCAGCACGATCTTTCGCCAGCTGTCTCCAGTTTCGCACACTAAGCCGGCTGAGGTCCCCCTCGACTTGTATGCACCACCTTGTACGTGGACGTCCTCTGTTGCGTTGTCCTACAGGCTCAGAGTAGGAGGCCGGAGCTAAGTTGCCCATACGGTCTACATGGCCTAGCCATCTTAGGCGTTGGATCCGTAGACGCCTGGCTAGACTCATGTCACTGTACAGCCCATACAGTTCGTGGTTGAACCTTCTCCTCCAAATTCCATCAACGCAAACAGGACCAAAGATCGCGAGCAAAACTTTTCTCTGGAAAAGATCAAGAGACTATTCATCCGCTCGGGATATTGTCCATGCCTCTGTGCCGTATAGACGGACTGGGATGATCAAGGTCTTATACAGAGTCAACTTGGTCTTCCGAGAATTGCCTTTTGAGCCAAAAAAAACAGCGGTTGGCAAGAGTTATTCTGCGTTTAATCTCGGTACTGATGTTGTTTGCGCTGTTTACTGCGGAGCCGAGGTAGACGAAGTCCTTCGCTACCTCAAAGTTATAGCTGCCTATGGTGACGTTCTGACGTCCTTTTTCGATGACAGCATATACTTCGTTTTGCCCTCATTTACCGCCAAACCCATTTTAGCCGCTTCCGTTTCAATGCCAGCAAACGCATCATTGACGGCTCGCTGTGTTCGCCCAATCACGCCAATGTCATCCGCGTAAGCTGGCAGTCGAACAGACTGTTGAAAGATCGTGCCTCTTGTGTTGGCCAGTGAGTTTTGCACGATCTTCTCAAGAACGATGTTAAAGAAATCACATGACAGCGCGTCGCCATGTCTAAAACCTTTTTTGACATTGAAGATCTTGGTGAGTTCGTGGCCGACCTTAATGGAGCAGCGAGAGTTCTCCATCGTCATCCTGCTCAGCCTGACGAGTTTGGCAGGAATGTCAAAACTAGACACGGCGCTGTATAGGTCGTCCCTATACACGCTGACATATGCGGCCTTGAAATCGACAAATAGATGGTGTGTGTCGATCTGCATTTCTTGGGTCTTCACCAGGATCTGCCGCAGTGTGAAAATTTGATCGATGGTGAACTTCCCGGGCCTGAAACCACACTGATAGGGACCTATCAGTTTGTTCACAAATGGTTTCAGGCGTTCACACAAAACGGCAGAGAAGATCTTATATGCAATGTTAGGAAGACTTATCCCCCGATAGTTTGGCGCAGTCAAATGGGTATCCTTTCTTCTGGATCCGGCATTCTGCTTGGCCAGTATTTTATATTCACTCTTTTATTCGGAGAAACCTCTAATATCCGGAACATATGCGGAACCATTCAGATCTCACAAAAAAGTCATGTTACATTTGTTATTGCAATCTATACAAATTTTACTTTTTATTGATTTTTTTTTATAATTTTGTTTAAAACTCTAATAATTGAAAATAAATGCACTACCCGAAAGGCCTGGTGTCGAGCATCCCGAATAAAAGAGTTTTTGTTGATTAGTGAGTCTTTATGCTATTCATTCGCTTAACAGCAAAAAGTGACAAGTAACAGCTTCCATTTGTCCAAGACATTTCTCAATGAGATATTCAGGAGTTTGAATGCAATCAAAAGGAAATTTGTGAAAAAGAAATCCTTCACATGAAATTTATGGAGCTATTTCCACTGTTTGACATGTTTCTAATTTAGAGATTTATGATCACTCACCTGTTGTTTGTCATTTGAGTTGAGCTCCCTGTAACAACAGTTTTTAGCTTTTAGCATGCCTAATTAGAAATTTCTAAGCTTACTTGATAATGACGAATGCGCAGCAATCTTGTGTAGAGATAAGCTACAGCTTGTCATTACTTAAGAGCTTATACATACAAGAGCTTTGATTGCTCCCCAGCAATCAGTGAAAATGCAAAAAAACACGACCGGATATTATATTCTATTTTAGCCCGGATAGTTCTTCGCGAGTGGCCTTAATCTCTACTTGATGCATTCTTCATTGGTCAAAAAGATGGAGAAAGAGACTGTTCTTTGGAAAAGACTCCACTGCCCACCCCACCTCCATTTTATATCCGTGAACAAATTCCTTACATGAAATGGTGTGTTGCTTTCTTCTACATCCCTGTTCAGTAATGCGCGGTCGACATTTTTGAATAATGCTGAAAACGGACGTGCATCAAAATGAATGCAGTAAAATTTAAGAACATGAACTAATATGTAATGGAAAGGGACTGGATGGCGCAGTTGGTTAAGTGCCTGCCCCAAGGTAGAGGGGTCCAAGGTTTGAATCCCAGTGAAATCGAATCTGGTCCAATCACCATATGCCGTTGGGATCAAATTAACGGCACTGAAGGTTGCTACCTGGCAATACCATGGACCAGTTTTGAGTCTGAGTGCTCCAGTAGTGCTTCAGAAAAAAAAATCCTCCGAAAAAAAAATATGTAATGGACACATGTGTTCACTGCACGGCCACGCATTGATGCAAGTTGTCTCTAATTCAAATTTTAGTGCATGCAATTTGGTAGAATCTGTTACGAATTTGAATATTGACGTTTCACTTAAGTTTGTACAAATTGAAATCGACTGCAAAAACAAAAATTGAAGAAAAATTAATCGAAGTGGTTATTTTCCTTGAGTCTTTCCACGTTCGTGGCAGAAAGAACTTGTTTTCCGAAATCAGATCTCAATTTTTACAATGACAACAAACTAATGTGACGAGATGCCAAAATTTACTGCACGTCTGCTTCATTCTGCATTTCTGCGCACATCAATGCGTGCTTTATTACTGTACATGCATTCGAGCTTTAAGAAGACAAATAAGACGGTATCAATTTTGGTCATGAAAAAATGGCAAAGTCTGCTAACAACAAATTGACTGTTTATTGTCAAATTGGATGTCACTATGAACAGGGCTGCCAAGTTGAAAATCCAACTTTTTAAAAAATCACCCTTTTTTCGCCTTAAGACTCATTGCCAGCCTTTGGCAAACCCTTGGCAGTGGCTTAGGCTACGGAACCTCAAATGACTATGTACGCAGAGCTGTAAACACAAATATCTCCCGCACCAGTGGCAAGTAAGAGGATTCAGCTCCAGGAACTGCACTTCCTCCAAATCCTGTAAATCCTCTAAACAATTTGTTTTGAACTATCCAGCATCAGTTTTCCGTACTTCTGCAACGAACACAGAGCAGAGCAGAGAACAATCAAAAATCACACAGAACTTGACACCCTTACTTTGGCATAGACTTTTCTCATCTCTTTCTCCCTCCGGAACGGACATGAAATTAATTTCCATGGCAATTGTGAACAACTAAGAGCGAGGGAAGCGAGGGAGGAGTTATGTTTAATCCGGATTGTCGATTGTAAGCACTCTGGTTCTTTGTCCTTCTAATCTGGCAAGTTCACATTTCATCATTCTTGACGGCATTCATGCAATCCTCTGCACTATGCACTGAGTTGTGTGTCGAATGCAAATGTTCGCATGAACAGAGGTTCGTCTACGGAACTGCAGATTTGCAGTGAACCGGAATGAGATTCAAGGATATTACCATAGTTTCATAGGATCTCCCAATCGATGAAGTTTCCATTGAATTCCTGATCTTAAAGGAATTTTTTACTTAAATCCCGAATGGATGAGATGGCGAATGCTGCCGAAGGAGCGGAAGGGAAAGTGCGACTATCAACTTTTCGAGTTAAAGAGATTTTACGGCTAGTCAGCTGATATCAGGCAACGTTTTCTTACGTTTTTGAGTCAATTCCGTAAGAATTCAGTACGGAAATTTGAGGGACTACACCTCAAGTCGTCTTTTTCCTCTGGAAAGAAGCATGGGGAAGACTTAGGCCCTAGCTTCTGCGGCTACCACTCGTGCTGTGCGTGCTTCTGTTCTCGAGTCAAGGGAACCAACAGTTTAATGCTGAATTTCTTCAAACAGCTGAAATTGAGAAACTTTCCATGACAGTTACACTCTCTGAGCTTTGTCAATGGCACGAGAGAGGTGGTCTCGTAAAAAAGAGAGTTGATATGCTTATCGTGATTCGACCGATGGAAGGTCAGTACAAAAATATGCGGCGATGTACTATGCCATTGACGACTGGATGGAACAGTTGGTTAAGTGCCTGCCCCAAGTTCGAGGAGACACAGGTTCGAATCCCAGTGAAATCGAATCTGGTCCAGTCACCATTTGCCATTGGGATCAAATTGACGGCACTGGAGTAGGTTGCTACCTGTCAGTACAATGGACCAGTTTCGAGATTGAGTGCTCCAGAGCAGCGCTTCAAAAATCCTCAAAAAAAAAATGCCACGGCGGAAACGTGCTTTACACCGTCATTTTTGAAATTCAACGAATAGACGCAGAGATTGCTTTAAACAACTCTTCGACCACCTCTGAGTAGCTTTAGGAGAAATAGAAAAGAGTAGATGGCTTCTGCTTCTCTACACTTCACTTCACTACACTTCACTTCATTTTACTTTACTTCACTTCACTTCACTTCAATTCACTTCACTTCGCTTCACCCATTCCAAGATGATTCCCAAAATTGAATACACATTTTCAGCCAACATCAAAATGTCGCCAATAATTGATTGAGCTGACACTCCCTTTCGCACAAAAACCCCCTAGAATGTCTCAAGACTTTTAATTACTTCCCACCAACAGCCTATGCCCACCATCTCTCACAAAAAACAGACAAAATCTTAATGAAACACCTCAACTGCATGATCATCCTGAGTCACGCATACGGTTTTAATTGGCCATGTCTTTTTGTTTTTTTCCCCCTTCCACTTTATAAGCCACGTCAGCGCCGAGGCCTTTCCCTGGAAAATCACAGGCTTCCATACCGCTTCATGTGGAAAAACAAAGAGCGAACGTAAGTTTAGAAACTTTTACAATTAATGACAAACACTTTCCGCTCAACATGCCGATGGTTTTTCCTGTTCCCCTTCAATTAAAAAAGTTTCAACATGTTGGATTCATGGGACCAACCCGTCCCATCGCTCTGCTAATGCAGAACTTTCGAGGGAAACACAGAAAAAAAAGCACACACAAGTCAAGTGGACGTGGACCATTCTTTGTTTTTTCTCGTTTTTGATTGTTGCGTCTGTTGTTTGCGTGTGGTGGTGTATGTTTTTAGCGTCATTGCGACAGCTGAGCTTGAGCACGAGTCCTGCACTGAAATTAAATCATTAAAAGGGAATGACTGAGTTGTTGCTGCCGAGGGCGGCGAAAGTGGGGATTTAAGTTGCAAGGTTAAGCGTCTGTCCACACCCTGTGATGTGGATAAATCCACTTCTGGTTGCGAGGCACTGTGTCCTTATTTTTTGCCATTTTTTTTTTTTTGCACGGAATTGCAGCCAACTTTTTCGGTTGGCTAAACAGATGTCCTTCGGACTCGGGAGGGGGTTTAAACGGTCTTGAGTTTTTACAGAAAAAACACAAGTTCTGGATACTTTTTCTTCGTTTTCTCTGAGATTCATTATGACCGTTTTTTTTTTGTTAATGGATAAGGCAGTTACTCGGGTTGGGTAAACAACGTGGATTAAGAGAAAAGTTTTAACTTATGAGCTATTGGGTGGGTACGGAGGTCTTGAGGGTCTTGCGGAGAGTGCAAGAAGGCTTAAGATTTGAAGTTATTGACTTCAGAGGAAGGGCTGCCTTGATTGCAGCCACCAACAGAAACATTTCGCAACACTTTTCTGCCAGTTAATTGGCTTGTTGCAACAACTGTCACCATTTACCTTTCTCAATGGTTTTTTAATGATGACATAATAATTTTGAAGTTTGCTACAAACACACCGTATAACTTTTTTATGATATGTCAATGATGAAAGGCAGTCAGTTAAACCTTCAGATTTTTATCAGGTGGTGCTCACAAACGTTAGAAATATTTTTTTTATTTATAAAAAATACAATATTTTTTAAGTTTAATAAAATTACTACCGAAATTCCGGGGCAGTGGTAACAACTTTAAGAGTGCTTGTTCCAATTCTCGGTCGTAAGAGTCGCCACACCAGACTCTGTCTGTCTGCGAGCTAGAGTGGATGAATTTGAGTTAACGTATTTTGCATTCAAAGTTCCTGTTGCAGTGAGTCAACTCACCAGTCGATTTATGGCAACTGTCGCAGCTGTAAGTGCTCGAGTTCTAAATGAACCAAATCACTTGATTCCATACCGTTCACAGAAATTCCAGTTCTCTCTGTCCACATTGCGTCGGATTTTGCGTTAAAATCCTGTCCAAAAACCTTAAAAAATCAAATCAACTCAAGAACTAAACCCTCATTTGATCATTTAAAGTACAGAAACTTCCCCGAAAGGACTCTGCAAACGTTTGAAGCAAATCCTGAATTTCATCTTAAGCGATGAAGCCCATTTTGGACTTTTTTCAGGAAAATATACGCTATTGGACAGCAACAAACACACATGTGCTTTAAAAGACTCCGTTGCGTCCACAGAAAAGGACCTTGTGGTATGGACTTCATGCCAGAGGAGTATTGGACCGTATTATTTCAGTGTTATGGGCGTTCGTGGGCAACGTGGCGTAGTGGGTTGGTGTGTCAACTCCTAAGCTCGAGGTCTTAGGTTCGAATTTCGAAAAAACACCTAATATTTTTTCACTGCTCCACCTCTTTCGAGTCACTGACAATGCTCAAAGTGTATAACTCTCTGGAAAAAGCTTCTCAATCTCGCCGTTCGGAGTCAGCATTAAAATGTAGGTCCCCTCCACTCGTGAGAGAACAATAGCACGCACAACATGAGTGGTTGCTGAGAAGCTAGGCCCAGGTCCATCTCGGACTGTAGCACCGCCATTATTATTATTAAGCAGTTGACTTCATAATGACCCAAATCACTCAATTCCACGCCGTTTATAGGAATTGGGAAACTCTTAGTCCCCATTGTGTCGAATTTCGTATAAAAAGCTTGATTTACACCCTAACAAGTTCAACTTTATTAAAAAACTGAAGCCTTCTGATCATTTGAAGCGTCGAAACTCCTACGAATGGGCTCTGCAAAAGCTTGAAGCAAATCCTGAATTTCATCGAAAAATCGTCTTCAGCGATGAAGCCCATTTTGGGCTTATTTGGCTTTGTCAGAAAATAGAATAAGAACTATTAGACAGTAACAAACCCACGTGTACTTTAAGAGACTCCATTGCATCCAAAAGAAAAGGGACCATGTGGCAAGGATTTCATGGTGGAATTGTTATTGGACCCTATTATTTCATCGATGAAAAGACCATTCTCATACGATCAATGGAGTTCGCTCTCGTGCTATGTTGGAAGACTATTTTTTAGACATGTTATCAGTGATATGTGGGTAGAACAAAATTGTGTAACATACCACACAGCTGGTCAAACAATTGATCTATAGAAGGGGAGGTTCGATAATCGGGAAATCTAGAGAAATGGTTTCATCAATTAAATTACTTGGATTTTGTTATGCAATTAGGTGAAGTTCCTGGTTTATGCCAACAAGCCAGCGACGTTAGAAGACCTCAGGGACAATGTTGCACCCGGAATTGCCAACGTTCCTGCCGATACATGTTGAAGAGTGGTGGAAAATTTACTCCAAACCAATCAGTGCAAAAGTACACGCGATGGTTATGTGAACGAGGCACTCTTACGAGTAAATTTAACAAGTGTACAACACCTGTCATAAATTTCTCATTTATTCTGCGATTTATTCAAATACAAAACTATTATCCTTGTACATATAAAAAACCCACAACTTTAAAATAGAATATCGAATCGGTTATTAAATTTATCATTTAAAATTTATAATCCAACGTGTTTGAAGAAATGCGAAGAAGAAATAGAAAGAAGTAGAAAGTAAAACGTCGAAACCAACGAAATTCATGTGTATGAAGTGAGGGGTCCCTGAGATCCTAGAAGCTAATTGATTTTGAGTTTAAAAAGATTGTACGGCCCAAGACATTGTAAAAATGTAGCCTCCATAACGTAGTGGATAAGTGCGTCTAATTCTACGTCTAAATTGTAAACGACTCCACCTCTTTCGAGTCAATGGCAATGCTCAAAGATTATAATAGTCAAGAAAAAGCTTCTCAAATCTTGGCGTTCGGAGTCATTACACATAGATTAAATTTGCTCCAAGCAGACCACGCTTTTTAAAATGAACAATCTCGCTCCAGAGAACAGGCCCGGTTTTTATTAGTTCACTATATCGAGCGTCCACTGTGTATGAAAAAATGTACTTCACAGAAACTTGCTTTCTTGCGTTTGCAGAAAAGCCACACCAAGTTGCTGACATTTTTAATTTTTTTTATTCCACATACGACACAGTGTTTTCCTGTTCCCCACATGCCACTGTTTACCGCTGAGCCAAGGTAGACGAAGTCCTTAACTACCTCAAAGTTATAGCTGCCTATGCTGACGTTCTGGCCAAGTCGTCGATGTTGTGCGTCCTTTCTCGATGACAGCATATACTTGGTTTTGCCCTCGTTTACCGCCCGACCCATTTTAGCCGCTTCCGTTTCAATGCCAGCAAACGCATCATTGACGGCTCGCTGTGTTCGCCCGATCACGTCAATGTCATCCGCGTAAGCTACGAGTTGAACGGACTTTTGGAAGATCGTGCCTCTTGTGTTGGCCAGTGAGTTTTGCACGATCTTCTCAAGAACGATGTTAAAGAAATCACATGACAGCGCGTCGCCTTGTCTAAAACCTTTTTTGACATTGAAGGTCTCGGTGAGTTCGTTCGTTCGAAAATTTCCATTTTACATGCGACAAATTGAAGAGGAAAAATTCTTCACATCTGCTTCCAAACCCCTATTTTGAAGGACTTTATTTCACTCAAATACAGGATTAGCCGTCATGTTGTCGCTGTTTTTTTTTTCGAAACAAGAAGCACTTTGCTCAATGAATGGATCCGTGCGTTGAAAGCGATTGCATCGGGAGCAGTTCTTCTTTATGTGCTTCCTGTGGTATTTGGGATAGATAAGAAAATAAGAGATGTCCGAGTCATTGACAAGTAACTTCAAACTTAAAATCTTACTCAACAAAAATTGCTAACTCTCCTTAATACTATTATCCCACGGTTGAGGTACGCGAGTTTCCGCTCTGGTATCTGGCTACGAGTGTGTTGGTTGGTCTGAAGATGATCCGCTGTCGGGTTGAGGTGTCTATCCTAACTTCTATGATTCGTCTGCTGCCCGGCTGAGGATCTGGTTGAATTTTAGGAAGGAGTGTGAGTGACTTTATCCATAAGACGATGGCTAAGACTTTGAAGGACGTTAGAATGATGGTCGAGCGTATGTATGATTTTTTCAACAAGAATGTGAAAGCGATCTTGGCTCTGAATATTTTTTTCCTCCTTCAGCCACAAGAAATCCTTTACAAAAATCTATGGAATTCACGACACTCCCTTCTTGTACAAACCTGTTTTGGACTTACCCACTAAGTCACTGCGCCCAAACTCCTTTTGCTATTTTTGTTCTATGGCTCTACCCAGGAGGTGATCAATCATTCGAAGACAAACCAATTCCAAAGAAACCTTTCCAGCAATAACCTGACTCAATTCAGTTCGAAAAAGACCGCAAGCCAGGCCAAAATAGGATGATGCCTAGCTCCGAGCAAAGAAATGAAAACGATAAACGAATGAAAGGTGAAGAAAACTGTCGATCACCCCCTTCCTAAGCAACTGAGGAGCACCACTGGATTTGTGTGCACTTAAGAAATAGTCAACAACCGCTGTTAGACTACCGAAATTCAGCCGAACCTGTCTTGACTTGAGTACCGAAAGAATGGTGAATGAGGTCTATTTGTCTAGCATTTTCGACGTCGGTGAAGTTTACTTTACTTATCTCAAGAGCGACAAACAAACGATGCCCCTGAGAGCCGCTGCACAAAACCCTCTCGTCGATCTGTTCAGCGCATCTACACAAACGGATTCATTGAAAAGATTTTGCATAAACCGTATTTAATGAACCATTTGTAGCCCCAGTCCAACTGACACTCAATCAATACGATATGACAACACATTCGAGGGTCCCCTCGAACCAGTGGGGACGGCCGGGACGGCCGGCTAAGCGCTAGGCATTACACGTGTTTACACACCAGAATAGCATGTACAACTCCTCTGCGAGTTCAACTTCATTCTGTGCACAGAGTTTAAATTACAAATTAAATTGCAGTCACTCTGTAGCATGGCCGGAGGGTCCTTGGGACATAGAGCTCGTCCCCTCCGTGCCCTCCTTATCGGCAATTTCAAATCGAACACCGAACGTGAACCGACGAGAACCCATTGAACGTTGCAAGTGTATGCACAGTTTTGAAGTGCTATCGCAATATTTATCCATTAACCGACCTTTTGTTGCCGCCCATTCAGCAAGGTTCACAGTCCGTTCGTCCGTCGAACTCTCCAAGAGACAGGTGCTCTAATCTAATAAAAGCAACAATAACACCAACACACATCACATCAATAATAAAACGTCAGCAACCGGCGGAGCTGCAGCCCCAATCGATGCCACATTTGCATTTGAACACATCCAGGCGTCTCCCGAAGAGCCACGAGCACACCAACAGGACCTGCTGCACACAGCCCCCGCAAGGATGTAATAAAACTCGATCTGCATTTAAATAATTGGAATTGAATTCCATTTGAAAGTCATTTAACTTCGCACCATTGCCGGTGGTGAATAGAATTGACATTCACACGTGAAGAAGGACCCCCCTCAGAGGGGTGGCGGAGTGCAAAGCCCTGGGGAGGTGTTGTGAGCCAGCGATATCCCATCAGAATTATCGATTTCGTTTACAATTAACCATGATGATTGCAAAGCGACCGGCGGCGGCAGCAGGATACCGGTCCTTGTTGGCTGTGTTAACTTCGACAAGAACGAAAGCAACTCATTTAACTCATTCGTCGGTCTTACTGTGCGAGTGGCGGCCACTGCTGCTGTGCCACGACGACGAGGCGACGGGAAAGAGTTCGAGTGGGCAATATGAGTCCTTTGTTGGCTTAAATCAAATTGTCGATAGACGACGAGAACGAGAACGAGAACGAGCACGAGAAGCATGCAAGTCTCCGACTGACTGGCGTTTCATTGGAATCAATCAATGACTGGTGCGGGATATGCTCTCTTCACACCTCTGCTTTATTCTTTGTTCAAAGCCCAGCAACGGCATGAAGTACATCCACCCGCAAGCAATTAAGGCGTCATTTTTTTGATTCTTCCAATCTCTCTCTCAGTCAGTCTCTCTCTCTCGCGCCCTCCTCACGTTTGGTCTGTGAATATGGTTGCTTTCCAGATTGAATGTGTCACAAGGGTGGTCGTTTGTGTTTTTCTGCAGACCTACGGTTCGTTTCGGAACAACAGGTTGCCAGCTGCTGACGGTGGGTTGAGGTCTTGAATCCAATTAATGGAATGTCGATATGAATGCATGGCTACGTGGAGTGGAATCGTGAGGAATGGGTTGGGAACGAGACTTAAAGGTGATGTCGGGCTTTAATTCGTTGATTGATTCAGGGGACATCGCGTCGTGGTGTGGATAGAAGACTATTTTGGTTTTGTGACTTGGCGTTTAGAGGTTTAAGACCGCTCCTCAAATTTTTGTGATCTGGCAGCAGATCTCTTGTTCCCTATTCGCACTTCCATGTGGCCGTGCACCTACAGATGTGACCTCCAATCCAAGGGACAAGTCGTTGACAACGAAGGAAAAGAGAGAGAGAGAGAGAGAGAGAGAGAGCGAAAGAAAGGGAGAGAGACAGGGAAAGAGATAGAGACAAGCAACGAGAAAGAGGCCTGCAAACCAATCGGTAGAAGATGGGACCTCAAATCCAAGTGGTAATCGTAAATCTATGACAACGAGAGAGAGATAGAGAAAGAGAGTGAGAGAGAAATGTAGAGAGAGAGAAATGGAGAGAGAGAGAGAGAGACATACAGACAAAGAGAGACTGACAGAGAGATACAGACAGAGAGAGTCAGGCAGAGAGAGACAGACAAAGACAGACAAAGAGAGAGAAATAGAAAGAGAAGGACAGCAGAAAAGGGGTCTACGAACCAGTACGCACCTGTCTGTGTGGACGACGACTTAATTCGATCAATGACAGCGTCCGAAACTCGTATTATCGGAAACGATCTGGTGCATGTCTCTTCTCAGAGCTACTCGAAGATACGGGTGTACAGAGCTGACATTTGAAGGGCCTCTTCAATGCACCGTCGGCAGTACCTCCGACTGGTGGCGGATGAAACTTTAGGGGATCAACGGCGGCGATCACAGCCTCGAAGAGACCACTAACAAGGCTTGCACCTGGACCCCATTGTCCATTGGCTGAGAAATGAGGCATGAAACCTTCGTTGGGCGCCATGAATTGTTGAC
Source organism: Myathropa florea (assembly GCA_930367185.1). NCBI lineage: Eukaryota > Metazoa > Arthropoda > Insecta > Diptera > Syrphidae > Myathropa > Myathropa florea. Next base: position 99,133,216 of record OV884004.1, on the reverse strand, counting down.
CCCACGCACAACGACTGGGAGACCTTTTAGAAGTTCTTTAGAAGTGAATGGACGATACAAACACTTCATTCTGGCAAAGTATCCACGGCCCCAATACTGGCACCAGTTACATCTGGAACCCTTTGTCCAGTAGCTAAAGAAGCGCGCCCAAAATCGCAGTTGGGCGCCATACCTTGAGATTTTTACGGACCCTATACTGACAGCAGTTACATCTGGGCCCCTTTGTCCAGTGGCTAAATGAGCGGGCCCAAAATCCGAGTTGGGCGCCATGCGTTATTTTATTTTCGGCCCCAATACTGACAGCAGTTACATCTGGCCCCCTTTGTCCACTGGCTAAAGGAGTGGGCCCAAAATCCCCGTTGGGAGCAATGTGTTGTTGGACCCAATACTGACAGTAGTTACATCTGGACCCCTTTGTCCACTGGCTAAAGGAGTGGGCCCAAAATCCCCCACCGCATAACGCACAAATGCGTTATTTTACTTTCGGACCCAATACTGCCAGCAGTTACATATGGACCCTTTTGTCCAGTGGCTGAAGGAGCGGACCCAATACTGACACCAGTTCAGGCCCGCTGTTGGGCGCCATGAATTCAAAGCGTTACGCACATCGAATGAGAGGCAAGTCCCTTACAAAGTTCTATAGAAATGAATGGACTTTACAGCGACGTCATCCTGGTAAGGATGACTACGGACCCAATGCTGACACCAGTTTTATCTGGCCCCCAGTGTCCAACGGCCTAAAAATTGGTCCTGAAATCCCCGTTGGGCGCCATGTTAAATTCACACACAACGAATGGAAGGCAAGTCTCTTTAGAAATATGTGGACTGTACGGAGGAATCATCTACGGATTCAGGGGAATTACCACCTAGGGCTACTCAGCTCCCACCCGAAGAATCTCCGACACCGTGCCTGTGGGACAACATATCGGTGGGTGTCCATACATTGCACCTTTCAAACCGCACTTTAGACGCTCCCCTCCAAGCCCACTGCAACATCTGCTCGAATCACATAACTCCCCTCGACCACACTCAGTTCATCTAGACCACCATCTGATCCCACAATTGACCACGTTTTGCCATTCCTCCACGTTGTGCACAACAAAACCGCGAACAAATTGACGTGACTTATTTCTTCTTTTGTTCGCCTCTCCCGCTCACCAACCCCCCACCGAATCAGTAAATCCCCGTGCAATAAAATTTACCAAACACCCCGCCATTAGATTCAATCCAAAAAGGATGACGAAGAGTCAAACTGGGGGCTATCACCGTGTCGATTCTAACAATCTTCGGTTCATTTGTAATAAATTCCCGCCACAAAGACATCAGAAGCGCCCTGCTGGCCCTGCACGCCGTAATTCGTTCTGCTTCCCCAATTTTGTGTGCGCCCGTGGCCTTTGCTGTTCTGATCTCTCTCTCTCTCTCTCTCTCCCCCCTCGCAGCCCCGGATAAGTGCGAAATCCCATCAGAATCCAATTTTAGCTGCTGCCATGTTCACGCCTCCATCCCGCCTTTGGAGAGGAGGAAAAAATTGCCCCCTGCACTCCCACCCCCTGGCGGCAAAAACAACAGACGAGCAGAAAAAACATGAAAAGATATCAACCGGGGAGGACGCAAAAAAGTATCTAGAACCAAACTGACCACAGCGAGTGTTTTTATTAATATTTATATGAATGGCCCCCGAGCAGTCGTAAAATCTCATCACACCCTCCCCTAGAGTTGCGGCGGCGGCGGCAACCGACCGTAGCTGTGGCGATGGCGGCCAGCGGGTGGCATTAAAGGTATTAAGAGCCTGCCAAAAGTCCTTCTTTATCCGACACGCCTTGTAAGCGCCCGGAACGTGTATGAGGTCCTGCCAAGCACATACACTTCTGTTTTGCAAACAATTTTCCGTTCTGGTTCTTATTTATTTTTGGACGCGAGGAGGCACCCTTCCTCCTCCACCTCCTCACAGTCCTGTGGCCATCGAAGGGATCCGCTTGATCTGAGGACACACACAACAAGCGACGGTTGTTCTCTTTATTATTAGACTCTTACTTCCGTTTCATTGAGTTCCAGCCTCTTGTGCTGCTGGAAATTTTATGGAATTTTTATGAGAACTTCTAATCCCTGTTCTTAGCTTATATCCTTTTTGCTCGGGGGGCTGCCTGCTGCTTGTCCTCTGGACGAGAGGAATTGCCCGCGATGCATAGAGCGAGCAAACAATTTCTGTGCACACAAACACAGGCACTCATCTCGTCCTTTTTTACAACCTTATTACTTTTATTATTTTATTTGTTGTGCAAGGATCCGAGACGAAGGAAATACACCCGGGCTGTGCGTACGTCCTCGGTCGGTGGGGGTGTGTGTGTGTGTGTTGGTACAAGACCCGGGGGTGGTGTTCTTTTTTTGTGTTTAGATTGCAGCTCCCAGTTTAGCGGCGACAGGATGTTGATTTTTCGCCCCGGCATCCTTGTGTGTAGTGATCCTTTACGGCGCGCATTTATTTTACTTACGTCAACGCCTTGTGCGTGCGTGTACGTGAGTCGTGAATCCTTATCCATCAATGTCGACGCCAGTGATGATTGGGTGGGGCGCGTTTCAAAATTGGTGTTGTTTTCCCGCCGTCGCCGTCGCCGCCGCCGGCAGTCGGGCAACTGGGTGTAGGCTTTTTTTTGTATTCCCTTTCATCCTTGTTTTCATCGTGCAGCCTCCTGGGGTGTGGGGTTGTGCGCGAAGAGCCCCCGGAGCTCTTACGGATTATTGGGCTATCATCCGTCATTTTGCCATCAATGAGTATTTGGCAATTTTTAATGGCCGCGATTGCGAGTGGGCTTTTCGACGGCGCGGGGCGATGGGAAAGGTCGCCTGTGTCAACAAGCCTACGCCAGCGTAGCACATCATCAGCATTGGCGCCTTGATCACTAGACGCGGCGCGCACAAGACTGATGGCATTTTGAATCCTTTTTGTGGGTTAAAAGCACCAAAGTGATTGCTTGTGTTTGGGGGGAACGATGGGCGGAGGGGCGAATACCTTTAAAAAGGATTTGCGATGTGTGTCATGGTCACGCTAGGCTGGCGCTGACAAATAGGATTTCCTTAGTGAGTGTGTCAATGGGAATCACTTTGTCTTCTCGATGTGAACTGCTTGTCAGCAGCAATGGATTACGTGTCCCGCTGATGTATTAAAGCACTTGACCAGCGTTTTTCTTCTGAGGAAGGGGGGAGGCCTTGTCCAATAGATTTTCGAAGTTTCGTTAGTTTTGCTGAGATGTGGGGAATTTTGGGAACTGCGCTTGAGTGCTTTTTGTTCGTTGCGTGAGGACGCTCGGAGCTGATGATGGGCAGACGATTAGTCGCCTGAAAACGGTCGACAGCGGTGAACCAGAGGGTTGTAGCCACCACGCGTCTATCAATCCAGTTTTGAAGTGATTTTGACCGTCTCGGTTATTTGGACGGAATTTGAGACTCAATTTGAGACATTTGGAAGTGCCTTTACTCGTGTAAGACAAGTGGGACAATCAACAGAAGTATGAGTACAAAACAAGGTGGCCCATGCTGTTTTACTCCATCTACAAGACTGTATGGTTTTTGATCGACAATTCATGACTTTAACAATGAACGCTCGACACTCCATGTGTTCCATTTCTGGCCTTTACTCCGCCACCGTCTGCTTCTAAGATTCGGCTTTGAGCTTAAGCCTGGAGTTATGCTCTGAACTTTTGACATGTTCAAGTTCTAACCGTTGAAACTTGAATAAGGCAACATTTTAAGATCAATAGAAGATAAGTTATGGTGCATAATTCGACGTCCGTGCCTTGGAAAACGTCAATCTTTGGAAATTTTGAATATGCAACTAGAGTATCCAGCGTGCTTCGCTATGCCCTCTCTCGTGGGTATGTCCGCTTCTTCTAATTCTTCGCGGTGTTTTTTACATGTGAGCAAAATGGCATCATTCTCCGTCGCATGTTTGCGGAGAGATGCGAATTTCGGTTTCCTAGAGCCTGTGACCGATTTCTGATCAGTGAGTGCTAATAGAGTCAATAATTGCATAAGAATCGGTGCAATTGCTCAGAAATGCATCCCACCCATACAAACGAACCTTCAATGTTATATTTATAGAGACAGATAGTAAAATAATTATTAAAAATTGAGACTGGTTCACGTCGCCTCTTAAAGCTTGCACATTCGTGACTTCAGGTGACTGTGTGTCGTTTACTTTCGCTCTAGCTCGAATTCACCCAAGTCACTTTTAACAAGCTCCTTTTTAAGCCTGCAACGTTTCATTGAAATCGAACCAGCCGTTCCGGAGATTAGCCCGAACAAGCAGACAGACAGACGCTACGATTTTAATAACACTATATTAAACATAATTACCTCAATCGTCCAATTATTCGAATGGCAAAAACAGCAAAACAACAACACTTACTAGCAAGCGTGAATAAAATGGGCACATGTACATTTGTGTTTAAACGATAAAAAATTAAGCTGATTGTTTGATGACGTTTAGCTGCAAAGCTTGAAAAAAAATAGATTTATGCGGTAAAACTCTTTTTCTTCAATAAACAATAGGGACAAAATCAAATGCGTCTCTTACCGACTACATCCATTGACAGTGCGAGTTCGATGAAAAAGAACATTAACATGATCACTCACTGACAGCTGTCAATGTGTATGCGTAAATGTGCTACAACTTGTATTTGTCATGTGTAAGCCATCGGCATACAGTACACTTAAAATACATTCTCATAGGCGCCTACGTATTTGCTGTTGGCACATTTGACAAAGTCAGATGTTGACATAAAAAGTCATAACTCACGAACGCGTCAACCAATTTCGTGCAAACTTTAGATAAACCATCTACACGACCATAGTAACAAACCCTAAACATTTTATGGACTTCGGTTTGACCGTTCGTGAGTTATAAAGACACAAAGCACTTGCAACAATTTTGTACAATAATAATAATAATGGCGGCGCTATAGTCCGAAGTGGATCTGGGCCTAGCTTCTCAGCAACCACTCCTGTTGTGCGTGGAGGAGACCTACAGTTTAATGTCAACTCCGAACGACGAGATTGAGAAGCTTTTTCTAGACAGTTATACTCCTTGAGCATTATCAGGGACTCGAAAGAGGTGTAGCCGTGAAAAAATGTTAGGTGAATTTTCGAGAATCTAACCGAGAACATCTAGAACATCGAACATCGAGGAGTTGACACACCTACCCACTGCGCCACGGCGCCCACAACAATTTTGTATACATATAGATTAACGACTAACTCGATACTGCTCGAGCCTTCTTAAACGACAAAACAACAAGGTTCATGAAACTTGAATTACAAGTCAGCGTCTGCTTAAAAAATGACAGGCAGGATAGGGATGGTCCAGGTGTTAGATAAAGTCAGCTTGGTCCTGCGAGAGAGGGTTCTACTACTCAAATGCCTCTTAAGCCCAACGAAACAGCGATTGGCAAGAGTTTTTCTGCGTTTAATCTCAGAACTGATGGTACTCGTGCTATTCACTTGAGAGCCGATGTAGTCGAAGTCCCTGACTACCTCGCCTTCGGTGACGGCCAAGTCGTCGATATTGTGTGTCCTTCTTTGAAGACAGTCTATACCTCGTCTTGCCCTTCTTCTTCTTCTTAGGGCGCTACACTCCAAAGTGGACCTGGGCCTCACTCAACATGCCTCTCCAGCCAGCACGATCCTTCGCCAGCTGTCTCCAGTTTCGCACACCAAGCCGGCCGATGTCCCCCTCGACTTGTGTGCGCCACCTTGTGCGTGGAGGTCCACTGTTGCGTTGTCCCACAGACTCAGAGTCGAAGAGTCGAGGTTTTGCCCTTATTCACCGCTAAACTCATTTTGTCCGCCTTCGATTCACTGCCAGCAAACGCTCCATGGTCTTTAATGTCTGTAAGAAATCCACGGCATTATTGTTATCTCATGATAGAAAAGACTGTAGACGACTTACCAGTGTACTAACGAGCCACTATACCTTCGCCAAACACCTAAATGTGTTTGACCTAAGCGTGGAAATTCTCTGCAACGCCAGTGGAGAAGACGAAGACACTTCAGAGCACTTTCCCCGCCACCGTCCCGCTTTTTCTCGGATCAGGTGACTGTTATTCACTGCTGATGATGTAATCTCCTCTTCACAGAAGCGCATGCTGGTCTTCCTACAGAAATTTCAGCAATAGTAGGTTTCTACTTGGTAGTACAATGGACCAGTCAAGAGGGTTTCAAGCAATCACGTCAATGTCGTCCGCGTAGGCCGGCAGTTGTACGACTTTTGAGAGATCGTGCCTCTTGTGCTAGCCAAAGAGTTCTGCATGATTTTGTCCACCTCCGATGTGATTCTTTTGATCATCAGTTTACTCAAGTTACTTCAGTGAATCAGAACTAAGCTGAGTTCCAGTTTTTTGTGGGATCTTCCGAAGCCCTGGTTGAATGGAGTTACGTCTTTTTCGAATGATGACCTACTCCGGTGGTTGGGACTCAGATCCACCCCAGACTGTAGCACCGTTTAAAGAAGAAGAGAAGTTGCTACCCCCACCGAAGGTTGCAACAGTCAAGAATCATCGTCAACAACCACATTTGCTAATCGAACCTCTCCTAAATGCCTCGACAACTTGTTAACATCCCACCCCTCCCCAGAATCAAGGCTAAATGGCAACATCCGAATCAGTTTTCAATTACGGATAAAAACCAGTGAGTTCCTTTGCAGAAACAATTACCCATCAGCCAGCCGAGCACAAACGGCCGTGGGAATTCAATGAAAGCAAAATCTTATCTCAATCTTCGATACCGGCCCAGTGGCCGACGTCGTCGCACGGTCTTAATGAAAACCAACGAAAGCAGCGAAAAGCGGAATCGATTGGATGGCGATTCACCAATTAAGATGGCATCGCCGCTGCAGCGTCAGCATTTCCCTGTCCCGCCGCAGACAAAGTCCGTCCGCAACGCATTGTAGCACTGGAAACATAAATGAATCCTTGTTTCACAAGCCCCCCCTCTCGGTCGCATGTCCTGTTCATGCAGTGGATAAAACGTGAGATTATCGCCGCTGTAAATCCCACAAGCAATCTAGATACAGTTTCTCTCTTTCTCCTTTCCTGATCGTCTAGCTTTGATTGTGCTAAACTTTTCTTCTCCGCCCGCCTTGTGGGCTATCAACATTTCAAATAATTGTCCTTTCATTTCTATTTGCAGGCGAATACCTCACAGACGGTGAAATCCTTGAGCGGGGATTATCCACTGAGGTCCGTGCACTTAAGTTCATTTTACGAAATTCTCGTCACCAACTGAATGGGAGCGGAGCGAGGACAAACGGAGACCAACGTGTACACGATTGCATCCGGTGCGAATGGATAAAGGACACCATGAGAGTGGAATTTCCTGCCAACCAGCTCGGAGACACAGAAAATTCTTACACGAAAATTAATCGCCAGGTCGTTGCTTGAGAAGTAACTTTCATCCTCTGTGGTGCCACAGGAGATCCTTGCCACCATCGCCGCCGCTGCAGGATGTCCAGCTTAAACGGGTTCAAGTGCGATTCAAACCGAAGTCCAGCCACATTTCATCACAGGATAACACTTTCATTTCGCACATTATCCTCATCTTTCGCTGGGATTTTCAAACTTCATCCCCCCTCTCGACAGTGTCACAGTGTGTGTGTGTGTGTGTGTGGGTCTCCTTAGCTTGCCATCGGGTGGTTTCGGCGGTTTCGTGTGCGCGTGTGTGGTATCTTAGGACATTTTGTTTGAATGGAAACGGAAGGAAGCCTCCCATTCCGTCCCAGGCGGCGGATGCTGCTCGATACTCCAGTTCAATGGTCTATTTTTGTCACGTCGCTCCTCGGTTATGTGCGCTCGACCGCAGCTAAATTTCTAATCCCGGATATACGCGTTAAAATGTTCTTTTGTCGATTGTTGTTGCTGTTATCCGCCAACGTTCGTGTTCAGTGCTCGTGTTCAGTGTTCGTGTCCTGTGCTGTGTTGTGCGATACTTGTGGTCGAACAATTCAATTTTTAGCTCTGATTGTCCAAACGCAATTCTTGTTTTTCAACCTAGTACATACTACTTCAAGGATTGTGCCTGGACATCGTGGCTCGAAATACGAATTCAACAAAAATATCCTCCTTCGTCCTCCTCATCGTCGTCGTCCCCGCTCCGATTTGATGCACGTTAACTTTCGCATCCTGGACTTCGAGTGAGAAAAAGTGCTGCTTCAGTGTGTGCTCGTGCAGTGTGTCGGTGAGAGTGTCCTTTTCGCAGTGCATGCGGATGAGTGTTTGAGTATTAAATTGTGAGCTCTCAGCATGAACGGATATCACGGTAAGTGTTGCGATTTCCGTGATTTTCTGTTCTCGGTTTTTTTTGTGTCCGTTTTTTTGTCGTTTCAGCAAAAAATGTATAAGTGTCCGTGGCGAGAGCTCGTGCAGGACAACACTCAAAGGGAGGCGTCAGTTTACAATTGAAAGCCATGAAAATTGTTCATTCCCACCCGTCCACCGTCCATCCGGCCGCCATGTGGTGTCGTGCAAACCGCGTTTATGACGAAAGTAAGGAATTGTGTTCGGGATTTCTCTCGCTTCCTTTTCCGCTTTTCATGACTTTTCAAAATGCCGCCCAAAAAAAGAAACCCCCTCTCCTCCTCTCATTCGTCCAGTTGACTTTATTGAAGCCCCATTCGGAGGGCGGTCATTTCCCGCGAGAACTAGTGGCGCACAGCTTTATAGGTTGGCCATATCTCGATCGCATTTATCGCTCGAGAAGTCCTTTACTTTCCAATAAAAGGATACGGCTGATGTGGGGGGCGCATGTGAGCGGACGATATACTCGCGCTCGTTGTTAACATAAAAACGAAACGAAAGAAATTAGGAAATTATTTCCGTCGGAACTTGTTGGAGTGTGTCGAAGGTGCCCTTCGGCTTAATGGAGACACATTTCCCTTTTAATGAATCTTAAAAACAGGGGCTCGTTAGGTTTTTGGTAATTGTTATGCAGTCACGTTCATGGGGGTGTAAAATTAGCCGTGAACGCAGCCGGGCCTTGATTGGGGTGTAAACTCATTAAACATGGACGAGTGGCATTTCACTTAACGAAATGTGCGTTGATGTGAATGGGGAGCATCGCTGCTTGATAATGGACAGATTAACCTAATTACAAATGCGTGATGAGTGCCATCGGGGCTGCACGGGAAACCTGAACGTTTTAAGATCTTTCCATTACCCCGTGGATGACTTTACAACTGCGCCGTCAATTGAGCATTGTAACGTTCTTCATCTTGGGGGAGGCCAATTGACTCCGAAGATGATGAAGATGTACAGTGATCCTATCCTCACCTAATTAAGCATCGCCTTGGGACATGATAAGTGTCTGAGGGAGGAAGCTATGGGAAGAGGGTCAAAGATGTGTAAGTGGACACTTTAAATGGTTCAACTTGAAGTCACTCTCAGTCGCAGTCAATTGAACACCCCTAGCAACAGCAACTGGGCAAGGAATTTAAAGGACAATAAAATTTATTACAGAGGGTCTCCACAGGCGGTCACTCTCTGCTCTGCGTTTCCGAGCTTCTATGTCTCTCATCCATTAAAATTTAGATACAAGCCAACAACACTCTGGGACAGGTTTACCTCGAAAATACACTAGAATTGAGCATACAGTAGAATCTCGAAAACATGAACGGTTCTATAACATGAACAATGAAGGATGAACGATTTTTCCCCTATTTTTCTTCTTTATGACAGTCTAGTATAAAACAGTTTTTTAAGTAAAACGTCTAAGTAAGTCTGATTTTTTACCTCTCAGGACTTTTTTCATTTTTTAGTATGTGTCTCGTTTTTTAAAAAATTAATTAATTGTTATTTTGATATATATAGTGTTTTTATGTACGTTGTTCCTTAATCAAATTTCGATGCTTGAAAAGATGAACAATTTGAAAAGTTGAATGGGGCCTGTATCATATCTGCTCAACTTATCGAGATTCTACTGTATTTTTAGCTTGTTTCCGTGGAGAACAATTCCTTTCTAGCATTTTTTTGGACCGACTCACATGCTTGTCATTCGAATTGATGCCTCAATTCTTGTATGATGAACTCGCATTAGCAGTTGACGCACAGCGTCAAGGTTCTCTGATATCGATTTTGAAGAACTCTCATGAAGTTCGTCCAGAACGAACCAACATTTTCAGCAAATCGTCAAAATTTGACTTTATTCATTTTCTCACTAACTAGTATCATTCCGGCGATATGGGGAGTCTGAGCCTAAGCTAGAGACTTCCTCTATCAATGACTATCCAGATCATACTTTTTTTTCGGTGGATTTTCTGAAACACCACTGGAGCACTCAGACTCAAAACTAATCCATTGTATTGTCAGGTAGCAACCTACTCCAGTGATGTTAATTTGATCCCAACGGCAAATGGTGACTGGACCAGATTCGATTTCACTGGGATTCGAACCTGGGCCCCTCGAACTTGGGGCAGGCACTTAACCAACTGCGCCATCCAGTCGTATCCATATCATACTACTTCCAGTTGTAATGATCAAGTGACCTATGTATGGAAATCTTGGGCTTTCTAAATGTTGTGTATTGACTTGTGTATTGACAAGAATGGGCCTTACCTTTTTTTTTGCAGAGGTGTTTATCTTGGGTTGAGATGGCAAATTAATCGGTGAATGACATCTTACCTCAAACGTCTTGACTGTGCTGATGCGATTACTTGCATGAGCTCGTGGACCTTAGTTGATTAAGAATTAAGAAATTTATGTAAATCGATGGGGCTAATGGAGGACAAATCAAAGCTTTACCCATTGTACTATGTTCTACCCATTGTACAGGGTCATTCATTTCGTAGTTTCAAGTTGGTAGCTCTGGCATTTGACACCTGGCGAACTCAGCTGTCATTTGAAGTGTCATAATATTAGTGGAATGTTTGCCATTTACAACAATGGATCGCTTAAAAAATTGAACAACGCGTTAAAATTATTAAAACTTACAAAAGTGGTGATTCAAACGTAGCCACTTATCGCGCATTACGCGATGAATATGGTCGTCATAATCGACCGACTACGCAAGCAATCGGTAAAATTGTGAAGAAATTTGAAGAGAGTGGAAGGGTTACGGATGTCATATGGCCTGTGCATCCAGACAAAGTCACTGTTTGGTGTGCTCTATGGTCGAAATGTGTCATTGGTCCGTATTTCTTCGAAGATGCCAATGGGCGTATTCGGAGCGCTATGGTCGCGATGATAACCGATTTTTTTTGGCCGACGATTGAAGATCATGACTTGAGCTATATGTGGTTAAAACAAGACAAGGCACACAACACGACCAATTACGGCTTTATTGCATGAGAAGTTTCCTGGTCGCGTAATTTCACGTTTTGGCGTCAATTGGCCACCAAGATCATGCGACTTGACACCGTTCGATTTTTTTTCTGTGGGACTACGCAAAAGACCGTGTTTACGCGAATAATCACCCAAAAAAAAAATGTTTTTCACACTTAATGGCAAAGTCCAAACTTTATAATGAATTAAAATGTTCATCAAAAATGTATCTCAGTGTGTGTTTTGTTTAGCTTTACTTTCGAAATCGAAAAATGAATGACCCTTTACTATGCTCTTAGGTACCAGATTGAAAAAGTTACATGACAGCTCATTTCCTTACTGAGATTCACTCCAGGTTTCATGGGGTTCGCAGGTCCTATAACCGGACTGTAGGCTGTATCTCGTATTTTTTTAACGCGACTCGACTCAATTGTTTACATTTTCCCTTAGTTCTGACTTCGCCCATCGCGTCGGGAAGTCTTTGAGGTGAATGCTCGATAGAAAGATGAAACGTATTTGGGACTCTCTAGTCGGTTTATGAATATATGTCCCATAGGCGCTTTGACATACAGATTTCAATTGTCGTCAGATAGCGATTTTAAATTCTATCGCAAAAACGTGTCTGAGCTAAGGCTTACAAAAGCCACAACCCCCGGCAAGTCCTCATGTGATCCTCTACGAATTTGTCTCCAGTGACAGTCCTCCTTTTCAGACGAAGTCACCATTAACCCTTGTAAAGCACCATCATTTCAATTCCTAACAAAAAATCCACCTCCACGAACCCTGACCCAAAGCATTGCATTGTTCGCATTGCAGTCCCTGCATAAAGACCAAAACTAATTCGATGTGTACCCGCATTCGTCAGACACTTCCTCGGAGAGCCCTCCTTCAGCCAACGTCAACTGTTTTCGCTTCCATTTCCCACCCGCCGCCGTCGCCACCGAGACATTCCACAGCAATCACGAAGATTCAGTGTGTCCCTGCTGCAGAAGTCTTTATCCCCAAAACGACACTGTCACAAGTCATGTCAGTCCCGAAAGAAAAATTCCAGCCAACCCGACAATTTAAAGCGCAACCGTGCTGCCATTGTGCAAAACGCCAAACTTATTCGCAATTAAAAGTTAAGAGCTCTCCGGCTTTGCGTAAGTAATTGCGACAATAAGTCGCGCTGAAAATATCTGTTAATAAACTCAGTTGTGGGTCTGCGTGCGGGGTGGGGCGTCCATGTCACTGGGAGTGCACCCCCGCTCAGACACATTTCAACTAGACACAAACTTCCGTCAGCGTCGCATTGAAACTCTGCTGCGCTTCACTTCCTCATTAAGTTCCATCGGGTGGATGGAGCAGGAGGCAAGACATAAAACCCTTTCCGAGCGCAGAAGTGCTGTAATCTACGGCCAAGCAACGACCACTCCTGACCCGTCTTTAGTTTATTAGACACAACCACCCCCTCTGTGGGGGTGTGTTTGTGTGGGAATGTCAACAGCCCCCTCCCTCCGCAACCGGGTCCTTTGTTAACTTCAGACAGAGCCAGCCACACTATCCCTTGAGCGCCAATATAACGAACTGACGACCTCACGCCATGTGCTGTTGATTATTTGCGGACTTTTGACTCTGACTTTCGAAACTAAACCGCACTCCATCGCACATCATCGTCTCAGTAGCTCCAGCTGGGCTCCCAGATAGCTGGACAATTTATGCGCCAGCTACTCCCCGTCCCCCTCCAACGCCCGCTGTTTTCTTCATAATTACACAACTGGTTACTTGTGCAGCGCCCCCAAACCGCCGCCGCCCACTCGCAACCGAAGCCGTCGAAGGCACTTCAGCCGTCATCCATCAACGCTGTGTCACAGCGTGCCGACGAAATATTGAAAAACCACGAAATGCAATTTCCGCAACCGGTGACGGAACGTCGGCAATTAAAAAGCAATTATTCAGCGCGCCAAAGACCGAGCGTAGCGATACTTCCCGGGCTGGTTACAAGAGACGATATCCTGTGAGGATGTGTTGCAGGAGGAGAGGGATGGGTACATTGGGGGTATAGTTTTAACAACACCTTTGGGAAATTAATGGCGGGTGTCAGTGTGCTGGCCCTGTCCGCTGGAATTGGATAATGGGCGGGTGGGGGTGGATGGTTGCTTCGAAAATAATTAACACTGCGCAAGGAGACAATTCATTTAGTTCTTTTTTTCCTGCTCCGGGCTTCTTATTCTTCGTGTCGTCCTGGCGAATTGTTTCTCTGGAAAATTACGTTAGCCATTGTCCCGCCACTCGGGAGGGGCTGTAACGTTTTGATTTTAATTGACGCAATTTGCCGTGAAGCACGTTGCCCCGGGGGTAATTTAGACACTGGAAGTCATCAGTGAGTGCAGTTTTACGCTGTTTTCGGTTAATGGTCGCCACTGGAAAAGTGACTGCTTGTGGCTGGCAGAGATTTCGGAGCTCAGCTGGAAGGACGTGACATCAAGTGGGGGGTCTTCTGATTCGGTTTTTGACTTCTTCCCTTCCATCCTCTCGATTATCAACTGAGGTATGACAAGGCAGTCAATTTATCCTGATTGAGTTCTTTCACGCATGCGACTGGTCCCTTCATCGGATCATTGGCGCTAATACTCGTATGAAACGATACGGGTACGAGAAATGAGCTATGAAATGCAGGAGAGGGTAAGTAACGTCTTCAGTTTTTTCAATGCTTGAGTTTTGGGCGGCACGCAAGACGGCAGAATTGTTCTGGGAAAGATTCTTCGTTGAAAATTTGGTACCTTCTCGGTCACATTCCACTCAAAGACCTCCATTCACTGCCGCTTGCCTCTTGATGAGATGACCGACCACTTAACATTCACTTCATTTGGGAGACACCGTGATTGATACTCCAAGAAATTAAGAAGCCAATGACTTCGCCAGGTCGGAAACGTTCACTTAACTTTATCCTTGTGGTGGGCTACCACTCATGCCTGCATCCAATCATCGTCTTAAGCTCTATACAATTAGATCCACTAATCGTAGATGATATGAAGCCACTATCTGCCTCATTACCATGCAAATCTGGGACTAATTTAACTTTAAAAGTTCACTTTGCCTAATCAGAATGAATAGGCTTGCATTCAGTAATCTCGTCGAATCAGTGTTATTACAGGACACTGCGACATTGGCACATCTCTCATCTTCAGGTTAAATTGCCCATACAGCTACTTTTGAAGAAGCTACAGTGACGAGGAGGAGGAAACTATAACACAACTCCTCTGCACATGTAGCACCCTCTCCATTTATTGGATTGAATCCCACCTGGAGGCTTACTTCGTCGACGGTTTGAGTGAGCTGAATAGCATCAGCATCAATTGCTTTAAGCGCTTCATAACAAGCGCATTCTATGGGTTTTATATTGTAGATCGGAAATATCTGATCCGCTTGGTAGCATAACAGGTTTATGCTGGCCTACGTATGACTGCTCTCTGACTTTGTTCGCAGTCAAACATTGAAAACTAACCTAACCTTGGTCCTTTGGTCTGCGAGGAAGCTATGGAAGGAGAAAACGAGCTTCGAAAATAACTCTATGAGAAGAACAAACATGCAAGTGTTATTGAGAAGGTCGGGTACTTCATAAGTGCCTGTACACATGAGCATGAGGTGGTTTTTTTTTAACCCTCTGTCGACGCTGCATCACTCTTTGTGTCTGCTGGAGTGGTCAAAACTATATTGAGCAGTGTACACATACCTGCGGTACCGCAGCGTTTCCTCGCCTTCTGATTTAGCCGCAAATCCCCATGACAACAATGCGTCGCATTTTATTTACGATCTTGAGTAAATTTTTGTATATTGAAAGATGCACACGTGCATTTTTTTAATGCAAAATATTGCAGCAGCGGCACTGCAGTCTTAAAAACAAACACCCGTGTACACCGGCATGGAAATATGTTTTTTTTCTTTTTTATTTTAGCAGACCTTCGACCGATGTAGCGTCTGAGCCTGAGATATCGCTGCCTTTCATCGTTGACGGTCCTGGGCACGCTGCTTCCAGTCATCAAGACCAAGCTGTCTTACGTCCGCAATGACTTGGTCTTTCTACCGGAGGTTCGGTCTTTCTCTCCTTCTCGAACCAGGAGGCTTGGATTCGAAGACCCTCTTAGCTGGAGTGTTGTTGTCCATGCGCTCGATGTGGCCGAGCCAGTACAGTCGACGGATTTTTGCCTTCCGGACTACATCCACATCCTGGTACAACTCATAGAGTTCGCGATTGTGTCTTCTCCTCCATTCGCCTTCCTCGCAGATGGGACCATATATCCGACGTAGAATTTTTCTTTCGAAGGCACCAAGAATCAGCTGGCAATTCTGCTTAATGTCCAGCTTTCGGCTCCATATAGCAGGACTGACAGAATAATGAGTTTTGTAGAGCATGATTTTGGTCCTTCGAGTCAGGAGTTTGGAAATATGTATATTGTCGAATAATTGCATCTTAGACGTCCAAGAAGAAACTACTTCAACAGTTGACTTTAGGGTCTTAACTGTCTAAATATTCAGTCAATATGGTCTTTATTTCGTTGAATATCCTTGAACTTCAAACCATCCTGTGCAATTTACCAAGCAGTAGAGCGTCTCTTAAAGAATCATCAATTTCGTTTTTCACTAAAGCTGTACTGCTTGGTCCACTTTATTAAGATGAAGGCGCCTCGATCGACTTTTTCCTTTGGAAGCTGTGATTGATGAAGATGGTGATTGCTTACCTCTCTTCAACTTGCAGAATAACTCAAAGAAAACTCTTTCTCTTACCATTTTCCTGGTTATGTCAACAACAGATTTTGTAAGTATAAGGGGTTCACTCTTTAATAAAATTAACTTGAACACTCGTTCGATTTATGTCTTTCAAATAAAGGACTTTCCGTTTTCGCTTTATGCACTCTTTATTTAGGCGACCGATCGCTATCGCTTCTATTCTCAAACTGTTCTTAAATTTAACTTATCCTACTCTGACCTAACCGGCAATCCTCTCTTTGTGATATATGCATGTATGCTCCTGATCTCTCTTCGTTCTCGTTTCTTTCTTTTGTTATAATAATAATAATAATGGCGGCGCTACAGTCCGAGATGGACCTGGGCCTAGCTTCTCAGCAACCACTCGTGTTGTGCGTGCTATTGCTCTCTCACAAGTGGAGGGGACCTACAGTTTAATTCCGACTCCGAACGGCGAGATTGAGAAACTATTTCTAGACAGTTATACTCTTTGAGGATTGTCAGTGACTCGAAAGAGGTAGAGCCGTGAAAAAATGATTGGTGTTTTTCGGGAATCGAACCGAGAACATCAAGCGTAGGAGTTGACGCACCTACCCACTACGTCACGGCGCGCCGTGGTGCCCCACTAGATCCACAAAAAACTTGAGCAAAAGGTCACCTACCCTGGATGACGTCATACATCGGTCTTGATAGAAAGAAAACATACAAAAAGGAGGAATATTTTTTTCAAAAACCTTGAAGACGCTTTTCCACTAAATCATAAGTCAAGATCATCTCCCAAGAAAGTAGCAGGAAAAGATTCAATTCCTTCACGTCTTCTGAGAGCGAACTTTATTCTACAATGCTTGCAAGAAGTCTACTTGGTTGCGTTATGACCATCCAAGGGTGTGACAGCCCTGATACAGAACTGATAGATGACTGATCTAAGAGTCAACAACTGCAGCTGAATAAAATATCTGTTGTTCGTCAAAAATCCCACAAATTTGAATTCCGCCTCGGAAAACTTTGCTTCTGAAAGTCTACGGGTCCAATTTCGAAAGAAAAAATAAATTTTAAACTAAATTTGGAGAAGGCAGCAGCTTTGATCTTGAATTTAGGAACAATTTTTCCATCAACTAATTAAAGGAATTATTTTACAATTGATGAAAAATCTAACGATTCCCTGACTAAGTATCGTTGCAATACTTGAGACTTGGTCTACGAGAAAACTAGTTCATTAATTGAACTTTTAAATTTAGAATTGAATTACTAAGTTTATTTTACGTCCAATACGTTTGAGGTCAGTTCTCCCTCTTTTCCAAAATCTCTATCTTCTGTGTCAGCATCTGAAATCTGGCTTCAAAACTCCAATTATGACTACCAAAAATTGGTCCAAACATTTTATCAGGTTCTTCACCTCGCTTCACCTATTAGCCAGTCCCCTCTTCGATTCCCACACTAGTTCGTTCCCGTTTTCAGCAGCTCATATGACCTCAAATATCCAAGCGATTCCGTTTTAATTAACGACTTTGAGAACACCAATTTAAATTGTGAAAATCACTCCGGCAAGCCTCGCAGCGTGACGCATATATCGCACACTCTCCACTGCACTCGCAGAGCATCCGCGCATCACGCTCGAATGATGAATCATCTGCGGATCCATGGCGACGCTGCGATAATAATGAGGAAACGAATTCCCAAAATAGCTGAACAAATTTCATCTCGGCCATTATGCGGACTGTCGAGCATTCAATGCATGCCCCCCCTCGGTGGAGCATTTGAGTCCCGTTCCTCGTCCACTGGACCTCTCTCGACTGCGAAGCCCCAGAATTTCTAATCCATTTTGAGTTATATTCATATTTCTGAAGTTGTCGTTCCAGAACTTTTGGGACGCCACAGCAACACAGCAGGCACTCGGCTTCTACTTGCAGATGCGGTCCGCATTGTCCGCCACATCCCTGACCAACGTAAAAGTATTTTAATAGCCAAAAAGTATAATTTCCTGTAGATTGCCGAATAGGCGACCAGACAGTCCTCCGATTGCATTCGCCGGTCGCCGGGGTGGGGTGGGGCGGCGGCGTGAAATGAAATGTATATCGCATCTGAGTCATATGCGAACGTGAGGTGATTAGGTCCTTGCGACCGTGCTGATGGCAGTCTACGCGATGGTGCTTAAATCAAGGCTCTGCCTCTGTGGCGAGCATGGTTTCGGTGCTGGTCATAAAATAGCCGAACGAACCAATGAATTACGCTCGGGCATTACGTAGCTGTAGGTGGGGAGGTGTGCGACCGTTAAAAAGCCAAAAACAAAAGAGGCACAAACAACAGGAGCCGTGCGGGATGGAACGGCACAATCTAAATTGGGACACGTTCGGGATTTATGATTGCTGTGTGACGGCGGTGGTGGCCATCGAATCGCCAGTGTTTGCGCAATAATGTCGTCTCGTGATAATGTTTTTCCTTCGCTTGATGAAAATTTATAAACTCAGCCTTGGGATGGTCAACCAGGAGTCGGCACTTTACCGCGCGTGATTAAACATTTCGAAAATTATAAAAAGGAAGAATTGTGAGATTTATGTTTCTGGGGGTGAATGAGAGTGTAATTAGTTCGAAGAGCGCTCTGGAATGGCGTTCGTTTTTGCGTTGAGTTTTAAACTATACACGGATTCTGTCGTGCAAGAGAGTCACATTAAAGTAGGAGGACTACAGACACACGAGGACAACTTCTTCTTCTTCTTCTTAGGGCGCTACAGTCCGAGGTGGACCTGGGCCTCACTTAACATGCCTCTCCAGCCAGCACGATCTTTCGCCAGCTGTCTCCAGTTTCGCACACCAAGCCGGCCGAGGTCCCCCTCGACTTGTGTGCGCCACCTTGTACGTGGACACGAGGACAACTGCCTTCTCTAAATTTTTTCGCAATTCCTTTATAAAAAGACCAATATGTCTTATTTTGAAAAAAGTTCCTACATATTTAATTCATAAGTGAGTTGAAAAACCGCTAAAAATATATTTTATTCCCTAATCACCTTATACCAGCACATGCCTCCCGATGTTTTTGTCAGCCCATGATTTACTTGTTTAACTCAGACGTCTACTGATCAGAAGCTGCCACGTGATCTTTAGATTTAAACTAAAATGTCTTAAATATTTCCCCAGTTTGGGAACAGGGCGTATTCGGACAAAACCGCGGCCAGTGGAGAGGTGAGTAAAAGTGGATTTGTTCATTATCGTTATGCAGCTAGGAATTATCTATTGCACATGGGTTTAGTCTAATGATGCAACTTGGATTTCGATTTCACTACCATATTCAGTACCGAAGTCAATTGAATGAATATCTTTGAAACTGCATAGCGTTCACAGAAACCGGATTAAGGGAGATATTTATAAAAAAACGAGAGTTTGGCAGCTCAATTCGTAAATGTTTGTATATTTTGTGTATACATATGTATTCGAAATTAAGATTTAACTTTACCAATTCACGAACGATTTAAAATAAAAATTAGATGAGACAGGATTTTAGATACCATGACCAACCTAAACAAGTCTTTCCAAAGACAGTTCGTATTGCTGAGGATTTAGAAGATCATTTAAGTAGCCTGGTAAAAAATTTGACATCTTGATATTTGGCTTAACCACAATTTATTTACTGTAGGGGTAATTTTATGGTTGCAAAAGTTTACAGTTTTCCCGCCCATATCATGGAATTTAACACGCTTTGACTTTTCTTGTCAAATGACTACCTACGAGAGAACGAATAAAATACAAATAAATAAAAAAAAAAATCTTAAAACTCTGAAAACTCTCTATCGGACACGCTGGGATCAGAGCTACCAGTATTTTTAAGTAAAATTTACCACGCTGGAGAAGAAAAATTACCATATCACTCAAAATTTACCACTTCCAAAAATTGTCAGCTATAGTAAGGAACTATTTTTTTCGTAAATTCGGAATTTATAAATTTTGTTTTTAAAAGGTGAACCGAATGATCTGTCAACTTAATTGTTCTCATTATACTCCGCGAAGAAAACTGTCAAATTAATTTCACCTTATTTCATTATTCCATATTTTGAACTACTCAATGTAGACATTAGGTGTTGGACGGCACTTGTATACTTTTAATGTTTGCGTCCTCCGCCGTGCTTTATTATTTCTGTTTCTTGGCTCTGCAGATCGCTTTTTTGTGGGACAAGTTTCAGCTATCCCTTGTGCTCGGGGTATTCCAACCATAGATTTGTTAGACAACACAATCAAACGGAAGCATATTTGTTTTAGAAGGAATTTACCATTTTTTGTATGAAAATACCTTTATCTTTATTTTCCACACATTTGAGGAATTTCCCACGAAAAGGTAAATTTACCATAAACTGGCAGCACTGGCAACGTTCAATATTTTAGATTGCACTGTCAAATTTTGTATTCACAGTTTCGATTTATTTTCATTTTGTTTTGATTATTTCGTGTAGCACTGCTTTGGAATCGAGTTGTCCCCTTAACCAAAAAGTTCATTAAGACCATAGGTTTGTAGAGAACAAGCCGACAGCGACGAATTTTCACGAAAACACTTAAACAAATGCTTCAACTTTGTCATAAGAAAAATACCCCGAATATAAATATAAATATAAAACCGAGCCATTCACAAAATTGTTTGTGATTTGATCTCGCCAAATTAAGGAAAACTTGTTCTTTTCCAATTTATTTTGCATACAAAGCAAGACAAGTATTAATACCCATATTTCTAGAGACTTTAATGTGTTCCCACGAGTACAAATTATAAATAAACACACATCTTGTGGTGAGTCGGGAATCAACTAACTTTATTTTTCTATGTTCTCTTATTTTATACCTACTTATTCTATCTTAAATCTATATATAGCAATACTTATCTTATCTCTAATATACCTCCGATGGGATGGCTGCATATGCGTGGGTGTTCTCGGCATGAGTTCAGGGTTGGTGTTACATGCGATGGTTGTTTATTTAGGCTTGTATCGTGCGTGCCTTATCGATGGGATCGGCAGGATCGCTTGCCTGTCTGCCTCTGTTGGGACGATATAAGTAGGTAGTATTTCCTACTTCAAGTGGATGATGTTAACTTACATATCCAAGCTAATGAAAAATAAAAAATTCACTTTTCCCATATTTTCAAGATTTCAGAATGAAATTTTAATATTTTTATTTATTATCTTTATCTATAATTTTTTTTGTAGGATTTTTGAAGCTCTTCGCTGGAGCACTCAGACTTAAAACTGATCCATTGGTAGGCAACAACCTACTCCAGTGCCGTTAATTTGATCCCAACGGCAAATGGTGACTGGACCAGATTCGATTTCACTGGGATTCGAACCTGGGAACCCTCTAACTTGGGGCAGGCAATTAACCAACGACGCCATCCAGTCGTATTTATTATATTATTTATCTATCATTCATTTGAGTATCCATACACAGAAAATCAATTTAAAAAAATTTAAAGAACTTGCACAAAAAATTAAGTAAATTGATAAATTAATTGGCTCGAATTTTTTTTTTGCTGAAAATGAACGTATTTTTGTCTCGAATTAGATTTGATGATGAAAAAGTTTTGTGAATCGATTTTTTTGATAATTAGTATAAACTGAATGGATGTGAGATATCAGAATGGATAAGAAATCTATTCGAGAAGCGTAATAGAAGGAGATTTGGAAATGGAAGCGACTCAGCTATTTATTTAGAAGCAAAATTCTGGAGATTCTACTTTATCGCATTTTACTATGATATGTACTGAAAATATAGCAGAAATGTGTGCCATGGTAAACTTGTAGACTGCTTTTATTTCTAGTGAAAACTTTTCGAGTTGTGTTTCGCACAATATTCTTAGAAATAATGTTGATATTTGTTGGTCCTTAGAGTATGCAGGATTGCTTGAAATATAATGTGTTTAAGCATATAAAGCACTTCACGTTGACTATTTATGGCTCAGCCTTCCCAATTTTATTTCATTTCTGTCATCACATCTCCAGTTCTTTTTCAAAATTAACACTTGCAGACTTTCCCAAGTCCTGATCACAACTTTTTAACCTTCGCCAAACACAAGCAAGTGAATATTCCTCAAATTTGTTATTTTTTAAAGAGGACCTAAGATTGTTAAGGAAATGTTCCTCTATCTTCACTTAGGGCCACTCGTTCATGTAAAACAATCAACATCCTGCAACGTGTACACACTCATTTTCAAAACCCCATCAGATCGTTGAGCTGCTTGCAATTGATTTCGTCAAGGCTCATCCCACACCCACTGACTGACAGGCAATTCCATGAAATGTCAGGATTTTTACAAAACCCCCGCAGTGGCCATAGAAACGAACGAAAAACAACCGTCTTATTACCCGAAACAAATCCACCAAAGCCAAAGCAACACCCTCGCCGGTCTTAAGACATCAAAAATGTTTATTGACGAAGCAGCCGACCTAATGGCGGGCTATAATTAGAACTCCCAGCGCAGGCACGTGACAGCCAGGTTAAAATTGACTCTTTTTCAATTATTCCCTTTACACGCCTCATTTCCCCCGCCCATTCGCCCCGGCGACTTACCTTAACGACTCACTCTCAGATCAACGGTCATTAAGCAACAGATAGCTCCTTAAACTGGCCGACATGCTAATAAAGTTAAAACGTTCTCCCTGACAGTAAACCTAATCGACAATAAAAAGGAATAGAGCCCCTATACCACTTCATCGCAGCGAGCACCTTACGAACCTCGGATACATGAGCACTTCCGCTGGCATCTAAATTATTAACGGCATCCTCCTGCCCCCAAAATGGGGGGCGGCAACTTAATTTCCATGTAATATTCATTCTTTGGCGTTGCTACGGGGGCTTTCGAATCCTAGAGTCGGCCTCAGCCCCCGCGCACCCACCTATCACCCCCATCACGAATTTTCATTTCCACTTGGAACGCTTCTCCTTTTCCTCGTGTGTGGCATTGTTTCTCGATTTTTGTCAAAACAACACCAGTCGTCATGATGTCACGTTTCACGCAGAATAATTGCTTTTTAATTACTCATCCAATGTGTTGGGCTACGACGACGACGACGACGACTACGACACCGAATGATGATGATGACGACAGGGGGGACGAGGACGAGGACGAGGACGAGGACTGGTGAAAGGGCGACACGAAACAAGGACAAAGGGCAGGCGGCAGGCGGCGGGCGGTTGGTGAGAGGGTATCCTCATTCATACACCGAGCACACAAATTGCTTCACGACAAAACTCCTGACGAAGTCAACAGCGGACTGAGTCGGATCGCAACGAGGCGACGTGTGCGTGCGTGGGTGCCTGCACTCGGAGAGGGGAGCAGCCCTTCCGCTCCGGTCTTATATTGAAATTGCATTCTGCTGGCTTCACAAATACAGTGGGTAACCACGGAGAAAACTTTCACTAACTAACATCCAACAAACGAACCGAAGCAGCAACCAACAAGTTCACAACGTGCGCCAGCCGCAACACGAAAGGAACTTCTCCATGTGCCCCCACCCCCGCCAGCGGGGGGGTGAACTTCAATTAAGTTTACATTAAAACGCAAAAACCCATCAAAGTATCGAAATATGTTTCACAGATGAAATAAAATCTCAACATTTCCAACGTGACAGGATGACTGACAGGGGGCCGGGGGTGCCGTGCCCGGTGCAGGTGGGTGTGCGTGCTTCTTGTCTTCGTTCCTGGAAGTTGAAATTTGTTTCTCTCGACGGTGTGTGCCTTTTTTTGTGCACAACAAATGTAATCAACAGCGTCATTGTCGATGGAAAAGAAGCGGCACCATGACGACATGAAACCAGAATAACCAATAAGGAGTGTGGCTGGGGGGGGGGGATAACCAGCACACCCAGCTGCAGTTGGCATAAATTCCTCCCCCATCCCCCGGTGTGAACGTATCAAACACGTACACGCACGGGTGTGGGCATGCACCCCTCCATCTGGTTGAGGAATTTTATTTCGAGTCTCAACTCGTGATGAGGGTGACAAAGCCAACAAAAGGCCAGCCCCACACGGAGGAGGGGAGGAAGCCTTTGGAACTGACTTAAAAAAAAATGTCTCGTACGGCATCTGAAAACAATTTCAATAAATTTCGAGCACAAAAAAAAATAAATCGGTTATCCTCGTAGGGGCAGGGCACGACTTCGCCTCCCTTGCAGTCGGCAGCCGCTTTTTGGGGTGTGTTCGAGTGTGGTTTTGTCGGAATCATATTTTCCCGGCGTGGGTGGACATCTAATAGGATTCTCCTTCATCATCGACGACAGAGGGGATTCATGCCAGCACCAGATACCCACAGCCCCAGTATCGGTCGGTTTAATGACGGGGATTCAGGTTTTGAGGGAAAAAAAACCGACATAGAGGCGGTTGGGGAAGTTCTCAATGAGTCCGCAGCAAATGTGCTTGACACATCTTGGCCTTCTTGCACCTTGTATCGTTTTGGAAGGCGCTTGTGTGTGTGTGTGGGTCACTTACATCGCGTAAAACAAACTTTACGTCCACCCGGGGGCAGTCAAAGAATGACTTTGATGACTGGAGAGCTGTTGAGTTGTTGATTTCGATGACTTTTGTGACGTCAACTTGGGAGTTGACTTTTGAGTACAGCAGCGGTTGACATTTTTGACCAATCGCTAAAAAAATCCAAGAATTTCCTCATTTTAGGGTGATCGACACTAAAATCCCCTCAAATCGGACTGACTGACGCAGTTAGCCCTGAGCCTGTGGGGCAACACAACAGAGGACGTCCACGTACAATGTGGCTCACACATGTCGAGAGGGACCTCTGCCGGCTTGGAGTGCGAAACTGAAGACGGCTGGCGAGAGATCGTTCTGACTGGAGAGGCTTGTTGTGTGCGGCCCAGGCCCACTTCAGATTGTAACGTCCTATGAAGACGCAAAATGTGAAACGTCAAGGACAGGAACATGTTAAAATCTAAGGACCTTCTAAGGAGAACTTACGACCTTCAAGTGGCCCTAGTATTGCTACTCTAAAAATACAGCGTGACCAGATAAGACTGATAGGAAAAGAAAAATTAAGTAAAACAACAAGGGTGTGAGATATAGAATTGATTCCAGCTTTATTTTGAAGCTACATTCACGCCATTATGTGTGGAGTGGCACATTATTCAAATGGCCGCCCTCGTTTTGGCTTCGCTGGCACTTCTTCAAGCGGTCGGTCCAATTTTTGATGACACGGTCCAAAAGTGTTATTTCATCAATAGCGACTCGAATGTTGACCTCGCGCTTTTCCAAAGTGGTTGGCTCGTTAGTGTAAGCTAAGGACTTGACGTACATAAGTCCAAACGAAATAATCGAGTGATGTCCAGTCGCATGATCGTGGCGGCCAATTGATTAACTCCCACCGTGAGATGACCCAGTCGCCAAATTCAAAACTTCGAGCGTTGCGTCGCTTGCATGGCTTTTAGCACAGCCTTTTTGGAACACGAACCACATTTGGGAAATAAGGATTTTGTCGAGCTCTGGACACAGAAAGTCGTTTGACATCGTTCTGTACCTGAGACCATTCGCGAGAACGGTGTCTCTTTCCTCATGTCGAAAAAAATAAGGTCCGATGATGCCGCTTTGGCATAAACCACGCTTAACAGACTGCTGCTTCGTCGAATACTTCTGGACTGTATTCGCTCCATGAACGGAAATTTTGCTTGTTGACATAGCCACTGAGCAAAAAATGGCTCCGTCCGAAAAGATGATTTTTCGTCCAAAATCCGGATCTCCGATCAATACATTTTTCAGCGCCCAATTACCGAACACCCGGCGTTGTCTATGTTCGCTCGGCTTCAATTCTTGCGTCATGACAATCTCATACGAATGAAGGACCACATCTAGCCGCAAAATAAGCTGAGATGAGTCTCTGGCGATGCCCCATTCAGCTATTCGGTC
The DNA here is from genome assembly GCA_930367185.1 of Myathropa florea. Classification (NCBI taxonomy): domain Eukaryota; kingdom Metazoa; phylum Arthropoda; class Insecta; order Diptera; family Syrphidae; genus Myathropa; species Myathropa florea. The sequence continues at coordinate 99,107,300 of OV884004.1, read as the reverse complement.
TTCTTCGATACTACACTACGACCGCAATGCTTTCTTCATTTGGCACCAATTTCTATCTAGTTGATGGCCTATGGCTGAAACACAATAGTGCGTCAGCGCTGGCGTTGTATTTCAACGCATACAATTCAATGGCCATGCACAAAATACTGCGTCGACCTACGTAAGTGAAAAATGAGAGAGATGAGAGGATCGTAATAAAACGTAAAACGTAATCTCAACGCACGCCTTTATCGAACATGTTGGATATTTTTTTGACAGAGGGATGCACCGTGTGGGCGAAATTGAGAAATGTTTCCCAAATTGAAAGTTTTTTTCCTAAATTGAGAAAATTTTGTGACAACTGACATTTGAGACATGAAAGCAGCTGACTAAAAGTATTTTAACGACAAAGCTAATTTGAAATCCGTGTATGCTTGGAAGCATGAATACGCAAAATTAGCAACAAGAAGCATTCATTTTCCGCAATTAAATTCTTTAATGTACAATTTTTTGACCAGAATATTTTTTGATTTAACTTTTCAGAATTTAAAACAGCTGACGGAATATTTTTCATTTGGTATTTGAGAAAGAGAGGGAACAGCTGATTAACGCAGTGCGTCCCTCTATAACATGAAGTCGGCTAGCGCAACGCACTATTGTGTTTCAACCATTAAGGTCCAAAAGAGTGTTTTCACGCTCAAACTTTTCCATGGTGCGATGAATGACCTCCACAATGGAACCATGATAACGACCGACCTCACAACGAAATTCACGTTACGTATTTTCAAACGAATCCAAATTTCGATATTTTTGAATAATTTCCACACGTTCGGCAAGCGAGAACCGATGCATGATGAAAGGGCAAACCTTACTGAATATTTTGACAGCTGGATGTCATTGGAAACTTTGACAGCTGTTGAAATTGGAAAAACTATCATTGCAATGTGGTCACCCTTTAGTTCAGAAAGCGGAAAGAATGTGACCTAAAATGTCACGCCAAATTCGGATAATTTGCGTGAGACTCGGGTTCTTTTGAAAACATGAGTCATGCTCTTCTTTTGATGCTCTGCTCCAATGGATGTGGAACCTCCTTAGGATTGTAGCAGCAGTTAACTCCTTGTGGCAGGTTCTTTTTCTTCTAATGGTGCTACAGTCCGGTTGAACCTGGGCCTCAACTAGCATCTCCAGCCAGCTGTCTTCAACTGCGCACATTGATTATGGCCCCTCTTCACCTATATGCGCCTCCTTAAGCGGGTTAACTGGAAGAAAAATGTTTAAAAAATCGCACAAAATTGTATTTCTTTCACTCCAGAGACCTCTGCATGTTCAAAATTATTAAATTGGATCGGTTCTCCCAACACTAAGCAAGCGACAGTTAAGCCACCTGGTGCCGATTGTTTTCCCGATGTTGACTTGACCGTCGCTGTGATTGCTGTGTGAATGTGATCTCAGCAGCAAAACATATATTTGCTCCCCAAAGCTCTCCACAAAAAGGAACTCTGCGAAACTGTGAACGTCATCCCCTTCATTCAACTGAACTCAGCACTGTTCACATAGACAACCGCATGCTCCTTGAATTTGTCTAAGAAACTCCACATCAATTGTCACACGATGCGTTTGTGTGACCAGGAGAAAGTGTGATCCGCAAGAAAGCAAAGCAAATACGAGCTACACTACTCAAACATTGTTCAGTTACAGTAGCTGCCGACAATCTCGATGGAACCCACTCACCGTCAAGGTTTGCCGCACACCGATCGTGCCACCACCCAATTCTGGGGAGGATTTATCCTTGCCCCCCGCCCGAGAGAGAGAGAGAAGGACAAACAAACAAATACCAATACAAATCATCTGCTTCGTTTGTTTTATTTGGCAGCAGGATTCTTCGCCTCGTCAGGGGATACGTGTACTCGTGTAGAATATTGGGTGAGGGATTTGGAAGGGATTGAGGGCGCTCCGCTCTGCATCATTTCCTCCAATCCCTTTCGGATTCATAAGGAAACCCTTTCGCCAATTGAATATTTCAATATGCAATCATTTTGCAATTGAATTCCTTTTTTCCTCGCCCTCGTCCTCGTCCTCGCACTTTTCCCGCTTCAGACACAAGCAGCTGTCGAGATACCCCGGGAAGTGTATCTGCGTGCATCCCGGAGTTACATACTGCAGCCTGTGCCTGTGAGTGAGCTTCATTTCAATATTTTATTTTTCGCACACACACTCATCGAATCTATTGTTGCATTGATTTATCCTGCGTCTTACGGTGATTCTCCCCCCCCCCACACAGACACCTAAGCTAGGCATCTATCCTTCGAAGGAATGCACTTCGCTCCTTTCGTCGCCCGCTCAAAGGCGCTGAACGGGAAGGACAATGCAGTGCAAGGAGGTATGCAAATAAGAAGAGGCGACGAATGAATTTCCTTTAATCCTATTTTTGTTTAAGTGTATTGTGTGGGGCATGGTTAACAGTGTGAATGGCTGCAGAGCCGGTCTACGTGCTGAATGGATTGTGACAAGGATACGCAGTATCGATGGGCCGAGATGTTTGCATCGGAATTGAAAGGTATCAGAGGGCGTAATCGTCTTGATGATTGTAATCATTCTCCAGGGCAACCAAGGAACGGACGTCAGATTTCATTACTATCAACGGTACTTATGAAAATCGTATCTATCAGACATAGAGGATTAAGGGAGATGCAAGGGGCTTAGATAAAAAACGTGTCCTGGTATTACTCCCGCGAGTTCAAGAAGTATCGAGATTTGTCCGACATTCGATGTTCGTGTTGGGTGTGGCTTGCCACTGCTGGAGAGATCTACTGTCAAATGCCGACTTCAAACTCTGAGGTTTGAGAAAAGCTTTACTCTCGGGATGTTGTCAGTATATCGTGAGAGGTGGTGTGATATAAAAGTTGATTCCCCGGAATCGAACCTTGAAGTTTATCCGTAGGAGTTCGTGCAAAGAGTTCGTGAGACTGGTATGCTAGTGGACATATGAGAATGTGGCTGCTGTGGCCGAGAGTGTGAGACTTAATTCACGAACTTCAACTCGCCTGAGGAGAATTCTGCTCAAAGATCTCGGATTATTCGCTTACAAAGTCCAATTGACTCAGCAATTGAAGGCGCGCGACCATCCGTTTCGTTATCGCTTCGCAATTTGGGCCTTGGGCTTTAGAGCAGCTTGAATTGGACAGCGATTTTGAGCGAAAAGTCATCTTTTCTGTCGAGGGCCATTTTCGTTACAACGGCTAGGTTCCGCAAAGATTGACTGAGTGGTGTGGTTGACGGCATGGCAGCATCATTGGACCTTATTTCTTTCGACATGAGGAAGGAGACACGGTTATCGTCAATGATCTCAGGTATAGTGCGAAGCTAACCGACTTTCTCTGCCCAGAACTCAACAACATCGATATATCCCAGCTGTGGTTCCAAAAAGACGGGCCTGCATTCCATATAAGCGACGTAACGTCGGACGTTGTGAAGGAGGATTTGGCGACTGAGTCATCTGACGGCGAGCATTCATCAATTGGCCGCCACGATCATGCGACTTGACACCACTCGATTATTTTCTCTTGGGCCACGTCAAGTTATTACTCTACTAACTAACACGCCAACCGCCTTGGAGGACGCACTTTCGAAGCCAACATTCGAGACGCTATTGCCGAAATAACACCACACATAGTGGACCGAGTTAAACTGTTAAACGGTCGCTAAACCACAGCCAATGACGCCGAGTTGGCAATTTGAATGATTTCATATGTTATGGCATGAATCTTCTTCTTAGGGCGCTACAGTCCGAGGTGGACCTGGGCCTCACTCAACATGCCTCTCCAGCCAGCACGATCTTTCGCCAGCTGTCTCCAGTTTCACACACCAAGTCGGCCGAGGTCCCCCTCGACCTGTGTGCGCCACCTTGTACGTTGACGTCCTCTGTTGCATTGTCCCACAGGCTCAGAGTCGAAGACTCTTCGGGCCGGAGCTAAGTTGTCCAAGCGCTCTACATGGCCTAGCCATCTTAGGCGTTGGATCCGTAGACGTCTGGCCAAAGATCGCGAGCAGAACTTTTCTCTCGAAAAGACCAAGACAGTCTCTTGGGATATTGTCCACTTGGGATATTGTCCATGCCTCTGCGCCGTAAAGCAGGACTAGGATGATCAAGGTCTTATACAAAGTCAACTTAGTCTTCCGAGAGAGGGATCTACTACTCAATTGCCTTTTGAGCCCATAAAAACAGCGGTTGGCAAGAGTTATTCTGCGTTTGATCTCGGTACTGATGTTGTTTGTACTGTTTACCGCGGAGCCAAGGTAGACGAAGTCCTTAACTACCTCAAAGTTATAGCTGACGTTCTGGCCAAGTCGTCGATGTTGTGCGTCCTTTCTCGATGTCAGCATATACTTGGTTTTGCCCTCGTTTACCGCCAGACCCATTTTAGCCGCTTCCGTTTCAATGCCAGCAAACGCATCATTGACGGCTCGCTGTGTTCGCCCAATCACGTCAATGTCATCCGCGTAAGCTAGCAGTTGAACGGACTTTTGGAAGATCGTGCCTCTAGTATTAGGCAGTGAGTTTTGCACGATCTTCTCAAGAACAATGTTAAAGAAATCACATGACGGCGCGTCGCCTTGTCTAAAACCTTTTTTGACATTGAAGGTCTCGGTGAGTTCGTTACCGACCTTGATGGAGCAGCGAGAGTTATGGCATGAATGTAGCTTCAAAATAAAACCAGAACCAACTCTATACCTCACATTACTCTTGTTTTATTTAAATTCCTTTTCCTCTCGTTCTTTTCTGGTTTCCATGTATAATCCGCCGCGAGGTGTGAACGGCAAAGGAGTAGTCTTGGAAGTTTCCACATTCACTGGAGCAAGTCATAAACAGAAGAAGATTGCTCATATATCCTAAAGGACACTAGTCTCACGCAAATTATTAGAATTTGCTTGACATTTTAGGTAAAATTCTTTCTGCTTTCTGAACTAGTTGTTTGGCCAAGACAGATGAGATCGAGACCAACTTGAGCCGGAAGTGCATTAGATTCTCAAAAAGGCACTTTCTCTTGTTAAGGATAACCGGCTTTTGAAAAGAAATCGATTTGGGAAACTGCAGCAGAACTGAACTGTAACTGTCACCTCTAATTGAATCATGCTTAAGACCTGGTCCTGTTCCTGTACAACTGACAATTCCTTCAAAGTCCCCATCATGGGCCGTCATTTCCCTTTCACTTTCCCGCGGTTGCCTAAAGACCAAAGGGAAATCTCTATCATAAGCCCAACTACACCACAAACAAGCGGTTTGACTTGACTCTAGCAAAAAGTCAAGTGCCCCCCCTCTTCTCATTCTCAGTTAATGCTTCCTGCGTGCAATCGAACTCATTATCGATTCCTATTGATTCTCAGAGTGTCCCCTCGAGAGCCGTCCTCTTCAACACAACACCCGATGAACGACAGTAAACTTTCCGCCTCTCCTTCCTCCCCTCTCCTCACACTCCACCAAAGGATTTCAATTAATTCTAGCTCAGCATAAATTCAGTGATAATCATTATTACTCTATTAACCCACTGGGCGGGGCTCACTTATGGGTGGCCGCGGGGCGAGCACACCAGGCGAGCACAGGGGGTGAATGTAAAGAAAGGAAAAAGAAAACAATCTCAGAACGGGAAGCAGTTTGTCGGTACTCAGATACGCGTCCGGAATTTTAGATACGCACAATTCATTCAACGGATGTACTTTTTCCGTTACAACTCATTTCTTCTTCCTCCCTGTAGCAGTTCCCCCCCCCCCAGTCCGCCGATGGGGCGACACATCCCTCGGCAGCCAAATGAAAATGATGGTTGCGTTAAGGTGTACGTCGCTGATGAGGGGCGGTGGGGCGGAACAGAGACATAATCGGAGGTAATTTGAAGGATTCACGTGTGAATCGGATGTGGGCGGATGGGTGCGCTCTGTTCCAGGTACGTGACATCTTCCGCCGTAGTGATTTAACTTTATTGCCCTCATTTCCAGTGTGTCGCTGTTAGAGGTGTATTGTTGTAGTTAATAGAAAGAAAAAGAGGAAAAACTCACGCAGAGACGTTCACATGTTCCCTTGGAATTAAGACGGGGACCGGGAGGCGGTATGAATATGCTTTTGGTCTAAGGTAATGTCCTTATGGGGATAAGGATCAGGACTTCTTTTTATGCTACGAATCGGTATTTGATCGATAAGCACAGACACACGCAGTGGGGGTATCATGCAGACTCTTAAGCAGATGCAAATGAGAATGACATCACCGGCTGATGACTGAGAGACGCTCAAGGCACGTCTTGTTCGGGGAAAATTTACTTAAAATGGATGAAATGGTTGTCTTCAAGAACTAGGGTTCGCAACTGTCTTGCTTTCGTGAGGGAAGTATTTTTTTTTTTAAATTCGAATGTCCTCCTCTTGCGGTAAAAAATAATTTTTAATTTTGTATGCTACTTGTAACCAACCAACCCATTCAAAAATATTTTATATCTAAGACACGTTTGCTACATTTCATTGATTCATCCATAGGCTGACCGTCGCAGAGGGTTTCATCACTTAGGCCAAGCACACTTGGTGTTTGGCGAAGGTGTGGTGCCCCGTTAGTACGCCGGTAAGTTGCCTGTAATGTTTCTTGTTAAGAGATAACAAGAAAGCCGCGATTTTCTTACAGATGTTGGGGAGCATGCGCTTGGTCTGTCTACATCCTGGAGAGTCATTCCACCTGCGGTTGTACTCTCGAGAAGTCCAACCATCGATGGAAGCCCTAACCAAGTGCGCAGACAGTCTCAGTGGAGGTTCAGGTCCTGAGAATGCCTCATCTGATCCTCGCATTTTTCAGTTGTCTTCCTGACTATTCCAAGTACGAATCAATATCCGAGCAGAGCTGCTCAATCAGCACTATCCAATAAGCTTTAGACCTGTACTTTCAATGGGAAGTAAAAACACAGGGTGGGCCAAATACAAGTTTCTTTTTAAAAATACAATAAAATGAAGAAAAACAATTAAATTTCCATTTATTATGATTTTATTAGTAAGAACAAACATTTCCATTAATAATGAAATACAACGTCGTTAAAGTGGCTGCGTCGGCTGGTTTCACAGTAGCGCATTCTATCAATACAATTTTTCAAGACCTTGTTGATGGTTTCGGGTTGTAACCCACAGATTGCTTGGATGATATTGGCCTCAAGTGCTTGAGTCGTTTCCGGATTGTTGGTATAACATCGCTCCCTCACGGTTCCCCACAAAAAAAAAGTCCAAAGGGGTCAAATGCAGCTCTGAGGCGGCCATTTGACATCGCCAAGACGGCTGATAACACGATTTGGGAATTTTGTGCGGAAAAGATCAATTGTGGCATGGACTGTGTGTCATGTAGCGCCATCCTGCATGAACCAGAGGTTGTCCAAATCCATGTCTTCATTTTCAGTAAAAAAAAAAAGTCGGTTAACGTGGCTCTGTAACGCCCACCGTTGACCGAAACGTTGTACCCAGCCTCATTTTCGAAGAAAAATGTTCCAATGATGCCACCACTCCACAATCCGCACCAATCTGTCACTCTCTCTGTGGATGCATTGGCTTCTCGATAATAACGTGCGGGTTTTCCGTTTTCCGAGCCCCAGATGCGGCAAATTTGTTTGTTAACGTAGCCGCCGAGATGAAAATGCGCCTCGTCAGACGATGAAAGATGATTTTTCGCCCAAAATTGTTGTTCAATTCAAGCTGCTCTTAGGCCCAAACTGCGAAGCGGAAGGTCGCGCGCCTTCAATTGCTGAGTCAATTTGACCTTGTAAGCGAATAATCCAAGATCTTTGTGTAGAGTTCTCCTCAAGCTAGTGCGTGAAATGTTGAGCTGTTGAGATCGATGGCGAGTTGATGTTCGTGAATTGAGTCTCACACTCTTGGCCACAGCAGCCACATTCTCAGCTGTGCGCAGCGTACGACGACGGGGACAATGAGTGTTGACCAGTAGCATACCAGTCTCACGAACTTTTTGCACAAACTTGCGTACAGCAGTCGCGGTGGGTACTTAATTTCGGCCAAAACTACTTTTCAAAAACGCACTGTTTGGGCTGCCCAGCAACTCACTTTGGAAATAAGTTTTCAATATTTCCCAACGTTGTTCAACCAGAAAGCGAACCATTTCGTTCCGCGGAGATATGATCCTCACTTTCTGTCAAGATTTCGGGCGGGAGACAGCTGTCAGTGTCAAAATAACCTTTGATTTAAAAAAAAAAAAACACTAGATGGCCCACTCTGTATGATTATAAAAGGTCATCGTAAAAGCAACATTTGTTTGGGCTAGACGGAGGTCAGAAATTAAAGAAAAGGGAACCATAAGCCAGTTATCCGCCCGTATAACTACCGATACAACCAGAAACGTAAAACATCCTATATGATCGGCGTTTAAAAAACAGGATTCTCTCATTCCCTGGACATGCATGGATGCTTATAAACTGAACACTTTCCAAAGCATCTTCCAAGCAAACCCCTTTCAGATGAACCTCACTCGTATTTGAACCCCCGACCCTTATGACACCAATTTCCGCACCAAAACTTCCATGCAATCCGCCCCCTGATTAGCTCAAGCAAACTCCCACAAAGCATATCCCCCTCCCCATGCCCAACTGGTTATGTGGTGTAAGTAAAACTTTCGGTTAAGACTTGAGGTTTTTTTTTCTATTTGATTGGTGTAAATTACCTTAACCATGTAATTACCAAACTGGTCAAACAATCAGTGTGCTCACTCAGCCCCAACCGCACCCCACTCATATCGCCGGCCGCCACTCGGCGGCAAAGCAAACAAATTAGCACCGAAACAGTGGACCCACACCATGCATTAAGCATCAATACAGGCAATTACAATTAGAGACATCATAAGGGTGTTAAAACAACCGCAGCGGGGCAGTGTTCAGTTTACTTCCGCAAACTGACCATAAATCATAATTATCCCTGTGAACCTGGCAATTCGGTTGTTGGCATGGCAAACCCCAGAGCAAGTGGCGGTGCACAATGAAGCATCGGATGGCACACGTTGCACAGTGCTTTTGAGCCTCTGTGGCACGTTGGACATTTACATACACGCAGCTCGGCTTGGATTCCAATCGCATGGGCGCCGGCTTGAAGTATCCATGAAGTATGCACGATGCTGCGGTGGCGTCTGGTGTAGGGATGGGGCAGAATTTTCAGGTGCCATTGGGTATTTTGATTGAACGGTGAGCTGGGTGAACGATGAAATGCGTTCAGTGAAGAAGATGACATCGTCGTGACGAGCTGTCCAACGGTGGACTCTTGAGTTCCTTGGGGGGAAGCAGGTAATTTGCATGCGGGAATTTGGGAGCAAGAAAGGAAGACTTTTGGCCACGACCATCCACGCATTAAACAAACAAAGTGAGCGCGGTTTCAACGGAATTGTTGGTCCATCCCTGACTGCAGTGCCATCAGAAGAAGAAGACGAATCGACGGAATTCAACTGCATTTATGCAGAACGGTCAGGAAAAATTTCGAGAAGAGGGTGAGTATGTTGTCTTTGAATTTAACGTTTTTTCATCTGTTTAGGAAGTTACCAAGCCCATTTGTCCGAAGCCAGAAAGCATCGGCTGCCAGTAGCTTCTTGGATATCTTGGTTCCAAGCGCCGCAGTTCGTCTTAAGAGAAAGAGCACATCCACCGCCGATGGACTTAAGAAAAAGGGCTCATCCGTTGCCGTCTCTGTTCCAGGGCCACGACCTTAACTTGGAAGAAGCTTCTTAGACCTGGGCTCCGAAATATGTTGGAGTACTAGGATTTGTAGACAAGTACTCTTGGCAGGAAATCTGGACGCCATCTTGACCAACCAGCTAATCAGATGCTCCGTCGTCACAATTTTAAGGAGAGATGAGCTCACTACTCAACCCACACCCTTGCAGATTCCAACGACATCCAACGAGTGCACATATCCCCGCAGGAGCTCAATTTACCCGATGATTTTTTCTTTTTTTTCGTAGATTTTGAAACGCTACACTGGAGCACTCAGACTCAAAACTGGTCCATTGTACTGCCAGTCAGCAACCTACTCCAGTGCCGTTAATTTGATCCCAACAGCAAATGATGACTGGACCAGATTCGATTTCACTGGGATTCGAACTTGGGACCCCTCGAACTTAGGGCAGGCACTTAACCAACCGCGCCAACCGATGACACCCGTGTACCCGAGCACTACCCTGAGTACATGTGTACCCACATTTTCGGGTACTACCCGTTTACCAAAATGTTGAAGATGAATATGAATCAATAAAAAATTTACAATTTTTAATTACTCGTAAGAACCTGCGTTTTATTTCAAAATTGACAAAATTTTTTGACAACTACGGACGATGGAGTACTTGACAAGCCATTCCATCGCAGTTATTCCCTCGGCGCAGTATCGGTGACTTCTGAGTTGAATTGAAGCCTCAGATTATGAAGCATATCTTGTTTGAAGTCGATGTGAAGAAGTCGATGCAGATAAAAAAATTCGATCATCGCATAAAATAGTTCCTTTCAAAGTAGTCGACTTTCTCAGCGAACAAGGAGCAGATTAGTAAAGAAGGGAGGCAAATTCTTTGAGGAGAAAAGTGAATTGAGGCTCCAGCTTTTCCCAAGTTTTTTCCACCAATCACGGCAGCTTCATTTATCCTAAGCCTTAGACCTCCGAAGTTGTCCTCTTCACAAGGAGGAGGAAATTGACTGGTTTGACTCAACTAGTACTAAAAGGAGTCACTATCCGCTTTTCCGATGAAGCTAAATATCTGGGTGTCATTCTAGATAGGAAGCTTCGAAAGCAATGTCAGTTTTCTGGCAGTGTAAGAGAATTTTCCGCAAATCCTGAGGTCTATCACCAAGAAGATCCGATTGGATCTACACGGCTATGATTAGGCCCCTTCTCTCCTATGCATCGGTCATTTTGTGGAATAAGCTTTCGCGTAAATACGTAACTGCTGCTTTCACCAAACTTCAAAGAACGGTCTGTCTCGGCTACATAGGGGTCTTCCCTAGTACGCCTGGCTCTGCTCTTGATGCACTGCTGAATCTCCCCCCTAGATATCCACATCATGGGGTGTACTCTCAATGCCATCTTTCGTTTAAAAAGAAGTGGTTTTTGGTACAACTAGCACTGGAGTTTCGATGATCTTGCGCATCGCATTTCCTTTGACCCCAGTCTTAAGGATATGCCGTCTGATGCACGAAGACCTGTACTCCAGTTGCGATGAACATACAAAGTCGACTTTCCCTGCACTCAGGACTGGATCTAGCCAGAATCTGAGCCAAAAGAGGAATGTAGTCGAATTTTCACGGACAGCTCCAAGGCCAATGAAGGATCTGGTGCTGGTGCCTTCGTGGAGGGCGACAACTTTAAACTGCACACCTCGTTAGGTAAATTTGCGTCGGTTTTCCAAGCAGAAACCTATGCAATCCTAATGGCCGCGAACTACATTGTGAAGAATAGGTGGAAGGGGCGAAGTATTTGCGTCAGTAGCGACAGCCAAGCTGTGCTTAAGGCCTTGCTGAACCCTTTGACCATTTCCATAATAGTTCAGGAATGCAAGTCTTCTCTGAATTTGATCGGTAGCTTAAATTCGCTTAGACTTGTCTGGGTCCCGGGACACAACGGAATCACGGGAAATTAGATCTCCGATGAACTTGCTAGGCGGGGATTAGAATGGAGGCATTCTCAGGACCTGGGCCTACGCTGGGACTGCCTGCGTCCCTTGTTAGGGCTTCCATCGATAGTTGGATCTCTCGAGAGCACAGGATGTAGACAGACCAAGCGCATGCTCCCCAATGTCTGTAAGAAATCCGCGGCTTTCTTGTTATCTCTTAACAGAAAAGATTGCAGACAACTTACCGGCGTACTAACGGGGCACTACGCCTTCGTCAAATGCCTGAGTGTGCTTGGTCTAAGCGATGAAACCCTCTGCGATGCCTGTGGGAAAGACGATGACACTGTAGAGCACTTCCTCTGCCACTGTCCCGCCTTTGCTCGGATCAGGTGGCAGTTATTCGGCGCTGATGAGGTGAGAGCTGATGATGTAGGGTCCTCATCACAGAAGCGCCCTCATCATCGAGTTTGCCTGAAATTTCAGCAAAAGTAGATATCTGCCTGGTAGTGCAATATACCAGTTTTTGAGTCTTATTGCTCCAGTGTAGTGTTACAAAAACCTCCGACAATAAAATAAAAAAAAAGCCTAAGACCTTGCGACATACACAAGAAATGCCGAATACGAACTTCACCAGAATCAGTTTCTCAATCGATAAGCAGCCCATACGACCCGGGGTCTGAACAATCTTCATTTCATCGGTCCGTTCACCTTTGTTGTGCAACGAACTGTACTTCTATTAATTTATAAGCCTTATCGGCTTTTTCTCTTAAAGCCCCTGCATGTCGTGGCCATTATTTGTGCTTCCAAATTGAATGCGAGGGCACACAGTAAACACTTGTGTCAGCCCGACAAGATGGTATCTCCCTTCACGTTGACCTTTGTCTGCGCTTGATTTAGACTTGATCTCTTTACAAAGCATCACTCAGACTGCAGCAGGAAACAATTGTCTCCCAGGCAAAGGCATCTCTGCAACTTGCCGCCACACCTCCGGCGTCACTCTTCCGCCCTTCAATAAACAAGAGACGAACAAATTTATGCAAAGTTACTGCTCCGAATCACAGCAACGACTGAAAACCATCTGAAACTCTCAGATTACAGAAGATTCCATCACCACAGGTAGCCGGTGCGGACGTGCCAGGCGCACACCCAGCCCAGCACCACCCAACACCACCGAGTGCCAGCAGCAGACCAATATTCATTACGCCACCACGCACTCGGCTAAGAGACATCTTTATATTCACATTAAATCTAGATACATTCTGATATTTGGATTTGATCGCAATAAATTACCATTTAGACACCGATGCATCCGTCTTTGGGCTGCCTGCGCCCATGCCACTCTCGCCCGGTGGTGTGCTGGCTGTGTTCGGCAATCGGAGCGCCGAGTGTGTTGCTGCTGATGATGGGCCAATGTGTCGTCCTGGCTACGGTTCAACCGCATGCGGTGAATGACGACGTCAAAATGTTTGCTAATGCATTGAGGATTTGTGGCGTCCCCACCTCTCCCGCTCTCCCCCTCTCGCACACGGAGCGGAGATACAAATGTGTCCTTATGAACAGTAAATACCGAGGAATGTTTGTTTTTTAGGCGGTGACGGGTGGTGAACCGGGGACGGGACTTTGAGGACCATGAGATGCCGATGCCGTGCCAGTGACAAGCGGAGCATTGAATTTATTTTGTTTATGAAAGGAATTAAATCTGGATCTGGCTCTGGGCCTGGGCCTGTCTCTGGATCTGGTGTACACAGGCGATGCACACGCAAGCTTAGCCCCGGTTATTGACAGGGCGGGATGTGTTCGTTTATAGACTGTAAGCAGGGCACGTGACGCATAAATGTTTAGTGGCTTTGGAATTGAGGCTGTATCAAAGTGCGCATTTCTGGATTCGGGGTTTCTTTGTTTTCTGTTCATTTTTATGGCAGAGTGCGGTTGCTGCACAAGGGTCCCGATGCGATCCGAGGGCATTTGCATGAAGTAATCAGCAATTATTCCCCATCCCGCTGGAAGATAACAAGGACGAGATGGTTAATTAGTATTCTGGAAGAGCTGGAGTTTTATGGGTGGGGGAATCCCGTGCGGATTGCAGTGAACTTCTTAATTAGCCGAAAGGATTCCGCTGAGCGGGTGTGCTTTTAAGAAAGTGCACGAGAGTAGTCTTTAAGTGTGTTTTGTTTTTTTGTTTCTTCTCTTTCGCTTATCCGCAAAATAAGTTTTTGCTCTCTTTTGGGGAGGTCAGGAGCAACGACTCGTTTATGATGTTTCGATAAAATGACACAGCTTGCCTTTAAGACGGTGTTTTGGGAAACATTCATCCGGAGGGGCGTCAGAGGACAGAGTCTTTGTTCAGAGCTGGTGAATTAAGTGCACTATTGGTCCAAAGAATGTCAAGTCTCTTTGAACTTCCACAGCTGGCGTTCGTCTTTTTTTTCCGAAGTCTCAGTCTCAGTCTCAAAACAGGTCCCTTGTACTGCCAGGTAGCAACCTACTCCAGTGCGATTAATTTGATCCCAACGGCAAATGGTGACCGGACCAGATTTGATTTCACTGGGATTCGAACCTGGGACCGCTCTAACTTGGGGCAGGTACTTAACCAACTGCGCCTTCCAGTCGCAAGGCATTCGTCTTAGTATGTAAAACGATTCATCCTGCACCAGCACTTCTTGCACCCGAGTGAGTGCCCTCTGTGTCTCACTCAATTAAACGAACTGGACGATCGGGTATCGCAGCCAACTTCGGGCAGATCCTCAATCGTCCAATCCTTTTCCCTTGAGGCTTTCTTTCTTTCTTCTTGGACTGACGCTGGAGCTAGACGCACAACTTCAAGTTTAAAAAGAAAAAAAAATATTATTTGTCAATTTGAAATAATTTTACATAAAATAATACAAAAATACAAAAATTTGACTTAAAAAGGAAAACAGGAATTGTTCCGGAAGCTACAGGGTTTTCCAATAGGGATAATTGTCAAAATTTAATTGAAAAGGTTCTTTGTGAGATGTCAGCGAATTTATTGTGTTATTTGAAGGACATATCAATGGAATTATGTGTAGAATACGACATCACTCAAGTGACAGCCACGACTTTACTGGCACTGGTACAATTTTCGAAGACACTGGTGGATAGATCAAATTAAAATTGAGCGATGGTATTGTGGATTGTGTAAATTTTAATGACACCCGTCACTTCCGGCTTATCGAGATAGACACGCGACTTAGAGAAACCCTGAACAGACCGTTCAACTCACACGATGACGATTGTCAGTTCATCTCACCTCTGCGTGAGATCACTATACCATCAAATCGCTCTTCCAAAATTTCCATTATGACGCGTATCGTTGTCTACGATGATCCTTTTCATTCAATTTCTAAGTCTGTTAAATTCCGTGCGGATGCAAACCCAAGTCCCGATGCGAAACTCGCCAAGTCGACGTCTAAAAAAGATCGAGTTTTTGTGCGCGGTACAGAATTGAGTGCCTCAGGTTCAACTGCACAATCTCAAGGACAGAGACGAATTTTTTGACTGATTTGTGTCTCATTGACGTTGGGTGATTGTTTACTGAATCGGTTGACTCGATTTTGGTCAACAACCATCGCCTTAGGATGCGGTCACGCAATGAGCGACGAGCGATAGAGCGACGCAAAAAAATTAAAACACATGATTTCACATAGAGGTGGCCACGTAAGCACTGAGCGATTCAGCAACCAAATCCGTTTTAATTTTTTAGTCGATCGCTGAGCGACGAAATAAAAACATAGAGAAACTAAACGTAGAAAGTTTGATCTCGGCTGTTCAAAACCACCCAGTTTTTTGGACGAACAGCCGCGAGAATTTTAAAAATAAAAATGTCACCGAAATGCAATGGAATGAAGCTGGACACATTTGTAAATGTTTTTTTGAAATGATGAGCTTCGTAAAGCAGACAGTTGTTCCAGATCCAACTGCGGGGAATCTGCGACAGCCAGAGTACTATTCATACGAACGCGACTTTCAACTAAAAGACAACGACGAACTGAACTTGAAAATGACATTTTCGCAACTAATCGCTCAGCGATAATGCTCAGTAAATGGCCATCCATCGCTCCATCGCTCGTCACTCAATCGCTCGTCGCTCAATCACTCGTCGCTCAATCACTCGTCGCTCAATCGCTCATCGCTCAATCGCTCGTCGCTCGTCGCTCAATCACTCGTCGCTCAATCACTCGTCGCTCAATCACTCGTCGCTCAATCGCTCATCGCTCAATCGCTCGTCGCTCGTCGCTCAATCACTCGTCGCTCAATCACTCGTCGCTCTGTCGCTCGTCGCTCAATCACTCGTCGCTCAATCGCTCGTCGCTCGTCGCTCAATCACTCGTCGCTCAATCACTCGTCGCTCTGTCGCTCGTCGCTCAATCACTCGTCGCTCAATCGCTCATCGCTCAATCACTCGTCGCTCGTCGCTCAATCACTCGTCGCTCAATCACTCGTCGCTCAATCACTCGTCGCTCAATCGCTCGTCGCTCGTCGCTCAATCACTCGTCGCTCAATCACTCGTCGCTCTGTCGCTCGTCGCTCAATCGCTCGTCGCTCAATCACTCGTCGCTCAATCGCTCGTCGCTCGTCGCTCAATCACTCGTCGCTCAATCGCTCGTCGCTCGTCGCTCAATCACTCGTCGCTCAATCACTCGTCGCTCTGTCGCTCGTCGCTCAATCACTCGTCGCTCAATCACTCGTCGCTCAATCACTCGTCGCTCAATCGCTCGTCGCTCGTCGCTCAATCACTCATCGCTCAATCACTCGTCGCTCTGTCGCTCGTCGCTCAATCACTCGTCGCTCAATCGCTCGTCGCTCAATCACTCGTCGCTCAATCGCTCGTCGCTCGTCGCTCAATCACTCGTCGCTCAATCGCTCATCGCTCATCGCTCAATCGCTCATCGCTCAATCGCTCGTCGCTCGTCGCTCAATCACTCCTCGCTTATTGCGTGGCCGCAGTCTTAGAAGGACGACAGTGTAAACCTTGCAACTGCCACAAAAGAATACGCATTTTAATAATAAAGAAGCTGTAAATTGAAACGGTGCTGTTAAGTGTTTGAAAAATTAAGAAACAAGAAAAGTAACAACAACACTAACAGAAAACTCTTTGGTCTGAGCCTGAGCCACAACAGTTTTGGCTCATTGACGATCTCAGACACACTGCTGTTAGTTGTAAAGCCCAACATGTCTTGCATTCGCCATCTCTTGATGTTTATACCCGAGGTTTGGTCTACCTTTCCTTTCAGACGACTTCCTTCCTCGGAGCGTTGGTTTTCAAACGATGTGGCCGATTCAGTCAAACTGATTGATTCCTATCTTTCAAAATATGTCCACTTTTGTTTTTTTGTTTATAACGCTAGCGATTATTCTCTTCCTTATTCTTTTCCATTCGCCTTCCTTGAAGACATGACTAAATATCCGTCGCATAATTTTCCTGCCGAAGGAACCAAAAAACTGATCCGCCTCCCTGCTCCAGCTCTGTATAATAGTCGTCGCCTCACATCGAGTTACTTGTGTTTTAGGTAGACTCATAGTTAACTGAAAATCCTGTCTTTTGATGTATTTGACTTTCCCAATTAACCGAACATTGCATCAAGCGACTGATAGCATTGAAGTCCCTAAAGACTCCTTTATTACGGCATCAATCAACAGCTTCGGCACGTTTTCAAGGACCCTTCAATTATTCTCTGAAGCTTAATTAACTCTGATTACCGACATCGGTTGGATTTGGACTGAGATCCCAAAAAATCATAATTTGAGACAATGTCTCAGAAAATAGCTTAAAGTCTCACATGTCTCATATCTTTATCTCAGAAGCTCATAACTCTGACAAATGAACTAAAGTTCACCAGACTTTCTTTCTTCCGAAGGATTTCCCTCTCATATGCGTCAATGAAACTACTTGCTGACGCTTATAGCTCCCGAGCTACGGCTTAACATTATTCGCTTTTAATGATACCCTGACTGGTCCTGATTTTTCGAGACACGCTCCAGTTGTGCACTCCAACATTGCAGCTGCGTTTAATGAACTCTCATCATCATCAGTTTGTCTTAAAATAGTTTTTGCAAGATGCAGGCAACGGCTGATGTGTCTTTAGCCATATGCATGGTTGGAATCCTTGCGCAGAGCCCCCAATAAACTCTCAACCCGCCTTTCATTCGCGGTAAAATGTCACATAGTACTCGGTTATTAAGCATATTCCTTCTTTAGGGAGTAATTGGGCGAAAATATGTTCTCCGAAGAATGCGAGAAGAAACCGAACGAAACGCTCGAGTGTATCTCTGTTTGCGCGGAGCACCCTGCAACGACACATCTATAAACGAGGCAACATTTATATCCGCTCCGAATGTACACCGTTAACAGTTGAAAGCATTTAATTATTCACAAAGAAACATGATTCCAGGCTAATTATCTGATGTACATAGGAACGCACACAGGATGGGAGTCCTTTTGGAGGGGAAGGGGATTCCTTCCCTGGGCTTGCCCGGCTTTTGATGTTGCATCTGCACTTTGGTTTATGAAGCTTTTCTTTCCATTAACTGTCTTGTGTAGGGGAATTGATGGCAAATTGTATTCAAGGAATTTCAATTTTAAAGGAGTCGTAACAAAAATCTTTGTTCGTTAAATAGGAAAGATGCTTGTTATTGCATTTGTTTTTAGAGGGATAAAAACTAGTCAAACTACCGACACGAACAAGGATCTATGCAGCTCTAGCTTTACATAAAGGAGGTTCTATCTGACGTTGTCTGTAAAAGCGCTAGACGGCACAATGTTTGCGAGCGTTGGGAGTGATTTTAGAGTGCAGCTCAATATTTTAAGTTCAAAAGTAACAGAGAGAGACAAACAAAATGTTGTCCAGGTCATCCTTGACCTAAATACGTCTTCCAAAGGTTTTAAAGATGATTCCTTGTTACACCTAATTTCAAGGGCGGTCAGATTTGGATTTGGATCGTTAAATTCAAACCTATCTTTAAGGCAACGGCTCCAAAAAAAAAGCTTGAAGCGTCAAATGTCACTTAAATTTTGATTCAGAACGATAAAGATGATACTTTATGCATTTTTTTCAAAAATTAATTTCAAACGAAACGCCAGAGGTTAATAGTTTCAATTGCATTTCAAAAACACTTGTGAGGTCTTTCAAAAACCTTGCTTCTCTTCTGCAGCGATTATTAACACTGACAGGTTTTGACAGTTTGGATGGGCAAGGACATTTGTGAGCGGCAATTAATTAAAAAGTAGATAGCTAACTTGTGGTAGCCGCTGTTGCAACTCCTTAGCTGAAAGACCATGGTTCGAATCTGGACAGAAAAATTTCAGATTTTCGGCACCAGGTTTCTCAAGTTAACTACAATTCTTAAAGAGAGACTTCATTGTCAAGAAAAAGCTTTATAAACTTCGGCGTTCGAAGTCGGCATGAGACTATAGATCTTTTAGCACGCACAATACGAGTGGGAGAAGCTAAACCCAAAGAAGAAGAAGAAACTTATTTGTGCCCAAGTTGACTAGGTGTTTACGTTTGCAAATCTAATAAATTTATTTCGAAAATCCTCACTTACTTCACTAAACTTATTCTTCAACTATTTCATGGTCAACATCCGTAGCAAGAAATTCATTCATATTCCTAAAAACGGACAGTTTATATAATAATAGTAATAATGGCAGCGCTACAGTCCGAGGCGTACCTGAGCCTAGCTTCTCAAAAAAACTAACAGTTTGCTGAGCTCAAAATGCCTGTTCCAAAATCACAATCACTGCATAGGGCTACAGATCAATGATGATGACTGACTTCGTCTATTAAAGGTATTGAATTGAAGTGGTCACCGAATGGGCTGCTAAATGGCGCTTTGTTAGTTGCCAACCGGGTACGACAACATTCATCGGGATCCCCTGAAAATCGATCCGATTGTGAAGCACTACACTCGAAAATGCGCTTTGAATAGAGTTTCTGAGTCTTTCGAAGTTTTAGAAATCTCCACCGGACTTCGTCAACTAAATGCAAGTCGCGACGTACACGACACGTCGTGTGAATTTTTCAAACTAATTCTGCAAGCAGATGGTAACACGGAAGAGAATTACTTCTATAAATCCGTCCATCTACTAAGATACACTGACAACCATGGCAACATAGCGCGTTTCCAGCAAGACCTGAAGTTCCAGTCGCTGGAGTTAATGAAAGACAGGCCGAATGTTGATGAGAAGAAGACCAAATACATAAAGTTAAAGCTTGAGAAAGCTGGAGCCATAAATATGAACGTTTTTTTTTTCTGGAATCGAACCATAGACTTTCAGCGAAGGAGTCGTAACAGCGGCAACAATAAGTTAGCTATCTACTTTTTAGTCAGTTAATAAGAATAATAAAAATAATAATAATGACGGCGCTATAGTCCAAGGTGGACCTGGGCCTAGCTGCTCAGCAGCAACTGAGACTCAACTCGAGTTGTGCGTGCTATTGTTCTCACACGAGCGGAGGGGACCTACAGTTTAATGCCGACTCCGAACGGCGAGATTGAGAAGCTTTTTCTAGACAGTTGTACTCTTTGAGCATTGTCAGTGACCCCAAAGAGGTGGAGCCGTGAAAAAAATGTTAGGTGATTTTTTCGGGAATCGAACCGACAACATCGAGCATAGGAGTCGACGCACCTATCTACTACGCTACTGCGCCCACAATTTTTATTTAGTTTCCGCTCACAAATGTCCTTGCCCAGGGTCAGTCACTCATTATGGAATCTCTCAAGAAAGCTTTACATTTTCAAGGTTTGAAGGATTTCAAAATGTTTTCAAACATCGTCACATTTATAATCAGCAGAGCTGACTGATAGTATCTGCGGAGGGGCACCATTTTTTAAGATTATATTTAAAGCCTCAGTAGCTGGGGATCAAAGACCTCATTTTCCGAATCCATAGAGTTTTCTTTTAGACTTGGTACGGTGAATGAATGAAGAGTTTGGAATGCCTCAGCGTAGAAGTATAAGTCCTGTCCAGCCTTAGCGTAGAAGTATAAGTCCAGTATCTTATTGTTTTTTTATGCTTTCTTGGCAGCCTCTTTAAAATAATTTAAAGGAAGGGCTTTAGTCTGGTTTTCACATTTTCTTACAACCAGTCCCTAGGTTAATTTGAAAACTTTGGTGACCAGAAATTCATGCCATAGTCACCATTATTGTAGGCGGTAAATTGTTGATCTGTGGCTAGCATGTAAGTGTTGCCTGTGAGCAGCGAAGTCTAAAGAGCCACCTACGCAAACTTAAGAGAACTGAAGCAACTGACCGAATACACAAAAATAATGAGCTTTGACCATAGTAATCGAATCGCTCAATATCGGTAAGTTCATTCTCTTTGGCTACATACGCCAGACCGAAATGAATCGTTCTCTAGGTATGCAAATGTCGGGTGACAGCTTAATTTTCTGTAAGTTTCTATAAATAATTATGGGCACTTTACAATTTTCCGATGCTTCTGATTACTTTTCGTTTCCTTTTGACATAAGCTAAAGTTTTTGTATGGCGATTATAGTTGACCCTTGAGTTTCTAAGAAAATGAATTAATGGACGTTGCTAGAAAGACTCGATTTAATTTAATTGTGACTAACGATGATATACACATGGTGTAGGACCATGTGGTTCCAAAATCATTTCCGTTCGACAAACTGCCTGACTGCAGTGTCACGTTCCATGTTGGTTCACTTCTGTCCTGGACTTCTCAGGCATTAAATCCGTTGGAGCCTAACTAGGCTCATGGCTATGCAGACTTCACATGATTCTCATCTCATACATTGTCATCAACGCAAACTGAACCAAGGACTTCGCAGTCCGGAGTGACCAATTGTGTGTTCTAGATCGTAAAGCCTGGTTCGTGGATTACTCTAGTAGACCAATGGTTGAAGGATTGAGTGAGAGTGGTAGTCCTTGGTCAGTTGGTTATTAAATCGTCCTTAGGGCAAGTGACAAGTCGCCCCGATCACGAGTGTCGATTTATCCCAACTTCTTTGTTCGAGAGGAAGAGAAAGACCGAACCTCCGTAAGCAGGAAGCAGCCTTCATCCCTAAAGTGAGTCAGAAGGAATTTACTCAGGTGAAAAAATCGCTGGGTTTTCGCTGTTTGTTGGCCTAAAAAATAAAGAAAGTGCGTGGTTAACAAACCCAAAACCTGGACGTGTCAAAAACGACCTCTTTCACATGGATTCTTGGGAAAATGGGGGGAAGGATCATCTACGAGTATGCAGATGTTAGATATGTGGCATGAAATGAAAACCTGAACCTATTGGCATTAGAAAGCCTTTGTGACATTCCGCCATGTGAGCACGCAAATCTTGTCAAAATGGCCGCCATTTTCATTTTCGTCCATGAGTCCATCCTCTATCACTGGTCGTTGCGCTTATTTCGAAAAAATTTAAGGACCGAGACGATGGCATAATCCTGAAATAAAAAGGCTCAACATTAAGGCAACATTCTGTTCAATTCAGAATTTCCATGAACAGCACTCAAGGATAAATTGCCAGAGAACCGAGGCGAGTGTGTGAATCCTCTCCTTTCATCCATTTGACACAATGTCTGCGATTTGTGACATTCTGTGGACTTTCATCACTCGCCCGAATAACTCCATGCTATTACAAGGTAGCAGCATTGTTTTAATGAAAGCATCACAGTCCAACGAAGCACGGAACAGAGCCCCCCACGCCACTGCTGCACTCTCAAAGGATGCCATTGACGCCCGATGGATGCCTTATTGCCAACCTATCCACCAGGCATACATTATGAGGGCAGCCCTTCAAAACGAAAACAAAAAGAGAACAAAAAATGAAAAATACACCAACTACAGGATGTACGCGGATTCAACCGAAAACAGGACCAAGTTTGTTGTGCATTTTATGATGTGCCCCACTCAAGTCCCGGCAGTTTTCTGTTTTCCCTGAAAACGTAACGAAAATCTCGTGGAAAAATTGGAGCGGGAAATGGAAATCATGTTTTGATGCATCCATTCCACCAGGATGGACAGCTCACCTCGGCGTCGTTGTTTTTTCGTGTGTCCTTTTCGCCGAGAGTCGAGAGCCGAGCGACGAGAGGCGCCAGTTGTGCAGCTGGACGCCGGGCGGGGGAATATAATGAAAAAGTTATGTTTGTCGTGTTCGATAGACCGGAAAAAATTATTTTCATATGTGGTTGTATTATATTATGAGACGTGAGAAGCTTGGATTTTGGTTGAATGCACTGAACGGTTGGCCAGGTGATGCGCTGGCCGCTGCCACTCCACATGACGCCGGTCGACAACATAAACTGATTAATGTGCACATACACGGCAGCGCGGCGGCGGCGGCGACGGCGGTCGGGTGCTGATGGAATATCAAATTCATCGGACGCCCTCCTCGCGGACCGAAACCGAAAACACTTCCGACTCGTTGAACCGACTGCAGCGATTGTTATTATTATTATAATTCACTAATCAAATTATCATTTTGATTTTTTACCCCCCCTCGCGCGGGGGGGATGATTGACATTTCACGGTTAGTTCATTAGGTGGGGGGGTGCAGTAAATCAACTAATGCCACCGCGAAATGGCATTAACAAGTGGACAAGTGCAGCGAAATTGAATTTATTCAATTCCGAGTGAGGCCCGAATGGTCGAGTGGTCGGCGGGATTAAAGTTTAAACTTAAATTAGGTTTCCTATTTCGCATCGGATATTATCTCGCGGCTGGTGTTGATAGAGTTTTGGTTTTAATTCGATTTAATTCCGCTGTGACACGGCTGCGTTTGCGTTTAACATTTGTAATCCGTCCGTCATTAGCCGACTGAGTGGGAATTCAACAATTTTGACACGAGTAAAGACTCTTCTGCGATTGTTCACGTCATTGTCGCACACGTGAGTGGTTGGGGAGGAGTGCAAATTGGCTGGTCATCCTACGGGTTATTGGTGAACTAAACGACATTGAGGTGGAAATCTCATTCAAATAAAGAGGGCGATTCAATTGCAATTTCAACTGAGGCTGCGAGCTTGACAAAAGCAAGCAAGCAACAGAGGTGTGCACTTCTATTACGAGAGATTATGGGAACGCAGGGACGTGGTGGTTCTGAAGAACGTCAAAAGCTGCAGCAACAATCAAGGCAACGGAGTTCAAGATGAATAGGCTCAATCGTCAGAGCTGCGCAATAAGGAACCAGCAATTTTTGGCCTTCGAACAGAACTAACTCAAGACACTTTTTAAAGAACTCCAAACTCTTGGCAAAGGGGTAGGAAGGGGGTCAAAATTTAGGCTTTTTATTAGATGGCACCACAGTCTAAGGTAATCTTACAATTTTTGATAGACAGTTTCACACGTCAAGTTGATTGAAGTCTCCTTGAGCTTGTCTAGGATATCAACTGGTGCTTAGGTTAGGTTTCGGTGTGGTAGCTGAGCCTCGCTTAAACCAATCTTGGTCTATAGTGTAATTATATCACAGAGTAAGAATAGACGAGCTAGCCAGACAGGGCTCCAAACTCGATAGCCTCGTTGTGGAACAAATCCAGGCTCCACTAGGCTTCGTAAAAAACAACATCTACAATCACTTCCTCAAGATCGCCAATGAAAGATGGACCAAGCTGAAAACATGTGTCCTATCCAGAAGCTTATGGCCCAACTACAACCAAAAGAAAACAAAAGACCTGCTGAACAACAGTAGAAGAAATATATCCAGAATCACAGCGGTCTGCACTGGACACTGGGCTGTTGGCAGGCATGCTGAAAGACTAGGCATACCATTTAACTCGCCGTAGCTGCCGAGTGGAAACTGAGCCAGAAACACCCGAGCACTTTCTGTGCAAATGTCCGGCTCTAGCTAGAATCAGACAACGCACTCTGGGCAAAGCCTTCTTCAACACCCCTAATAATCTCTCAGAAGCAAACATTCATAGACTGCTAGCTTTCATAAATTCCACGAAGTGGTTTCAAAATTAGGCTAATTCTGAGTGAATACACACTCTTTTTCACCCCCATCTCACAAATTAGGTATCCCATAGGATGTGGTATCAAAACGGCGCTTTCATGGCGCTAATTGGGTGCGAAAACAGGATCTGTATGTCCACCGCCACTTTTACCTACCCTACCTAAGAATAGATGTAGCTATCAGAGCCTTTATTGAATAATTTAGATGTGGTTTGCGAAGTGAGTAGATGTGGTTTCACGACAGCCACATGATTTAGTGTTTTAAGGGAATGGTCTGCTAATCTGGACAGAGCTGAATAAAAGCAGTAGACCTGCTGCATAGATAAAAAGGACCTGAGTCAACAATCATACGGATTTGAAACTGCATTTTTTCATGGCTGACCCCATAGACGGTAGACTACTGACTTAATCCATGTCTCTCTGTTGAAACCGTACAGTCTAATGGCGAGATAAACACTTCTAATTTTTCTTTATCTGACGCTATCTACATATCTAGAACGTCTTTTGCTTCCTGTCTCGAGTTGCGCACACCAAACTGGTTAAGGTCTTGCTCCACTTGTGTTTGCCACCTCAAGCGTGAACGTCCTCTATGACGTTGTCACACAGGGTCAGAGTCGAAAATTCGATCAACATAGACTTAGTCAAAGAAAGCACGTAATACTTTTCCTCCAATTAACCGGTTATCCGATTTACACCCTAAATTAATCATGGCATACGAGTATGACCAGTGATCTGCATCCTGAGGAGTCTACTGGAGCTACTGGAGCACTCAGACTCAAAACTTGTCCATTGTACTGCCAGGTAACAACCTACTTCGTTAATTTGATCCCAACGGCAAATGGTGACTGAACCAGGTTCGATTTCACTGGGACTCGAACCTGGGACCCCTCGAACTTAGGGCAGGCTCTTAACCAACTGCGCCATCCAGTCGTTTACACACAATTTACTTGCAATTTTTGTCTCGATGTGAATTTGAAGTCTCAGCAAGCCAATACGACAAGATGTCAAAATTTGCTGCAAATCTGTTTCGTTGTGCATTTCTGCATACGTCATGCTCTATTGCTGCACATCCGCTCGCGGTGTAAGACTCCAAGCTTCCACAATCACTGATTTGTTGAAGATTATAACTCATCTACAACGAATTATCTTGATCTACTCCAATTCTTTAAACATTAAGCTGGTGTTAGGTTATGTACTGGTGCCAGAGTTCAGTCGGTGCCGTGAAATAACGCCGAGTGAAATAACGCTTTCACTTTAGTAAAGTGAAATAAGACCGAAAATGGAAATGTGGCGTTATTTCACTTTATGAAAGCGAATTTTGGAATTTGGCTTTATTTCGCTCGGCATTATTTCACGGCACCGTTCAGTCATGCATTCGCACTGATATCAAATATTTTTCGTTTTTCCCTACTCAGCTCAACCAATCGGAGCTGATTCCTGATCAACGATTTTATGCATCTGGCACAGATTTTCAAAGAAACGTGCTCCTACGTGTAGTCTTCCGAGGAGAGAACACAATCTCCTTTTCTTGCGAAAGGTTTCATCTAATCACATATCAACCAATGTATCCCACTTTTTGAAGTCATAATTCTAATGAAAGTGTGAGCACTAAAGCTCCTACAAGAGACACTTACAATTGGTTGAGTTTCTAGTGTAGAGCTTTATTGTAGCGAAATGCATGCATGGCTTCTTCTCATCGAGACGTAAGGGAAATATGGTGGCAAGCCTGGTGCGTTCGTCAGATCTACAATCCCCTGAAATGTCACTGTGCACTGACACCCATGAGTTAACTTACATAAATTAAATTAGTTAAATTAGATTATCTAGTTTTAGCAATTTTTGTCTAGCACGTAAGATTTAACCCTGTACTGCCCGACACTGCCTTTAGGTGGGGTTCACTAAAATTTATAATTTTCAAACTTAAAATTATAATTTGCTATACAAAACGATAAGTACATGATGGCAACACTTTACATTTTCACATGTTCCCTTGTCTTTGACAAATCAACGGTATTTTTTATTTTTTTGTTAGTGTAAGTTCTGAGTGCATGCAAAACAAGGTGGTGAAAATAAAAAAAATGTGGGCAGTAGAGGGTTAAAATATGAGTTCGTATTGTCCTGTCACCCAAATGTGGCCATCTTTAAGAGAAAAGGTAAGTAGGTAGGTGAAAGAGTGCCCTTGCGACTCGCGGCTCACTTAGACCAGCAGTTAGGTTCCCCGTGAGACCTACATTTCCACCGATGATTAGAACAACCCAGATTGTGGTATATATCTCAGGAGGTGCTTCAGCTCTAATTTGTTCAAATCCTCCAGCTTTTCGAAGAAGAAGAAGTTAGCAGTCTCCTTCTCTGTAGAGCTGGACAATCGCAGAGCAGGTGGCGGACGGAATCTATTTTTTCCTCCTCCCTTGCATTTTCTACGGGGAATACCTAGCCTCCTGGCATGGGTGCCTATCGGACAATCTCCGGTGATGACTCTCACCTCCATTAAATGTACGAAAATGTATAGCACTCTTTGAAGACAAAATGACAGAGTCAAAAAATGTATTTGTACCGAACTGTCTCTAGAAGCAATGGTACTTTGTTGGATATCACAAAGAACTTGAGACTCGACAGTGGTTTGGTACTTGAGGTCAAGTTTCGGTTGATGTTAAGGTCAACAGACACCCAATCTCACTCCTAACTCAGTTTTGGATCTATCTGAGAAGCAATGAATGGACCATCAAATTTCGAGGGCCAGCATTTTAGTCCAATTTGAGGGGAATGATGTTTGTGAACCTTGTGTTAAGACGGAGTTGGGAGAGAGGGTAATCTGTGTTATTTGATGGGAATTCAAATTCGCAACAAATTGTAAAGACTTCAGCCCGAAGAGTGACCCATCAGCGGAATGATTAGAGTCTAGCCGCTACTTGACGGTGCGGTCGCATGCTTATCCGAAAAAGACAACATTTATTCTCCATGAGCATAACGAAGCAGTAAGAAACGAACGAGCCGCTACTTGATGGCGCATATGTCCATCGGAAGAAAATGGACGATTATTTTCATCGCAGCAGAAGACTCACTCGGTGTAGAAGCTAGGCCAAGTCCTCCCCTGACTGTATCTTAGTGCTTCGCTAATTTTAATACACGTCCCCTTTTGCATTTGGTTGAGGAGATTGCAGAAAATAACTCTGTCCAGCAGACAGTAGCTTATGTGGACCACACATTTTTTGCAATGCACTACGAATGGGAACATCGAATCATCGAAACATCAATTTTCGTAGTGGATTCGAAGGTGAAAACGAATAACTCGAGCATATTAAACGAAAATAACCCAAAAATTGTTAAACTTCTGTGGTCAGTTAAACGATTTTTCTGCATGAACCTTTTTAAAGACCTCAACGTCTTTTGTGTTTCCTTTGTCAAGCTGCTGCACAGCGGTAGCAAACTTCACTCGTGTCCTCGACAGCCACACATTCTTTTTTGCCAATCTCCCTTAAAGCTTTATCCCTTCAAACACACGCCCTGTCACATCCAGCACTTCGTCACAGTCAGAAACTATTTATTTACGATTTTCTGGTCACATGTGACAAAGCACACGTTTCGCTGCCTTACGTTGGCGGGGAAAAAAGAATTTCCCAAAACCAATTCCACTTAATTTGCTTCCCGTAATCCGCATGAAATATAACTCGTCAAACAAGCGGGATACATTATGTTTCCCACGTTCGCCGCCCAAATCCCGTGGCTGTGAAAGGCTCAAAAACACTTTTTTTTTTTGTTTTTGATTCGTTTTTTTTTTGGTTTCCTCGCTCAGGTGGGCTGGGTGATGTAAAACCAGCACATAACGGTATTAAATTGAACGCACACGTCTGTGAATTAATTTCCCCGAAGGCTAATTTCATCGAAACACTTTCGAGGGTGTCGCGAGTTCCCCTGCCACTGCCACTTTCAACCGCGAGAATGGGGAATCTTTCGCATAGTTGTAGGGTGTCAGAGTGCTCCCTCACCCCAGTGGTTTAATGGGAACACATAAAAAAGTTAAATTGGTTTATTTATGCCATTTGAAGGCGATGCTTTCCGCGGCGACAATCTCTGCCGCGTTTCCCGGGCGCAGCTACTGCGGCCGATGACGATGCAAGCCCGCGGGCCAATCCTCAGGCCGGGGGATTTGGGTTAAACGCTGGAAAATAAGCCAGTTTCCCCCGAAGGCACAAACGGTTCACAGGATACACAAGGACACTCTTCGCAGAAGACAAATGAGCGAAATAAACGCCTGCAAATTACGTGTGGGAGTCGTGGGAGTCGTGGGAGTCGGGCGAGGACAAGAGCGAAATCAAACGAGAAAAGAAAGACGACGAAAGGAAACACGATGTAACGCAAATCGAGATTCAATTGTCGTCGATTTGTTCGCTCATTCTTCCACGAGATCTAATTCATTGTAATTCATTTGTCGGCGCTCCTGTGGGGAATTATGACAAATTTTTCTTTGACGAGCCGCTCCTTCGCCCGACAATCGACAATCGACAATCGACAACCGTCATCAACATCCCATAGACGCAGAGATACTGGATACTCTTCCGAGGATTTCGCATCAAATCAGATGACATTTCGAGGCGGGATCAGTGAGCGGCAGCTCCAGAGGGGACCCTTGGGTGTGCCTAGAGACGGTGGCGATGGCAATGGCAATTCACTCACAAACGAGCGCCGAGCAAAAGGAGGACAAGTAAATTCTTTTGAACGCGATTGAAAGTTCTCCACATTTCTTAGCGCCTCCCATCGTCGTTGCCGATGGAATAGTCGTTTGCGCCGAGGAAATGGAAATCTCAGTGACATCCTCTCGGTATGAATCAGATTGGGAATAACATCATCACTCAGTTGGCACACTGCGCCGATGGGGGTGATTGATACTGGCTCACACGCACACGACAACCCGGCAGGACACGAGGAGCGCACACGCCCGTCCCCCGTCGCCCGTCGCCCGTCGCTCCCACACACTCCCGCTGCCATTCCCGTATCGATGTACTCAGTCATGTGGAAAACTCAATTTGCATAATAATTTTGTGTTTTTCTCTGGCTTTTCCTTGCTCGCCTCATATTTGATTTCTGTGTGCGATGCTCCTTCGTATTTGGTTTGGCCTTTTAATGCCGTGCGGGTACCTAGCACTCCTTCAGCCGGTGGGTCCTTGTTGCTCTTGCCGTGCTTGTTGGCGTTGTTATTACGAGCTGGGGGTGGGCGCTGGGATGTTTATATTGTTACAGCCTGTGGCATTATTGCTTTTTTTTTCCTTCCTTGTTGTTGCTCACGCTTCCCCACTCGCCGGCGTGTTGTTGTGCCACCGCCGCTGCCGCTGCCGCTGTCGCGGTAAGAGGTCGATTGTGTATTTGCTTGCGAGATGTTTAAACACATTGTGTGCGAAAACCGATGGAACATTGTTGATGCTTTAGCTTATGAGAGCAGAAAGGATATTTGGCAGAGTCAACGCACGCAATCCACGTGGGACACGGAACGCCATTTAAAATCAATTTTTTGTAAATTTCAGAGATCATTCGATGGGATCTTTATTGCACGCACACACCCCCTTAGGGAAGGTTTGCCACACCCGCTCTCCGTCATTACTTTCGATGTTTACACGTATGGACCCCCCCCCCCCGTTCGGGGCTCGAAATGTGTGTACATTTTCTAGGCCACGAGGGGATGGTTTGGGGCTTAAAGAGGCAGTTGCTTTGTGCACTTTAAGGTATCGTCCTCTGGGATGAATTTTCGTACGTTTTCAATTTGCAAACGATGTTGTTACTTCCTGAGAGTGCGAATTTATTCTCTTATGTTCAATCAGAGCAAACACTCGAGAAAATGGGACTGGAGATGCAGCAATAAAGTTGCGAGGAGCATTTTCTTTCTTCATACCACCAGAGGAGGAAAGAGTGATCCGGAGATAAAAAGTCCGAGCACAGAAAAAGGTTGAGGTGAGAAATAAACTGGAGAATACGGAAGGTTTATCCGCGATCATTACCCCCCAAAAGCAGCTCTAGAATCATCGAAGTCTAGGGTGAAAACACAAAAATCTGGCATTGGGACTGAGAAGGAATATGCAGCCCACTAAATATAGAATCCAGTACATCACGTACAGTGTGACTCAAAAGTTTGTATACCACCGGTACCCACTAGTACAAAAGTGAAGATCCGTATCATCAGGAACGACTGGAAAAATAATGTATAGACAGAAACGAAGCTCACAACTCTCTTTTTAATTATTCACGAAAGAAGAAGAAAGAGACCTTAATTAGTATACAGGGTGGGCCAAATACAAGTTTCTTTTTAAAAACGCAATAAAATTAACAAAATTAAATTGTTTCCATGTATTATGGCTTTATTAGTAAGAACAAACACTCCCATAAAAATACGACGCCTGGCTGCGTCGGCTGGCTTCGCAGTAGCGCATTCTGTCACCACAATTCTCCAAGACCATACCTTAAGTTGGATTCAAATAGCGCGTAGTATACCTGTCTTAGAATCTGCGACGTTGAGTAGTTTTTGAGGTATACAACTCCAAAAAGCACCTTCTTGAGATCTAACTGCAGTTTATATATATGTTTATCCCAAGTAAAGTGGCTATCGATGGTAATGTTCAGGTATTTGTATCTATCAACAATTTCGATCTGTTCCCTTGGAAGTGCTCCTGTGCAGATGTTGTTCGTGAGTTGTATAGTTTGTTGGGTTACTTTATGGTGTGGTCCTCGTATATGCATCATCTTCGTTTTTGATCCGTTTATTATTACGCCGTTGTCGTGGCATTTCCGAATTTTCTAAGCGTAGAGCGACTCATTTCGTTCCGCGGATGTATGATAATGGCTTTCTGCTAAGATTTCGAACGGGAAACAGCTGTCAGTGTCAAAATAACTTATGATTTAAAACAAACCACTAGATAACCCACTCTGCATAAGTACTGGCAAGATCAGAGTCTTGTGCAGCAGCAGTTTCAAATTTTTGGTGAGGATTCTGGATTTAAAAACCCTCGCAAGACTATAGTAGATTCTGTAGGATTTAAGTAGCCGCTCGCGTATTTCTTCTACCATGATATTATCTGTGGCTACATACGACTGGACGGCGCAGTTGGTTAAGTTCCTGCCCCAAGTTCGAGGGGTCCCAGGTTCGAATCCCAGTGAAATCGAATCTGGTCCAGTCACCATTTGCCGTTGGGATCAAATTAACGGCACTGGAGTAAGTTGCTACCTTTACGGCAGCGTTGTACATGAAGAACAAAAAAAGTTGCTACCTGACAGTACAATGGACCAGTTTTTGAGTTTAAGTGCTCCAGTGTAGTGTTTCAAAAAACCTCCGAAAAAAAAAAAAAAATTATCGGCGGCTACTACTGACGCAAGGTAGTTAAAGGCTTGCTTCAAATTCATGCTCCTCTAACTTGACGGTTGTTGTTGTCTCGCAGACGAAGCTACAATGTTTTTTTAATTTATTATTTAGTTTCCCCTGCGTTAAGTTTGAATTGCGTCTTGAAAGCCTCATTTTTTGACAAATTGACAAGTTTTCGGAGATTCACCCTTTACCAATTTATACTTCTTCGTGAAAAGCTCTGGTTACACAGTAGCCCTCGTCTAGTTGTATAACCCAAGCGGCTGTACAGTGAACCTAGGTTGGTCCCAGATGCTTTTCCCCGATAGGGATAGCCGTACACAACCTAACCTAACCTTAGTTACTGAACACTCTCGCCCAAATGAAGCGTACCTTCGGGAGCGCTAATTTTTTGGAATTCTGCAGACCTTTCTTGACATAACATAACATAACATAGCATAACAGCCTTTGCTCTTATTTCCTTAACAACATTTTCCAGAATTTGGTCACTCGTTCATTGCCAGGCCTTCCATGCCCCAAAAAGTTACGTCCTCGAAGTCATCTCTCTCTTCCACTCGCTTCACTGCACCCATTTCCCTTTGCAAAACCGCCAAAATGTTTACGTTCACGTTCACATGACGCTGCTCACAAATTAATTTATAAACGCAAACATCGTTAGGAAACTCCCAAAGTCTGCTGCTGCATCACATCGCCGTTGCGCCACGCTGATGGCGGTTTCATATGGTGTATCAAAGATAACTACCGTTGTATCTCAGAATTTCCCCACAACGATCCAATTAATTCATTACAAAGCACAGAATTTAATTCAAATTACCTGCCGAGTGTCTCACAAAAACATATTCATACAGCCCCCACCCCCGGCAACCATAAGAACCCGCACCACTCCGCCCGTTTCGAGCACAAAGCGGAGTGTCATTGGAAATTATTGCAGATACCCGTGGCGCGGGCGGTTGGGGGATATTCAAAGTTTCGCTATAATCGAGGTAATTCGGAGTCCCGAGAGGAGAGTTGCATACGGAGAAGCGAAAACCCCGAGTGAGATGGGTTCCAAAGCGTTTAGGGAACAAATTTCCTCAGATAACAACAAGGACTCATTGAGATATTCGTTGCATTATCCCACTGACTCTGGGGGTGGGTAACAATAGAGTCGGGGGTTGCCCATGAAAGCATACACGGTGGATGCAGCGCGGGATGGGACACGAGGAAAAATTGCATCGCCAGTTGATGGCTATTTTTACTCTGGTTCCATGCAGAATGGACAAAGGATATTGAGCACGGAACTTCGGTCTGTCCGGCGGACCACTTGCTGGCAAGTGGTTGTGTGTACGAAATGAAGTAATTTTCTTGACTTTTTCCAGCTCTGCGTTGAGGCCAAATGGACGATGGTTATGGTGGCATCTTCATTCTTCGGGTCTATCCGGTCCGGAGGGAGACGTGTGTGTCTGCAGAGTGGTCGGATCCTAAAATGGCACCCATCCGAGATGTAATCGTAACTTTCAGACAAACTCTTTTATTCTACATTAGACCGAAACTATCCGAATAGGGTCGCTTGATGATCTCGGATTGGAAATCTTTTTGCTTGCATGACACGCCTTCTTCAAGTTAAGCACCACTCTATGACGCCGTCACCGTTACCGTTGAAAGATAATCACGTTTGAGGACACTGCTCAGTTGGAAGATGGTGCGGTAAAAAGTTGTGAATAACAATCTTGCTGGGATGTGGTGTGGGTAACCTTGAGAAGGAGCGAATCTACACTCATCGCTATTTAGGTGTTCAATTCAGAAATTAAGGGGAATATGCGGTGGTTTTCAAGAGCGTAGACATTGCAGGCGGGCTTCAAAATGGTTCCTATGAAAAAGACAAGTTAGTGGTTCAATAAAAGCAACATCGGGATCAAGGGACCAAGGAATAAGAATTTAAATAACGAAGGGATAGTACTTGAACAACTTGGTCGTGATAACTGTTACTAAAAGACGCAGGGTGCAAGGTGACCGTCTCTGCGAATGTCGTTGCTGTAGGAAGATCAGGTAAATGCCTTTCAGAACTTTGGGTCATGATGCAAAACTCATGATGCAAAACCCATTGCCTATACCGTCAAAATAGCCCAGCAAAAATTGCCTTAGAGTTAACACTTAAAAGACAGAAGTCGTTATCTTCACAAGGAAATATAAAATCCCACACATCGATGGCAAGAGATACACAGGGTGGGCCATCTAGTGGTGTTTTTTTTTAAATCATAGGTTAATTTGACACTGACAGCTGTTTCCTGCTCGAAATCTTGACAGAAAGTCAGTATCATATCTCCGCGGAAGGAAATCAACAACGTTCGAAAAAATTGAAAACTTATTTCCAAAGTGAGTGCTGTGTAGCCCAAACAGTGCGTTTTTTGAAAAGAAGTTTTGGCCGAAGTGAAGCACCCACCCCGACTGATGTAAGCAAGTTTGTGCAAAAAGTTCGTGAGACTGGTATGCTAGCGGACAACACTCATGGTCTCCGTCGTCGTATGTCGTACGGTGCGTACAGATGAGAATGTCGCTGCTGTGGTCGAGGATGTGGGACTGAATTCACGAACATCAACTCGCCATTGATCTCAACGGCTCAACATTTCACGCACTAGCCTGAGGGAAGAGAGAATTCTGCACAAAGATCTCGCATTATTCGCTCACAAGGTCCAACTGACTCAACAATTGAAGGCGCGTAACCATCCGCTTCGTTCTCTCTTCGCAGTTAGAGCCTTAGAGCAGCTTGAATTGGACAACGATTTTTGGAGAAAAATCATCTTATCTGACGAGCCACATTTTCATCTTGGCGGCTACGTTAACAAACAAAATTGCCGCATCTGACAATTTTGGCATGGAAAACGGAAAACCCGCACGTTATTGTCGAGAAGCCAATGCATCCACAGAGAGAGGGACAGTTTGAGCGGTGGCATCATTGGACCATTTTTCTTCGAAAGTGAAGCTGAGAACAACGTTTCGGTCAACGGTGGGCGTTAAAGAGTCATGTTAACCGACTTAATTTTTTTCTGAAATCGAAGACATGGATTTGGACGACCTCTAGTTCATGCAGGATGGCGCAATGCTACACAGCCCATGCCACAATCGATGTTTTTCGAATCAAATTCCCAAATCGTGTGTCATTTGAATTAAAGTCCCACAAAGCGACCATCTTGGTCCCGCACTTTATTCTGTGAAAAATCAACGGCGTTGATCGAATTCTTGGTAATGTCAATTGGCCGCCTCGAAGCTACGATTTGACCCCCTTGGAGTTTATTTTTGTGGGGAATCGTGAAGGGCCGATGTTATGCCAACAAACTGGAATCGATTCAAGCACTTAAGGCCAATATCATCCAAGCAATCCGTGAGTTACAGCCCGAAAGCATCAACAAAGTCTTAGAAAATTGGGGTGACAGTGGGGCGCTACAGCGAAGCCAGCCGAGGCAGCCACTTTAATGACGTTGTATTTCATAATTAATGGGAATGTTCATTCTTACAATTAAGGCCATAATACATGGAAAAATCTTAAATTTGTTAATTTTATTGCATTTCTAAAAACAAACTTGTACTTGGCCCACAATGTACTCTTTAAGTTGAGGTCCATTTTCACTGGTGTGCGCCAGGAAGTCTTTTAAGGTTTCCTCAAACCGGCACAGGGTCGAAGATTCTTTGCGGAACTTAATTATTAGTAAACACCACCATCTGCTTAGCAGGGACCTGGTTCATCGTCTGAATTTCCATGCAGTAATGGCCCAGAACCTCTTTAATTCTGCTTCCCAATACCAGGCATCCGCTCTTACATGTGCAGTAGCCTCTTCTTTCTCCAGGCATAGTCTACACACGCATCATCTTCAGCAAGTCCTATATTCTACGGAAGATACTTGAAGTTCCCATTCCCTCTAGGTGCTGCCACCTTCTATTTAAATATCCCTCGGTTCAAGCTTAGACATTTTTTTCTTGACGGCGGCGCCTAATCGCAATTTTATTGTAATTTTTGCCTACCTAAATCCTCCCCTCTATAGATGTCCGTCTGATCATACTTCTGGTCACAGCCTGATTGTCATGTAAACCGTGTTTCCTGTAACCTGACCTTCATTTAGGTCGTCCAACGCTTGCAGCAAGGCAATCATCGTATGCAATTACCTCAGGCAATCTAAGAAATACGAGTATTTCAAAAGATCGGCAATATCGCCTGTTTTTCCTTTCCTGTGTCATTTGAATTGAAGTCCCACAAGGCGACCATCTTGGCCCTGCACTTTTTCTGTGAAAAATCAACGGCATTGATCGAATTCTCGAAAACTTCATATCTAATCTGACGCCTCGCATGACTTAATGTCCGAGTCTTTGACCTCAACTTTGTATGGCAAAAAACGCTTGGCAACCATCAGCAAAATCGCTGAACAACAAGCCCGTCTTAACGTGTTTATCTGACTTCAAAAACTCCATCAACTGAACCGAAATTAACCAACCATCATTAGAATACATTTTGTTTAGCGTTTTTCATTACACTCAATTTCACTCTCTCACCAACTATCTACCCCGGCAAACTAATGAAATATCCTTTCAGAAAAGGATACAAATCCTGTACACTTTTCAATTTATGCCAGAATTTTTGAGCCCTCTCCCCGACAGTTCTCCCCTGGCCCGTCGAAATTTGTCGAAACTTCACCGAAAATTTCATCATTTCTCGTCTCAACTCGCTCTCTCTCTCTCTCTGTGTGTGTGTTGCGAGTATTCGTGAAACATTTCATGCGAGCAATTCACTACACCGCTACTAATGGACTTTTTGTTCATCCTAATGTCTGCAGCGAGTGCAGCTGCTGTAAAAGACCGAATCTACTCTCGCTCTCGCCTCACACACAGCCCAGTGCACTGCGGGACGAGCAAATTTAATTAGCAAACGAATTTGTTGGTGAAACGCAAGGACTCCAAGTAGTTATGCATTTTGATTATGAATTTTGAACAGGAACGCTAATGCCATCTGCATCCCGGACATCGTCGTCGTTCGGGCATTCCGTCCCCTTCGACAGGACACGTCCGTCCGTGTGTGTGTGTGTGGATACAGTGAAAAACCCCCGTCGGAACTTGTGAATAAAAAATAACGACCATCAATTAGGTGGAGGATAAAGCGAGTCAAGTCTGCCAAAAGGAAAGCAAAACGAAGAAAATTTCAAGAAAAACAAATTTTCCATCTCAACCTCCTCCGGATACACACAAGACACAAGACACAAGACACACCAGACTGCGACGAAGGCGGAGCCGGGAAGCAGGGAAGCAGAAAGTCACCTCATTTCATTGAAGAAGAAGATACCGCACGAAGACAAGGGTTATTCGAAAACGTCGAGGTAACGATGATGTGAATCTATCAAATCTGACAGCTTACATCTTGTTAAGACAATCACACCTGTCTCATGGGCATTAATCTGGATGTGAAATTTTCGGTATGCACACTGTGCCCAGCTCCAGCTCCGTCAGATGATGATGGTGGTCCTGGTTTGAGTGTATCCTGTTATGGGAACAGCATCTCATCCAGATGAATGACAGAGACGAGTGAAGACATGGAGCGTATATATTCAAATTTTTGGCCCAGAGAGAGGGAGGCCACACATGCTGCACGTTGAAGTCAGCCTTTTGGGATAACCGTCATCACATATCACATCGTCACATCCTCTGCGGTATACAGGGAGACACATTGCGTTTTTGTTTACACAGTCACACTGGAGTTGCTCGGAAGGAACATCGAGCAGTCTCCCGCCCCGAGGGACGGATGTGTGCTCGTCCGTTTGAGAGAGTCGGTTGTGGGAGTTGGATTTCATAAATTGATGATGTGTATGTTCGGGTGTTATGAAGGTCTGTAATGAAAACAAATTGGTAAGTTAGTCTTACGAAATGAAATGGTTGCTTATGCAAGAATCGCTTTTGGCTGCTGGGGCAAGATAAATTGCACGGGCTTCTTCGGAGGAACCGGAAGAAACCTAACCGAATCTGCGGAGCGACTTTCCTGTCTGTTGGCGCTTCTGACCTTGACAAAATAACCTTGATGGGTACAGTACGGCTGAAGGGTTTTGCTTCAGGAGGGCTGTGGACTGACATACTCCATTTGTCTCGACAGACGCTAAAAACTTGTGTTCAAAAGTTAGGATACAGAGTAGCCATTGACATTTCTGATCTGTACTAAATTTGAAAACTAGCGCATTGAGCCTTGGTTCCGCTCAGCTTGTTTAGCTCTTTCAGCACCATGTTGAGCTAGTCGTGCAGAATGGCACCGAATTTGCTTCTTTAGACATTCGACTTCTACTCAAAAATTTTGGGGAGATCCATAAACTATCAGACAGCAGAAATTTGAAGAGGAAATTTCAGTCAAAATATGATATAAGGAAAATGTATGGGTCTGTCATTTCTTGAGCCAGTCGCTGATGGAAAATCAAGGGAGCAGAGAAAAGAATACAGATTAAGTTACGAATGCGAACAGAATGCTTAAGATATTCCCACATTTTCCCTTTTTTCGGTCATTATCCAACCCCAATGGATCCTTTTTAGCAAATAGATCGTGAAGAGACGATCTTTGCTTAATGTTTTTTGAAGAGGTTTATACAGTCTTCGACAAGTCGGGTAGGCTCAATTGAATGAATGTGAGACAGGCCGAAGTCGGAAATTTACTCATTTTGTCAATCTCCTAGCAGTCTAAAGCCTTGATTTTCGCCTCATTTATCTTCAGCTCTCGTCGACTTACATCGCTTTCCGAATTCAAATCAACTTAAGTCAATTTGGTCATGGAAATGAAAGCAATCACGCCAACGTTGTCAAGGCGTTTATTTTTTTGTTTTTTCGGAGGATTTTTGAAACACTACTGAAGCACTCAGACACAAAACTGGTCCATTATACTGCCAGGTGGCAACCTACTCCAGTGCTGTTAATTTGATCCCAACGGCACATAGGGAGTGGACCAGATTCGATTTCACTGGGATTCGAACCTGGGACCCCTCGAACTTGGGACAGGCACTTAACCAACTGCCAGTCAAGGCGTTTCAAACTACCACACTTGTCAAGACAGAACTCTTGCCAACTGTTTGCGGATGAAAGACAACTCAATCTTGATAGATGGAAGCAGCGTGCTCGGAACCGTCAAGAATGGAAGGCGGCAAACACTCAGGCTCAAGCTCTACATATGTCGTTGTCCTAATAAGTAAGTACCCATTCTTGTCTATCCCCCTGTCATTAGGCCTTGAAAACAATTGGGAAATAAAACCGTCTTTCGATTGTATTTACAAATGTAAGACCTTGATCGTCTCAGCCTTTCTCCCAGAAAAATTGGAGGTATCAAAGGTCGACAAAGTAAATGTAAGTCTAGAGGAAAGCACTTCGCAGTCATTTTGGTAACATCCGCATTTGTGGTGTTTGGAGTAGAAGGAGTAGCAGGCCATGTCATATATGAAGAGACATGTTGACAAAGGCCCAGGTCCTTAACTGCTGCCTGAAGTCCACGTTCAACCAGACTGCAGCGCTACTCAAAGAGAAAACATAATGATGTTAAGGCAGATAGAAATGCAGGAGCGCTAGACGCTATAAGCCATTGCGCACGTTCTGCAGAATTTTTTGTTCTTATCTGAGGATGGAGCGAAAGAATACTACCATCGCTTATCCTATTGATTTCATTGATAACTAAAACCACTCAGAATTTTATATGAATCTCGAGAGGCCTTCAGCTCAATCTTATTCAAATCTTCCAGCTCGTCAAATAATTTTTGGCCAGTTGCAGGAATTTCCTTCCCTTTAGGGCTGCGCGATCGCTGAGCAGATGTCGAACGGATTTTATTTCTATTTCTATTTCTTCTTTGTTCTTGCAGCTTCTGCCGTAGTCACTGTGGAGAATACCTGGACGTATAGCATGAGCATGAGTATAGCATGAGTCCGGTAAGGACTCCTAACAAAATGTTCAACGTCTTTGCGACTGAGGTTACATTGATAATGTTCTCTTTTCGCTAATCGGCGGCCAGAGGACCAGCTTCTTCTTCCTATTTCTTTTGCTTACTTCCTTCTTAAAAAACTTAGCGTACATAAACTTTGCGAAGTATACGAATAGAATACAGCTATAGTCTTCTCCATCTCTGAACCCTCCTGGAGAAAACCAGCGAGTTTCAAATCGATACGCACCGTCTTTTTATCGATTTTAAAGCCGCATACGATAGCATTCGTCGCAAGGAACTATTCGAAGCGATGGCCGAATTCGGGATCCCAGTAAAACTGATCCGGTAGTGCGGGACCCCACACACACATACGAGATGCACCGTGCAGTTCGGCTCGAGGACCTCCGAGCCGCTTGAAACCTGCACCGGATTTCGGCAAGGAGATGCGCTGTCTTGTGATTTCCTCAATTTGGTACTGGAGAAGATAGTGCGGCGGGCTGCGGTAAACACGGAAGGCACTATCTTCTACAAGTCAGTCCAACTGTTGGGATACGCAGATGACATCGACATCGTTGCGCGTTCCCAACGCGCCCTAGTGGAAGCTTTCACGGCGATTAAAGAACAGGCGAAACGAGCTGGTCTTAAGGTCATGAGCATAAGACAAAATATATGCTGACGACCAAGAAATAGTCCGCCGCACACCATCTAGGGCAAAACATTACAATCGACAGCCACAATTTTGAGGTAGTGAAGGAGTTTGTCTACCTCGGGGCAAACGTGAACTCCACGAATGACATCACAGTGGAGATTCGACGTAAAATCGCCCTTGGCAACTGATGCTACTTCGGTTTGTCAAAACAACTGGGCTCAAAACTCCTGACTCGAAGGACCAAAACTCTTATTCTGCCAGTCCTGCTGTATGGAGCAGAAAGCTGGACACTAAGCAGAACTGCGGAGCTGATTCTTGGTGCCTTCGAAAGAAAAATTCTATGTCGGATATATGGTCCCGTCTGCGAGGAAGGCGAATGGAGGAGAAGACACAACCGCGATCTCTATGAGCTGTACCAAGATGTGGATGTAGTCCGGAAGGCAAAAATCCGTCGACTGCACTGGCTCGGCCACATCGAGCGCATGGACAACAACGCTCCAGCTAAGAGGGTCTTCGAATCCGAGCCTCCTGGTTCGAGAAGGAGAGGAACCGAACATCCGGTACAAAGACCAAGTCATCCCGGACATAAGACAGCTTGGTCTTGATGACTGGAAGCAGCGTGCCCAGAATCGTCAACGATGGATGGCAGCGATAGCTCAGGTTCAGATCCTACATGAGTCGTAGGCCTGCTAAGTAAGTAAGTAGGAATAGGATGCTACGTGGCAGTGCAATGGACCAGTTCTGAGTCTGAGTGCTCGAGTAGTGCTTCAAAATTCTCCGAAAAAAAGGGTGTATCACTAGGGACACTGTGATTTTAGTCCATATTTTTAGTAAATGCTTTAGTACATGATTTTAGTACATTCTTAGAACGTCGCTTAAGCTGTTGCGACTCAAGTCGACAGCCCTTTTGTTACATATTCTTACTGACCGCAATTCTCTTCCTTTTTCATGAAATTTTCGATCAACTCAAGGGGTTTTACAGAATGTGAAAAGAAAAACCCATCTTGAAAGTATGAGCCTCAGAGCTCTTAAAACTAAGCTATAAGTCCTCGGTTGATCATTAAGTATTGTACTTAGCAAAGTCCATAGTTTGACCACTTGCAGCTCTACATTCAGCAAAAGATCCCATTTTATTTTGGAGCATCTCAAGTAAAGTGGGCCATCTCGTCTTAATAACCGATTGACAATGGCGTGGTTTTAAAAGCCATCTTCGTCCACTGTGTGGAGTATACAACGAATCGCTTTTATCCTTGATATTCGACACTGAGCCTGTGGGATAAAGCAGCAAAAGGATGTACACGTTTAAGGCGGCATTCACAAGTGGAGAGGTGCCTTTACCATGGTGTGCGGGATTGGAGACGGCCGACGAAGGTCGTGCTAGATGGAGAGGTTTGCTAATTGAGACCCTCGACTGTATCGCCATAAGAATAAAAGAAAATAACGATTCACCTCTTCCAAACACCAAATCGCTCGAGTCCACTACGCATCCCTTTGCAGACTACCATCCTTCCTTCGTCCGCTAAACTTCAATTCACCATTCTTTCTGATTACATCAAGCAGGGGAGTACTCTAAAGAAAACCCTTAAGTGCTCACTGGCCCACACACCCAAGTCTCAATCCCAACATGACGCACATCTACAAAGCGTACAAAGCGTACACCTAACCCGAACCTTAAATCACACCCGACATACTTCAACTCCCCGCAGTAGACCTCAATTTAACTCAAATTTCAAAAGTATCCGTTAATACCTTCCCGTAACCCTTGTTAATACAATTTCCATCTCCATTCCATGGTTCATTATGGAATCCCTTTAAAAACCACACAAAATAAGGAAAAACTCCTGAGTGGTGTAGTCGTAACCCGGCGCGATGGATGGAATCCGGGATCACACACAGAAAATCTCATTCCCCGGCTACATTCCATAACACATAAAACGCATGTTTCGCAAATACCACAAGAGGATCCCCGCCAAAGACTATGCACAGCTCCCCAGCATCCCCCCCGCCCACACACACACGATTATCATCCAGTTTCATCAGCGTAAAGATTAGGGACCATCACATTAATATTTCATGAAAATTTTGTATATTTACCTCCAATTGGATTCTGTGCCTGGAATACTAAATGCGTACCGCCCTCGCTGCTGTGTGTGTGTGTGAAGCCGATGTAAGGAGATACATTTGGCAGTTCAACGCCATCTTCATAACCGTGCTCGGAGTCGTCTTTATCCTCGCCGGGATCTGTGTGAGGTTAGTCAAAGAATCGAGGAATGAAACCTGCGGTGAGGGGGAAACGAACACCATGGACAGACGCCACCGTCGATGTTGATAATGATGATGATGATGTTGGTTACCGGTGCTGTAGTTCCATTCTCGAACTTCATGAAGCACCAACGGCAAAAAAACACGATTCACCTTCAATTCATTCATCGCATTCCACCCACTCACCTCTGTACACAGCGGCAGACACCG
The DNA here is from genome assembly GCA_930367185.1 of Myathropa florea. Taxonomy (NCBI): domain Eukaryota; kingdom Metazoa; phylum Arthropoda; class Insecta; order Diptera; family Syrphidae; genus Myathropa; species Myathropa florea. The sequence goes on along the minus strand of OV884004.1, from coordinate 99,064,421 downwards.
AAAAAGATTGCCCTTGTGAATTTTTAAGATTTTTTCGCATTCCTCTCGTTTTTTTTTGTTTTGCTTGGTTTTTCTTCTTCTGCTCTCGGTTATCGTAGACATTATACGGTGAACCCGAAGTGGGGGGCTGCATGTGGTTTCACAGAAATGAATTTGACATTAGGTCCCCCAACTGGGATTCATATGAAATTGTATATTCACTCAATCTGCTCGTCGTCGGATGAATTCAATTTTAAGTGGCCGGCTGTGCTTTAAGTGGGTGGCGATGGCGAGAGTTGTACGGTGCTCGATTCTGTGAGAATCAAAAAGTGGGAATATGCAAAAATGTGAAATCATTGAAAAGGGACCGAGGACTCGGTTGATTTGGGTCCTTGTGGCAAAGGAACCCATCGAGGGGTCGCATTTCTTTATTTCAAATGGAAAGCATGATGCGGTCATGCGGCAACAAGCGATTTCTGCTCGGGATTGGTTTTGCGATTGAATGAAATGGTTACTCCTGGTTCCCTGGTGAATTACTACACATTATCTGATTGCAGGTATGTTTGTGACCATTTTTGGCATCTTTGTCGAAATTTTTTGACTGTGTTGGATGACAAAGGAGTCGATCGAATTCTGTATTCAGTGGGAAACCATTTGCTAGCTGCTGTAAGGCTGCTTTTGCTGCTTCGACGGGGACAGAATCCAGTGAAGTAGCAAAAATAGTTCTTCAAAACTGGGCATTTGCATGTATTCTTGACATTCGCAGACGAATCAGATAAATATGGACTGTAGCAACTTTGAGGTGAACAGAGCCTTTTCTCCTTCGAAAGTCCTCAATACAACCGGCAGGGTCTGAGAAACGATTTAAAACAAGAAACCTAACAAACTGTCAAATTCAAGTCAATCTGCCGGTTATGGGGCTTTAGTTAGCTGAAGCCAGAAGCAGATAACGTATGACGAGTATTTCCGAAATAAAGGATCAGACTCATAGAGCATAACTTTGACCGAGTAGTTCACAAGCAAAAAGTTTGAGTTGAGTTGAGTTAATAGATAAGTCGCCAAGTTGTTGTCTGCGAAATGCAGTGCTCTTGTGCGCCGTACAGACTTGACTGCCTTAAGTTCTTTTGCACACTCACACCGACAGTGGCGTAGTTTTCGACTAAAGCCAGGACCAGATAATATGGCTAACGTATGAGTATGTCCAAAATAAAGGACTACACTCAAAGAGGCTAATTTTGGTAATAATAATAATTCGGCGTTCACAAGCCAAAAGTTTTTGTTGAGTTCGTAGACGTTGTCGATAAACGATCAAGGAATGCAATTATGAAGGCATAAAACCAAGGACCAAGTTCACAGCAACGGTCTGAGCTTCCCTTATAAAAGAGAACATGAAGGGCTGCATAATTAAATCGGAAAGTAGCTTAAACTTCCATTAATGTAACGCAAGATCAGCCATTAACAGGCAGAAGTACCCATTTCAATGTTTCACTTTGAAATAGCGCTGTTATCGGGTATCCGACAATGTCTGTTATCGGGTACCCGACAATGTCTGTTATCGGGTACCCGACAATGTCTGTTATCGGGTATCCGACAATGTCTGTTATCGGGTATCCGACAATGTCTGTTATCGGGTACCCCACAATGTCTGTTATCGGGTACCCGACAATGTCTGTTATCGGGTACCCGACAATGTCTGTTATCGGGTACCCGACACTGTCTGTTATCGGGTACCCGACAATGTCTGTTATCGGGTACCCGACACTGTCTGTTATCGGGTACCCGACACTGTCTGTTATCGGGTACCCCACAATGTCTGTTATCGGGTACCCGACAATGTCTGTTATCGGGTACCCGACAATGTCTGTTATCGGGTACCCGACACTGTCTGTTATCGGGTACCCGACACTGTCTGTTATCGGGTACCCGACAATGTCTGTTATCGGGTACCCGACACTGTCTGTTATCGGGTAACCGACACTGTCTGTTATCGGGTACCCGACACTGTCTGTTATCGGGTACCCGACACTGTCTGTTATCGGGTACCCGACACTGTCTGTTATCGGGTACCCGACATTGTCTGTTATCGGGTACCCGACACTGTCTGTCATCGTGTACCGACAATGAATGTAAAAATTTTATAATGTACCCGCGTAATACTCGAACGTGCAGATACTCAGTTACCCGAGAAAAAACCCGGGAATCCGTATATCAAGAGCTCTACTTTGAATCTAGCATTTTTTTCCCCAAAACCCTCATGCCTTCTTCATCTTTGGGTGGCTCTACAGTGGGTGGTGGACCTCGGCCTATCTTCTACACTCGCGTTGGGTTGTACTCTTGGTTTTTTTCCTTTTCCCATGCATGTTTAAATTAAAGGTTTGCCATTTAAAGCAAATCGAAATTTCGTTCAGTCCAACTTGACTTCCAAAAACCCTGCCACTCACCAACTGTTGTGATTGTTGAATTAAAAATTTATTTAAAAACGCTCGTTTTTGCATTTCATATGATTATAACATCCGCCATGGACCTCTGCTTAACGAAATTGACAGCAAGTGTAAAACGACAATTGGTGGCAATCCATGAATACCGTTGACAGGACTTCGCTTTGATGAAGCCTATAATCGAACGAAATCATTTTCAACCGAACACAATAGTCACATGTGGAGTCATGACAATTTACAGGCCGTTAAGGAAATTGTAAAGCAAATACAAAATGTCACCATTGGAAAAGCACGCATTACTTCAAATGATGACATTTTATTTTTAAAACCGCTCAAAATTTGCAAGAATGCTGATGGAATTATTAAAAATCCAATGCGTTTTCCACGAAGGGTTTTTGATGCAAAACGATTTTAAATGCAGCTTTAAGGTCAATTGGTTCATAGTTTAAAGAACATAGAATTAACGTTAGATGCAATATGTACAATCACAACTTGTCGGATGACTTAAATGCTCTTAGGTTTGAGGTACACAAACTTTCATTAAATCATCTTCAAGAAACCTCAACAGTGTATACTGGGCAGAAGATAATCCGAAAGACTTATTCTTCTCGAAGCGACCAAGAATCTCTTTGTACTTACTAACTTAACAGGCTTACTACTTAACAACCCAAGGGTCCGAGCCTAAGATATCGCTGCCTTCTATCGTTGATGGTCCTGGGCACGCTGCTTTCAGTCATTAAGACCAAGCTGTCTTGCGTCAGCGATGACTTGGTCTTTATACCGGAGGTTCGGTCTCCCTCTCCTTCTCGAAACAGGAGACTCGGATTCGAAGACCCTATTAGCTGGAGCGTTGTTGTCCGTCTCCTTGTACACTTTGGAAAATATCCATGCTTCTGCGCCATATAAAAAGACTCGGACTCCTAAGATCTTGCATAGAGATATCATGAACTTTCGAGAGGGGGCTTCATTCCTCATTTGCTTTCTTAGCCTGAACACACCTCGATTGGCAGGAATAACCCTTCGATTTATCTCTGCGGTGGCGTTCTTGACTTTTAACTATTTCGAAGTTATATCTTACTTTAGTTACAATCTGTCCCATGCATCGATGTTGGTGGAGATTTGTATAGACCACATACAACCTTGGCCAAATGTATTAAGCACCCTTTAAGATTAGTTTTATCTTCAAAAAGCAAACAAATTAATAAAACGAGAGGAAACAGATAAAATCGTTTACAACCTCAGAGAGTGTCGCCCAAAACCATAAAATTCAAACTAATTATTTCTGATAAGTGATTTGGCAGCAAATACTAAATTTGGCCAAGGCTGTATATTACTTTGTCTTACCTTCTTTCACTCCGGGACCCTTCTTAGTCGCCTACTTCTTGATGCTCGCAAATGGGCCACTGACAGCCCGTACCGTCGCCTTGTCTAAACCCTTTTTGACACTTAAGGTCTCGGTGAAGTCTTTACCGATCTTGATGGAACAACGGGCATTCTCCATCATCATTCTTCGCCAGTTCTTAAAATTCGGCAGGCAGTCCATCGATACTGGCAGCCTTGTTGGACTACTGCTGGCGATTGCTGCCGTAATTTCGGTGAGTTTGAGAGGATGGTACTCTTGTCTACCATCGCCAAGAATATTCTGTCTGACAGTGGGATTTTATTCGTCATCCCATTTATACAATCTTCAGAAGTGGTATTTCCATATTCTCAGGACCGACAGTGATTCCACTACTGAATTCCTATACTTTTTCTTACAGGCTTTTGTTCGGGTGTCATGAACTTGACTCGTTCTTCTATTCCTACAGGATAACTTCCGAACATCGTTCTCTCAAATTCCTCGATTACACGCTTCTCATGGTCAAACCTTTTCTTTCAGAGGAGCCCGTGCTATACCCTCGTTTTCTGTTCGTAGAGCTCACAAACAGCCTCCTTGTTTTTTATAGCATCGTTTTGTATGATTTCTGCTTGACTTCATTTGCTCGTTGGTATTCATTACCGAACCAAAGGTTTCATTTTGGTGGCGGAATAAAGCCTAGCACTTCAGTTGTGGTCTTTTCGGATGGCTTCTTCTTCTGCACTTCTTCTGCAGCGGCATAGGACTTCGTGAGAGCTTAAGGGAGACTTGATCGGAAAATTCTCCTGCGACCACTTGCAATTGTTGCCGTGGGACGTTGCAGTACCGTAGTAAATGACACAGTTTTTTATCATTCTTTTGTCTGGCCTGTCCTACTGCATTTCTTGAGCTGTTATATCGCCGCTTGATTATGGTCATCTGGGATAGAGCTCGCGAAGACTGCAGCTATCATTCTTGACCAGACTCTTCATTGAAACTAAGAAGGGCCTCCTAGCTCAAAAGTTTAATAAAAATCTGCGCAACAGAGGACGTCCACGATTAAGGTGGTCCACAGAACTGGAGAAGGAAGCTGATTAACTTGATCTGCGAAATTGGAGGCAACTAGAAAAAGATTGTGCTACAGAGAGTGGTTTGGTGGATAAGGTCCAACTTCACTCCGGATTGTAGCGCCACAAGAAGAAGAAGAAGTTATAGTCACACTCGGTTACGAGTAGGTCCTATTTAACAAAAAGCAACCGCTCCCCAACGAGACAAATGATATTGTGGTGTGGTGTTGTAGCGCTGTTGCCTCCATCGTGTCATTCAGAAAGAAAGAGTGTTACCATCTCTGAAAGCCACTGACGTACATATAATTGCAATTGATCCTTCAATCATCAATCTAATCGTTCCCAAATTTGAATTTCCACTTACGATTGAAGCACTTTCCCCGTCGTATTTTCAAGGAATCTCTCCAAAAACAACTGAAAAGCAGGACCAACCGAACAAGTCCACAAACCCTTCCGGACTTCAGGTGAAATTCCGACAATCTCTCAGTCACTCGCCTCAATCAAAGTGTGCTCCGTCCACTGCAGTCCTAATTATGATTGCACACCAAAATGAAAAGAATCCACTCCATGCGGGGGTGGCCGAATGAATGAATGCTGTGATTTTCCTCAACCCCTGGTGGCAGGTGGCAGACGATGAAGCAACCATTGGACAGAACTTAAGCAAATCCAGTGGTCACCGATAGCACTTCGTCTGCACTCAATTATTTATCCAGATGCGGTTAAACAATGAGAATTGCTTCTCGATTGGATTTTGCGACGGTTGTGTTGGGTATGCTGCGGTATCTGAGTACTGTAACTGTTGCGACAAGCTGTGGTGGCTCGTGGTGTTCCATATTGCCACCGATGTACTGTGGGTTAAAGGGATTTTCTCCTCCGCCACTCACACACACAGGCACACAGGCACACGGTGTTCGCAATTCCAATTCCGATACGTGGTTGCAGTTGTATTAAGCAGAGAGGAGTGCCCCAGTGCGCCAACACAACGAACAGGGTAACCGCCACGCCTGAGTGTAATGTTGACTGAGATGTGGGCTTAAAGTATGTCCTTGTCGGCAGTGAAAGTAGCTGGTTGTGCTGGTGTGGGATCAGGTAAATTGCATTAATTAACAAGGCATTCGATGGCACTTCCACCGGACACACAATCGGCCGCATTGCATTTTCTTAATTTGCATGAAATGTGTGCACAAAGGAGATTAGCATCATGCGAAATTAATGAAACGCATCCTTCGGATGGATGAGAGTGTGTGTGTGTGACATAAGAGAGGAGATAAGAGATGAGGTTTGTTTGGAGAGGAGTGACTGGGGAAGCAAGTCAAGGCTGAGGGAATACAAATTGAATCGTCGTCGGTGTCCGTAGGGAGTTGGCTCCGTTCCTGAATGTCAACGTCTTATGACCTCTGCTCTTTCTTGCCTTGGCCCATCTTAACAAGATTGTCATCTCCATTCAAGTGGCATCATCTCTCCTCAGCATCATCAATTAATGTCCCACCTCAGGATGACACGAAACTGGCCTAATTATCATTCCTGCTGTTCTCCATTCCATCTGCCTCCATCGGAAGATAAAAATCAGTTATCCTCGACCCGGATTTTTTGCTACTGTTTCCCTCGCAAAGGCACCGCACCCCTCACTCAGCTCAGTCGTCCATGCAAAACACATTGTCAACTTCATGTCATCCCATAAACTCGGCGAAACAAGACGAGCAGCGACACACGACACACGACACGACACGAACCCTAACGTATCGTCAATTTGTAAGGACTCTTCGCTTCGAATGCGCGCGGGATCACATTAATAAATTTCTTAACACCGAAACCGTTCTAAATGATGTTACAGTCGTTATCCTGCCGCCGCACCATACACACACATTCACCCGCCCACCCTTCGATCCATTCCCATCCCCCGCCCAGTGACATATCTCCGGCAATCATCCGCATTAAGTCGTACCGTATGTGTGCGCTGAGTACACGCCGACAAGATAGAAGAAGGAGGATAAAAACAAGAAAGAAAAGATTCCCGCTCCCACCGCAACCAGCACCAGCTGACGAGGGGGTTGCTGCCGCTCCCGCTGTTGTGTGCGGTGTTCTTTTGACGTTATCCTGCCTGGAAAGACAATAAATTATTATTGAAAGGAAATAAGATTAATGACAGTTTGTCGAAGGTGCAAATGATAGTAACAAAGCGGGGACATGAATAAAAACGAGAATGACGAGAGGCAAAGCTTAACAAAGATGCGTCGGAGGTGGGCTGGGCGGGCACTCACTGCCAGCCACAGACGCTGGGTGGTCGCCGATGGTAAATCTGTATTTTATGCATCTACCACACCTTGTGTCAGTGTGTGTGTCGATGTTCCGGGGCCAACCAACGTCTAAGGACGCTATTTATAACTTTGTCATGATAAATCTTATCTTTTGGAAAATTTCCATAAACATATCATCCCTGGATGATGTGCGGTGGTTTAGTGCCACTGCTGAGTTTTGGGAGCGGGAGATGTGCTCATATCCTGACAAGGATACTGGCTAGTTGATGGTGCTTTTGTTTGGTCCCTGGATGAGATGACAGGATGCCCCAAATTAATTGAATGTGATTAGGAACATATAATCTATTTTCCGTACTATCACACGTGTGTGTGAGGGAGAGTGTGAACATCGGAAGCAGCAGCTAAGCGATCTGATATCTCAGGCTAAATGGGGTTGAACGTTGCAAATGAGCTTGAAAGGTGCACACACGTATCCACACGTATTCATCTTCGTAAAGTAATTAGATTCTGTTTGAGTTTCTTTCTGTTGCTTTTTTCGTTTACTCCTTTGGGGGGGGGGGGGGGGGGGGAGGGAATCTGTTGACAGGGTGATAAGTAAGAGGATGAGATACTTTTATAATTAGCTTATATATTTTTTGGTGGAGAGTCTCCGAAGTTCAGAGGTGCCTGCAAAACAACACAGTCTGAATGTGGGTCATCTTTCTATTTTTATAAAGGAACTAAAGTATTTAGGGTGCCATGTCCCCTTCTTTTTCCAGGGGGTCCAAGTTGTCGCAGTGTTCTTAACATGTGTGAAAAATTTCATAATTATCCGTCGAATGCTTGCTGATAGATGCGAATTTCTGTTTTTTCTATAGCCTCTGACCGAGTCCTGAACGATCGGTGCTAACATTGTCAAAAATTGCATAAGGATCGGTGCAATTGCTCAGAAGTTTATCCCACACATATAAACGAACCTCAAAATTTTATATTTATAGGTAAAATGGTAAAATGGTGGGCGCCGTGGCGTAGTGGGTAAATGCGTCGACTCCTACGCTTGATGTTCTCGGTTCGTTTCCCGAAAAAAAAACAATAAGCATTTTTTCACGGCTCCACCTCTTTCGAGTCACTGACAATGTACAAAGAGTATAACTGTCTAGAAAGAGCTTCTCCATCTCGCCGTTCGGATTCGGCATTAAACTGTAGGTCCCCTCCACTCGTGAAAAAAACAATAGCACTCTCAACACTAATGGCTGCTGAGAAAAAGGCCCAGGTCCACCTCGGACTGTAGCGCCGCCATTATTATTATTATTAAAATGGTAAAATAATAATTAAGAGTTGAGGTTGGCTCGCGTCGTCTCTTAGAACTTGCACATTCGTGACTTCAGGTGACTCTGTGTCATCTACTTTCGCTTAGACATGAGGATGACTATGAAACACTAAATAATGACATAGCTCGAATTCTTATAAACCAAAACGCATAAAAATGCCCAAGACACTCTTGACAACCTCCTCTTATTGCGTGCAAAGTTTCATTGAAATCGGTCCAGCCGTTTCGGAGATTAGCCCGAAAAATCAGACAGACAGACATAGATTTGCATACACACTACATTAAACATCTTTGCCTGAATCAATCAATTATTCACACACAAAAAACAAATACACTTGCCGGCAAGCGCGAATAAAACGTGCACATATACGTTTGTGTTTAAAAGATAAAAAAAAAAATTTCAATTCACAAGCTAAGCGCCGGAATGTTTACACAGTTGGCCCGACACGATTGGGAAATGGCGGCGCTACAGTCCGAGGTGGACCTGGGCCTAGCTGCTCAGCAACCACTCGTGTTGTGCGTGCTATTGTTCTCTCACGAGCGGAGGGGACCTACAGTGTAATGCTGACTCCAAACGGCGAGATGGAGAAGCTTTTTCTAGACAGTTATACTCTTTGTACATTGTTAGTGACTCGAAAGCGGTGGAGGCGTGAAAAAATGTTTAGTGTTTTTTTCGGGAATCGAATCAACAACATCGAGCGTAGGAGTCGACGCACCTACCTACAACGCCACTACGTCCAAAAACGAATCAACCGCTGTTAATTTTTGCAAAAGGTCCATACGATCGTCTGTCGAGAAGAAGAGCACTAGATATGAGAATAAACAGATAATTCTCAGCATCCTGCACGAGGTCACTTGACATGATTCCATTGCCAAAAGAACTTACACGAACTGCTCACAATTCAAAATTTTTCTCAGCTCCTCACATCAGGCACGTCCTTATCTCAGCATGCACCCATATGCATCCAATTTTCCGATTCCGCAGATACGAAGGCGAACCGAAACGTCTTAGCAAATACGACATGTCCTCATTACTCGGAGCTTGATAAGATCTCATCTAAGCCGTCGTTACTTCTCATAGAAAACACATTCAAAGCAGTGTACTGCATTTACACGTGTTTCCTTTTACAAGTTCCCTCGAGTGGGACCCCTATTCTTGCCCCCACCCCCTCACTCAGCAGCACAATGCACTTAACGCAGCTCCAACAAAAGTGCATACTCGTGTCGGGGAGAACAAAACTCCCTGCCGATAAACTTTTGCCGTGTATCTTCCGGACCGAAACGGTTGTGTGTGTGTTCGGAAGAGTTGTGCGTACTTCTTCGAGGAGTCTCATTTCTCGAGCCCCCCCTCCGCACCCGAGGGGAGCAGCAAACGACCGAGGACGCACGGAAAGAAGTCTTCTTCACAGAAAATTATGCAAATCAGGTGAATTTAAAAAGATAATGCATAAATTGTCGGTCGGTTGCGACGTCGACTACCCGACGACTGTGCGACGCTAGATACACCACAGCCACCAGCTTCCTCCCTATCCGCCGCCATTAGGCACCGCACTCATTCGAACAGAATTAAGAGATGAAATAATTCTGATAAGACTTCTTTAGCGTCGTTTGGCGGAGGGCGGGGCTGGCAGGATAATGCTGCACATAAAATGAAATGCCAGAGGGTAACGCTTTTACGGGTTAAGCTAATAAATTTACTTGGCTTAGTCTTAAAGCTGCAGCAAATCTAGAATTCCCCCACTCTTCTCACTCCCGTGGGGTGCCAATGACGGCGGTGAGTGGAGTGGGCTTGTCCTCAACCTCTGACGGATTTAATAATTTGTATCTCACGGAAATTTAATTCAAAGAGAACCTCTCGTCCACCCCTTCGTATCACAGAGATCCTTTCATTCAATATCGATACTTTACGAGGAGCAAGGACGAGGACGACACCAGCAACAACAACAACAGCAGCAATGATACGCTGGGAACTATAACAAGTGTTGACAGTCAGGAATGTGTGTGGTTCAATAACATTTTATATATCAAAAGGAACGAAGAGCCAGAGACATACCTCGGCTTCAATATGCCATGCATTTCTGTATACCAACCGCACAAACAGGATACACACCCATAGACCGACAGAGCGACAAAGCGACAGAGCGATAGAGTTGTGCACATTCAATCGAAGAAAAGGACTCACAGAGGATGTGTAGTTCTTGTTGTCTATCTCAAACGAGGGCTGGGTTTTGTTTTTATTTTCCGGAAAGAAATGGCTTTTAAGGAACTTTGTGGGAAATTGTATCTTCGCATGGCATCCGTTTGGAATGAGTGCAAAACGAAGGAGCTTGCTGTTGCGTGAATATGTGCGAAAAAATAAAATCTAATAGCCATCCACTGGCGTGGTGCGGTGCAGGGACTTCCAACAATTTGACGTACTATTTGGTTTATTCGAATGCAAATAGTTCCGTTTTGAGATGGTTATGTTACTTTCATTGCTTTTGGTGTTTTGTCCGCCCCTTTTTTCGGGGCGGGGGATGTGCATTTCGCATGGATCATTAAACACGAAGCGATTTGTGAGATTGTTGCAATTCACGGAGACGGAGTTTGCTGTCGGAAGCTGATGAAAACAATTTACTTTCTGAATTCGTAAGCGGAGTAAGTTGAAGGTTCAATTTTAAACCAATTATGAGATCAGTGAGAAGAAACTGATGCGTCTAGGACTGTGTTTTTCAAGAAATTTGAATAATGGATTGTCGGAAGGTGGTAGACATCTGGTTTGAAATCATTTCCAGAGGACGGTGAGATTAGTCACGTAGGTGGGCAAGGTTGACTTCCATAACCTTGAAAACAAGGTGTTACTAACCACACACGACTGGATGGCGCAGCTGGTAGAGTGCCTGCAGCAAGTTGGAAGGGTCCCAGGTTCGAATCCCAGTGAAATCGAATCTAGTCCAGTCACCATTTGCCGTTGGGATCAAATTAATAGCACAGGAGTAGGTTGCTACCTGCCCGTACAATGGACCAGTTTTGAATCTGAAGGCTCCAGTAGTGTTTCAGAAAATTCTCCGAAACAAGACCAAATCCCTTATATCCAACAACAAGGAAAGCATACGCATCTTAACAGAGGTTCTCACTGGCCACTGCACGATAGGTGCAATGGCTAAGAGACTAAACCTCCCGACGAACGATTTCTGTAGGAGCTGTATGGATGAAGAAGAAATTGAATCAGTGTAGCACCTCCTCTGCTACTGTCCTGCTCTACAAGAACGATGGCTTACTCACTTAAAAGCAAGGTTCTTTCACGAGCTCAGCGAAGGTGGCGAAGGCGAAGGCAAAGGCGAAGGCGAAGGCGAAGGCGAAGGCGAAGGCGAAGGCGAAGGCGAAGGCGAAGGCGAAGGCGAAGGCGAAGGCGAAGGCGAAGGCGAAGGCGAAGGCGAAGGCGAAGGCGAAGGCGAAGGCGAAGGCGAAGGCGAAGGCGAAGGCGAAGGCGAAGGCGAAGGCGAAGGCGAAGGCGAAGGCGAAGGCGAAGGCGAAGGCGAAGGCGAAGGCGAAGGCGAAGGCGAAGGCGAAGGCGAAGGCGAAGGCGAAGGCGAAGGCGAAGGCGAAGGCGAAGGCGAAGGCGAAGGCGAAGGCGAAGGCGAAGGCGAAGGCGAAGGCGAAGGCGAAGGCGAAGGCGAAGTCGAAGGTGAAGGCGAAGGCGAAGGCGAAGGCGAAGGCGAAGGCGAAGGCGAAGGCGAAGGCGAAGGCGAAGGCGAAGGCGAAGGCGAAGGCGAAGGCGAAGGCGAAGGCGAAGGCGAAGGCGAAGGCGAAGGCGAAGGCGAAGGCGAAGGCGAAGGCGAAGGCGAAGGCGAAGGCGAAGGCGAAGGCGAAGGCGAAGGCGAAGGCGAAGGCGAAGGCGAAGGCGAAGGCGAAGGCGAAGGCGAAGGCGAAGGCGAAGGCGAAGGCGAAGGCGAAGGCGAAGGCGAAGGCGAAGGCGAAGGCGAAGGCGAAGGCGAAGGCGAAGGCGATGGCGAAGGCGAAGGTCCCTGACCTCAGGAAATTTTTAACAAGATCGGGGTGGTTTTGATAATTGCATGCTGACCCAGCTTTAACCTCGCAAAACATGCAATCCTTACAGGGCATACACAATGGGCCTCCACGGCCTCTGGGCGTACTTGCTGGCAATAGCATAAAGCTCTCCTAACCTAACCTAACCTAGACATCGAATAAGACATCCACAATTGATTCAAAAGACAATAAGATATAAGGAGTAAGCGGAGAACAGTTCAGGCTATGCAGGGGCATCAATTTAATTATGCTCCTGAGGATTCAATGCCTCTAATGGGTTTACGTTGTCAAATACGTCGCAACTACAATATTTATCCAATCCGAGTAAAATTTCAGAGTTGAGCTCCAGTTCCAATGAACACCCCATCAAATCTCTCTCTTTTTCTGACTTTGATTGCAAGTATAAAGCAGTTAAACTGAGGAACACATTCAACTTGTTCGATGCCACACTGCCCCCGCAAGGACATTCCCCACCGAAATTTTCTAGAAATACTACTGATCCGTTGAATTCCGTAAATCAGCAGAGGAAAACATGGCTAGACCGTCCACTAATCTCTGGACTGTTATCTCATTTTGCTTTTAACTTTCCTAGCGACCTATTGGGTCACTTGCAAAAAGTGTTCTTTGCAACGTGTGCACGTTCTTCTCCGCGTTTCTGTCTGAAATAGCAAAACCTTTCGTCAGCAACCAGTCCACGTAATTGTGCATACAGCTATCCCCACTAAGCACACACTCGAAAAATCAAAACAATTTCACAATAACACACTTTTTTACCGATTTCACCGTCAGGTCCAAAGAGGTACGGCTTAAGCCTCGCTCACTCGCCTTTTTTCTCGCGGCAGAAAACAAAAGGATTGACCTCAAAAGAGCGCGCACAAATCCATTTAATGTCCGCAAAGAATTAATGCCCCTCGTTGACTTATTCAACCGGATTTTCGAGAAAAAAAAAAACCGTGCCAATCGACCGACCAATTGGCTTCATTATCCCCTTCCTCTGTGAATGAAAAAATAGCAGAATCATACTCTATCCACGTATGGCCGTTCAAAAAGTTAAAACAAAAGAAAAAAAAAAACCGAACCAAATAATATTTTTATTTGCAACGAAAGATCACCGGCATCCGCGGACATCCCCTCGTTAGCGCGGAGAAGTTATAGCGCGCGAACCGAATCCACCTCTCCGGCGTAATTACATCTCGGCTATTTGTTTAAATCAAGCAAATTATTCACGCAGTTCAGGAAAAAAGGATGCATTCTACTTATTGGATTCAATTTTAAAGCGTTCATCAAAAACACCGCAACGCCAACGCTGCCGCGCTGCACGGAGGGCAGCAATAATTTCCAACTAATTTGTGGTAAGCCACCGATACGTGAGCGACCATGAGTTATGGACGATAAGCACAGGACATTACCACTTTAATTCGCCGCGCCGCCACCGTCATGCTGAGGGAGATCAGTGTCACCCCCTTAGGAGTCGGCTGATGTCCGCTCTCCGTGTGATGGAGGAGCGACGTTGCGTTGTCGGTTGGCTGGTGTGAGGGCGTTTAATATGAGCTCGCCGCGATTACCGACCGACCGAAGGACACACTCGTAGAGTAAACTTTTAATTAAACGGATTTTCTGATTTATATCTACGGGATATCTGCATGTTACTCGCACACATTGCCTCCCCCTCGCTCGGCCCGGGGACGCGCCAGGCACTCGCTCGTCTGGGCGGGTAAGTGCGACATTCTTCAGCGATTAATCGTTTTTCTGTAGATTTATTGTGTCACCGAGTGATTTGTGGTTAAATTACTGGATTTGGCGAGAGAAAGAGAGTGGATTGCTCCACAAATTACGACTAAATGTGCCAAACGTCCTCCTCTCAGCGCCCGCCCAACGCCTGGACGGCTCTAAGGGCGCACCACATTATTTACACCTTTTGGTACAATTAAATTGTCACACTGACTGCTCGCGACTTTAATGACATCTCTCGACGCGGCAGCGGTGTCACGTTGGGGTGGCGGAGTGGGGGAGTGGGGGAGTGTGGGTGTCGCCCCACCGGAAGTGCCAGAAGTGGCGGCGGCAGTGGTTTATACTTCTGCGGGCGCAGAAGGCAGTACACATTTGCGGCTGCCGGTGAACTTGGTTGACACCACCGGCACGAGACTTTTTATGGCACACAGTTCGCAGGAATTTCATTTGTGCATGTAATGCAGATAATACGATCGCGCATTCCGTGTGTGAGACACGAAAGGTGTGTGCCCTCGCCGGGATTGCCGTCGCCGTCGTCGTCATTGTTCTCCCCATCGGAGTGCTCCCCATACGGCGCGGCGCTTGTATTTATTCGTATAATTATGCTTGGAATGTTGTTTATGAAAATTTTTGCACACGCGCCAGATAGTGCCAGTGTCGAGGCGGAATAGTTTGGCACATCCCGCGATGAAATGTGAAAACTCGTCCGCGTGCACCTTGCGCGAGGCACAAACCAACTGCCAACTGCCGACTGTCGACCTGCGACTGGGTGGCAGCATTCGTTCGGAGACATTTTTGTGAGTTTTGGTGTTTTAATTAAACTGGGTCAAAGTAAATGTAGCGGAAAATTGCACAGCGGGACACCGAGGTGCTCTGCGGTGGGAATTGTTTATGCCAATTGAGGAAGGACATAAAGTCGGGTGCGAATCGCGCGGTGGGCGGGTACTCAAAATGAGATAAGTTTGCTCTGTTTAAGTGGTTCGTGACGGTGTTATCCGCTTATCCACCTGAGCGCCATCAAATCGTACGATTTTGTGGCTTCACTTGGAGGTGTGATTTTATTTCATTGCGCGATTTACAGGATTTTCGTTGTTGGCTGGTGGTTGCTGCTGGTGCTGGTGCTGGTGGTGATAACCGCCTTTGGGTGCATAAAACCGTCTTAAAACGGAGTAATTCACGGGATTGAAACTATCGTGACAGAAGGCAACTGAGTGTCAGATCTCCATATTATCTTTATCACAGCTTTCAATTCCGTGTTTTATAACCTTCAGTCGAACTCAGTGGAGGTTCTTAAAATTGAGTCTTCCTGGGATTTTCTGAAATTTTTAATTTTCTATTTTAACTCTTTTAATAAACTTCAGAGCGATGGAAGTTTTCTTCGACTCCATTCAGCGAACAGAAGATTTACCCAAAGTTTGGCAAACCGTAAAGCGAATGATGACTTTTTAGAGCCAAAATTGTCCAAAATTGTGTTCAAAAGAGCATCTTCAGCTCTCAAGTTTCATCTCAAAAAGAAAATGAAAAAATCTCCAAACTTCTGGCTCATTCCGAAAATTGTGAAAAATTTTGACCAAGGTTTGATGGCGGCATATAAGGCGATGTTGCATAGAAGGACGAGAGCGGTTTGTGAGTTCTACGAACTTATAAAAGGGAAGAGCACCGGAAAAAGAAAGATAAAATTCGGACAGAGGCTTGTTGGGACTAGGAGTGAAAACTCGTAGTAAAGTCGCAGTCGACTCTCCGTGGACTGTTAAACGATAATGAACACGCTGTCAGGCAAAATGTTTCACTTAACACAATAAACGATGATAGAAGAGAATACCGTTCCCCCGACCTAGACGAGGTCAAGATAATGAATAAAGCTGCTGGGTGTAGACTGACTGTTTACAGAATTTTTTAAAGCAGCGGCGCATGCGCCTACTCATCTCTAAGATATGGTCGGAGGAAAGCAAGCCCGACGAGTGGAAGCTCAGTATCATTTGCCTGGTCCATAAGAAAGGATACCCGTCTGACTGCGCCAACATGACGTACAAGATCTTTTCTGCCGTTCTGTGTGAACTCCTAAAACCTTTCCACATCAAGCTGATATGTCTGTATTAGTGTGGTTTCAGGCCAGGGAAGTCCATCATCGGCCAAGAAAGTCCACCATCGGCCAGATCTTCACACTACTGCAGATCCAGAAAAGACCCAAGAAATGCAAATTGACACACACCACCTATTCGTCGATTTCAAGGCCGCGTGCATAGAGACGGGCTATACAGCGCCATGTCTAGTTTTGACATTCCTCCCAAACTCGTCAGACTGAGCAGGACGACGATGGAGAACTCTCGCTGCTCCATCAAGGTCGGTAACGAACTCACCGAGACCTTCAATGTCAAAAATTGATTTAGACAAGGCGACACGCTGTCATGTGACTTTTTCAACATCGTTCTTGAGAAGATCGTGCAAACTCACTGGCCAACACAAGAGGCACGATCTTCCAAAAGTCTGTTCAACTGCCAGCTTACGCGGATGACATTGACGTGATTGGGCGAACACAGCGAGCCGTCAATGAAATGGAAGCGGCTAAAATTGGTCTGGCGGTACAAAAAAATGAGGACAAAACCAAGTATATGCTGTCGTCGAGAAAGGACACACAACATCGACGACTTGGCCAGAACGTCACACAAGTCGAGGGGGACCTCGACCGGCTTGGTGTGCGAAACAGGAGACAGTTGGCGAAAGATCGTGCTGGCTGGAGACACATGTTGAGTGAGGCGCAGGCCCACCTCGGACTCTAGCGCCCTAAGAAGAAGAAGATGTGGCAATTTTGATTGTTAACGTAGCCATCGAGATGAAAATGCACCTCGTCAGAAAAGATAGTTTTTCGCCTTAAAACGTTGGCCAATCAAAACTGCTCTAAGGCACAAACTGCGAAGCGATGACGAAGTGGATGATCGCGCGCCTACAGTTGCTGAGTCAATTGGCCCTTGTAAGCGAATAATCCGAGATCTCTGTGTAGAATTCTCCTCAGGCTAGTGCGTGATGATGAGCTGTTGAGATCGTATACGAAACCGATGGTACACACTGGTAAAGAAGGACTTCAGTCAATTGGAGGTAGATGGCTAAAGATTGAATCAGCTGGAAAGGCTTGTTAGTTGCAACTCAGATCTATCGCAGATTGTAGCGCCATCAGAACAAGAAGAGGAATGTGATGAAGAAGAGGAAGAAAAATAAGTTAGTTAGTAAGGCCTTGTAGGTCGCATGGACAACTTAGCTTCAGCCCGGTGCCACGATGCCACATCAACTGACTGGCCAGTATCACTTTTTCTTTTTTTTTTCTCGTTAATGATTCATGCATGAGACCGACGTGACAGGCTCTGGTCTGAGGACTTTCCTTTATAAGGCCAATTAACCGACTCCGCGCCCGTGAGACGACTCAATAGGGGATGCGTTCATTCGAGAAAATGCATTAATCGAATATATCCTTACGATTCTAATGCTCATTGGTATTGTTCCTCGTTTTTCTTAGAGCAAGTTCTCCTACTTTTGCTGGGGATTTCCAAGCTTAATCAGCATATTCGATAAAGTCAAAAGAAGATACACTCTCAGGTCTTCGAACGCGTTCTCAATCCCATGACCGTCTTGAACTATCGTTCCTTAGGCGCTGTTAACTGAAACTTAACCGTCACAATTGATTCCGAAAGTTCACC
The DNA here is from genome assembly GCA_930367185.1 of Myathropa florea. Lineage (NCBI taxonomy): Eukaryota > Metazoa > Arthropoda > Insecta > Diptera > Syrphidae > Myathropa > Myathropa florea. The sequence goes on along the minus strand of OV884004.1, from coordinate 99,046,582 downwards.
TAGGGATGTTCCAATAAAAGGTAAAAAAGCAGAGATACGAGTACTTTCGCCTTCTTCACTTATTGTCCGCCTCATCAAACTCAAAACGAAGTTCATATCCGACGCAGCATCCACGGTACCTTCCAAAAATGTCGTCTTCTTTTCAAAAACCCTCCCGAATCCAGGCTCAAGATGTCAATGGATACAGCCTCCCTTCCCTGACAAGGCGTGTTCCACAGACTTTTCATTTCCACGGGACTAAAGTTTTTTTCCTCTCTCCCCTCGAAAAGTTCACTTGCATTTCAAATGCAACTCGGAACTTATTTATGCGCACAGAATTCGAGAAGGAAAAGTTTCGGGTCAGCCAGTGTGTCAGTGTGCAAATGACACATTCCTGGCAGAGCCCAACTGCAGTGATTGACGCTGGAAGGGGGGCAAAACAGAAACAGAAAAAAAAAGGAAACTTCTCTGGGCAGTGGCAGTGTTGCATTAAGTTTGGTACCAAGAAATGTTCATCCATCCAGGGGAGTCTGGGCGATGTTGCCGGATGCGTTGTTGTTGCTGGGTGTTGCAATTGTATCTGTAAGTGGGATGTTAAAAGTTACTTCGTGCGACTTTCGGATAAGGACTGCATGAAGGAACTTTAATTGGTTAATGGTCAGTTGGCCTGGTCAAGTGGCAGATAGGAAATGTACTCTTTGATGAATTGATTACTTTGATGCAAATTGGAAGGAGAATCTTTGACGGATAGATCGTGAGTGGCTGATGTGCTGCTCGCTTTTAGGGGGAGAAATCATCTGGAGTCAATTTTTGAGCTTCATTTCGACCATTAGTTCTTTTGGCGGGAAAATATTCAACAGAAGCCCGCTGAGAAAACAAATTAACTCATAAAAACATACAAACATACATTCATACATACATACAAACTGGCTTTAGAGTGGACAATCGTGAGTAAACAAGGAAAAGGCAGCCAGGAAGTCTTGAGAATGATGTCAAAAGGATTCAACGTCATTGGAGAGCCTCTAGTCGTTGTTCGCCGACCAAGTTAAGACCCTCGAATGCTTCCCAAGGCGATCTGTTGAGTATCTTGTGCTGAAGATCGCTCGAAACTTGACGTTGAAGACAATTTTTCAAGTAAAGTGATGTCCTAGCCTCGACTATACATCATGCTTGTGAATCCAGCCTCGCATCAATTTGTCATTAACTCCCCCAAAAGGAAGCCTCCCGCTTTATTGGCCAACTCGAGCCTCACCAAAATTCAATACAATCTCTCAAGGCATTTGCTGACATCAACCCCCTAGGAGAACTCTCCTAATTAACTGGAAAACCATTCACCGACTGAATGATGTCCTCGATTTGCATTAATTGCACCAAAAGGCCCTCCTCCATCTACCACCACTGGCTAACTTACGCTTACGCAGATTTATTGCCGAAGTAATTCAAGCCCACATTCAGAAAACCATTCGCTCCATCGAAACACAAAGCCTCGTCAAGGCATTCCTCCGCCACATAACCCTCTCCGGATGCCAGAGGACACTCAAATCGAACGTCAGCAGCCTTATACAATTATGTCGAAAAATACCAAATCCTGAACAAATACCAATTTGGATTCCGCAAAAACAAAAGCATTAACCGATTGTTAGGAGACTTTGCAAACAAAATATATCAAAGCTTAGATAAAAATCACAACTCACTGGTCTTATTCATTGACTTCAAGAAAGCGTTTGATACATTAAGTCACAAGCAAATCCTGAGACAATTAGAAAAGATAGGAATAAGAGAAGGCATTTTGGCGTGGTTTGAGAGTTATCTATGTAACAGGTCATTCAAAGTTAAAATTGGTAGCTTCTTTAGCGAAGAAAAAAAAGTATCATATGGTGTCCCACAGGGATCAAAACTGGGACCGCTTTTGTTTATTATCTACGTCAACGATCTAATGTCAGTGCTAAAGTATAGTACGGGATACGCGTATGCAGACGACACAGCGATAGTAGTTAGCCATAGGATCGTAGACGAAGCGTTAAAAATGTTGCAACTCGATTTTAATGGAGTTACAGCTTGGTGTCACGACCATGGATTAATTATCAACGCACTGAAGACACAGGTAATGCACATTCGTCCGCCGCATATCCCAGAAACGAAACTAAAGATCAAAATGCATGACTTAGATTGCTTGCACAGAAGTGGTAATAATGAACTTATAAGTGAAGATGACAACTGCAAGTACATAGATATCGTATCAACATACAAATATCTTGGATTGATTGTTGACTGTAACTTTAAGTGGAAGAACCATATAGAAGCGCTTAAGAAGAAGTTATATCAGGCAGCTTATGCACTTTTCCATCTTAGCGACAAATGTACACATATCGTTCTTAAACAATGTTATTTCGGATTGGTAGAATCGCATATTAGATACGGCATACTAGCATGGGGAAGAACTTCGCAAATGCAACAACTGCAAAAGGTACAGACACGACTACAAAAAATAATACAAAAAGCAAGTGGAAACCAAGCAACAAATATGCTGAACATCATACAGATTCACAATCTCGAAATGATGGCCAATTTTTACAACGATACCGCCTATAGGATCCAGACGCAGCAAACTATCAACACCAGAAGACGACAACACCAACTATATGAAATACCGAGGTTCTGGAACGAATATGGTCGAAGAACATACAAAGTAGCAGTCCCAACGATATTAAACAGCCTCCCAAGAGAGTACCGCAACATCACGACAACTGAAGCGCTGAAACAGATTAAACAAATGTATCTACAACAATAAAAATGTCAAAAAAAAAAAAAAAAAAAAAAAAAAAAAAAAAAAAAAAAAAAAAAAAAATTCAATTATCTATTATATATGTCTTTATTTTCCATTTGTTATTTATTGGTGTAATGTATATTTGTATCCATTAATTTAAATTTATCTATTTTTTTATATAATTAATTAATTCTTATAAAATCTAACTAACTTACTTTGAATTCAACAACAATAATACTAAAAACAAATATTGTACTCAGTCTTCTGCAGACAAGCCCTTCTGGCTTTGCAGATATTGTAATTAAGATACATTTTATTAAATAAAAAAAGAAAAAAATTCAATTCAATTCAATTCAATTCCCCCCCCCCCCCCCCCCCCTCCCCTCCCTCGGCCTTGATCCTTTACTGATAATTCGTTGTGGTAATTTTCTTCGGCGAAATAAAGAATTGTCCCTTTTTACATGGTTCGTCCTTTCGGTCTTCGTGCAATCCCTCTGTCACTGCGAATGGAGGACACGAATTTATCTCTGTTCCTGTTGGCAGGTTTTCTTTTGGGTTCGCCTCAATATCCAGCACTCAATGCCCTGGCATCAGGACAATTTGTTCGTAGTAAATCGCTGTAATTTCTCATCGTGATTTTGTCATTGTTCATTCAGGTCCTTGTCATAAGGTTTACTCAATTTATTCCCCATGTCCCGGGAGGCTGTGTCTGTTGACATGGGTTCCCTCGTATGTGTGCCTCTTCGTATACGAGGGATTTTAACTGTAACTCATTGTATGGGGGGGTGGGGGTGTATGTGTGGATGTGTTTGTTAAGACTCCTGCAAAAGAACAAAAAAAAAACTGTGTATGTTTGCGCAAAAATCTGGAGACATACTTAGCACGGATGCCGGCATTAAATGACAAACTTTGACAATCTTCTTTAAACGGACACAGTATGGTGGGAAAGTGGAGATACACTCGGGAAAATTCGCATCCTTCTTTAATGTTTGAAGGGATTCACATTGAGCCCCATGGCCTCCGAGGGGAACTGATACTTCAACCATCACACTTCCTTTCAAAAACCTAACCTTAATATTTGGTAGGTCTGCTTGCTTCGAGTGAACTCGAAAACATGAGCTTGTCCTATTTTCCATATTTTGTACACTCTGTCTAGAAAAAAGTGATACCGCCGGCAATTTTTCTTGAAATTGTGAGTAATTCCTTTGCAGCTTAGCTCTAAAGCCTTGAGATGGACTTATAGGTTGGCTTAAAAGTAATTTCGTGCTTTTTCGTTAAACGTATTAATCGTACAAGGTTGCGCAAAATTAATCATTGCAAATGCCGTCGTACGTCAATCACATTTGACATTTGTGAACTAGACAGCTGCAGTATACGAACAGATAGGCAATGGTGCGCTTTACTCCGCAAGAGCGTGGAATAATTGTGTCGATATTTTTGGCCAGTAATCGGTTGGTGATAGTGGGCGCCGTGGCGTAGTGGATAGATGCGTCGAGTCCTACGCTCGAGGTCTAAAGTTCGAATCTAAAAAAAGAACATCTAACATTTTTTTTCACGGCTCCACCTCTTTCGAGTCACTGACAATGCTCAAAGAGTATACCTGTCTAGAAATAGCTTCTCAATCTCGCCGTTCGGAGTCGGCATTAAACAGTAGGTCCTTTTCACTCGTGACAGAACAATAGCACGCACAACGCGAGTGGTTGCTAAGAAACTAGGCCCGGGTCCACCTCGGACTGTAGCGCCGCCATTATTATTGTTATTAATCGGTCGGTGGTGTTGGTGCAGCGTGAATTTCGACGTCTATTTTCTAGTCGTGTCGCGCCAACTGTGCAAACATTTCGGCGCTTAGCTACTCGACTCGAACAGATTGTAAACTCAGGAGACCATGCAGGGCGTGGTCGCCACCGGACTGGTCGTTCGGCCGAGAATGTCGCTGAGAACGAAGAAACATCAACCAGACGACAGGCCGCGCAACTGGGCATCACCAGACGGACCCTACAGTGAATTTTAATGAAAGACTTACACGTACGGAAAGGGCTATACTTCTATGGTTCGATCACGTGGCACAAATGTCCCCATCATCACGACTTCCGAGACGTGCCTTGAATGCGATTCCATCAGGCAACCACTTGGCAGACACAGGACGAGATGGTTGGACCAGCTTCAAAAACTGGCCTGGTTGCGCTTAGGCATAGCTCCTGATGAGTTAGAGTCGATGACGGAGGATCGAGTGGCCTGGAGATCTCTCGTGCATACATTGCCTCCGCGACTCCTTTAGTGGAACATTCGGGTCACTGAAAATGATGATGATGATGAGACTTACACATGTTCCCATACAAAATGCAAATAGTGCATCAGTTAATGCTTCCTAATCGTCAGTGGCGTGTGATTTGCCGTCAAGCGATCCTCAATCTCAACAACATAGGCGACGATCAAAAATCATCATGAGCAACGACGCGCACTTCCACTTAAATGGTTACATCAATAAACAAAAACTTTGTTTCTGGGGCACTGAAAATCCGCTTGTGATGCTCAAACAGCCATTACATCCACCCAAAGCCACTGTGTGGTACAACGTTCACGCGGGAGGAGTGATTGGGCCGTATTTTTTTGAGGACGCCATCGGCAATACTGTCACTGTTACTGGCGCTACAGGGTAATGATAAACGACTTCTTTCTGCCGGAATTGGATGAACGGTACTTGGTGAACATGTGGTTTAAACACGGACTACGAGCCACAATGAATATTGCGAAGGAAGCGTTTTGACGACTGGATGGCGCAGTTGGTTAAGTGCATTTCCCAAGTTAAAGGGGTCCCAGGTTGGAATCGAATCTGACCATTTGCCGTTGGGATCAAATTAACGGCACTGGAGTAGGTTGCTACCTGGCAGTATAATGGACCATTTTTGAGTCTGAGTGCTCCAGTGTAGTGTTACAAAAAAAACCTAAAAAAAAGTTTTCTATTCGCGTAATCTCTTGTTTTCGCGATTTAACATGGATAGCAAGATCGCCCGATTTAACTATCCCAGACTTCTTTTTTTGGGGCTACTTGAAGTCGCGGGTTTATCCAAACAAGCCTCAGACAATCGCAGCCCTTAAGGAGAATATTCTACAAGAAAGCGAACAGTTATCACCGGAAATCTTGTGGAAAGTTTTGGAAAATGCGATAAAACGGGCACAAATATTTATCAACAATGGTGGCATCCACTTAGCGGATATTTTTCCTTTTAGCAGAAAAAATTGTAAAGGTTCAAATAAAGATTTCCATTACTCAAAATTATTCTTTTTTTATTTAGTAAAAAAGTTATTCAAAAACAATATTGGATGATTTATTTTGCGCCACCTTGTATATGCTGTCTTTGAGAAAGCACGCACAAACTCGGCCAGAATGTCAATATTGTTAGTCCCATTCTTTTTATTGTTTGTTTTTTGAAAAGAGCATAAAAATAGCAAAATAAATATGTGTAACATGTTACCTAAAGTTTATGCAGTTTCGCGTTCTAGTTGATAATTCGGTCAAGATTCGTTATTTTTTACGGTGTATACTTACTTTTGTGACTGAGTGTATGTAGCTGCAGTCGGCCTATTCTGGAAAGACCAAATTGGCTTTTTACAAGATTCTGATTTTTACAATTTAGAGGCATATCGAGAAGGAATGAAGAAACTCTTGGTTTTTGTTGAAAGAAAAGTTCTGCGTGCGAATCTTGTCTTGTTTGCGTTGATGACGATTGGAGAAGAAGATTCAACCACGATCTATACGATCTGTACAGCGATATGAGTCTAGCCAGGCGTATGCAGGTTCAATACCTAAGATGAACATACAGAATCATCGACAACTGACCCTATGGGACAACAAAATAAGGGACAACCACGATAGATGTGGCGTTTAAAGTACAAAAAAAAATTCAACAATCGTGACGTCCAGTAAAATGAACCAGTCTTGATTCTGAGTGCTCCAGTAGTGTTTCAAAAATCCCCCGAGAAAAAAAACGTGGCGTCCAAAACAGAAAACAGCAAACCGTGGAAAGGTTTGTTGATGGGGAAACAGGTCATGATGTATATGCCTTTGTTCTCTCGAGTGAATGGGACCATCAGTTTTATGACGACTCCCAAGGATAGAATTTTAAAATTAATTATACTCAAGAGAGGTCGTGCCGTGAAATAAAAAAGTTGTGGTGCCCGGAATCGAAACATGATCTTCGGCGTGAGAGTTGACACACTTACTCACTACAACCCTACGGCCATTGTTTCTTTTCTTCCTGTCTAAAGAACACATAAAATGTCTAAAAATAAAAGAATGGCCTTAAAGCTTATCACCAAATGCAGACAACTTGGGGTTTTCAACTTCGCCAAGTAGAAAGGGTAAATTGACTTTAGTTGCAACACATTAAGTGATAAGCATTCAATCTCTTCTCATTCTGACAATCTAGGCAGGGTTTCCCTCCATAAAACACCCCAACAACTTCCTCATTTGAGCTGATCTAACTAAGTTCCGTTTTTGTGTGTTCTTAAAGACCCGCGATAAATGTTTGTTCTAATCGACTGCCAAGACGATTCTTACTCCATTCACCACAACTAAGGGTCCATTAAGATTCACCCCCCGGAAAGTGTTTAAAAGCAATACCCCGCAATCATCTCAGGTCGCCAAAACCCCCATCTGTGGTTCATTGCTCCATTTCCCAAACTAATGAGCCCCAAAAGAGGACAATGTCCCAACGAGAAAAAACCGAAGAAAAAAGCACAAAAAAAAAACCATTTAAAAAATAAGTGAAACTCATGTTTAGAAAACTGTCACGTCTCCCCGCCCGATGCTTTGTGGTTCGAAGTAAGCACTCAGCCAAGAAGGGCTGCAACAACAACAGCAGAAAGGGGAAAATACCCAGAAACAATTCGTATCTTCAATCTTTCCAAGACCACTGTTCTCGCATATCTCTTAATGCCGACAAATTGTGAGAAAGAGAACCTTTCATTCGATGTTGTGTTATGTTATCTATAGGCGATGTCATTAATGAACGTCACAAAAGGAAGCCTCTGTTTTGTTTAAAAAGGGAAAAACCGCCTCTCTCCGACCCGCCCACATCCGCCCGAACACAAGATGCTCAAAATCCAAAAATGAAAAGCACACAAAACCCCCAGGGCCCAAGGGTTCACGTCAACTGAGCATCGAAAACCGACCAAGACCGACAACGAAGACGACACCGACACCGACACCGACACCAAAGATGAAGAGGGAAACGACAAACGAATGAAACGCCCGCCGAACAACGAAGAGGAAGACGAAGGGACTAAGATGAAAATCAAGTGTATATTGTAATCCTTTGGAAAATATTCTACCCGACGACAGATGATGATGAAAACATCCTTTTGCGTTGCGTTGATGATATGAATAAGATGGATTATTAAGATTTATCACTTGAGTTCAATTTGATTTATTCGATATAATTTCATGGGATCCTCGTGCACGCCCGGCCCCACCCTCTGGGGGTACATGTGCTCCTTGGATGCTCCACCACACACACACCGACAGATACGCCAAACAAACAAGGATGCTGCTGCTGTGCTGTTCTTCCTAGGAAATTTCATTAATATCCGCTGGAGTAAATTTTAATGGCCAGAAAAAGCGCGTGTGTGTGTGTGCGCGCGTGGGAGGTGATGGGGCTGGGGGTTTATGTTTCCTGTAACCCTCTCGGCGCCTGGCGCACCACCCGCCACCACTACCTTTCGCAGTACTCACCATCCGGAAGGGAATTACTGAATTTAATGTCAGAAGTTAATGTTCCATTTTATAGGGCTGGAAATGATGGGTTGCTGTTTGAAGATTGCGGACCGCCATTGCTACGCCCTCACCCCCACCCCTTGTGTTGCCTGCAAGCGAAAGGATTCTTTTCGTGTTCCTTGTCGTTCTCCCCTTCGGAAAGCGATGTCACTGAGTGTCCCTTTCGATACAGTTAATGATTTGGATTTTGGGACAATGATCGCAGTGATATTTGCCGAGCATTTAATTAGTTGCCGAACACACTTCCTCATCTTCACGCCCTCGGGGGAGGTTTGGCAGTTCAAACGCGCGGGATTCCCTTTCGACGTCTAACTGGATTCTTAAAATATCTTGTGGGACGAAATCAGTTGTTGAGTGTGACGTTTATTGCCGTCACCGTTTTATTGTGGGTCATTACGACGAGTCTGTGTTTGGGTTTGACTGGCTGAATGCCTGATTGGCTGCATGGCTGAATGGCTGAATGACTTGTGTATTTTTAGAAAGAGTTCACTTCGAGTTTACCTTAAAGCCATGAACTTAATGGGCTTATTTTTTCTCCTGCGAGCGGACATCCACTCGAGGTCAGTGCCCCGTGCCTGTCGTGAAATGACACAGCCGACCACCTTGGATTGGTTAATTTTGTGAACATTTTTTATGATTTCATGTGGTTAGATGATTTAATAGTGGGCGGCAGTTAAATAAATTTCAAATGACTCCATGTGACCGAACAGAATGAGGCAATTAAACTTTTAATTGGCATCAGATTAATTTTTTTGTTTGTTTAACTTTGACTCTATAACTTCATCAACGATTCCCTGGGTCTGAGGGGGTGAAGTTGGGGACAATGAACATGACAAGAGGCAATCAATAAATTCAGAAAAGGATGTTTTTTTCTGTGGACTCTCCAATCGTGTGGTTTTGCATTTTTTTTGTGCACAAATGCCACAAGACTAAATGAACACAGCCGTAGTGGATTTAACTCAAACAGTTCGAGATTCATATTCTCTTCCCATCCCTGTTATTTCTTCAATTCTTATTTATTTCTGATTGCAAAAGTGGGTGGAAATTTGTAGACATATTTTGGAAAAGAAGACCTTAATTTGCGGCACGGTTTGATTGGAAAAGTCTCCCCTGACAGCTGTCAAAAACCGTTTTTTTTTAAATTTTAAAGATTATTCTTCTGTCTTTATTTGCGGTTACTGAAGTGCGTTCAAAGTTTTACACAGATTTTGAAAAAGAAGCCCTTAATTTGCAGCACCGCTTGATTGATGTCTCCTTTGACAGCTGCCAAAAAACTTGAATACGCTTTTTTAAATTCTTTCTTCCAAATTCAGTCAGCCACAGTTGTCACAAACCAATTAAACATCAGTCAATTTGACCAGACCGTCGTATGCTTATCAAATAACAGTAAATTTCACTTCAACCACCGTAAAGAGTGTATAAAACTAAAAATGATTCTTCTTTCTTTATTTAAGGTTGTGCGGGGTCTTCCAATAGGAACTTCTGAACTTTAACAGTTGATAGCGAGCATATTGTTGGAGCTACACCTGTCAAATTGGCTGTCTTTTATTCAGTGTGTTTTGTCAAATAACCATGGGCCACGCGCTTCGCCATAATCGTCGTACCGAGAGGACTGCGAGTATTCGCAGTGTGGTGGATAAATTTGAGTCCACTGGTTCAGTAAACGATAACCCAACACCCGTACGTCGTCGAAACGCAAGATCTGCCGAAAACATCGCCGCTGTCCGTGGGAGTGTGCAGGAGAATTCGAGGCAGTCGATTTCGCTTCACCCACAAGAATTCGACCACAACTTGACGAATTTTGCTTCGTGACCTAGGCCTGCACCCGGACAAAGTTCAACTGATCCAGGAGCTAAAAGTAAAATTCAGAGCGTTGTAGAAGGGAATTCTCTTTTATGAGTTTGATGTGTCTTTCCAAGCAAAACTTTCAAGCCCACAACAAAGAACTGAGAGATTTACTCAAAAAAAAATGGAACTCCGTGCGACGTCCAAGACGACATTCAAAACCACACAAGAGTCTTGGCCTCTACCACCAACGCACACACATCAATTCAAAGGATTTAACTATGAATTACCAAGGATGAACTTCAGCAGTTCTCTTGGGGTCCCCTGAAACAAATCTTCTTCGATATACCCTTGCCGCGGTGGAGAAATAGTGCCAAGACCAAACGAAGTCTTCGTTGCCGTCATCGTCTTCATCTACAATACTCTTGAGATATTGAGAGAACAAATCTGGGGATAAGACATTTCCCATGCAAGGAGAAGTGCATAGCCACCACGCACGAAGGACAGCACCACTCCCATCATATTCCGTATGCAGGACGAACCAACCGATGCTGCATGGTATCATTCCATTCTGTTCGCCGCCATTCATTCATACCGTTCGCTGTGCTTTTGTTGCTTATTTATTCCGCTTTCGATTCATGATCAGAATTTTTAAGGAAGCATCAAATTTATGTCCAATATCCACGCACAGTGGGGTTCTGCCTTCGTCGGAGGTGTCCTCTGAAGAATAGTTTCACCAGTCATCTCAGTCATTGACGTTTGAGACAAAATCCGTTCACAGCCGTGCTTAGGCTCAGGAAATGTACGAGCTGTTGGCTTTGCCATCATCTGTGGCACGACGACTGACGGAATTTCCTTTATAATTCCAACAGCTCATGGACGTTCTGAACCTGAGTTAAGTTTAGTCTTTTAGTCATTTAAAACATAAAGGGCGTGTTCAAATACAATGCTAATGCTGATGCTGATGCTGATGCTGATGCTGATGCTGATGCTGATGCTGATGCTGATGCTGATGCTGATGCTGATGCTGATGCTGATGCTGATGCTGATGCTGATGCTGATGCTGATGCTGATGCTGATGCTGATGCTGATGCTGATGCTGATGCTGATGCTGATGCTGATGCTGATGCTGATGCTGATGCTGATGCTGATGCTGATGCTGATGCTGATGCTGATGCTGATGCTGATGCTGATGCTGATGCTGATGCTGATGCTGATGCTGATGCTGATGCTGATGCTGATGCTGATGCTGATGCTGATGCTGATGCTGATGCTGATGCTGATGCTGATGCTGATGCTGATGCTGATGCTGATGCTGATGCTGATGCTGATGCTGATGCTGATGCTGATGCTGATGCTGATGCTGATGCTGATGCTGATGCTGATGCTGATGCTGATGCTGATGCTGATGCTGATGCTGATGCTGATGCTGATGCTGATGCTGATGCTGATGCTGATGCTGATGCTGATGCTGATGCTGATGCTGATGCTGATACTGATACTGATGCTGATGCTGATGCTGATGCTGATGCTGATGCTGATGCTGATGCTGATGCTGATCCTGATGCTGATGCTGATGCTGATGCTGATGCTGATGCTGATGCTGATGCTGATGCTGATGCTGATGCTGATGCTGATGCTGATGCTGATACTGATGCTGATGCTGATACTGATGCTGATGCTGATGCTGATGCTGATGCTGATGCTGATGCTGATGCTGATGCTGATGCTGATGCTGATGCTGATGCTGATGCTGATGCTGATGCTGATGCTGATGCTGATGCTGATGCTGATGCTGATGCTGATGCTGATGCTGATACTGATGCTGATGCTGATGCTGATGCTGATGCTGATGCTGATGCTGATGCTGATGCTGATGCTGATGCTGATGCTGATGCTGATGCTGATGCTGATGCTGATGCTGATGCTGATGCTGATGCTGATGCTGATGCTGATGCTGATGCTGATGCTGATGCTGATGCTGATGCTGATGCTGATGCTGATGCTGATGCTGATGCTGATGCTGATGCTGATGCTGATGCTGATGCTGATGCTGATGCTGATGCTGATGCTGATGCTGATGCTGATGCTGATGCTGATGCTGATGCTGATGCTGATGCTGATGCTGATGCTGATGCTGATGCTGATGCTGATGCTGATGCTGATGCTGATGCTGATGCTGATGCTGATGCTGATGCTGATGCTGATGCTGATGCTGATGCTGATGCTGATGCTGATGCTGATGCTGATGCTGATGCTGATGCTGATGCTGATGCTGATGCTGATGCTGATGCTGATGCTGATGCTGATGCTGATGCTGATGCTGATGCTGATGCTGATGCTGATGCTGATGCTGATGCTGATGCTGATGCTGATGCTGATGCTGATGCTGATGCTGATGCTGATGCTGATGCTGATGCTGATGCTGATGCTGATGCTGATGCTGATGCTGATGCTGATGCTGATGCTGATGCTGATGCTGATGCTGATGCTGATGCTGATGCTGATGCTGATGCTGATGCTGATGCTGATGCTGATGCTGATGCTGATGCTGATGCTGATGCTGATGCTGATGCTGATGCTGATGCTGATGCTGATGCTGATGCTGATGCTGATGCTGATGCTGATGCTGATGCTGATGCTGATGCTGATGCTGATGCTGATACTGATGCTGATGCTGATGCTGATGCTGATGCTGATGCTGATGCTGATGCTGATGCTGATGCTGATGCTGATGCTGATGCTGATGCTGATGCTGATGCTGATGCTGATGCTGATGCTGATGCTGATGCTGATGCTGATGCTGATGCTGATGCTGATGCTGATGCTGATGCTGATGCTGATGCTGATGCTGATGCTGATGCTGATGCTGATGCTGATGCTGATGCTGATGCTGATGCTGATGCTGATGCTGATGCTGATGCTGATGCTGATGCTGATGCTGATGCTGATGCTGATGCTGATGCTGATGCTGATGCTGATGCTGATGCTGATGCTGATGCTGATGCTGATGCTGATGCTGATGCTGATGCTGATGCTGATGCTGATGCTGATGCTGATGCTGATGCTGATGCTGATGCTGATGCTGATGCTGATGCTGATGCTGATGCTGATGCTGATGCTGATGCTGATGCTGATGCTGATGCTGATGCTGATGCTGATGCTGATGCTGATGCTGATGCTGATGCTGATGCTGATGCTGATGCTGATGCTGATGCTGATGCTGATGCTGATGCTGATGCTGATGCTGATGCTGATGCTGATGCTGATGCTGATGCTGATGCTGATGCTGATGCTGATGCTGATGCTGATGCTGATGCTGATGCTGATGCTGATGCTGATGCTGATGCTGATGCTGATGCTGATGCTGATGCTGATGCTGATGCTGATGCTGATGCTGATGCTGATGCTGATGCTGATGCTGATGCTGATGCTGATGCTGATGCTGATGCTGATGCTGATGCTGATGCTGATGCTGATGCTGATGCTGATGCTGATGCTGATGCTGATGCTGATGCTGATGCTAGCGGACTCAGTTGATGGCTTTGTTAATCTCTCTCCCTCGATTATGTTTAAAATACAAGAAAAATAACAAACAGTCGACTCCCTTTCCTTTCAGCCAGCCACCACTGTTCTCCAAACCATTTCCGCTGTATCCTTGCTTATCTGCAGAGGGACCCCTTTATTTGTGTGCACTCTGCTCAGCAGTGCACTGTTAAGTCATTCCATTCATCGGCATCCTTGCCAGCTACTCGCATAATGGCCGCAACGAATGAATCTGCTTCTTCGTTCGCAATAAGTGTGAAGTTGGCAATAGATTTGAATATTAGATTGTTCGGCATTGAACATTTCAATAACTCCCGTCAGGGGGAGGGAGTGCAGATCCCACTACACCAGTTCTCCTGCTCCGTGACAAATGACTTTAAGAGATTCTTTAAGTCCTTTCCGGATCAATTCAGGACCTCTCCCAACACCACCCGACTGCTGCAATCCCTCGTCACAATTGTTTCGAAGTGATTAATGCCGAGTGCAAATCAGTTCCGGTGGGGTGACACAGTTAATTGTGCAGCCCCCCGGCCAGCATAAATAATTCATTTGTCAATTCCCCGAGGACACACCTTTAATCTGTCGCCCCCTGTCAGCCGCACTACTAGCCACACGATTTTCAAGTAGACTGTCTAATTAAAATTATTTAGCGTCACCGCTTTACACCGATTGCCGTGACAAGCGTCCATTAGGCTGTGTTTACACTTTTGTAACTCAACAAATCGCAAGATATAAATCACACGAGAGGTGGTTGCAAACGCGATATTGTTGCTGCAAAGGCGTCAATCCGGGGTTGACACATCGGTGTGGTGTGGTGGGGTGGGGTGGGGTGTGGTGGTCGCTCTTGTAGCTTCACCATATTAACTCATTATTTCCGCATTTTTTCCGATTAGTGTCGGACAAAGTGTCAAGTGACACAGACCGTTGGTTGGTGTGTGTAGTGTGGTATTGACTAAGCACTTGACAGAACGCACGCCATCTATTCTGTTGGTTTGTTCCTGTCAATTCTGGGTCTGCGTGTGTGTGTGGATCTAATCATAATGCAGACGTTTATGTTAGCTGTCACCTGTGTGCGGTGCTAAATTGCATGTTGAGACTTGTTTTTTCTTTTTTTTTTTTCGTTTTCTGTTCCCTCGCATGAGAGCTACACATGCAACGGTGTTTGGTTATCATGTGGCGATGGCGGCAGCGGTGCTAATTGTAATTACACTGTGAACCCGGTGATTTAAAAGAGTAATTGAATGGCAGGGCACTAAGGCTGTTAGGCGAGAAGAGGTGATTAAGTTAACTGGAGGTGTCATGACTTAAACACAACGAAAGCCGCATGGGAACGGAGAGAAGAATAATTTTTTTTAGTTTTTATACACGCTCCATGATGGTTAAAGGGCAATTTACTGTTATTTGATACACACACGAGTGTGCACGGGCTTGTGCTCCAATTGAAGGTTGTTTGATTGTTTTGCGCGAGATGTGGTTGAAAGAAAGAGTGAGTTAGAAAAAGCGAATTCACCTTTTTTGACAGCTGTCAAAGGAAACATGTTATCCAATGTTTTTGACGATGCCGCAAATTAAGAGCTTGTCTTCAAAATTCTTTGTACAACTTTGTACGTACTTCTGGAACCACAAATAAGGACAGAAGAAGAATTTTTAGTTTTTGTACGCGCTTCACGGTGATTAAAGGGAAATTTACTGTAATTTGATATATATACAAGATGTTTGACTGTTTTGTAAGCGACGTCTGTTTGGAATCAAGACATTGGCCGAAGGTACAGAGGGAGAAAGGGAGAGCAGGTAACTGTGCCTTAAATGCCTGTGGATTGTAGTGAGTGGGAAATATCGAACTAGGAAGAGCATTCTATATTCGTGTGGTGCGACTAAAAAACGAGTCTCTAAACTCAAATGTACGTCTGAAAGCAGTCTCATTATCATGATCTGATGAGGATTTCTAGAGAGACGAGGACTGCAGATGAATTGATGGGTGGGAGGAATGCAATTGAGCATCGTTTGCAAAAATAGCGATAAAACAGTGACAAGGAAGACTTTTGAAAAGGGTGGGCCATATTGTGTTTTTTTTTTTTAAATCATAGGTTATTTTGACACTGGCAGCTGTTTCCCGCTTGAAATAGTGACAAAAAGTCAGTATCATACCTCCGTGAAACGAAATGAGTCGCTTCACGCTTGAACAACGTTGGGAAATATTGAAACTTATTTCCAAAGTGAGTGCTGTGTAGCCCAAACAGTGGGTTTTTTGAAAAGAAGTTTTGGCCGAAATGAAGCACTCACCTCGACTGCTGTACGCAAGTGCAAGAAGCTCGTGAGACTGGTATGCTAGTGGACAGTACTCATGGTCCCCCTCATCCTACGGTGCGCACAGATGAGAAAGTGGCTGCTGTGACCGAGACTCACTGTGTGGGACTCAATTCACGAACAGCAACTCGCCATCGATCTTAACGTGCTCAACATTTCATGCACTAGCCTGAGGAGAATTCTGCACAAAGATCTCGGATTACTTGCTTACAAGGTCCAATTGTCTTAGCAATTGAAGGCGCACGAACATCCGCTTCGTTATCGCTTCGCAGCTTCGCAGTGTGGGCCTTAGAGCAGCTTGAATTGGACAACGATTTTAGGCGAAAAATCATCTTTTTCATCTCGGCGGCTACGTAAACAAACAAAATTGCCGCATCTGGGGCTCGGAAAACCCGCACGTTATTGTCGAGAAGCCAATGCATCCACAGAGAGTGGCAGTTTGGTGCGGATTGTGAAGTGGTGGCATAATTAATAAATGAGGCTGGGAACAATGTTTCGGTCAACGGTAGGCGTTACAAAGCCTTGTGAACCGACTTTTGTTTTTACTGAAAATGAAGACACGGACTTGGACGACCTCTAGTTCGTGCAGGCTGGTGCGCCATGTCACGCAGCCCATGCCACAAACGATATTTTGCACACCAAATTCCCAAATCATGTTATCAGCCGTCTTGGCGATGTCAATTTGCGGCCTCGGAGCTGCAATTTGACCCCTTTGGAGTTTATTTTTGTGGGGAACCGTGAAGGAGCGATGTTATGCCAATAATCCGGAAACGATTCAAGCACTTAAGGCCAATATCATCCAAGCAGCCCGTGAGCTACAGCCCGAAACCATCAACAAGCTCTACTGCGAAGCCAGACGAGGCAGTCACTTGAACGACGTAGTACTTCATAGTTAATGGGAATGTTTGTTCTTACTAATAAAGCCATAATACATGGAAAAAATGTAATTTTGTTCATTTGGTTTGCATTTTTTAAAAGAAACTAGTATTTGGGCCACCCTGTGAGTTAATTTTGCTTAGATGTACAAAATTATGTAAAGATCCGCAGAAAATAGGGGCGGTGCTTTAAAATAAAGTTAAGGTTCTAATATTTTATCTCAAATTGCGAATCAATTCATCGGGTTATGTGGTCTAGCTCCATATCAATTTCAACAGACTGAATCAAATGATTCAAAGACGAACAGTTACAAACGTAATTAGCATTTATGTGGTTAAGTTGTACTGCCCTCTATCGTGAAAAACTCAGCAAATGTTTTTTCCCAAACCCCATCTGACTCGTCTAACCATTTTTTGTTTGTCGTGAAGTGCGCATTCATAAAAGTCTCCAATCATTGCGTTTATACCCAAACACAACTGCAGGTGTGTGTCTGCGATTGATGATGGTTGTTATCTTAACTAAATGTGATTTGCCGAATTCAAATGTCTTTTATTTGGTTTTGACGTGATAAGCAACGCCTTGGAAGGTTCAAATATCTTCAACTGTCAAGTAAACCTCAGTTAAGAGTCAGTATTGAGTAGAAAGAAAAGTGAGGCTAGCTTAATACTGGGATTTTAACCTAGACTGAAGGTCTAGTGTGTAGAAGTCGAAGCACATACACACACAAACAGAAGCAGTTATAATCATTTTTTCGTACACTTTCGGCAACTTTTTGGTCGGATTTGGTAAAACCCTAAGTTTCCTTGAACTATGGCAAGCGGATCATTAACAAGGATCTGGTAAGAATCTCTTTGTAAAAAAGAGATTTCATTGATAAACAATGAGTATTAACAAAAATTGAGTGTTAACAATTTTGAAATGCAACTGACATGCTCTTAAAAAAATGATTAAATGTCCCTTCATTTACTTATTAGAACAAAACCCAATGACAACACCGCATGTAAACCCAGCCCGATATTCCCAATCCAATTGACATTTCTCAGGCGGCACGCAAACCTGTCAGAATCCAAATCAGCAAAAAGTACCTTAGAAAATCAGAAGCAACTACCGCGCAACGTGCCGTGCCAATTCTAAGTTTTTTTTTTTGTTTACTTTTTCTCGCTACGTCGCATTAAAAGCCGCTCCTCCACCTGTTCCAGTTAAGCGTACCGTATTCAGAAAGAGTGACAAATACCCAAAGTTGCCACATTCCACACACAATTTACAGCTAAAAAGAAAACGCTCATCTTATCCCATTCAACTCAACTGAATCGAGTTGAGAGAAGAAGGCAAACTTTATTTACGTAATGTTCCGGCGAAAATAGCTGGCTCAAGTTGTTGTGTATTTATGGCTTCGAATGCTTTGATCGGTAAAATAATCGCCAGTTTTGTGTTATCAGTCGTTTTGTACTACTTCTTCTGGGTGTTTGTGCTGCCGTTCATGCTAATCGAAGAGGGTGCGCGCATTGTATTTCAATTTAGTCGTTGCCTGGACATTGTCGCTAATTGAATTTTATTTTCAGATAATATAATTCATTCATTCTTTCCGCCGCTGCAGTACGCCTTCGCGATACCGGCAGCATTCGGTGTTTGCTTCTTGGGAGGATTGTCAGTCTTCACTCTGTATCACATATGGGATCACATTAGTTTGTTCTGAGTGAAGAGTGAAGAAACCACGCCAACAGCGTTGAGCTTATCTGCAAATCAGGAGAATGAAAAACCTATAAAACGCACATCGCAGGCCATCAGCATCAAATAACGACGTCAAAGTTAGAAGCGAAAGAAAAAACAAAACAAACAAGCATCAACGCGTCTTCATCATGCCACCACAGTGGTTAGTAATTGGAATATCTGGAATAACTTGCGGTGGTAAAACCACACTGGCGCTCAGCTTGCGGGATTATTTTCTGAATCTGCGAAACTCCCGTCTGTGGAACTCGAAGTTTATGATCGTCGACGTTGAGGTGGTGAGTCAAGATGACTACTTCCTGCCGGTGGACGATCTGCGGCACAAATGGGTGGACAAATTGAACGTGATCAATTTCGAAGTGCTCACAGCACTCGACATGAAACAAATGCTCTCCGACATCACATGGACGATGAAGGGACGTTACCTGGCCATCGACAGTACAAGGGTAGGTGGCAATGATTACCTCAGTGAGATAACAACATTCCAGAACGCAACGAAACTGAACATTCTCATCATCGAAGGGTTCCTCATCTTCAATCAACCGGAATTGCTACAAATCTGCCACCTGAAGTTCCACTTCCACTTGCCCTACGAGAAATGCTTCGCCCGGCGAAAATCCAGAACGTACGACCCCCCCGACGTGACTGGCTACTTCGAGATGTGCGTGTGGCCGCACTACGAAAAGAACTTCGCCGAGTTCCGAGAACGAAAGGACCTGATGGCTCTGAATGGAGAGTTATGCAAAGAGCGCATATTCAAGTACGTGCTGCAGCGCATCAACGCGTATCTGAACGAGATGACCAGCCCGTGTCTGATGGACCAGTGACTTGGATCTGCTTCCGTTCCCAGCTAGACTGTAGGATATTTATATTTTTGTAACGCGGCTGGAGCTGCTGCAACATACACACACACAAACATGACGTAGATGTACGCACTTGTTTTTCTGATTTTTTCTTTTGTAACTGTAACCGTAGCTGTAACCTTCAGTTGTCTTGATTTACTTAGATCTAGTGAATAATTTATCGATAAACTTAACACGATGGCTATAGAGTAAATACATGAATTATGTAAGTGAATGTATGGGACGGTGTTTTTTTCGGTTTCCCAGCTGATAACCCCTGCCAGCGCGGTGTGTTGCAGTTAGTCGTGGATTTTGTTTTTGTCGACGATAACAGCTCGCCTCGAGTGTGTACTTCCTTGATGGCTTGACGATCTCACCGTTTCCAATGGCAACTGTTTTGAAATTGCAGCTTTTTAATGGTACCGTGTAAACAACTGGGTGATGATTACGTACACCGCGCGACGACTGGTGCTCGATAGACATCTGGTTACGCAGTGGAATTTGTTTGAAATCACGACGGGTTGTTGATGTTTGTTCGAGAATTTGCACAAGTGCTGTGTAGTCGCTTTGGTCGGGGTGTGAGAGGAGCTGCAGCGGGTGCGCTTTGTAATTGCTTGCTGATGCTAATGTTGGAGTGATTGTTGTTTGGATTTGAGGTCGTCTGCGCCACGTGTTTGCATAAATTTGTTGTCCACACAACACCAGAGACTGTGTCGTGCTCCGGTGACCACATAGTCCGTCGTTAATTGAGCATTTCATTGGAGCTTCATAGAATTATGAAGTCACTAGTCCAAAGCCCAACTGCGGGGTATTGAGATTTTGTGGTTTCAAGAAATGAATCATTCCCGATTGAGTTTAGAGCACGTATCTGATTTATCACGAAAAACAGGTCATGTACCTTAAAGTAGTTTCGTTGTAGAACGACGGGTATTTCAAGACGTTTCAAAATATGTTAAGCGTCTTCCAATAGGGCTTCCCGAACTTTAGAAGTTGATAGTTGCCAGAAATCAAACAGTATTTGAATAAGGACCTGGGCCTGCACCCGTACAAAATTTAACTGACCCAGGAACTAGAGGCAAACGAACATAGACCGTTGTCTATGCGTTCGCGGAATGGGCTCTACAGCGGTTGGAAACTGACCCTAATTTTCATAAAAAAATCATCTTCAGCAATGAGGCATTTGTGTCACCACACAGGCTCTGAATCGAAAATTCTTTGTGCCGGAGCCAAATTGTCCATGCGGTCTACATGGTCTAACTAACAAACTTCGTCTTCTTCCTCCTTTTCTTCTTCTGCTTCTTTTTGTTCTTCTTCTTCTGATGTTGATACAGTCCAGGATAGATCTGGCCTTCAACAACAACCAACAAGCATCTCCAGTTTGCACGATCTTTAACCACCTGCTTCCAGTTACGCAGTCAAGTTGACTGAGATCCTTCTCCACTTGGGTACGTCATCTGTTTCGCGGGCTTCCTCTACTACGTTGTCCCAAGGGCGCAAAGTCTAAAATTCTTCGAACCGTGGCTAAGTTGTCCATACGTTCTACATAACTAACGTCGTCTTCGTCTTCGTCTTCGTCTTCGTCTTCGTCTTCGTCTTCGTCTTCGTCTTCGTCTTCGTCTTCGTCTTCGTCTTCGTCTTCGCTTCGTCTTCGTCTTCGTCTTCGTCTTCGTCTTCGTCTTCGTCTTCGCTTCGTCTTCGCTTCGTCTTCGTCTTCTTCCTCTTCCGCTTCTCCTTCATCCTCTTCTTCTTCCTTTTCTTCTCCTTCATTATATTCTTCTTTTTGTTCTGTGCCACATTCCGGGATGGATCTGGGCTTCGACCAACAATCTTCTTCAGTTGACACGATCTTTCGCCAACTGCCTCCAATTAACTGTGGTCCTTCTTCATTTGTGTGCGCCATCGGTTTTGTAGACGTCCTCTATTACATTGTCCCCGGGGCGCGGAGTCAAAGACTTTTCAGGCTGGCGTAGTGTTTTCCATGCGCTCTACATTGTCTAACCATCGTGGGCGTTGGATTCGTATACGCCTGGTTAGAATCATGTCGCTGTACAGTCCATACAGTTCATGGTTGTACCGTCTCCTTCAACCGCCTTCAGCACAAACAGAACCAAAGATCACACGGAGAACCTGATTACACCAGATGGACTTAGTTGCAAGAGTCAAATTGTCCCTGCTGAAGATCCTCTAGTCTGTTTCGATAGACCTGGCAACGAGGCACATAAGACTAAATCGCGTAGCAGAGGAGCAGTATGTCATAGAAAACGATTAAG
This sequence comes from Myathropa florea, assembly GCA_930367185.1. NCBI lineage: Eukaryota > Metazoa > Arthropoda > Insecta > Diptera > Syrphidae > Myathropa > Myathropa florea. The sequence goes on along the minus strand of OV884004.1, from coordinate 99,024,706 downwards.
ATTGTTATGCCCTACGCCCCAAAAAGGACCATTCCACTGGACACATTCAGCACTAAATTCCATAGGAGACTATTCTGGAGACGATAGGAAACGTCTCGGAGGGCAGATGGGACAACTTGGCAAAATGTAGCTGGAACCAAATCAAAATTGCAAGCAGAAGGCAGTTGACTCGTCACCACAGGACAGGACCTCTTCTTCTTAGGGCGCTACAGTCCGAAGTGGACCTGGCCCTCACTCAACATGCCTCTCCAGCCAGCACGATCTTTCGCCAGCTGTCTCCAGTTTCGCACACCAAGCCGGCCGAGGTACTCCTCGACTTGTGTGCGCCACCTTGTACGTAGACGTCCACAGGTCAGGACACGATAGTTTTTTCTTCACAATTTATAGCATCCTCTCACATGATTGACACTTTTTTGAGGTTAGGTGATAAGTTGACGCTCATAATTTCTGAACAGGAGTCGAACACTCAATAGCCCGTCTCAGACGTTACTTCAAAGTCGATAAATGAAATGCGAACGTAAAAACGGTCGATTTTCCATGTCGTCTACCAAAACGTCAATCGGTAGCAATACCTAACCTCATTTACGAAACACAATAACCAGAAAGACGTGGCGTGAAATCCCAGGAAAATTCCACATCCATCGCAGACAATCCGCCTGAGTGCATGCAAAAGTGTTACCCCCGGCGTAAATTGACACCACGAGGACTCTCGAATCGAATCCCACACAGAACTAGCAAAGAAAACAGCACAACCGTTATAACTAACATTAATAATATTATTATTATATACCATAGCAATTTAATACACAGTTTGCTTATATATTTTATATGTTCCTAATTGAATTGTGTTAGTGTCGTACTGGTTATCATGATTGGTGTACCTTTCGCTATAAATGGGGTGACCGTGGTCGACATGAGCCATGGGATGAAGCTAGAAACGATCATCGTGCGGGGGAGCAGTTGAAAATGGAGAACAGTCAAGCGTCTGGAAAGAAAACAGAAATCAATCTAGTCCCCGGGACTGACAGGAGCGCAGCAGACTCACCTGAAACGAATCGCAGTGCGTGTGTGGGAGAGATGAGTCTGAGGGGGATGTCGCGCAGGGAAGAAGAGCAAAGCTTGAGTCAAGTGGGGGAGATGAGAGAGGAGGGCGATAGAAGTCTTATGTGAATGGCTTGTGAATGCGATTTGAGGAGGCATTTGCGGTGTTTAGAGAGCGTCCCAATCGATTTGTGTGTTGTACACTTCGTCCTGCAGCCAGAGGGTGTAGTTCGCCTTGAAGTTGTCGGTGAGCTCGATCTTCTTGTCCCACCAGCCGCTGTGGCCGAAGAAGGCGAAGTCGGCGTGCGAGAGGATCTCGTCGTTGGGGAACACACCCTCGCTGACCTCATTGTACTGGCTCTGGCCGACGGTGTTTGGATCGTTGCCGCCGACACCGCCGGCGGTGGTTATGCCACCGCTGCCGTTCGCCATGCCGGCGTTGTCCGAGTTGGCAGTGTTGCCGTTTGTGCCGGCGCCGCACTTCTGCATCGCCTCGGGGTATCGGCGCAGATTGAAGCGGTCCACGCAGGCGCGGAGTGTGCACTCCTCGGCCTGGAAGTCCCACGGGCGGGACTCCAAGTCGTTGCCGAACGCCCAGTCGTCGTTGAGGCGGTGGCGGACCTTCACATAGATCGCGCTCATCGTCTTCATGTTGGACTTGCGCCACTGGCGGCCCAAGTACTTCGTCTGCATCTTCAGCAGCTTCAGCACGTACAGCTGCATCATGGCGTGCCGCACTTTGAGTGTCTTCTTGAGGATGGGCGCCGACTTGAACACAACGAGCATCATGACGCGAGAGTGCTTCCACTTGATGAGCTTGTTGAGGATGCGCAGCAGATTGATGCAGGAGAAGACGTTCCGCCAGGAGTACGCCTGCGAGTTGTCGCCGTAGACGAAGCTCTCGCCGCAGGTCAGGTCCGGCTGCTCGCCGATGACGCACGAGGGGAAATCCAGCAGTGGAATGGCGCTGTCTGAGCTGACGTACTCGGTGATGGTCTGGTTGAAGAACTTCAGCACCAGCGGGATGCAGTTCGCGAACACCAGGTGCTGCGACATGAACTCGAACTGGTAGATGTGGTTGATCTTGAAGTGCTTGAGATAGAGCAGAATGATGGCGGAGACCGCCTTCACGATGATTTCTTTGTGACGGCTGACGTCGTACGCCAGGCGCGTCGATTGGGTGAGGGTCATTGGCATCTCCTTTGGCAGCACGTCAGCCATGATATTGATACTTTCGGTTTTCGACTTCGATGTGGGCGATGCGGCGAGCAGCACCTTCAACAGGGCGATCATGTACTGCGGAAGATTCGGCAGGATTGCCTGAAACGGAAGGGGAATCAATATCTGGCTTCGATTTTGGAACGAGGGGTCTGACTTACCTGGTAGAGTATCTCTGCCGGCGTGACCTGAATCTCGTCCTCCTGCGTGGAGATGGGGTTCCTGGCGATCTCCTCTTCCTTTCGGATTTGTATGTCCGCCAAGCTTGTGTACATGTGCCTGCGGAGCGTCTTCACGCCCTCGTGGATCGGCTGCGGAAGGCCGGCCAGGCTCTCGTGGTCGTCGATGAGCGAGTATCCGATGAACTTGTTCCTGGAGATGTCCAGAAACTGGTCGACGTCTTTCTGACGCACCTTCGGGGTCCACGGTAGGCGCGTTGTGATGTGCATCGGCGGCTCGTTGCGTTGGTTGTTGCCCCCTGAGCCCATGCCGCCGCCATTGGTCCCCCCGTTCCCGGAGGGATCGTCGAACGGTCGGAAGTACTGTGTCACGTCTTCCTCCGTCTCGTTTGCTTGGAGCTCCATGTCCATCTGCTCCTGTTCGTCCAGAAACCGCTGTTTGATCAAGCTTCTCCGCAGCACGTTCCTCTTTGAGTTTTGGTTCTCCAAAATGTCGGACGCCGTGGCTGGCGGAGAACTCGCGCGCATGCAGCGAGTGATGACCATCGTGTCCTCCATGTTCGGAGGCAGCCCGCACCGCTGGCGATACTCGTTCTTGAGATTCTTCAGCACTTCCATCCCGCCCAGTCCGACCAGCGAGATCTTCCACAGCAGCAGCAGCACCTTCTTCATGGGGAAGTGTGGTGCGGCGCCGCTACAGAAGCGCGTAATCATACCGAGCAGCTTCACAGACAGCAGCTCGTCGCCGAAGGGACTGTTGATCTCGTTCACAAACGACTCCGCGATTGCCTTGTAGTCCTCGGCCTCCCTCTCCTTCTCGTCGCGTATCGTCTCCGTGATGATGTACAACACGGATAAGATCACTCGCAGATCGGTGGAGTCCGCCAGCGACACGCTAGAGATTTTTATTGCCGCACAATCTGCCGACGTCGCAGTGTCAATCTCCATATTGAGGAGATCGATAAACGAGGCAAACACGCCGAGCTCGTACAAGACGATCACATTGTCGCGGGTGTTTTGGTGTTGCTCCTCGTCGGACTGCACTTCGGCCCAGCAGCCCTGCGCCAGATACAGAATACACCGAGCCGCTTGCATTCGAAACACCCGATCAGACACTTCCAGTTGGTCGATCAACTTCATGATGATCGACTTCTGACTGCTGAGATCCTGTTTCTGCCAGTTCGGTGGCAAATTGTACATCTCCATTTGATCCTCGAACGCTTTCACATTCAATTGAAACTCCCCGAACTCCGTGTAGCTGTACAGCTCGGCGATTTCATTTTGATACGAATCCACATCACTGTACACAAAGTCCAAATCTGGACCATCATAATTGCCATCAATGTCGTGTGTCTCCTGTTCAAAGGAGTTATTGATGGACGACAGCATTTCGTCTGAATTCGTCTTCATCTTGAGTGGATCGCCGTTGCTTTGTGTGGCTGGGCTTTGCTCTTATGGAGAATGTTTATGGCAATGGGCGTGCTAATTTCTGATTCAGAACATTTTACACTACAAAAATGCTATAGAATTGTGTGCTGATGAATGCTTAACTCATCGGTGTTTAAATTTCGCGTTGAAGTTTAGAAATTTATGAGTTTTTTTGCAGATTTTTTTATGTTTTTCTTTTTCTTGCAGTTTCTTAACAATAAGAAAATTTTTACGTAGGTATTTCTAGAGTACAAAAAAAAGTGAATTTTGACATAAGTGTGGATGACATTTTGCAGTTTCTATTTCGAACAGGGATGGCCCGGTGGATGATGTGTGAACTGTATTGCCTACAGTCAGTGGTGCCGATGGAATGTGTTATTAAATTTGGTGTGAGGCGATGGAGAAGAGGAGTAAAAAGCTTTATTTCTTAAAATCGGTGTAAACTTCTAAGGCGGCTTTTACACTACCAATTCGGTTGTTTGGATTTTTTGCATTTGCTCTCTTCTAATCGTTTGGATCAAAACAGAAAAAAATTAAAAAATTGAGGGAACCGCAAAGGAGAATGACAGACAGTTGAAGCAACAGACATCCTCGTATAAACCCCGCCTTACCCCACTGAATATAGCAGCATCATTAAGGAAAGCAACGTAGATTTTCGATAAATTTTCAACTTAGGTAAGAGGAAAAACCATTGTCTGCCATGTATTCATAAATAAAGTGTTTTCCATGATATTTCTTGTATTTGTTTTGAAAAACAACGTCAAGTTTATAACGAACTCCAATTAAATTATTAAAACGAAAAACATACAAAATGACGTCCCGTATCAAACCACCTTACCGACACCAGAAAACATCGAACACCGCCGATACATACACAAACAACATTCCATCAGCTGTCATCATAAAATCCGATTCATCATTCTCACAGAAAATAGAAAAATATTCAACCGGCAAGAAGCAAGTTTAACGATTTTACTTCCGCAAGAAGATTTTACCCAGAAAAAGAAAAATAAGTAAGATTTGTCAGATAATTAAATTACTCAATTTCACCAGATACTTACTGCTATTTCAAGGCAATTGCATCAGTGGACTTTGTACTCATTTAATAGTGCCTATCCACTGAATCACTTAAATAGTTTTTTCCTGTCTATTTTTAAACATTTCCCTACAATGAATTGCAGAAAGAGCAAATAGTTCCATAGGTGTGACCTCCAGTCGTTGGTAAATAGAAATTTCCCCTTATCCATCGAATTTCGTTACGGAGCCACATAATGGCATCATTGGTGCACTTTCTTATTGGAGCCCTAGTCACTGCGATCGGAGGTTGCTACTATTTCTATATGCAAGTAATTATCCCATCATATTTTCTTTCATTCATTTCTAAAGAATTGTATGTTGTGCTTGCCATGGATTGCTCACTAATTCACTATCGGTCTTATCTAAATTACACGGAGTCCACTTTAATGGGACCAGCTACAAGATTGGGAAATGATTTGTGATAATGATTTACAATCGAAATAGCCTCGTCATTCCCTAATGGTTGGGGTAGAATAAATATCCATACGCATGCAATCATTAGTTCAGTTGGTTACAGAATTGTAGGCAAGGGTATCTATCGTCGTGTGATCATCCCCATTTTTTCGTGGTGAATTCTTAATTGTTTATCATCTGTGTTTCAATTTAAGGTGATAAGAGCCGCGGCAAATCAATTAATTGCGCTGAGAATAGACTTGAAGTGATACTAGTTGAATTAAATTGTTTAGCTGCGAGAGTCTAATTTGAATGGCTGAGGTAAGATTTAATTTTTTGAAACGTTTCCCATCGTAGTGCGCAGGAGCTACGCTGTATTAGATTTTGTGATTTTGTTGTCAGCTGCTAATGCTTATTCAAGGTCAATGCGTATTTGTATTTTCGTGCATAAACAACTGGGCAGGATAAGTGTGTTCTGAGGTTCGACGAAGAGGTGTGTCGCTGTGAATATGAATCATCTTGTGCCATCGGTCTTTGTGGTCTTTGATGGAGTGAGAGATTCTATATTGTCAGAGTATGAGTAGCATTCTTTTCATGTATTCCCAGTGTTGTCAGGAAGTGTGATACCGGTCGCTGTAATTAAACGTAAACGAAACTGGGACGAGAAGGACAAAAATTCTGTGCGCAGTGTACATCAATTTCTACGTTTTTTAGGAAATTTAAGTTCTTTGGTGTTCCCTTCCTGTTTTCTTTAAGTAAATATCGATTAAATCAGTTGAACGGTTGAATTGCTTACAAACTGGAGTTACAGTGCTGTAAGTACTGTAAGTAGGTAGGTTAAAGGGTGCTCTTGCGACAAGTTTCGCGGCTCACTAAGCCCAACAATTTGCGTCCATTGTGTCCTGGAAGTACTGCAACTTTGTACTTTTGGGCAAAGTGGAGAAGTGTTTAGGGACGTTCTTCTTCTTGGTGAACATCTTACAAACCATTCCAACTGCCCCCAGATTTTTTCAGTTTATCACGTCATTCGTCGATATCCCATCTATTCATGTGTGATTCATCAAGGAAATTGAGCACTCCAGAGTTGTGTAAATAGAAATATTGTGTAGGGTTCTAAAGGGTATTTCATTAAGAGCTTCTGATCTTAAAATTAAAATCAAATAAAGTGCAGGTGAGGTATCATCGAAATTTTTTGTTCGTTTGCCATTGTATATGGAGTATAACATCGTTCAAATGTCCGCAGTGGTTTCTCTTGTTAACGCGGATCTGAAATTTTCCACGACTCTGGCCCATAAATCAGGCTGAATTTTACCGATGGTTAGAGTTATGTTAGCTTTGAGGGCTGCTGTGCTTTGTGGCTTATTCTTGTAGACCTGCAATTTCAGAAGACTCCACAAGAAAAAGACTAACGGGGTCAAATCGCACGGTCTCGGCGGCCAGTTCCCATCACCTCCACGAGAGATGACCATTCCCTCGAACCGCTCGTGCAGAATTTCCAATGTGGCGTGAGCTGTGTGGGACGTAGCGCCGTCCTGTTAAACCCACTTGTCGTTGGTGTCTATATCACCCAGTTCAAGACAAAATAAGTTGGTAATCATCGACCTATAGCGCCCGCCGTTGATGGTGATGGACTGGCCAACGTCGTTCTCAAAAAAATATGGAATGATGACGCCGCCAGCCCAAAATCCACACCAAACAGTGAATTTTTCGGGATGCATTGGACGCTCTTGGATCTCATGTGCATTGTTATCATCCTCAAATTCAAAAGTTTTGCTTATTGATGTAGCCATTCGTCCAGAAATGGGCCACTGGAGATGATTTTTCAATGAAAACTAGGGTCAGTTTTCAACTGCTCCAGAGCTAGAGCGAACACACGTCGTCGTCTTTGGTCGTTTACCTTCAGCTCCTGGGTCATTTGAGCTCTTACGGGTGCAGACCCAAGTCGCGGCGCAAAATTCGTCAAGTTGTGGCCTGCAAAAGGCCGAGCTCTTGTGAGCGACGCGAAATCGACTGCCTCGCAGTCAGCAGTTGCACAAACTTTTGGGAGATCGTGCCCCTAGTGTTGACCAGTGAATTCTGCACGATCTTCTCAAGAACGATGTTGAAAAGTCACAGCGTGTCGCCTGCCTCAAAGCTTGCTTTGACATTGACGGTCTCGGTGAGTTCGTTAAAGACCTTGATGGAGCAGCGGGAATTCTCCATCGTCATTCCTGCTCAGCCTGACGAGTTTGACAGGAATGTCAAAACTAGAGATGGCGCTGTAAAGCTCGTCCCTATTGACGCAGTCATATTCTGACTCGAATCAATGAATGGGTTGTGAGTGTCGATCGCCATTTCTTGAGTCTTTTCCAGAGTCCGTCGTAGGTCGATAGTGGACTCCTCCGGTTCCATCTAACTGTAAAACAAATCTTCCCTGATCATGATCATGATCTTTGCACAAACAATCGC